>OZ001245.1:14283993-16683993 GCA_963924025.1 Ischnus inquisitorius | reverse complement strand
AAGAGAAAATATTTGAAAAAAGAACCGACCCGATAATCCGCCGAGATTTTAAAAGAGTCAACGAAAAGCCCAACCTATTCTCGGACTACACGGCGAAAGGGGGTTTGTAATGGATTGCTCGGAAGCCATCGGTAGTTATCGATCCCGCGGCATAACTCGTCGCGTGCCGCGGCTTTTGTGAGCTCTCCGAGTTTCAAATGTCTCTTTCTATCTCGGTGAATGTCCGCTACACTCGCGTGGAAGCGAGGAGAAAAAAAAGAGGCCGCGCTCAGAGACAAAATAGAGAGAATTATGGGTGCAATGGTTCGGAAAAATTGTATTTCGCCTTGCATCGCGGTGATAGTAGCTCACGATCGATTAGGTTTCTCCCTGACGAGATTAGATTGAGGAATCGAGGATGCGAAGATTTTCGCGTCGGGTCCCGAGATAATCGCTCGCAACCCCTTTTATCCGAAGGATAATGGATTGGCTTCGCGCCGTGGGTTGTATTACTATTGCTCCCCGGTATATAGAGCACTAAAGTTCCGGTGCGAGGGTTGAAGGCTTATGCCAAATAGCACGCGAGAAGTTCGGAGGCCCTTTGGGCGTGTCCCCTTAACGAATGAGCGGCGAAAGTGAGAGAGGGAATATGTAACATATATACAGATATATATCGTGCGTGGATGAAGAAACTGCAACACGACCCAGTGAGCCGCTTTCGACACACAGACGATTTTTCGCTCTCCACGAATTAGATCATTACGAACGGAAGAGGTCGGGGGATGACTCGCAGGAGTACGGGAGAGTCGCGCCCCGAATTCCCATAAGCCTTTTGGCATATCGGCTTCGCGAGAGCCCGGGAGGGCAAACATTACGGCTGGTGTGGCCTCTGCGGGTCTATAGATATTGTACGAAATCGATAAAGACCGATACTCGTATGCCGATAACTCGATTTATCGTCTTTTTGTTTAGGTCACTGTAGTAAATCTCTATCAGCTCGCTGAACAATGAGAGAAAAATAGAAAGTCAATTGAGGCAGTTTTTTGTCCTGCACATCCCTGCATCATATTCACTTCGAGTGTTATATGGGAATCAATTAATCAATTTCCTCTCTCGATGTCGGTAAATTGTAATCATATCGGAGTCGGAATAAATGCAAACACCATATTGATAGAAAACTATGAGTAATAAAAGTGTACTAAAGAAATGGATTGTACCAATTAATTATTCATTTTATCGGCTGATCGTTTGTTCTCTCGATGCGTCATTTTTTTCAATGCTCGTGAAAATGAATTAATCACGTACCAACATTTTTTTCTTTAATTTCCAATCATTTTTGCCGATTTAACGTATCGTTAATTTTTCAAAGGCTCGGTGCTCACAGTACATTGACTGTTGAAAATACAGAGCTCGATTCGCGAAATTCTGGACTACACTTGGGAAATCCAACATTGGGCGCCAGGGATTTCTCACGGTGCACCGGTGTTCGTGACCTTTGGGAATAATGTCAGGGCACATGACGTTGCGCGATCAATCAAATGCCGAGCCCTCGGTCTCGCTATGGTTCTCAGATAGTAATGCCGAGAGCCTGATAGGAACCTCTCGAGTCAGCCCTTCGACTATATTTGTGTCAATCTGTAAGCGCATCTTATCTGCGAGTCTGTGAATTAGATTGTTTGCTACCATAGGCGTTCCCTAAAGATAGTTCTCAAACGAAAGGATAGCAAAATAGATTGGAGAGTGAGAAGTGTAAAGGATGTTAATGAAAAAAAAGTAAGCCTACCAGATTTTTTTAAGATCCATTGATAATCACGGACGTTGACGAACCGGTAGAATTTAACGTTCGAACCACATAGATTAAATTGTCACTTTTTAATGATTTTTTAAAACATCATTCGGCTACCAGGTTGCTCTATAATAATTCCCGAGGTAGATAGATCAATGCGACTGTTGATTTCTCGCAGAAAAAAATGCTAAACGAATATCTGTAATTTAATTCAAAACGCGTACAGACATTTTTTCATTCTATCGTCAGACATTCGCCATCCACAGCAGCTTTTGCTTTTGAGTTAAATGGCTTTTGCGATGACAAGAAGCGAGAAATCAGGGTTTGATGGGCGCCGGTGTGGGTGTGTCTGTATTAAAATGAAAAAGAGAAGAGAGGCGGGATACATTCAGCAATTCCTGGGCGCGTGTAGTATATTTTCAATAGATCGCTGACTGGTCCACCGTGTTGGCAGCCAAGCCGGCTTGTTAGCTCTCTCGTGCTTTTATTGAAAATGCCGGTGCGCTATCGCCCTCGTCCGCGCTTCGTCGTGTCACTTCTCGCCGAATCCTACGTTGACGCTATTGTATTTCGCAGTATCAATGGACGGCCAATGCCGTGCCTCGAGACCGAGCGAGGATGCACGAGAGAAGCTTCGTCCCTGGATAATTTTCATGTAACACAGTGACATTGTATATATATAATGTATATATACATACACATAATGTTTCAGAACAAAAACTATTACAGCATGAGCGAGCTCCACCGAGAGCTCATTCATTGCTAATGCGTCGAGTCTCGCTCGCAGAGATCATGTAATATGTAAACCTCAATTTCGTAAAGTATAAAACAAGCGACGGTGTTGAATTGCTTATCCACTTTGTACGTAGCCCGAATCGATATCGCATCGAGAGGGCAGATGGTCTAAATACAGACTGGTTGAATTCTTTATTTTCACAGGTCATTGAACCTCGCGCGATTCCCTTGATTGGACCGATTTTTCGATTCCGCGCTCGTTACAAAAACGAAAACGCAAAATCGATTGCGTTGATTTGACCTTATACTTTCTTTTCTATCTTGTTTTTGTACATAACAATTTATCGGATGGAAAAATCGGACGGACTGAAATAAATGCCGGGACGGAGAGGTTAACTATATTTTTATGTGTCTATTTATGTGGCGGCGAACGAAAATAACCATAAATTTATTTGTATCGCGGTATTCATAACAAATCTTGAACTATGCTATAATCCTGGTGATTATCCGAGAGTAAATAGGGAGATAAGCCAAGAGGTAATTCAACAGAAACCAGAAGCGATGAGGAGGACCGTTCGGTCTGGTGAATTCCATAGCGCAACTCCATGGTTTAGAGATGCGGCTTATCAGTAGGCACGAATTCCCGGTATGACATGACGGGCTCCTCCTCGTCCAACCTGTCATACGAGCTACAAATGCCAGCATGACGTCTCCCAATCTGACATAATAGAGACCAGTGATTCTCATTTTGTTGTTTCCGAACATTTTCCACGATATCACAAATTTTGATCACCCACTTATCATCAAATCCCTCTTTTTTTACGCGTTCGTACATACATTTTTATAAATATGAAATGATGAAAATAAACTTTTCATGATTTATCTACAATAATTGATTTTTGCTCATATTGCCAAACATTTTTCACTGTGTTACAGCAAAGCTCTTTTAGGGATTCCAGTAAACTAATTAAAATACATTGAATATGACTGTTTTATAACGAAATATAATATTTTAAATCCCACCGATCTAAACTAAAATATTTAAAATGACGTGACAATTATAGATAAAAAATATTTTTGTTGAAAACAATTAATATTACCAATAATATATGCGAATTATCAGGATTACTGTTACGTCACGCACTTTCGGGATCTCTTTACGGATTTTCGCGTGGCTCCTCGACCGAACCGAGAAAGGAGCTCCGCTGCACACTCGCGGAGAGGAAACGGAAGACTGAAAAAAAAATTCTCATCATGAAGTGTGGGTGGGGGAAATTTCGACGGAGACTCGAAAATCGAAATTTTTTTTTAAATTCTTCGAGACCCACCCCGCCGAAGCCATTAAAATAATTCTGTCATCGATCGATAAATTGTTCGTGTGTCAATTTAAAAAATGTTCGAGTCACCGGACTCAAGTAAAATAGTGACGATCATTCTTTTCTTTAACTTTTGCCTTTCTAGTATCCTTCTGATTCTTTTCATCTGGATTTCGGAATACCACGTCCGTACATTAAATAATCGAACGGTCTCGGTAGTCCCGAATATCGTAACACGCGTTGAAGTACCCCTTTCGCGTTCGGGACCCCGACGAGTATAAATCGAATGAAGATGAATTATCTAATGATCGTTTTGCTTTTCCTCGTGTTTTGTCTTGTGGTTTGTTTAGCTATCGTTACAATTTTGTATATTCAGTTTTTGAAATTTTTCCGCCGCGAAACCCTTCCGTCGACACCAGAGCTCGAATCCGAAACGCCAATCGAGCCAATGGAGTATTTCTGTCCTGCTTGTCAAGACACGCACCCACTAGGTGAGGATGCGTGAACTTGTAATATTTCAATACGCGAATGTGCTCTAGCCTCTTCCCGAGCAGTTTCTGCGAGGTTAGGCTCAAAACGAGGCACCCGCGAATCGTTGCTGCTTCGATAACGAGTGAATTCATTAAGTTGATTGACCGAGATGAGGCGGCTCCTCACGTAAATTCACGATTCGCGACGTAACATTACGTAGCTGCGATACTTTCCCTCGCGATCGAGGTCGTACAAGTAGTTTTTTTTCCATAATGTATCCAAGCCTTCGATAGCTCAGTTGGTAGAGCGGTGGACTGTAGTTGGTTGTACACAAGATAGAAATCCATAGGTCGCTGGTTCAAATCCGGCTCGAAGGAGTTACATTTTTTTTTCTTCTATCTTTTCTTAATCCTGATCACATTTTACACAGCAGTCATGAAAGTAATTTTGCACGTGTAATCACGTGCCAAAGTGCAACGCATGTGTGATATTATCATCATCGTTGCTTCTCGTTGCACGGAGCTCGCTTCCGACGTGCGTGTGGCGCCTCGGCGCAGGGGCCGTCCGCTACGTTCTAGGGTCGGCGCGTTCGTCGTAGTCGCCGAGTTTCTAACGTGACGTTTATTTATTCAGGACTGTTGTATGCTTACGCACCGAGCGAAGTTCAAAGTGCCGAAGTATACAACCGAACCCGCGCGAGGGCAGGACGAGCCGAGCCGGGGATTACGGGTCTGGGGTATCGAATAAATTAAAGTACCTTCGCCACAAGCACCGGTATAATACATTATTAACTCGTCCCCGTCCCGTTACTAACCACTGAACACCATTCGGCTGCTATGACACTATATCGCCCGCGTGCGTGTGCCCGGGTGAGCGTGTATGTACTTATGTGTATGCGGAAGGGGTTAGTGCGGCTCACAACTGTCGGGCTTACGTAGGCAACCGCAAAGGCATTGTTACATCCCAATTGCTCGAAACCCGAATTGCAATTCCCATTCGGTTGAATCCCCATTCAGCGATACTGCGCGTACGCTTTATTCGAGTAGTTCCGACGTGTCATACTTATGTCAACGAGAAGCGATGGAATAGCATTTGGTAAAAGATTCGAGTCTTGATAGATCTTTTTTTAGATTAAAAAAAAAAATGTAAGTCGACAGGTTTAAAAAAAGTTTTCAAAAAAGACATTTCAACTCCTCTTCCAATTGCAGATCCAAGAAAACATGCTCAACCTTAAGGAATGAACTGATCAGGGCGATATTACTTGACCTTGGAACGAGTCGTGCGATGTTTATTGGTAAAATAAGAGATCTGAATGGCAAAATTTGTCGTACAAGTTTCTATCGAACAGCATTCTTTCCATAGAAGCTGAAACACCGATATCGTTGTTTTTTTATCATATTCCCTTATGGAGCGCTATATCGCGTGAGTACAGCCCAAGGGTCCGTCGTAAAGGTCTTCTCTGCTTGTGCGCAGAAAATACGAGACGAGGAAAAAAATGATAAAAAAGGGGGGCACATATGGTGATATTACGAAAATTACCGGTTCTGTGCAAACCCGCGCGACCCTCAGACCGTCCCAGGTGGGGTGAGTTTTTCTCGGAATTTCTTCCCCTCCGCGGCCCATGAGTGCAGGGCCTTCGTTCGACGTATTATCTCTCATTTTCTTTTTATAATTACCAGTTCTAGTCTCGTCGTCCCCTCGAATCGATGATTTATACATCGATCGTTCGTCACGCACCACCTGTGCTACCATAAATATTTCGAATTGCCGACTTCGTATCTACGAAACATTCTCATCTGGTATGTAACAAGCAATCTATATGTATTCGTTGCGTCGAGTGTTCCGAAGTATTGTTATGGTAATCTGTAACAACCTCGTTCCTATTTAGGTTCGGCAGAATACACTCCGGATGCGACGCGTGCGAATACAAATATATATAGGTGTTCATTCGCGTGTATGAAATACTTATGTGTTACAATCCCCGGGGACTTTTATCGCGCCGGGTCGAGCGATCTTCGCATGACGGAGGACCTTGACCGAGCTACCGAAAACTCCCTCGCAATTCTGTTACGCCATTGCGTATGGATGGAACGTAGATACATCCCGAATGCTCGTATGCGGTCGCATTCCTCGGGATTCGCGCAAAAGAGCGAATGAAAACAAGAATCGTAAAACATTAAGGCGATGCGGCACGCCCTTTGTTATTCTCTCACGTACCACCGCGATCACCGATGACGATATTTCACACGCAGATTCAAGTTCATGGTCATCATGATGATGTGCGTTGATTTCACTGCTCCTCTTGGTTGGCTTGGTTAGTCTTAACTGCTATTAGATTTGTTCTCAGCCCGATGAAATACATGAAAATACGTAGCCAGAATATTGTTTTGGAATTTCGAAGGTTTTATTAAAAAATACCAAGGGTACCCCTTTGCGATTAGGTAACAATGTTCATGGTATTCGTCTCCAGCGCGGTAAAATCCATAAAAACACACCGTACGAAGTTTGCTCACAGTTGTAAACCAGCGCGCGCCATGCGCGCTGTTGTCCTATTTAAAATAATCATTAACGAGTCATAAAACTAAAGAATCTTATTTCAAATGAAAAAAATTCATTTCACGATACTAAATAAAAATAAAATTAGCATTATCCAATTAATATAAATATTCTCGAAGTAATCAAGATAACGCGAATCATACCAATCACGTTTATCGCTCATATCTCTAAACGCGATAGCAAAATGAACTCATGTAGGAAGCGTATGATCTTTCTCTCGACAATGCGCTCTGCCACGTGAATTACAACCGATGATATCGCAGAGACATAGTCGGCGTTTCTGCACGATAAAAGTAGAAAAAAAAAAATTAAATTAGACAGGAAGGAAGATGAGTGTTCGTCCGTGCACGTAGGCCTTCTTCGTCTTGTACTCCTCGCGTCTGTAACCCAGCTCACTCGACAAAGAGGGCAGAGAGGAGTTGTAATAGAGCGGGTAGGTGGAAGATAAGTAATGTTATACGTTTATAAGTCGGTGACCTGTCGGCCAGAATAGATGTTTTAAATTTCACTGCAAATCACATTTTACCCTTATTAATGTCCTTTAGAATACCTCCGAGAATCTCGTGACCTTGGTAGCATATCGAGAAAAGAAAAAGGTCTCATTCTGTTACAAATAAAAATGATAAGTATTTCAAAATAAGAAAAATCTGACAATCGTAGAGCTGTGAGCATAAATTGCATAATTTGTTAATAATTTATTATAATGCATGAGGCGAACATAACGTACGGAGTTTATACGGTACGGTTATAGAATCATGAGAACAGTATTCGGACTACACGTATACCTATTACACAGCGGTGTATTATCGAACCTCATCCATCAATAAATTGATAATGTCAAGCAATTTGCTTGCCAGTGTCAAAAAAACTCACATTCTACTAGAACTATTTTTTTACATCCGAATCTATTTATGTCGATTTTGCATTATCAAATGAAAAAATAAAAAAATTAATGTTCGACCGTGACAGGACTCGAACCTGCAATCTTCGGATCCGAAGTCCGACGCCTTATCCATTAGGCCACACGGTCAGTTGAAATGTAGTACCGCAACCACGGATATAAGGAACTTCCTGATGAAAAATTATTATAAAAAAAATATTATAAATCGATTTTTCACATTATTCTGTGTGTAATTGGTTATTTTTCGGTAATTAATGAATAATATGTGTCATTCTTTGGTGCACTCAAGCTCGGTCGGTAATGTCGAAATCGTTTTTACCCCCAATTTGCGTGGACACATGCGCGAGGGGAACGAGCGAGCGCTGCAAATAGCGTTTGCTCTGCAGTAGCTCAGTCGCGAAGCTGCGATGGTAGCCGGAATCTTCTTCGCACAAAACTTACCCTTAAAATGATAGATATTAGCATTGTCGATCTTACCTATTGACTATGCTTCGATCCGCAACATTTTTCGATCACTTCACTCACTCAAAAATAGCTTCGTTGGTAAATACGACGAATCAATATTTAGACGGTAAAACAAACCCAGTCCAACTGCGAAGATTGTAGTCGCACGCGAATATGCTTTAACCACCCTCTCAAAGATGGCGCAACTAACAATCTTGAACGTTCCGCGATTATGGAAGATTTCTTCTTTACCACCTGTGGAAGTTGAAGAAGCTTGATAAATTTTGATTTTTAACTGGAGGTGGAATAAGTCTGTTTAAATAGACGTATCGTTTTTTTTTTACACAAAAGTACAGTTTTTCTTAATTCTCATCAAAGGATTTAGGAGGTAATAAAAAAAATTGAACCAGAGGCAAGCTAATTAGACTTCATAAGAAAAATAAGCTCCGCTAATTCTTAATGTGAATTCATTAATCGAGAATTGTCCTTTTCTTAAGTAAAGAAAAATAAAAATGAAAAAAAATATAAATTTATCAAAATGTTGAACAATTATATTGAGATTCCGATAAATGGTTAAAAATTTGATGCTCCTAAATATTACTTTTCGAAAACGGTTTTCCACGATCGACAGCGACAGATGCTGCGGCGATTCCATTTTTGAGATTCCTCATTGGCCAATAAATTTAACTGACCTCAAATAATGCCGATATTGTACTTAATTAAATATATCGATCGATGTGTGTTTAGTGGGGAGGTTTTCTCCCTTTCTTTCTCTCTCTCCCTTACTCTCATTAACAACGACACTCAGTAGTCTCGATGGCCCCGGCTGCTTACGAGCTCACCCGGGGTCTTTACCCTCGTTTTATGTCGGGCGAAGGGGGTGAACGTCCCGTGACGAAAGCCGCGTGCCGCGGTGTTCCTCCCGCGTTCTGGCGTTAACGGTGGGCGACTATCCCTTGGGAATCGCGCCGAGCCGGGACTTTCCCGTGACTACTGCGTAAGCGCGTAAGCCGCATATCGAAAAACAACGAAAATTACTCCGTTTACGCAACAATCAACGACAGTGTTCATAAATTCTCGGAATTTTTCAGGATCAACCTTTTTTTTCCCCGACTCTTGGAGTAAGAATTTATGACCTTGAGTTCGCTTCCTGTCAAAATTTTCAATTAAATCATCCGAACGGGAGAGACCGAAGCGGGAAGGTGTAGGTACGATTTACCCACCGTAAGGTTGCGACCTCAAAGTCAGCCTGTCATTAAGGGTAATTAAACTTCCGGCATGCACGGGATCTGCACTTAACTCGGCTCTCACTCTCCCTAGCACACTTCATTCGTTTCTCATTCCCCCGAGGAACGAAAAAGCTATCGCGGAATTCAACTTAAATCTTGAGTGCCCTATCTCGATGATGCACTACGAAATGGAATACAGTGAGAGAGGATATCTGCGATCAAATCTCGAATTCTAAAGTGCAGGAAATTATTATCGTGTACCTTAAGTTTTAAGGCTAATTACCATACATCAAGGTTCTTGAGAAATAACGCGAGTGTTATGAATTCCAGAGCAGGGCACGTCGGTATTCCGAATATTCTGGGGAGCTGATTGGGAGCGATGTAGGATAGTAAAATCGACTTTTTTCTCCTCGAGTATACGAGCGAATCTATGCATAACCCATTAGGAAATCAATCGATAATGCATTAGTGCCCAATATCCATTACCAAATGCCGCGGTTATTGAAATCCATAATGCATCGACTCAATAGTTGCAAATGTGCTCATTGTTGCGAAAATCAAAAATAATTGCAACGGTAGTTCCGAATCGAACGTCGCGATTCCGTTTGTTCCGGAGCCGAAATTACGAACCAGAGATAAAGGATGGGGGGACCGGGTCGTGAATTTCGCAAAATGGCCTCGAAACTTTGTCAGGGGTCGCAGAAATTGGCCAGCTGCGTTCTCCTCTTCGCTATATACTGTATATGTACTAAATGTATGTATATACATACATGACATACATGTATAGAGCGAAACGTAGCGAATTCTACTTCGTTACGCGTCGAGCACCAGCCGGTTCAACAATCGAATAACACTTTCGCACTCGCCCTCCCCTAAACTGTCCTAAAAGGACTCAATTTTTTACTGGTTTTTTTTTTCTCCCTTCGCGCCAACCGCACCGAGCGAGATGATAATTTCAGTATTTTGTACATACACACTGTGTGAAGAAACCTTTATCGTCGTCTCGGAAAAGTTAATGCATGCGCGAATGATCGTGTGAGTCACGCGGATATATTTACTCGAACTTTGGCGTCTGGACGTGGAAGAGAAGAGATGAAGAAAAAAAAAAACGACACCGAAAAGAAACCACACGGGAGTAGCCGGTTCTACCCACTGAATCGCGGCGTCGTCGGCCCACGGGAGCTCGAAGCTCCATCGATAGTTCGAGAAATTAATTTCAAAGGTTGATAGTCTTCGCTTTTTTTTTCGCTTCGATTCCATTATGCAGTTTTTTCAAGTGGAAAATCATTTCAAGTCTCGAGCGAGCGAATAACTCCGGAGAAGTTTGCGATGTAGATTTTCATCAAATTCGATAAATTCAATGAAGCCGCGTGAATTCGCGTTCGATGAAGCCTTAACGAAGTTTCGCACTGTGACGATTACAGAAGTGCCAATCGAGCCAATCTCAGCGCCGAAGCGGATTGGCACACAAGAACCAACAGAGCCGCGTTCGTCTGGCCCCGCTACGTCGAGGAGAGCAAAGCGACCCACGAGATTATCGTACGAGACACAAAGGGGGCCGACATGTTGAACATTAATTGACCATTCAACTCGCGTCTAATTGGCTCAGTTCGAATCTTCAACAATCTATATCTATACAATTGGTTCCGATATTTTTTCCTTCTTTTTGTCACGAAGAACTCATATTTAATTGAATGTTTCTTGTGTTTGCCATGATTTCATCTTAAAGAGGCACTCTGTCGACATAAAAAATAGCACTGTTTCGTTTTAAATGAATCTCAAAATATAACATCTCAATAAATCACTGTGGAAATTATTCTGCGTTCAAATGATGCACGAAACATATTTAACGGGTCCTAACCTTCGCACACCACATATTGCGTCAGCTCGACTCGAGCTGTTATGTCGGTGAAGTTTGAAACGTTGCAAAGTTGCAACGGTTTTCTGACAGTAGCCTAGAAGGTTATGTCTATCGCCACGATATTTATCCCGTGATATTTCAGTTAAAAGGGCGTGATGGACTTCGAAAAAAGGTACGTATATTTTAAAAAATATTTCTCTATCCGAATAGCAAAGTCAAAAGTCGATGAGCTTAAAACAAAAATTAGGCTCCATGCTCGGGTTTCTGTCGGTCGCTTGGGTGTCGAACACTCAACTCTAGCTACTTTGCGTGAAACGGTCGGGTTCTTTCGCAAAAATGTACAATTTTTCCGTCGATACTCCTTCCCTGGATACCAAAGAACAGTATCCAGGAGTTTTAGCCTTCGGACGAGATTGCGTATCGACGAAAAATCGCATTGTCGTCAAACCCTCGATTTCGCTACTTTGCGTGAAACGGTCGGGTTCTTTCGCAAAAATTGACAATTTTTCCGTCGATACTACTTCCCTGGATACCAAAGAACAGTATCCAGGAGTTTTAGCCTTCGGACTAGATTGCGTATCGACGAAAAATCGCATTGTCGTCAAATCCTCGATTTCGCTACTTTGCGTGAAACGGTCGGGTTCTTTCGCAAAAATTGACAATTTTTCCGTCGATACTACTTCCCTGGATACCAAAGAACAGTATCCAGGAGTTTTAGCCTTCGGACTAGATTGCGTATCGACGAAAAATCGCATTGTCGTCAAACCCTCGATTTCGCTACTTTGCGTGAAACGGTCGGGTTCTTTCGCAAAAATTGACAATTTTTCCGTCGATACTACTTCCCTGGATACCAAAGAACAGTATCCAGGAGTTTTAGCCTTCGGACTAGATTGCGTATCGACGAAAAATCGCATTGTCGTCAAACCCTCGATTTCGCTACTTTGCGTGAAACGGTCGGGTTCTTTCGCAAAAATTGACAATTTTTCCGTCGATACTACTTCCCTGGATACCAAAGAACAGTATCCAGGAGTTTTAGCCTTCGGACTAGATTGCGTATCGACGAAAAATCGCATTGTCGTCAAACCCTCGATTTCGCTACTTTGCGTGAAACGGTCGGGTTCTTTCGCAAAAATTGACAATTTTTCCGTCGATACTACTTCCCTGGATACCAAAGAACAGTATCCAGGAGTTTTAGCCTTCGGACTAGATTGCGTATCGACGAAAAATCGCATTGTCGTCAAACCCTCGATTTCGCTACTTTGCGTGAAACGGTCGGGTTCTTTCGCAAAAATTGACAATTTTTCCGTCGATACTACTTCCCTGGATACCAAAGAACAGTATCCAGGAGTTTTAGCCTTCGGACTAGATTGCGTATCGACGAAAAATCGCATTGTCGTCAAACCCTCGATTTCGCTACTTTGCGTGAAACGGTCGGGTTCTTTCGCAAAAATTGACAATTTTTCCGTCGATACTACTTCCCTGGATACCAAAGAACAGTATCCAGGAGTTTTAGCCTTCGGACTAGATTGCGTATCGACGAAAAATCGCATTGTCGTCAAACCCTCGATTTCGCTACTTTGCGTGAAACGGTCGGGTTCTTTCGCAAAAATTGACAATTTTTCCGTCGATACTACTTCCCTGGATACCAAAGAACAGTATCCAGGAGTTTTAGCCTTCGGACGAGATTGCGTATCGGGAAAAAATCGCACTTTCGTCAAACACTCGATTTCGCTACTTTGCGTGAAACGGTCGGGTTCTTTCGCAAAAATTGACAATTTTTCCGTCGATACTACTTCCCTGGATACCAAAGAACAGTATCCAGGAGTTTTAGCCTTCGGACTAGATTGCGTATCGACGAAAAATCGCATTGTCGTCAAACCCTCGATTTCGCTACTTTGCGTGAAACGGTCGGGTTCTTTCGCAAAAATTGACAATTTTTCCGTCGATACTACTTCCCTGGATACCAAAGAACAGTATCCAGGAGTTTTAGCCTTCGGACTAGATTGCGTATCGACGAAAAATCGCATTGTCGTCAAACCCTCGATTTCGCTACTTTGCGTGAAACGGTCGGGTTCTTTCGCAAAAATTGACAATTTTTCCGTCGATACTACTTCCCTGGATACCAAAGAACAGTATCCAGGAGTTTTAGCCTTCGGACTAGATTGCGTATCGACGAAAAATCGCATTGTCGTCAAACCCTCGATTTCGCTACTTTGCGTGAAACGGTCGGGTTCTTTCGCAAAAATTGACAATTTTTCCGTCGATACTACTTCCCTGGATACCAAAGAACAGTATCCAGGAGTTTTAGCCTTCGGACGAGATTGCGTATCGGGAAAAAATCGCACTTTCGTCAAACACTCGATTTCGCTACTTTGCGTGAAACGGTCGGGTTCTTTGGCAAAAATTTACAATTTTTCCGTCGATACTACTTCCCTGGATACCAAAGAACAGTATCCAGGAGTTTTAGCCTTCGGACGAGATTGCGTATCGGGGAAAAATCGCATTTTCGTCAAACACTCGATTTCGCTACTTTGCGTGAAACGGTCGGGTTCTTTGGCAAAAATTGACAATTTTTCCGTCGATACTACTTCCCTGGATACCAAAGAACAGTATCCAGGAGTTTTAGCCTTCGGACTAGATTGCGTATCGACGAAAAATCGCATTGTCGTCAAACCCTCGATTTCGCTACTTTGCGTGAAACGGTCGGGTTCTTTCGCAAAAATTGACAATTTTTCCGTCGATACTACTTCCCTGGATACCAAAGAACAGTATCCAGGAGTTTTAGCCTTCGGACTAGATTGCGTATCGACGAAAAATCGCATTGTCGTCAAACCCTCGATTTCGCTACTTTGCGTGAAACGGTCGGGTTCTTTCGCAAAAATTGACAATTTTTCCGTCGATACTACTTCCCTGGATACCAAAGAACAGTATCCAGGAGTTTTAGCCTTCGGACGAGATTGCGTATCGGGAAAAAATCGCACTTTCGTCAAACACTCGATTTCGCTACTTTGCGTGAAACGGTCGGGTTCTTTGGCAAAAATTTACAATTTTTCCGTCGATACTACTTCCCTGGATACCAAAGAACAGTATCCAGGAGTTTTAGCCTTCGGACGAGATTGCGTATCGGGGAAAAATCGCATTTTCGTCAAACACTCGATTTCGCTACTTTGCGTGAAACGGTCGGGTTCTTTGGCAAAAATTGACAATTTTTCCGTCGATACTACTTCCCTGGATACCAAAGAACAGTATCCAGGAGTTTTAGCCTTCGGACTAGATTGCGTATCGACGAAAAATCGCATTGTCGTCAAACCCTCGATTTCGCTCGCCCGACCGTTTCACGCAAAGTAGCGAAATCGAGGGTTTGACGACAATGCGATTTTTCGTCGATACGCAATCTCGTCCGAAGGCTAAAACTCCTGGATACTGTTCTTTGGTATCCAGGGAAGTAGTATCGACGGAAAAATTGTCAATTTTTGCCAAAGAACCCGACCGTTTCACGCAAAGTAGCGAAATCGAGTGTTTGACGAAAGTGCGATTTTTCCCCGATACGCAATCTCGTCCGAAGGCTAAAACTCCTGGACACTGTTCTTTGGTATCCAGGGAAGTAGTATCGACGGAAAAATTGTAAATTTTTGCCAAAGAACCCGACCGTTTCACGCAAAGTAGCGAAATCGAGGGTTTGACGACAATGCGATTTTTCGTCGATACGCAATCTCGTCCGAAGGCTAAAACTCCTGGATACTGTTCTTTGGTATCCAGGGAAGTAGTATCGACGGAAAAATTGTCAATTTTTGCCAAAGAACCCGACCGTTTCACGCAAAGTAGCGAAATCGAGTGTTTGACGAAAGTGCGATTTTTCCCCGATACGCAATCTCGTCCGAAGGCTAAAACTCCTGGATACTGTTCTTTGGTATCCAGGGAAGTAGTATCGACGGAAAAATTGTAAATTTTTGCCAAAGAACCCGACCGTTTCACGCAAAGTAGCGAAATCGAGTGTTTGACGAAAATGCGATTTTTCCCCGATACGCAATCTCGTCCGAAGGCTCAAACTCCTGGATACTGTTCTTTGGTATCCAGGGAAGTAGTATCGACGGAAAAATTGTAAATTTTTGCCAAAGAACCCGACCGTTTCACGCAAAGTAGCGAAATCGAGGGTTTGACGACAATGCGATTTTTCGTCGATACGCAATCTCGTCCGAAGGCTAAAACTCCTGGATACTGTTCTTTGGTATCCAGGGAAGTAGTATCGACGGAAAAATTGTAAATTTTTGCCAAAGAACCCGACCGTTTCACGCAAAGTAGCGAAATCGAGGGTTTGACGACAATGCGATTTTTCGTCGATACGCAATCTCGTCCGAAGGCTAAAACTCCTGGATACTGTTCTTTGGTATCCAGGGAAGTAGTATCGACGGAAAAATTGTCAATTTTTGCCAAAGAACCCGACCGTTTCACGCAAAGTAGCGAAATCGAGTGTTTGACGAAAGTGCGATTTTTCCCCGATACGCAATCTCGTCCGAAGGCTAAAACTCCTGGATACTGTTCTTTGGTATCCAGGGAAGTAGTATCGACGGAAAAATTGTAAATTTTTGCCAAAGAACCCGACCGTTTCACGCAAAGTAGCGAAATCGAGTGTTTGACGAAAATGCGATTTTTCCCCGATACGCAATCTCGTCCGAAGGCTAAAACTCCTGGATACTGTTCTTTGGTATCCAGGGAAGGAGTATCGACGGAAAAATTGTCAATTTTTGCGAAAGAACCCGACCGTTTCACGCAAAGTAGCGAAATCGAGGGTTTGACGACAATGCGATTTTTCGTCGATACGCAATCTCGTCCGAAGGCTAAAACTCCTGGATACTGTTCTTTGGTATCCAGGGAAGTAGTATCGACGGAAAAATTGTCAATTTTTGCCAAAGAACCCGACCGTTTCACGCAAAGTAGCGAAATCGAGTGTTTGACGAAAGTGCGATTTTTTCCCGATACGCAATCTCGTCCGAAGGCTAAAACTCCTGGATACTGTTCTTTGGTATCCAGGGAAGGAGTATCGACGGAAAAATTGTAAATTTTTGCCAAAGAACCCGACCGTTTCACGCAAAGTAGCGAAATCGAGGGTTTGACGACAATGCGATTTTTCGTCGATACGCAATCTAGTCCGAAGGCTAAAACTCCTGGATACTGTTCTTTGGTATCCAGGGAAGTAGTATCGACGGAAAAATTGTAAATTTTTGCCAAAGAACCCGACCGTTTCACGCAAAGTAGCGAAATCGAGTGTTTGACGAAAATGCGATTTTTCCCCGATACGCAATCTCGTCCGAAGGCTCAAACTCCTGGATACTGTTCTTTGGTATCCAGGGAAGTAGTATCGACGGAAAAATTGTAAATTTTTGCCAAAGAACCCGACCGTTTCACGCAAAGTAGCGAAATCGAGGGTTTGACGACAATGCGATTTTTCGTCGATACGCAATCTAGTCCGAAGGCTAAAACTCCTGGATACTGTTCTTTGGTATCCAGGGAAGTAGTATCGACGGAAAAATTGTAAATTTTTGCCAAAGAACCCGACCGTTTCACGCAAAGTAGCGAAATCGAGTGTTTGACGAAAATGCGATTTTTCCCCGATACGCAATCTCGTCCGAAGGCTCAAACTCCTGGATACTGTTCTTTGGTATCCAGGGAAGTAGTATCGACGGAAAAATTGTAAATTTTTGCCAAAGAACCCGACCGTTTCACGCAAAGTAGCGAAATCGAGTGTTTGACGAAAGTGCGATTTTTTCCCGATACGCAATCTCGTCCGAAGGCTAAAACTCCTGGATACTGTTCTTTGGTATCCAGGGAAGTAGTATCGACGGAAAAATTGTCAATTTTTGCGAAAGAACCCGACCGTTTCACGCAAAGTAGCGAAATCGAGGGTTTGACGACAATGCGATTTTTCGTCGATACGCAATCTAGTCCGAAGGCTAAAACTCCTGGATACTGTTCTTTGGTATCCAGGGAAGTAGTATCGACGGAAAAATTGTCAATTTTTGCGAAAGAACCCGACCGTTTCACGCAAAGTAGCGAAATCGAGGGTTTGACGACAATGCGATTTTTCGTCGATACGCAATCTAGTCCGAAGGCTAAAACTCCTGGATACTGTTCTTTGGTATCCAGGGAAGTAGTATCGACGGAAAAATTGTCAATTTTTGCGAAAGAACCCGACCGTTTCACGCAAAGTAGCGAAATCGAGGGTTTGACGACAATGCGATTTTTCGTCGATACGCAATCTAGTCCGAAGGCTAAAACTCCTGGATACTGTTCTTTGGTATCCAGGGAAGTAGTATCGACGGAAAAATTGTCAATTTTTGCGAAAGAACCCGACCGTTTCACGCAAAGTAGCGAAATCGAGGGTTTGACGACAATGCGATTTTTCGTCGATACGCAATCTAGTCCGAAGGCTAAAACTCCTGGATACTGTTCTTTGGTATCCAGGGAAGTAGTATCGACGGAAAAATTGTCAATTTTTGCGAAAGAACCCGACCGTTTCACGCAAAGTAGCGAAATCGAGGGTTTGACGACAATGCGATTTTTCGTCGATACGCAATCTAGTCCGAAGGCTAAAACTCCTGGATACTGTTCTTTGGTATCCAGGGAAGTAGTATCGACGGAAAAATTGTCAATTTTTGCGAAAGAACCCGACCGTTTCACGCAAAGTAGCGAAATCGAGGGTTTGACGACAATGCGATTTTTCGTCGATACGCAATCTAGTCCGAAGGCTAAAACTCCTGGATACTGTTCTTTGGTATCCAGGGAAGTAGTATCGACGGAAAAATTGTCAATTTTTGCGAAAGAACCCGACCGTTTCACGCAAAGTAGCGAAATCGAGGGTTTGACGACAATGCGATTTTTCGTCGATACGCAATCTAGTCCGAAGGCTAAAACTCCTGGATACTGTTCTTTGGTATCCAGGGAAGTAGTATCGACGGAAAAATTGTCAATTTTTGCGAAAGAACCCGACCGTTTCACGCAAAGTAGCGAAATCGAGGGTTTGACGACAAGTGCGATTTTTCGTCGATACGCAATCTAGTCCGAAGGCTAAAACTCCTGGATACTGTTCTTTGGTATCCAGGGAAGTAGTATCGACGGAAAAATTGTCAATTTTTGCGAAAGAACCCGACCGTTTCACGCAAAGTAGCGAAATCGAGGGTTTGACGACAATGCGATTTTTCGTCGATACGCAATCTAGTCCGAAGGCTAAAACTCCTGGATACTGTTCTTTGGTATCCAGGGAAGTAGTATCGACGGAAAAATTGTCAATTTTTGCGAAAGAACCCGACCGTTTCACGCAAAGTAGCGAAATCGAGGGTTTGACGACAATGCGATTTTTCGTCGATACGCAATCTAGTCCGAAGGCTAAAACTCCTGGATACTGTTCTTTGGTATCCAGGGAAGTAGTATCGACGGAAAAATTGTCAATTTTTGCGAAAGAACCCGACCGTTTCACGCAAAGTAGCGAAATCGAGGGTTTGACGACAATGCGATTTTTCGTCGATACGCAATCTAGTCCGAAGGCTAAAACTCCTGGATACTGTTCTTTGGTATCCAGGGAAGTAGTATCGACGGAAAAATTGTCAATTTTTGCGAAAGAACCCGACCGTTTCACGCAAAGTAGCGAAATCGAGGGTTTGACGACAATGCGATTTTTCGTCGATACGCAATCTAGTCCGAAGGCTAAAACTCCTGGATACTGTTCTTTGGTATCCAGGGAAGTAGTATCGACGGAAAAATTGTCAATTTTTGCGAAAGAACCCGACCGTTTCACGCAAAGTAGCGAAATCGAGGGTTTGACGACAATGCGATTTTTCGTCGATACGCAATCTAGTCCGAAGGCTAAAACTCCTGGATACTGTTCTTTGGTATCCAGGGAAGTAGTATCGACGGAAAAATTGTCAATTTTTGCGAAAGAACCCGACCGTTTCACGCAAAGTAGCGAAATCGAGGATTTGACGACAATGCGATTTTTCGTCGATACGCAATCTAGTCCGAAGGCTAAAACTCCTGGATACTGTTCTTTGGTATCCAGGGAAGTAGTATCGACGGAAAAATTGTCAATTTTTGCGAAAGAACCCGACCGTTTCACGCAAAGTAGCGAAATCGAGGGTTTGACGACAATGCGATTTTTCGTCGATACGCAATCTCGTCCGAAGGCTAAAACTCCTGGATACTGTTCTTTGGTATCCAGGGAAGGAGTATCGACGGAAAAATTGTACATTTTTGCGAAAGAACCCGACCGTTTCACGCAAAGTAGCTAGAGTTGAGTGTTCGACACCCAAGCGACCGACAGAAACCCGAGCATGGAGCCTAATTTTTGTTTTAAGCTCATCGACTTTTGACTTTGCTATTCGGATAGAGAAATATTTTTTAAAATATACGTACCTTTTTTCGAAGTCCATCACGCCCTTTTAACTGAAATATCACGGGATAAATATCGTGGCGATAGACATAACCTTCTAGGCTACTGTCAGAAAACCGTTGCAACTTTGCAACGTTTCAAACTTCACCGACATGAGCTGTTTCAAGACGATGTTGATTTTAAGAAATGTGCATTTTAGGTCTCTTTCTACTTAGGAATTAGTGTCGATGCATTTACAAAAAAATAGATATCAATATAATATTCAAATCTACTTTGCAAGATCTCCCCTCACTTTTTTAAGTAATTTTTTCCGATTACTAAAGAAAAACGTTTTTTAATTCGTAGTCATAAACATTCTCTTGTTAACAGTTAAATTGATTATGTCCAACTACCAGAGTTAATTCTCATTAAATACTCTTTTATTCGCATTTACGAGATGCTGCCGCTTAATTAGCAAAGCTCCTCCCGGTATCGTGGAACGAGCAACAAAGAGCGGACAAATAGTAGGAACGAAAAAAAGAAATCACAAAACTTTCGGACCGACAACATTATTATTTTCATTTCGCAATAGGTACAGTGAAAGATATAAAAGAGGATTGTATGGGATATAATGAGAATAGAGAAAGTCGGTGGTCCAATGAGGATTCTCGAATAATCTCCCACTTCGTAGCCGGATCGGTAGCTGGGGAGTGCGAGCCACCCTCGAGAGCGCCGAGCGCGCGAGGGTTACGACGGCAGTGTGGCCGTGCGCCCGATATCGAGGATCTCAGTCGAGCGCGGACCGTCGAGCCGTAACGTTCTCCCGTTGGTGCGCGCAATGGCCACGTGTCTGGCCTCGTCCGGTGCTACGAACAAAACGACGCCGACTATCACAACCGCGGAATCGTTGAAATCTTCGCGTCAGTCGAACACCGGTGTGTGCTGGCAGCAGCGTCTGTTCGGCAAACAATTGTTGCAATGCAGCCAATCGAATAGTCAGCAAGAACAGACGCCGAAACTTCGCGAAGTGAGCGGGGCGCTGGGCAACGAGCCCGGCGCGCCGAAGAATCCAAAGTGCGAAGTGATCGGTGTTTATTTCAGTTTCATCAATCCGGGCGCCACGTGCGACGATTTTACGCGACAATTGACCGAGCTTTACGCGAGTGTTAACGCCGCGACGTGCAAACAACCGCAGTCGAACGGCGATCGCCAACAGTCGTCGCCCCGCGACAACGGAACTACCGGCGATGCTAACGATCAAGATAGCACCGAGGTTGGCGGACGGAAAAAAAAATTCGAAGTTGTTCACGTCGTTCTGTGGAGCAACGTCGCTGACGTTCTCGATTTCGATGAAAGCTTTCGCAACCACGTGGCCGATCTTCCATGGCTCGCTGTTCCCAATCACGATTACGAGAGAAAGGTACCGAAAAAACAACGTAAAAAATACGTATGCGTATCTTTCCACTATTCATGAGAATCGGTGAGGCGTTCTTTTGATTAATTTTTTTTCAAGTTTTTAAGACTTGTTTTCAACTTTTTTTCTGGCAAAAACCTGCCAGGACTATATTCAGAATATAATACATCGTACATTTAAAATATTCGCTTGATCAAAAATATCAAGGCCAGACATTTTATGAAACATTTTAATTTCCATAGGCAGTTATTACTCTCGTTTTCAAACACTTTCATAAAGAATTTGAGATTATTGTATAAGATTATGGCGGTAGTAAAAAGCGATTACGCTACCATAAATTTGTCACATTTTCAATAAATATTTCGTGCTATATGTGGCATGAAAATCGATCATAATTATCGATATTCAAGGCTACAGTGCTTTATCTGCACGGTCAAAGAATCGAAGTCAATGAAAGCTTCAAAGAGTTAAAACATAACGATGATTGAACTCGGCAAGGGCATGCTTATCATTATGCGCTCGATGCGCCACCTTTAATGTAAGGCCACCGATATCAAAGAGCTTCGATTTGAGCAACGCGATAAAGGATCAGCTTTGTTGTTAAATTTTTTCGTGCACGAGATTATTTCTCTTCCAACAAACATACACGCGCTAGTGTATCAAAGTGCGTTGGAACGCGCGTGTTTTATCATCGACAAATACAGGAACGTAATTTTCATTTGCGATTCCGGTGAATCGCCAATTAACGTCGGTAAACGCCAGTGTTCATGAAATCGGTAACGCAGTGCGAACGGGCTTAGTCGTGCGAGAATAGTGTTGGCTGTCGGCCGCAGGACATCGCAACCGACGGTATTTTCGAGCCGAGCCTCGCGCGCTCGAATAATAATTCATCTAACGAGCTTACCCCTTTGACCCTCGCCGCTCGCTCTTTGGAAAACGTTGAAAATCCCTCGAGCCGCCGGGCTCACAGAGAGTGTAAAAAAAATAAAGGAAAAAGAAAAAAAACAACCCATATTTTTCACGAAGCTGAAACGTACTGAAAGTAAAATAGAAATCGCCAACCGACACGGAAAATGCGCAGGAAGCAACAAAGCATTTTTATCTCGGTTTTACACAATCGTACGTGATAACGAAGCATTCATGCGCTCGGTATCTATCCGAGCCATCGAGGAATGAACACTCCGAAGAAAAAAAAAAGAACTAGTACCGACGAACGAGAGACAGAACCGAAAAGGCAACAACAGTAGAGGGATCGGTTCGTCGTACTGCAATCGAGCTAATCAAAGGGTACGTTAATCTGTACGAGAAACGACAATGGAAAGAGGCGAATCAGAGCCGTGAATTAATTTCTCTTTGATCGTTCCTCCGCTTCCACGATAATTTACACGCAAAGGAATAACAAATGAATAGATAAAGACTTTTCCTTTTAGAAAGTAGGATTAGCAGAATTGACCTGGCTTTTTGAGGTCGACAATAAAAACAAAACAAATGAATAAAGTTCGTCGATGTTCGGTAAATAGTTTTTTCATGTTTTTTTGCTATTTAAATTTCCGTCCGGATATTCCTCGATTTCGTAGACAGACCGACGTTATGCCTGAGAAATGGGAAGCGATGGAAAAAAAAATGCCGAAAGAGCGAAGAGAGACGGTTAAAGCTGTATAAGCAAGGAAAGAAGAAAGAGTGCGATATACAGAGCGTTTTAACCGTCTGGCGGCACGCATCATGCCGTGTGAATTATAACCGAGTTCAGCCCACTCCCGAGCAGCCGCGGGAGTCTCGCATTCGCGTTATACGAGCTCCCGCTTTATGACTCTATGTACATGAGACCCAAGGCCTCGTAACCAGAGTGTGCGGGCGTACCGCAGCGGCAGTCTCGTGCGATGCGTTTTCCTTTAATTGGTGACCTCCCGCGTTTCTCGTCACCCCGCGCGGCCCTTCGCCCTCGGTCGACCCGGCGCTACTACCCCGTCGCGACACATCGCGCCTACCCGCCTTCGTCATCAGCGACGAATGCACCGTTTTCCGACGGTAGTCTAATTCTACTCGACGCTCGCGCAAATCCCCGGCTTAATTGGATTTTCGGCCATCGACGAATAATCTAGGGTGCAGACGATTGAAAATAAAAGAGATGGAACAAAATTGTCTGCCCTTGAATACGGTTCTGTTTTAGCTCGCTAAACGCTTAGAAACTTGAACGTTGTTATCGAAGGTTTTTAGTCGCAATATTATATTGAAATCGGATCATTAGACGAGTTACTCTATCTTGCTACGACGCAGGTTTAGAGTAAATATTTGAACTTTCCTGCAATGATAAAATTGGCACTTGTCGGAACTTGCGTCGGCCAACGAGTATCAGCAACATTTGCCAGTACAGGGTGTGTCGTGTATCCAAAGCACTATACGTCCGCGTAGCAGGTAATGGTGCTTTACCTGATAGGCATGTGTTAGATTCTTAGGGGGTTGACACAGCTCACTCTTCTAGCGAGGATAAAAAAAAAGGAAGTCTACTGGAAGGGTTACGCGCAGCAGCTTGTTTCTGCTCAAAGTGCTGCTTGCTCTGTCGAAGCTTCGCGCTGTACTTACGAGGACGTTATATGCCTCTGTCCTCGTCGTCGACGACGACAAACGAAGGCGACGACGACGACCCTTTGTCATTGGACTTCAAAGTGCAAAAGCAGTGTCGGCTTCTCCACCTCGTCATCGTTGTCGTCGACGTCGTTGCACTTCGAGCGTTAGCAGGGCCGAGCCAAGGGTGCCGTGAGCGAACTATGGGCAAACTCTCGCCGATGTAACTACGAAACCCAGAAACCATTGTCATCTCTCCATTTAATGCAGCCGCGGTGATAGCAACAGGCAACCCCATAAATCGATCTAATCGTTTCTTTTGTTATCAGAGCCCCAAGTTTTATTATAGATTTTTTAATTTCCGAAGGACTCTACAATGGAGCTTTAATCTCACCCTTTTCAACACATCATCATGGAAAATCGGTATCCTCAAAACTTTACCGGTTGTTGAAATTTCTCAAAGTTTCATATCATTGAGAAGAATGCGAAATTCTGTTTGAACCGTGAATGATACGATGCAATGTCTTTAAAAACTATCTAGAGTTGTTTTAAGCCTTCTTTTTGGACAAAATAGTTGTTGCATGGTGTAAGTTTTTTGAATTGATGATTTCTTATTGTGTATTTCAAAACGATAGTTAGTATAATGCACAGTAGAATAGTAATAGGGCATCGGATCAGGAATACGTTATCAATTTCGGACACAGATTACTTCAAATCGCCTATCAATGATTATTGTTCCCGACGGTACGAAGTACTAGTGTTAGGTAAAATCTCATCACGATTGGTTGAGCCTCATTGCGGAAGAGGCTGCGCGAAATCGAGGAAGATTATATAGAACGCCTAGCATTCGGGGTTCTTTGTCATTAAGACTTCAAAGTGCAGTAAGACGAAAGCTCGGTCCGTTCGCACTTGTGCCTTTGAGGTCTCGAAAGCAAAAAAAGAATGGACAGTGAGTACAGTGAAAAACAAAGAACGAACCAACGGCGCAGTATGGAAGACGTTAATCCTCGAAAAGTCGTCAACGATGTTCTCGAGGAGAAAACTCGTCTTTAGGCGTCGTAGTTCGTCGTCGTCATGGTCATGATAATTTCACCATGAAAAAATTCCGTCAAGATTTCTATTCTTCCAAATCAATCATTCGCGTATCCCGATTGATTGCATTCCATCGTAAAAAACACCTGATCCGATATAGAATCTTCGCTTTTATCATGCGATCAGTAAAATACGCGTCGTATTAATTTTCTTTCTCCCCTATTCATGCTTCCGTCCATTGTTCTCAATAGAAAGAACGAAACGAGGCGAGGAGATTTGACGAATCGAGAATGTATGAAGCCCGGATATAAGGTGTGGATGAACAGGAGAAGATGAGCGAATGGCTTCAAGTGGAAATTGCGGATCGATTATTGGACGGGGCCCAGATAGCACGGTGTGCGAAATAGTCCGAGCAGAGTCGCGATGTGTGTGTGTGTGTGTGTGTATGTATGTGAATTAAGAGAAACGATAGAGAATCAGGCAGCGTTGAATGGAAATGAGAGTTTGCTGATATCGGACTGTCCGTTGGTGCGGGTCTTTCAAAATTATAAACCCGAGCGAACGGGACAATTCTTCTGGTCAGCATTTTCCGGTTCCATTGTCGAGGCTCCGAAAATAGAAAAAAACCGTCTGTCCAGTTTCGCGTAGAAACTAAACGGACAATATATATAAAGAGAGTGCAGCGAGTCTCCATTGAGAACGGGCCAATTTCAAACGAAAAAAATATACATCAAAAATATAAGCGCGACGGTCTTCAGCGATTTTTTTTGCTTTGCTCGAGGCGAGAAATATGGACGAAGCTGCGTACGTCTCTCCGCACGTAACTTGGAGACGCCGTCATTCTGATCATACCTTATACTTTCTGTCAGACATTTTGAAATAAGCCTCCAGGGCGAGATGGGATAAAAATTGATAAAGTGCTTCCCGCGCGTCGATCCTGTCAGCGACGGCGACTCATTCGCGTGAGTCAATTGCGTGATCGGCATGCATTAGCGTCTTTAGTTATGTCTTGCCACGCCCTCGGCACCATTTGTCAGTCCTAATACTTTCTGTCGGTAGTTATGTATTGTCTCTCATGGAAAACGTTTTGCCGTGGACTACAGTTTCGAGCACATTCTATCAGCGCTAATCGGTTTCAATAAGATTGCCTTTCTTTAAAAATAGTTTTGCACTTATCCTCGATTTGAAAGTAAATGGCTAAAAATAATTGTAGGTAAATATTCTTTTTCAAATCTAGCTTCTCCATGCTAGAGAAGATCATTTGGAAAAAACCGTGAAATTGGAAAAACCCAAGTAGTCTCGTCTCGTTCACTCTCGGAGGTTTCTCTTGCCAGCAAAACCAACAAGCGCCTTCGAGACTCGTTTCGCAATCTAATCGTACGTTTTCCTAAGTTTCTCTTCACCGTCTTTTCGACAACTTTCGTCTCGTCCTTCGTATCTCAGTCTACGTAGCTTTTTTTTCTCACGAAAAACGTAAAATTAGACGCAAGCAATGAGGATAAACTAGCTGGTTGCGCAATACAAACTAAGCAGAACGGACGAACAAAAAAGTTCGAGATCTCGAAAGGTTTCTTCTTCTTCCTTCGAGTCGTCGGTTTTTTTTTCCCTCTCTGCCGCTCCACAACTTGAAGCAGAAACTACCCTCTCGACTCGATCAACCGAAGAGTCTCTTCGTCCCCTCTTTTCTTTTTTATTTGTTTGATTCAACCTTCAAATTCTTATTTTTATCTGTACTTTCGTTTCTTCTACCGGTGGTAGTTCTCATCGATTCGGTAGATTCGTAGCTGAGGGAACAAACACAATAATATCGGACGAGACGCATAGCGAGACGAAAGTTATCTGTTCCTTTTTTTCTCCGGTTTTCTTTTCGTCCGGTGTTCCCTGCATCCCACATAACTCTCAGGCAACATTCACGACCCGGCGCAGATTTATGGATGAGAATCTCACGAGCCTGTATAATTCGGCCATTCCTCGTGACGTCCGTTCGTGAATTCACATCTCGGAAGACCCTAACGCTTCGTTGAGAACTCGAGGAGATAACATTCGAGTAATTTATATCGATAAATAACACCACCGCCGTTACGGCAATGGCACAGACTAGAACGGAATCGTTTCGTTCGCTATTCGCAAGAGCCTTCGGGGTCGAAGATTGCGTCTTCGCAGTTTAGTCCTCGTAAATTCGGGTCTGGAAAACCGGAAATTGTCACCATCGGTCCGAGGGAAAGGTGCATCGCGTGCGAACGGCCAGCTTGCCGTGAAGGCTTTAGGAAATTTCGAATATCGCGTTCCCCAAAAATATAAGCCGAACCAACGGAATCTCATAGTTCAGAATTTTAGCGTTCGAAGAATGCTGAACACGATTCGCGCGCGAATTATTTTTAGATACAAAGTGCATGAATTGTTTGCTACAAAATTTTATACAAATCAAGAACCAAGAAAGCATTACAACATTCGCGGAGTATGCAAATTAATCTCATCAGTGACGGAACCATCCGAAGCCTACAACGTATCAACGCAATATGGCATCGCAATTACATCCGAAGATTCAATTGATCTAAAATAGTTCGAGCTCGTGATAAAAAAAGAAAATAGCAATAGGGAAAACGAGCGTGATAAAATTTGCTGAAGGAACGATTTTTCTATGGCGTTAAAAATATCGCCGCGAGTCATTCACCCGCGGAGCTTTGCGAGCATTTTTCTCGTATTAAGCAAATTCGCTGTTACACACATGTTACATACGTGTATATCTTTGACGCCGATGGAAAACGGGAAAGTGCATAGCGCATCGGCGCGAAAAGCGGGAACGAACGAGACGAGCGCAGTGCATCTCCATTTGCCGTGAATGAGACGACCCACATTTTCCACGAATGGCTTTAATTCATAGTGGTCCAAAGAGACACGGGGTGGAAAGGGCCCCGGGGAGGAGGGAAGAAGCAGAAGAAAAAAAAATGGAAATGAGAGAACGAGAAAGCTAGTAAAGTTGAAAAAGGAGCATCTCGCGTAGAAGCGACGTTTTAAACGGAATCTTTTCTTTCTCGCTCGCGCTTTCGACAGGTAACGACCGAAAGATTTCGCGGCGTGTTTCGCGAGGTAGAAAGAGAGGAGTCGAAAAAGCAAAAGAAAAAAAGTGGGAAAAAAATCGAGGGAAGAAACTGGAAACGAACCACTCGAGGCGAAAGGCTTCTAGAGCCGCAAAGATTTGCCAGAGCCCGGGAGAGGCTGCACAGAATGAAGGAGAGAGAAGAAAAAAGCAAAGAAACGGCATCTGGCACGACCTAAATTATTCGATGCCTCTATTCCGACGAACGTTAGTACCAACCCCACTGGGCTCATAAATATTATCGTGTGTTTAAAAATTCCTTTACACACCCGTCAAAGTGTAAATGATTCTGGTTTTTTCCTTTTATTTCTTTTACCGCGACTCCGTCTGTCGCTATAAAATATGACGACAACGCACAGATTTTTTAACGTTAATTGTGTTGACAGAAGAATTTTTGCAAATTAGATTTTTTAAAAATGTGGTTTAAAGGGTGCTATCGTCATCCTCGTTGCCTCGCAGAGCTTAAATGCTAGAAACAAAAATGCGGTCTCTTTTGTTCTCCGAAATGAGCGTAATTCGAAAAAAATGTGTCTTCAATAACCAAAGTGGCCAATTTCAATGCGAAGATTTTATTCTGGAAATTGTATTTCCAAAGGGTTATTGCTTTTTCCGGCGCCAGAGAAATGACCTCATTTCCAATGGCATTTTCAAAATCACAATCTACAATTCCATTGCTTCGTCTCGAAATTCTTTTCCCACCCGCTCACGGAATACTCATATGATAAAACTAAAAGCCCCGAAAAAGTCTAGGAATCCTATGCATACTTTCAATGCCTCGGGGTAACATTTGCGAGATCCAAAAACTCTGTTACCCACTCTAGAAACATCCTATCGATATGTTGCTGGAACTAGTCAGTTGGTCCCTGCGGGAGTATACAAACTTAATCCCGCGCGCGGTAAGACTCTCTCCCTCGCTCCGTTTTTCCCCGAGCAGGAGATCGTGTCGAGCGCATGAAAATGTTGGTATTATCCGTGCGAACGGTGGAAGACGCGGTCGGAGTTTTCGTGTCTCGAGAGGAGAAGATGGTAGTGCTCACCTCGCTCGAACATACATACCAACATACGTACACATGCCCACACACCCCCGCACAGACTCCGAAACCTTCGCCGTTTCTCGAGATCCGCCACGAAAGAGAGATAGAAAGGATCTACAGGGGGTTGTTGAGCGAGGGGTTGCGCACGGTAGTCGGTGAGTTGGAGTTACCCCAGAAGCGTCGGTAGTGTTGGCGATGGGGGTTTCGCACGCGTACACAGGCAAAGAGGACACCGGGGAAATAGCAATAGCGAGAGAAAGGGAGACGGAGAAAGTAGAGAAACTGGAAGGACGACCGGCGCGTTATCGACCGCCCGACCAACGGAGATAGCTCCAGCCGGCTAACGGGAAACGGAAAGAGAAAGCCGACGGAAAGGCAGAGAGATATAGCCAGAAGTACGCGAGGGTGCGAGAGCGCACAACGAGTACAGGGGTTGCTTCAACATGAGACCGCACGTATACATCCAGATCCACATCTACATAATATCTATATGACGGTTACCCCTGCCGGGTTCCGCTTTGCGATCATTCGGACCCTACTGCACGTACAAGTGCGTGCAGGTGCGCACGAAACCTCCCTTCTTTTCTCCACTCTGTTTTCCTCCGTATACGCAAGCCTGCATAAATATGTTGTTTCAACATCGGCGCTATAGCGAAAGGTATACGACATGATACGCTACTTGGACCCCAGAAATTACGACGAACAGACTTTCGTGGATTATGTTGTATTTTATTTATCACCGGATTATAGGACTTTAGAATAGCGAACCATTAGTACCGGCGCCGTTCGTGCATGTGCTATAAAATTGTAATAGCTATTATAATTCATTACAGATTATTTCGTCTTTCGGGATTACAATCCTATCTATCATCGAATTTCTATAATCTGAATGTAACCAATGGTATGCGAGAGTCTTGTGAAATTGATAATTTTTTATACGAGTGTACATACAATTGTTGATAAGATTTTTGTCAGATTACTAACATTTCGTACGGATTAGATGATCATTAATATTCAACAATTAGATGTTGTTTCGCCGCAAATAATGCTACATCATTTTTTTTTATCTTTGGACCAATTTTCCAAAAAAAAAGTAAGAACGTTTTTTCGCACGGTGATTATTACGACGAATCAGGCCTGAGAATTTTTATCTCGATTCATTTCCATTAGATTTTCCATCGTTCGCAACATGTTTTCATTGTTTGATTTTATCTCTGATCTATGAGGCCACTTGGGGTTTGATCGTCCCGACCGTTCGCGATACAGTTGTCACGTGTGCAGATGCAATTTGTATTAGGATCTATGATACGTGACCGCGCGTACGCCATCCTACTGTGTATATCTATCGCAATTACGTGCAACAGCGTTTGAGAGGTGGATGCTTTCGCTGTCGCGTATTATCCTGTTGTCGCTTCTGGAACTGTCGGTGGAGTTTGCGCGCTGCACGTAGTACGTATTCCCCGCGGCATAGACACCAAGACGAGTACACGGCAGCCGTGTAGCGGTGGAACAGGCACGACCAGACCTTTCCTCCAAAGCTACCCTTCGCACGAACTCTCGCCTGTGCCCTCCACGCCACGTTGCTGAGCGGCGCATTGCTATGGGGGTGCGGGGGTCGTCCCACGCTTCTGGCTATACGGTTAGGGCTACACACCCGGCTACGATATGCCGTGTGCTCCGGCTTTTACGAAAGCCAACGCGCCAGACCAGCCAAGGTTTGCGCGAGCGAGAAGGCACGAATAAAACAAAAAGAAAAGAGAAACGCAAACGCGAACGTCGTCGGGCCGTGCCGATGGGGAAGGGGTGCAAACAAGGAGAAAAATACGAGGAAACATAGATTTCGTGCAAAGATAAGGAATTATGGGCTGTATGCTTCATTCTCTCGGGTCGTTACACTTCATTTTAATGAAATTTCATCGTTCTTCGAGATAACGCGTGAATTACGTTTGTAACTGAGAGAAAGCAAAAAAAGCATTCGGAGTCACTTGGCTCCTCCGCAAATAAGATATCCGATTTCCGTCATCCGGTTCTCGAATTCTCGAGTACCAAATGCCACGAGCATCTCGAGAGCCGAATTCGAGACAGCCATCGCTGACTCCGCCGAAGTGTTCGGGAAGATAGACGGAACGACGAAAAAAGAAGTGATTGAGCATGGAAAGGGTTAACCATCGATCAAGCCGACGATCGGTTCTCACGTGCGGTAGCTGAGTAACTTCCAATACGTGTTGACGATCCGTTGAAAAAGACGGAGTAGATTCGAATCGCGTTCACGGCCACTTGCCAAGCCAGTTTGACTCCCGTGGGTGCGACACGCGTGAGAGAAATAACGCGGGATACCTGACGAGTCTGTCGTGAAAAAAAAAGTTAGCTCCAACCGCCGGAATGGATAGGGTTGAAAATAAAATTTTGACAAGATGTAAATTCAAGATCGAATTTTCAACAATCCCTAATCTCGCATTGTACAGCCATGCATTTATCAGTTCAGCGTGTTTTGTCTGGGCACATAAACAATTATTTATTGCCACTATCATCGTTTACGTTAAGAAAGCTTGACGAACGACGATGCAAAAAATAAGATTACCCCGCTCGAGTACTCATGAAAAAGCCTTAAATTCCAAGGACGATCTCAACGACACGAAGAATAATTTCAAGTGCACGCGACGAGGGTGGAACGACGCACCCCAGGCATGTCTGTCCTCTGCATAAAACCCCCGGCAACCCCATCACATAGTTACGCAGCTCTCTGTGAAGGAGTACATCATGAAAAAGAAATTCTATTCTTGTAGTCATGGATAACAATGACTGGATTGTGGGATGATTATACAGCGAGAGGAGAGTTGGGATGCAAACACGCGAAAACAAAACAGCGGTACGCGCAACAGCAATCAATATTTTCCCCGAGCGAAAAATAGCGGATATGTATAGAAACGATTTTTTAAACTGCTTTCGCGTACAACGATCCTTGAAAAACCGTGCGGACAGTTTTATTGTCGGAGAAGGCAGTGAAGATAGAGAATGAACAGACTGACGGTCATTAACGCCGGTACATGGTGAACGATAGAGATATACATATATACACATGTATATACGACAAGAGGGGACGAGAGAGATTACTAGACCCTCCATGGCGACGAACACTCTCAGCCGGAACGAACAATACGACTTGGGAGCAAAAGTTGTATGTCGTGCGCGAGTTTCGTATCTGTGAGGGATCGTCGCGTGCACAACACAATATCGAGATCATAGAGTGCAGTCATTGAAATCGTCACGACCGCAGAAATCGTTTGCCATTCGTAGTCGTAGAAACGTTCGAACAATGACTTTTACGCCGTAATTATTGGCAATTCGCTATCTATCGTCATTCGGACGATGAAGAGAGGGAGAGAAAAGAAATTGTATAAATGATTGTTGTAACAAGTGGGTTGGCCGAGGAGAGTTTTAAGTAGGAGGAATTAAGTTCCGCAATTATGGACCGTTCGAGCGTGTCGCGTAGAGTTTATTATACCACTGGGTGTAACTGGATATTGACTTAGGCGAGCACTGATATCGGGGGTTAACGGTTGGTACGATACAAAATCTCATTTCCGGCGTAACGCAGCGGGTAGCAGAAGGAGCGGTATATGAGCGAACCTCGGCGACCCTAATAAGCTCCATCTGAACGAGGTTCCTCGTATATTGGAAGCTATAGCGAGAGTATCTAACCCTCGGAGATCCCGACTAACCCTGCCAATACCGCACGGTCAGCAGTAGTTAAAGCCAAAGCCCATCAGACCCTTGATTCTACCAGAAGCATTACGCTGTTGCTATGTACAGGGGGCTATCGATGCTTCCGTTCGATCCCTGTAGAGTTTAGTTACTTCCTTACACTCTGCCTCATCGCAAATTTTTTAAACCCCAATTTTTTTTATTGCTCGACTTCAACGTCAGCTCTACTTTCCTAATTAAGTACCTCCGTGATGGCTTAAGATACACGTGCACTTTTGTAGGAAAAAAATCACAAAGTATCTTCACTGGGGCGCCGATAAAATATTCACTCGCATGCACTTAAGTAAACTTTCGCCGATGATCTCGATTTCTGAGCCAAGTGCTGTCGCCAAGGATCTTTGTCGGTCGAAATGAAGAGTCCTCCAGAGCCAGAGGATTGTGAACGAGTCCTGTAGGATTATGCGAACTGGCGAGCATTTATATGAGAGATTGGGCTCTGTACGTAGATCTGCAATTGCGTGACTCCAGTGTTCGCGCGAAGGCAGCACGAGACTCTCAGAATTCGAGGTCGTCATACATCCGTCACAGAGGGATAGCGAAGAACGTAATGCGTTCTCTGGGGACTTGCATGCCTAAACATATACCTATGTGTATATGGTACACGTGCATAATAGTGAGTTATGCAGGATCGTGGTAACGGGTAGATGCGTTGGGAGAACAAGGCTACGACTTCGGGTCAATACGCGACCTCAGCACCGAGCTATGCTATTGTTCCTCATTCTCCGCATTCGTACCGGCTCTGTCCAACCACTGGGTCCTTTCAGCGGTGATGAATAGCGATGCCGAAGTCGCTTGCGCCGCGGCGCTTACTACGAGTCGTCTAGCTATCAATTAACGCCACGAGATCTCGTCGCGAAGCAGTGGATTAATCATTGCAAACAAGTGCCGGCGCGACTCCGCACTGTCGCGGATAGGCACTGCGATAGATCCTGGATCTATCACGAGAGAGCTCAAATTCGTTTGAACAATCGAGAATGGACAACGCCCGTGGGAATCGCTTTGTAAGCGATGATTTATTTATTCGCCGTGTCGGTTTGGTAAACATATCGCACCAAAATCCACAATATCGCGAACCCTTCAACGACCCCGACATCCGATGCGCGTTATTGTTGGCCTGATCGATCGCTTGTATACCATTAATTTTTCAATTAATCACGTGCCGCCCGGTCATATGTTTGGTCGACAGATTTCGCGTCGTACGTGACGAGGATAATTATTTATATTAATCGTCACCACGCTGATTGAATATTGCGCGATGCATTACGGAAAGGGATTTGGTTGGTTGGAATAATTCACATACTTTGTAACAGGCATACTAAATTGTCTAGTAGAACGATATTCGAATAGATTCTATTGCATTTAACCAAATTATTGTATTCTGCGACTATTTAAAAATTTGCAGAGTCATGCCGACATTTCGCCGAATTTTTTTGCTTTCTCGTAATGGATTTATTTCCAACATCATTCACAAAGCATTGATTCAGACTGTTTCTCGTGAAAGAGCTTTGCAAAAGACGTTAAAAATTGAATGGGGAAGCGATGTGCATACCTGATTGAAGAATATTTTCGGACTTCCATTACTGCGCGCTACGAATTTCTCACTTGAATAACGTTATTCAGCCTCCGCTAATCGATCGTGCACTCTCATATATTCCATTAAGTTTTGTCGCATAGCAACGGTATTGCACGAACCATGAATCATTTATTGTTACATTATAATTTCAGCCGCCACAGAGACGCTAATCGTTATAGGTATATAATTGGACATTGCGATATTCGGTGATCCGGGTTATGCGTATAGTTTCAATATATGCAGACCACCCAGGGTACTCAGCCTAATTGTGTTCTCCGTGTCTATGTCATTCCCCTAATTCGGGGCAATATAGAGACTAGCGGACGGAGATCTCGGTACAAGGTCTCGTAACGCCGGGGGGAGATGAGGATCGAGACGAAGGTAGAGAATCGCAACGCGTGCGTTCGCGACGGCGGGTATATATGTATTATCTTTCCTGGCCAAGCCCGGCGTGACGTTTATCTCGGTAGTTCAGTTCTCATACTTTATTAAACGGGTACGGCGCGAGGAGGCGCGACCTTCTCGCACCCCTCGGGGTGCAGTTCACCAGGATTCCCAAGGACGGTTCTCCCCGATCGCCTCCGCGCCCTCTATCTCATCTTCTTACTCGCCTTTTCATTCCTTTTCACCCACCGGGCTTCTCTTATTTCTATCTTTCTCCCGTGCACACGGAGCCCCCCTCTTGCACCAGCTGCAGTTCCAAGTGTGTCGGAGATTCAGACACCCCTGCGGATGCTGTAACGTTGTAGAGGTACGTCTGGTTTCTCATCCCCTATTTAGCCTCGGTGAAGATTCAATGTATATACGTGCCATCAGGATTATTTATGAAATACTTCTTAGGTTACGTGGCCGCATGGGGTAACGAGGAAGCGGCTCCATTTTCATCTCCACTATCGAGCGTAACTCATCCCCCGCGCTGGCTTCCATGACTCTCGCGCTTTTCCGCTAACTAATATTTATTTTCTCGACGCGCCATAGGTTTCTTGGCTCGCTGGGGTGGGTTTGGGGATTCGAGAAAATGAGACTTTTTCCTGACGGCGACGGCGGAGCGAGATGTTATCGAACTTTATAACGTCATTATGGATAGTGCAGGAAGAATTCAATATCATTTCTTGCCATGAAGGGCATGTGAGGCACCGATGGGAATGCGAGTGCGAGGGACACAGCGAAGGAATCTTGAGCCGCTGTGCTGATATAGCCATTTTTTATGCTGTACAAAATAAAGATCTGCTATTCTTGACATGGTCGAAAATTTTGCATGGTTCAATTATATGAATCACTTTCGTCTAATGGGCTCGCATAGCTTTTTAGAAACTTTTGGACGGTATATTCCAACTCAAAGATCACTCATCGTTCATTAATGAATCAAAGATACTTCATAGGGCCGGCAAGTTTTTCTCTATCGGACGACACTGAAATTAAGGAAATTTTCGATTCCCTTCCATACTCAGCTTTCCTTTGACGTTGAAAAATGAGAGCGGCTAAGAGGTAAAGAGCAAAAGTGCCTAAGTACAAGTGCGCGCATGCCGTTAACTCGTGTGCATACCTATCTTCTATGGTAGACGATGATACACGTCCCTCTACACACGTAGAGAATATGCGGATGTACACGACGTAGAAGCTACAAGCTCCCGCCGGAGCCTCGTTTGGGTTAACCGTTAAGCTCTCCGAGCGTATATAGCGAATCACGGTTGAGAGGGAAAACGAGAAAGTACGAGAGGGAACTGAGCTTTTGTGCTTACTTTAGCCGCTCACGAGCGAGAAAGCGAAAGAGCTTTTATCCGGCGTCATATACAGGGCGGAGCTTGGAAACTTTGTAGTAATTTGCTTTGCTTTCACCGACTGAAAGAGGTCTGGCAATGCCCCGATGGCTTAACCTCTGGCAGAATCACGCGGCAGTCCAGGTACGAGGTGAATTCGTATTCTAGGGGTAGTTGCCGGTCGTGGAAAAGCTCATCTAGGCTTTGGTCTAGATCACAGCAACTCCACGCATGGCTTTCGTGCGGTTACTTTTGAGCTTTGTAACTCCACCCTCGCCCCCCCCCCCCCTGCTCAGACTATGCAGCATCTTGCAGGCTTCGGAGAAAATCATGATAGTATCGAGAAAATCATTCGGCCAATGTGGCCCACTCTTAAGGGGATGTTTTTCTTCAGAAGATATCTGCGTACTTTCTTATTGAGGAGATTATCGTGCAAAAAATATATTTCGTTCTAAAAAATCGATTCCGAATATTTCTGAATGTCTATATGTTATGTTAAAACGATGTCTGGATCTGGAAAATTGTACCAACCATCATTCCACATATTTCTTAAGGTCTGAAAAAATAATATAAAAGCATAGTAACAGTACAAATAATGTAATATACATTATATAAATAAAATATTTCATATTCAGTACATATATGAAATATCACTATTATTAATTTCTAACGTTGTGGATAACATTTTTCAAACTTACCTGACATCGACTGCATCGAGTGTACTCGCGGAATAAATTTATTACCAGGTTGCTTATTAAAAAAAAAACCCCATCCATGAATTTATCCTGAGCTCTCAGAACTCATTACTCACTCCCGCTCTCCTACTCACAACTTATTTCGAAAATCGATGCTTCATTTTCGCGTATAAACTAACGGTAAGCTTCCCTAACGGGATCGGCGGTCGCCGACAAATTTTTTCACGTGTAACTCACATCCACGGAAAGAAATGAAACATAGATACGATGTTATTGCGATACACGTTTTTTCAGACGCTTTCAAAAGCGGCCCATTCAAATCCCTCTTGCGATATTTATCCATCTCTCTTACGGCGTGCTCGCAGAAACGAGTCAACCACCGCCTGCGACCCTTTGGAACGTGTAGAAGCGAGACCAGAACTCCCGTCCTCTTCACCCATCCTCGACTTGTGCTCTTCGCCTCGGTGGCCCTACGGTCGTCAAAGGCAACCTGCTCCCTGGCACAAAACAAAATCGCCAACCCACCAACGTCGACATATCCATCCACCGGTAGCTGCGAAAGCACAATATCATCGCCTCGACGCGCCTGGGTGTCGAGTCTTGCTTCACTGTGGAACGATATTAAAAATCACCCCTTTTTACAAGGGTGCGCTCGTGGCTCGACGCCCGAAGCACCGAGGACGCCCCTCTCCCTCCCCTTACAATCCGTGCGTGCTATCGCATTTCGAGTACCTCCTTGAAAGCCGAGATACATCGTCTATGGTTCTCTCGCTCGAAACTGTAGATTTCAATCCAGATTTATTCGAATATTTTGTCTTTCAATCCCTACCAGCATTGATCGTCTTGTCGTATTCGCTGTCCACTTTTCACCTATTTCATTCCGCCACCGTAAAATCTTGCATCCCCAATGTCCTGCATCCCTCGGCTGTTGTCGTAAGCTCCGTTATGACCCTGAAGTTTTTATTCCCCGCGGAATGATCACATCATGTAGGGCTCGATTTTTCCATTTGGCAGGCGGCTTATCGTCCTCGCGCGAGACTATTCGTTTCTTATCGTTGGACCGGAATTGAGAGGAACATTTCCGTCATGCGGATATCGTTCTCCCGGAGTTTCTATACAGCCTCGCTTGCTTTGGGTTCTCTATACGTGTATATCTATAGAAGACCGTGTACCCTCGTTGGTTCGTCCCCCGGCCGTACGTAGCGTTATCGTGAGGCACGTCACGAACTAAGCTAGATGATTGCTTCCATCGCGCTAGTGCTATTCCTTTATGCTTGTCTGAAAAACTTCAACCTCCTTATCGCACTTTCGCCACGAAAAGGTCGGAAGGACCGTAAGGGTCGATCGTAAAACTCGAGCTGGGACATAACTGATGATGCATAAAAGAAATTAGATGTTCTTGAGTTATATAACGACACGATCGTACTGCAGGTGTGAAGAGTCCCTCCTATGATTGGTGGATTAAGTTGCCTTAAAAGTTACATTAGGTCATCTTAGGACCAGCTTCGGGCCGATTGTGGCCATCACTTTCAAAGGAGCAGAACCAAATTTAATCGCATTGAAAAAAAATGTAGTGTATCTTTCAATGAATTTCTATGATTACTTTCAAACAATCAACATGCAATTATAGACAAGAATGTTGCCTTTTGGCACTCGTCACACCGATTTATTTATTAATGTTTCTGTATTTTACATTTCATTCACATATCACAGGTTTTCCTTTAGGATTATAACCTTTTTGCTGACTCTATTTTAGCCGACTTATATTGACACTTCCTTAATCTTGTGCAATTGGATCATTTGGTAGTTAATGTAAACCAAACAAATTGGTCAAGTTACAGTGAAAAATATTTTTGTAGACGTTTTTTTGAAATTGGTTGAAATGAAAAATCGCGGCCAGACCTTCGGAAGTACCGAATATATCACGAGTCAGTTCAATCGAATTGTTGGTACTGACTTCAATATTTCCGTTATACATTTTTTGTCGAATTTGTCAACGAAAACAATGCTGACCAACAATCGTGCGCGGTTTTGTATACTGTTGACCAAAATTAAAGACTCGCCATCCATAATTCCAAAGAATGAAAGCACTGAAGCTATTTCTGACTGATTATTTTGTGAATCGAAAAAATACACACAGCAGAATTCTGGACGTTTTTCTTCAGCACTATTCGTCGTAGACCGTGATTCTTTGAGGGTCTATCGCGGCTGAGTGTCTGGCTTCAGTTTTTCCTCAAAAGTGTTATTCGACCCCGGGACTCGTGATGGAAAATATCGCGATAACCCGAGAGGCCGGAAGTCGTAAAAGCTCGGAGTGAAAAGGAATTTCGAGCTGGCTCGTCTCTCGTGAAAACCCTCCGAGCCGAGAGAGTGAGAAAGCTTCGACACGCCGTGTAGTGGAAAGAGTTACGAAAGAAAACGGCATAGCAATGCGAAGAACGAGGCGAGGGAAACGTTGCGTGAGACTCCGACGGACTCCCGAAGGACCGACGGTGTAAATGACTGCACGGTTGAAAAGAAATTCACCAGTGTATTTTCTTTTCGGTATGGAAAAACCCCGAGATTTAGCATCAATGCATGTTTTTCGCACGTAATCTACTCATTTTTTAACGCGAACTAATATTTGATGCCGTTGCTTAACGTTGTATCGTTGTTTTTCTACTCCGCGTGTTAAAGATTTCTCATTTAGAAAAAAATAGAATTTTTTCGCACCGTTTTTATTTACAGTATCTTTTTTTTTTAATACCCCTTGTGCCGGAATATCGATCGCGGAATCTCGCGTTACAAATGTCATTGCGCGGACCATTTAACTCGTAGCCCCGATTCATCTCTGTCGCCTTTCGAGCCCCTTCAAGAGTTGGAGCAACAAATTCGGGGGTAAGCCAGCGGGTACACACAGCGTTCATGATACACAGAATGTTGCGCGGAGGGTATTTCGAGGGTGGCGCGAGAGGGTGCGAGGTAGAAATTGCGGCCGAGGGTGTAGCGCGCATATTCCCCGTCGGTTTTCCATTCGCATACGCCAAGTTTCAAGCAACACACGTGGCGAGAATCAAGAATTTATCGACAAATTCGTTCGACCGCCTCTGGAGAATAATGTCTGACCACACACGTGTGTCATCTCCAACGAGATTGGACGGGGGAAAAAAACGCACTCTCGGAAAGTGAGCAAGCTTTTTGGTTGCGCAGTGACTGGTACAGCTGCTCCGAGACTCGGAGCCGTGTTAATAATTGAATTCCGATAAATTTAATCATTAACAGTCGGCTGAACTCGTTCTTTTCCATAATTTCCGAGGTACGGAACATCTCGAGCGGACACAAGGCTCGTCTTTGCCCGAGAATACCCGGTAATTAGTCAAATGCTAGATTGCCGAAAATCAATTTCTTGGAATTAAGGAGCTCGAATATCAACTATAAACAATAGCAATTCCGAGGCAATTAAAAACTGTTAAGTCTTCGCTATCAAGTGGATTTGTTCAGCTACTTGATTCTTCGTGAAAGATAAAATGCACGAAGATGCAGATATAGAAAAAGATATTATATAAACAAGAGCGCGCCACATAGGAATTAGTTGTCAATAATTAGGAAATTTTTATAATGAGTAGTGAAATTTCTGATACAAATTTTGTTTATCATCAAAACATGATTTGAGAACTGAATTATTATTCGAAAAAAATTGCAGGTGCGCTTTTTTGATTCCCGTGTCGGAAAATTCCGTTGTAATGAATGCTTCGATGCCGATTTTCATTAGAACAGAAAAAAAATAGACGTCTCATTAATTTCAAACGCCTCGATGGGTTTTTTGTAAAAAACTCACGATGTGAGAGACGAAAATTTTACGTGGACTTTTATTCCTGGAGATCCGTGAAGCTTCACTCTGCAAAAAAGACGTGCAAAAATCGTAAACCCGCTCCGCGATTCTTTTATCTTTGCATATGCAAAAATGCACTGTTTACAATGATCGAGTATAGCGCGTAAGTTCAACGAGACAAAACGTATTCACTGGTTTGTTTGCAACACTTTTCCGGATAGCGTAAAATTCTGTTAAACATATTTGCCTAATTAAAGGTGTCGCGTACAGAGAAGTAGAGTGAAAAAGAGAGGTGAATCGAATGTCCCTGGGGGCAAATGCCGTAGCGCGGGCAACGCCCAATATTGGCCATTTGCCATGGTAATGACCAAGAGCGGCGGGGACCCCATTAGAATTGGCATCCACCAGGAGTACCGGTCCTCGTGCCCTCGGGACTCGTACTGAGATTGAGGTGGGCGTATCTGTTGTTCAGCTTCGTCTGTCACGACCATTCGATTTTCGAGCCTCCGTCTACCGACTCTCATTTCCGCGGTGCGATTACGATAATATTTTTCTTTTTCAGTTAATTCATTCTTTACCAATTAAAGAAAGCGAACGTTTCGCCGTCTTCGACCATCGAGACTCGTAGGAAATTCTTGTTTCTTTTGTACCATTTTTGACAATTGAACGAGGAAGGGAATTAATGAGAGTTTTCTCTTTGTTTGGGAATACCTCTAATCGACAATGGTTTTTTTTCATTGTAATTGCAGACCAGACTGACGAGGAGGTATCGGATAAAGGCTGGTGTACCAACGCTGATCCTTCTCGAGGGTAGCACAGGCTCCGTAGTGACGAGAGGGGGTGTCGAACGAGCTATGGACGATCCGAGCGGGGAGAACTTCCCCTGGAGACCGCCGCATCCAAAAGCCACCCTCGAGGACGGTCCGTTGCTGCCGTGCGGTGCTCGCGGCAGCAACGAACCAATGCTCCACGAGGAACTACGACACTGCGTGAAGGGCGTTTACTTCAGTGCTCACTGGGTATGCATATTATACGAAATAAATATTAAAGTCCTACAGTTTTTCAAACTTCGATAATTAATCCATATTACTCTGATGAATCTTTTGAGTAACCAACGTAATGGAGGTCCAAAAGATGTATGAATTTTTTTTACCGAAGTAATATTTGCGAGTATTTTTTTTTCAATGCGTGAATGAAAAGAAGACATTTCTGTGTAGTCACTTTGCGATCCGTACCGTCCAATTTTCACATTTTCCGTGCAACGCAACTTCCACTGAAAGTAGTAATATTTCTTTTACCGGCATCCAATTAATCTACCCTGAATACTCAGTTTGATTTTGCTTATTTTTATTTACTTCGTGCAGTTTTTCGAATTTTTCCGCAATGTATGAAATACACATGGCCCTCGAGACATGAGTCAGATAAAAGAAACTTGGCTTAATGATGACAAAAGGCACGTTCTCATAGAAAGAAAAGCAGTGAAATATTGCCAAAATCATACGAAGAGTCTCCAAGAAAGATACTTCGTAGACGAGTTGCCATGCAACAAGTAAACTCTCAGGTTCTCGGAGGCCAGACGCTGCAAACACTAGACTACACCGCTGCACAGAGACATTCGTGAGACATGGACATCGAGATATTTCGAGAAAGCTTCGAGTAACAGTAGAGAGACTCGAAAGATACTCGTGTAGCCGAACTACGAGACTCGAACGAGAACGAGGAAGGCCGAGAAAAGGCAAGCGAAATATTTACGTTCGCTGCTGCAATCCTCGCTCGTTCCTTTCCTCGCTGGCTTCGCTTTTTCACCGCGGAATTCCTTGGAATTCGCGTTGAAACCACTCAATGTGGAAGCACCGAGGAATTCCGCGTTCCTCGGCTTCGTCGTACGATCGTGGGTGGAGAAAAAAGGCAACTCGGAGCTTTTATCGATGTTAGGAGAGGCAAAGGGAGAAAGCTGCGCCCGAGGAAAGAAAAGACCGAGCGAAGGGGGTCGAGGAAAGTTATGATGGATTTAATACGATCGAGACAAAGAGATTGAATTATATTCTCCAGGGTTGAGTGAAATAAGAGGGACGGAGAGATGGGAAATACAACTCAAACGAGGGGTGAAAGAGGGTAAACCAGGAAACGCCAAGGACAGCAAGAACCGAGAGATAATAATATCGTATCTATATACTATATATATAGATATGAATATAATTTATATGCTCATCAAAAACCGCGCTCGGCTCGTTACTTTCAACCCCTAAATTCACAGGTCTCGAATAACAACTCGGGCGTACTTTAGTGCAACGCGAAATAAGGAGAAAGCGTTGCCAATTAAAAAGTTTGAGGTACATAAATTCGGGACGATACATGAGAAAAATAGCACCCCCCGTACTCGAGACTCTTCACTGTTATATCGTTGAATAGCGAGTCGACGATTTCTCAATGCTGTTGAGAAACAATGAGATTATTCTGTCAATGAATTTATTGTTCCGGAAGTCAATTAATTGCTCCATAAAAATAATGTAAACCCTCGCGATTTCACATCTAATTCGATGGTTAATGTCATTGCCTAAGTTCGAAATAAATACTTTTTTCTCTTCGACGTAAAAATGTGATTGAACGTTGTTTGAATGAAGCAAAAAACTGCAACTACAACGCATCGATCCGTCGATTTCCCTTCGAACAATGGAGAATCGCATAAGCCGCGTGAAAAACATTGCTGACGCGTCTCACCGAAGGGGTTGAGGAGCGGCACTTGCCCGAAACTCGACGGATCGTAAATTATTCCACGTACGTGGTCGGATTTCCGGATGAGAGGTTGGTCGGAGAAGCGCGCTATGTCCGGCATTCCGTGAACGGCGATGTTCGCTCAGCGATGCTGTGGACCGTGCGCATCAATCCCTCGTCCCCTTCCGGCCAACCATATAGACCCGAGGCGTGAAAGCGAGGAAAAAAAAATGAATAAAAAAAATGTATGATCGAATCCTCGCGGTCGAATCTACGACAAAATTGGAATTCGCGGAATTTCCTCGGCGATCGTCATAATGTTACTTCCTCGTCAAAATTTTACGAGGGAGCATTCGTCGTGGTAATAAAATGTGTGTATTTTCTTCTTTTTTTTCCAGTGTCCACCCTGCAAAGCTTTCACACCCCAGCTGGTCGACACTTATCAACGCATTCGCGAGAGAGGCCACAATTTCGAGGTCATATTCGTCAGCTCCGATAGGTAAGAATTATTTTTTATTTCCACGTTTGAAGCAAAAGCAAAAGCCATCCAAGAAAAAGATGTCTCTCTATTTATTTTTGAAAAATCTATCATTTTTAATTCCGTCTTCTAATTTCTTTCGATAAGAAACAAATTAAACAAGTTAAATTTTCCACGCGGTTCGATTTACGTCGAATCGTTAAGTCGTCGCGCAAATACATGATAAGCTGAGTAAAGTACGGTACGAGAAACGACAGAAGCTATTACCGGCTTATGTCCTTCATTGGATCGAGCCTGCACAAAGAGCCGAACAATCGCGTACGCATGACTGACAAATCGCGGAGAGCACAGCGTCGCGACGTTGACAAAACCTTCGCCGGTGAGTCTCTTCTTCGGATAAAGTACAGAGACGAGTCTGGGGACAATTCGTTATTCAGCACGGGAGGAATCGACGGCGAGACGGGTCTGAAGGGCCCCGTAAAACGTGAATCAACAAAGACTGGTTAAAACGTACAAAAAAGAAAGCGGAGAAACGAGTGCACGACAGAATAAGAACAGTCTACACGGGGTAGAGGAGGCTGCACGTGATGCAAGCCGATAACGCGAACAAACCCTTCGCGGGCTCTTCCGCCAAATGAACAACGGACAGCAAGAAAAAGTCGAAACAAGAAACAACACTATCGGTACCACCCGACCCCGACGCAACGGTGAAAGCCCTCGTAGTTTAAATTCGTTTCGATTGAATTACTCTCTACCTTCCGGTTCGATCGACCTCTACGCCTCCGACCTTTTCCTTCATTTTTTCGGCTCTCCCATTCGTACCGTGTGCCGAATGTCCCCATAATTGGAAGCGAATATATTTTCTTTCGCATGTGACCGTGTCGCAAATGAGTGCATTCAATAGTTCAATTAATGTTGCTAATGAGACCATTTAACGGGAAGTACATTCGAAATAACGAGGCAAAATTCGATCCACGTTTGACAAAACGCTTTCGCATAATTTCCTTGATAAACCGATTACTTGGTCCGATAAATCAATCTGAACTGAAACTGAAATTGAAACTGGACAACTGAAATTGCTCGCGGTTGAATTCGTTCCCTGAACGTTTACAGTAGCATTTGCATCTATTTAAAAAATGTGTTAAAGCCGTTTTTGTTAGTCTTTGATACATAAAGTTGTATGCAGATAAAATGAAATGAACATGTTTTTTAAAAATGTACGAGCATAGAGAAACAAATGTCCTCATAATTTCCTAGGCACAAGCTAAGAAAAAAATCGTAATTTACAATTGTGGTAAGAGCCGTCTTTCTACATAGCAAAGAAAGCTACAGATATCGAAAAACGAGCAGCCGATGTAAAATACGCGTTTTTGACTCTTGCCCCTTGCGTTTTCGGGTGGTTATCCTCTCGATTTTAAGATCGAGAAACGGAGAGTAGGAAAGCAGTGAGCGATGTTCGGGGTGGCAAGAGGTTCAGCCTTGAGGGAGTGAGGTTTCCGTACGGAGTTTCTTCGTGATGGAAAGAGAATGCGCGGGCGAGCGGGTTCTTCGGATAATGGCCCAAGCTTGAGGGGTGCGAGAGGGCAGTCAGGAGAAGAATAACTTACGAGCCTTGCGGAGGCTGCGACTCCTCCCCCCCCCTTCCTCACCCCTCTTCACCCCGGTAATACAAGGGGTAGAAAAGCGCGCCCTCGATGGGGAATTGCTGATTACGCGGAGCCAGAGGTTCCCCTTTTTTACGGCTTTCACTATCGGAAGAAAGGGAAACCTCGTTCTGATACGTTGATACGTTAGGGACGAAAGGAACGATGAAATAAGGGATGAAAAAAAAAGTTATTTTACGCGAGGGCTTCCGATATTGGCCCCGGAACTACGACGCGCGAGGTCAAATCCATTCGGCGGTCTCCAATCAAATTTTACTGTGATTCGAATAGGAAGACGTTCGATTTGTCGAATCAATCCCGTGCAGCCGATATTCACGCCGACCATTCATCCGCGGGTATCAATTTTCCGAATACATTAATTTCAACGCCACTCTCCCATGATTCTTCGATACGAACTTTTATTCAACCACTGAATGGACACTAATCTGTATTCTTGAAAAAGTTAATTTAGTCGGACTTGTAAACTCTTTTCAACGCAAAAAAAAAATCAACCCTTAAAAAAATTCATAAGAAATAAAGTTTCGAAGTTTCGAAGTTTCGAATCGGCTAGCGATACCTTCAAGACGATCGTGAGATTCGAAGGGTACAATAATTTCTTCAAGTATCACTTCAAACTTCGCGTCTACAAAGTGAAGTCGAACTCCGTTAAGGAACCTTCGTCATTGTCGACTCTGAGCGGTATTAAACGCGCGGGAAGAGTAGACACCTGCAACTATTCCATCCGCGCGTACAATGTACACAATAGTACACCGAAGTAACGCGAAAACAAACTACTCGGCGCAGTTTGCACAGTGCGGTATACTGAATCAACCTCCGTGAAACCGTAAATCTACGAGCTTCATCCCCGTAGCGCGACGTATCATGGTTGATCGCCGTGTCTCCGGGCTATTAGGGAAATATACTGCGTATGCACCGTGTGTGTGCCCGTCTGTGTGCACATTTCATCAAGCTTCCCGGCAAAGCTTCCAAAGTGAGATTACGCGAATTCACCGGAGACTCTTCCTATCCCATTCGATGTTACGTCTACTCCGAACCGCACTCGTACATGGACAAATATGGATTCTAAAAACAAACTGATTTCATTCGTGAAGTGAATTTCGAGTGAAAAACCTCGTCGCCTTGACGAGCCTTCTCCTTGCTAAAAAAAAAAAATGAAAAACTTTGTGTACACTTTCGAGACAAAATCGTATCGCCAAAGTCACCATTCAACTGCGCAAACAGCAAAGTGAGAAAGGAAGCAATGGGTGGAAAAAAAAGTAGCAAAAAAGCGACAAAAAGACAAAGAAATATTCGAGAGATGAAAAATAAAGAAGAGCATAAAAGCAAACTGGCGGTTCGTGAAAGTCGAGGCGTTACGGTATAACAGAAGCTATAAGGTTTGGACGTGGAGGGTGGAAGGAGGGGGCAAGTACCCAGAGGCTTGAGTCGCACAGAGGCACCGCTTCTAGAGCCTAGACCCCCGAATGGCTTTCATAAAGCTTTATGGAAAATCGATGCACTATCTAGCGAGCATCAAACCACCCCTTCTGGCTATCCGGCCACAGGCTCGAGGGGTGCGCCACGGGAGAAGGAAGTTTGAGTGGAAGCTAAGAGAGAAGTACCCACAGGGACGTCGGGAGAAACGAGGCTGAGGATCGTTCAGACTTAGCTGGTGCGGAGTCTCCGCGCGCAACTGTTGTATCGGGCTTATCTTCTTGGCGTGACTACGAATAATATATAGACTTCATCCTCGCTCTTGTCGACCAGCGAAATATTCATGCAGATGTTGTTACTAAACGCTGTATGGCGTACAATGCGAGTAGACCCGCGTGTCGCTCGCGTAATGTACGCGCGATTCGGTATGGCTCGAAACAATCTTTCTTGAAATCCGTCGAGAGGGAATGGAGAGACCGCAGAGCCGAGCCGACTTAGTATCGGGTTATCGCTATCGCGAAGACAGCTCGAGAGTTGTAAATTCGCCGAGAACGCGAGTTGTAATAATAACTTGCGGTCACGGGGATCAACTTACCGTTGATCCCACCGATGCGGGAGGTCTCACAGACGGAGCTTATCTAATGCATCAAATCCCTGACCGAATTTTTTTTGGAAGTCAGCAAACCGAAATCCAAACCAAAACCAAAATACCTTTTGGTGGTTTCCGGTGTTTCCCACAAGTTTGGACTACAATTGCCATTGGATTCGTATTCAGCGCTAAAAAATACATGAAAATGCGTGAACGCAGAATTTTTTTAAATTTTTCAATTTTCACCAAAAAATTGCAAGGGGGTACCTTTGAGATGCTTTTTTGCCATTTTTCACTCCACTCGAACAGGTTGAAAAAACGGTTTTAAAAACCCGAGAAAAATCTTATCTTGTGTATTTTTTCCCGCTGAATACAATAGTTACCTCAGATTTGTCGATATCACATCGGAAAGCCGAGATATCGCTGTTTGAAAATCCCGAAAATCGACAGTTTTCGCAAGTTCGTCCAGAAAGGAAAAAATTTTTTTTGGTCGTTTCCGCTATTCCCGTTTGATACATAAAATCTGATTCACAAAAGTCGAACGTAAAAACTGAATAATGACAAAAATTGCAAAACGTGCGTCCGCTGCGAGTGCTAAAAAAAGTATGAATTTGTCGGAAAAGTGATTTTGCGTGAAGACTAATCGATAATCTGAAGATTCCGTCTTGATTGGATTCTGTGCTTGACATTTTTAATTGATACGCCCGATAAAGCTCATAGTGAAATATTCTCGGGAACGTGTGCTATTACAGCGATCGTGATTATCGGTCCGGCGCTTAATTACAGAAAGGAAAAGTAGAGCGTAATTAATGACACGTGCGGAGACGCGATGGAATTGCGCGGAGGGGTAACATCGTCTATAGGCATCGCGAAGGGTGTCTGGAAATACGAGAATAAATTTACGAGAGTTAGCGGGAACGTAATGATTTTCAAGGATACACGATGCGATTCGTAATTTGATTAATCGCTTTTTTTCTTTCTAGGAGCGAAGAATCGTATAACGCCTATACGGAAAGCATGCCCTGGCTGAGGATACCGTTCGCGCAGGAGGAGAGGCGACAAAAATTAGCGAAGGCGCTCGATGTTCAAGCCATACCTACTCTCGTTATCCTCGATCCTCGAGACAACATCATCACACTCGAGGGACGCTCCGAACTACTCGAAGATCCCGAAGGCCTCGTGAGTAGTTTCAATTTACAATCATCGATTATATCGTCTTTCATCACCGGGGCGATTATATCCATTTTTCAACCTAAGTCTGCCGTGTAGTAGAAAAAGAAATTAATTAACAATTAAAAATGAAAAGTTATATAATACTATATTTATTAATCATTATTATTGACAAGAAACTAACAATAGGCAAGAGAAAATAAATTAGATTAACATTATTGTGTTTGAGAAAAATATTTTTGTACTTTGTGATCCAACTTTAGTACGGATCGAACCAGAGAAATATAAAAAAATGCTCTTCGTTCTTCCTCATAATTAAATTAATGAATAATAATTGTTCAAAGGAAAAAAATGAATTAATGTTGAATTGATCGATTACATATTTTGTAGATACGACAGCCAGATGAATTATCGCAATTCGAATGATCAATACTCGTTTCAGAACTTTCCATGGACGACCAGACTTGTGAACATTCTGACGGAAAAATACGCGACATCATTGCACGACGCTCCGGCGATAATCCTCTTCGTTGGTGGGTAGAAATTCGAGCGCTCTCGCGCTTTACATAGTGTAGAACAATATGAAGAAACTCTATTACCCGAACACTCGCGAATTCCCAGAGGGCGACGACTGCGAAGTTCATTTCGGTGAGAGCGTTCTGATGCCGGCCGCCGAGTCCTACAGGCGAGACAGACCGGACTACGACCCGAATTACGACGATCCCGATGGAACACTCCAATTCTACATTGCTCTGGATGTAAGCTCGTTCCGAATAACTTTACGCTCAACTATTGTAACGAACGTCGCCAGAACAGTATAACAATTTGCGAGAGAAATAAGCCATGCGATTCGGTAGAAAATTGACTTTCGACAATTTTTTCGAAAATTAATTTTTTTATATCGTTAACTTTCGCATGAAATTAATCGATGCGCGACGAATTCATGATTAAATATTTTCTTTTTTTCATCCAGTGCGAGACCTCGGACATTCTCCGTGAATTCGTTGGACTCGACGACGCGGTGCCGCTCCTGACGGCGATCGACATTCCGCGAGGAGTTTACGCCGTTATGGAGGACGGCGCCGAGATCACGGTCGATTCGGTACAACAGTTCGTCGACGGTTTCAGAAACGACAAGATGACGACGAACAAAATCGCGGCGGTTCACCGAACCCCCAAGACCGATACGACATCTTCCTAAATTGTGTTTCGTCATCCGGGATCTCGACGAGTGTAAAAAAAAAAAAAATGAAATGTTGTATTTGCATAGATGTTTAGGAGTAAACCCAAAGACATGTATAATAGGTGATTAAACGAACAAGCAAGAATACAAGTACATATTCGGCTCTTGATTCGACAATCGAAAAGAAAAAAAATGGGCAATCGAGTTTTGGTTTTAAAAAACATTGATATCGAAAATTTTATTAAATGTTCATCAACAGGTGAGTTTATTGTCGATCTATTTTTCGCTCGTTATCTTCGTTACGCCGCTGATTCATTTACTGCGCGACAAAGGTTTTCCTTTTCTTTATCATTCACTTCTGTATAAAAGAGAAAAAACTCGGTGCGTGGTCGATGATGAAAGTCTTAGATCTAATATCACTCTTAAATCTATGTCGGTAATATTTACAATAACTTTTTAATTTCATTGACGTTATTATCGCGCGCTCGAGGAACTCTATGGTTTTTTTGTTTGTAACTGTCACGGGGTATAAAAACAATGCGTTCGTCGCGACGCCGTCGAGACGTCGTTCCGATGTATCTCAAACTTCGCCTCTCTGTCTCGCATAAAAAAAAGAAAACAATCGCAGCATCGTGTTAATGAAAAGAAAAAGTTCGTTTCGTTACTCGAGACACGTACGTTAAAGTTAATTGAATGAACATTGATGAACCGGTGAACACAATTTTTCGTGATATGAAAGTGCATGAATTTTTTCTTCTTTTCGTAATCGCAAAATCGCTCTCTTAATCGCTACTTTATACAAATTGTACAATCTAGTTAATTAAAATAACGCGGTGAGAAGAAAGGAAAAAGAAATTGATAAATGCAAAGTTAAAGCTAAATTCGTCGCTGGTACTTAAAAAAAACAAAAAAAAGATTGGCAATTTCTTACAACGTCGCGTATTTACATGTCAGTGGCGTAGCGCGCACGATAAGCCCGTATCGTACGAGACAATTTCTATCGATTCATATGAAGTTACGTAATTGGTCCGATGAGTTAAAAACAAAAACAAAATAATGAAATCTTAATTATAAAATTACGTCGCTTGTCGAAATCGTATGACGATGCTTATGACCTACTTCTAGTAGATGTGAGAAAAACGTAGAATACAATTTTAGCTAAGGCACGGCGTGCTTTTTTCGGCGGCTTATTAAGGTTCACTGAGCAGAGCTACCAGCGCGTCGAAGAACTTTCCTCGTTCCTCGATCTTCAGTCTTATAACTGCAAAAAAAAAAAAGTAAATTATGTAACGCAAAACAAATGAACAAGACACATGTAAAATAATTATTTACAACGCGCGAGTCGCGTTCTTCAGGCACTGTTCGACTAATTGAATTGAAAAAAATCGTACGAAAGTCGCCAAAAGAAAATATGAAACGGAGTAATGAAAGTTACTTGTTGTATCGAAGTAGTCCGGTTCTATGTGGCAATTAACCGTTTCCGCCGCTCGTCCAAAGGCTCGCCCGAACAAACTAAAAAATACATAAATATCAGCCTGCGAATCTTCATCGTACGGAATAAAATCAATAGTTCTCTTCGAATTCAAGTCACCTTCTAGGCGGATCTTCACAGATAGGCGGTACACCGACGACTAAACACGTGCCGTCCTCGGGACTGAAGATCGCCGATGCAACAAGAGGCCAGGTGGGCGCTCGTCGGTTTCTCGAAGAGTCGACGTACGCGCGAAGCGTGAATTGTGCGAGCATTACGAGCGGATGTGGATGCGCGAACAGCCGGCTGTCCAGCGTACCCTCGGGAATCATCACGTAAAGAAGCGCGCCGCCGGTATTGATCACCTGCTTCATCTCCAAAATACCCTGAGCCGTTTTGTAGATATTGCTGAGCATCAATTTCGCCTTCTCGATCCCTGCCTCGAGAACCTTTGAGTTCGTCCGCGATAAACAGTCCAGCGCTTCGAGAAAACAGTGCTGAGGCTGTCTGTCTTTCGTCTGAAAAGAAAATAATAAATATGAAAAAAGGATTCGTAAAATCCTATTCGCGATACGAAAATGTAGTCAAGATAGACAAGAGTAAGATTGATAAATTATATTCTAAAATTCAGAAATTCAATTATATTTATACCAATAGAATATTTTTTTCAAAGCCATGTTCCGCTGTTAATGTTAATAACGTTTTTATGATTCGTATTTAATTGCCATAACTATTGAACGATTCGACTCAACCATTTTGATTCTCGATACATCGTAGAGAAAGCTTACCGATGAGTCGAGAAGTGCGAGCATAGCGTAAACGACGTCCGAAGCGCAATACTTGAAGCGATATCCGTATTGCAAAGTAAAGCTCGCGCCAACGATGCTGTCGACTTTGTACTTCGCAGCGAGCTTCTCCACCATCTCTCGAAATTCGTTTCTAAGACTGAGATCCATCGCTGAGAATCGTTGCCTCGATTGAGCGAGCGGCAGGCCCATTTCTGCTAGAAGCTCTTTGAGACGTTTTTCACCGCGCAGTGACCACAGCCGTAAGGAGACTGCAGTAGCCATGGAATGCTTCAGACTCGCTTCAACCGTCCAATGACGATAGAGAGCTAATTGAAGGCTGCAAAGGAACAGTCTTACATGTTTTTTTGCCCACAAGAAAGTATCAATCAAACGAAAGATACAAAAAAGCTGATTGTTTGTCGAGTTCAAGCGAAGTCCTAGTTTGTTATTTTCCTCTACAAAAAGAAATGATTCTTCGCCCCCTCTTCAAATCCTTGAAGTCTACTTACTCCCGGTCGTAAGTGACTTTAACTGCGCTGTGCTGCTGCCTCTCCGCGTCCACGCCTTGTCTGTGATTCAAGCGAGAAACGTGACCCTGTAAGCTACCGGCTTCGAGAACGCTTATCCTTGATTCAACTTTGTTGAGAATCGATTGTTCGGTGGCGCCTATTATCGCCCACCAAGCCATGTCTAAACTATCCTTGGACATCTTCCAGGCCATCTCGAACATCATCACGGCGCTCTGTAACAACGGACCGGTCGTTATGGAATATTAACGAAATTGTAATCGGCGAAAAGTCGTTCGCTGATGTTCATGAAAAAATCAATGATAATTCTCAGCTCCCTCGCTATAAATGATAAGAATTGCCTACCATTCATTAAGATTACGTGAGATTGTATTTAGAGAAATGGATTCTTACAGATTTTCCATAATAGCTGTAGTGTTGGTAATTGAACATTATCGCGTCTTTGTTCTCTTCCCACTGGCGTCTTTCTCGTCTCTTTATGATATCCTCCTCGTTCAACCGTCGGCGTTTTGCCTGACGAGATTCGCCGTCATCGTCCGAACCATCTTCGGGCGCTTCTTCGTCGGACTAAAAAATGAAGACAAATATATAAATTAATATTTAAAAAAATTGATAATGAATAAAATTCGATGTTAAAAAAAACAGATTAGTACCGAATCATCTCTGAAAATGTCATTGTACTCCGGTATATCGTCGTCCTCGTCCGGTTTGTAGAGTATCTGTATCTGTTGCTCCGAATAAATATTAGTTACGTCGTAGGGTCTGTGGCTGTCGAGAATAAAGAATATCGTTTCTTCCGGCGGTTGTAGAAGCTCCACGATGTCGATTGTTCCACCGCAGTTTATCAGGATCACGTATCCGACCTGCGGCAAAAGAAAACGAAACGTGACGATGTCTCGCCCGGCAAATATTGTCCGAATACGGTCATTGAGCGAGTCGTTTACCTCTTTCGCGTTTTCTTCGTAGGCACGAACGAGATCTTGAATTCCCTGCACGGGCACAAGGGTGTATACCATGTTGTCATTTTTCAATAAATTTTGCAATATCTTGCAGGCACAAATGGCATCGATATCGAAGTTCACCAGCAACAGACAACTCTGAAAAACAAAAGGAAAATTACTTCAAATTCTCCACCTTTACATGAAACCTGTGGGAAATTGTGAAGGTTTATTTCAGATCGCGCAAAGTATGAGCCTGCATGTTAATAAAAGGTGTATAAACGTTTTTTTAGTTTTATTTCCGTATTTTCTTAGTTGATTGGAATTAATTCTTAGCATTAATTCTCGCAGTTGTTGCAAAAAAAAATAATTAAAGATTCTTGAGGGTTCTATGCGCTAGCTAGAATCGATTTTTGTAGTCATTCTGGCTGTATTTTATAAATTTTTATATCCTTGATTACTACTATTAAATTGAGTGACAGTGAAAAAATTAGTCCATAAATTTTGACGAAGACTAGAAGTAAAACAAAGAATTAGGATGAAAATAATTGTAGGAACTGTAAAATAGTGTCCGAGTGAACGAAGTGTTTATTAAAATAAATTGTTAAGTACGAACTACAATAGAACAACAAAGACTTGCTGAACTTTAACTAAAAATAATCAGACAAAAATACCGAATGTAGTAAGATAGGAAAACGTCAGAAACGGCATTGACCATTAAATCAAAATACCTAAAAATAAATTGATACCCAAGTAAATTGAAAGACAAAAATACAAAGCGGATTAGATAAGAAAGCGGTGAGGTCAGGCACATCGCCTTTGGATGCTCGATTAAAATATGACATACCGAAAGAAAAAATATTTCATTCAGGAAATTATAAAAAAGAAGCCAACAAGAATATTACAGTCTCGAAGGATGATAAACATTAGAATTGAATAGACGCATCGAATACTTGAAAAGTCAGTGACGATTAGCCTGAAACAGACTCTCAAAACTGGCGTATGTCAACGTCAGAGACTGTCGATTTACACCAACAATTGTCATGGATTATTGTAAGAGAAGTCGCGCATTCTAGTCCCTTAAATTTCAAGGTCATATTTCGGCAGGAGCACAAAAAACGATGAATCGTTACAGAGAAAACAAAAACGAGGCTTCACCGAAATAATGACAGTTGCCCAACAATCGAGAGAATGAGCGATTACAACAAAGAAATGCCGAAACAGCGAATTCGTAACACGTGCAAAATTCGAGGCGAGACTCCGCGAGGGGTAGTGCGAAACGATTCGATCCCTCCTTCACCCTCCGGACGGGTTCCGAGATTAACCTTAACGGTTGTGTCGCGAAGAAAAACAAGGTTCTCACGCGTTTTCTCGAAAGACCGTGAAATATCGAACGACTCACCTTTCCCTGTATCACGTTGTAGAAATCATTTCTGAGATTTTCCACAAACATGTTGCGCCCCGTTCTACGTCATGTGAACGAATTTTCTTTTCTAATATCTTCGCGAGATCGGTTAGCCTTCAGTGACAACATCCATTGCCGCGCGAAAAAGCGCAATGATCAAAACGACGCCAGCGCGACCAACTGTAATTCTCGCATCTAGGATTTCTCGAATCCACGAGATTATTGTTTTTTTTTTGTAGTTGACAAAAAAACTGAAAATTATTCGATAGTTTCGCGATTCGACGATGCACCGCGACGAGTTGACGAGACACTCTTTTTGCGCACCTGCTCGCACCGTATTTGTCTCGATAATGAATTTTAAAAAATAATCGTCCGTAAATCGAATTGATTTTAGTAGCCAAGTATCACTAGAGAGGGCGATAGGGTCGAGAATTGAAAGAAAAAAAAAAAAAAAACAACGTCAACACTAACCTCGTGTAAAAACACGTGTATGCTCCGGATTGTTTAATGTGTCTATATTTGTGTCGAAGTTGAATAATGTCGAGAAGACCGGAGCATCTGGCACCCCCGGAAGTGGTAAGAATCATATAAATGTTGTAATAAATCGTAATAAGTTGTCGAAAGTTTATAACCTCTCGACTCGCTGTTTACTCGTTATTTTCGTTGTTTCCAGTTTTACAATGAAGAGGAGGCTAGAAAGTATACACAGAAGTATGTAGACTTACATTTTACAATTAATTAAATATAAAATTTAGGCTTTTGCAATTCTTCAATCAGCTCAATGACGCTGTTACCTTCGAGTTCCATCGTTGAGTATCGTTCGCTGTGATCTTTTGTACATTTTGTACCTGAATAAGTGTCAATACTTTCCTATTGTGCAATCAGATATTTTTGAGGTACCGTCAATGCGTCATTAATACCATGAGTATCATTGAGTTTGTCACAAATTTCATGATTTTTTTGAACCTGTAATATTTTTTAACACTGTTTGTTGTGCAGTAAGCTGTAACAGATTTATAATATCTAGACAATGTCTTATTTAAAAAAAAAATTGTACTCTCGCTATTAGTGACCTCTGTAATGATTTCAGGTATTTTTATTACTAGCTTTTGATATTTTTATTTTCCGAATTGTTGGTCGTTTGGCGATAAAGCATAATAAAATTGCAATACCCGAACAATTTATTATTTTTGTAAGATGATGTTTCGTTAACGATGATTGCCATTTGTTTTATTATGATTTATTCAAATATCATTTTTTTAAAATGTTTTTCAAAGGTTTTCACCACATAAACTATTATTTTATTTTTCAATTATTTTTTTCACAAGCTCTCGAATGATGGACATTCAAGTTCAGATGTGCGAGCGTGCTATAGAGCTGCTTCTGCTCCCCGAAGACGTGCCCTGTTTTCTCTTGGACATTGGTTGTGGCTCCGGATTGAGCGGTAGCGTCTTGGAAGAGCAAGGACACATCTGGATCGGAGCGGATATCTCTTCCGCGATGTTGAGTAAGAATCGAACGAGCTTGTTACGTCAAAAAATTGCCGGAACTAACGCAACTTTGTCGCAGATGTCGCGCTCGAACGCGAGGTCGAGGGCGATTTGATTCTCAGCGACATGGGCCAAGGAATGCCGTTCAAAGCCGGAAGCTTCGACGGCGCGGTGAGCATATCCGCCCTCCAGTGGCTCTGCAACGCCGACAAAACATCGCACAATCCCGTGAAGAGATTGCAAACATTCTTCTCAACGTTGTTCGCGTGTCTGTCGCGAAGCGCGCGAGCCGTTTTCCAATTTTATCCGGAAAACAGCGAACAAATCGAACTGGTGACGACGCAAGCTACGAAAGCCGGTTTTTACGGCGGCATCGTCGTGGATTTTCCCAACAGTACGAAAGCGAAGAAATTCTTCCTAGTACTGATGACCGGCGGTTCGATGCCGCTGCCCAGAGCTCTGGGCACCGAAAACGATGGTTCCACAGTCAGTTACACCTCGAAACGGTAAACTTTCAAGTTTTTTCATATTTTGTCTTTTTCTTATACCAAGTACTTAAAAATGATGAAAGCGGGTCTGTATATATTTGAACTCTATTGTACAGGGAACACATGAAAAAGGCTCGTGGAAAGCCTCTGAAGAAGAGTCGCGAGTGGATCCTCGAGAAAAAAGAACGAAGGCGAAGGCAGGGCAAGGAGACACGCGAAAACACGAAATTTACCGGTCGAAAGAGGAGTGGACGATTCTAAATCTCGATGGTCGTCTGTTTTCTCTTGTAAACTTTTCTCATTGTAAATACTTTCTTACAGCCACACATCAATAAATCGCTTCATACAAGAATCTTTGTCATTTTTTATATCTTTTAATGTTTTTTTCTATTTACAGTAATGAAAAGTGCACGATGGAACTATAGGTCTTTAAAATTCAATTATTTTTGCAATTCATACAATTTCGATCAGTCGGACACGAGAAACATCGAGACGCTTCTGTGCACCGGGCCGGGCATTGCTTTCGCGACTTCTTCTCTGTCAAGCCACTGATGCTTCACAGTCTCGGGTATGCTACCCTTTATGTATTTCGCGAGATAATAAAAAACTTTTGCTCCGTGACTTCCCTTGTCCGACCTGACGGTCTTTGGATACACGTACTTGTAGAAACCCATCGGCGCGTTTCCGTAGATCCTGACGTTCAAGTCGTCGCCGCACGTTTCTCTCAAAACCCGTTCTGCAGCCTGTGCACAAAGTTGAAACGAAAAGTATTATTGGAAATGGAAATGTTTTTCTCAAGTGAAGCTACCCCAGTTAAAGAAACTAAACCAATCGTTTACAAACACTAAATTGGGTTTAAAAAATGAGAGAAAATGTATGAAATAATCTTCAGATAAAACGAATTATTTGAATCGACAGAAATAGCAATTCTCATATCTTCGTCTTTTGTGTTTCTCCACAGGATTTCCAATCCGAAATGATCAATAACTCTCGCAAGTCAAAAATAAAGACAATTGAGTAGAAACAACGATCATTTTATCGAAAAACTGTATAATTATCGTAAATTCATCGTAATTTTTGTTTATATCTGAGAACCCGAAGGAAAGAGTTAGAAAACTGAATCAAAGTCAACAAAGAATTCTTTCTACTTGGAGATATTTATATATTTTGAAAAATAATTGAGGGCTTAATTTTTTGACCTGTCTCATAGTTTCTCCGTCCGCTCTGTTTCCTTGAGGGGGTAGCCAAAAGTTATCATTTCCCACTTTTTGTTGGACCAACAGTACGAGAGGCTTGTCCAACTTTCTCTCCAAGGAATTTGTAATATTTTTCTCGTCCGCTTCGGTGACTCTCGACGCGAATTTGAAAGCCGCCAATTCCGCGTCGCCGGCATCCTCCAAGTCTTGAGCTGTCTGAGCGACTGCGGTATCCACGTCCACGTCGAGCATACCCTTCTTTTGCAACTCTGCCTGTTTCTTGTCCATCTCGTGTCTCAATTCGTGATCTGATTTCATACTGTTCTCAAATTCAATCTGATCGAGCATAGCTTGAAATTTAGACTCCAATTCCGTCATAGGCTTCGTCACTACCGGATGGCGCTCGAGACAAATTGCGCTCAGCAAGTCCCATTTGCGCTTCGTTGTTGGCTCGGTGCTCTCGAAACGAGTGTTTTGCTTCAAAACACCTTGAAGAAGCAAACAAAAAAATTCTTAATTTATTGCACTTTTTGAAAAATCAACAAGAGCACGAAAATTTATCGAATTTGAATAAAATCGTCCGATAACTGACGTCCGGTGTCGAAAATAAAAATAACAGCATTTTTTTTCCGGCAATTTGACAAATTATCAATACGTGATAAAAGTTAAGAGAAAGGGACGGAAAAGAAAGTATTTCGAAGTCGAATTAATAAACAAGTTTCCTACAATCTAACCTCAAACACGTCCCTAGAAAAGTAGTAGACAATAATAAATAAAACAATGTCACGAACAAAACGTTGACGACTCACCTGACAAATTGTTCAGGGACTTCGACGAGCACAGTTTTAGCGATTGTTTAAACATTTTTAAGTGACGAAAAGCCCGACGACGTCCTGCAGCTAATACGGTGTGTCGATGTTCAATTTCGCGATCCGGCGCAAGAAGAAACGATGTTCTTCCTTGGGAGAACCGAAACGATTGACGAACAACGGTCTAAGTAACAATTGTTATATTGTTTGTGTACGAAATGGATAAAAAAATAAAACAAGCTCTGGCCAGATCGGCCCTTCCCGGGAGTGGTGGAAAATGAGCCGGTTCGATGTATCGATTCGGCGATATCGAAGAGCTCGCGGAGCAATCATGCTTTTTTTTATTGTGGTATTTTCATACGAAAAGAATGCTGTACAAACGTGAAAAAAAGGATAATTCATAAACAGAGATTTGAAAATCCATTCGAAAAGTTCGAAACATCGTAAATTGATTCGAAGAAAATAATCCGTACAGGAGATTTGGCAAGTAGGGGGCGCGCGAGTATTCGCACGTGCGATCTACATCTAAAAGAACGAAGATTCGGTGCTCCGTAATTGAAGACATCAGTGTTTTACGTATTTATTATACACGCTCCCATCCCGTGATTTTTCGAAAATATAATATTATAATATATCTTATTACCGTATTGGATTTCTAGTGGCAAAGATAACAACGTAACACAACGGTAGACCGATCATTTCTTTTGTATTCTTTCACGATTGAGCGAAGCTTTCATTATTTCATTTTCATTGCGTATGCAATTAAAATTCCCCTGCTGTCGAGACATTATTCGTTTCGTTTATGCGCAATTAAATTCTCGTCGGTAGTCGATAAACCGACGCGGCATCAGCCAGTACATTCGTTTTTTTTCTCCTTGTTTTTTGTTGTTGTTGTTTTTATACTTTATTGGAAAGTATGAATTTTCTATTATTGTCCCTGATGCGATTCCTCCCGAGATGATCATAAAATCAATTCTTTCAGCTGTTTCGTTAAACTGTCCTCGGTCTTGATCTTGTCCAACTGATTCTTCTCGAGCTGCTCACCGGCCGTCATTTTTTCCTTCAACTTCGATATTTGTTCCAATTTCTGTAACGAAAATAAAGATAGTGCACTTAGAATTGCCTGTTGCAATAGAAATTTTGTAATTGAATAAGTCGAGCGGTGTATCTTACGCTTTTTATCTTCTTGATCATCCGATTTTTTTCCGGATCGTCGGTGAGATCGGGATCAGCGGGTGTCGCGGTGGACGGACTCTTGGCCGAAGAATTGTTCAATCGACCGTTCGTAGTGCCGGCGTTGTGGGCCGGGTCCGTGGACGCCTCCAGCTCCTTTCTGGCTTTTTTCGCTTCGCGCTTTTTCTTCGCCTTCACCGCAGCCTTTGAGGGAGCCCCTGCGACAGTCGAAGCAAACGAACGGATTAAAATTGAATCATAAACGACCGGGCAACGGTGTTGACTTGGTAAATTTGTTACCTCCGGTTTTCGGCGTTGAGTCATCGAAGTCGTGAAGATTAAAAGTCATCGTGTGCGCTCTTGCGGATGGCGGCCGGTACGCTTGTTTCGAAGCTACAAAAACGGCAAGTAACAGGTTTTCGAATTTCTTGAATATACATTTTTTAAACATTGGTTTGAAGCTTCGAATCAAAGATATTACCTTGCGGCTGACTAGGAGTTATACCCTCGACGGCTTTGTAATTTATCGGTTTCTCGGCAAAAGTATCTTTCGGATATCTTCGCCACAAGACTTCCCAAAGCTCGTCCGGCTTGTCATATGGCTTTTCGTGCAACAACGTGCCGGTGTAGTGCCAAATTTTGTAGCTAATAATTCGAGGAACCGATTTTAATAGGTTCACGAGACATCAATACTATCCGGTAAAATTAGCTCACCCGTTGGCTATTCGTAATCTGGGTGCGGTCGTAGCGGTCATGAAGTGTTCTCCATCGGGAGACCAGTGAAGCAGCGTCGTGTCGGAGGCTTCGTGACTCGCGATCAACTTTTTCTTACCGACGTCCCAGATCTCTACGCTTCCCGACAAGTTGCCGAAACCTCCCAATAACAAAAGTGCACGGCGGTTAAGGAAATAAATCGTGTTTCTACGATAACTCGCGCAATTGTTCGGAATTTCATTTGCAGATTCAGAAAAAGGATATTGTTCCCGAAGGGATTGTAGTAAATGCTGTTCCGATGCTTCTTTCCGAATTCGAAGACGGGGTCGCACTTCGTATTGAAAATCGTTGCCTTCGATGGCATGTATCCGTAAATAACGCAGAACTCGTCGCTCTTCGGCGACCATTCTACTGCGTGTATCGGACCTTCGTCGCCTGTTAAACACAACGATGTCATTTACTCAACAATATTTTTTATGCAATCTCGATAAATGCTTGGAAATGAATTTTTTCAGCAGTTTAGACTTCACTCGAGTGTCACCGTAAAATTCGTGTTCTAAATAACTCAATGGACCATTTTTATCGTATAAAAATTGGTGAGATTGGAATTTTTTTGATCGTGCAAAGCTTAGAAAATAAACCTTACTGAGAGTGACCAAAGCCGTTTCGCCCTTTGTGCTCAGATAATGCAAACCCTGTTTGCCATAATAGGAGGCTCCGGTTTTGTCAACGTCCATTGTCGTCATAACGAGAGCACTGTTTCCACGATCGTTCCAGAGAATATCCACTCTGTCGGCCTGAAAGTTGAAACTCGGTTAATTTCCAGTCATTCAATCAAGTTTCGTTCGATATCGAGATTTTGGTTTTCTTTTTTTTTATCAAGGCTCGTTTTTACCTGAAAGAGGCTCTTATTCGCGAGAGCCTCGGTGTCCTCGAGCTTGGGATACTGGAACAATCTCGCGACGGAAGGCTGTCCCGGTTTTCCTGTACCAGCGAAATAATTATTTCATACAGGCGACGAAATGTAATATTTCTTCCGGCAAGTTTCGCGCTATTTACCGGGCATGTAGCACAAGATGTGATGTGGAGCATTTCCAGGCGATATCCTGTATTTTCCAACCTTGGTAACGTTTATCTTCTGTATATACCTCTCGAAATCGGCATTTTCGTAGAATAAAATTTCGCTGTTTATCATAATTCCGCACAATTTCTCGTCCGTCGACCATTGGGGCTCCCTGTTGGAAAAAAGAAGTTACAAAATCGATTTTCAATGGACAATCAAATTTATATCTAATACGCGAACGTCTGACCAATCGCTTTGCCGCTTTTGCGTGAAACTCTTGACGAGTTCTCCGTTCTCCGATTTCCATATGTGCAACTGCGGACATCCTTGAGGATTGTCTTTCGATACTGAAAACAATAAATAAACATTTAGCAAATAATTAAAATTGTTGTTAAAAAAAAAACAACTTACTAATAAACGGCTCCCAAGTCATCAAATACGTTCCCAGCGGCGAAAATTGTATGCCGCACACCTTTGGCCTCTGGATAACGGCGTTGACTTGCCAAGTGTCGCAAATGGCGATTTTAATCGTAGGTCCGGATATCCACGAGAAGTACCGACCGTCCGGACTGAACACCATGGCCTTGCAAGATTTCCCATTGTCTTTGGTAAATGCGGAGACGTCCTCGTACGATGGTGGTCCAGTTTTAACGGCGATGCCACTGGCGCCTCGAACTTGACACGAAATGCAAATGAATATTCGTCGACCGAAGAGAACGTTCACCTCACGACACAACCGACGATTGTCTATTATCGCGAAATATCTTTTGGATGGTACAAAAAATTTATGAAATTCGATGAAAAAAAAAAAAAAAATCTTCGAAACGTCGACAATTAACCTATATGGAATAATGGAGATTGAAGGAAAAGTTGTTGGATCGAAAGGCGACAAATAAATTGATGGTAGAGCGATGGTTTCGGCGGAACTGCGTCGTATATAAATATCGAAAAGCTTAACAATAAATAGATCACCTGCAAGACAAGGTAGAATCGCCGCCATTTTACACCATACCACCATGTGGTCTCGTCGGGTATCGACGACGCAATCGATTGTTGCAATCGAATCGATACCGACGTCGATGTCGATTGCGACGGTTATTCTTTCACGGGATTGGGAAAAACGTTAGTCGACGTTGGACATCGAGTCCGGAAACTCTGTCCGAATTAAACGGTTTTTGTTGTTGTGTTTCGGGATGAATACTTCGCGAGTGTTGTCGTTCTTGTGTTCGCGTTTTTTGTACTCGTGAGAGCTTGCGCCCCGCTGTTAATTGTACGAATCGACGTTACGGTAAGACACATAATTTTGCGGTTATTTGACCGGTCATTTACGCGGCGCGGTAGGATCGGAGAACAATGGAAAGTCGGGATTCGCAGGGATCTCTCGTGGAATAAGTTTGTACGAAATGAGAGATATAAAAGAAATTTGCATTTTTATTCACGATGAAACGGTCTTATATTGTCTACGGCATATTTGTTTATTGTCAGTTCTTTTCATATGATATACTGATGATAAGTACGTATCCATAGATTCGTCAATCGTCCTTTAGATTTTTTGAGTTTTCGTTCGCGAGAACTCGCGAATGTGGAACCTTTTCAACTGCGTCTGTGGATACCCCAGTCCCGGCATTCTCGTTCCTACTCTACCGTTCCGTTGATCTCGGCCTTGCTCAAACAGACTGGGAAAAAAGTGAAATTTAATAACACTGTCGCATTGTTGTTTATATCGACGTGCAGATGTGCATCGCATTATCAGCGACTTTAATGCTTCAGACATAACAGCTTTCACATGAAACGTTTTTTTTCATTCGAAATTAGTTCGTTAGCTTGGAGTATCGTTAACGTGATGCGAAACATATTCTCGGTACGTCTCTCTCTCGCTCCTCTAAGAGCGCCAATCGCGCTTTCTCTCTCGCTCTCATACGAGTTTCACACCACCTCAATATACTTTTTTTTTTAAATCCATTGAAACCTCCAAAAAAAAAGCGGTGAATTTTTTTATTCGCTTATAAGTCAATGGAAATTGAAGTGAGGAAAAGAATTTTTTTTAATGTAGATTAATGTGCATTGCAACGACGGAAAAACGTTTTATCTTCAATATCTGATGTCTGGGTGAGCGGCTTACCCTTATCACTGGGTTTCCATCCAATGTATTCCTCGTTCCTTTGGTTCTCGAGTGTTAGCCAGTCCATCAGGGGCTTGAAATATTCCAAGAGACCGCTGCTATCCATTCTTCGTTGGCCGGTTATTTTTTCCATCGCGTCTGGCCACGGCATCGAGGAGCCTAACTCGAGCATTGACCTGGAAAAAAGTAGATGTGTCGTTGACCACCCGTTGAGAAACTCATCGCCAATTTTTCTAGCAAGATTCGTTGCTTCCGTAGAAAACGAGATTTTCTCCCTACCTGAATAGATAACCGGCTTTTTCACTACCGTATATGTTGCACTCGCTGAGCGGTTTGCTCTCCGGATTTAGGGGGTCGTACTGACCGGCTTCCGTGCACAGAGCCTTGTGGAACTGGAATTGAACGACGAAGCTTACGAAATATCTTATGTACTCGACGTCGGCGATTATGTGGTACTTCGCGCCGGGATCGAAGTCTTCTTCCGAACGGTTGACCGGCGGTTCTATTCCTTGGTACTCCTCGGCCAATGACCACCTGCAAAAAATTACCATCTCAGATTTCAAAATTCCAAGTTTTCTCCCTTAAAAAGAATCCCCTCGGAGGCAAGAATTCACTTTAAGAAATAATGAAATCTTCAGCCCATTCTATTTTGTCGCGAAAAATCCATAAAACAAATTAGTTCATTAATTTTTTTACATTTTGATGATTGGTCGCAAAGAGCAATATGATAATATTCCCAACACAGATCAAACTGGGCAAGCAAAATATTGGAATTATTACCAATATTATTGTCAATCAATCAATATTGGTTGTCAATCTAGAGAATTTCCCACACTCAGAATACGCGCCAAAAATATTTCAATCGTCAATTCAATCGATTTCTAATCAATAATAATAATATGTTATTATTATATCAATACATTATTATTATGACTTTCATTCTATTATTAGACATTCAGGAAATATCGCTATCATTTGTCTCTCCGTGTTCACGGCTCTTTGTAAGATTCGTATTCCACGCATATCAATGTCGCAGATATAGTACTTGAGAGTCAACCTTTGTGCGATGACACTGCGTGCGACGAGACACATTGATATGCATGGACAATCCTGGACACTATAAGTGCTTACCAATCGCAGTTGTACGTGTCCGGAATTGTGGTACCGCTGAATACACCCCAGCGCCACTTGTCCATCATGTAGGCGAAGGGGAGAAAGGCGATTTTTTCAAGGCCAACGAAATAGAGATGATTCAGGATTGCCTCCCTGTCCGTGGTTACTTCTTCGAGCAATCCGAGATTCTTGAGATGCGCGGGTGTCGACGCGCTCAAGGATATCGTGTCGCCCACAGCTTCGTGGAATCCAGGATTAGCTCCTTCCTTGTAGACCGTCGGTTGGTTCTTGTACTGAAGGTAATACTGGATGTGTCCCATTTCGTGGTGGGCGGTATTCAGATCCATCATGTTAACGCGCGTGCATTGCTTTATTCTGAAGTCCTTGCCGTCGTAAAAGTCCCAGGCCGATGCATGGCATATCATCTCGACGCCCTGTTGCTTTTCCAGTATCGAATTTTGCCAGAAGAGTTCCGGCATCGCGCTCAAATTCAGAGATACGAAAAAGCTCTCGGCGAGACGGAATATACTCGTTGCGTTGTATCCTATGAAATAATTTTTTTAGTATCTCACTGCGTTAAATTGAAAAAAAGCGTGTGTTAACAGTTTTGAGATCGTGAAACGACACATAAAAACCGTATTTTTCAAAGGAATGTCCCGCTGTAATAATAACCTTGTTCGACCATGGCATCGCTGACGTCCGGTAAACTCTTTCCGGGGTACGGAGTGCTAAATTCCGCTATGTTGCCCCACGTCTGGGCCCACATATTGCCTAACAGATGCGCTGGTATGGGACCGTCCTTCGTCACGACGCTCTCACCGTACTTCAGACGGAGCTGACGACGCACGTATGCGTGAAGTTGCAAATACAATGGCTTTAGTTCGTTCCATAGGTTATCTAAAAAAAAAATTTTATTTCCAAAATTTCTTCAAAGTTGTCGTTTGACATGATAAAACTTTTACTGAAAGCGATTTTCTGAAAGTTTCTCAATAAAATGATCTATTCAAATTGATATAAAATCAATGAAAATTTTTGAAAAGCATATGCTCTATTAGTAAAAATGAACTCTTACCAATTTGGTCGACAAAGTCATCAGCCTCGTAGTCTTTTAGCCAGTAAGCGCCCATGTCCTCGTAGCCGTTCAAATTAGCAATTTCGTTACTCAGCTCTACGTATCGCGTGAAGTCCGTCTTAACCTTTTTACCGGAGGCATCTCTCCACTTTACCCACAAATGTTCCAACTCTTCAGGGTCGTGGCTATTCGTGAGAATATCGGTAATTTCGGGCTCCAGGCTCAGATCGCATTTCGATGGGTCCTTGAAATCGCAAATCATCGCTGTGGAGTATGTGCTCTGCATCTTGCTGGTGATCGTCCCGAATTCTGTGTATTTCTGAAAAATCTCATAATTGAATATCGTCGCAATACCATTGTTCTCAATATTCTTCACTCTCATTCCGTACAGGTATTGTTTCACATTGAAATTTGTTAGGCAATTAGATTATTCGAATTTTACCTCTTTTGGGAGTGCGGAAGCACCGGGAGTCGATAGTTTTTTGAATTGTCTGTGTGTATCGACATCCTTGATATCTTCCCAAGAGAAATTCTTGACTTCCTGCCACATTCCTCGCACGTAATCGGCAAACTCGGCCGAAACATTGAGTTGCTTTGCGAGATTATAATCGGTTAAGTTCGATGCGTAAGCCCACGCGGCAATCGTTTGCTTGTTGTTCCATTCGCCGTATTCCCGATTGATACGCGCCAGCAGTTCTTTTGCGTTTGCCAAGAATTGAGGGTCGTCCTGAACGGTATCGTTTATCGACGCGCCTCTGCCGACTGCAGTCAGGGTCAAAAGACCCAGTACTCTGAAACGCAAAGGAAATTATTTCATCAATTAATATATTGTCGTTATGCATCCAATCGGTCCTTAAAATAAATTGAAAAATCGTCTCCTGCATTCGGTCGCGCTGGAAAATGTATCGTTTCGTGTGCATTGATCGAGATTCGTTCCAACCAGACTTCGTTTTCTTGATAACGTATCGGTGAAAAAATCCTGGACATCTGGTACATGATTTAATCGACTCTGCTTACAGTTTCAATATTCACCGACCTGAGTTAATTTGATCGAACTATGGTTATAGTGTTGGGCAGTATATGACATCTTTTTGCTTAACTGAAGCTTCTCGTTATATCTTTTACGACTCACATTGATAATTGGAATGATGACATTGATAAAAATAAAGTGTCTAATTGCAAGAATCGAAATGTCGTAGAAGTATCAAAATTTATTAAATGTAGAATCACTTTTTTTTCAGTAATCGACTCGAATTCTTTTGGAATTCTCAGTTTTTTGTGATTACGGTTAATTTTAGCCGCCTTTTGATAAAAATCTACATGAGTTTGAATACATCCTGTTGATCACCGGCGATGAAGCGAAAAATTCGTGCTCATATTTCATAGCCCATGACATAAATTATGCACATTAGCATCAATCATAGAAGTATCTCGATAGTCGCGTTGAGAGCACAAACGTATAGAACCGCGTCGGCCTACAGATCGTGTGCGACAGTCACTGCTCTTACACGGCCAAGAATGAGACGAAAGCATACAGTTTTCCTTTCACGATATTTATAGTGTGATTATGCAGTTCTCTCTGTATACTGTTCTGGTGTACATATTATTGCCACAGATCGTGCCTGAGGCGACCATAAAAAAAGAACATGCTTAAATTATAGAAGTCGCTATATTGTATCACCATGTACACATATGAGCAGGAGCTTTTGGGTTACTGAACCGATACTATGCACGAGACTCGCTATTTCTCGCACGCTGCTACATTTGGTCTCGTACCGGTGAATTAGCACTATGTTTTGTTTAAACACGTGGAAGGAAAACCAAATTTGCGTATTTTTAATAAATCCAGTAAAATTATCTCAAGTGAATTACAGACAACTTTTGTCCAAATCACATGTCCTGTTTCTCCCGATTGCAAAAAATCTACTTCACGATTACCAAATTCCCTTTGCATTAATTCTGCATTCATTCGTTTTCTTGCTTCACGACCGACAGCGCAGTCATCGGCTCGTAGCAAACGCTGATATTAGTGGGCCAAGTCTCACGAGCGCGCGCGAAACGCATGAGCGATAGCAAGGAACAATCCGAGGCTATCTAAAAACACGCAAAAAATCATTGACGTGCTCGCGACTGACCGGGAGCGCGATACTCTAATCTACCATTAGTTTTCGTTCTACCATGCGCAAATTCGAGTCCGAAACGGAATCCTCAACGAATAATGTATAATTTTATATTCTGCATACAGCATGAGGAAAAAAATGCCCGGTTCGAATGAATGAATTTTTTCATTTATACAGATGGCTTGAAAAATCTCAGCGAATCCGAATCCGGAAAAAAGTGTTGGACTTGACGGAAAAACATGTGCATAATTGTATGTCCAAAGCGTAATAGGTGTTGCCGAGTTGGACCGGGGACATTCGCGTAATTGTGATAACAATTGAAGGCTTGATAAACTTTCGCCGGTGAGACTATCCTTATTATCACAAGTGATTGTTGACGAGAACGGGCCACTTGGATATTCAGTGGCCTACTAAATTTATGCGAACGGGCGAGCCCAATACGATATGATAGCCCGTTATGAATTAAAAATAATGTATTCGGTACTCACATATAAATCATGTTACGTTCGGAGCTGTCGCACGTAGATGAGTTGCACGTACGATTAGATGCGTTGGGTGAATTTGAGTGACGGAAGCACTCTCGATCGCCCCCGGGATGGCGTGGAATTGTAGCCGTTTAGCTGGTCTCTGTTAGTCACTCGACCGGTCGCTGCCAATGCTGTAATGATGCTTTTATGCTTGGCTGGAGGTACTAAACTCCCCGGGTCGAATCCCCTCCACCGGTTTTACCACTTCTTCGGAACGGCTCTTATTTTCTCTGATACATTGACAATTCGTTTGTATCTAGCGCAGATTTCGTTCGTCAAACGGAAGCAAAAAAAACGAGGGCGTCGATACATTACTCTTAGCAACCGACACCACGCCGCTATAAGAGTGTTATTGACCTCGCAATTAGGCTAGATCTCAGTATGAATTTAATAGAATTTTTATCTTGGTGCTTCGTGACGATGAGAACCGGTTGGGGTTCGTATCATTTCTCCTCGTCCTATCTTATTTGACTCGAAAACATTTTCTTTGCATACTTATCGAAAACCGGCTTGGACATCGGATGCAACTTTATATGCGGTCTTTTGACCTTCGGATGATCCTCCCGATAAACATTGGACGGTGATCATCAAAAAATGGTTGGAGTTGAGAGAACTACCTTAACCAGATGAACAAAATCGAACCAACGAGACTCAGATTGGTGTTGCTGTCGTTCCCACAATTGAAATTTTTGCACATTTGCACATCTGTCCTTAAAATTCTCACGAAGAAAACTGTATCTGTGAAAAAGAGTGTTCCACAATTTTTTCAACCTCTAACAAAGAATGTGAAATTCTTTGGGAGTAAGGAAAAATAATGATGCACAAACGTTGAATATTGTAATTTTGCGATTTCTGATCGCGGTAGCTCGAGTCAGATTTCAGGAATTTGGAGAGACATTTCCTTGAATCACCGAAACAATAACCTTGTTCGCGAATTCCATTTTGATTTTTCGGCTATCTAACGGAAGGTTTTATAACCAATCATCCTTCTAAGGAAGCCTTGATATGATTGTTACGCAGAAGGTCGCCGGAAATAGAATAGATTTTCTCCTGGCCTTCATATACTTCTTTGCTTTACTGACCACTGCGCGACGAAGGTCCGAGAATCGCCGCAATACATTTAGTCAAACGCTATGTCAACTTCCGAATGGAATTGCATAGAAATTCGATAGATTTCACTGATGCTTGTTTCTAAAAAATTTTATGAGTAAATCCATGTCAGAATGAAAAGCCGTGACTGAGGCTGTCTTGAAATTGTTCAGCACTCGCTCATCCGTTTCCGCTCGTAAACATAACAGCATCGACAAAAGGTATCCGTTCCTCTCCGTTGCCGTGTCAATTCTTTATTGGCAGTAGTATTAATTGGTTGGCAGTAGTAGTGTCGCTCCGACCGTGGCCTAGGTCAATCTGTGCGTTCGTACTTTACGCAACTTTCTATTGTCATTGGCCTATTTGGATGCAAGTTATGAGTCTTCGTCAAAGAAAATGATGAAAAAGGTGCAATTTCGAATCGCAAACCTTATTTATTTTTATCGCTGCTTGCCAAGCTCCGAGAAAATCTACGATAAAGTCAGTGTGTCCATCTTGACTACAGGATGGACGATAAAAAATGAGAAAGCAAAGCGCGAATAAAAATTCGGTTGTATTTCCAACTGCTGCTGTACGAAACTTTGTTTATTTTCCTCAAACTTGCGGCGTTTCGCTATACTCATATTTTGATATTGGAGAGGAAAAATAAGTTCAGACAATTTTGCAATCTATGTAAATTTATGGAATGTCGACGTGCGTCTCAGTTGATCCAGAAAGTGCAATAGTAAACTAGATATTTTCGGTGATTCACAAAACTACGATCATATCAATAAACAACATCATCGTTTTTTTTGTTTATGACATAGCAACCTCATCGTCGTTGATCAATTCAAGGATGAATTTGTGGTGATTTTTCGAACTAGTAAGGCATTGGTCGTCTTCCAGTAGCTTTTCCTTGGTTCGTGATTGCTGAAATGAGAATGATAGTCAGTTGATACGATCACATTAGAATAAATTTCAAAGTATGTTATGAGATACCTTTTAATTATTTGCCACCTCCTCGTCCTCCGCCTTGAGCACCGCCGCCGGCGCCGCCACCCGCGCCCGCACCTGCACCACCGCTCATTCCAGCACCGGCGCTAAATCCGCCGCCGAAACCTCCGCCCATTTGTCCACCACCACCGGCGCCGCCACCTCCTTGACCTCCGCCGCCCGGCATTGATGGCATTTGTGCTGTCTAAAATTGACAACCAAACATTTCACGAAATCCTTTGAGTCGCGCTACATTTCGTTCAAGTCTTTTAAGGTGACGTGATAAACCGCAGAATATATAAAACGTTATCAATCCATCAGGCAAATGTATCAATTCACTCTTATTATGTCGACAGAACTTCCGTACTCAAATTAGTTTTTTACACGTATTTAAACAAAGTAAGGTAAGATGTTTTTTTGAAATATCGCGGGAAAGCATATATGAAAAGAATGCGGCATTTTCTAGTTTTGGGGTACATTTTGTAATTTTTTAAAATAAAATATTAAACATATTTACCGCCAAAGCGACGAGAACAGCAACGACACTTATGAACAGAAGGCTTTTCATGATTTCCTGAATTACACTGACGTACTGATGGGTAAACTGATGCATTTTTATACTAAACCAGAAAGTCCCCACCAACGACAATATGATATTCACTTCCGGCCATCCTTCCTCGCGCTGGTACCATCAAATAGGAAGCAGGGAGTTCGCAAGAAAGGAGGTGGAACTGCTCGATTAGGCTTTATGCGTTTACACTGTAATCAAGGTCAGTTCCCACGGCTTCATCCTCACATTTGTCATTTGTCGATCAATTGTAGGAAGCCAAAATTCAGCATATTATGACATAATACATAACTGTTTGGGAGTAATAATGTGCGTAGCATATCGTTTATAAACGAAAATTATATTTAAAAAATTCGATGGATCATCCGCTTCGTATGCAATACTTTTTTACATAATTAAATTATCTAAATAAATACAATAAATAAATAAACAATTTTTTCAAATATCGCATAAGGAGCGGATGATGCATCGGATTTTTTGAACATAATTTTTGCTCAGAAGAATCATTTTTCATAGTCATCATAATTATGAAAAATGATTCTTGCGCTCCTCAGATTGCCACTTCGGGTCCCATTATATTTTGGTACATAAACTCATGGACAGAGATATTGCGGTGTATTAAGGGGAATAAGCAAAGATATCAATCAAGGTTTCTTTGTCTTTCTTTGCATAGCGAGAAAAATATCTGATACAATTACGAAGATTACATCCGGCAATTTCTATGTCATGTCGTGCCATTTTCTTCGGCCGATTTTATTATGGCGAGTATCAAGGCCAGACGGACTCGCTATAATCGGTTAATAATTCGCGTGACAATTAGACGACGTAACGTGTTTACCTGAAATTTTTGACGGAAATACGTAACGCGTTAACGAGGTGGAACTTTGCTTCGATGTTCGTACTCGCGAACGATTATCCGTGGTGCGAATAATCGCGTGTCGCTGAATTGTTAATTGAATCTAGAATGTTGTATTATCCAATGTTGTGGCCACGTGGAGGCGTGAAACACCACTTTATTTTTTTTAATTCGTTTCCCTTCGGATTGTCATCTGACAGACAGAATTGACAGTAGTGTGTAAAGTTCCATTCGCAAATTGTCTCCATTCGCATTTTTCACTTTTATTTGTCTAGTTCCATCTTTATAATCTTATTAAGATCCATTTGTATGCAAAGTATTCAGGTTTTGCGCAAAGTCTGCAGCCTTTACTATCGAACTTGTGAAATTCAAGGGCATCGAAGAGGAAATTAATTTAAGAGAGACATATAGATATATTATTGAATGAATCCTTGACCAATTTATAATTTCGTACGCTCATTATTTTATTATTTTGAATACGCAACGGCGCAGCTACGTCTATGTTACATTTTATAATCATCGACCGCACTCTTGTTTAAGACATTTTACAACGGTGCTATTTTCTCAGAAGGTCGCCTGAACCCCGAATACATTGTCCCTTTTTTCGGATCCAGCAAGCCAAGGGTTCGATGCTCTTCTAAAAACGCCGAAACTATCTATTATACAAGTCTATCACTCTGGTGTTAATTTTAAGCCGAGCTAAAGTATTATAGCAGTGCTGTCAAACTTGCTCATCATCATATTTATTCGTTTATTTACAAGTTGATTATTTCGTTTGAATAACTTCAAATATCTCGCAGACATGTTAAGCTTCGGGTATTTAGCCAATTGAGGAAAATTAATATTGTCCACAAATTTGCGAATTTTCGGTCGAATGACGCCCACAATCCCATTATTTTCTATTTCTGATTGCTCGGTTACACAAATTACAATCAAGGCTTCTTTATCGGTTACTACGTGTCACTACTACTACTGGTAACTACGACTGTCGACAAACTACCGAATCGGGGTGAATTTCACATTGAGCTCTTTCAACGATTTGAGAACCAAATCCGGCAGCATACGAGTCTTCGAAACCTGCACCATCGGTTCCAGGTAGAAATTATGAAGTAGCATTGCCGTGAAGACCTTCAGTTCAAGCATAGCGAACTTTTGACCTGTACAAAAGAAAAAGAGTTATCGTTTGTTGGCGATTATGAAACAAACAAAAAGTGTTACAATTACCGATGCAATTTCGGAGTCCACCGCTGAATGGGACGTAAGAGAACGGATGGCGTTTCGCTACCTGGTCCGGCAAAAACCGGTCGGGATCGTATTTGTCGGGTTGAGGCCAGAAGTTAGGATCTTGATGTACGTCGAAGATACTCAAGTTCACAATTGTTCCGCGAGGCACCAAGAATTTTTCTGGAAAATGTATATGTATCGTACCTCATTATATCGCGCGACGCAAATTCCAGTGAATACGTCTTTGATTTTTTTTTTCCATACTCAGTTGCATATCGCTGGTGATCTCCCGCGATATAAGTGGAACAGGCGGGAACATTCGTAGCGCTTCTTTGACGCAACGATCGAGATACGACAGATTTTGTAGTTCCTTAAATCTCAATTCTCCATTGGAATCTTTCAGTACAGCGTCGACCTCCGCTCGAGCCTTTGCCTATTAAAAAAAATGAATAGGTTCATTATCTCGCAATTTGATACAATTTCGAACTCGACAGTACACTTCAATGTTTCCTGCCTCCGTAAGCCTTGTTACCTGTATTTCCTTATGCTCCGCGAGTAAAAGTACCGTGAAAGTCAAACCCATGTCTACGGTATCGTGACCCTATCCAATTAAGACAATTTTATTATTAACTGTTAAGCGACGGTAAAAAATTCTATAACATCTGAATGTTCTCACCTCGAACATGAAGGTATCGATTTCTTCACGGATACCGACATCGTCGATACTGCCGTGCATTTTCTGAACCGAGATCAACAGATCCAGCAGCGGAAGCCTCTTTTTGTTTCCTGATCAGAAAAAACGCTTTTAGTAAAACTCCCACCGAAATCTTGAAAAATAATCCAGATAATCTAATCGAATTGTGTACCGTTGCCGGAACCATCTATCTCTTCCATGCTATCATCGCCCGATGGCAAAGCTTTGAGATCTGCTCCACCGTTCTTCTCGTGGTAGCTCTTTCTCGACTGAATTACCTGTATAATAACTCTCATGTAACTTTTCGTTGATTTAGAATTAAATATCTGGAATTATTTTTAGAAAGTCTACCTTGTCCGAAAAATCGTGAAGCACTTTTAGGGACTCCCTCTGTTCGCGGCCTTTCTGAGTCAATGCGAAAATCCAGTCGATTGATAGCCACGGCCTCGTAGCTCTGTATGTCGCAAACAATTCGGAGTTTATATTTAATATTAATTATTTAGGTATCTCAATTGTGTTTTTTTATTTTTATTACTACACATGCCTGTAATATGCAACGTCACCCTGCAACTTGATCGCATCTCGGTATTTCTCTCGTTCAGCATCAGTATCGTTCAAAGTTGTTCCCATCGCAGATTCTGCAAAGTTTATGAAATTTTTTAAAACTTATGTACGAGTTTGCTCTGCACATATCATAATGAAGCAAGTTATTATATTCTACCGCATATCGCATTCAGGGTGAATTTCGTGCAAAAGGTTGCGATATCCTTGACGACCTCGCCACCTCCCTGTTTCAAGGTGTCCACCATTCGTTCGGAATTTACGACAAACACTCCGATGAAGTCGTTCAGCACATTGAAATGGAAAGCAGGTGTCATCATTTTCCTGCGGCTGCGCCATTTATCTCCTACGAATGATTTTTCAAAAATATAAATTCATCTTCTAGAAAGTTATACTCGATTGTAGCAATCGGTGAACGTGCACAAAAATTTACCCGTGCTCGTCAAAAGTCCTCGGTTTATCCACGGATGAAGGAAATTGTAGAACAAACTTTTAGTTATATTCTCTTGGCTGCTCAAGAGCACCTAAAATACGATAGACAGGAATGAGAATATGACGAGATAATAATTAATCAGACTATCGTTGTCGAATCTACCTCAACGTCGTCGGGGTGGCGAATGTTGATCGCTGGCCGGTGGGCTATCCAAAATTTGAAAATTGGATAATAGTCGTCTGCCCATGTTCTGAATGCTTTCCACAAGGACTCTAAAATTGTGGAAAGAGAAATTTACAAAAAATTTCTTTATGCCTTTGTTATAAACACCAATATGATAATAGTTGTAAATCTTACCTGGAGTCACTGCGATGTCCAGCGTGTTTCCGATGATCGGCAAGGAGTCCGGTCCAGGAATTCTATTGATGAGGCTACCCAATTTTCCTTTTTGAGTCAGAAAGTGCAGTATCGTCAATGCGGTACTTATCACCAATAACACCGTCGTAGCGAGATATTCCATTTTGGATAGACACTATGTCTGCAATTTTGTGAAGAGCCCGTTGCTGCGCGATTCCGAACTGACGAACTCTGGCTATTCAGCCGTATATATATGGATTCATATTCGCGGTTTCGGGATAGCTTCACGAGAGAGATTGAAATACATTATCTTTTTTAATGCCGGAACCATCGGTATGTACGCAGTCTGCCATTTGAAGACCCGACGTGCATAAACATTAATGCAGATAGTTTTGAGCGCTTTAGGCGTCATTGTATGGTCCGGCTGTATAGGCTGCGATTGTCGTCAGGATCGTAGAAAAAAAGCTGCATGAATCAATATTGATGATCATTACGCGGTTCCGTGATGACACTAAGTCTTCCGACATCACACGAGCACAAATATTATTTTTTAAATATTTTGTGCAGTTGGATTCGGCGCGTTTTTCGATTTTGTCAATAATTTATGAACTAGGTGAATTTTTCGTATATCGAGACTCTAAAGTCAAACCTATGGATTATCGAGCGAAGATCGGTGTTGCATTGCGGAGCGGATTTTTTTTGTCTAATTGCGACATCAATTTTAAGATTGTAACTGTTCAAAGGTTACAACCGTTTTTACATCGTAATGTTCGGACTCGGTACGAAGGTTTATAGCGTCGAGCCGTAACCGCGAAATGAAGTTTTTCTATTGCACATTTTTACGAGCGATGATAAGGTTCATGCTGAAAAATTTAAGGAGTCTTTTGTTGACGAAATGAGTGAAGAGAGGTTTCCACGCAATTTATAAGGCGACATCGTGTTTCTTAAAACTCAAAAAATCTAGCAGAAATCAAAGGCAAAATATAACACTTGATTTTCAAAATAAATATATTTATATGTCCGAGAGGGGTATATTTGTTCGGTAAAAATGTTTGATCAGAGTCATAAACGAAAAAAAAAATAGTCCATTAAACCATTTTTCTAGCTTGGATATGGTTTTGCCAAATTTAGTATCAGCTTGGACTCTTATGAATAAATGTAACAATCTGTGTGCAATTTCCTCGGATTTTGTATTACGTATAACTCTGCTCCCTGGAGTGCATGTACTGTGACGACGCAACTCTTTATTCATTCCAATTTCTTTTATCAACTGTATTATCAATGCTAGTCATTTTTCGTACTCTGCATTGCATGTTTATATCGCATTCTTCGATCGATCCGTTTCTGTCGCCGGTGGCATCCGCGATAAATGCCAGATGCATTTCCGGTGTTCTCAATATGGTGATGAATTAGTGTGATTTTTTTCAATACGTTTCGATTGTACTAGCCATTCAGATGTTGCGTTCTCGTCTTTTACCGGCATTTTATCATTCATCAGTTTTATAATTCCGTCGAAAAAAAAAGTGAATATGATTATTAATGTGACAAATTATAAATTTGGAATGCGGGCGAGTTAGTTTCCTCCAATATGTAATTATGTAATTGAAATATACAATTAAATCGAAAGAATAACTCGAAAATTCCGGATGCATTCCGACGAATTTTCGCAAACCGCGCAGTTTCCGATTATCGCGTAAGTGTTCCCCCTCCAAGCGAATTTTCGCGGTCGACACAACCTGTCCGGTTGTCGAGATCCGCGGCACGCGCTAGCCCGTCGCGCTCTTCGTTCCATCGCGGGATAAATGCAGTAGCGAAGTTTCTTCGCCGCGCCGCGTATCGTTGATGCGTTCACGAACGGTTGCGTTATCGATCTTTGATTTATAATGATTCGTGAAAAGGCAGTGCGCGAGAGTTCAGTAAAAACGATGCAACTCAGAATTTCTCGACAAAGTTGAGAAAAAAAAACATCGCGACACAGTCAAAGTGGGGTTATGTTTATGTTTGTATGCGTAGTCGAAAAGTCACTGATTCCCGAGGTATACACAACATTTGTTCATAATATCATTTTTTTAACCTGACACTGATTGCTATCGATAAATTGGACGATGGTAGAGGAAATAGTCAGTCCGTACAACAAGCCTAAGGTAAGAATTACGATGCTGCGTCAACGTCTCTTTCTTCACTTGTATTGCTTTAATCGCTGGATTTCTTCAGAACAAAACTGCAAGACCGCGTCCCGTCTATCTGTGGAATGTCTTGGACGTTCAAAAATGGTTGAGACGTCACTGCAGCGATTACTACCAGCTTTATCATGAAAAATTTCTATACGTAAGTACAAGGACGTCGATTCAATAATATTCACGACGCTGAAAAAAAAGTAAAGCAAATTTGGCTCTGCAGTTCTCGTTTGCAATTATTCATAATTACTTTTTAATATTTATCTCTTGACGTCGAGTCGAATTTCGGCCTACACGAATACTTGTAACAATTTTTTTTTCAATTATTACAAATACTGAAAATAAGCTTGATTTTTAAGGTTTAAGAGAACAATTGTTGTTGGCTGGAGAGTAATTTTGAATGTAATCTAATTTTGACAAAAGTACATTGCACAATCTCATTGCATTTTTTCCATAAAACTATGTAAAAGTACAATTTTTTATAATAATCAACTGTTTTTAGCACGACATAACGGGACGAGTGCTTCTGCGCATCAACGAGAACATCCTGTTGCGTCTGGGCATCGAAAACGAAGAGCACAGAATGGATATATGGCGAGAAATAATGAAGCTTCACCTCAAAACGGACATCCTCGAAATCAGAGACATAGAGCGTCGCAACAATATGAATTACGACTGAATCAATGAATACTTTGTTATTCGGTGAAAAATATCGTCTTCCCTTTTTTACGTAGCATTAGAACAAATGAGTATTCAATGTTTAGTTCAATAATCATTAGATCTCGACGATTTACACGAATCACACATTAATTTTTATTTCTTTCATACATATATATATTTATAATAAAGTAATAAACAAGTAACATTGAGTTTAAAATTCGGCGACCCTCCGATGTGGTCTCTTCCTTCCTAACAGAATTCTCATTTTACATTCATTTTATTTTACATTATATTCCTTTGCGATATCACGCAGAGTCAATACAATTACAGAGATACGGATCGTGAACGTACGACACGAACACGAGGGTGTTCATTTAGAAAAAATAATACACGCAATTTTACTTCTTTCGTTTGTTCGGCCGATCATTGATAATTTCGTAATTCTCAATAATTTCACCGACACCCTTTGGGCATTCCCGATCGTAAAACTTCGTTCGATTTTATTTGTTACACAAGAACTTACGGACTAATATTTACAGCTGGATAAACGGCCAATATCATTTATTTTTCTTACGTTGACTAGAACAGTTACCTATGTTATCGATAGTGCCTGAATTATTCTATCTCGCCCGGTCATCACGTTTTAGCAGCTGGGAGTTAATTTAATTGTCTTTTTCAATTTTATCATTAGCTACAATAATTCGTCAATATAGGAACCTCGTGGATGCTATATAATTTTTAAAATTCCTTCAGAAATACGTTAAGGCCACGCGATACAGTCGTCGGGAGATGTTCCAATAGTATCAAATTCGCTTTTGCATATTTGCCGCGTTATCTCGATTAAAACTGGATATCGGCTGCGAAAGTCTCATTTTGCTGGATTATATCTTTCTAAAAAAAATTGCTCGGAAGATTTTACCGACTGCTTCGGTATCGCGTGTTCTTAAAAGTCCGTTTTTTTTTCTTTCGATGCATCCGATATTATCGATAGTAGAGCTCTCTCTCTCTCGGGATAATCGATATGCATTCGTATGTACAAGAGTCTTCGGATTACACGTGACAAAGATTCCCGCTCTATCGATAGCCCGATGGTATTTCAGAATTTACTCGTATTCAAGAATGTTTAAAATTCGCAGCCTTCTAAAAACCCAAACGAATAACTTTCTTTCTTTTCTTTCCAGAAATGCTGTAATGTTTCCTCCAAAACAAGAAAAGCGGCGGCTGCGTTCGTTCGATTTGTTTTCATCGCATTTGGACGCTAATTTTTTGCGAGAAGTTCTCCGATACTTTTGGACAAAAGCTTGAAAGGACTTGGGTAAGCAAATTTTAAATACTCGACGAGGAGTCTTTCATCACCGGCGTTAAAAAAAATACCATCGGCAATCGTTGATTTCCGCAGAGTTCGGAATCGGATACGATCCGATCCGGTTCCGTTATCCGGTTCAAAGTAAAAATAGATCTCTGTACATAGTTGATTAGTCGGAACAATTAGACTTTGGATGCCGTTGATGTGGAGATCGCGCAACAAATATTGTTGCGCGTAGACTCTCTCCACGGTCCGCGCGTCCGTTCATAGGCAGAGCTCCTGATCGGCGAGATCGCGAGTACGTTTGTGTCTGCCGGACGAGAGTACGTACAGCTCGGCGGTGCAGATCTCCTTCTTTCTGCCGGGCGCCCTGTTGTTCACGGTGGCCTGATTGCCGTGGCCGTTGCGAACGCAACAGTCTATTGCGTTCGTTAAGCCACGGGACTCCGGATCGTGCCCGTTGACGGACGTTCGTGACGGATCACGCAGCGAGACACCCCGGTAGAACGAGGCTGACGCTGGACAGCCGCCGGAAGCGGGCCTCCGCCAGTCGTACCTAAAAGCCGCCGACACGAACGTATGAAAATTGAAAAAAAGAGAAAGGACACGCACACTTGAAAATTTTATCATTCTTTCGAGCCCTAAGAGCATCACTCTCGTTCGCCGCGGATAAAATTAACCCGAATATATGAATACGAGATAGAGCTTCGGGTCGTCCAGTTATCTTTGGGAATAGCCCTCTTTTTTACTTTCTACTCGGTTTTTGTCCCTGGTAGGAATCGTACACGCTACGTACTTTCACTGTGCACTATCGATCTTTTTAAAACGTTATTGTGATGGTATTTGAGGAGCACCTGAGAATATACCTAAACGATGCTCTCGTGCTCTGCGTCTTCTCCATGTCGAGACTATCGGTCGGCGGACTCGACGACCACTTTCTCGATCTGAACGGACACCTCTGTTGAAATTCCCTTTTGAATTTCTCCTGCGAACAAAATTTATTCTTTTGAGACTTTTGTTTCTTTTATCAATTTTCATCATTTTTTTAAAAATTGGGTATTGTATGGGGAAAACTCACGTTATATATTCCGTATATGAATGGATTGTAACAACTGTTCGACATCGCGAGCCAGTCGCAACAGAACCATATAATGTTGATATAACGGTACCTAGAATTATTGAAAAAAAATAGTTGCTATTATTTTAGATTTTTCAGTGTCAGATGAATTTAATTTTTCGTCTTATTTCTGGTATGATAACTTTTTAATTTAATATGAGTGCACGGTCGGATGTTGGACGATACTCACTCGTTTATTCCTGAATTAACATATTGCAGCACGTTGTACATTTGGAGCGGTAGCCAACAGACCGCGAAGAGCGCCACTACTATCACCAGCATTTTAATCACCTGCGAATTTTTTAGGCAACAATGAGCCGAGGGGTGGGTTGCGCGTAGTAAAAAAAAAAAAGAAAAACTGAAGGATAGCCGAAGTCCTTCGTGTATTTTTGAGTAGCGATAAAAATTAATAATTTTTCTATGATTCGCGTGTAGGAAGGAAAATATTATTTTCCTTTCGGTCGAACGGCAAGTGCGTTATAATTGTTTTATCAAAGCAATATAAATTCATCGAGATTGATGATGATTTCGGGCACCCAAGCTGTTATAAATTTATGCAAAAAACTCGAATGATTTGTTGTATCGCGGGAGAACGCGATGTATAAACTTCGATTTCCGGTTTACACCGGTGTACACGCCAGGTTAAATTAATATGATAAAAATTAATTTATTCCGGACGCAATCGTGCCTGCTCGCGCGAGAAAATCCTCTTATACCAACCTTCTTCTTATTTTTCATGAGATTCGCGTCCCGGGAGTCCTGAGCGTTACCGGGTGCTCGGCTTCCCCATAATTTTAGGGCCATTCGTGCGTACACGCAAGATATTACCGAGAGCGGTGTGAGATACTGTAGAAATCCCAGGAGTGCCTGATAAGTCAGCATCGCACGCTCCGACATGTTCTCATTCCGGCAGAATGGTTTTAGATGAAGTCGGCCACCTTGAAACACAATTTGTAGGGAAAAAAAAGTCGTAAGAAATCTTATTTCCGAAAAATTCGCGCTCTCGCGCGAATTTATCGAGGTATTAGTAACACGATGAAGAATTTCTATGGCGACAGGAATTCCATTAAAAAATCAATCGCGATACACTAAATACCAATGTCGATGCCAGAGGCGAAAATAAATGGTTTTTCTTTTCGTTAACGATTTTTCGGTGCTGCTGAAAGCAAGTAGAAAAAATTAAATATTTTTCCAATCTGGGAGAATGACTCGTGAATGGAAAACTTGTATAATGCGCGAAATCGTTTTTTTTTTACCGCTTGATATCCTTTCAATATAAAAAACATAGGATCCTTGACGATATAAGGAATTAGACAACTATGAATGCATTAGTCAACAAATTAACATTGAATGCGATACTTTCTCACGATCCTCTGTAATTTGATCTCGAAGTTCATTCGGAAATTTCATAATTGAACCGCTGAATGGTCTGTGCTTGACTTGGTGCATGGAACGTCCGGAAAGTTAACGCTCCGCAATAACTTCGAACGCTTTCGAGTTGCACACTCCGCAATACATGCGTGTAGCGGAGTCTCGTCTATTTCGTTATAGTACTATATCTAGTCTGAGGTAATCGAATAATAATCCATAATGGAAGCTTCGCTGCGTGGCTCCCTGTTCGAGAATTTGAAGCTCGGGTTCTCGTCGAAGTGCCGAGAACACTCCGTCTATTGTTACAAAATGCGTTAGCAAAATATTCGAGTTCCACCGCCACTATTGCCTGAGCGAAAGTTATGGTCGTTAATTGGAGTTGCAAACGGCATGGAGCACGAATAAATGACGCGGAATGTTTGTGTTCCGTCGTAACGAACTCGCGTTTCAGTGTACCTCGCGATTATTGATTTCTAGCATTTCCGCCAAAAACCGCTTCTATCGGTTAGCGCTTCTATTGATCATCGCTTGGAATTAAAAAAGAGTTACGAATAAATTAATTTCGCGCTGACTTCGCCGACGAATGGTACGCCGAAGGTTCTCGTTGAGAGACACGCTCGGAGAATTGATAAAAAATTTCACTTCAAATGAGATGCTCTAAAAACTTGTTTCGGCTCGTCCCACGCAAGCTGCAATATTACCGGTCTAGCTACAGAGCATTTTTTCACGATTAAAAACGCATTTTATCCGCTTTACGGGCACTTAGAAAAATGCTCTTTAATTTTACGCAAGAGGAGGCAATTTTTATGACGGTCTAGGTAATGAAGATTTCGGAGATGAGCAGTAAATTCATTATGATATTATAGTGCGCATCGCGCCGCGTTGAATCGCTTTAACGTGCAAAGAGGTATTTGCGATATCAAGAGCTAGAGTTACGCGGGTTTAACTCGAATTTAAAAAGAGTGATTTCTATTCACGAATACACGCGACGAAAATCAAACACTCACAACCTAAATTTTCCTTATTTATCATAGTTTTTGAATTTTTCGCAAAAATAGCTCGAGCCTTTGTCTCATCGTCCGCGAGCGTCGAAAATTGTTCAACCGACTCGGTAAACTCATTCTGTTATGTTATGTTATTTATTTTTTATATATATATTTTTGTATTCATGTTTTCAAATCTGTATGGGCGGCTTTTATCGGTCAACGAAAAAATGCAAAAAAATTTTGTCGGTCCACAGTAAAAAGGCCGTCGGAGCATAGCTAGTGGTGAAAGCTCGACGGGTAGTGAAAAGTAAGGGGTGCATAGCATTTTTTTTCCATACCGTTTGATCGCGGATCGCTATTCACGAAGTCGCACAAAAATCATGTTTGAAGATTCTCCGCGAATCATCGAATTTTCTCGATATTTCGATATCCATTTCGATTTCCTCGATATGTTTCATTGGCTCGAATTTTCGAAGCGTTTCGATAAGTAACACGATTATACCTTGCACTAGAGAATTCGCACAATAACGTACGAGCAGTCACTTATTTGTAAGATTTTATTGAAAGGCTACGTATTGCGTTGCTCGGCACAAGAAATAGCGACGGATCTTTCGCGACACGACTTCGAGTGCACAAAATTTTCGCGATATTGTGAAAGAGTGCTTTATAGAAAGTACAGCGAAAATGGAAAATCCTTTGAATCCGTTCGACCTCTATTTCGCTGGGGCACAATTTCACATCTCGCCGGAATCTGTTCTGTCAACCTTGGCGAGCACCGTTTCCCATTTCACCGTATGGTATGACACGTCTTCGCGGTAAGGCGGAGACCATTCGCATCCGTGCAGCGCGTCGAGCGCAGTTATTAGCTCGAGGAATGTGATCGGATTAGTCCGCAGCACTACCCCATTCAGTTAGCGTTAAATTCGATCGAAACAATGCTTTCAATCCCGTTCGTTCTCGTAGCCGGACTGTTATCGAGTGAACAAATGCTTTTAAGGTTGTCCGAACGGTACAGTCCGAGCAAATGTGAGATTCCGAGAGAATTTCGGACGTTTTCCAATAGGATGAAAATTCGAGCATGTGGAAGGTGTTCGGAAGATTGCCTTTTTTAACAATAAGTCCATGGAGTTTTTAAGAAAGTGATTAAAAAAAACTTGTTTGACAAATTACCCGGCAACCTAACTTTTTTCCTGATGAAAATGATTTGATAGTGTTTCTAAATACGTACGAATTTCTTCAGACTTTTTTCTTGTTTTTCAATCTACTTGATCAATCATCCGGAAACTTCGTGAGAATAATGGATTATCTTATAGAAAACAAATATCCAAAATTCGAAATTCTGCATACATTTTTCAAAATAAAAAAAAATCCAGCTTTAATTCTGAGAAAAGACATACGTATCAAGACGAATTAATGAATCATTTTCATCAGAAAAAGAAGATCAGCTGGTAATTTGTTGAACAAGTTCTTTTTTTCATCTATTTGTTAATAACTTTTTGGAATTATTGCATATACTTTACCTTTTTCGAATTGTATCCCATTCGGAAACGTGTGAAATTCTCTCCGAATCTCTTATTTCCTCGGACTGTACCGCTGGAACTATCTTGAGTAACACGCGCGAAAAAGCTGTAGCGAAGCGTACTAACGCACTCTATACTTAATTGCAATTGGTACACGAGCATTGTTGCGTCGCTGATACAAGCGTATCCTACAAAAACGCCTCCAATAGCTCCCGCAGCCATTTCGAACTCAATCAATTGGCGTTCGTTCGCTCAATTTTGTGCACGTAGTTTCATTTTGTTTGTTAGCGTTTGAAGAATTTTATGGGTTTTTTCTTTTAGTTACGAATAGGTTAGTTTGTTAAAGAGCGGTGAAAAAAAACATTAAATTATTTGATGCAAAATGTTACGTACTTGATTCGGCGGTTGTGCCTTCGGGTACCATAACGACCCTCAAAGCCGCTCCCATCGGTGCTGCCAAAGCTCCGCTGAGCAGCCAGATCCCGGCTATGACGATCTTTGCCCGAAGTTTGCTAGGCCTCGCGCTGCAAACGACGTTGACTTTGTTAACTTTTGCCTTGTAATGCGTGTCTATGTCGCGAGAAAGAATCTCTAAATACGGCGGATAAAAAGAAAACAAGCCGTATCCACGAAGATTATTCCGGGACTGTTCGATCCGCGCACAGTTTACTCTGCAAACAGTCAGGGTCGAGAAATGTCTGTATTTCCACCCCGCCAATCGTTCGATTCTCACATGTGTGCGTTCTGTTTACTCTGCCCGGCATCGCTCGAATCTCAACGTTCGCGATGGCACCACGACATAAAACGTGCAGTGGCGTTAATATAGACGAGGTTTCGGTCGATCGTTAAATGGACTACGAAACGAGCATGCCGCGGACCCGTCTCCCTTTGAAATTTTTTCGTTTTTTTGTCTTTTAGTAAAATTAGTCAAGGATCGGAACTTCCTGTGTCGAAGGTCACGACAGAGTTTTCTCTTTGCAGATGGTTAATGTCCGGGCTGATCTATTTTTGATGCCCACACATTTCGAGCCGAATGCCCAGGCTTTGTTTATAATTAACAACTTTTTTCAAGACCCGCTTGAGCGAAAAACGCATCGTTAGCGGGAATTAAAAAAAACACGTCGTTAGCAAGAATAAAACGGTAGAATTCATTATTCATTGAAACCAGAGACAAATTTTTACTCAAATGCCCGTTTTGCCCTCCTCACACAGGAGTACAAAACTACTCATACGCTCTCTTAGAAAAATATTTATCTAATCCAATGAAAATTTATTCGACTCGCAACAAAGTTTCTTGAATTCCGGCAATCCTGTTTTTGATCCTGATCAATTTTTACGGAACCAAATAAATCTTTTTCTGGGTGTGAGTAAAAAAAACGATGCGCATTTCCGATAGTTGCAAAATTATATCGCATCAACTGAAACTAGTTCCTTATTCAAGACAGCAAAACTTTATGGGAGAAAATAATGAAAATAACTTTATTGAACTAAGCGAAGCTATTATCAATTTAATGTGGTATAATGCAGCGACGCATTTTAGTGCGAATGCATAGACGAATAGAAGTTCTGCATCGCTGCGATGCATTGAACTGATTAATAAAAAGCTGAACAGAGTCCGGCAATGCGAGCGAGTTTCAAACATCCTTCAATTTTCCGTCCGACGCTTTACCTCAACGGCTCCGGATTTTCCGGATTAAAATTCGCGCAACAGTTTTTATTCCACGCGTCGTTAACGCTGGGGGGGGGGGGTCTCGAATCGATTTTAGATTAAAAGTAAACTCTCGAGCGCGCGATGTTCTTTTTTTTTCAACTCTCAAGAACAACTCAAGAATGCAGTAAAAAAATTTATTTCCGTGCAGAAAAAAAGTAAATCAGGAATTTCATGCTGTACAGAAGCAAATTCGCGAAGGCGTTATTTTTTCGCAACACCGATGCAAAGCCGGTATTCCGATAATGCGGAAATATTGATATCTTGGCGGTGAAAAAAAAAAGACATTTTACAAATTTCGGAACTGACCTTAGAGGCTTCAGAATAGCCCGATGCCGATCGACGGCGATAGCCGTGAGCGTGAAGACGGATACGTTGACGCAAAGGACCTGTACGAAAGGACAGAAGCCACACATAAAGTGCGGCAGATTCCACCGTTGGAGTAGCGCTGCTTGGAACTGGAAAAGAAAAACACCCGTTCAATAAGACCCCACCGACGGAGACCGATCACTAATTATGCAGGTGGGCTGGTGCGGGAGATAGCAGCAGCGAGGCATAGAGCACGAGTTTGCGGATTTAGGTCTCCCAATCTCCGATACCCGACGCCTCGGGTCCTATTCCAGCGGCAATCACAAAGTGCTGGTATATCTCTAACGGGGTCAGTTTGCGAACTTCGACGAGTTGAGCCCCGAGATCACCGGCTCTCTCGCGTGTGTAAACTGTATGTTACTCGTACCTGAAACGGAATAGCGAAGAGACCGATGACGATGTCGGCCAGTGCAAGATTCGCGATGAAACAATTAGTGACGCTCTGCATCCGCCTCGACGTAGCGACTATCCACATGACCAAAGAGTTACCAGCGACGGCGAGAATCGATATGCTCCCGTAACACATGCTCAGAAGCACGATCACACCCGCGGGAACGTCGTACAGGTCGTCTGCGAAGTTCAAATCGGTTGTTAATACAATGTTCGACATCGTTCCGCGATTTTTTTATCGATCCTAGAACGCCAGACATTCGTTTGCTGGGTCTGTAGTATTTTCAGAAGATCTCCAATTGTGAAGAATGCCGCGATTTAGATATTTAAAAACAAGGGAAGAAGTTGTCTAATTTGTTACATAACGATATTATATCTTATATATTTCATTTTAATTCAACGTAATTTTTTCATTCCAAATTAAATACATGGCATTTTTCATACATATTTGTGTGTCTAGAAAATTTTAATTGCAACTAAATATTGGTTTTGGAGAAATTTGTGTAACGATGAAACGATCCCGAAATGTGGGAAGAATTGCAGAATGAAATACCGAGCCGGTTACATGCCATGGCAATATTTAAACGGGGAATTCGCAGTCAAATGCAAATACTTCAACGCCAACGCGCTACGGATTCTGCAATTTATCGTCATATCGAGTGTCGCTGTGGACTCTCGAATGCTCATCTTTCGTATCGGAATATTTTCGCTAATAGTCGTTTCGCAGTTGCGAAAGTATATGTCGAACCGCGTAAAAATGAAATCTCGAGAGGAAAGTTCTTTCGGTCGTGAAGGACGAGGGATTTGGGGTGCGACGTCGCGACCCGAAATACAAGCACCGCACGATATTTTTCGCTTCGTACGCGTTAGTCGCCGGTGCGTTCGAGAAAACTTGTTGGGCTTGCGAATTGTACGGGACAACTTCCGCGTCGGTTTTGCAAGGTTATCTAAGGATATAAGAGAATTTTGAGGGATACCATTGTTGGAATGCGGATCTCGGATACGGCATTTCAACAAGCAGGAATGTTCTTTCCCTCTTGTTCTTTTGGCGATCGCTCTCACGGTGAGAGCACGTACCAGGGAAAATAGATATTCAAGAAAAATGAACTGGTTTCATCCAGCGGCGGTCGGATACGCGTATGTGGTTCCGGTAAACAGACGGTATTGTGAATATGCTCAAAACCTACATTCCAGAAGGATCTCGGACGATTCGCCGGGCCGCCGTGCCTTGTATTATTCTTTTATGTCAACCGTGAAAAAACAGACATGTTTGAAACTTTCGGTACGAAACATCTTGTACAACCCCTATCAGCGTATAAGACATTCATTAAAATTCAACTAATCGGACTTGTCGTGTGTAGCGGTTTTTCATTCAAAATATCGTCGCGTTCCTCTCGAAATTTAACTCTCGATATTGACAATATTTTTCCCGAGGTTGCATAAACTTTGATGAGGTTTTCCGAGTTGCATTAACGAGATAAGGGTGATCCCTTGGAAATCTGTGCGAGTAGCTGCGGCGGAAAATGAAAAATCGGACGAGAAAATTTCCTCGGCATAATATCTTCAGTAAAGAAGGAAGTCCGTAGAAAAACAGGATGAGAAATTGTAACTCAAATGGAACCTCCTGCATTGGACGTGGGTCCACGCGTCGCGGTTAAAAGAACGTTAAAAGTTGTTGTGCTTGAAAAAGTACATTAAATTCTGTGTACCATGGTGATGAAAAATTTGCAGATTTTCGCAGTTTAGTTCAAGAAAAGTTCCGGGTTCAAGGTAGTTAACGTGTTATGTCGCGTTGCGCTTATTTCTGCAAAAATTAAAGCATATTAAAGCACTACCTTTCTGCAGATATTCATTTAATACAAAAAAAATTATGATCATGTACTCGACACTGGGACAAAGAAAAAAAAATCGATTTGTAAGGCTCGCTTGACGAAAGTGCTGATGTCCGACAGAATTGATGAGCTTCGCGTTGCAGATCGTAGGTCGCGTTAGCGACGGAGCCTGTCCCCGGCACACAGACCAGAGATAATCCTGTCCCATATGTCCACGTACGTATTGCCCGGTGACCCGAGAAAGTTTGTTCGAGTTCGCGATATGGTCCACAGGAAATGGCGAAACGACGATAAATCGAGGGAGTCTCCGCTCGGCGATTACGAAGCGATCCGTGAGCGAGTGATCCCGTGTGAAATATCGCCAGTTGTCGTTACGCGAGGGTTTGCACGATTTTGACAAGTCTGCTCGCAAAGCTGCAGCAGCGAAATTACGAAGAACAATGGGAAAACTTTGTCCGGGAATGGGAACAAAATAAAAAGTAACCAGATCCCAGGATTACGAGGGGCGAGAAAAAGCGGCAGCGCGAAAAGCCTCGTAGAATTCGTCCGGACGTCGCGAGACGTTTCGTGAGGGAAACGAACCGCGAATGTGACGACATAGGGCAAAATGGAACAAAGCCGGAAGCGACGTGGCAGAGCGATATTAGAGGTACTTATCTTTTTCTTTTTTGCGAACTATATTCGTGACAAGCGAGTGAGATATCCGCGAGTTTGTGCTGTTGCACGTGTCCTGTATCGATGTTGGGGGAGAATTTTCATGGGCTAAAGGACGTAACGGCATGAGTGTTGTGAGAGCATGCTGTCGATGCGCATTATTTTCGCGCGCGTCAACCTTACCGTACACGTCGTAGGCGGTGTTGTTGCTGTTGTTAACCCAGTAGGTTGTATTGAGCATAGGTGGCCAGTATGTGGCGGGATCCCCATCCTCCGCAGACCACGAGGTATTCATCCTGCGGCGCTAGACTCCTGAAACACGGATTTATGGTAAACACCAATTTAGCTACGGAACTTCAAAGCTTGAGGTGTGCGTGCACACACTCGTAGAATCTTTAGACGATGGGAGCATTTCGATGAGATCATCAAATTTAGAGATGTAAAGAGTATAACTTCAAGAGCATGTGGTATGGTTGTCGGGAAATGTTCCTCAGTTAGCCTATCGCCTTGCCATTTTTTTCTGGAACATTTGATGCCACAAAAACACAAGCTGCTTTCGTCGCAATAACGCTCCCAAAAGGACATAGGGAACCTGATTTGTCAGTGACTGGTTCTTTCGTAGTCGAAGCGCGCATTTGAAGTTAAAGAAAGTATGTCGTGGATTCTGTGGATTAGGCCAAAGAAACATCTGTGACTGGAAGGTTTTTCCCATTTTTTAGTCCTTTGTTGCTCCTTCCACAATTTCTCTCGGTTAAGCGCTGTACCACATTTCCCTCCAAATACGGACATTTTAATACATCTGAATACTATTCATTACAAAATCGTTAGTCGAAGTGATTTCATTGGTAAAGTGGTTTCGAGTGATACAGCATTTATCACTCGTGTCGTAACGCTAAAGAATTTCGCTGCGGCTCTGTGCAAAAGCAATGCACGATGGTTCATAAATAATATCCCGATAAAGCGGCAGCATGATTCCCAGCGCAACCGCATTCGCGAACAATGGTTGCCATATCATCCGCAGTAGACATATCTTCGGAAGTACCCGACCCGATAGCAGGGGCTCTGGCATCATTATGAGATCAAATTATTCATAATCAAATGTTGTGCGTGGAATTACGTACTCCACGAGCGCAACAACACGCTCGGGCAGCTGAGTACCCTAGTTTGCTTCTGCAGTGTCTGCTATCTGAACATATACGTGAGTAAACACCTCCTGACCTCGGCGAGTTCGGTCGGTGGAGATAGCACGTTGTGTTTGCGTTAAATGCGAGACACTGATGGTATGCATGGATTCATTAGCACGCGATATTCGATCGGATCGAACTCTTTGTGGCGTTAAATCGCACCTCCGGATAATAGAGATAGGATTCAGAAAATCACCGGCCAGATGAAAAACAACCTCGGACAATTTACACATTAAGGAGATGCAAAAGTTGTTTTCTTCCCGTTTGCCCGGTGCCCGGAACGAATTTTTTTTTGTTTTTACTGTAAAAAAGAAAACAAATTAGCGCAGACTTTGTTATCGCGAGGTGCAAAATTAACGCTCATTTATCTTTAACATAAAAGAATACTAGTTTTAGTTATCACATATCGATATGTTTTATGCTCTTGAAATAATTTCTATCATATCTACATCGAGAATAAAAGTCTATCGAATCGATTCAACCAATTTCTTTTTTCCCAGTAAATAGAATCTCGTAGAGTATTGCCAGTGAAGTAGACAACAAACTCAATAAATGAACACGTTAAGATGCGAAGGTCTCTTTCCTCTGGGCTACCCTCGGACCGTTGGTAAAGAAAGCAGCATTTTCTTCTTCCGAGGGTGCTGAAAGTTTTCCGCGGAAATTAAATTAGCCCCGACTATGCTGAAGCCCGTAGTTTAAGCTAATTTCTTTTTAACTCGAACAATTCGGACCCTTAAGGAATCACGAGTACAGTTTCAGTTATGTACTTATTTTGGATACATTCTAACGATGAATAAACACACCGAATGTGCTTCAGTGACCGCGAATGAAAGATTTCATTCATATTTTCTCAGCCATTCAACATTCACCTGGAATAATTGAAGGTCAACCGCAGTAATTCGAACTCGGCCGAAATCGCTCGAGCGTCCTCGAATAAGAATGAACAATCGCTCGGTGTTTTTTTTAAATATTATCGGCGAACTCACTACAATGAAAGCAACAAAGAAAATCCGTTGTATTAAAGCTCTTTATTAACCCCCAGCCTCGATTATTCAAGCGCTAGACTGCCGCCTGTTTAACTTCACCCTTTTGATACCCATGACGCGTAATAATGTATCATGCACGTTTGTGAATAAACGGGGTATCGTGATGTATCGATATTTCCACGGCGTCTCATGATTGATTCGTAACTCACCGAAGAAAATTTATCGTCGATGATATAATAGGCTCGCATATTTTTTTGCCTCCGAGCTTCGGCGGTGTAGGAAATTGTATTTTATTTCAGATTTTTTTTTCTTCTTCGTTTTTTTTTTCTTTTCCTTGCCTCACGAAATCGAGTTTACGAAACTCTCGGGTGTGAATTTGAAGAAGGGTTTGAAGGATCTTTGGCCCGTTGGTAACACAATTCTGATATCTATTGGAATCTCGTATCAGGCCCACGCTGGGTTCGGGGGGATATATGGGTTGCGGCTCGATAACGGATGTGAGAATGGTGCGAGGCCAGATATTCCCACAGGGAATGTCGATGTGCTGTACGTGGTCGACGGATAACCGAATGCCTTCGCGACTACGAACGTTCGGGCGCGGAGGTTTATTACTCGCGAAAACGTACACTTTTATTCTGTACGGGCATGTTCCTCGTCAAGCATCGCAACGGCGTAAATGCTGCGACGGAATATAAAAAAAAAAAAAAGTAAAAGCCACGGAGTCGTTAGAAAGAAAATATATCACGGTAACGACCCTTTCGTTTATCCGACAACTGTCCTCACGTACACACTTTTCCGCGTCGTGAGTATTTTTCTTCCAACCCAATTAACCCTTCAACACTTGGGCGAAGTTCCTTCGACCCCGAGCGTTCAAACTTCCATAGTACTACGTTAATGGTAGCGGTATGCCATACCAAATGCCCTTTTATGCTCGACGATGCCCCTGCGGCGACGGGGCTGCTTACATTAACGCCCAGACAACGACTATCGTCATCGCGGGGAAGACTGGCGTCGATAGAAACCATGGCGAAGCGGCGTATTAAATGAATTTGCAAGACGGGCATGAATAGAGCAGACGGCTGCGAGGTTGGTGCGTGGCCAGGCCATCTCCCGAGTCAAGCAGCATCGTTCGCGGTCGGTACTTGGATGGGTGACCACTTAGCCGCGCGTCTTTCGGCGCATCAAATCGTGAAGGGAAGTCATTTTTCCGTCGACTGGTAATTACGTCTGGAAGGTCCGTACCCCGGCGAGACACCAGCCTCGGCCGAAAGGGTCGTCTGTGTATAGCCAGGATTCTCGGACCTTCCTTGTGCCCGTGCGCGAATGCGGCACAATACAGGGATAAGGCGGCCGGGGACACATCAGGGAGGAAGTGGAGATGGCTAAAGCCGAGGACCCGCACCAGATGGAAGACAAATACAAAAAAAAAATAATAATCACTCTTTGCAGCTTAAAGAACAGAGGCTGCTTAGCGAGATTCGGGTTAGACAATATAAGCCAGCTCTTTAACCGTGGAGATAGTAGAAGTTCGATTAATAAAGTATTCTCGAGACGTGCGTCCGCGCCGACGGTCAAGGTCACCTTTCGCAAACTCTAGCTCTTTCCCCGTCTCTGTATTACATACCTCCCGGCATAGAAGTTTACTTTCTTATATTTCACGGTCGCGTACGTACAATCAATCACGATGATCGGAATTTGGAAAGAGCGAAGGATCGCGGGCTCGTCTGATCCGTGGACGAAGCGCGAGAGAAAGAAAAACGATCCAAAGCCGACAAAGGGGTTAAAAATGATATTCATTCTTCAAAATTTGTCGAGCGAGAAATTTTTCACGAAAGTCCCATGACACGTTGTACCGGAAACGATCGCGCGAGCCTCACACATTGTCAATTTCACTCGCTACATTGATTGCAACGATTTCACGGTTCCGATGAAAAAATGGTCCCTCCAAATCCCAATGCATATTCGACTAAGGAAATATGTTGCTCGAGAGTATAAACGGCAATTTTTTCAAATTTGCGCACGCTGTTGCACAACGTTGAGGGCCATTTGAAAAAAAATATAATAAATTCAATGAAAATGAAAAACGCATCAGGACGGATGTTTTTCTTTCATGGTCCGCGGTGAGTGCGGCATACGGTTCGTTGCAGGCTACGTTGATTCGTCCAACCACTCGAGGGAGAGCACGAAATTTCGCCGCGCTGTGTCGCACACCGGTGCGTTATCTCGGCTCGTCAAAGGACAAAAGAAATTTTGACAAAGGACCTCGTCACAATGTTTCTCGACGCTCGCATCGCCCAACCTATTTTTACATTCTCGTCACAAGTTTGATGAATATGCACGGTGTTATTGTTGCAGTTACCAATTACGATACGTGGACCGTATGATTTAAAAAGCTCGCATTATTTCGCGTAAACAAGTGACGAGAAGAAAATCGAGAAAAAAAAATGCACACAAAGCGACGAAGAAAAAAGATCGAATACTTCTTTTCATAGTCGGCAAAAGAGAATCGAGCTTATCTGACAATGGAAAAAAAATGCGAACTCACGAGGTCATTACAGCTGGAAAAATAAGTCGTATAACTTTTTTTTTTGGTGATTATCGGTGTTCCTTGTAACTGTAGACAACAATTGGGATTGGGTTCGTGTTCAGCGAAAAGAAATATATGGAAATATGCAGTGAGCTTTTTTTTTTATTGTACTCATTTTCACAAAAAAATTGCAAGGGTACCCCTTTGAGATGCTTTTTTGCCATTTTTCATCCCACTCTAACAGGTTGAAAAAACTGTTTTAAAAATTCGCTAAAAATCTTACCGTGTGTATTTTTTCCCGCTGAGCACAATGGTCGCCCTAGTTTTGTCAATATCCCAGCGGAAAGCCAAGATATCGCTGTGTAAAAACCTCGAAAATTGTCAGTTTTCGCAAAGAGGACCAGAAAGAAAGAAATCCCTTTTGGTAGTGACCGGTGTTTCTCCTAAGTTTAGGCAACAATTGCCATTGGATTCCTTTTCATCACGGAAAAAATACATAAAAACACGCGGTACGAAGCTCGCTCACAGTCCTACATCGCAACACGCGAAGTTCCTCTAGCTAATGATGTAGAAGTTTTGAGAACATTAATTCTGCATAATAATAATTCCAAAATGCCAACCTGGTTACCAATGGAGTTTGTTTCAACGTATTTCGAAGCCCCGCGGAGTGGAACGCCGTTCAGCACCATAATTATTAGCAGTCGGCATATAACTCCGGCTTATGTTACTAACATTTGTACGATTGTCCGATCCCTCGAGTGTAAACGACGCGCCCCACTCTGCGCTAGCCACACAGATATCAACGTTAACAAACTCCCGAGAGTCTGCCATTGCGAACAACTAGTATTAAATAGTAAAATATATAATCGGAGGTATTAACAAAATATTTTTAAATAGGAAATAAAAAATAAGACAGTCTTTTTTTACCAGAAGTGCCATTTTGTCCAAAAAACAATCCTTTTGTATTAGTGTACGACTATAGGAACAAAGTGTATTCTAATAAGGAATGAGATACGATAGAGAAAAGCGCGAAACAGTAATTACTGCCAAAAAGTGTGGTTTTACCCTAAAGCCGCCGCATCATAAAGATACGTAGTGCACCCTTAACAGTTTCGGTCCTTTTGGCGAGTTACAACAGTCTTACACACAGCGAACGTTATATCTCCGTTCATCGTGAAAGCGACCAAACTTTGTAATCGAATTCGCAATGCTTTGAAACGAGACACGACGGGACTATAGAGGCGCCAAATCGGATGAGTCATTAAGTCTAAGAGCCGAAGCCTGCGTGGGTAGGAATGTTTGCGTTGCAAGCACGATGGGGTTGGTCACAAAAGCGGAGCGGAATCGAAACTCGCTGCACTTTTCTCCACGCGAGTATCGCGGTCGGATCGAGGGATTTCTATTCGTATATATATATACGAATACAGTGTTATACAGTATATACAGATATACAGTGTTATAGGCAACACTCACCTATAGCCGCGATATAGTTCGTACTTTTTCAATTGAACAAACACCAAGCGCATCGACGGCTGTAAAAAGTTCGCAAGCTTCGAAACTTTTTGTATTCCTACGAGACGCGCATCTACCCCACATCCGTTTACTGTTCACCGTAAGTCGCGCTAATACCGCGTCCGCAAGCACGCGTGCAAAGGTAGCGACGCAGCTCGCCAATGGTACTTCGAGTAATTCCACAACTAAACTGTAAAAACAGCGAGGCGCGCTAGGCGAAAAAAAAATATTCCTAGATCGCGCGAACTTTTCCATTCTATCGCGAAGCGGTATCGGTCGGGCAGAAAAAAAAGTCTGGCCCGATGTTTGAACATAAGGCGAACATTTTCCGCCTCAGAACGTTCGACTCTTATTTGCCGATCTAAACTAAACATCTAAACATAATGACGACGATGAATTAACCATCGTTCGATGCTGGTTCGAATATTTCGTTTCTTACGGTTTTTTTTCGGAATGTCATAAAAAAAATTCATCACGAATAAGTCAATATCTGGGTTGTAACAGAAATTCGGTTCTTTCTGTTTGTAAATTTTTGTCATGAATATGTTTTGCGAAATTGGAATTATTTTTCAAATCGATGTGCTTGACCATTGTTCTCGAATTACCGTTCTTGCGGAAAATGTTCGGTCCGGCAAAGTCGAATAGAATGCATTGGAATCTTCAAAGAGAAAACTTCATAGATTTTGATCTACGCCCCCGCCATCGTGCGCCAATTACTTAAAGCTCAGTTCCATCCGGTACCGTTATCGGGCTTTTCAACCGCGAATTATACGACGGTACGTTCAGCGCTTCTTTGCACCGCTCGAATCTTATACTTTTCGTCTTCTGGTCAGTATTCAATTACTTCTGGCGACATTTCCGCAAGTCTGAGATGGATCTTGTTTGCCGAATGAAGTACGAACCTCGTGTATTTACAAAAAGTTTTCCGAACGGCTTTTCCGACTCTAATTAAACGCCGGTTCGCGTCGACATTCTCGACGGCGAGTTAATTAAGAAAAATTTCATTAAGTCATCGGCAAAAGAGTTCTATTGGTGCATCCGAATGGTAGTTGACAAATCGTTTGCTGTACAGTCAAAAGGATAAGCGTGGTAGGTTTCTGACCTGGAAATTGAGAGTTACTCTCTCACACGGGTCTGAAAGGGTAGCGTTTCCGCGTCGCTGTTTGGCAAGGGGCGTGGTAGCGGGTTCGAGACACTCAAGTAAATGAGAAAACGCGGACATCAGCGCGGTGACGATTTCGACGACACTTTGATATTTCGCCAACCGACGTCACAGTCGTCGCTAGTCCGCCAGATGGTAGATCTGGTAGATTCCACAGACCGACATTCATTTTCCCACATTCTAGAATCGACTACGTGAGGTACGGACCTCCGGTCGTTTCACTAGAGCTCAATGCGACGTTATCACATGGGAAGTTGTTAATACGATCGTTACGCGGGATTGGAATGGCATCGTGTTGACGCTAAGCGGGGCCAGTTATACCAAGCCTTTCGTTGTCCGTGCATCCCTTTGAGCATTAAGTTCTGCGTCGCAGCAGAGCATTTTTCAGTTGCGCATTAATTCGATAAAGCCCATTCCATGGAACAGGTATCACCGTAGCGGCACAGGGATTATCGAAACAATCCGCGAATTTCTCCGAATCGCACGAGCGAGATCGGCGCGATAAATCGTCGTTGCCGGCTACGCGTCTTTCGATAAATATCGCAAAGCCGACGTGTGACAATATCTCGTTAGTGTCAAGATACGCCGAGAAAATTGCGATAAGACAATTTTCTCGAGGGAACGATAACTCGTTTATTTCGATTTCTCCCTTCCTCGTACGATCCTTCATCTTTCTCTCCATGTGCCGCCACCGTTGCGAAAGGCAAACGGCTATTAAGTGAGCTTACCCAAGTAGAGGGTTTCGACTTTCTCCGCTGTAGCTTAGATAGAGGCGCAGACAAGAATCTGCCTATTACTCCCTTTTGTTCGGGCGATATTATTCATCACAAGAGTTCGCGATAAAGTTACGGTGGGAAAGCTAATGCTGGAAAATATCACCGAGGATCGCGATAATTGGTCATTTGAGATAGCGGGCAGGGGAGAAAACAGAAGATGATACATTAGTCACCGGAAGATTGTGACACTTGTTATGTCTTCGTTGGGCGACGAGGCACGGACGATAACGAGACCGTTAACAACGCTAAAAGGCGCAAGCGGCATAAAGCAGAAAATAAAAACAAAATCTACGAGTACATGAACAAAAGTTGAAGCATCCTCCGGTTTGGAAAATCATCGCGCCAGCAACAAACTCGAGTAAAGTGTAACATCATTTTTCCTCTTTGAAACCGATTAGTGATAGGCTTGACGCAGCGATTTTTATTATGCTTAGGGGGGTTCTTTTTGTTTAATATTTCTTGTGAGCTTGCGAATAAGTTCACGGAAGTACGATAACCTTGTATGAAAGCGTGGAATGAATGGGTACTATCCGAACGCTCGAAAACACTTTAAATAGTGGTTTCATTAATGAACCAGCGCGAACATTCATCACGAATTTCCACACAATTATTATTCGCGAAAGAACGCACGCGAAGGATTTGATCGGCACTTAGGGTAGATACGCATAAACGGGGGGCCTTTTTCGACCAGTCACTCTCGAATTTCCTTTTTGGCTCTACAATATCATCAATGAGTTCCGGAAAAATTTGTATAGTAACCCGGAAGCATTAGTTACTTATCGGATGGCTCAAGAAAAAGTTAACTGAAAACATCCGCCTTATCTTCAATACGAGTGGCGAGCGGCGTAGGCGGTTGGTAAAAAGTATTCTATACTCAAAGGGCTTTGATTATTATTTTTGATCGACCAGGGAGTTATTTCAATTAAGTTCTTCCGAGAAAATCGTATTTGCGAGCTTCACAACCCGAACCAATCAGGACAACTCGACATGTAAATCTGATCGATATTTCTAGGTACACAGAATTACTTCGGCTTTTTCCGAGTCTTCCTCTAGAGCTTCATTCTCGCAAGTTAACATTTTCTCTAATCTTTTCTCTAGAGAATGCTCCATTTACAAAATGTAATCATGCGGTCTTAATGCTTCGTATTGAAGTTGCAAGCGAAGGAAGCCTTTACTAGTCGAAGAACAATGTTGTGGTAAAAGGGTTGAATTGTTACGGTAGCATGTTACTGCGTACTATTTTATAATGACTATTTACGCGGTAGATGTTAGAGCGGTAAGCAAGAGAGTTTCATGTTCTTCCACGTCGTTAGACAATCCCGAGGCATTAAAGTGTTTTACGTATCACGTTACCCATTGTTATGCTACAATAGGGGCTACATTATAACACCGAGCGATGCGCAAAGGATCCGTTGTTGTTCCCGGCACAATGAACTACATTCGAGCATTAGTTTTAGCATGAGAAATCGCAGTGTCATTGTAATAATGGCACGCAGAAGAATCGAGAAGACAACTAGACGATGGTTTTGCTTTCGGTAAAGCACAAGCGATTACGGTTGTTTCGTAAGGATACGATTAACGAACCCTGCCGACTATTCTTTTGCCAATATCACATACCGCCAGTCAAAGGAATGGATCTGCTCTATTGCTTCGACTCTAATCTTGGATGATTGGTGGAACGATTGTTCCCTTGTGTTTCTTGTATCGAGTTGGAGCATTGGAGGCTCGAATTTTCCTCTATAGCTCGGGCATGGATCTATTGATCCAAAAGTGAGAAAGAGTAACGGGAAAATATAGCAGGGCTTTAGTGTTACGTCCCCACGAGAACGTCGGCTCAGTTTGATCAGGGGAAAAAACATAAAAGGGCAATCGCGCGTTTGAGTCTCGTCTTTTATCGGAGACACAGGCCTCGCACTATCGTGTGTGGGCAGAAGCGTTGCGAACGATTGAAACTCGATAGTCCCGCGTATCAGCCAGTTGTATTTTGAAACGGATCAATCGTTTCAACACTCGCTATTACATGGAACACAATCGCACGAAGTTGATGCGTGACAACGTAATCGATGTAGTCGGGAATAGAATAATTTGAAAGGGCAATATGAGACGCACAGGGCCGGATGGTCAATCGATTACGTAGGAGGTAAGGTAAGAAACATCAAAAGTGATTCGTACTCGTATGACATTTTTTCTATCGAAACTGGAGCACTGGAAGATTTTTTATTAATCCTTGAAGACCTTTGCACGCGAGCCAAATATACTTGACGAGTTACTATTCTGGTGTGGCGTACAAGCATTGAACCTATGTGGCTTAACACGCATCGCGTACTGTTTTTTCATTCGCTTCATTGAACGATTCGACTGCTACATGTAGTCCGGCACATTAGTGTACGAGAACTTGGCGAAGGCTTAACGAGATGTCTGCCTCAAACGCCATTTATTTTTAGATTAGCTCTGTAAATATAGATTGAAAACGTAAATCAACGGATTTACTCGACGCGCTAACAGATATGACACACATTCGAGGCTTGTCGAGGGAAGGTCAGACCGAACCGCATGTAACCCTCATGGCTAACCCGTAGAATCGAACCGACATCGATTTCGGACGCTAATCGTTTCGTGTGACACGGACGTGACGAGAGCCTCGTTGTTACTGGAAAAAGTTGTCAACGCTACAAAATTTTCTGATTGCACTCACTTTTCCACGAACGTAAAAAAATAACGAAGCCCTTTTTCCCAGTACAAGCGGGGTTTTCTCAACGGTTCAATAGATTTTCTCAGTTCCTGGTGACGAAGCCAACGGGAAATTGAAAACGATTGGTATTCTCAGGTTTCAACGGACTTTATAGTGGTTCTGTGAATACCTAAGCTGACTTCACGACACAGCCTGGTTACCACCCACGCAAGAAATGCGCGTGGATGTCTGTTATGTGTTTTACAGGGAAAATCTCCAATTGCATAGCGAAATCGAAGTCCGTCGATGCTCGTATTCCATTCGGCTCTTCTTACACTGTTCCCTTAGGATCGGAAGACAATTCTCTGCGGTACTTTTCCAGTCAATTATTGGAAAGGAGGGTTTCCGGCGTCACATTTCGCTCTTGGTGGATGCAGCACTATAAGCTTCCACGTTATTATCTATCGCATGAAAAAAAAAAAAAGGAGAACCGGATTTTTCATGCCTTTTACTTTTTTTAGCAGTCTCCAGACTGTGTTCAGTAAAAATGTGTTTGGGATGTGATGAAAGATTTTTGCGTTCACCAATTCGCCATTCCAAGGCTAGACCTTGCAATAGTCATTCCACCCAGTCCCCATGTGTTATGGGAATAGTGATTTATCCGAGATTGACTTAATGGAAAGTTAATTTCATGTACATTGAAAAAAAGGCACACAGGTAAGGGCGAGTCATGAAACTGAGCTAGCGAATGTAATGAAATCTCGAGTTGAAACGCTATGCTTGTGGGAAGATGCGGTCGCGATAAGAGGGTATTCATCGGCATTTTGTTACGCGATTGGCGGTCGATGTGGGCGAGGGATAGATTGAAGAGAGAAAAAAAAGGGTCGAAGAGCCAAGCAAACCCTTTTTCGGCCACTATATATCGAGTGGCCCGTTCCAATAGCAATATTCTCTCGGCACTCCTCGCTACAAATTTAAATATTTTCTTTACGAAGTAACGAAAAAAAAGCTTTCTGATCCAGTAAACAAAATCATGCAAACAGATGCATAAATCGATTTCACGTTTGCCAATGATATAAAAGAATGACAAAATATTGTGTAACCCTTGCGTGGGGGAGAATATGTATTTTCACCTTTGGTATTTTGTAATATATTGAAATTGATGCCCGTTGTGTCGTCGTCGTCCCTCGTTTCGATCGAATTACGTTGAATAATTCGGAAGAATAATGACGGAATGACAATCCCAACGTACGTATTCTTATTGCTATTGCTTGGTAAGTGCAAATACCAGACGCGTATTATTGAAGCCTCACAGCTGTCGAGTTTCGGTAATATCAGTTAAACTCGAACGTCTAGCTTCCATTGGCATTCATATTGTTCCGTAGATAATTTGCCAAGCAAGGAAATCATTCGGGCGATCCCACTTCGTATTGTCCTAAACGGGTCTGCACACTGCTCGATGCGACCGGTGGACGTTAACGCTATTGCCAAATTTGTTTTAACAATATTGTTCACTTGTTGGTTCCGTCACGAGTAAATATTTCATTTTCGCAAAAAAAAAAAAAAAAACAGAACAATTTTATTATCGGATCGGTCTTCTCGGCATACGGTGGGAGACAAAGGGTTTCGCTTGCCTTTTCGACTTTCTCTCCAACTTCAATCTATCCCTCGCCCACACCCACTGGAAATCGCGTAGCAACACCGTTTCTCAACGATTAATTGCCGGCCTCGGCGGGAAGATATGTTAAATTATGCCGGTCGACCGAAACAACAATTGATCATTGATGAAGTTTTCGACTGTGCTGCGATTTTTCGATCTCGGTTTTTATCTTAATGGTTGATCAACTGCATTATCTGCCGACAATCACTCGAAGAAAGAGCACTTAACCGTTTCCCGGCAATCAAATTAAATGCAGAGATCTTTTTGTCTCGAAAGTTTTCACTCCAAGCTGAACTCTCTTATGCAGATATCACGTTCAAGCGTAAAATCTTCCTGTATGCCGAAGCGCTTATTCGCGTTCTACTCTCGAGAGACGTAAAAACGTTTGTAGTTTGCACCCGTTGTTACTCTGAGCTGTGGACCAGCGAACTTGTGATCACAAAACAGAACAGTTTGTCGTGCGTGAATAATTTTGTTTCTTCGGTTGAAGAGCTGATTCAGCGAACGAAAAAAAAATTATCATCATACTTTCAAGTTTTAATCAACAGTTGAAATACAGCTACAAATATTTTTTTATAATCCATCCGTTGTTGGATATTCATGTAACTATTTCAAGTGTAAGTACGATTTTGATTTGATAATCGAATTTTCCATCATCCCGCAAACTATGTGGAGCATTGAATAGTGTAACTGATTGATCGTTATTCCGAAGAACAGAAAAAAGCAAAATCAGGCAATCGAATTTCTCTTATTTTCGGAACCTCGATTAAAACTTTGTCGAAGTAATTACCGACTGTTGTGTAGGTGAATGTGGCCATCACAAGGCTTGGCACCGCGATAGTTCGACGTCTCACGCTCCTTCCTCATCGAACTGGCATCCCGAAAAGTGACTCGTCGTTTTCACCCCTCGCGATAATTTGCACTCTATTAATCTCCCGCCAAGTACACTTCACTAATCACGAACTCACTCAGCGTTAGCACAACGGTTCTTCATCGTTCTAATTTTACATTGATGCATAATTATCGTTGATCATCAACGAATTAAATTGCGTATTCAGTGTTTCATCGTCCACACCTATTTTTGAAAAGTATTAGTTATCGAAAATATCGAATGACAATAAAGCATTGGAGAATTATTTAAATTTTCAATAATAATTCACTCGAAAATTTGAATCAGAAGACTGTATTGTATCAACGATATTTCGATTCATCCCCACGAGCACGCACCATGTTTCTTGCACGATAGAAAAATGTTCTTATCGATCATTAGCACCGAGCTTATCGCCTCAGTGGACCGCGCGAATTCGCTCCTCGTATCACTGACGGTTCGTTAATTTTGAAATCCCCGATCGAGTACCGCGCGTGTCGAGAATCCGCGACGAAATGCTGCCGGTTTTCGCTTAGAGCTAGTGGCGGGACCAGTTTTTCCACGCTGTACGCCCGCGCTGATCGCGCGAGAAACCTGCGCCTTGCGATACTCGGTCTGAGAAGCTTCAACGGGCCATCCACTCTCTGACTATTGGCTTTCCCTATCCTATCCATGACACCTTGTGGTTTGATTACACCTCTGACCACATGATTGTATGACGTTTCACGTACCCTTCGAGCCTCTGTGACAATTTAACTGTCCGAGATGCATGCAACTGCGAACTTTCCTAATGAAAAAGCTACAGCCTTAAAAAACAAAATAGATTGCAAAGTAAATCAATGATAATCAATTTCGGCTTCCAATAGAGAAGGCATGAAAGGCATGAAAGGAAATTGCATGGAAGGTGTAAAATAATGAGGAAGAGAAGGCCCCTCTTGTTGATGTATTATGCCCATTCGTGCAGACAATTTGAGGCCAATATCTTGAAATTCCCAAAAGTTCGCAAAAAACAAGTTTCAGAAAAAGATTCAGATGATCATTCGATAAATTCTGGATTCCTCGAGCGACCCACGCCAAATTCAATCATAAATCGCGTTTAACAATAGTCGATTTGTAATTCAAATTTATTCAAATTCGTCTCCAATATTGCAGTCGCTGGAGTGCGAACGAAATCCGAAATTACACAAGGAAACGAAGCTTCCTTTATGGCGAAGAGAAAACAAATACTTCATTCAAGGCTTTTTGAAATGTAAATATCCGTTAATAATGTACTGCGTTTATGGGAAACCGTAATTAGCCGGACGATATTGAGTTACCGGACAAAAGCTCATCTTCCAAAACGTTGATCTGTCACGACATATATCGAAGTCTCGCAGCTATTGTTGTAGTTCGTCTCGAAGCCCATTGTTGCTGTGCCATTTGTGCCGGTGATCGGATCACGAGAACATGAATGTGACTAATGGACAACCGATAAATTGAAATCACTCTACGAGTTCTCAATTTGTTCGCAATCGTATCGGGTTTACTGTTCTATTTCACTTGGTGTTCAATCGGACAGCAATGATAGAATCGATGTCCGAGAGTCGATCTGCACATCAGCGATTTCGATTGGGTTCGTTCAAATTGATTCATTAATTTAGACCGCCTTTCCGCTTCGCTAAACTGTAACACAAATTGAATGTACTCCTCTTACTTTGACGTTCATTCCACCCTATTTTCACTGCCTCCAACTTTTTTTTTCACTAGAGTACTTGTTTTTTTTGTACCAAATGCATATGGTTTGGTTGCTTTTACGATTCAACTCGCGTTCACTGCTTGCTAAAAGCTCGTAAACGTTCACCTCTAATTCCAGCTTGAAGTGGATGCGGTTTCTGATTCAGCAGTCCGAAACCACTGACGTTGACCACAGCTGTTAGCCCGGGCGAAATCTGCAATTGTGGCAAACTTGGACCGGGCTACCGCACCGTACCCTTCAGTGATTTTTAAATTCTCCAGTCTCTTTGACGTTCATCCGAGTAAAATAGGGAAATCGCAGACTTCTCAATAAGTTAGACGATGCACTGGATCAAACATTGCCTGACTAATAAAATTTCGTTTCGTTTCGAAAGTGCATCGATTTCCATCTCATGCCAAATCCTATTAGCAATCTATTCAACGCTGATACAAATTCAAATTGATCGTTTGAATCATTCGTCTGGTCGAAGCCCGAGTAGGTCATTTTCAAACAAAGAACAACGCGCGTTAAAAATATTGCACAGGAGCTGGTGTATCCTCTTCGCAAGGCACAAACACGGAAAACCTTTCCACAAAACGCGCTTCAATACGATGAAGATTATTTTCGTAGCTTAAGGACGATCATGCATTGAAATTGAAATTGCAAAGCCTTAGCACCGCCACCCAGTTTTTTCTGCATTATTCAAGCCGTGCAGCGGATAGTGTATGGTGAAGAATACTGAAGTGAGCTAAGCTAAGTTTGCTCCCAATCATGCGCGGCATCGTGACATGGCGCAATAAGGCGATGAAAATTGGATTATTGAATGGAATAAATATTATTGTTTGAACCTGTATATCGGTACTAATCGCACAAGTTCTAGACACAAAATAGAAATGCTAACAATAAGTCAAGCGGCGAGAATATTCTATTATTGAGCAAATATAATTTTGACGCTCTCCGGTGTGAGTGTGCAGCTATCAAACACCCGAGATATCAAATATGCATCACACGAGATTTGATAAGTACACAATGCCCGCCGATATATTCGCCGTGCGCGTAAGTGAGGATAGCGAAGCCCTCGGAACTCGAGTAAAGTAACAATCTTGAACATTTGCCGTCGGAACTGACGGTGCTATATGAAGCTCCGCGGAAGCTCGTTGTAAATTGCTACCGCTCCAAGTTCCGGAAATTCTGTTATCTCGCAAGATGATATTGCACGCGCCCGGACGCTTCGCAATAGAACACCGAAGAACTATCGAATTAAGGATCGTTTTCAAGGCCTCCTGCCAGCACCTGCGTACCGCGACAACAATGTCTATATAATTCATTTCGTGCAACAAGATCTATGATAAATGCCTTGTTAAAAACGGTTTTGAGTATATAACAATATACATGGCGCGTCTGTGCTTTATCAACCCGAATAATAGCAACAACGTAGACGAAAGTTTGTCCAGTAGTTAACGATTGCACGTAACGATTCTAAATTCCTCGATGCACCTCGCCATCAAAATGTTTGTCTTTGTAACTTTGCGACACCACTCGCGCGAATGACTTTCAATGTTTTTTACACTCGCCGATTTCATTTTACCTTCAGAACCGCCTCGAACGCCGGTAAAGGCTCGTATTTTTTCCATCTACCGGCACGGTCTCGAATTGATTCTAATTCAATTAACAAACACATTTGGCCCTGAGGTTTATATTATAAAAGCGATGTTCCAGATGGTTCTATTTGTCTTGTTAATCGACACGTGGACGAATAGAAGTGAACCAAATTTTGTTTTATCGCTGACGCTATATGCATGGATGATTTTCTAAATTATTACAGTGGCTACCAATGACACGAATAAGAATCTTACGCTTTTCGGTGAAAATACAGTTTTTTTTCTTTTTTCATTTGCGAGAGTCACCCTTCCGTGAGGGACTTGTCACTTTGAGATAAATTACTCGGAGGTGATGACGCGATTTTTATTCAAAAATTGTGCTTTCGCGAGTGTGCTGACGCCCTTTGCCGGGCCTAAAGAGTGTCATACACAATCTCTGGAGTGGATTCCGACAGTCATACACATTTCGTGCTGGATCGATAGGGTTAAAAGCGACAAAAAAGTCGCGAAGTTGAATTTCACGCCAGTGTAATCAATCAATCTTTAATTACTTTTTTTCAGTTTCGTCGAGAAAGAGTTAACCTTGTAAATATTTATATTTCGAGGAAGTATTGTGTTTGTCGACTCGCTTATCCGTCGCATAGAAACGCGTTGTACGTTCGACCGAGCTTGCCGCTTTGATTATCTTCGATGTTTTCATTGACAAAGTTCACGCGGTCTTAACCGACTCTACAGTTTTGGAACACGAAAACGCTTCCATAAGCCTTTAAAGAGATTTAGCGCATTTTTATAACATTTTCGGATCACATTTTTTTATCGTATCTCAATAGTAACAATATGAAATGATATTTGCAAAAAAAATGTTAAAACGCGTACAGTATTCTCAGTTTGGAAAAAAAAGGTCGGTGCGGAATGAAATAGCATATAACGCGTTCCAGCACATGTCCTGCGGGATCGTCGTCCGGCTCACTTGATTCGGGACGAGAGGCTTCTCGTGCCACTGACATTTATCGTATAATTCGTGAATGGAGGATACTCGTGTGTGTCCGAGAAACTAAGCAAGTGTAGCGAGAGGGCGAGGAAGCGGGAAGGCTCGCTCGATGACCTTCTTTCCGAACCGGCAAGCGCGTGTACATAGTAATACAAACATAGATAGATAGAGGATACGGCACACATACCAAAGGGTGGAAGTGCGTAGGACGCTCCACGCGGCGATACAATATCCCGCAGGGACTTCTATGAGGCCAATAAAAAATGTTGTCACCAAACATTGTCGGTTAATGGTGTAACCTAGGACGATACGGCCAATTAGTATATTATTGGATTAAGTTCGCTGTGGCGGTTTGGCCGTTTTGCTCTAACTCTCGACTTAATTCTTCGGCAGAGGAGCCCACGAGAGAGCTGTTCGAGGATCGTATCGAGCAACGAAACATCTGTTCTCGACGGCGGCAATCGTCCATCGAGTTTATCATCCAAGATGGACTAGTGCCTTGCTTGATTTACCGTAAACTATAAGTACCTGTTAGTTGGGAAAACCAGGTTTAGGGTGCTCAGACACGAAGCTCACACACGAAATTACATATGGAACACGGGCGCGCCGGTAGAACATCAAAACGAAGCGCCAACCAATCACCCTTATGTATTGGTGTCCGATCGGCTCGTCTGTGTGGCAACGAACTGCACACGTCGTTTCTTGTGCGAGCAGCTCTGGTCGAAACATTGGGGAAAGTTCGAATCACGCTGAAAAAAAAATTGAAGTTTCCACGCAGTGGGCATGGCACTCCAAGGAATTACTCGTACCATGCTCTCCAATCCCTCACGGAGCCATAGTGACTGCGTGAAAAAACTCCGATTTTGTTACAGTCCCGTACTGACTTAACTCGTGGCTCAACTAACACCGGTCTCCCCCACTAGCGATACTCCTCGTCGGAGCCTTTAACGCTTTAAGGCGAAGCAGTATTTTTTCATTTTAATTCCGCGCCTTTTTTTATTTTAGTACGCCACGACGATTTTTGTTTCACGCCGATGTCTGTTCGTAATATTCAGAGTATACCGAAATTACTTTAAAAGTACCGGAATTTCACATAATATTTTTGCACTAAATGTCATATACTGGTTTGCGCGAAAAAGCTTTCAATACCGATATACTAAATTTATCGAATTGTACCTAAATTGATCGAAAAATACCATTACAGTACTCTGTACTGTAGGTTACATTTTTTTCGCAAAATTCATTAAATTAGAATTCAAAAAAATAATACATTTTCCTGTACCATGCCATATTTCGTTGGAATTCTACCCTCGATTTATTCGTGAAAATATTTTTTCCACTATTTTTGTTCCGCATTTTCCTGTTATAATTCTCCGTTTCACGGCCGGACGAAAGGTGGGTAAGTTCGTAGCTTTAGTTTAACGGGCTAGGACATTTCAACCCACGACATTCCCCGACGGAAAAAACCCGAAATAAAGAGAATTCTCGCATTCCGCCGCTGACGAGAACGTAAATCTACGTTGAAGGGTATGTAAATTGAGAAGCACCGTTTATTCCCCGGGGTAGCGTAGAACGAGCCGTTACACATATTGTCGCGAAATTAGGTACATATGGGACGGTATATTCAGACGTGACAACGAAGAGACGCGTCAAAGAGACCTAGGAAACTCGAGGGAACGATACTTTGGGCTCGTCTTCTGCAAACCACGTTGTCGCGAAGAGCTACATGGGCAGTAACTGTTGGAATGGCAAGGGTGGTCGCGTCGGTGGCTTAATACAACGAATAACGCGAGCCATCACGTCACGGGTCGCACGCCAATAGGGAATAAACAACATATTGGCTTGTAAGCCTTACTTACAGCGCACGGTCGACGCGGTAACGGTAGCCCGTGAAATATTTTCTCGGCTCTTACGCGACTCGTTCCTTTCATGCTGTCCCGCCCCGAAATGTAAATTGTCCCGGTTTTTTCGGCAACGAAAATAGATACACGCTCGCCGCGAGCAATCTTATCGTCTCATGATAACGCGAGGAAAAAATTCCCACGTACGTTGCAAAAAGCACACGATCGATTGAGTTGAGGAATCCGGCCGAAACGAATTGACTCCGAAAAATTTTCCCCGCGATGAGAATCGCTTTTTCGTCGTTGAAAATGTTCAATTAGCGTTTCGACGTACTCGATTATTTTTCGGCGTGACGTAACTCGCGGAACGTAAAGCACACTCGAGCTTTCGACCTTCGTCACGTTGTTCCATTTATTTTGGCTCTCTTTTATCAACAGTGCCGGATTCGACGAGAGTGCATGCACGAAAAATTCGTAGGGAAGCGGTGCGCACGGTGGCGCGAAAAATCGTCGGCTCATCTCTGACGAGCGTGTGTGCGTACGTTGAAGTAGTAGCATTGTGATCGATGCGAAACCTCGATACTGCTGTCGGACTCTGACGGCCCGAACAATTCATATCTCTTGCATACCGGCCCGTTGCCGGGGCTCGCCTTGTTGCATGAGTCTTCTCGTGTATCACGCAACTGTGTAACGCGTAGGAAACACTGATGAATGGGTCGTAAATGCGAGTGGATATCCTTTGGGGTCCGCGAGAATGCGAGCTTTCAGTCTGTACTGTATTGAGTTCCGTGGTTAGAAGGTTTGAAACAGGTACCGCTGAGTATGCCTATTATGAAGTAAAATATTGCGCGCTATGCATTTCATTTTAATCGAAGGTTTTCATACAAGCGTTCAGTGTCTTCCAAAATGTCGAAAGATTTGCCATTTCCGAAAAAAACAAAATTATTAATTGTTTCGTTTGGGAAGTAATAAAAAATCAATTATTTATACAAAGGTTTATGACATCATATTTCAGTAGGTTGAATAGTTAAACGGCATATGAAAATTTCCCTGAGGATGGGGCAGGAAGTATCGTTACATGCATTCCAAACAATTCCCAATGGGATAGAAGTCGAAAAGGAACCACAATGAAGATACTAAAACATTGATTTTCCATAAAAATAATTCTAAACAGTTGTTAATCGAACTTTTATTCAGAAACGTAATGAAAAATTTTACCATGAATTGTATGTATCAATAACAAGTATAAATCATTAATGAACAATTTTTTTCAACAAATTTACTTATAACTCTTATCCATTATTATTATGCAATATGAGTGTTCTCAGCGCCTTCTGCAAAGTTAACTTTTTCCGGTTTTTTTTTCTCCACTAGGAAGAATTAAAAATTCTATATGAATCTTACTCTCAGCCGAAAAAGTCTTCCTCCTTGAAATTTGCGAATCATTTTTTTTCGCGAATTTAAGTAAAAATTTTAGTTCCGTCGATTCTTTGTACTGCCATAAAAACGTCCATGGAAGCTCTTCCGGCGCACCTTTGTTCGAAAAAAGGGGTCATTGTCATCACCCATCGAATCCCGATATACAATCAATCCGTCCGCGGAGCAGATGTCTCATTTCCCGTCTACTTCGATGAAAACCTATAATTTTGTAGAGAACGATTCAAGTGCGATGGATTTATCGAAAACCGAATCGCCCCCGAAGTCTCCCTCGACGTTGGAGCTTAATTGCTATCCCGCTACGCTCGCATACCCACTTGCCGACAATTTATCATGATAATACCGAGCCGGAAGTTAATACTGCTGAGGTATTAATAAGTTTCCGCGGTTATGTACCCGGCGTTAGCGCGAGACGTTAATGAACGGAGGCGAGACCAAAGGAATAAGCGGCACGCGGAGAAGAGCACGGTCGATGCTTCTTCGCACTTGATCCCCTCGGGTGCGCGTGAGCGTGCGGTTTCGAAAGACATTTCGACAATGTTTATACGGTTGTGTGCGCGCGCGCGAGCGCGCTCATGCGCGCGTGTGTGCGTGTGTGTTTAGCAGAGGTGGAGATAAGCAGAAGAAGTTGGGAGATGGAGGTGTGGGAAAACATATGTCGGGTTTCGAAACTCGTGCGGCGCTCTCGGCTCGAGAGAGTTTGGTCAAACAGCCTGTCCTTGGATTGAGTCAACAGCGACAAAATCGAAATACCCGTAGCAAACGAAACGAGCTTGATACACAAAGCCGCCGCTACGGGAGAAGGTATAGTTTATTTATTTCGCGACATCTCAATCACAAACATTGGCTTACATATTGAACTTCGATGAGATTCCAAATTCCAATAGCTAAGTGGAGGGCATATGCTTGGGTAAACTTTGCTCTCGATCCTCGAGAACATTAATAGAGGCTTATTATAATACAGCGAGCGCAATGAAAATTAACGTGATTTTGCGAAGCCAATTAGCTTTAATTTCAATAACTTTCGATCGAAATTGATAGGACGGAATGTAGCCAATATGCGGAGGAAATTCCGCCTACATATTGAAAAGCAGCATAAAAGCTCATTTTTCGACATTTCATAGCCTGGATTTAGCGAGCTTGCGGGACATTTTTTTAATATTAAATATTCGATGAGACCCACCGATGGCGCCAGTTTTTGTTTTTATGGCATGTCCATCTGTGAGAATAACTGTATCTCGATCCTCCGGAGGGTCGGGCACTACCTTTGAACTTATATCAAGGTCGCATCCATCGACTACTCGGAGAAAAAGTAAAATTCGAGCTCTCGCGAAGTTTAAAACCCAGAGGACCGCGACGACAAATTTCAACCTTCGAATCCCGATATTTCTTTTTCTTCTCTCGCGGATATTGTTTTCTTCCCCTGGAAAAATGGTAATTGCGAACGTCTTGACTACTGGAACATTCTTGATTGATCGTTGAATATTCATACATTCGACGAGCGAAGCTCCTCGGCTGACGGCCGCGCATCGTGCGCGATTCGGCTGTTCGCAGTAAGGAAGGAGAAGGCTACAGTCGTAATTTCGTGAAAAGCTTCACGGTTTCCTTTTTGTGAGTTTTATGCTTAATCGTCCCGAAAGAAAGTTGTAAAGGGATGTGACGAGCGTTCGCGCGAGAGATAGCCCAGGAATTTCCGGTTGACGTGATCGAGGGACGGCAACGCGGAAGCGTCTGGGAAGTATCGACGAAAAAAAAAAAAGTATCAACAATATTTGAGAATCGCGAATATTCGGATCCGAAAATCAAATGGGGTTGTTTGTTTGAGCATTACAATGAAATGTACTGAACCGATTTACTTCGAAATTCGGTTCCGTGAGCAGCTCACTTCCGGTGTTTGTATAAGCAATTGCTTGAAAATATATTTTTTTCAACTTGTCAAATCCATATTTTTGATGACTGATCCACTACTTTTTTTTCACTCGCTCGCCAATATTACTGTACACCGCTCGCGATTTTTTTCCGTTCTATTACACGTATTCATTGTCGTCATATAAATAGGTTATACACCGTTCGTGTTTTTTTCCATCAGACTGTTTTAGGAAGCACAATGGATATGAATATTTGATAGAAAATATCTAATATCAAATTGGCGTTCGCAGTCCTATTGATGATTTTAATAACATTACTCGTCACTAATCGTCGAGGTGCGATCTCGTCGAAATTAATTTCCCATGTTTCGTGAATAAGCCGCTTCTGTTGTCGCTGTTGTGCGACACGCAGCGACGGCGCCATACACATATTATTGATTTCATCATACCGATGAGTCTCCAAATTTTTTTGCCGTCCTGCCATGAATACTCGATAATTTTTCTCGGCAAGCTATTTTTTATTCCGGGTCATCGTACCGCGTGTGATTTACGATGAAGCAATAAAACGAATAGGAATCCACGGGACGGCTCATTCGCAGCTTTGTTTTTCTGGCTTTCCGTGCAAACGATTCTTTCGATTAATTCATCAGGTTAAAGCGTAAGCGCGGTTAAACAAAAATGTTATTGCATTGCGTAGCGTAACGCGGCGAGAGTCAAGGACCAAGCAGTGGTTCACCCCGGATCTTTTATTATGAATATTTTTTCCGCTCTTTTTCGTTCGCTCAAGCGACGGCGAGAGGCCGAAGATTCCCTGTGGGATGTTCGAGGCTCTCACTGTATGTCTCCCGATGAATATATTAAAATAACAGCAGCCCCGGGACGGCTTCGACTTTCGCATAGCGAATGAAAAGAACCGTGAAGTTTATCCCTTGTACCCCTCGGAGTTATGCAAACCTATTTTCCCTCGCGCTTTTGTCTCGCTGTGCGGAACATTGGTTCTGTATGAAGAAAGTACGTACGCGAGCGGGGAAACGCGGCACTCGCACGTTTCTGCCTAACTTCCGAGAGAAGTGCGAAACCCTGCTGTACGGCTCTGTCCGCGCTGACAGAAAAGTTTCTGATCAAATTCTTGTGAACAACTTTTATTCGTTGTGTCTCGGTAAAACGGATAGGGCACAATTTTTCGAAAGAAAGGTGAAAGACGAGCCAGAGGGATTGGTCTGTATGGAAACGGGGCTCTCGCAACGACAGTCGAGAATAAATCTGGCGTAAAATCCGAACGACGACTGAAACTTTGGCCATTAAGACTCGACATCGGTGACCCAACACCGCTGCAGTCAAAGTTCGCATCTTCTTTTATGCGTCTCGTAACTATTCCACTTATATCTATCCCGGGTTTTTCTTATTCTTCTTGCTTTCAATAAATTATTTATCGCGAGGAACAGGAATGCCGATGTTCCGTTAGAACAGTTATAATCTTCGAATTAAATTGCCTTCATTTCTGATTCTACTGTGGGCGAATAAATCTTACATAAATCCGCTGATACGACGCGGGACTGTTTAAACTTTGCCAACTCTGATTTACGACTTATGGGCATCGCGGCCTAATACTTAGTTGTCCCATAAATCTCGTATTTATCTATAGATATAGCGGATTATTTCGAACCAGTTAACCCTAGATCTGATCGAGGGCAGTTTTCCTTTTTTACTGAAAAATGGCAGTTGACAAAACTTGGTGAGGAACTAAAAATCGAGGATATATATCCTTGAAACTGTTGGTGATCTATAGCCGGGAAACACGGAAATAGACGCAGGGTTGAACGCGTTTACTCTAGGAGTATATCTCAGTTGTTTTTCGTGGAAAATCCAATTATTTTTCTTAACAAGGCACGCCGTCGTTACGCAGGACTCTTTGGGTAAAAAAGGACCTCTAATTCAGCATTTGGATTGTTCAATTTATTTTCATCTTATTTACCAGGAAAATGTTACTAGATTTCATTAGAATCTCTCGTTGAATCAAAATACATTCTCATAGATGGTTCGTGTATAAAAAGAAATTATTAAGAAAATAAAAACGAGAAAATGATACTTCCGAGAACGTCGTCCAAGTTTACGCAGTTCCAAAGGATTAATAAAGGTGATAAATTAAAACGGTGGAGAAGCTAATAAAATAAAACGGTAAATTTCCATCTCGATATCATTAGTCATCGGGCGAACTCGACTGCGGCAGCACAATGAAGCGCCGTAATCGTTTATTTGCAGGAGACGCCGCCAAAGCATGAAAAGCGGTACCAGATATTCCATATTAAGCTTCCGCTTGTCCCATTGATTTCATTAGTATTTCGCGTTGAATTGTTCCCCAGAAATCGTGCCAACTCGAGCTTCGAGATGCCGAGTCAAGTTTGCCTCGACAATAATACTCGTTGATAATCCATCTGTTTATGTAAGATTGCGGCCGGCGTATCCGGCTCTCGAAGGCGAAGGTGCCTCGTACTCGAGTTGTGTATACTCATCAAGACACAAGAGCTCGCCGGCTATAGGGTGTGCGCGACCGGGCTCGGGCGAAACATATATCGCACCGATGGTAATCGATATTGGATTCACCTACTTCGAGAAATCCAGGCTTTTCTTCAAATGTGTAATGTGTCCGGAAGAAACGGGCGCAAGAGCGGCCGCAGACGGTTCGAGACCTCGCCGAGCGAAAGAGAATAAATTTCGTTCTCCACGGCGTATCGATCAAACGAGTTGCGCTCTGTTCGGAGCACTTTGTGTGGCTACTGTTAATAATTTAAGAGAGATCGCGGCATATGGAGACACTATAGATGCGAGCCTTCGCAGACCGCCCTTGAGGTTACGCAATGCCCTGCGCCTTCCGCGTATAATTAATCAGCTATTAAAATATCGATTATTTCGCGATGCGGATCGATCATAAATCGACTCGTGTGAATTTTTTTTTTAATAGTATTTTCGAAATATAAACGTAACACGTGAATCGATTATTCTTAGTGTCTCGCTCGTTGTACGGTCTACAAGTAACAGCATCGAACTATGGGAATTACGCGTCCATTGTTTGCTCGGCAGTTTGTACTTGAAAAAAAAAAAACAAAGAAACCTTTCGCAGGATTCGAGTCAAGTCCACACGCCGTACGTTACGCATCGCGGATATCGAATAATTGTCACCTGCGTGTGAAAATTCCTCGCTCCGTGCGAGCGGCGAACGCACGCGTACTTGAACTACTTGGATATGAATTTTGTCGCACGACAAATCGTCTTCGTCTGCCGCGACGTGTCCTCGTACCTGTCGTTGTTCCAATGCTTTTCGCGAAGTCACGAGAGCCCGAATCAATGGATACGTGCGCTTGACAATCGTAACTCTCGACGTCACAATAAAGAATTATTTTATAACGACCGCGCGGACGATTGACCGACCGAGCTATCGGCAGCCTTGAACTAAAAAAAGAAGAAGAAAAAAAAGCTAAGAAGCAATATATTTCTGCATCAAGTAAACGACTTTAAATGGTAATTTTACCTTCAAACAGCTTTTCAGGCTGTTTGGAAGGCGAGTTGAATGAAAAGGAGAAAAGAAGCGGTGAAGTGCTCTCTCCTTGGACCCAGTTAGTTTGCAAGTCAAATAGTAACGTTCTGGGTTATCTTGTTTAGTGTAAGAAAGATAGAACAAAAGTCTTTTTTCAGTCTTCCTGAATCCGCAAGATGAAAAACGTTGAAAAATTGTAATTGCAACCTTCTTGGATGAAATTTGGAAACCCGCAGAGCCTTCAACCCTTATCTCTCTATATTTTACCGAAGATTTGGCTGACCTTGAACGCGGGCTCGGCTGACAATTATTGCGCCGCTCCATCGCGGATGAGACAAAGTTTGCCGGAGGTGGTGCTTGAGTAAACCGGTAACATCTCGAAGTGCGCGAGTAAGCCGTCAATAGCAATAATTGACGGTTGAAACAATACGGTGGAAGATTCATAAATGGGTGTGTCTCGTCGCGGCGTGGAAAGCCGCGAGCAGCGATTCCTCGACGACGACCTTGTCAACATGCCTCTATGCCGAGTCGCGAGTATTTCCTCCGAGACTCGTACATTCGTGCGCCGAGCTCAAACACCGACTTCCCCGATGAGCCGACTGCAGAGCCGGTCTCGGGCCGAGGAGGGGCAGCAAAAAATACATATATATGGGGATTACCACGTTGTTACTTCGGGCAGTACATTAGTTGAACATTCGTCAGGACGATACCTTCGCCAAAGACTCGTCGCACGATCTTCAACGCGGTTTATTATCTCTCGATAATCTTCGTGAACCATGAAGAGGCACATATTCGTAAGTTCCCACTGAAACTTCATCGCGATCATTATTAATCCTCGGTCGCACGATCTTGTCATGCCTCGATTCGATATGATTGATTTTTTAACCATTTCGCATACGGCAAATATTTTTTATTCCTGATTTATTTTTAACGCGCGAAAAAAAAACCAATGACTGATGACGGTCAAGTGCGCACATGTTACGTTATTCATAGTATTTTATTGTGGTTATCCGCTCGACGATTCTTGGTTTCGATTGTACTCGGAGTTACGGCTTTCCGAGCACGAGGAAGGGAACTAGATTAATGGTGGCGACCGGCACGTCTACCGTATAGAATTTTGAGTTAGTCGATCGCGAAATTTATATAGTCAACGCGGAGAGAATAAATCTCGGGGAAATTTGCATAGCGTATGGGAACGGGGTAGCTTCTGGGTGACTTCTTTTTTTTTTTTTTTTACGAAGTCCTATGCGAATTTGAACGAAAAAATTCTTCTTAACTTCCGTGTTATGATCCTCTATCACGTATTTTTTTTTGCAACATTTATCAAGATGCTGACACTTACCCTACGCCGTAACCACAGTGATGTAGTGTCAATTTTTCAAATCGTATAATCCTGAATATAATATGACAATAAATGCGAAGACGGTCATAAACATGAATAATATTGAATTAAGATAATATTCAGTTACTACAGTTGAACATATAAAAAAAAAAAAATAATAGGGATCTATAATTGATAATAAAGATTGATCATAATTGAAGAGGTATTTATATTGGATTCCACAAAATCAATTTTATGTAACTGATCAGACGATGGAGATTAAACTTTTTTTTTTAAATAGAATAATTATCTGCCCGCGCAGTCAATCGAACTGGAAGGTACGCGATCGTAAATCGGTATAGCGAGTACCAAAGATCACGTGTTCGGTTCAACTGATTCCCGCGGCGTTCGTCTTTCTGTCTAAACGGGCCGAGGCGATGGGAAGCGCCAATTTGTTACAACACCCCCGATTCGTACCCTTATTCCTCCCGTTCCTTTTTTTTTATCACCGCCACTGTGAGTGGAGCACAGAATTGGGCGAGGTTGTCCGCGCGGTGATTGATGAATGAAGAATCGTTCGGGGACAATCTTGCCTATGGAAGGCGATAAGAGATTTGTGAAAGTGAAGGCAAAGAAACGTCCATGATAAGCCGTATCGAGAGGCGAAGCGTTACTTCCGTTGCGTTGCGCGAAGAATCTTCGGCGTAAAACCTACATTGCGCCATCCGCGATTACGTGCAACCTCGTCTTTGCCGTTCTCAAAGATCGTTCACCGAGCGGATGCTTCGCACATTTTCTTTCCGCGCGTATCTTCCAGCGGTTGACACTGATGACGCATAACGATCGCGAGTCCGGCAATAACAATGGGACGTCAACCGAGCAGGCCGGCATCGCTATATTCCTATTTTTATTTTTCACTTGTCAGTAACCGATTTAATATAAGTTACGACATCACAGTCAGACTAATGTTTGCTACCGCTTGCAGATAACGACCCTGATCGGTCTGATAGCGCTCTGTAGTGGTGCCATAGAGAGCGCGGCTTCGCTGTCGAAGCTGACGACTACGGGGGCCGTTAAACATCCCTCTGACACCAAGGATCTCGAAGGATCTGCGAGCGACCGGAGTAAGTGCCTAGACTTCGTATCGCGATCGCGTATCAATGAAAATCACTTCGCAGTTTCGTTGCCAAATTCCGAACACAGAATGACGATATAAGACCCTATGATTTGAAGGGTTTATTCATTGAAGAAGAAAAATTGTTAACTTAACATTTCGTTGTCCAGGCAAAATTAACAAAATTGCGTAATTATTTTTTTGAAAATTGGAATTCGCATTGTAGACTGAGAAAACAACTCATTTACATTTAACAAACGTACAGTTGAATATGGCGGAATAAATGTTTAGTTAATGTTAACAAATATTAGTTAAGCCGAACAAGATTTGTTACTTATTAACAAATGTTGCTGCTGTTTCTTTGGCCCAATTAAATATTACTCGGTTCAACAGGTATTTCTCAACATCAACAAAATGTTTCTTTTGCCGTATCCAACTATACGTTTGTTTACTATAAATATATCGTTTCCTCAGTGTAAAAGGATCAGCAAAAAGTTGAAGGATTTTACAAAATTAGTTTATGCATACAAAAGATTAACACAGTGCATGAATTCATTGTTCTGAGAATACAATTGTCTTCTGAACGTTTCGTTTCTAATTTTTCTGAAAAACTGAATGACTATAGACCATGAAACGAGGCTCGGTCCATTGAGTAACGAGGAAGACTCGCCTTAAGTAAAAAAAAAAGAAAAATAGGTGTTTTCTTGTTACCGGCGCGTCCCAGGACTCCCGAGCACCCACGCGCATTACCATAGCATTATGCCACGCCGTTTCATGTCATCCTTCGCCTCGGTAACACGGCGAGGCAGAAGAGAAAAAAAATATATGCATGAAAGGAATATAAAACAAACGACGAGAACGGGTTCAAGTTCTAAAGAGCGTGTGAACGCGCCTAGTGACACACTTGGCGCCCCGCCCTAACAGGTGCACCGGCGATCGCGACGGCGTTATGCGATTTACGCACTGTTATTTGTTGTGCGTTGCGGCGTTAGATAATCCACTGTAAATAATCTATTTCGATCTTCGCTGAGCCTGTCCTCTTAGTCATAGGCATCGATAGCATATAATTTCCTGTGACTACTCTTTTGCTTTTTTGCAAGAATGTATTTATCGAATTGGTTTTCACGGTTAGCTTCGAGCGGAATGACTTTGGCCTTGAGGGTTTAACATCGTCCGGAATGAACGCATTTTTTTAATGCTTTTTTTTTCACGCGCGAAACTGCCTGCGATGACCGAGCTCCGCACCGCAGACTTCAAACCACTGTTATTATTTCTTATTCAATGCATCTGTAGTCTTGCGGAGCCCCGAACGGTAGATCTCAGTTCTCGCGCTCTCGTCTCGATCGCTTGGATGACTCACGTGCGTGCTAATTGATTTGACGCATGCAATTTCCGCTTCGCCGGATACTCGCGAATCGTGTATTAATACGTTTAGCCAAGGTTTCCGACTGATTATTATTCGTTTACATATCTCTCGATCACACGAGACAAAGTGTTTCGATAGATCGAGAGAAATTCCGGTGTAAATACTACTTGTTGACAGTCCATTTGACCAGAATCTTGGTTACCGTGTTTTCAAAATCGTTTCTCGAAGAACGTTGGCGTACGCAGGTAATTCCATTTTGTTAATGAATTTAAAAAATTGCCAATGCAATCAAATTCGCGTTTTCTATGCGACCAGAACCTTTTTTCCGGAAGTAAACAAGGCGATGCAAAATTTGCATTTTTTCGCGCTACTACTTGCTGTGATTAATAGTTTTTGCGGTTCCAGCGTTCCTACTCGGCAGGGATTACGGGTACGGTACAGGAGGTTACGCTAGTGGATACGGTGGTTACGGAAATTACCCGGCGATCGGTGCAAACAGCATATACCCTTCACCGGGCAGTGGTTACTACAATCGGGGTGGTAGCGGTGTGAACAGTGTTTATCGAGGCTACCAGACCACTGGTGGTGGCTATGGCGGAATTCTCGGGGGTGGAAATACAGGGTAAATTATATTTGTATATCCATCAGAATACGTCCCTTTAAAATGATTCGCTTCGCATTGAGCTCTCAACACTTAACTTTCTATCAATATTCGATAGCAAAGATTCTCCAAATATTGGCATCTGAACTTAAAAAAAAAAAAAAAAATTAACCCGTATTAGAGAGAAAATCCAATCCGTCCAAATTCTTGGTGCGATGCATCGATCTATCTTTTTTTCGTTTTCAACAGGTGGGGATACTATGGAAGCAATAACTACGGCGGTTACGGAGGCTTAGGCGGTTACGGTGGTTATGGCACTTCAGGACTAGGATACGGCGGTTACGATGGCTACAGTGGATACGGCGCTGGCTACGGGGGATCCGGGGTCTACCCCGGCTACGGCTACAGTGGTCTCGGTTATGGAAGCTCTGGCTACGGCGGTCTCGGTTATGGAAGCTCTGGCTACGGCGGTCTCGGTTATGGAGGCTCGGGATACGGCGGTCTGGGTTACGGAGGCTCGGGATACGGCGGTCTGGGTTACGGAGGGTCAGGATACGGTGGTCTCGGCTACGGCGGCTCGGGTTACGGAGGATCTGGTTATGGCTCTGGATATGGAGCGTCGACGTATCCATATGGCTATCGCGGCAGTGGATACGCTGGCTATGCGGGCTCTCCGTCCGGCTACAGAGGCTACTCGTAATTCAAAAGCGAAACGCGATTATGATCCGTCGACTCATCGCTTACTAATTCACACTGACAAGCATTCCCAACGGGTGCCATTAACTCGTTTCAACCGTTGATTCAACGTCAATCAAATATGATACCGATTTCCGGCTTTCAACTAATTAAGGCATTAACGGAAGCTTTCCGGATTCGTTAAGCTTCCGCCAAAGCATTTTTGTACGGTTGCATAGTAGATTTAATACCATCAATCGATTGTGCGAGATATTGTTCATTTATACCGAAATATTTAATAAGTAATAATAAATGTACGTTTGTATCGGATTCTTAACATGCTTTTTGAGAATGACATGGTGTTAGAACATACGAGGGAGATAAATTTTTTTTAGAATGAAAATCAAACACACGGTATTCATACGATATATGTATTGATGACAGCGTTAATATTTACAAACGTATAATTTAATTGTAGCTCATTTGAACTCGGCATTCCATGGCTCTCTTATAGTCGAGTAAGTAACTCATGATAATCTCGAAGTATGATTACATTAATACTACGTTCAATTTATGGAGAATGTCGTGAATAAGTGAAATGTCCGACGATGAAAATCATGAGCTTAACATTCTCTATCGCTACTTAATTACTTATGATTAACGTAATATGACAGTTTAAAGACACGTTGTTGAACTTTCGGACGAGTGTCGCTGTTGCAACTGGACTTGCGTTGTAATTGTTGAATTTCTCCTGAGTAATAACGCCCGAACGATAATATTCATGGTCAAACTAAAGTTATATCGTCGGATATCGGAATACACCTTAGTTTTGATCATTCGATGAATTGGCCATTCATCAGCTGACCGGCAGCTGGCGAACGGGCAGTCCCGAGTTCGTTTCCGGTAGAACAGCATTCCTCGCTTCGCCCTGTACGTAATCGGGCGGTATAAAAAAAATAATAATTTAAGGCGTCACGTTGGCATCTCTCATTCGCTTTTCCTTCTTTTGACTTTTCTGTTTCTTGCGAGTCCTCGGGATTTTACTGGAACATTCAAGAATCCAAGACTTGTTTGACCGAGAGCTTGTCGTATCTGTTCGATATCGCCAAGCTGACTGATATCAAGGAATTTGTTACCAATGATAGTTCTAGGTTGGCTACAAACACTGCAGGGATATGGTACCGGGGTTGCCGTCGGAAACATGGTCCTCATCATGTTTTCGCTGTCGGCTTTTTCGCCGGGACAGTAGGGTACAAAGATGACGGGTATGAATCCAAGTTGTCCGGTGACGATAGGGAAAGGTGGTGGCGGTGTACTAGCGAGACGGGTCTCTGTCGCATTATTGTTCGTCTCGACTAAAACGCAGGGACACGTTTCCGGATCTGGGCCGATCGGAAACGGGATGGGCTTGATGTTTATCGGACCAGGTGGATGTACACCGATCGCTGTTAAGCCAGGATTTGATTCGGGTACTTTGCTTGACGGTGATTTATTTACCTGAGAGATCCCGGATGGAGGTTGTTGAGGTTCGTATCCTGGCAGACCCTGATATACGTTAGTGTTGTCTGGTCCTTCAGCCAAGAGATCGCCGCCAGGTTCATCCTGACCTATGTCTATCGAAAACCCGGGTTGATTTTGTAAAACTGTTGCGTGAACCTTCTGTTTTTGGTGTTTATCAAACATCTGCACGATTTTGTGATAATTGTTTTGAGTTTGGAAATTTCCACTTCTGAAATCGTTCTTTTTTTGGTAAAATTCGTTAAGGTCAAACTCTATCCGTTTTTTCTCATTAGCTTCTTCGTCGTTTTCATTTTCGTTTCTGTAATTATTGTCAAAATCGTTAGAATGCTCCCGCGTTATTTCATTATTCATCTGGACTGCTCGAGCTTGACCATAGTTGGTTTCCTCGTTACGTTGATTTTGCCTATACACGTTTGAATTCTTCGTGAAAGTGTACGAAGGAGGACCCGCTGGGAATTGCGAACCTTGCGTCCTCGCAATGGAATCTTTTTTCTTCTGTGAGTCAATAACGTTGTTTTCCGGCTGTTCCGGCTGAAAAGACGACCCAGAACTAATCGGCGTGTATGGTGGATTGGAAGTCTTCGCGTATCGGTTGTTGTATGCTTGTTGACGAACTCCTTGATTGTTAGGTACATAACCGGGATCGCCAGGCCATGGACCGTCGGGTCCGGGTGATCCAGTTGGCCATGGTCCATCAGGGCCATTCGGTCCTACTCCTCCGACTCCTCCTACTCCACCTACACCACCAATACCACCTATAGGTCCAGTTCCACCCACGGGGCCATCAGGTCCTTGTGGACCATCTGGCGCACCTGGGTATCCAGGGTAAGGACCGGTAGGTCCAGTTCCTCCGACTGGACCGCCGGGCGCACCCGGGTATCCCGGGTAAACACCATTAGGTCCCGTTCCTCCAACTGGGCCGCCGGGCGCACCCGGGTATCCCGGGTAAGCACCGTTAGGTCCTGTTCCTCCAACTGGGCCGCCGGGTGCGCCGGGGTATCCTCCAACCGGGCCGCCGGGGGCACCGGGGGCACCGGGATATCCTCCAACTGGACCACCGGGCGCGCCCGGATATCCAGGGTAAGGACCCGTAGGTCCGGTTCCGCCGCCTGGCGCGCCAGGATATCCAGGGTGAGGTCCGGTCGGACCTGTTCCGCCTACTGGTCCACCTGGCCCGCCAGGGTATCCTCCGGCTGGGCCACCGGGCGTTCCTGGATAACCAGAGGGTCCGGTACCAGGTGTGCCAGGCTTGTCGGGTTTACCAGGTTTGCTTGGCACACATGGAGACGTAGAGCATATTGGCTTAGACGGAGTTGACGGATAACTTGGCTGGATAGGTTTTCCCGGTTTGTTTGGTACACACGAAGACGTTGGACATATTGGTCTAGATGGAGTTGATGGATATCCTGGATGAATGGGTTTTTCCGGTTTTGACGGTGTTGTTGGATAGCCCGGGTGCTCCGGATAACTCGGCGACGATGGTCCTGGACCTGACGTTCCAGGTCTAGTAACGCTTCCTCCAGGACCCGCAGTGTCGGGTCTTGAAGGCGAGCTGCCGGAGCTTGGTGGAATTCCAGGCCCTGAAAACAAATAACGGATTAATTAATGCAAGGTCTGGTTGTTGAACGATATTGATATCGTTTCATACGGGAGGTATATATTTAGACAACCTTTTAGCTATTTTGAAGTTAACTAAAAAATGTATTTCACAAAGAATGAAGCATTTTTTATGAAAACTGTTAAGCGTTTTCATTAATTTTCAAGAGTTCGTAGTTATGTAAAAAATATTAATGTAAGCAAATACGGTAAAAGTATATTTATCTTTTGTTACCTTGAGAAGGTAATCCAGTTTGTCCTGGATAACCAGGTCCCCCTCCAAGACCTGGACTGCCAGTACTTGGATGTCCAGGATGCGACGGTGTACCGGGAAATACTATAGGAGGTTCTCCAGGATAGCTTGGCCGAGAGGGTAATCCAGTTTGTCCTGGATAACCAGGTCCCCCTCCAAGACCTGGACTGCCAGTACTTGGATGTCCAGGATGCGACGGTGTACCGGGAAATACGATAGGAGGTTCTCCAGGATAGCTTGGCCGAGAGGGTAATTCAGTTTGTCCAGGATAATGGGGCCCTCCTCCAGGAGTCGGTCCGGGTTGCGAAGGCTTTCCGCTTGAGTTTGGTGGAGTGCCAGTTTGCGGAGGGTAAGAAGGCCTTGGAGGCTTTACACCAGGAGAACCGGCAGGAGGTATTGTTGGACGGGTCGGGATGCCAGTATTTGATTGTCCAGGGATAGCGGGTTGCGATGGTGTACCGGGATAACCCACAGGTGGTGTTCCAGGGTAGTTCGGTCGAGATGGGAATCCAGTTTGTCCAGGATAGCTCGACCCTGATCCGGGCCGGGACGGCTTGCCACCCAAGTCTGGTGGGGTGCCAGTTTGAGGTGGATGAGAAGGCTTTTCTCCAGGATGTGAGGAAGAACCTGTAGTAGGTGTAGTGGGACGGCTTGGATTGCCAGGGCTTGATGGTCCCGGGATAGCCGGTTGTGCCGGTGTTCCGGGGTATCCTAGAGGAGGCGTTCCGGGATAGTTTGGTTGAGAAGGTACTACAGTTTGACCAGGATAACTCGATCCAGGTCGCGGCGGCTTTCCTCCTAAGTCTGGCGGAGTACCAGTTTGTGGCGGATAAGAAGGCTTTCCTCCAGGATATGACGGAGAACCAACAGTAGGTGTTGTAGGCCGACTCGGAATTCCAGGACTTGATTGTCCAGGGATAGCAGGTTGCGACGGTGTACTAGGATGGCCCAGAGGAGGCTTTCCAGGATAGGTCGGTTGAGATGGGAATCCAGATTGTCCAGGATAACTCGTTCCAGGTTTTGACGGTTTTCCGCCCATGTCCGGTGAAGTGCCAGTTTGCGGTGGATGAGAAGGTTTTCCTCCAGGACGTGACGGAGATCCAGCAGCAGGTGTAGTCGGATGGCTTGGTATGCCAGTACTTGACTGTCCAGGAATAGCAGGCTGCGACGGTGTACCGGGATGTCCTAGCGAAGGCGTTCCAGGATAGTTTGGTTGAGAAGGTCCAGTTTGTCCAGGATAACTCGGGCCCCCACCGGGAGCCGTTCCGGGCCGTGGTGGCTTTCCGCCTAAGTCCGGCGATGTGCCAGTTTGTGGTGGATGAGACGGCTTTGGAGAATTGCCACCGGGATGTGACTGAGACCCTGCGCCCGGCGGTGTGGGATAACTGGGAGTGCCGGTGCTTTGTTGTCCAGGATAGCTTGGTCGAGAAGGCAATTCACTTTGACCGGGATAGTTCGAATCCCCACCAGGAGTGGTTCCAGGCCGTGAAGGCTTTCCGCCCGAGTTTGTTGGAGTGCCAGATTGTGGTGGATGAGAAGGCTTTGGAGGTTTTCCACTAGGATGTGAAGGAGAGCCTGCTACGGGTGTTGTGGGACGACTCGGAATACCAGTACTTGGCTGCCCAGGATGAGCAGTATGCGGTGGTGTACCAGGGTGTCCTGGAGAAGGCGTTCCAGGATAGCTTGGTTGAGAGGGGGATCCAGTTTGTCCGGGATAGCTTGGTTGGGAGGGGAATCCAGTTTGCCCGGGATAGCTTGGTTTAGACGGGAATCCAGTTTGTCCGGGATAGCTTGGTTGAGAGGGGGATCCAGTTTGTCCGGGATAGCTTGGTTGAGAGGGGGTTCCAGTTTGTCCGGGATAGCTTGGTTGGGAAGGGGATCCAGTTTGTCCGGGATAGCTTGGTTGGGAGGGGAATCCATTTTGACCGGGATAGTTCGACTCGCCACCAGGAGTGATTCCAGGCCGTGAAGGCTTTCCTCCCGAGTTTGTTGGAGTGCCAGATTGTGGTGGATGAGAAGGCTTTGGAGGTTTTCCACTAGGAAGTGAAGGAGAGCCTGCTATAGGTGTTGTGGGACGACTCGGAATACCAGTACTTGGCTGTCCAGGATGAGCAGTGTGCGGCGGTGTACCAGGGTGTCCTGGAGAAGGCGTTCCAGGATAGTTTGGTTGAGACGGGAATCCAGTTTGCCCGGGATAGCTTGGTTGAGAGGGGGATCCAGTTTGTCCGGGATAGCTTGGTCCCGCTCCACTAGCCGATCCGGGCCGTGAGGGCTTTCCGCCCAAGTTTGGTGAAGTGCCAGATTGAGGTGGATGGGAAGGCTTTGGAGGTTTTCCAGTAGGATGTGAAGGAGAACCTGCTATAGGTGTTGTGGGACGACTCGGAATACCAGTACTTGGCTGCCCAGGATGAGCAGTGTGCGGCGGTGTTCCAGGGTGTCCTGGAGAAGGCGTTCCAGGATAGCTTGGTTGAGACGGGAATCCAGTTTGTCCGGGATAGCTTGGTTGAGAGGGGGATCCGGTTTGTCCGGGATAGCTTGGTTGAGAGGGGAATCCATTTTGCCCAGGATAACTCGGTCCCGCTCCACTAGCCGATCCGGGTCGTGAAGGCTTTCCGCCCAAGTTTGGTGAAGTGCCAGATTGTGGTGGATGAGAAGGCTTTGGAGGTTTTCCACCAGGGCGTGTCGGAGAACCTGCACCAGGTGTTGTGGGATAGCTCGGAATGCCAGTACTTGGTTGTCCAGGATTAGCAGGTTGCAACGGTGTACCAGGATACTGACCGCTAGACGCGCATCCTGATGTTCCACATCCACTCGTTCCAGGTTCTTCGAATTAATAAATTAAACATTATAGAAATTTAATTACTTCGTTGTCGTAGGCATAGGAATTATAATCGTCAATCGAATTTTCTAAACTCACTTCCGGGCTTGAACGGTGGAGAGTTAGTCGGTCTCATGGCACTACCTTCGAACTGACCGCAAACGGGTGGGAAATACAAGTTCTGCCAAGCGGTTAGAATTCCGTGATGATCGTGATGCTCGTGCTTATGATTGTCACCGTGGTCATGGTCATGGTCATGGTCGTGGTCGTGGTCGTGGTCGTGACCATGATGTTCGTGCTCGTGGAGGAATATCTCCACGTCTTGTCGCGGGTGGACTACTCGGTATCCCCACCCGTCGCTTATGTAAAATGTTGCAGTCAGTTTCCCAAAGGCGTCGACGTACCCGTAACATCCATAAGTCACACCATCCGGACCGTGGACCTCATGGTGAAACTGACCGTTTGGCGACACTTCATAGCCATAATTGTATGCATCTGTAAAAGAACAATTCGACCAATGAAGAAACGATCGCACCATTTAATTACGGGATGTTTCAATGCCAATTTTGCGTTACTCACTCGTTTCGAAGTCTTGATTCAAATACTGTGATTTCTGATCATCGCTGATATCGAGAATAAGTTCTTTGCCGTGTCGTTTTTCGTCGCTTTGCGCCTGTGCGACTTGCAGAATGACTTCTGCAATCACCTATAAGAAAGTAAAGAAAAAAATTATAGAATTATTATCGGCGCGGCGAATCTCAACCAGTCGTTTTATTCGAACTAACGCGGTTAGTTCGAATATATTTTGCTGCTTAACAGATTCCTTTCTCGTAGTAAATGGTGATATGGCTATTTTGCGATAATAGAAGTACTGATTAATTGGTAGTAAGGAATATAGAGATCGCGCTCTAACTTTGCGACTGTTGTCGCTGAAGTGCCCTCCTCAACATGCGAACAACGATGCTCGGGGTATTCGACAATTGGAATATTCCATTAATAGACTCAAATAGACGGAATTACCATGATAATCGATTAAAATCGTCAGAGCGCAGACTATGTGTCTTTTCCTCCCTGTTAACCTTTCGACACTTCGGTCTTAACGGAATTCCTAACAGCAAATGGTACGCATTGAAATGTCAACGGCGAGCCTCCGTCATAGTCGGCATTCTTGATTGCAATTCGCGACGAGCGTGAAATGATTGAGAATCGCGGCGTAATCATCGAATCATCATTAACAACATTTCAAATTTGGCTTATCCCGGTATTGCCGCTCAATCAACACACTCGGAAAAAACTTCTCGAGCTTGCGCAATGGAAAAAAATATTGTAGCCAATAAAGTTAGGTGGTAAAAGCATTCCGAACTTCCATAGATTTGCCACTATTGTTGAAAACTTTGTGCGAAGCGTTAAGCTCGACGAGTCCCGCGCAATTCGCGAGTATTTCAGTCTCTTTATCGACCTGATTGCGCGCAAGTTCAACCTTGTATTTGTGCACGTAATCTCGGGGCGTTCGCTGGAACGCAACTTTCGCGCACCACAACGGGAAGGTTGAAACAATTAGAAACTAGAGATTTCTTCAGCGTCGGGGTCCAGATCTTTTTTGCGAAATTACATAGCCCCGGGATGCGCGAGCGGCCGTTTCGCGATCGCATCAACAACAGCCTAAAGAACAGCCTAAAACGGCAGCCAGAAGTTGGCCTTCTGTAGAAGTAAAAGAGTTTACTCTGCACCCATTATATGCAGGGGATTCCCTTTATCGACGTTAACATAAAATTATCCGAGCCACAATAATTGTAGTCATGAAATTTTCGAACATTACATTTCTACACCGGCTGCCATGAAAAAAAAATAGCCCAACGAAACGGCATATGAGCTGAAGAAGAAAACATGCGGGGCGTTCGGGTTTCAATTATGTTCACGCGTAGATAATAGGGTACCCAAATTTGGTTATCCAATGAATACTAGTCATTACACTAGTTCAGTGCGTCGAGAAATAGCCGCGAGAATATGCATGTATCCGTCATAGAATTAAGATCTTGCGTACGTGAAGCTTGTTATGCGGATTATGCCCCGAGGGTGTTTAGGAACAGGGGCCGTAGTCGATGTCAACAGAATGTCGGCATTGCCTAAGCGGATAATCGGTAAACTTGACCCGCGTAATCGACGCTGATGCAAGTGATTTAACTTATGCGTAAACAACTACGTACGTATCGCTTAGGCTCTGTGCTCATTTGAGAGAACCGTCCATTGAAGTTACAATGTGGCGTAGATTTTACTCAGTGCACTGACTCCAGAGACCACTTAGCAATAGCTCCTCCATAAATCCATAAGGCCCGAAGAAACCCACAAGGGACGATCCTATCCGGACTAGAGTGACGAGTCCACGCGACAAAGAATGAACCATCGTGGGCGCTCACAAAGATTAGTATTTCCAAGACATCCGTGAATAGCGCAACTAAGTTTCTCAAAGCAGTTCACAGACCCGACTGAATGCCGGCTCGAACGTCATGCAGAAATGTGCAATTTTTCATCGCTTCTCCGAATGTCTCGTAACTAGATTCGACGCGAGCCATCCTCGACGCAACGACGTTCTAAAGTTCTTCGGATAATTTATGCAAATAGTCTCTGGCTCTGGGCTTTTGAGCGCAAGTGCAACCGGCCAGATCTGGAAGCGCGAGCCGCGATTAGCATAATTCAGTTAGGCATCCGTTCGAGAGATAGTGAAAGTAGTTCCGGCGTTTCAATCGTGGGTGGGCCTTCCCCGGGTCAGTTACATCGCCGGATCACAGCATACGAAATAATAGTTATTATTCATCGTCCAAATGTACCTTGCCATTCGAATCACACTCATCGAGCCGGCGCCGATTCAACAAGCGTTTCGAGAAGACGGTAGAAAAAGAATCATGCATTAAATTATACGCAAACGCGCGTGACGCGGCGGACTAAGGAAACCAACTCCGGTATGTTAAATCACGCTCGTATAAATATCGGAAGAGGCGAAGTATGCGTAGGTGAAAACGGAAAGAGAAAACCGCTCGGATAAATTATCGTGTAAAAATGTAAATCGTATTACGCGCATTGAACGCGCGTTTCAGCCATCGTTTTTTTTTTTTTTTCTTTTTTTTTCTTGTACATTCGGCCAATCACATAATAGCGGCGTTTCGGCAATTTTGGCAAAGCGCCCATCTCGTCTTTTCGAAGCGCTACGCGCGTTCGAAATTGGTTTAGGAACTTCGGATAGGGAGTATCGGAGATGCCATCGAGTTTATTTTTTCACGGGACGATATCGACGGATGCCTGTTGATTCCACGGCACAGATCTCACGAGAAGCTGGCGGGGAGCCAACGATCTTCTCATCTAACATGTATCACCGATATTGTAAAGGCCGTTATCCTTGACATTTGTTAGCGAGGCTCGATTTTTTGTTAGCACTGCTATTAAAGGAGCTCTCGCCGGGATCCTCTCGCGATCTCCCCGACGTATGCATGATATTACATCAATCTCTTGCCTCTCTCGCGCTATACAGACTTCGACGCCGCATTCGATATTCTTTATTCGCCAAAAATGACAATGAAATTAGTCATCGTTCCGTTGAGGATCATTCCATTAGCGAGCCAACTCGTAATCGTCGATAACGACAAGATTAATCGTGCACGGTCCGTTCGCTTCGCGATTCCGATTTAATATTCCTGTTACTGCGAGAGCTATCGAACGTGACTCGAACTCGTAAATCATACGGTCGTTGAGGATGCGCGACTTATTTTTCAAAGACCTTTTTTGGGATTTTTGGGAATCTATTATCGTCGTTGGCTGGCTTTAAGGAAAATCAATATTCCCGAGTTGGTTTCAAGTGCAAACGTTGCGACGGGACGCAAACGTGTCGACGTCTCATAGCGATGTAGTAAACGCTGTAGCAATTATCGATACCCAATGCTAAGCCCTCGGGGTCGGTCGGCCCGTGACTTCTGTGATTGAGAAACATGATAAAAGTTATTGTACAGTGATTCACATTAACCTTATCAATTGAAGAATTCATTAATGTTTAGCAATTCTTAATTTTTGTTTCCGATCCCGTGCGCCGTCCTTGCCATTAAATATTGCTCAAATTTTTATTTCAAATCTTTTTTTAAAAGTAACGCCATCTTTCACTTTGAAACGATATTGCGTATGCGCATCGCGCTTCAAACGGTTGAGCATATTGTTGGAACAGCTGATGAAATCTCTGTCGACAACTTTATGCGTTTGACGTCCGTCGGAATTACAGCATCTTCGTTTAATTCACGCTTTCCTGTTGCAAAACCGACGGGAGCACTCGAAACTTGATACCGCGCGCGAAATAATCAATTATCCGGTTCACCTCGCTTCTCATCACATCGGAGCGCATCGATCAATCGTCCGGCCGTATCTGCTTACGGAGGAGGATGTAATAGCTCTCGTAATCCGGCAAACAATCAACGTTTCGTTGTCTCTCGCCCACACCGGGGAAAGCGATAGCCGCAAAGTCGAGTCCCCCCGCGGTCGCGAGCCCGTGGATAAAGTCTCCGGCGCAACATATCGCCGGGCTCGTCTACTCCGACTAAACGGTGAGATTATTGTGCCGTGGAAGTACCTGCTATCTTGTTATAAGACCCGACAATGAATCTCGCGCACAGTCCGCCTTGAGCTTAAGCGCTTGAGCCCGAAAGGTTAATATATGCTAACGCGATATACGACGATATACGAGCGGTGCAGATTTTCTTATTTGTGCAAGAACAACAGTTTGGCGTTCATAAAAAAAAAAAAAAAGCTCATACCAAATATTTTGTTAACACTTTTATTGAAAATAATTTATAAAAAAGAAACAGTGTGCGAATTCATCGCTGAATGAATTATCGTATCTACTTAAAACAATTCTTCGTAAAATGCATAAAGATATAGTAGGGGAGAGCGGGGCAAAACGGCGCACCGGGGCAAAATGGTATCCACACACAATGGGACCAGGGCAAAATGGGACAGCAAAAAAATCTACTCCGATGGGACTTTCTCTTGTCCCATTTTGCCCTGATTTTATCATACGGGGGACTTTATTCGACCATTTCGTACCATTTTGCCCCGCTCTCCCCTAGCAGATACTTTTATTCGTACCAAAATAAAATAAAAATAAATCAAAAAAAGTAAAAAGTTTTCGATAGAAAAAGAAAAAAATTGACATTATTTATCAGGATTCGTCGCTAAGTTAATTATTGTATGTACTAAACAATCCTCCGTAAAAATCGCAAGTGATGTAGAATCATTGACGGTGTAAAACAGGATTTATGTACTCATGTGGTAATCATCGATGAAGTACGCTACGACTACCGTCGGCCACTGTTTACGTTTTCCGCCAAAGACATAATACATCGGTGAGGATAATAAATCGGAGTGAATGAGCCGTGTATTCTCTTATTGCCTGTGACAGGGTTATCTCAGTCTCGCGGATTCTGCCGGGTACTCAACCGAGCTCGCTTATTATCTCTCGCTTGAACATAATGTTTAAGTAATACGAGAACGTTAGGCAAGCGACTAGCAGACACGGTGAAAGGTGCCGTTGAGCTCAATTATCCAATTTGTATTTATTTTGCCGATGAAAGTCGATTGTCAATATCATTATTCGAAAAATCATATTCTCGGGTCCGAGACATGTTCGATAAAAAAACGATGAAAATGTTTTTTTTTATAAACTGTAGCAACGTCAGAAAAATAGTCACACATTTGCCAACACGTTTTATGACTTCGATAGATTAAATTAAAAAAAGTATTTGTGTTTTTGACAAATTCTCTTCATTCGGGTGAATTTTCAAAAATTTTCAATCATAATTGCAGTTTCATTGCCAATTGTGAAGTTTGCGAAACGGGTAATGAGATAATGGATTAAGTCACGCCAGCGCCATCGAAATTTTATCCTCTATCGTGCTGATTCTCTCGTGCCGAAGAGTACTTGGCAACTGCAGCAATTCAATTCGCTTCTCTCGACTTTTCGCAAGTTTCGGACGAAGCCGGCCGACCAAATTGATTCCGCAAGGTCTCGTTCGAGGTGAACAATCTGACATAACTGCAGGTATCGTAGAGTCACGCGGGTGGCATCGAGGAGGGACGTGTTAACCGTGAGAAAATATGTTCGAGGTTTTATTGGTATTTAGTCGCGACGACAACTACTGCGAGACGCGGTCACCCGAGATTCTCGGTTTTCAGCTCGCCCGGTCGATCGATCGAAGCGATGCGCTGCTGTGGTTTCGATAATGCGTCATGGCTGTGAAGGACGCGTTTCTTCGGCTATTATTTCCATGCAACACTCGTTTAAATACTACCCTGTCTTCTGTTCCTTGGCAGACGCATTAAAGAAAAAAAATGGCAAAAAAAATCCCAAACTTCGATACAACGAGATGCCAATGTTCATGAATATTGACGAGCACATTCCGTTGTATAATATAGACATAAACGTAGGAGAGAGCACACTAGGAAGACGATCTCGTAGGATCGTTGATCTTGAGCGCGCTCCGATGCAAGGAATTCAATGCTAATTCCCGATCTCGCGCGCAGACAACAACCTTGTCCAGCGTAACATCGTCCGCGGCGGCACGAGCAGACCAATGACTCTTTGAATCATTTGTCAATCAATTTATGCAGTTCTATCGACGAACTGCGCTGCACCAGCCGACACACATATGCATATGTATGCACAGGTGTCCGATCGGCAGCGTCGATAAAAGGCGATAATATAAATTATTCATTCGTACCACTACATCACGCCGATGTCTTCATTCATTCATCCGGTCATTTTTATTGTGCGAGAGATATCCCACGATAGACGGGCGTGCACTTCGAATTTTTTTTTCGCGACTCTTTATCGACACGTCTCTCTTTTGTGTCTCGTCATATCATTCTGCACTGTCACGACTGAATCTGACGCTAATTCTCTATTGATGCTCAACATCGGCAGGGCTCTAACATTCCTCGTCGGTGCGTCAGCGTTTGAGGCGTCCTCGATAATTGCTTCCTCGTAGCGGAAGCTTTGTTTTCCACGAGAAAACCAAAATTGGCAAAGCAACTTTCTCATGGAGAGCTTTGTGAATCACGTTAAAAAGGGAGCAATGTGCAAATGCAATTTTTATAATTTCTTTATTATGGTGCATTGTAAAGTTTTACCGTCCACGGCAAGAGCTGCACTTAAGCGATCGTCGGAAGGATTTTAAATTCGCATCTCTCGATCCGATTGCGAAAGTGGCACGTTTCATTATCGGAGAAAAAGATGGCGAATAAAAGAGGACGAGGAGGAGGCCACGAGGAGTTCGGACGCATCATCTCGCAGTGAAAGTCACCGGGGCGCGTACAGCAAAGTTGCGTAACGACGAGAAGACTCGTGAAACAGGCGCAGAGTCAGTGGCAGAAGCGGCAACGAAGAGGCAAACGGAATCTCGTACTCTCGTGGCCTCCGGGCAACGGTCGGGACAAGGTGCTCCTACGCGGTTGGAACGTCCCGGAGCATTTGTCTTCGGGATGATACCCGGCTTCGGGTCAATTCCGTTTCCAACGGCACACTTTATAACTCCGATCGGAGAGAACGAGCGCTCCTCTCGCGTATTAACTACAGTTACACACGATCACGATCTCACGATTATCGCAACCTTCCACAAATGGCAATGCCTCCTCTTAACTCATTGACTCGATTAATTCTCTCGAGTATTCGCGCGTAATGACGGCGCGTGAAATTAAACAAATTAAATTGGGAACTCGCGATATCGTGGGTAATAAAAGTAGCAATAAAAACCGAATAATAACGAAGCGAAGACGAGGAGCCGAGAATTTCATAACTTTCCCGTTGAATCTTCATCCCAAAAATTGCTGTACGCAACGTTCGATATAATAAAATTGTATCGCTCATTAATTCTGTATAGAATCTTTTTTATGCTCATTGAATCGTACATCGATAATGCATACTAATTGATAAATCTGACAATTTAGAGAGAAATGAAATAATATATTATGAAATTGACGGTAAATCAACCTATTGTGAATTTCATTATTCATCATCGATTACTCTTGCGTCTAGGAATTTTCCTAATGCACCGTGTTATTCGACATTTCAGTCTTTCGTCTCCTGCGAACCAGTGAAGTGGGACACTTGAACAAGAATTATTGGCTTTTTTTTCGATACCGATTAAACAAATAGCATTTCCAGCGCGGAACTCACGAAGCAAATGTTAGCTTGACCGATTTTATTCGACGAACCCTCCAATCGAGTTCCGTCAGGTGCATGGGATGGGGATTGCAAAAGAAACATTAAAAAAGAGTCAACAAATTTTGCGAAGTACTCGGCCGTACGAACTGGTCAACATGGGACTTTGCGGTACCCAAAAGTTTTGACTGATGCGATTTTATCGCTAGTTTGGTTGAGACTTCGCGTGTGGGTGTTTTAAAGCTAACGAAAGAATCGTGCAAAAAAATATGTACATGTAAAATATATATATATATAGCGTGTGTTGTGGCTGCAAGCCGGTGTATTTACAAAATATCAAAGAGCTCGAGACGACTACCGACCGGAACAAATTAGCTGAGCTTTGTATTTAACTAGCCGTATCAACGCGTTAAACACCGCATCCCGACGGTGGCGTTTGGGCCCGAGCTCGGCTACGGAGATGGCTTAGCTCGATTCAACATGCCGCTGGGAGATTCGTACAAAAGAGTTTACAGTTGGATTGCAACAGGCGATAGCGAGACGCAAGCCGGATCGTTAGTTGATAGCCCGACCGAGTCTGCCTCGGGCCGGTAGTTGTCAATCTATCCTATCGAGATTTTCGATACTAGCGCTCTCGCTAAGTACACAACTGAATATCTCGCCTCAGATACCCACCGCAATACGCCCTCCCATCTGATTCGAATTCTACCCACTACACGTCATTTGCACGCTTACACGATATTGCGCGATATAATCGGAATTTTCAAGGATCAGTCGAGCTGCGAGAGATCTTGTTCCGTTGAATGAAAAAAAAAGAAAATTGATTTTATTGTGAATGACGAATCATGCGTTAATATAAAAGGTAAAAAAAAGTAGACTCATTTATATTCGAAGAATCGGTAAAGTGCATTCATGCCGCCGTAAAGTTACCGAATTAAAGTTATCCGAGTTAATTTATAGTTTCGTAAGAAACAAAAAACAGCAAAACGAACAGAGGAATATTGAAGTGTGGTTTTACACATCAAGAATAAAGAAAAAGAAATGCAGGAGAATGAAACGAGGAACATTGAAGAACGGTTTTACGGTCTCGTTCTCGTTTAAAGAACGCTCTTCGGCATTTATTGTCTCGCTGAATTGGTACAAAGAAAATTCGTCGAATTTTAAGGTTTCTCGGTAAATTTAACGCGAAAGAGTGCCGTTCGGTAGTAACGAAGTATTTCCGATAGAACGACTTCAACGTATATTCTTTCCTCAAACATTGTGCGACTTTATTTCTTATCGGATGTTCCGCGCTCATGGAATTGACTTTGCGCTCGAGACTGTACGTTTCCATCGTATCGTGCGACTTATCGTATGTATTTAACGCTTTAATGACGCTCTCGAAATTTTACGGTAACGAGCACTTCGGGTGGTTATCTCTCGCGAGAACAGCTATTCGTGATTCTCGGTTGAGCGAAGGCGGCAACAGTTTGAAGTCAATTTGCCCCTTTCGTCTGAGCAACTACTCAATTGCGAAAGGAGAAGTGTACCAGTGTTACACGTGCTACGTATATGAGTTTCGATATACTCGGAACGCGTTCACCTGTCGACACGATAATATACACTTCTCGCTCGCACCACTAAACTCTTTCCGAGAGACGCGAGCTCGAGAGTCATGAATGAATTGCAGTGCAATATCGCGCGTCTCTCGTTTATTCACAGCGCTTTCAATGGCAGGAGCATTAAGAAATCATTTATGTTGTTGTTATTATTATTGTTAATTATTTTATTACTAATAATATTACTGTTATAAGACAAAGGGGGGTTGGAACGCGGTCAATTTTTAAAAGATTATGCAAAATCCTTTTTTTTTAAATTCACGATGAATATTATTGCTTTGTCAAATTGATTATAAAATAATCATTCACTCGAGCTTCGTATCTACACGACAAACGTGCGTAATGACGGTGTTAAATATGTAATTGATTATCGAAGAAAACGACGGGCAATATTTTACGCTCGTACGAGTCGAGATTGATGCGTGAGCCGCGCGCGTGATACGGAATGTGAAAAATGCGTGTCCCGCGATCTCTCGCAATGCCGTAATATTGACGCTGCAACGGCTCATCGTCGAGAGTCGAGGCCGCACGATGGCTCGACGACTTTGGTATTGATACAATGAATCGATGACCACCGGTGCGGCGGCTCTCGCGGACGGCCTTCGCCAATCTCGCGATAGTCCAGTCCGATGCTATCGCGCGTTACGCGTCACAGATTGTCTAGTGAAATTGACAAAGTACTGAATTTAACTGCCGGTATTTTTCCCGCGAGAGCCATACTTTCCTCGCGAACTCATCCTCTTACGGACAATCAAACTTCATGGGACACCGTAAAATTCTCAGCAACACCGAAGGAATGCAACGATACGCATAATCGCGAGAACGATTTCTCGCTGTTCACCGAAAGACGGGTAAAGTTGATGTTTTTTTTTCGCACGTACCAGGGTGCAGAAAGCGATCCACACGCGCCCGAACATCCTCGCCAAAGGGGGTTGCCTCTTCTTCTCCCCTTTTCTTCAAAAACTCATTATACGAACTCGTTCACAATATTTGTTTTACGTTGCAATAATAAAAAAATAATATATACATATATGCATATATATAACCAAAACAAAACGAATTAAAAAACGAAGGAAAAACTAAACATAAAAAATTATTCTCGTTATCGGACTCGGGATGATAGTTTTTAGCATCTATAATGACGCTGCGTGAGGCGTTCGAACTCAAGACTGAAGACGCGGCTGGACGATTGAGGCTTTTATACAGGGTGGGGGTCACCAACCAGACCAACACGAACCACCAACCTACCAACATGGTACCCATCGTCTCATCTCTTCTTGTCTCTCCTCTTAACCCCCTCCTCCTCTTCTTCATTCTTATTCACTCTTACCTGTTGGCTGCGACCGCTCGGCTACCTGGACACACACGCTTCTCTACACTGTATGTCTCTCAGCTTCCTCGTCTTTAACATTCACGAAACTCGTGCCTTTTCTCACTCGTCTCAAAAGGCCTTTGCACAAGGCGCGCGCTGACCAGCATCGGGCAGCAGCACCGTCAGTGGCAACGCACCGATAATCCTCCTTCCCTCGCTCGCTATACTCGCTGTTTCTTCTTCTTTTTTTCTCCTCGTTCTCCATCACCTCCTCGTTGAATGACCGAATTTTCAGCGCGTGCTGACACGGTACACAACGCGCCCGCCTGAAAGCCTGATTGCTCCTGGTTTCGCCGACTACCGCTAAATACCCTCGGGGATGCTCGACGATTGGCTTGATTCAAATTAACGCGAAGGCGACTTAGCGGATGAGATGATAATGGGAATTACGAGTAAACCGAATAGTCGCCATGTGAAACTATACTTTTTTCTTCTTCCAATCCGGCGGTCTCTTTTGGGGATTTTCTTAAATTCTCCCGCTGATTTATATCGTCGTTGCTTTAATCGTTTTTTGCGTCTCGACTCTGTGGACAGTTTGAAGCGGCGTGTACAAGACGATATATATGTATATACGCTCGAATTAATTACGCCGAGTCATCCAGGCGGGCAGGTGCCTCGCTCGGCTTTTGGGATAGAAAAAAAGAAATCAGATAAAAGTAAAGGGTGCTATCGATTTGCAATCGCGGAGGCTTCGGAGCGCGCTCTCACACCCCTTCTGTCTGCGCCCTCTTAATTGATTTCTTTCGATGCCAATGGAAGAACGATGAATCTAATCTATTATCGCTTTGCGGGCTGGGGCGACGAGATTGAAGTCGAATTGAAAAAGATCGACTGTATCGATTATTTGTCGGTTATGGAGCACGTTTACGACGAAGCTTGTAACGAGAGTCGTCGCGTTTGGCTGATAATTCGGAAAACGAGTAGGCTCAAACTAACGCGAAATGAAACAACGGTGTACTTATCTCTAAACAATAGAGCTCTGAGTGTAAAGTATTTTTTTCAATTTTTCATTTTTTCAATTAGGCCCAATAACATTATCCAATGAACAAAAGTGATGATAAAGACAACTTTTCTGCTTCTGATAAAATATGTTTTCGAAGATCATTCTCTCTCATGTTAAATGCATGTACGATAAAATATAAAAATTCAAATGGAAATGGGAGTCCCTCGAGTCGTTCGCAGCATCCGTGCTGTTTCAGCAATGCAATGCTCGTTTGGTCAGAAAATACCAACGCCGCGTATCTCATGGATTCAGGAAATACCCGCGATCCTTTTTTTTGCTCCCGTTTGCGGCAAGACGGAGATGACCCCGGAGTACCGTTTTCATTTAATTTTATTTGTTTTATTTATATAAAAAAGGAGGTATTCAAATCGCGAGATACACGGAGGCAGATAGCCAAGTGGAACACACGATACAGTGCAACGAATGTGAAAAAAGAGCAAAGTTTTTTTTGAAACGCTCAAGAAATATGAACGGGTCCAAGCGTTTGAAGTCGCAATGTATATCTCGATTGTATTCGCAAGGTATCTCGTGTCTCCGAAGCGGCGAATAGAAAATGAGTCAAGAGTCCCGTTTTTATTAAATTTCATGTCTTTTTTTTTTCACAAAAGAATGCGAAAGGCGATGCGAGCAGGGATACATATATTCAAGTGGAGTATACGAAAAAACCGCAACCGGTGTGATACGAACAAAAAGCTACTTTATAAAAATGCAATATACGAATTGCAATTTATTACTTCGTTGGAATATATCTCTCAGGCGCTTCGAGGAAATGATATATTTTTTTCCTGGAATTGTTTTTTAAAATCAGTTATCATTAGTAGTAATAAAACACTTACTAATTAACGTCAAAAAATTATAACCGGGTCTAAATATACTTACTGAATTGTTATTAAGTGCTAACAACTGAGAGGAACAAAAAATCTGCTGTACAAAGACAGGTGGCAAAAAGATATTAAAGAACAGCGCCCGCAAGTAGAAAAAAGTGTGCTTTAGAAAAAACTAGTCAATACTAGTTAGAATCGCGGACAAGGGCGACGATGCTTTTGTAATTTGAAGTGAGTTTTTCTACCGTGTATTAGGCATGTCTAATCCATTAGTATATTTAATTATACGGTGTATAAGGCATTATTTATGTGATTGAAGGTCTATAATCATTATCTAATTGAAACTGTCGATGTATATTTCTATCTGTACTAAATAAACCATCAGACAATGCCCAAGAGCGAAATAGGAATCAACAGGTTGCTATCTCGAAAAAATCAGGCTGCAATAAATGAATAAATTAAAAATGATGTAAAGTTAGGCAAAGTAAAAAAGATTGAAAAAAAAGGTGATCCAAAACGCAGCTTTGCGGGAAATGCGGCCGGTTGAATTATCGACGCCGGGGATGAGCGTTGGGAATTTCGCGCTTTATCTTCAATCTGCGAGAATGAGAAGCTGTGATAAAACGATCTCCGAGTTCCTGGAGCAACTGTGTATGTAACCATCGGGTTAATGTACTCGCGGTAAAGTCGCACGTGTGTCTGTGCCCGTCCGTGTGTCTGTGTCATCTTTCTGCTCGGCTCTTGCTGCTGGTCGTGGCATTGAAAAATTCCCGAGCTCGAATAATCTCGGGGCTCGTTACCATTCCGTATAGGCGGTACACGAGTTTTACATGCCGCACGCGTAACGAAGATCCGTACACGGGGCTCGGACCGACTCTACTCGGCGAATTTATTTTCGTCATTTCAGAAGTATATGTCCTATTCTTCAACCTGTATATCAACCTTTACACTTAGCGCTTTGTGGCTCCGCTCGCTATTCGCCATGGTTTTTGTACCAAAAAACTCCGGCTAAGCGTGCACAGTGCTGCGACGGGTACGCGAGAGAGACTCTGAGCCGGCGGAGTAACTTTGGGAATAATCCGAGCGGGTCGAGAGGGTAGAAGGATGAGCACGCATGACACTCCTCACTCCGCGTCGCGTGCATACGCACTATCGCGACGTATCTCTCCCGCCGTGTATATAAATTTGCGACTTTTTCCTCTTTTTTCTCCTCTTTCTTCGGTTGAGACAACTCGCGAGATTTATTTTTCACGTTTGCGAACCTCTCGTGACTTTTGAAAAAATTACATGACGACGAGCTCTAAATCTTCTCGCGTCGTCGAACATTTACATTGCGTTAATGATGCGATGTTGAACATTTTTGACATTTTTTTTACAAATATATTCATCGATTTTTGATAGCTCATATTGTCAATCTCTGTGGAACTTACGTTTTATTATGGTTGTAATTTTTGTTTTTTATATTTAATATTGATAGGGCACATCTATATCAAAATAGTACCAACATTTTAGCTGTAGGATTGTGTGGGAGTCGAGCTTGATGGGCAGCCGGAGGGCAAAGAGACTTAGCTGGGCGGCAAACAGCAGAGTAAAATCTCACTAATCCGCGTGGAATTCCCATTTGCCGAGTGCCGATTCAATTCGAGATCGAGCATCCGTCCGATCGTTACGTGTCAGGAGGTTTAATAACAATAAATAAACCGCCGAGACCGCGGGCGCTCGAGCATGAGGAATCACACGTGACGAGAGGCGCATGGAATTTAAAATTGAAATTCGTTTTTCGGCGTTGTACGACATTGCCGCTTTTAGAGCTAAAATTTCGAGTGTCCGGGCGTCGGTGGCTAAAAGGCCGTGACCACTTTCTCTCGCACGCGGGTCCGAATCATCTGGTTCCCCCGAGAATTCGTAGGGAAGCGCCTTTTGACCCTATCGAATTCCAACTATATTTTCTGTCTCGTTGCAGTCTTAATTCGCACCGGCGCTTTGACTGTTTAGTGGAAGATATATTTTTTTCAAATAAATTCTTTGCCAAAGCAATCAAATTTAATTTAAATTTAAATATAGTATTGTAATTCGCCACCACTTTGACCTTTTCAAAAACATGGGTAGTTCAAAAAAATTGACCATTATCTTGTATTTTCGACTTTACGTGCTGCGGCAAAATCTATATGTATCTCGATCTCTTCAACTTCCGGTAAACAAGGAAATACCTTGGACAATCGTCTAGTCGATAATGTCACGCTATACTATTTTTCCTTGTGTTATCATTGACCTCGAAAAATTCACAACCAATACGGCATTTATCACCGTAAACACTCAAAGTTTTCCTTCGCATTTTTTTCTTCTCTCCGTTTTTCTGCTGGGTCAACGGACAATTCGTTGAGAGCATTAATAATAAACAAGTGCCATCTATTTTCCGTTCATATTTAGTTTTCCCAACTTATCATTTTTTTTAGTGAAATAAACTTTTTCAATCGAATCAATCCGCTGAGATGAGAGTTATTTGGAATTTTCATTTTATTCCGGAAAGTTGTGGGACGATTTTCTTTGAACTTTCAGGGTTTGTTCATTATAAATTTGTATAGATGCATAACTTGTTTCTTTGCGGAAAATACGACTTAACCATTACACGGTTCACGAGCTGCGTCGGCGAGAACTCCTCGGAATTTTTTCTGAAAAAAGAAAACAAAAAAATATATTATAAATGAAGTCTTTGTGCAGTGACGGAGTCTCCGAAGAAAAAATTATTATAAAAATCCGTTTTCAAAAGTTCTCTTAATCTCAGGAAAAATAACTGATTTTCAGTATCAGACATTCCCAAATTTGTCGAATTTTTGGTTGGGAAACGATCGATAAAGTAACAAAAAGAAGTGGATATAAGACGGTTTAAGTCAATTCGAGTGGCCCTGAAACGCTCAGAGGTTCGTACTGTATCTACCAATTTGACGCTTCGCCACACGGTTATATTTGTCCACCCCGAGGGAGACAATAGGTAGAAGAGGCTTTCCTTCCTTTCAGCGAAAGATTTTCCGTCGTCGGGTCTTCGCCACCGGTGAGATCACACGCCATACTCGCTATGGTAGTCGCCGTCTTTCGTTCGTTTCCGCCAAATGCGACACGAATAAGCCAACCATTCGTGAATGGAGGAAAATATGTTCGAGCATCGCAGATCTTGTTATGAAAGCCACTCGACGAAACGTTTAACGCACAGAAGCGCTTATCGGACTCTTGGAAAGCTCGAAATATTTGTAAAAATATTGATACAGTCTTCTCATTTCGCTGTCCATTTCCTGACACAACGAAACCTCAATTTCAGATTTTTCAATGATAAATAAGACTTTCCAAAGAAGTCGTGGAAATGAAATGTTTTCAGGTTCACCTCGAATTTCATTAAAAAAAAAACGCCCGGAAAAAAAAGAAATAGGAAAGTGGTTGTTAAATCATGGTATACCGAGAAATCGATGCTTCTTAGAAACGTTCCCTCGAATATTTAATAAACATTTCTTTTTTTTTTTTAATTCAACACTAACGATAATCTCTTTGAACCCGAAGATCGGGGAATTTTCGAAGCGACGATATAGAAATTCCTGCGATCGATTGGAGACTTTCCACAAAGATTGATCACGCTCTTACAAGCGGTGGAGCCGACGGTGCCAACTGATTCAATGACTTCATTTACGAACGACTGTATCCCCGAACCCCGGCGAGATCGCACCATCCGCGCGTCCGTACGTTATTTTGAATTAATATATACCGAGAGTGAGGAAAAAAAAAACGTCGCCGATTTGCATGTTCGAAGGCGCGAGAATTGTCGTAGATTCTTTTTCGTTAGCTCACACAACACTTTCTCCAATCGATATATCGCGGCGGGTGAATACCTCGTTCTGTGCGGCGGAATATTCTCCGGTGAATCGACATAATCGATGTGTACGCGCCAATGCCGGAGAAGGTCCCCTCCGGCATTCCCAACGATTTTCTCGCTCGCTCTCCGCGACACCTTTGACCGAAGAGTGGGACGACCTTCGTCTACGTTCTTCAACCATGACCCTCGCGCTCCCGCCAGTTCGATCTTGCAACACTTGTTTCCTGTTCGCGTTGGAAATTAAAGAGACGACAAAGAAACGAAAGAATTTTTTTTTTTAATTCTCATCTTTCATAAGTACCCATTGTTGGGCGCGAACAATCGTTAAGCGACAAAAGAAAGAGGAAGACAAAAAAAGTTCGGTGGAAAGTTTAAAAACGGCGAGCATCGATCAATCTTGTTGGATCGCGATATCCGGCATTGATAGTGCGCTCTCGCGTTCGTAAATGCTCTCGTGTCGCTCCGCCGTCTCTTCGGGCCTCTCCCGAGATCCGCTCTTCTGTTTGTATTGGTTTTTGCGACGATCAAAAGCGCGATCCTTTGAATAGAACGGGCGTTGGGGCCGCTCGGCGAATCGAGAGTGAAAAGCTCCGCTTCGTCTCAATACTTGCTTATTTTGCATTCGATATTTGAAAGACGACGAAAAGATTGAATTGGCCCGGAGCGAACTGTTCCGAGGTGGGCGAACGTGTGAAACTTCGATCGGGCGGAAGAAAAAAAAAAAAAAAGAGCGACCCGGAAAGGTAGACTTTGGAGCATTCAAAATACTTGTCAAAACATCGCGCGGATACGAGGATTCCTTGACACAGTTGGGGGCGCAAACGATTTTTTTTTTTCAATTTTTTCTCGTTTCTATATTCAACACCAGACCGATATGGAGAATTTTTATGCGTTTGCGTTCAAAGTGATATTATCGGTTTATTGTGTCTGCACATGTACCGACGGAACGAATGGAATCTTTCGCTTGGTGATCTTAGCGGGGTCGTACGCTCAGCCATTTATTCTTCGAGTTAGCTCCACTCCAATCTCGATTTTTACTGTTTCTACGAATCAGTTTTCCCCGTTGGCACTCATATTTCCATTCAATCTTTGTCGGGCTCTAAAAAAATTCCGATACTTTCGGCTTTCATTTCGCGCTACGCTGGAAATGCTCCAAGGCCAAACGTATCAAATGCCCCGAAACTCTTTCGCGGCGATATAACTCCAAATTATTAAATTACTTTCCGCGCCCGCTGCATTAACTGCGTGTTAATTAATTTTTCCGAGGGCTCGTTAGTGCTTTTCCGTGAGGGGTCGGCGAAACAGTTACTCCTTTTTTTTCTTTTTTAATTACATCATCGGGACTATCTATCCCCCGGATAATTTAATTACATCTCCGCAGAAGGGAAGAAAGGAATAAGGGATTAAGAGGATTCCATTATTAATTGTAAGAAGTACGATTAATATTCCTCCGAGACCGAGGCGGCGGGTAAAGCTGTGTAACAGTCTGGCGACACTATTACTCTTTTCGCTCGAATCCGCCCGCTCCTCCCCCGCCACGAGACGAGAGCACAACGTCGGAGAATAAACGAGCGTGATACCGGTGGGTCCTGCATATCAGCGAGGCTCATCGTCGCCTTCGTCTCGCTGTGTACATCCTTTCCAGCGGTCGCGTCTTCGGTCATCTCTGCCGGACGAGGTCAGCCGCGAGATCGAGGTGAGACGCGATCCCGGATTCTTATTTCGCGCAATATACGCTGATTATTTACGGCTACGGTTTCATTCGGGGCTAATGACCAATGGGCCGAGAGGGCTTCAGTTTGTAAGACGCTCGCGGTAAATCTCACCACTTTTCTCCTCTATGTCACCAAGGACCCCGAATATATAGCTTGTTCGGATTCAATTCACTAACTTTCTGTGAGATCGACTGAGAATAAAAAGCTTGCTATTTGTTGCAGGAATTCAAGCAATCGATTGATAATCAAATATAGTTTTTTGCATACTATCGCTGTTGATATTTATACTGGAAAAAAATCAAATGGTAAGAAGAAGTATAGTTTTTTTTTACTATAAAAATATTTCCCAGACACGTCTATAATTTATAGTCACGGTAATACCGTCAAATAATAATGATAAATATAATTGTAGTTCAACTAATTGAATGTATTTTAAAAGCAATTCAAAGACGAAAGGTCAATTAAAAAATCCGTGTTAAATCCGATCTCTGGATATTCGATACGGAAACCGCCTCTTCGGGGTTTCGTTTTATTTCGCAGATGTCGCAGCGAAGTTCGCAGACAGGAACAGAACCGAATGGAAAGAGGTACGAAAGTTGCAGATCGCAATAAGCACATATAGAGGGAACTTTGAGTCGATGATCATCGCAGCGGGATATTGGCAATTTTGTTCGATTTCTTAACTACCGGCGAGGCTCTCCTTTGGGACGAATCTGCTGATATTGGAATTCTGCGATGTTTCAAAAAAATTGTCGATATCTCGTGCGACACTGGCGTGCTATATAGTTTCGTAGAGCGACACGGCAAGGAAACGAGAATCGTTGAATCGCCGCAATCTGCGGTCAACGGCACTTCAGTAAATTTCAAGTCCAAACAGCCAAATTTCCGGTTTCTTTGAAAAATCATATTTTTTCAGTGAAGCAAGTATCGAAACGTAATTTTTTTTCAGACGGAACGAAATTTTTTTTTTTCAGACCAAAAATTTATTCGACGTTGACCGCAGGTTTGGCCACAGAAATCTGTTTTTTTTTCACATTTTTTTGTTTGAATAGCGGGAATGCCGTCTTCCTGCCTCGCAGTGAATAAAAATCATATTCAGCGAGGCAGAAGTATGGAGAATTATCCTGTACTTCGAATGCTTTATATGCGGTCCGGTGTATCGCAAAATCATACGTGAATTCGTTCGTAAGCTGAGAGAAAAGAGAGAAACGAAGTTTGTCCTGTTGAGTGTATGGCTCGCCTCTTGTCGACGATGGATCCTTTCCTAACACCACACGGCGCCGTATATAGCAGCGAGGTGTATCCCAAGAGTCTCGGTTTCCTCATGCCATACACGTCTGACCCCAAGCCACGTTTAATCTCCGAGCGAACTCCTGGCGAATTCTCCCGTCGAGCCTGCCGCTGCGTGTGCGAGTTTCGGGTACACTGACCCCCACGAGGGACTCCATTCACACCGGACATCATCGACGATACGCATTTTGCTTTTTTCTTTTTCATCACGCTCCGCCTATGAGGTTTAATCTACCTATTAGTTGCCGATTTTAATCTTACCCGCGGTATGAAATATACTTTATGTTAATGAGAACCGAGCCGCAATCGCGATAAGGCAAACCTTTGCTTTAATTCGACGTAACTGTGACAATGATGACGCCTTTGCCCGGGTGCAAGGACCTCTTGTTTTGACGAATGTGTGCTAGAAAGCCTCGTCGAGGAAGTATCGTCTCGGACCTTCAACCGTGCGAATCTTGGAACAGGATGGCAAAAACTCCTTTTTTTTTTCATTCGAGTTAATTACTCGCCAAGGCCATCGTAAATCATCGAGCAGATTGGCCCGCTGACGTTGACGCGATCATTGAATCAACGCCGGGCTTCATATCGATATCGTAAAAAGATCGAGCGCAACATGGACAGAATAATTCAAGCTGAAGTATAGTGCTCGAAACAGTCAGTGAACATTAAAGTGCTACTCTGGATCATGAATATTTGATGATGGCGTTTTACGATTCGCGGATAAAGTTCTTCAACCGGGCAGAGATCGTAAAAGCGACACGTAAATCGTAGAAGTAGGAGACGCGAATGGTGCATCGAGAGTTGAACGGCTATGGCGCATTACTTGCGAGGGTTTATCGGTCGGTGGATTAGAAACAGTTCGAGCGGGGAGAGACATAGAACCAGCGGTCTTTCGCGCTTAACGGTGTTCAATTAGCACTGTGCAATCGAACGTTCGCATTCGTTTGGCCGATGTGGAATATGGATATGGAAGCACAGTTGATTGAATTATAATGACCCGGCACGTACCGGGCCCTTTCTTTCTAGCGCTCTCTTTTTTCTTTCAAGCTACAGGAAGACGATATGAAAATTTTGTTGCTTGCAGGTGGTGCATCCGTTTTCTGAGAATTTTTTTTTTACTCGCAATACAAGATGAAACATAAAATACGAAACAATCACTCAGCGGTGATGAGGGTCGAGAGTGCGAGAACGGCCAACGAAAAGCCTTCTACTGCCAGAGTGCTTGTCGCGCGTTTCCACCTTTTATCCGTATACTATATCCCTCAGAAATAACACACCGATTTTCGGCTGTTTTCATTTTTCGCTGCGATTTTTCTTTCATTATTCAAAAAATGTATTCATTCATTTTTTTATTAATTCATTTCATGCAGAACATTAAAAAATGTATAGTAATTATTCTTATTTATTGAATTTTGTATTTGATTAATTTAATTTATGATTTTTATTTTTATATTTTTATAAATATGAGCTTTTATAAAAAAAATATTCGCTGCACAATAGGACAAGTTCCTTCGCCCTCTTCGTGAACGACGGTATCTCGCGATATCGGTTTTTAATATTATTTTTCAATTTTTCATAGAATCCTCAAAACGTGGATGTACCGAGGATAAGCGTCTTCGATATCGAAATTTCATAGGGATCTCACCTTAACCCTCTCGTGATCCAACCTTTCGACTTTCACCTACGTTTTAGGCACCACCACGCACGGGTCCCTCCTTTCAAATCTTTTCACACCGATGTGTCCCGCGAGTTTGGAGCATGAGAGGGTTAAGGGTCCACTTTTTTTTTTTCCTTTTTTCACGTCTCGAAATGCGCATTTGACGAATGTGAAGGGTTACGGAAATCCATGACAGCGCAAAAGATTCAGCGACACGAAGAAATATTCGATGCGTAGCAATTAAAAATAATTCGGCTGAATATGCAAACTTTCGTGGACACGACTTCTATATGAATCCCGTTAAAATCACAAACTTTCTTCGCCAAAAAAAAATATATATATGACACATTCATATAGGTTCCATTTTAACTCGAAAGTATCGCCGAGATAAATTTCGCAAGAATATCAAACACCACTTATCGATACGATAAACTTTGTCGCATCGAGTGCTGAAAGCGTCGATCGCGTCGAAGTTATACGAGGAAAGTTCCTCTGTCGGACAATCGTGCCTTGTTTCCCCGCGCGAACGGGTCGCAAAAACGATTATTACCCAATAATTCGGTATTCAAAGCCGCCGGACGTTTGACCGTCGGTTCTCGCTTCCCAGTTGAAGAAACGCCGGACCGGATGCAAAGCAGCAGATAAAAGTAGAAATATATACTTTCGTAACGCGTTCGAGGGAAGGCTTTGCAAAAATATGGGAGATATATAAGTGCGATCCGGCGTCGGGGCTCGTAAACACGCTTGTTCGAGCGCCGTTTCGTTTCCAAATGTCGAACGCCGAACGTTTGTAATCTCGTCTACTCTCTCGATAATTTCCCATTGCCCGCGCTTAGCCGTCGACATTCCCGCGCGATGTTATGAACTTCGCGAGTCACCGGCCCGCCCGTGACCGTATAATATTCGGGAATGCGCGCACGCGCCCATTCGCCGCTCGTGGCACACGTAGAAAGTTCGATCGTCGATCAATTCCTCGATCGAAAGTGCACAAACGATCGATGGTCGTTCCTCCGCCCGTCGCGCGTCTCCTCCCTCGCACACTTCTATTCTATAGTATCTCCGAAGTCGGCTATTTCGCTGTTTCTCTCCGGCTTACCATATTCACGGCGAAGATCGTAATCGAGTTCATCTATCATAATTCATTCGATCCTAAGAAATTCTATGCCAATCCATTGTCTTCTATTCGCATTATAAAAAAAAAGAAACGGTAAATGAATTATTAAAAAGCCACTTTTTAACGCTCTAACTGTGACGACGGTACGAATGTGTACAATACTTTCTTTGTGGCCGATCAAAAAAAAATAAAGAGCTATGCGTCATCAGGCGGCCGAAAAAAAGCATTTTTGAGATTTTTTCATACCATCGTTATTATAAGTTTCTGACGAAATTTGGTATTTCAAAAATGATTATTGTATTATCATATTTTATAATTTATAATTATAATGATGATTAATTTACTTTTATAAATATTTTATACCAGCCGATGTCTGGGAAATTCATAAGTGTTTTTAGAAATTTTTTTAATCACCTTTTTTATTAAGTGAAAAAAAGTCATGAATTTTGGATACGTTTCAGAAATAACATAAAACTGTCTACTGAAACAATTTTCCAAAATGTTTGAAATATTTTGCAGAGCAAAACGTTCCTTTCTTCGTTTTTTAATTATGTCCGACACCTCGAACATATTTGCCTCCCGACTTACCGAGTTCGGCGAATTATAACCCAATTGCGGAATGCGGGCGCGAAGCATCCTCGTAGATAAAATATATCCCGTGAAAATTCCACCGCGTGTTTTGATACTGTTCGGCTTGAGTTCATGCCGCAACGCGCTTCCGTTGTCTTCAATAGTATAGAGCCCCCCCGACGCCTGTCACGTCGTTAAACTCGGAGAATTTACGTTCGCGAATCTCCAGCGTTAGCCCATATTCCGCATTGTACCCAACCGACGTATAACACGATACGCGGGTTGTACCCCCGCGTAAATCCTACATCGCCGCAAGTAAACGCTCGTGATATGGCCGACTTGACACCTTTATAGCTCCCTCGCCGAAAAAAAAAAAAAAAAAAAAAAAAAAAATTCTCAATTTTTTGTGCCTTTTATTTACGGTTTTCTTTCACTTTTTTCATTGCAGGTACTCAATCACGAATTCATGACACACCGTGCGGCGTATACACCTGCACATGGACAGCTTTTCTCCCGTCCGTACTCGATGCTCTTCGTGCGGTGCGTGCGATCGAGCGAGATAACTCTCGGTAGTTACAGCGCCGCCGCGTATTGCATAATAAAAACTGGTTGAAAGTTGCGTCTTCGGGAGTCCCGTCGATATGATCGGGAATCGACCGCGCGCCATGAAAACACCGTGGACAACGCTAGCACGAGAAACACTTGGAAAAAAAGGGTAAGTGTAATCCAGCGATCGGAGTTCGCCGATCTGCCTTACGTTCCGGCGAGAAAAACAACACTAACTATGCGATGTATCCGCGGCTATTGTGCGATTCGTCTTCGTTATGCATTTGGGTTGTCTTAATTATTGCTTTTATTACGTATACCACGGGATTTATGTATACGAGACGTCCGCGGATTTATAGTGGAAGTCCCGCCGGTCAACGGATAATTTATGAGTCTCGTCTCTTCATTCCGCCGTATGCGGGCTCTCGTCTCGGTATACGCTTTGCGTCATACTTTATCCGCGCGAAGATCAAGAGCACGAGCCAGCCTTGGCATTCATAAACTTGCGCCTACTGTACGGCAACGCCGCCGGCGGCCCTTTATCAATACGAGTTTTCTTTTTTTTTTTGGCTTTCGACGATACGTGTCATATTTTTGGGTTTTTGGAGCAGGATACAAATTACGACGATCAATCATTATTTTTAATATCGATAATCTTGAAACAGAAATAATTTTCAAAATTAATATGATATTGATACTATTTATTAACAATTTCAATGTCACAAGAAAAAGATGAGGATTACTGAAAAACAGGAAGACGCAATAATCGTGCATGAAAATCACGCCGCCGAATAGGGCGTAAACAATGAGAAGGCGAAAGTCTGTTTTTTTCTTCTTTATTTGCCGACAAAGCCGCGCCGTATACAGAAGTATCTCGGGAATGACGAGGTGAAGCTTGAGAAAAATCAAAGACGCGTCGGGCTAGCCAAGCATTCCAACGGAATATCCTTCTTTTTCATAAGGTTGTATGTTTTTTTTTTCTTCTCACTCTCGGCGCTTCTTGACGGGCCGGGATAAAAAGCTCGTCGAGCCGTTGAAAATTAAGGTTTTTTCTATCGTCGTGCACGCACCGTGCCCCGTCGTATTTTCGTATTATCGTCGAGAAAAATTCACAATGAGTCTGCAACAAGCATTCAGCTTTGATATAATCCGAGCGATGTTGACGTCTTTTAGCTCGATTCTGTCGGCAATTCAATGGCAACTGAAATGAAAGGAAAAAAAAACACGAAGATCGCCAAATCATTGCTCCCGTTATCAGCAAGTCCGATGTATTCCTCAATGTTTAACGGTTGTCTGACCGCAAGCTCCGCGCCACGCGCGTATGTATTCCGAGCGAGCGATGGCACAAACGCGTGGGAAGGAATTTCTTCTTGGCGGGTTATAACGCAGCTTCGATTTTAAGGACATTGCAGACGCGCGAGGCGTTGGTCAGCCGACGAGTAGCCGAACTCGAGAACCATATTGTGTTCGCAAACCAGTTCTCATCCAGGAAGTTTCTTCTCTCACCCTCCTCGGGTCGCTCCTTTTCACCGCCGATTTCGTTTTGTTCGCCTCCTCTGTCGTCTTGTTTTGCAAATTTTTATTTTTCTCCTTTATCCGCGTTGGCTTACTCGAGCAAAGGTGGGCGAAAGAAAAGTGTTTGCACGCGATGAGGTGCAAGGAAGGAGGATAGCTTCGCGGGGATAGGCACTCGAACGAGGGCTTGACCGGCCGGTGAACCTGATCGAGGAAGACGTAACACATTCCGTAAAGGGCCTACCGAAAATAAATTAGCTGGTGACGTGCCGTGGGGGAGCAGAAGGAATCTTCGCGCCTCGCAGCGAAACGTACGACCGGAACGAGGATGGGAAGAACTACCATGGAAATTTGAGAGCGTGCATGAAAAATCGGAACGCTGAACTTTAAGACGATGCGCAGAGGTGTCCGGTTCATTTTTCATTCGATATTTAGTTGGGAAACTTTTCTACCTTTTTTTTTTCTTTTCTTCTTTTTTTTTTTCTTCTTCTTTCCTTGTATTACGATAACAACTAATAAAGATTCGAAGAGCTTGCCCGGGGACTTATGAACTTCCGAAGATTGCGACGGATACGCATTAACATACTATTACGGAACGATAAAATTGGAGAGGAAAGATTTTTCACACTCGGAAGGAAGATTATGTTAATTGAGAGAAATCCGACCGGACATCAATATTGTAGCGGATTCGGACGGCGCGTGATACGACTGTTTTTTGAATACAGAGAAATTCTTGGCGATCTATCGACGATATATACACGTGGGTGGGGCGAGGTAGCAAAATAATTCCGATAGCCCGCCGACGAGCCGAGAAAACTTTATTGCTTTACTCTCGCTTCGGCCTTCGAGCCGTTAAAACGTTTGCTCTGTGTGGAGGTTCGGAGGTTACGTGTGCGAGGTACGCGATGAGGTTCCGTAATCGAGCGCTCATCGTGTCACGTACCTCGGGGAAAATCCTACGATTTTTGCGCGAGTAGCACGAATGTTTATTTATATCCTATTAAAAAAAGAAAAAAATTCTCAGACGAAGCGGTTCGATAAATAGCTGCTCCTGAACCGGGCAAATTATTTCGTACAGGAATTTACTGCCAGAGAAACTCGACATTGCGACTTCAGTCGCGCCGGCAAAAAAATAAAAAAATGTCTTGCCAATTACCGATTTTCCGCTCAATTTTTAAATGAAATTGCTATCGAATTGGGAGTAACACCGGATAAATACAAAGATGCGTGGAACATTTTTTGAGGGTGTTCAGTTTTTAAGGAAAGCAAAAATTAAAACTCCCACACGGTCCCAAAGGTGTGCTTCGTCACACATTTTCTTCTCGCTTCTTCGATCGTCCTACAACCCGAAAAACCAGCTGTACGTCAATGACGAAGGCTATGTGTCCCAACGTTTTTTCTTCCCTCGTGGATCACGAGATCAACTTATTTTACGCCCGTCTAAAGACTTGCAGCCAAGGAACACGCGTCAGTTACGGAAAAACAGAGAATTTTTTTCTCCGCCCACATTTTAAGGTAGTACCGTCGCTTGGTATTCGCACCTTTTCGCCAAAAGTAAGAGAAAATTGTAAATACTTCTCGATGGTACAAAAATGAGGAAAGATCCATCTATTTTAAAGGCACCGAAAAGATAAATTGTACATAATCATCATTCCAAAATGTTATTAGCAAATAGACAAAAAAGAATCGCTCAGATTACTCGGAAAGCCAACTTTTTTGAAAATGAAAATGAATAGTTAATTTTCCTGAATCCGTATGATTTTTTGTCTCTTTTAAACATTTTTTTCGGATTTCTATACCATCGAGAGGCATTTGAAATATTCTCTCATTTTCCTGGAACTGATGCGAAATGAATGCAAAGCGACATAATTATTTCAAGCGTGATAACACAAAGTTAACTCGTGAATTACTCCGGAATGTATTTCGCCGTATCACCATATTTTGTTAACAATTATAAACAATCTCGCGAGACAAGAGAATAGCGAGCAAGCCTCCTGTGACTAATTAATTTCGTTGTGCTAGCGCGAAGTAGAATAATCTGTGGCGAAACAATCGCGGCATTATTTCAAGCGCGAAGTCCCGCATCCTCGGAGTCGAATACTCCGAATCGTTAGTGTACTCGTACCCGCTGCCCACCGCGGTTAGCTATCGTCGACGACACGCATCGTTATACACGCGCGTATATACGTATACGTGCGCTCAAACGGAGCGGCGGCGCACCGCGCGGCGAGCCCGGGCGGATTATTCCCGGCGATAAAGATGCAAATTTCGGAATGCCCGAAACGGCACCAGGATGTTGTGCCCGCGGGTCTGTGTATACTCCAGACTGGTGTAACATCATGTAACTGTGCGGCCGCGTCAGATCGGAGGTGCCAGTGAGTCAGGTCTGCTCCGTTGTGGTCATCCTTTCGAAACAGTAGTTCCGAGAACCAGTCAATCTCGTTCGCTCCACCGCAACACGTACTCAGTAAATCGAATTAATTTTGTCAATTCAAGATACAATTAAATTTCTGTCGAATCAGATAGAAATTAAAAAAAAAGCGCATCGGACGACACTGACCCGATTAAAAATTGCTGATCAACCGGAACTTCCGAGACGGGACCGGCAACCTCCGTTGTCTCTTAGCTTGTATTTGACAAAGAATTCCCTTACGCGCATAGCGAATTAATATTATGCAAAACATCCGTGGACGGATCTCGGCTGCGCCGGACGAATGAACCGAGCGGGTCAAGAAATTTCGTCGTTGCATAATACATAATACCGGAATGGTGGGCGTGCGCTATCCATGAAAATGAGCTTTAGAGCTTTCCGGGTCTCATCTTTAGTCGAGTTTTGCACAGTGGCACCGGGCAACCGTGACCTGACCTTCGGTGCCACTGCGAATATTCTGCAGGCGTTACAGCCGCGACTGCCACGCGATGCCCGGACGTGAATTCACGTAACTGTACGTGAATGCGCTCCGGCGAGTACTCACCCTAACGTGCTTTGACATGGAAATCTCGTTGCCGAACTTGCGCTCGCACTCGGGAAAACTTAGGTTGGTTAGTGGATGTGGCCCAAAGGAGCTGAGTTATTAAATCAATTTGTTGTAGAATCATCAAACTTCGCGTAAAATATCCAACGTTCATCCGTTTGCAAATTGTGGCTAAAGAAAATTGGTCATTTCAAGCTTTTGTGAGCTTAATTGCGACCGAAACTCGATTCAAATGATCGACCAAACTTCGGCTCAAATATTGGACCAAAGTCAAAAAAAAAAAAATTAGCTACGCGAGACGCGAGAATTATTGCTTACGATATCGGTGGGTTTGTATCAATTGTTTTATTATGCACGATACGGATCATTAATCAAGATTCAAAACGGCGACAATATATTCGTATTCAACATACTAATTTCGTAAGAATTTAGTGTTAAGATGACCCACGCAAATTTATTGCTCTTATATGCGCGATCGTACGCGCAAGAATGTCGCGCGTGGGAGGAATTGACGATAGATTGGATTATCTATCGCGCTATCGAAAAAAAATAAAATGAGATTTAAAGAATCGAGCGACTCGCTTCTGATGGCCGGCGCCACGGTTGTTTATTTCTTTAGCCTTGTCGTCTCGATGACCAATTGTAGTTCGATGTTAATTTTCGGTTCGATTTTTCATGTAATAAAAAAAAGAAAGTGTTCGAGGCATTGGATCGACGATTGGAAGGCCCCGATTATGTGTTCCGACCGACCTTCGGAAGCGAGATGCTCCGAAACCATTAGAATCATGTAAAGGTCCTGCACCTGCGCCATTCGACGTACCTATGAGTGGTCATCAATATTTGCGCAACCAAGCATATTTCTGGTAAAATAATTTTTATCGGCAAAAATTCTTCTTGGGGTAATAAACGCCCAATATGCTCGGTTATCGATTAGCGAGTATAAAATATGAATGAAGAAATAAGTATGCGTTGTCGTTCCTATGAATAGCGACCCATGGATCTATTAATAGCCAATATGCGTGTGTCGACTCAGAATATTATCCCCCAAAAAAATACAACGTTTTGTTTAATTTTCTTCGAGTTTCTTCGATACTGAATAATTTCCTGGAGGGACGTTTATGTATATAGTTGCTATTAAAAGTGATGCAATTAGTTGAACTATAATTATATTTATCATCGTTATTATCGCAACAATAAAACATAGACGTGCCGATTGGACAATATTTTATAGTAGTAATAACTGTACCTCTTTTCACTATGTAATTTTCCATTCGGTAGAGATTATTTACGCGCAACGTTGTAAATCTGCTACTATTCGGAGCATGGCCGGCAATAGGTGTATTTTATGGCCCTTATAGGCTTCGGGAATTGCGAAACGCAGGTTCAAAGGGTATGCGAATGGAACCGCATTCAAATTTCAAGGGCCACGTACATGGATGTACGCTCATCTCTGATCCACCGAAATGTAATGCCACTCCGAGTGCATATGGCGTTGATTAATCACGCGTTATAGGTTGTCAGGATGTTATTTGATCGTTCCGTTCTGACGTCCATGTCAACCCTTCGACGTGGGATTGACACGGGGGCGTTCGTGTGCCAGCCGGAAATATCGATACGAACGCGTTTACACTAACCCGCTAAGAGCCCGATAGAGCGCCGGCGAAATGGAGCAACAGCATCATCATTCACCGGGCGTACTGCCAGGACCACCGGTGGAGCACGTCTTTCCACGCAAGCCTATGGCACCTGGGACAAATTCTCGGGACGCCCAACTTGACGTCCTGTCGAAGGGCATTACTGTACAAGAAGTGCGACAAAAAGAAACAAGAAAAAAAAAAGAGAAAAAGACGAATACCGACCTTCCACAGGACTTTTTATAGTAACTCAAGTACCAATTTTTTCAGAAAATTGATGATTCCGCTATTTTGTCGATAATCCGTCGATGATAACTTACTAATATCAGAATTAGGTATTCGAATCGAGCATGCTGAAAAGTATCCACGTTTCTAGAATATGAGAGAATCATTTTTCCATCGCTTTGCCACCGATAAATATGTTATTTCCTGTATTGTAGGTAAAGGTAACGCTTTCGAGATCGCAGGAAAAAGGACCGAAAAAGAAGACTGCTGTATAAATACATTTTCAGCAGCGAGTGAAACTTCCATCGAATATAAAACCAATGAATAAACGGTATGTGGTAATTCCTGGATATCTATTAAACCGTTATTCGTTTTAGTCGATTGGATCCGCGGCTACGGGGTATCAAAATTGTACATCGGGACGAAGCTCTTCTAAGATTGATATCGACTGTCAAGAATGACGAGAGCACATCCAACACAATGTGGCGCGCGAAACGCTTCGCGATATCTCTCGATCGTTCGATGCGCGGAACGATAGAAATTGCCGACTTAAAGGGTAGGGGTTAGCGCGGTCGCTTCGCGAACGGCACTGTCTCTTTAAATTTTCGCGGCGCGCACAGCGCGCGTTGCAAAAGCCGGCTCGTCATAATCTATGTGACGGCGACAGCAAGTTCGAACGATGTAAAATCGTTAGCGAGCGAACAATAAATAAGTCGGTTAACGACACATCCCCGGAACACGATTCAGTCGTTGAATATTAACTCGACAAGGCGCGCGAGGATCGTTACGAAACTCGGGACTGCTGCAAGAGCAGAGAGACGCGGCGTTATCAGGGGGTAGGTTGAGGAGCTCGAACGAAACTTTTCGGGAAAGTCTCTGGTTTGTTCGGTGGCTCGTTTCTCAAAGTTGCCGGGTTGGGGCACACCGGAACGGACGAGGATACGGAAAGGGCAGAAACATTCGGTGGCGTCGGAACGAAGCCGGCAATGATGAAGTACCACGCAGGCAGGCTCAACATCGGCCTCGCCCGTCAAGAACTCTTGTAAAATTAATTGAATATTTTACTTGTCAAAAAGGTCGGGGAAAAAGGCGGTTGCCATAGCTCTCGATCCGGTGACTCGTATATCGACGCTACGTACTCTGGCTGCTCGTAAAGCGGCAGCCACAGCGAGGAAAAAACGAATTCAATGTCCTTTATTTTAATAGCCATTTACCGCGAGCCTTCGGTTACGAAGAGAATAATTCATCCGATACTTTGCAGATTTTTTTTATTAATAAAAACTTCCCGGAAGACTGATTAACAAAGTTATTCGAACCGAAGTATCGACATTCGTTCGTTGCGCGACATGCATTAATGGGCGCCCGTTTCCGCGTGTAAAATTTGGGTAAATCAACTGGTCAATCATTTTTCCGCTATCAGAAACGATCTCCAATTTTGGATGTGAAAATAACAAATTGAGGTTTCATTTCTTTGTAAAATTATCGTGAGGATTTATTACTTTGAATATTCGCACTCAACGTTAATGAATTCTCGATGGTTTTACGGTTCCACGACTTTTATCTCCATTTTCCGAGTTACATTAAACGAGAAGAACCTCACCCCGTTCACACTCGCCAATCTAACTACGAAAGAGAATGGAATGAAAAAGTGTTTTTTTTTGGGTTCGTTAGTCGTTCACCCAACTATTATGTGGCTTCCGCTATCGTCTGAAAAGTTTTCACCCGTTGGCGAGCGTAACTTCATTGATTTCCTTTCTATCTCGGAATTTCAACTCTCCTAATGCCCCAATAATAGAATCTTCCCACTCATCGAAACTTTAAATCGCCCACCGAAGGCCTTTGAGTCTGCTCTCTTTAATTACGCTGCTCGGTGGACCGAAAATTCCACAAAAAAAAACACGCTGCGGAGAAATTAATTTTGAATTCACGAATCCGGATATTACCTCATTTGGAAGGCACGCAGTCACGACCTTGTTACTTCAAACAGTAGAAAATCAAAATTATAACTCTGTTGAAAGCTTAAACAGAAAGAGCTTCTTTAAGCTTTGAAAAGATTAAAAAAGATACGGGGCAAACGACATATGATTTTAAATCTCTTTCAATTACTTAATTCGATGATTTTTTTCGCTCAGTGCAGCATTGCAGAGACGGAATATTGTTGTATGAAACACGAATATATTTCCTGCAAAAACATTTTTTTGAGCAAAGTCTCCTTCGGCAGGCAAGAAAAGTACGGAACATTCGAGCGTAACAGGATTTCAATTATACCGTATGTCGTTTGTGTACGCCAACGAGTTCTCCGCCGTCGCCCCTTGCTGTGCGCGCAATCTTCAAGATTGAATGCTCTCACCTCGGGGCCAATTCCAAGAGATTTTCCACGGATGGAATGAAGGCGCTTTGCAAATGACACCTATACACCGTTGAAATTGCACACCGGATATCCCCATCATTCTACGTCCCCTTCCGAGCGTACGAATTCACTCTCGTAGCTTTTTGTCACGCTGAATAGTGGGCCGCATTCTTCTTTGATGAACGCTAATCGATGAAACGTAAACACTTTTTTCGTATCTCGCATCAGCTTTCACTCGATGCAGTGTTCGAGAACCTTGAACTGCCTAGGCCTGTGATGACACTGAACGGAATATGGCTTCGGGGACGATCGCTGTCTGACTTATCGAATATGGATGAAACATAGGGAATTAAACCGATGGATCCGAAACGCTCGCATCGCAAAGCAGCCAAAGCCCCAGGCGAAATTCGACTCGCTGCCACATCGTTAAACTCTCGCAATAAGAGGAAGCGGGATAGGTGATGATTGCATGGAAAACTTTGATGGCGCGCCACTACCCTGTCTCCCAAGGTCGTCCTCCGCAGCGAACACCCATTCTCGAGTCATCACAATTCCGAAGTTTGAGCATCCGAACATGTTGCGATTTAGATCCGTATCGTCGTTGATGCACTGCAGCGAGAATGGTGCAACCCCGCAGCCCCGGGGCTTTGCTGTGACAAAACCTACAGCACATACCAGAAGCGTATATAAGACGGTTCTCGGTGACAAATACCTCAGAGTGATTCCAACCAAAACTTCGTACTCTCCTACTGTTCCCGACGAAACTTTTTCACGACAAAGATAACATCATGAAAACGGTAAGCATATTTATTTTATATTTATATTATATTTTTCAAGTTATATTTATTTATCTATTTTATTTATTTTATTTTTGGCGTTTATATTTTTATATTATAGATAATACTGCACCGTAAAAACGGCTCACAATGAATTATTCGTATTTAAAAAATTTCAAAGCTTCGGGTCCAATAAACAAAAATCAATAAATCGTTGAAACGTGTCCAGAATGTTTGAAAAAGTCGAGAACTCACCTTCAGAGCACGCGTCTAATTGTGCGTACGTGCTTTAGAAGAAATCTGGAAACTTTGCGTACTTACATCGTGATATCGGATTTTTTCAGACAATGCTCTTGGTCGCTTTATGCGCAACCGTATTGGCACGTCCGCAGGAACTTTCAACTCCGAGAAGCATAATCCCGATCGTCGAGCACGAAGAAGTTCGGGACGAGAATGGTCAATACTCGTTGAGATACGTTGGGGGAGATGGTACAATAGCGACCGAGCAAGGATCATTAAAGCTAAACGCCAATGGAACGGGTCACGTTCTGATCAAGCAGGGAAGTGTTCGCTATTACGCGCCGGATGGAACGCCGATAGCCCTCGACTGGGTAGCCGACGAGAACGGTTTTCGCGCAACTGGAAGTCATTTGCCAGTCGCGCCTGTTTCTGCTGTTGATGCTTAACTCTTCGCGCGAGTAATCTTCGATCATATTCCTCTTAATTAATTCGCAAATGGACGGTTATCGCTGATGCCATTCAAATTTATGCAGCATGAACGGCTGCAAAACAAACCGTGGCTCCCGAAACGTCACACGAGGCGATAAGGCGTTATCGCCGTGAATTTTGCAAACAAAGCAACAGCCCAAGCTCGGGAAACCTGAATTATCAAACACATTGTTCTTTAGAAAAAAATCGTGAAACAAATCGACGTGGGTCGACTTTGAAATATATTTTTCTTATCCATATTTACAATTGTGCGTTTGATTTTTTTCGTTTATCATCATCCCTGTCTTATCGCGATGCTCAGCAGTTGCATCGCCCAAAAGTGCATGCGGGCCTGGTGAAAATAATACCGACGGTGCACCGTGGTGTCGGTGTTCGATCCGATTTGCAAGTAACTCTCGTCTTTGTTGTAGGGTCTCCATAAATTTCGTTCCGACGTCAGTTTCGAAGTCGGAGATCTGCAATTGCGTACATAAGATTGATTTTTTTTTACGATCTTAAAATAATATCATTTCTTCCGGGTAATGTATAGTTTGCGTAGAAAAGGAGTACCCATTGGTGGCGAACGATGTCCACAGATCGATCATAACATCGATGATCCTCTCGTCGGGGCGGCTGACTTTGAGTTCCGGATAGCCCAATTGTTCGGGCGTGAGTGGAAAAATGTAGATCATATCGTCGGTATGTGTGACGCCGATGTTGTCGTTGGTCCCGATGAGTTGTATGGTCTTGCTGACCGTGCCCCGATACTCGAACGAGTAATAATAAAAATCGTTTTTCATTCTTTGCATAGCTATCTGCATGTGGACTATCGCTGGGAATAGGAAAGCCAGGTCGTCAACCAAATTCGTCATGTTTTTCGTAAACTAAAATCGGAAAAATTGTATCCACCACCTGCGCATCGTGAATCGTGCGCGGATTTGTCGAGAGAGCTTTCAATCACTCACAGCCTGCTTGTCGCTGGGATCGATGCCGTTGAAGTAAAAATTCTTGATATCGGTGACCGTTTTGTTCGCATTGGCGACCGAGAGGAAGCCCTCGCAGACGTACAATAGGAAGGAATCGAGGTTGTAGGCGATGATATCGTACGCCGTATTGTTTACGTAAAATACTTGAAAAGAAAAAAAAAAACGGCAAGATGAGTCGTTAGTTTCGATAATCCATTGAATGCCGAGGCAAGGACGATAAAATACCAACGTGAAGTCAAGGCGAGTCCTTCGTCGGCGACGTTACCCGATATCCAAGGATAATCCTTCATTTTACTTGAGAGCATACGCTTCAGCGGGCTCGATGTTAGAAAGGCGCCTTCGAGATTCGGCTCGTTAGTCGGCGCCCAGGTGCAAACGAGCTTCAGGATACCGCCGAATATATCGTTCGAGTTAACAATATCGTAAACGTCCGCTTGCCGAAGACAATCGATCAGGATACGAGAATTGTTTGTCGGACAATCGAGGTACTTGGCAAGATCAATCGCGTGAGTCTTGTACTCCTCGTTATCCCTGTAGGCCCAGAGGGTCAATGAACTTCCGCTGTGAGTTATGTACTGGTGGAACAGACCTGTGCATGTGATAAGCGAACGGTTGCAATATACTAGCACGAATTGACTGGGTTCAATCCAGAGATAACGAAACAATTGGTTGTTATTGTGTTAGCAACTGGTCCTATGGTTAGCAATTGAAACGATTGGAGACGATTGTTTCGTCATAGAGAAAGACTAATTTTAAAGCTAACTAACAAGGAACGTCAATTCCGTGCCCTTGTCCGATTTTGACAAACTCAAGAATATGGTACTATTTAAAAACCCGAGATTTATATTTATTTCAGTATGTCAAAGGTTAGACGGCGTTTTAATCAGCATTAGCCGATTTCGATTCAACGCCTCAATTAAGCTTCAAGGTAGTTCCATGCAAATTTAGGGGTCAAAGACACTGAAGTGTTGTCTCTTGCAAAATGATACTTTCCGCAAATTAGTCATTATCCCATAGCTATCGAGAGTTACGCGTATTTTTGACACTCGATACTTTTGTACATTGTAATAAATTGATTTACATCGAGAGTGTATTAATTGCAGCTGTGCTTCGATGCTACTCGTCTCTCTACGAATTATTGTGTAATTCCGCAACGAGTTTAGTCGCGCGGCATCGGCACACGTTTGCACCAACAAAATGTTGCGATGAATATTCATAGAATTGTTATGCAATATTCGCGGTAATTAGCCAATCGTTTGCGGTATATGTTGAGTCGCGCGATTGCGCTGAAAATAACGCACGCACGAGAAAAGGAGACACGAACCGTTACTGGAGTCGGACACAACGTGCAGATTGACGCTGACACCGCCGGCGCTCTGTCCAAAAAGCGTCACTTTGTCGGGATCGCCGCCGAATGCCTTTATGTTTTCCTGCACCCAACGAAGCGCGAGCACTTGATCTTTGAGACCGAAATTTCCAGGTGCCTCGGCGTCGCCTGTGCTCAAGAAGCCCAGCACGCCCAGTCGATAATTCATCGTTACCAAGACCACGTCCTTGTCCATAATGTAATTCGGTCCCAAGTACGTCGTACTCGAATTACCCAACACGAAATTTCCACCGTGGATGTAAACCATCGTTGGGTACAGTTGTGAAGGATTCAACTACGAAGGAAAGTCAATATCGACGCAATTAGACGTTTTTCTTGAGAAGTTGTCGATCACTTGCGCTGAAGCGCCGAACGTCCCGATAAAATCAGTGGCTTTGGGAGTTGAACACTTTTCATTATTGAGATAGTTTTGTACTTTAGTAAATAATTTGGTTTAATTTTTTTTAATGCAATAACAACGTGCATGATTGTACCTGTGGCGTATACACGTTCAAGTATAAACAATCCTCGTAGCCAACCGGCTCTTCATTGTCATCGTTCTGTGGGCATTGATTGGCGTCGACGACCGCCATGAATGTGCCGTTCCATGACTTCGCTGGCAATGGATTCTTAAATCTGTGCGATAAAATCGACAATGTATCTTCAATCGCGAAAATATCGAGAATGGTCCATCGAAAATAATTGAATTAGCAACTTCGATCCCTGTTACGAAATATTTGGGGTCGCTCAACAAGCTTTCTTTTTATGAACGAATTCTAATGACCCGATAAATTATGCACTCATACCCCACTTCATCGCAATATTGCGAGACTCGTCCACCGAAAAATATCATTTTTTCGATTTAGCGCCAATCTGTTGTATTTTTTAGAGTGCTTCATAGAAAATCAAAACACGTTTTTCGGGTTGAAAAAATTATAAAAACCAAAAATAATTTCCACACACACACGGAATGATTTATATAACTTTAAATAATTTTAACAATGTTTAAAGTTCTTTTTTCATCCTTGGAATCACGTTAGTTTAAATAGGCACTTTCGAACTATCGTTATCGTTACATGTCTCGCGTTCAACTAATCACAATTCTTCGCCTATGTTTCCGTTTCGACTTCGCGTGCCGGATCTCAATCATCGTACACTGTCATTATTTTTCACTCTAGAACGAAACGACTTTTCTTTCCGCCGAGGAGCTTCGAATATTCTGATCGAACACGCAAACATCAATTCTCACGAGGTATTGACGAATTTCTAACAATCTCGACGCGACCCTTAACGCACTGTACCTGAGCGGTCCGATCGGTGGTTGCGCGTACGGTATTCCGAGAAAAGCCGGAAATTTCCTGCCGTGTCTCGTGATCAGGGTCGTGCCACGAATTTTTCCCTGCGATATTACGATTTCCTCTTGTGCCTCGTGACAACCGAAACAAAATGTCATCACGAGAAATATTGCGAGCGATGTGTCCGCGCGACTGCCCGCCATGACAATTGACTGGCTAATACGAGGAGGCTTCTGTTGTTAATAAAGCCTCGTCAACGTTTGCACCGATAACGATAAGTACAATCATAACAGCGCAACGGCTTAACTCATCGACTTTCCACCGCTTACCGGGGAGTTCCCGTTTCACGTCGACATTCGCCGTCAATGAGAATGTTCATTGTATTTTTCGTGAAATCCCATATTAGAGCGCTCGGTAATTGGATAGTCATTTCTTCTGTTGTCGCATTATTGTCAAAATATTTTTCAGTCACGACGGCGATTTCGACATTTACGATTGCGATGAATTACGAACGAAGCGTCACAGATGATGTCGTTAAAGCACAAGTGCAGAGGCGAAATTGTCGAGAGACATGCAACAGGCGTACCGGCGCACGTGTATCGGGAACGGCACGTGCCTTCAAACTTTTCTTCGAATTTACATTTCGTCATATAGATCTGGAAGCCTTCGCGATCACGATTCTTCTCTTCCTGCAGTGGATTTCGTATGCGCGGGGTGGGGAAAGAAAAATTCAATCTCCTCACATTCGTACGTGATTGCAAGGATGTTCTGGCGCTTATGGCGGTAGAGAAAATTCTGCATATCCGGAAGCACGCGGTAGGCTTCCGTTTTTCTAGTGATTTATTTTCAAATCCTCGTAAAAGTTTTTCTACTCGATAGCTTGTTTATCTTGCCCCTTGTTAATATATCATATTTTATATACATATATGCATTAAATATTAAAGATATAGAAAACTAAATTTTTGATCCTGATATCAGTTTTAGTCTTTTGTTGGCGACACGAAAATTGGAGCACGGCTCCTTAACAACGGACCGCTGTAACGCCTGTTTACGTTTTTTGAAATGTACTAAACGGATTGTTAGCTTGATGACTAAATGGTCATGGGCAAAAGAATAGCTGCAACCAAGACTGGGAAGAAAGTTGAAGTGACATCGGTCAGATATTCGGACCTAAATCGAGACCTTCCAACTAATTGTGTCCATCGTTGCCTACGAATTAATTAATCCGCAAGAACAGGTAAAGCCTAACAGAAGTACATAGAAATAAAGTGAAAGGGAATACCAAAAACGTACGAAAAAAATGTGATCAAAGGAGAGTAGGGAGCCGGCAAGGATCCTTTGTGAGTACCATTGACGTTGGGAACCGTTCGGGATTTATCGGGGCTGAAAACGATTTGTCAGACGATTTAGTTCGACGTTTGTGCGGTTGCTGTGCCGGATGAAGGTTTTCGCAAAGCTTCCATCAACGGTTCTCGATTTTCCCTCCTAGTGTTGGCGCTTACGTGCTTTGCCGATATCGAAAGGATCTTGTAAAACGTGTTGAGCGTTGCTAAAGTGAACGATTAAGTTATCATGCGGTGGATTGGATCCTGGTGGAAATTCACCCGGGGTCAAACTAATTCGGTAACAGAGCCGACGATTACCTAGGGCAAACTTTGGCGAAGTACCGCGGAAAAGGTTCGAACACCGAGGCAGGTTCGGCTAAACGATATTCGATTGTTATAGCGAAATTATGTGATATTCTTGAAATATTGCAATCATAATATGTAACGAAATGGTACAAGAGAAGTGATTCAAGACATCGCAAGCCAGATGATACGACAAATTTACTTGAAGAATAAGTTTTGAATTATGTGAACGTTTTTTTAGCACTTTTCTTCTTTTCGTTTCTGCTTACTGAGGGGCTTGTAAGATCACGCGTTCGCGGAACGCAGATTCTTCCTCGCTCTCGCCAGCGGTCTATTGGTCTATCCCCTATAGTCGTATTGATCGAATCTCCTTAATTCCCTAGCGCCTTGAAACCTAAAGCGCAAATTGCTCGATTACGTGGTCAGCGGTACGATTCCCAACGGTCTAATAGCTTCGCGACCCTGCCCTACATAAGTCGCAATCAAACAAGTAAATACGAGAACCAACAGCCATTCCCATGACGTCTCCCTCAAGGGGAGCACCATTCAACTTTCATACTGCTAACGGGAAACCCATCTGTTTGGCTAGTTCCGACCCTGCCCGCATGCGTAATTTGTCGGCCTATGGAACTTTTTTTTTCACCGATCTCTCCTCCTCGACTATTCTCGTCGACACTCCACAAGCTAATTTTTTTCCACCGTTTGTCGTAAATTAATTGGGCTTGTTCCTCGGCTCAGTAATTCTTTTTTCGGCCTTCGAAGCGCAATTAAAATTTCTGTATGGCCCAGTTCGGCTTAGTTCTGCGTACGCGTCCCAGAAGCCTTGCCCAATTTTCAATAGAGCTCAATCGCTCACAATGTCATCGAACATAAATGATAAACTAGTGAATTATTATATCCACATGAATCCTAAAAATTCGGAATTGACAAAAGAGTTACTGACATGAAGTCAACCAAGTTTGATGGGAATCTTCTGTGTCCAGTTCGCACAATGACGTTGACCAACCATATTCATGATCATAACTTTGTTCGTTTAACCATTTCGTGAACGCGACAAGAAAAAATCGTCGATATCAGATTCATAAGTAGGTGTCACTTAACTCATTGACCCTAAGGCGAGCTAGTGGCAAATGAATAACCTGATAAACGAGAATCCGATGAAGTCCCAAGGTTCTTTTAGCTTTATTGTGATAGAGCCAGCTGCGCCGGAGATCTCGATCGCATACCGGATTCTGCAGATGAGTGCCTCGCCCTCCCTTCCGAGAACAATATATCAGCGGCTCGTTAATCACGAGCTCCCCATACTATAACCCTATTTCGAGAATTCAACTATCGATAGCTCCTGGCAAAACAGTCGTTCGTTATATCCTTTTTTTCGACGATCCATCCTCACCCTGTGTATTCTTTTAATATCCGCAGCGAGTGGAACGAAGGTTCTCAACCGACGAATACAAACAACCCGCCTGAAAGGCCTCGCATTTTTGGGATTCACATCGGTTTTTTTTTTTGTTTTTTGAAACTCCACTGGCATCGAACGCGGCCACTCCAATTGAAAAATGCTGTTTAAAGCGCCCGATAAAAGCCAATATTTTTAAATGGTGAGCTTCACTTGTGCGAGCTTCCGTTTTCATTTTTGCGCGCTGTGAATACAAAAGGGTGGGCTGGGATGAAGGCATTTTTTAATTAACTCAGTACATTTTATAGGCACGTGAATTTAATAACGAAATGGCCCGGAAAATCTATATTTCTCGGAAAGCCAAATCGTTACATTGAATTGAATTTCCGGCTGCATTCGAACGTTATATTTGTAACATATAAAAAAATTATAATTGCCTGCTGAATATTTGCACAACATTCACGCGAATCGAGAACTGCGATGTTCAAAAAAAAAACCATCTACTTTATTCACAATTTCTTATAATTGTGAGGTACTAGCTATTCGAAGAGCTTTTCAACACCTGTATCTTTGATTCGTATAAATCCGTGAACGTTGAAGAAAATTCCGATTCGCAACGAAAATAAAGCAGGGCTGAAAAAACGCTGAGAACGTTTCCGCGAATGTGAGATTTTGCAGATTTTGTGGCGCTGGGTCGGCGACGGTCGGGGGAACAATCTTCGGCAAGATTGTGAGGAGTTCTCCCGCGAGAGCTGACGAAAAGTTTTATGTCTGGTCATGAACGTTTCGAAGGATCGAGGGAAAAATCGCTCTTCCGCCCGTCGAAGCCGCTGTGGTTTCAAAGCTGTACGGGGGAAGCACGTCTCGGAGGACCTCGCCTGATCTCGCCCTGTCCTCCGCGCTATCTTTTTGCAGCACCGAATGAGCAGCCTCTCGCTCTCTAAGCTAATGCCGCGAGTTAAATCCCTTGAAATATCCGGCGCTCAACTGCTCCGCATAACTCATCCACCGGGCAGCGTTTAATCAGCCACGAATGCTTTAATTGAGCATACTTAATCACCGCGCTGTTCAACTAGTATACAAACACATGCCGCAGTCGCGAATACCCAAAGTTCGAAATATATATCATACAACGAGATAAGATCCGAATGAAAATGCCGTGTGCACGAAATAAAATCCAAATAAATCCTCATCCTAATCCAAATGCTTGCGCAAGTTGATGCGATCGTTTGTTACGATTACGAAGAATTTTCCAAACAAGAAATAATAGCATTTTATAATTCAATCAAAGCGCGATTTATTCAATACTGCCCTGCTAATTACTATAATTTTTACCAAGCCTCGCGAACGATAAAATCCGGAAGCGAAATTCATGCTTGATGAAAATCTCATGGGATGAAACGCTGTAACAAGTTCTACTAGCTCACACCCACTCGGCTGCTATTTCACTTATTACTTTCCGAGAGCTTGTGGTAATTATGAGTAAAACGAATAAATCTACCTAAATTAATGACGATACGTACCGTATTATCTAATAGCAGACGAATAAATGTACGATAAACTTATCAGTTTTATGACAATGAATAATGATGTGTGTCACGAAAAATTAATAATTCTCCAAGTAAACGAGAGAAAATCAAGTCCAATGAAGGATTCTGCTGCGTATAAACCCTCGTTTGGTATTTTCAATTGGTCCGCATCACATAGAGCACTTCAGCTACTTGCGTTATCAATCAAGTGCATCGGGCACACCTCGTAATCTGATCGATGGAGTCTCGGTGATTTCATTCGCGGTAACGGTAATTGGAAAGTCAATTTTTCGGGCCTGATCCCACGGTTGATAAAGCCTTCCGTAAAACGGTCTCCCGTTACCCGGCGAAATTGGAGAGCCCGTCGTTGGGTCAGCCGATAAGCAAACAATCCCCCTCTCTCCGGCCGTTCGCTTCGTCATCGCGCCCTGCTAAGCACCGACTCCGTTGAACTTCCTCGTAAAACACACGGAAACATTTGAGCGAGAGCAACCGTGAGTGAATCATCGGAACCCCGTAGCTGCATGAACGAATTAAGGCCATAGATCGTCGATAAATTTGATCGCAATCGCGTAGAAAATTGTTGGAGTCATTAATGAGAGATTCAATTAGCCGCTTAGCGTGTACAACAGCACGGCGTTTGAATGCGCGTGGTACTCGAATGCAGGTCACGAATCAATCGGAATACCATTTAATTGAGCCTGAAAATATTTTGTTCACTCGGATTGAGATTCAATCGTCCGACTGATTTAAAACGAAATGTTATCATTCTGCCATTGAACTTCTAATGAATAACAATAGTTATTCATTATAGAACATTATAGAATTCATACAGAATAAACATTACTTTTACGATTAATTTCACAATCGCAATGTGTTTCTTTTATTAGTCATTCTTCTACGGTCGAAGACCTCCAAATTTCAAGTCAATCTCCATAAACCATGTTATGCCAACGTCGGTTCATTCTATTCGCATTTGATTCGCCGCGGTGTTTTAATCGCCTCGAGCTTTAGATCCTACTGAAATTTGCATGCAGCCGAGCAACTTTCCAGACGTCCCCATCAGTTTAAGTCGCCGAGGGACTGCAAAGCTTCTCTGGATTAATCACGATACGCTGCGTCCAAATTTATCGGAAGGAATGACATTGAATACAATTACGGGAAACTTGTCGATGTGTATCTTGTGTCAATTATGGCACTGAAAAATTGGCAATACTAAAAACAGATTGAAAGTGAGTTTCAGTTTTCAGATTTTCTCTACAAATAGTCGTCCCACTGGCTGCTAAATTCTCACAACCAATATGTTCTCTTCGGTATTAGCAAGTATTGAATGGTAAACCGAACGAACATTATTAGGGAGAAGTAACAGTTAGGCGGAAAAACTAGTAATAAGCGAGTAGCTGCGCGGATAAAATGATTTTCGTCCGAGAAGTTTCCCCAATTTTACGGCCACTTTCCCTTGAAAAGTTGAGCCGTCGTTGTTGGATGAGCTACGATTGAGCTACAGCATTGTTCGCTGTAAAATATCGATTCATTGTTTCGGCATACCGTTGCCCGCCGATACCGGGGATAAAGTTTGTCCCGTCCGAAGTGTCGGTCGGGGGCGAGAATCCCGGATCCTCGCTTACCGGGATATTCGCAATTGCGTCATTGAGAAACGGTGGCGCCGATGCGTGAGCGTGCGGCCGGGTCATCGCGTAACATTTAAGGCGCATCCTGCATGGCGAGCGTCGAGAGGCATAGCAACGAAGAAACCGCGAGAAGAAGGTCACTCCGAGACGCCGAGGACCATATGCAATTTTCTGGATTAAATGTGGGCGGATTATTCTCTTGCATCCTCGCGCCCGTTGTGAATGCCACGCGAGTCGATAGTCGAGAAGTTAACGCATCGTTAACTCCTCCGCGATCTATACGCCGTCGATGTTATCCTCATCGTCTTCGCGTCGACTCGTATCTTCGGTTCTCCTTTTACTCCAACTCGCGAGGCTGCTGCTCATCTTCGACCTCGATGTACCTGTCCATTATTTCATGCGCCTGCCCCGACCGCTCCTCGAACGGACGAATAACATTTTTTTAACGTGTTACTACGAGACCGCGCTCTCGCGATGTCCACATGCGGCGTTGACTTCTCATCCCGAAGAGCGTTTCTCGTTTCTCGGCAAACACACATCTGCCTTATCTTTACGCGTTGATAAAAACGTCCGCGCGAGATTCCGTGCCTTCGGCGGGGCCAGGGTTCAAATATTGCACAGGTCAGTCAATCACCCTCGTCGTGTTTCTGTTTTGCAAGCAGATTATTTTTTCCATTTACATCCTAGCTTATCGGCCTTTCGATCGTTTCGTTTGCCACTGCGGATCCTCCGCAGTCGATGGCGGAGCTCACTGACTCGCATCTGCCGTAGCCGCGAGCGCGAGACCCGACTTCGAATATCTTCTGCGACTGCCGCAATGTATCCGATGGACTAATTTTTCATAATTTTCTCTCTTATCGTCAAAGATAACGAAGACGGAGCTTGCGATCGAGAAACCTTTTCAATCGACCCTCGGCCGATAGCCGAGCTTGCACTTCAACCCTGCGGCTTCAAGGTTACCTGTTTTTTCTTGCAAAGGACTGCGAGAATTCTGCTCGATCGACACAGGACCGCATCGATCCGTTTTCCGAAGGCGTTGAACATGCGCCCCGAAAAGCTCGAGGCCGGTGCGCGCGCGCATGTATTTCAATCCCCCAAGCGTCAGGACGATTCGCGACGCCGAGGAATGAGGATGGTCGACCAAAACAAACGGCGATTCACCGAGGGGATGAAGTGAAGGTGCGCCCGTGGCGCATAGCGTTCTCGTCTTTTCCCCCCGCTTAGTCGAAACGAATTCTGTCTAATCTCGTAACACTGCGAATAATTCTGTCGTAATCGGTTGTAAGCACACTGTCAAAATGACTCCGGGACTCGGTCACGATCCACTGTCCACCTACAACATAACGGTCCTGAGTGAGTAATCGTTCGGACTCGAGGGCACTCCCCTCTGCCCCCTTCACGTCTCCGGGAGAAGGTCATCGCAATTGTTTTGCCCTCTGCCATTTCGTTTGGCTCGCAAACGAGAATGGAGAATGCGGTGCTCCAAGGTGTATAAATTCGTCAAGGAACGAAAAGCGCGATGGGCTCCACGGTGCGGTTATAACGGGAGCTGATCGTCCTCACTGTTTTATTATTCAAGGTAACGCGGCATTGTGCCTCTGGCAACAGCCTCAACATGTTCTCTTCCAATTGGCGAATTTTTGCTTCGCTCTGTCCTACTCCGCACCGTCATCCAAAAAGGGCATACTCTTCATGCACTCGGTTCTCATTGTCGGTGAGCTATTCTTCTCTGTCGATAGTTTCCATATGTTTATGCATAATTCTGCTATTAAAATCAGTGATAATCTGGTGAAATTTAATTTTTAATTTACATTTATTGTTGCAAAGGATTCATGCTATTGTCCGGATGGGCTTGGCACGTGATATGCGCGCCTGATATATTCTCGTGGAACTTTGGATTTTTACTGCTCAACATCGGACAACTCGTCTACATTGTCTATCAAATGAGACCGGTCAAATTCGACCCTGAACTCGAGGAGGCTTATCACACGCTCTTTTACCCTTTCAAAGTAAGTCTTGTACTAATGGTCGTTACGTGAAAAAAATTGAAATTTACCAACCAAAGAATCTTATGATAACGATTACTGGAACAACCCCACTATAACAGTGTTTTTAATTTTATCTGCATAGACCTTTTGTAAAATTCCTAAAATTGTCGCAGTCGCACAATTTTTCAATGGAATTGTGATTTCAGGTTTCACGACACCAATTCAAGAGACTCGTGTCACCGGAATTCGCGACTATAATGTCGCTGCACGCGGGTGAAGCTTACGCAATGCAAAATTTGACGAGAACCGACAGACTGGGCTTGTTGCTCAGCGGCAAAGTCAACGTGCTGAGCGACACGAATTTCTTGCACCCCATATTGCCGTGCGAATTCCTGGATTCGCCGGAATTCGAGAGCTCGCGAGCTTCCGTCGACGACAAGTTCAAAGTAGACAATTTAAAAATATTTTCTAAAAATTTTAATCAAGTTACCAATCGATGCTTCGGATTTGTTTTTGATGAAAAAAATAAAAATTATTCTGTACAGGTGTCCATAGTCGCGGCCGCTTCGTGCAGGTATTTGTACTGGCAAAGAACGGCACTGGAATATTTATTAGTCAAGGAAGCTTATCTCGCTACTGTCCTAACGACTCTGGTCGCGAGAGATATCGCTACTAAGTTATACGCAATGAACAACAAGGTATAATTGTTATTATGTAACAAGTCATACGAGCTGAAAGCAATCCAGTGTAATTTATGTTTCACCCCTTGAGGCACTTGGAATGATTTCTAATCATACAACAGATTCTCATCCGATAACTGTATTAAAAGTCACGTCCAATTAGAACTGTTTTCTTCGTCGTTTCGCGGGAGTAATTCGATTAATTTATTCACAATCATAGATCAATGGGATTAATTCGCTGTAAATTAACTTATGTTCGGTGCCTGTTAGATAGTTACAGATAAGGGTTCCCATTTGGACATAAGGCTACCTTCCATAAGTGCCGGTTTGGGAATAAGCGGCGAATACAGAAGCCCAAGAGCCTCGAGGCAGGCACTGATAAGGAGAAAGGACGGCAAACTCCCCTCGAACAATGGTAATGAATTATCGATAAAATTGTTTATTAATTTCGATTTCGATTTTCGTTTTTGATAATCAAATTTTTCCTTTATAATGGCGATTTTGTGAATTTTTTATGATAAAATTTTTTTTTTGTTTCCTCGAAGTCAGCGGTACGAAGCCAAAGGATCGGCCGCTGAACAACCTAACGAAATTGGGAGCGCCGAACATGGAGCCACTACCGGAATTGCCTTCGTGCGACGATCTGGCATCGAGCGGCGTCGAGAGTTGGCTCGACTCGTCGAGCAAATATCACAGCTGCGAGATCGTCGACGACGAATGACGAACGGCCTCCGTCGATACCCTCGGCTCGCAGGACGGTTGCTCCTTGGAATCGTCGAGTTGAGAATCCGATACAGCGTCGTTTTTGAAAATGACGTATCGATTCTACAATGGGTTATCGTACGGCTCGGTAATAAAGTGCACGGTGAGACGAAAATTTCGTTGCGAAATACGTAAAAAAAACTGTATAATTCTGACTACATCAAAACGAGTATCGAAGGCGGACTACGTCAGCGTCACCTGTACCGGCGCGCCCTGATACGTTCCTCGTTATTTTTTTATTTCCAGTATGTGTTCTGGGAATGTAACGCGAAAAAATGAGAGAAAAAAAGAAAAGAAATTATAATGATAACGATGTTACGAAGAGTTTCGAGATATTCGCTTCGATAATGAAAATATATAAAGATCGGATGAAGCTATTACCGTTCGATCGCACTCGTTCGGCCTACGCAAGTTTACACGTCGTTAATTTATTAGTATAAGCGAACGGATTAAAAAAAAAAAAAAGAAAGATCGACGTCGAGAACTCTGTTTTTCTTTCAACCCGTCGAATAGCAATAAACGAATTTATACGATGAAAAAAATGAAAAAAAGAAGAAAGTTGTTTATCAAATCTCACGGTAGTTGAGTACATTTACGACGATATTGTAATTATTATCTTGTTGTAATAAACGTTTGAATAACACATTTTACCGTCATCGTCGAATTTATTTGGTACAAGTGAGCGGAGCAACTTCGGTATGTTCATTCGGGATATTATCATTATTAACACCCCGCTTATTACACGGGGAAAATTCAGTAGCTCGCCCAGGTACGCCTGCGAGTGTAATTTAATCAAGCGCCGAGATTTATAGCTCCTCTCGCCGGTATGATCGTTAAAGTCTCTCGACGCTGTACACATCGACGAGATTGACGAGTATTACGCGATCGTTTACGCTTATTAATCCTCAGACGCCCGTGTTTATGTCAATCGGGGGGAAACGTTTAATTTACCTTGTTAAAACACATACCGAAACAGGTTGGATTAATGACATGCGAGATGCTCAAAGAATGCCCGTCGGGCCGATTATCATAATTGATGTATACGAGGCCTTTTATTCGGATTTGAACGGTCAAAAAGTCGACACCTTTCGAAAAAATCGGCATTTCGTCACAAATCATCATTATCGCAATAAGATTTATGTCATTTATTTCACATTTTTGAAATCGTTTCTTTTTGAGATATGCCGATTTCAAACTTCTTTTCTCAAAAGAATTTCACACAAACATTTTCCATGTTTATGATGTTATATTTTTTTAGTGAGGATCCTCGTCGACTTTTAAGTTACTCATTTTTTCTGTAGGTTTTTCTGCAATTTTAAGAAATCTCGAACGCGACGTATCAAGTCAAAACAATATATTTTTTTGCGCTTTCTTACCATAACTGGAACTTGCTAAGTCTTGTTACAATAACAACGAATTGTGACGGAGTTTCAATTTTTTCAAATGGTGTCGACTTTTTGATCTTTCGAATCCGAACGAAATACCTCATATTTTTTCTCAAGCCGTCGCGCGTACAGCTCATCTGGAATATTCAACTATGAAAAAAGGATCGACACAACCAAAATGACCAGATATCAGAAGGACATTTTTTTTTTTATCAATAAGTACCTGAAAATTTCAAAAATGTCAGCCGGGTTTTATGACCCAACGGATCGCAACGCTGGAAGCAATTCGTAATCGTGAAGAAAGCAGCGACAGGGTAAAAGCATTCGGTAGTGACAAAAATTGAAGGTTTTTCATATGAATTCAGTGGCATATATCCAAAAAGGCATTTGCGGAAACGTGAGGATCGTCCGGTCTCGGGGCTTTGTCGCGCGCACACCCACACACTCGTACTTCTTTATTTATCGCCGCTTGATTCGCGGTGATAACTCAACGAGATAAAAATCCTGAACATACGATTTATATTAAATGAACGAAAAAAAAAAAAAAAAAAAGAATAACTCGTATGACACACAGCTGCGATTATTGTCATCCGGTGCATCGGTCATATTTCTACGTCACGTATGCGTGCGCCTCAGTGTGGAAACGTTTGTCACGAAATTTTTTGTCCAGAAAGCCGAGACAACCGTACACGACCGTGATCCGAACGTTTATACGGCGATGGGACGCATGTACGTTGGGCAAGGTGGCAATTTGTAAGAACGAAAGGAAGCGGTCAGCATTTTGGCACGCGATCAAACTGCGTTCATCTTCAGCTCGTAAAGCGATCGTTCGCTGAGAAAAAAAAGCTCTGTCTCTCCAAGATTCTTCTTGGCGTAACAACATGCGGCATAACCTCCGCCTCGTGAAGCTTCTTATGCGCCCAAACAATTATAAAGTTACAGAATCAGAAGCTCAACTTTAAATCGATTTTTGAAATTTTATTTTACCTTTAATTATTCTTGCTATAGCAGTAATTCATTTCATCTGTATTCATGAATATGAGTCACGAATCCGTTAGAAATGAATAGTGTTTTAATAAAATATATTTTACGATTTGTTTTGCAGTTGAAAATATAATAATTCGGTTATTATCCAAAATTACTTTGATCAATGCTTTTTTTTTTCAAAAGAACCAATTTTTTTAATGGTAACACTATATCGACAGCAATTCACATTCAATCAGAATGATTCTTTTGTCCTTAAATCATTTTGTGATCGATTTTCGATAAATTACAATAATATGATATTTTTTATTTTACCCATTCAACCCTTGAACTATAAATAAATGAAATAAAATAAAGTCTTGGACCATGAGCTTGAATATTCACGTCTTAAAAACAATATATAGAATATTAAATTCTACTATCCTACTAATTTAATTGTTTATCTTCAACTTTATCGATTAACATTCGGAGTACATAATTTTTAGAGCAGCAGAACATAGCCGAGTCCACAACCATGTTGTTGACATTCTGTTGTATCGATTTAGCTGCAAAAAATTTGAAAAACGATATTGATTTCCGTCGAAATAACATTACAAGGACGATACGAAGGCATGGAGAGTAATTTATACCCATAAAATGCACCTATGTGGTGTCTACAAGAAGCAATTTTTTATCCTGCTATCTGTTCGTCATTGTTCTTCAAAAGGTCAATCGCGTTTTATTACAGTTACCTCCAGCGATGCACCGTACTTGTCGCGTCGTTGCATGATTCTGCATATATTATATACTATACGTAGCACTGAAGTACCAACCGCACCGCACGTGCGCGAACGTTAATTCGCCAGCAAAAAAAGACCAGCGAGAAAAAAAAATATACCCAGAGGATGAGGCATAGTACAAAAAAAGTTCTTTGATGTTAATGAAGTCCCCTAATGCGCGTGCACACCTTCAATTAATGAGAAAGCGACACGGGGATCCGAGCAGGGAGAGGCCTGCTGGGGGCTCGAAAGTTTCGCAGGGGGCTTGCGACGCAAGGTTTATTCAATAACAAGAGGGTCACTGGCACATGGCAAAACAAGCGAGTGCAGTCAGAGAAGAGCAGATCGATGACGCGCCGTTTTTTCACGAAATTTCGTCGGCGAAATATTGAAACTCTAGATTTTGAGGGCCTTTTCCTATGCCAAGCTGCCGAAAAATTGCATTAAAAGAAATATTCCATAAGATGCGTGTATATGTGTGACTGACCCATAGATTGCTAAATTGCATACTTATCTGATCACCACTTCGAACAACACGGCCAAATTTTTTTTTTCTATTTTTTTAATAACGACGAATTTCCTGTTTCATAAAAATTTCGCGAAAAGCGACAATAAACGTTGCGATACTTTGCGATTATCTTAAAAAATAACGAAGTAAACGTTTAGACTTTATTCCTCATTTCTATTCGTATCTAATCGCATTTTTGAAAAAATTCCAGAATCAATCGTTTCTTTGCTGTCCCATAAAGAGCCAGCAACAGCGCGATCGGCACACGAGGGAAAGAAACAAAATTAATGAATAAAAATTTCGTGATAGTAACGTTCGACGAATAAGTCTCTCCGAGCTCGAGAGACGACGACACGGGGCCCGGTGCTGGCCGGCGTAGGCTCTCGTTATTTACGGAAAGTCTTATCGTGCCGGGTGAATCTTTCGCGGCGAATATGGTGCTGGTAGCTGTGCTTGGGCCCCTCCACAGGCCATTAGGAAGATCGCTTTATTCCGTGGTAGAAATCGTGACCTGATTATCAAAGCGGCTTCGGGGTCTGCTCGCATATCAAGTATCTCTCTCGCTCTCCGCTTGTGCGGCTTGTGCTGACCAGGCGTTGGACGAATGTGCCCATCGTGTTCGAAACTGCCGTGTGCAGTATAGCAGAAAGAGAAAGAGAGAGAGAGCGAGTGATATAGAGAAAGAGGGAGAAGGAGAGTGATATAGAGAAAGAGGGAGAAGGAGAGAACTCTCAGTTCTGTCGTAGATATCTGAAACGAAGGACCCCCCAGGCGAGCGCCACATGATGATGTAAATCGGACCTCGGTTTGATTGATCACCAAACTCGGCCCAATTTATACCGAGGCAATTAACGTTCGAATTATTATCTTCGTACTCGATCTATACACCCACATCTCTTTCCGTTTCCTCTTCCTACAAATTCGCGCGTGGTCTCCTACTAAGCACAAGCCCATCTTTGCTCCGACGAAGGAATCGTCGTGGGTGGTTTCCGTCTAGAGAATGGCCCCCGTTGATGTAGCGGTATTAGCTCTCGTAGTTTCAGGTATCTCATAGCCTCCCTTGCAAGAGTTTCAACTGCAGCACTGAGCAATGGGGTTAGTCGAGTGTATAACTGGAATAGCTCTAGAAGCGGAGCTCCGGACTGGAAGGTCTGGAAGTACCAAGGTCCGGCCGGTAAGGTCCGCGCGAGAGAGGAAGATTGATCTGACGGCGGAAACCGAAGGTCGAAGAGCACATCTGCAAGTGTAATCGCGAACGAGTACTATCCACCGGTATGAACGTCGTGGTTTCCTTCAGGCATTAAACCCGACCCCGTTACTCCCCTAACGCCATTTAACTTTCCTTTCCCGCTGCCCTGCGAGTTGAAATTCTGATTCCTCGAGGCACGAAACTAATCCACGGGAAAATCTGCTTTAATCTTCAATTCTTTCCCCGCGAGGCCGAGTGTAAAAATAGATTGATTCGGGTGAAGGAACGAAGTTTAACGTTTGCCGACAAGTCGACGATCGACAGATATTTCGGAAGAAGCGTCTCGACGCCAAATTGTTTTTAAAAAATTTACGTTCCGGAACGAAAGTGAAACATGGGATCAAATTTTGGTTGACAATTTTTTGATAATTCTGCGCTGATCGTTCGAAAACTCCTCGTTACGACTAAATTGGTGCCGTTAATTCTGAAATATTGGGGCGGCGAATTCCACGAGGAAAATTTATGATGAAATATCCGGTCCTGTTCTGCTTTGTTTAGCTATAACAGCAAATGGTTTGATACATGATTTTACGCACACATACTATATGCTTATGTAACTTAATTTCCAAATTTCCGCTCGAGTGAAAAATGCACATTGTAAATTGTAAAAAATGAAGAACCTTCCCAAAAACTTCCACTCAATATGATAAAAAAATTATCTCAATTTAGTTTAATATAAACTAAAAAAAAACATTAAATATTATCTGAATCTCAATCTGATTTTTTTAAAGTATAAGTTCTGTTGATGTTTACTGATTGGTAGTTTATTCTTAATGAGTTTTAGGCCCAATGTTGCAGTGAAAAATATACCTCGACAACGTGCGCTTATCAAGCGAAACATCACTTTAATTAATTAACACTGCGAATTCGAAAAATCTGGAAACTGTAACATTCCGTACCCCTTTGCTGATCCCGAGCTGAGTAAAACAGCAAACAACCTCGTCGGTGCTTCAACGTGAACTGTTTTATTTGGAGAAGGATTTTCCTACCAAAAACTTCAGCAGCGATCTTCAGAATATGATTGCAGCATGGAAAGATACGTAACCGCATAATACGAAACAATTTTAATGCTCCGCGTATCCGCTCGAGTATCTGGCAGCCGGGAGTACACAGAGAGGAGAAGCTCGCGGAGCCTCGAGCAATCCCATTAACGAACTTCGACCCCGGTCTGGGATTGCCTTGACTCGTTTTATTTCGCTCGCTCGCACGCCCGTCCGGCGAAAAGAAACTCGCGTGCATTTAATTTTTTTGTCCCTCCTCCCCCGCGATCTAACGGGCTACCGAACACTAGCAGAATCAGTGTTAATCGTTACAGAAACTCCTTTAATTCCTTGCTCTCCAACCCTGTTTGAGTAATAACGAGCCGAAGAGAAGCGAAAAAGAAAAGAATGTATAATACGTTTCGACGTTATCGAGTTTGATCGGTGTTGGTGTTTCGAGTGGGGCTTCGAACCCCACGGGGTGAATGCGACGATAGGTGACTCGGGATGGAGGGTAATCGTGTGACCTCGAATTTCCTGGAACAATAATTAAAAGACAAATGTGCGAGAGGGAGAGTTGTGCAGAGAACGCGGCGAAACTAGAGAGAAGTAGAGGGGCCTCGAGAGTCACGCAAGTTGTCTCGTGTCCGCGCGATGTCCAATGATCCCGACGCTCACGCGATCCGATCGTCTATCCGTATATCTATCCATACGTTCTATTTATAAAAACTGAAGATTCCCGTTATGCCGATGAAAAAAAAAAAAAAAAAATACCAAAGGATGGGATGACGCGGGCAAAGGATGAGACTTAAAAAGAAACGCGGAGAAAATGAATAAAAACGAGTGTGTGGAGTTACGACGATGTCTCGATGTATATAGATTCGCCGTCCACATTGCATTAGCGATAATTGATCGGGCAGCGGGAGCGGGTATAAAGCAGGGGGATGAATCGAACGGAGGGGAAACAACGAGTGTATACCGGTCAGAGGGTTGATAGTGGTGTAACAGCCGGACGGGGTCTATGGACGCGAGAGCGAGAGAGTCGGAGAATTATTCTCCCTTCTCATGTCCGCGATGCACGGTCATTGCTATCGATTTGCGGAATCAATTACTTAACAGCTGCCAACGAGCCGCGGCAGCGGAAGAAAGACGTCGCGACGTCTTTATAGCCCGCCAGTGGCATCAGCATCTCGAACTATAGCCTCGTTCATGGGTGTATTATGTGTGTGTTTCGGATGAAGCAGGCCTGTTTACCGAACCGAAGTACTAACTCAATTTGGTATCGTGATAGGCTTTACTGCTGCGATAAAGCGATCGGGAAGATGGACAGACGTCCGAAGCTTCGTATTGTCGCTAAATAATTCATTGAGTCTCGTAATCTATTCACGGTGATTCGTTGTCTATTTACTGGACTGGGTGTTACGCAGTTGGAGAGTTTTTCAGTTTTAAGATTAATTGTTATTTACTTTAATTATTTACTTAATTTAAATATTCAATTAGTTGTAATCAATTTAAGATTATGTGCAGTAAACCATTCTTTTTATCCATATGTACGTCGTTAGCGCCCAGTTTTTTCAATCCCATTTTGAACTAGAATTTTCAATAATTTTATCGGTTATATATTTATTTACTTGTCGATATTGGTGAAACTTTTGTTAAATAAATTTTTTTTTTTTTTTATCAGAATTATTTCACGATATTTACATTCGAAAGCATTATTTGCAGGTAATTGATAGATAATACCGGATGTGCACCCGTATGTAAGGGATTAATTTCGTATACAGTTTCGGAGAATTGCACGGAGAAATTCTCCGTTCCGAGAAAAGAACCGATATATCCTAATACATCTTGAAATACATCCCGATATCCTTTCAATTATACGCACGATCAATTCCGAGGATTAGAGACGGCAGTGAGGGTAGAATAATACGTTCTGGAACCCATAGGGAAGTGGAGATAACTCCGCGGCCCTTTGGAGCTCGAAATCAGTTTGCTTGTCGAATCAGTTTTGGGGAAAGACTTATCTTGCACTCGCTCAGTCTGCGCCCGGTTACACATTCGCATGCAAGATAAATATGTCTATACATTGTATTTCTAGCGAACGCCAGATTCAGCGGATGCAATAGACGGACCGCCGAGGACTGGTATACGAGACGGATGGCAAGTGCGGATACACGACTTGTTCGGGTCGAAAAGTTAATCTTCCGAGTTTACTCAGCCGAAGTCCAACACTCCTTCGCCGCGCGAGTGCGGCGAAAGACCGGATCGTACGTTCGAAGCTCGCGAACTCTCGGTGCGCCAGCGAGATACGTGTGTGCTCCTTGCAAATAGCCCTAGTGCAAGAATAACGCCGAGGCTCGCCCTGTTAATTTGACCAAGACGAAGCCCCGTATCCGCCGAGTTGATGTAGCCTCCGGGAAAACTCTTTTGTTTTACTCCGAACCTTCCCTGACTGTCGCCTCGCGGTTTGAGAAAACCAATCGAAATTTCTCTCCCCATTCGAATTAATGAAATACAAAAAAAAAACACGGATATGGGAAGTTGCGCGCGGTCTCAATATCGCAGTTGGGACACTTTTTCCAAATTCAATGCTTCCTCACAAATTTGTAAGACCTTGTGGTCTTATGATTTTCTCGCTGAATTTATATTGAAAACGAAAAACAACTTTTCTAAATCGCCCACAAACGGCTGGATTGCTAAAATTTAAATTCACAGTAGTTTGTTTTATGATCGTTACCATTGTTACAAATAGTTTCAATGTCGAATCAACCACTTAATTTCCACAGACAAAGTTCCGATGATTCTCAGATTGACAAAAAAGAATCTGTTAGCCCTCGAGCGATGAATCCCCCGAGACCTCGTGTCTCGAACTTGAGAAATCAATTAATTCGAAGATATTTAATAAAACTCGCGTCTCGAGCACAATGCGTCTCATTGTACGAATCATCCCCTCGAGCTAATAATATATTCCGTAAAATATAAACTCCCCCTATTGTGCTTCCATTCTCCCGCGGGCGCATTATGTCCCATGAAGAAAAGCGCTTGTCCCATGGAGGTTCGGTCGGTGTACGAAAAAAGAAATTTCGCGTTCCGCGCATCCCCTCTCGTGATCGTTCGGTTCAGCTATAGCGGGTACGCCAGTTTCGTGCGTCTCGGTTAGTCGCCGCGTGCAGTGCTGCCACCTGCTCGGAGGGCGTGGCGCTAGTTCCACCCTCGACCTTAGGTAGTCGGAGGGTAGCATCAGGCCGCGGCGCACCGTGACCTCGCACGTTTGCGAGAGTGAAGCCAAGCCGCTCTCTCACCCCCCGGTAGTAGTAGCGGCAGGAGGCTACTGCTGCTGTCACAAACCCCCAACTACCCCCACTCGGTTGGTCGCCCCTGTGTGTGATAGCGTGTGGACACGAACCGCGAAGAGACGAGGTACTCACCCCCGATGTGAGCCTGACAGACAGACAGACTGACGGACGTTTAGAAAACGAGCCTCGAGTGCGCGAGTACAACAACAACAACAACAACAAAAAATATATGTATTAAAAAAATATTAAAAAAAAAAGGGACGAGAAAAAGTAAATAAAAACGTGTCAAAAGTGGAAAGAGCCCGGTCGAGCAGTGAGAAAAGAGCATCGTCGGCGTGACGAGTCGCGATGAAGTCGTCGCCGGAGAGAAGCGTGAGAATATCGGGAAGGACCTCGCATCGAGACAATGCGAGACGAAGCCCCGAGAGTACGGCACAGAGAGAGGAGAATCGAAGCGGCGCGTATCCAAGATATCAGCAGCAGCAGCAGCACCAGCACCAGTGACCCGTCATGGTGGGACGTAAACATACGAGGAGATTCCTCTGCAGCACGACGCGTACAGCACGAATCCTACTCGCTTACCTCGACTCGCGTATAACAGCGTTACAACGGTCATTATCATTATCATTAATAACGAGACATTATTGTCATCGTTGTTCCACCGTGTCGACGAGACTCTAACGTTTGTGCGAGGAAAAGAAAGGAAATTAAGTTGAAACGAGAGAGACAGGGAAAGACTTTTCCCACTTTCGAAGGAACGCGATCACTTTCAATTTATTACTATAGACCACTCTCGTGTTCAGTGTCTCCACGGGCATGTATGATATTCACGAAAGAACGATGATAAATAAACGAATCGAATGATCTTATCTTCCTCTCGTTCGTTTTGCGTTGCCACGTTTTGTTTTTCTCGCTCGCACGGATAGCAGTGATGAATTGTTCGTCGAAGCCCGAGTCAGGTACATGAGAAATGATCGGACCCTCGTGCATATCAGTGAAAACGCCGACGTACGAGAGCGCGACGAGAGGCTTTCCTTCGGTGCGGAATAAGAGGCTGGTGTCGTCTCGCGGGGAGCAACGAGGAAGCCGAAGTAAACGCGAGAGTGAAACGAAGAGCTGGTGGAACGAGGAAGGGAAGCAGGGCCAACGTGAACTGTACGTGGTATCGTAACGTGGGAACCTCCTACTACTACTACTACTACTACTACTACTACTACTACTGCTAGTACTACTACTATTGCCACTACTGCTGCTGCTGCTGCTACTACATAACTGTATAGGGAGACGCTGTGAACGCGAGTGTCGCGCGCCGGATCGCGACAGGCTTTTACTACTTACGACCGGCGGCTGACGCTACCCTGTTACTCCTTCCACTTCACCGCCACGACTCCTGCGTTGAGGGATATACTGCGAGAAACGTAGAACCAACCTATCCGCTATCGCCCATCCACGTTCGCGAAACTATCATGAAGTCGGCCTGTGTGCATCGCCTATCGCAACTACCGAGACAACTCATTCAGTAGTTACGTTCAGTCTGGATCAGACAAGCCGAGCAAGGATTCGTACGCAGTTTGAACTTTCGGTCTGTGAGCGACGAGATCAGTGGAGAACAAACGACTGGGATAAATTTAATGTTAATATCTTCTTTTCCTTTCCATCGAGACAAAAAAAGAATGGTACGAAATTGACGTCGATAAAGCAGCGAACCATCGAGTAATATGAAAGAGACGAACAGGGGTTAATGAAGACAATGGGAAAAACGATAACTCTCCCCGCTGTTACGTCGTGAACGGGCCGACTGGGTTCGTTTCCATTCATGTGCGACAATGCGAAAGAGAGCGTTATGCGTCGAGCACGTAACAAATAGCATTGAACGGATCGCTCTGTGCCTCTGACAGCGCACGACGAAGCATCGTGTAGCTTCCCCAGCTACGCGATACAATGAAAATAATCATAATGGAAATAATGATAATTCGATGAAAGGAAAAATAACGAAGTGAGACCGAGATATAGAAAGAATATCGTCGGTAATTTGCACGTCGAACAAGATAAAGGCAATTGCGATGGTGGTGCACGAGATTATCAAGGTGATCAGCGTCATCGACGAATCGTCCCGTTCCGTAGGAAGAAATAATTTATCGTCGTACGCCCTGTGTACACCGAACACGAAACTGCGTTACTCGAACAGAAGACTGAGCTGTATTATCCAGCATTCCGAACAACATATCGCTTATCCACCATAAGGTAAATTTTTTGAGCATCAAAATATTTGAAATGTTCCGCCTCAAAAAGTTATGAAAAGTACGCTATGAACGATACGATGCCAAGTCGATTAAAAAATTCTCTATCGAATTAATGGGTTCAGGTAGGATTTTCACGCAATTCAAATAATTTCCATTTATTAGCGATCGCAGCTTATTTCTATGACTTTCTGCCCGATGGGAACGTTACGGAATAAAAGTACCATTCAACGTATGAATTATTATCGAAGGGTATAGATAAAAATGAGATAGATTTAAACGATATTTACTTTCTCCAATAATGACTTCATTTACAAGTCTCCCGTAAGAGAGGATATTGGTTAAATCGATCTCAAATTACTTGCTCTTGCCTCACTCAACTCTTTTTTATTGTCCGACCTTACGATCGACCTTACGGATTCAATAAACCAAAAATATCCGACAAACGAAAAATATCGATAACAAAACAGAAAAAAAAATTATCTTTTCCTTTTATTTCCTTACTAGAGATTGGCACAGTAGTAACAGTTCGAAGCGTTTTGTTACAATGTGCGCTGTACACTGTGATCAAGTAAATGTTGACTTATCGGAGCGATCTGTATCGTGAGAGTATTTTAACCATTGATGAATTCCTCCCATCTGTATTTGTAACGATAAACACTTGAATACAGATAAGTATCGATATGCCCGATTTGTTGACCTGTGCTTTGAAGTACAACGAAACCTTGAAAATTAATTCATTTTGTTGGCTCGAAGGAAAAAAGAAATCCGATACCGTTTTTAATATTCGACCAAGGAGTGTTGAGCGTTCGTTGAGCGTGCTCGCGTGGCCTTCGAACCGTCGAAAATTCGGTGATAATTTCCATAATTCAGATTTGCTACATTTTCTCAGTTCAGCCGTTTGATAATAAGATTTCGTTGGCGAGCACCTGATTAAGGGTCTTAAAGCCACTCGGAACGTCCACACTAGTCTCGATCTACTTTTCCCCATTTTTCCATGTAAGTTCCATTCCGATATCTTTACCAGCAACGAATGTCTATCATTTTACTCAAGCCTCACGGAAAATCCGATCTATTACAATCTAAATCATGTTCAAATACGGCGGCGCAAAAAAATGTTATAAAAAATATTTTCAAAAAAAAAAAAACACTTCAAGACTGAGAAAGAATCTCTGTGGCATTCGAGAAAACGTCAGTCCAATGAGTCCACTCGTGGCCCTCAATCACGGCAGAGACTTCTTCAGTAAAATTATTTCGCTCTTTCTGTGAATTAAAAACGTTGCAGCCGGCAATCCTTTCGCCGAATTAACATTTCTTTTTATAAATTTGTTCGCAAAGTACGTCCGCACAGGTACGCATAATTCACATGCACGCGGGTAATATCGCGCGGGTATTAAACTCATATTCGTCATCGTATCGCATGCCAGCATTTCCAGCAATATCGTCCAGCATCACGTCACGTTTCCGTTTTTCACACGCATAATATTGTACCTCTTGTCCGTCGTGTACATACATAACATACATATTTCATCGTACGTTTATACATAACGTTGATATGTACTATTATAACGGAGCCGGGGGGCGCATGCCCGCGCAAGTGCGGAGGGTGCATCAATCGTGTAACGCGCGCGTGTTAGTCTTCGTCGTCGTCGTCCTGCCGGTACGGGCATATCCACTCGTCGTGCGTTATGTGACACTCCCGCGACCATTGGCCAGTGTTCGCCCGACATTTGTGTTAGTTACCGGGTAGCCCACAGCTCGCACGCATACGGACCTCCCGGGGGGGTTATCGCGGTTGTAACGCGAGTGCATCATACCGCCGCGTTGCATGCCTCGCTCGGTTCATACGCAACACAGTAGATAAAGTCCAGTTATGCACAGACATGTGAACCGCCCGCCCACTCTCAGATCTAATCGGACTTCGTCGCGTGAAGAAAAAAAAAACATATACATTTCAATTCAAGTTTCCTTTTTTTTTTTTTTGTTTCATTAACCATTAAATTCGGATCGCTCTGTCCTGGCACTGGGCTCGTTGGCTCGCATTCTATTTCGAATACCAAACACGAATAGCAGTTCACTTTTTACCTTGTTCGCGCGCTCAAGCCAAGTCGAAACGCGAGAACAAATAATTGCGGGCATGCGATCTTAGCAAATTACTTTTACCTGTTGCTCGTATTGCTCACGACTGCCGTCGCTCTCGCTCTCTTAACTGTGTTATGCTATGCCCATCGAGTTGACGACTCGAGGGGGGGAAAGAAAAAAAAAATACAGTCGCGGGTAGCTCGCCTCGAGGAACGCGATCGCGATTATTTCGTTGTTACTGTTTTCGTCTCTTTTTTCTGCTTCGTCGTTAAAATTTTAATGGCATACATTTTTTCCTTTACGGTCGTCGCATCGATCTCGCAAGAATCGCCCGACCGTCGCATCCCCTTTTTAGTGTCGGGTGAGCGAGAAGAAAAAAGAGAGAGAAACATTCACGAATGTGTATGCGTGGACGAAAATTCAATGTGAGAAAAATTCTCTCATGAATGTATAATTTAGTGCGAGCAAAAGCTTCCGATGTGATATATTCCTACGTGCAGGATTTAGTAGGGAGTCGCCGAGCCTGAATATGAATGGATTTTCCAGGCAGGCGATGTTGGTTTCGTTTTTTGCGTTCTCCTTTTTCTTTTGCTCTCTAAATAGTCCTCTTACGAAACATATCTTCAGAGACGATTGCCGTCTCTCACTGCAGCGCCTGCCTCTCTCGTCGCGTTCGTTTCATTTAAGTTTTTTTTTTTTTGTTTTCTTTCCATTTCCTTTTCATTAAGGGATAGGCATACGTGCGAATGGTGCAGAATCACGATGGATTGTGAACCCGCGTCTGCGGGGTGCATCAAAACGTCGTGCGACGAGAGAGGGCGAGCAAGAGGCAGTGAGGGATGGCGATATACGAGCGGGAGAGAAGTTGAATAGCCTCCCGTGCGGCCGGCAACGCCTTTCAATTCAAGAAGATGCTACCCGCCCCCGACATTTATTATTTTCTCTTGGAATTGCTTTTCTCTTCGCACGAGCTTGCACTGCCGCTTGCCACTGGCGCTTTCCACCCGTCTCTACAAAAGCACGGCCAGTCGTCACACTCATCGTTGACTTCTAATTACGAGGAATTATCAAATTAGCACGATTAATTAATCAAATAGCGACCGGAGAGGCTTTTTCAAATCCTCGATGCTTCCGTTCCTTTTATCTACCCCTCGCGCTTCGCTGTTAATTAAATTATTTCATCAAATAATTATTATAATTACTAGATTGAATTATAATTATTATAACCGAATAAATGAAACAATTCTTTCGTTCTCGTCACGTACGAAGTATGCGAGAGGAATTATTATTTAAAAATATATATCCTGTGTTATATCATCCGTGAGATTATGCTCGGTTGGTAGATTTCCAATGAGATAAAATACGGAAAAAGGATCGTCTCGTTTGTGTCTACAATGAGTTGAAGTTTATTTAACGCGTATGATATACATTCGGTGTTGAATCGTTGTTTTAATAGAAAACGTTGAGTCAAATATTAATATATTCTATCTAGGACATTAAACTGCTGCGAAATTCTCCGAGAGCGGTGTATATGTCTGAGAGAACTTCGTCCACTTTTCTATTCTACCGAAACTCCCATGGCAGTTTGAAGCGCTTACACATTTCCTCGACGCACCGCCCGAAGCGAGAGCGGAGCGAGGAGACTCGTAATAATGTATTATATGCCCGGCAGTGTTGGCAGACGATAAGGGTTCGGGGTGCTTCTTCCTCGCAGCTCGAGGGATTCGGCATATCGATCCACCCTATGTACTCGTTATATCTTCCCGGAGAGAGCGAGACCCACCCCCGCTTCCCCTCCCCCTTCACACTGAAAATATAATTATTTTCATCGGCTCACCCATCGTCAAATACATCCGAGAGACAGACGAAAAAAGAAAATTCAAATTAAAATCGCCGCCCTCGTGAACGTTGTTCCGCGAAAATGAGTGAAATACCCACCATTAAAATGCTTAACGCAAGGAAATGGTCGTTCAATGCGCGCTTCGTCGGAGTACGCGAGAAATAACGAGCAAGCCCAGGAAATTGCTCGGTCGAGGCTCGAAATAAATTTCGTAGCCGTTTTTCGGCAATGTGCTCGACACTCCCGAACGAAGGCCTTCCCATTGTTCTCGCGGTATTGAAAAAGCTTCGGAATTATCAACCCACCGGCGCGAATCGACGAAACTTGTTCATTGTTTCCGTGTATTTATTTAGTTTATTTTATCGTCATGACGATTCGTATTTCGACCGAGGGGAGATACAATTCTTCTCGCCATTTCGAGAGTAATTAAATTTCACTCGTCTCTGTGTCACTCGCGATACCTCCGTCTCTGACGTTCTCGCTCGGAGCGACGGAATCATAACGGATTTGCAATTATAATTTTTCTTGGGCGAGCTACGCTACCCGAGCGTCGGCGATACAGTCGGCATTTTCCACTTTATCGCGCGCTACGTATCGATGTCCCGTTGCCGGATTTTCATCGACGCCGAATCCCTAACGAGAATTTTAATTAACCGGATTTATCCGGGACATAGAGAATAGACTTATTTTAACGCAAATCAACAAAACGTATATGTCTTCCCTTCCTTTCCGATACCTTCGCTTCGTATAAATTTTGTGCATGTCTTTCGACTCGTTGGAAAAGTATTTCGTTACATTCGCAGTCAAATGTGGGATTCAAAGAGAATTTCGAAACATACGTACGATTTTTTTTTTAAAAGCCCTGCTTAGACAAAATCTTCCTTGCTCGCTGTTTCTTTCAACTCAGGTCTAAAATTCGTGAATGATGAAACAGATGAACTCTATTTTTTCGACCGAATGAGGAGCCCAGAGCGTCATGACGAAGTGCAGACTTGTAATCGCTACAATATTTTCTTCTATTGGGAAATTGTACTTAAAGTCTAATATCAATACTTTAATGTTTCACCATAAACAATATTTCTACAGTCATATAACGTAATAAAAGTTATGGCATTCAAAAAGATGAATTTTCATACGACATCGTCATTAAAGTTTGAGCCTCTCGTTTATTTTCTTTCCATAGGGATTTTTCCATATTTTTTTTCCATAGGGAACTTTTTAAGATTCGACATTTTTTCTAACATCAAGCTGCAACTATAGGGATGCAGTTTCCGTGAACGTTGATTTTTTCCAGTTCCAGACTCGTTTCTTTCGACACACTTTTGGAATCTGCGTGATCGATTCCACATCTGTTACGAGTGGCCCTTTCTAAATTCGCTCTCCACTGTTATATTCACAGTGATCGATAGAACAGCACGACAGAAAAATTCGAAAGCTTCCACTAGACGATTTTATCCAAGCTCATGGGATATAAAAGTTGAAACGATATTTCCCTTCGTCTCGTTTCGACGACTTAACAATTGAATCCACAAGTGGTGTCTCTGTATATGTGTCGCAACCGGGCGGATAATATGGCCTCGGGTACACATAAAGAGCACACACACTTTGCACTTAACGTTGCGGATGACAACGGGTGAGAGAGAGAGGGAGCTACGAGAGGATAAAATGAGAGTGCGAGCTCACGTTCAACGACTATGTGCTCTCTGGCAGCTTCTTCCGCCGGTGGGCTTACACGCGACACGTTTTCCGTCGACGTGCGAACTCGCGTCGTCTTACGTATCCAAAATCCTCGTACCACCGATACCACGGAACCGACTGGAAACTCACTTCCAACACACTTCTTCCGCGCGCCCGGTTATCGAGAGGCGTGCGCGAGCTCCTCCGAGCTTTTTTGCTAAAGCGAAGGGAGCAAATCCGGAATCCCGATGATGAAGCTACTTCTGAGACTATTCGATGAACTCGAGCCTCGGTCGGGAAACCCACTTATTTCGATTTCAATTCCGCGCAACAGACTTGTTTAGCCAACCGTGAGTCACCTAAGCGTTTCGCGTTTATTGCTTCTGAGAGTGACGCAATATCTTCGTGGAGCCGAATAGCAACGGGAAGCTTCGCAAGGGTAGCTTTAAGAAACATCCGTCTCGCTGAATAAAAAAAATTTCATTGGGTACAACAGCACGGCAGGGGAATAGAATCGAGAGCTTTGCGACGTGTCCCCGATGGCCCGAGGCTCCGCAGTTATTTAAGTGCACCTGGTGCAGCCCGATAGTGCGGAAGCGGCTGTAGTCCAGTGAGTCGTGTGACAGCTGACGTGAAGTTGGTGGAATTTCTCAGCTCGAATTGGGTGAACGGCCGCAACGATCTAGTGCACTCGACGCCAAGCATACCATTCCAGTTTAACCCTAGAAAGGTACATTTTCTGGAAGGAGCCATTGCTGAGTACACCGAGATAACTCTTTGCACTCGGCGACTTTAACGTTGAATCACATGCTCGCCTGTCCTTAAGTGCGCGTGCACTTGAAAAGCGGATGAGCTGCGGAAATGAACAGTTAGGACAACTTTTTGAAGAAAACTGAATTGTATATGCGATCTTGGGAGAAGACGGATGATTCAACCTGTGCCATGTAGTGTTCAAAAGTGACCGTTTTTGTGACAATAACATATTTTGTCAAGCTGGCAAACAATCGAAAATCCATACCGAATGCGTGACCGCCGAATTAATGATCATCGTACGCAACTAGATAGAAAAATGAACTTCAAGAAAACAGCTTCAGAAGATCGTCATTTGAATTTTGACGAAATATGATCGACCTAAAAAAGCCTTTCATTCAGCATCATTGATACTTGCGATTGGTTCGGCCATTGAATGGTTAATTTTTTCACCACATAATTATGTTTCTAATGCGACTGCATTCGTGCCGAGAAAAGGTTCAGGGCTACTGTTCGAGAACTTGATAGAATTACTCTTTTCTTAAACTGGACAAATCGTCGACTACTTAAGAGTACACGTAGAGAGAAAATGCTCGCGAGTAGTCCTTCCGGCCCAACGGTGGAAGTAGGTTTTCGTATTTCTTCCCACCGGTACAGAATTGCCTCGGTTCCTTTTATGTAAAGGAATTTCTCTTCGCCGTAGCGAAGGCTCAACGAGAGCACGCGAAGCGCAAGATCGCACAGTAGTCAGGTATACCAAGGTAAAGTTGCTTCTCCGCCCGGACACATTTCCTCGATGTCTCTCGGGGTTGCATCCGACGGGGCAGTTAAGCACACCTGGCACTGTGCATCCGTTGAATCGTCTAGGCCTGGAATAAAATTGCATCGACAGTGCACACTTGCGTCTCGGCCAAAGCTTCGGTTCCAATGTCCGACATTTCGGGAAATAGGGTTGAACAGAGGGCGACGTAACGAAACCAGTGCATCATTGCCGTCTTAATTGGCGCAAGTTTCGAGCTGCAGTCGGGGGAGTTCCAGTTAGCACTGAATGTAATTCGATAAATTGCTCGCGCGAACTCTCCACTTTGCTCGGCACACGTGCAGTTACATTTTCCTTCGTTCTTTCCGTTTTTTTTTTCTTCGCTGCCAGCCGCAAATGTACTTCGTACTCAACGTTTGCCGGCTGGTACCTAATACCGTTGCTAACTCCGTTGCCAGAGCGCGGTGGTAAGCAGAGAGTAAAACGAGGATACGGGCCAGCGGTTTCACAGTCACAGAACGGCGAAGGCCCTCGTGGCCGGAGAACGGACGAGATGGTATATAGAAACGCGTTTCTCTCGTGGCGTCTCGCACAGGGTTAGAGAGGGTCGATAGCCCTGTTTCGACGGCGCTCGCGCACCGTACCGATGTGCCCCATGCTCCCAAAGCCCAGGTTATATCTGCACGCCGAGGATGGCAAAAGGTTTTCCGCCAGCTCTGCGCCCGTGGGTTATGATCATACGAGCGTGCTATCGAGTCCCATAGGGTGGAAAGTACGTGAAATCGAACGGATCCACTGCACTCGAGCTCTCCGCACGCTCTGCTAGTCCTTCCAAGCCTCACTCGCGCTCTCTCGTTCAACGTCGGACTTGAACGATTTGATGCCTTCCCCGTGCATCAGCCTAAAAGGGTTTTCACCTAAACCGGGCATACCGCTGATCTAGTAGCAACGCTACCAGAAAAGTCCATCCCAAATGTTTGACGTGCCTTTGTCATTTCATAAATGCATCGGCGCAAATGATATTTATCACTTCCGCGAATCTCGAGGCAAAGGTCTCGATTCGATCAATTAGAAAAAATAGATTGTGAAAAATTGAAAGAGTATCGAGATTTCATTAGCCTGTGGTTAAAGCTCGACTGTTAAATACACGAAGCAATTTTGTCATAAATTCGTAATATCGGAGCCGCGTGACATCGGTCTTACGTTGTCGAATGCGGGAATTTATATCCGAGCGCGAAATATTTTCTTGTCGTCGCATCGCGCCTGGTTCACCGATCTTCGGGCGTCACTGGACCGCGTCCACTGTCGAGAATAATTAATGCCAGCGATACGGGATAAAAATACATTAATAGAAATCCTGGTCTCGCGCGACTCTCTGGGCTCCGAATATTGCACATTCTCCGGTCTCTGCGTTCGATGCGTGAAATTATTCAGCGCATCTGCATAGAAGAAAGCTCCTCTGTGCCACTCTCGGCATCAAATATTTAATCGTCCAGTGGTCGCCCATTGGACATCGCGGTTCTAAATTAGTCATATTAGCGAATGGCAAAGCGAGTCGAAGGAAGCGTTTTGAGAAGACTTTTACATCGTTTCGGTTCGCAAGTCCCGTTGAGAGGATTACGCGAAAAACTTAATCTATATTTCAACAACTTGGGTATTTCAGCGGCTCGGTCATCAATTATTTTACACTCGAGACCATTGAAACGCAAATATATAGATAAAAATCGCCGCTCGCTAATGGCCAGCCGATTTAATGAGAGATCTATAAATCAATAATCAACAGCCAACACACATCGTCGTGTCGGACTAACGGGATCTTGTGTAACGGCGAACGCGAGAAAACCGATGTATCTTCCATTCCCCCTTCCGTTTTTGGAATGTATCTTGCATAAACTTCGCGCGTTATAAATGTGATACAGAACGAAACATTCGTCCTGACATTATCGACTAATTTGACGGGCGTTTATATATCGGAGCTCCTGGAAATTACACTCGATATCTTGCCAACCGAGCGAGCGTCGAGAGTTGTCAAGTCGTAAATCGCGTCTCATGGGACAAAAAGTCAGTGGGACGAGGATACGGGGCGGGGAGGGGGGAGATCGAGGCGGAAAGAGTAAAAGCCTAGCCGCTTTTCACTCGCGTCCTCGACCGACTTCCGGTTCGGGCGCGTTTCGCACCCCGTTAAGCCATAGGTATACAAACGCTCGCATGGTAGAATTTCAACGGATATCGTTGCATCGCATTGCGAGTGACCCACTTACATTTCAGAGAAAGAATAAACAATTCGATGTAAGGACGATAAAGCTTAAGCCGAGAATATACGAGATCTAGCGAGAAGTGCCTGTTTTTTTTGGCTGTTGAACATTTTTTTTCAGGGTTTCATGAATAAACAGTCCCTTTAATATGAAATGAATGTCTTTCTTTTGCCGAAAAATTGAAGTAAATTGTTAAAAGTAGAGTATCGAATACAATTTTGAATATAATCCATATGAATTTTTCATCATAATAGCACGTTAAATTTAATATACCAGTTCATGCATAAAAACTGCCAGGCATTTCATATTAAAATTACAGAAGTTTTTCTTGCAGTGTATAATTCTCGATGGCAATGAAAATTTAATTCGCCCAAAAAAAATACAAAAAAATGTCGAATCGTTATTTTGCATCGCCGACACTATTTCGCGACACGAACTTTACGTGAAGCCTGGCGCGTTGTTGAATAAGACGGCGACGCCGACCGCGGGCGTATCGAGAAATGGAATGAGAACACGTTTGTAGACAAATCGTAACCCCACATGAGCTCTTTAACCCGCTTCTACATCCTACGAACGGTTATACGATGATCTTTTACGACTCGTACATCGAGAGACTCCTCGTATAATCGCTTATAGCCCTACGTGTGCACTATACACTGGGCTCGAGGGATCCCTTCGGCGTGTACACACCGAAGAGCTACTTCAACATATGTAGACTTCGCGAGAACTCGAAGTGCTTGTATACGGTCTCCCAAGACCATTACGACTGTCTGATCAATAATAAATTGTTCATGCCACTCTGACAAAATTGCCGAAAGCACGAAGCACGCATTGTTTGGAAAGTTGATTGTTTGGACGACCTCTTAACCAAGTTAAATATTTATCGACAAAACTTATCACGATTCCCGAGTTCGTTGAAAGCACCCAATACCAATACAAACTCATATTGATTTTTTTTTGCATTTTTTTCCCGACACTTGCTCAACATTTTGGGAAATTCTCGACGATTCGAATCACTGATAAATTACTACAAGATAAAAATTAAATTATATAAATAATGAAACGTGCTGTTGTGCAGATGACTTGAGCGATAGGAGATTGCTCCATTTCGGGAAATAAGTTCTCTTCCTCCGCCGTTCGCGAAGAGTGGTTTACGCGTCGTGCAAAAGCCCTTGGTAGATAAGGAATAGATAATCGGTGTTTGATTTTAATCATCCTGACCCCCTTATATGTTGATGAATAAGCCGCGACCGATGCCTGCACGATGCACAACATCCACGTGCAGCATCGGATAGATCGGGTTTGTAAAACATCATTCATCATTGTTACCGGCGAAATGATAAATTGGATAGATTAGGGGTTGCGAGAAATTCTCGAAAGACGATACGTTGGAGTGAAGCTAGTGGTTAAGGTCGTCGCGCGTCGAAACGAGTCAGACAAGTCTAGCCTATAGCGTTATCCTCGTGTCCGATGCCGTGCGGCTACCGCGGACTTAACCGGCCCGAGCCCCTGCGCCTCACCTCGCGTGATAGGAAACTAACGTGCTTCGCGACTGCCTAGCCGGTCAGTGAGAGACGGAGAATTGAAAGAGGGCGATGGAAATTCCGACGTTCCAGCGCCAGTCCAATTGCGAAGCGGGGAGAGACGCTCGCGGTCTGGCGGCAGCGTTGTGCGAAGCGTAATTGGGACAATTCGCCGCGGTGCTGTTCGTCGAACCAACCGAGAAGATCGTAAAGCGAAGAGCGAGGAACTTCGCGAGGCAACGATACGGGCAACGCGAGCGAAATGCACGGCGAATCTTCGACGGAATCGTTCGACCACTTCACTCCGCTTCGAGGCCGATATACCGCGAACGCATTATCTACTTATTATATTAAGGGAGTACGTTAGTGCCCAACGGGATGGGGCCGCAACGAGTTGCGGGTATGGACAGCCTTGGCGAAGGTAATGGAAGTTCACCTTCCATTAAACACTCGACTTCTCGCGGGTCTTATCTCACAATTATACGCTTCTTAAATTTATACCCAAGTAGTCGACGGTTGATCCCCATTGCGATTGTAAGGACTTGGGTGTTGACCATCGCGATCTGATCCAATCATCTGAATTTTTCTTTGCATGATTAAATTAAAAAAATCGTCTGAAAATCACGGCAACTCAACAAAATGTGACTGGCAGATGTAGATTCAACGATAGCGCGAATGTGGAATGCTGAATATTGTCCTTAAGGGAAGGTTCGGAAAAGCTGGCAAAAACAACTTTTTTTTTGTCAAAAAAATCGTATCATCAATCCCGTGCGATTGTTTATTGGTAATAATGTTTTGATCGTGTAAAAAAAATTCCAGATCGAAGTAGTGAAAATTGCCGGAAAATGTAATTTTCTACACAGGGAAAAAATGGAATTCCTTTCATGCATTGTGATATTTAGACCCGGATATTTTCTATAATGGCTAGTACACCGATAAGAACAATAAATCGTATGAAATTGCATCAATCGCATTTAAAAAAATGTTTGTTCCGAAACAAAAACACGCTATTTGACCTAAATTCGCCGAAGCGTCCTTTCTTTTTTTCGCGAGCGGAAACTCCTTGCGATTTTTTAAATCCCAACTACGAAGAGTATCCATTGAGGACAAGCGCGAGTGGCAGTTTTCTCTCATAATCACGATGTCAATAATCCTCCCGCAGGAAAGTGCTCCGCGACTTAATTAAGCGCGCCGCTCTAATGCAATTTTCATTGTTTTCTTTTTTATTCTTCCATTTCCCACAGTTCGGACGATGAGGTGATACTAAGTGATATTTTCTCGAGTGCATGCAATTAAGGGTCTCCAAGCCTCGAGCGAGTAGCCCCGGAGTTTTCGAAGATGATGAGAGTCGTTAAAGCCATTCATCAAACTAACGAGAGCTCGTCGTTGATCTCCAAACATGCGCCTCCTCTGCGCACAATTGCGGTGCGCGGTGCATGCGTAGGTTAGCTCGGTTATTCGGTTTTCGGATTGTAGTGCAAGAGAACAAGCGCGTTTTCTCTTATAATGACTGGAGTCGTTATGTCGTGAACATGCGGCACAAACGTGTTCCAGTCCTCGAGCCCGCGGTCTCCATGCCAAAGAGCAGAAGTTTTTGAGTGGTCGCCGTGTATGCACACTCGAAAGCTTCGGAATAACGATGCTGTGTTTCTCGCAACAGTTCGACTCTCGCGATTTTTGATGGAGTGCGGCTTACGGCTTCCTTTTTTTTCACTCGTTATCCCAGCAACGAAAGACAATGAACGATGTTTCGACGTTTCGATCTATCGTTATACATTTTTATTTCCACTCGGAACAAATTGTCCTCGAACCAGTGCAAAATTGGTTTCACTCCGGTGAAAACTCAATCAACTCTCGACTATCATTCGTCATTCCCGATTTTTGCTTTTCCTCCAATCGCTCGAGTTTCCTTCGAGTGCATCGAGGTTATTTAGTCATCCTCGTGACGCGGAAAGGTGGAGTTTGTGGCCTCAAGGATCACGCCGTGGCACTTGGCTGAGGGCAGGTGAATTCTTTACGGTTTTTTGCCCGATGGAACTCGAGCCTCGTTGGCGGTATATCGTAAATCATTCTTGTAAACCGATACGCCCAACGCGCTTGCCACCACTACGCAACCTTCTCCCAGATAGCTACCGCTACCTCGTCGCGGTTCTTTCTTCGCCACTCTCGTGCCTTTTCGTACGACTGAAAAAAGCAGAAAAACCCGGTTGCCGTAGCGCGCGCCAGTCTGAAAGAAAGATCTTTCATAATAATATCCCTCTTAACGTCGTCGTAGTCGTCTCGTTTTTCTCGATCGTTCGGCGGGAATGTGAGAGCTGATGAAAAAATTTGAAAAAAGAAAATATAAAAAATGCCGAATACTAACGCAGGACGGTCTATACTTATGCGCGAGGATCGTAAAAAAAATTCGCGATCTTTATTGCCTCCCTCGGAGCAACATTTTCGTCGCTTCGGCCTCGTCGATATTCATCATGCATCTGGACATACGTTAATCCGGCAAAGTAAACGAGAAAAGCCCATTACGACTGTATATCCACAATATTTATTCCGACTAGATCTACAAACTTTGCCTGTATCCTTTTTCACCGGGGAATTCACTTCTTTTTCTCTCTGGCTCAGAACCCCTGTAAACCCATGTAAATGTGCTATATGCCGGGGCTCTTTTTTTTCATAAGAGAGGCGAGAGCGAGACGACAAAGCGACTAGACGAATATATTTTCTTTTTGTTGCCACGTCGAGTTCTAGCTATTCACGGACCTACCTCACCCTATTCGTCGCTCACTCGCAATGAATCGTGTGGGTGAAAAAAAAAAAGGAGAAAAAATTTACACCGACTAAAAGCCCGGCCAGCCCCTGCTCGTCACGCAAATCGATAACTCGCTTCGCCGCTCTCGACCTCGAAACTAATCGTTCGTTAATATCCGTACACATCACTGAAAACTTTTTCACGAGCTTTTTGCCCAGTGTAATTCCGGCGATAACGCGGGAATGAGAAAGAAACATTTTCAGAATATTCGTATTGACTAGACTGCTTTAATTCACTGTTTTGCTATCGTCCTTGCAGTCGCTCTTTCCGACGAAAGAACGCGCTTCGATATGATGGAGTATCGCCTCTTGAATACTTATAGCCGCGTTTCCCAGCTGCATCGGAGAGACTCTTTCCGAGTTTGTAAAAAATTCTTATGACTTTTGCATATCAAGAACTTTCAAGTCGGGAATTTTTTTTACAAAATGCCAATTTCCCACTTTTGCTTTTACTTTTTCTACTCATTATACGTTTGATGTTTATTTTATTCGCGCAACAACCTCTTTTACGTCATTTACGTTTATAAATTAATGAACTTAAATGCGTAATTTAATGATTCGTTAGTAGATTTTCAATGTGGATTTGAAATGGGGGGAAAAAGGTCCTAAATAGTTTTTTGCGAGGCGAATTTCCTTTGATCCTTGTCCCGCTGAGTTCGTTCGAATAAACTACCGACTATCACTAACTTTTTTATTTTGTTTTTTTTTTTATGTTGATAAATTATACCAGGACCAAAGGGAGAGCGTGTTATATATTTTCATGTTGTTCATTGGATTTTTTTTGCTCATACTCGCGAGGAGATATCGTGTTGGGAGGTCGAACTTTTCATTATCCTTCGCCACAATATAAAGTCCTCATTACTCCGTATGGCCGGTCCGCGCGTGCACAACGCGAGGGGTTGAAACTGAAAGTCTCCGAGGTTTTGCAACGATTTTCTCGTTTACCACAAACCACCCTCGTCCCCCGTGCTCTCTGTTTCGCCTCGATGTACCGCACAATACGAGAGCAAAACGTGCTTACATCGCGTGACTACCGAAGGAAGAGCCACGTTCACCGGATGCCAGAATAACGTCAAACTTTTCGACTTTTCGACGATCATCCGTAGAGTTTCTTTGGGCAGGCCTTACGGTGGGGCGTGGAAGACAGAAAAAATTTGCGTGGTTCGAGAATACGCCCGCGGGGAGAGTAAAAGTTACGAGCAATTCAGTGGCAGAAAACGGCCGGGTTTTAGGGTACTTTGCGCCATCGAGTTTATCGATCGACCGCGCGAACGAACGCTCTCGGTGGGAAAAGCAAAAGCTACACTACCGCGGAAAAGCTCGAGCCGAAACGCGAGAGACACCGCGATCGAGAGAACAGGTGGGAAAGAGGGAAAGAGAGAAAGAGTGGAAGACGGACAGAGGAGGGACCGAATCGAAATTATGACGTTACCGTTTTGGGCGGGGGGCGAACGAAATGAAAAAAGTTTTTCCTCAGCTCGCAAAACCAAACGAGCTCTCGCTTCGCCTTGTCGTAATTAGAAATGGGAAGTTGAAGGGGCCTGGTCGGACGAGCGTAACGAAGAGCTACCCAACGGAGGCTTAACGTATTTAGGGGCAGAGAGAATTTTCATTGATCGTTGAAACCGAAAGGGGTGTAGGCGAGAGTCAATGTTTCTCGTGCGCTTCGAGATTTAAACCCTTCGGCTTAGGCGGACGTGAGGTCTGACCGCAACAGCGACTTTCCTAACGTTCCCAATCCTCGGCTACTCAGTGCCGCCAAGACTCGCTACGTTCAAATATCGATCCTCGAAGCACCCACTGAATATCTATCAGAGGGGATTATAGTCGAAGGTTTATACATTTTTTTCATTCGTAAGCCCCAAAAAAACAAACAGGAGAAAGAATATACTATTGCAAATAAAGCCTGCCACGCTAAAACGTATGAACCATTTTGCCCCAAATTAAAGAATTTTCGACTCGGGAAAAAGTTTATAAAATCAATTGCATCAACGTATAAGAGTGTAATAACAAATGATTCTTCGCACTATATGTGGAATTTTTGTAGAGTTATTTTTAATTGCTTCTTTATGGAAAAATACCCTGAAAAGATGATACGTTTCTTTGGAAATAGTTGAGAATTCATCGATTTAATGTGTGAGACCTGGAAAAATCGGGGAATCGGCGACGGAACGCGCAATGCATCGCGCCGCGAAGATTGACGACAAAAGAAGTCACACCGTCCGAGCCCTCCTTACGTGTGGCAAATTGTGTACCCACAAAAGTAAACATTGAGCACCACACGAATTACACTCGGACCCGTCGCGGTCCCTTGCTCTTTCCATCTCCCGATCTTCACGACTAAGTTGAGCTTCTTCCCTCGCTGTCGTTCCCTCGTGCACGAACTGCGCCGCCAACGCTCAATTCGTTTACAGTGGGGTACCGCGCGGGACGCTTTTCGTTGGACAGCTTTCGAATTGGATCAGAGCTTGCGGCGGTTTTCGCCAGAGCCGACTTGTGTACGTGATGGTCGCCTCTTCCTCCAGTCGAAAAGCTCGGTGTCGTACCGAAACCGCTTCTCTTATCTCGCACGATCGTTCGCGAATCCCTCGCCACACCTCCGATACCGCTTGCGAACGGTCTCGCGCCGGCCACCAGAGACGGCATCGAGAGCTTTGAGAAAAGTCGATTTATCGCATCTCTTCCCCGTCGATCCGTGATTTTTATATATTGAAAAAAATACTAATAATCATCGGGTCGAGAATCGTAATCGAGGATTTCCGTAAAGGGAACGCGGGCCTTCCCGGTCGTAACGTATTTTGTCGCGTTGGATGGAAGTAATAAAAGAGTAAATGAGTTTCGTGCTTTCGTGTGCTCTCGCCTTCTCAATCTCGCTTTTACTCCTCGTCGCCGCTCCCGCGCCCCGCGCGGCCGGGCTGTTACATTTTACGTGTGCGGAAGGGCGTTTAATTCGAAGAGGTAAAAAAACGGTACAGCGCGTCGGGGAGTACAGGTAACGTCGCAGAGAGATGTGTACCCCGAGTGCTATACCGAATGTCCGCTTCACAAATAATTTCCAACTTCCCTTTGATAATATTCTCCGTAATGCGATGAAAAAAGCGTCATAAATTTTTATGAAGGACGCAGCGGGCGGGCCTTTCCTCTTCCGGCGATAAATCCATATTACAAAAGTTCATCCTGCCTCTCATCAGAAATATTATTTCGCCGGCTGGTACACACGGGCCTGGTTCCGTATCTCTACGCCTCAAGGCGCCGAATAAAAAGTCTTGTCGGATGGTGTAATTATGAGGGAAAAAATTACAACGGCGACACATAACAGAGAATAAGGAGACTTTTGGCCTCCTGTTAAAAAATCCGAGAGGCATCTTTTTTTCTTTATTCAAGCTCTTCGCTCGCATGAAAACGGCCAGGATGGAAAAAATGGTAACAAATGATTCGTTTCATTTACCCCCATAATATGGATAAAAAAATCATTCTTTCAAAAAGATGTATTAACTTTTGATCAGTCATTAATAGAAAAAAAAAAACTTTATGGTAAAAATCGAAGAATGTTTCGTCTTAGAATTTCGCAACCACGCATTGGGGGAGATTATAAAATTAAAGAGATTCTTACTTGATGCCAGAAGTAAATTGAGTAGCGCTGTGATTATCTCTAACGATGTTGCAATTACTGGATGCTACGAGACCATCTGTGTTCCTTCAGCCCGTTTTCCGTTCAGGGGTTGTTCCTTGGCCTGAAATGAATTTTTTCAGCTTCTTTGTAGTGAAATCGATACACCACGATCCAAACAACACGTGCATCAAAATGCCTTGACCATATAACTATACAATAATATCAGAATTCTTGTGTATCATCATAATTGGGAGCTTTAGTGATCAAATAACACCGATAAAACCCATCTGCCGGGACTTCCAGTTCAGCGTTATATTTTTTTATCCACGGAGCTAAAAAATTACAAAAAAAGTTCTACGTCGCAAGTCAGTAAATCAAGAATCTTATCAGATTTCCGAAAGTTCGTCGTAATTCCTGTCGTTCGTTTCACGCGACATTACTTCGGACAAAAGGAGTTGGTAGTGATTCGATATTAACGCTTGGAAATTAGAGCACGGATGTGTCATCGTTCTTGTTGACCAGCGAATAAACACTGTTCGTACGAGGGGAAGTTGGACGAAGGGGTTGAGTTCGAACGATCTGCTAATAGCGTGCCGGTGGCAAACAAATTAGCGTCAGTACAGCGCCGCGACGTCTAGAAGTACATAGCCGACGCTCGGACAAACGGGAAGCAGCAGCGGTAGGCGTCCCTGGACTCTTCGCCGGCTTATTTCACCCCCTCCCCCCCGACCCTCTTTCCCTTCCCCTCTTGATACACGCCTCCGCGTACACGTAACTATTACAAGCCGTGTATAGCATCGGACGATACATAAGCCTGTACGATACCGAAAGCAATTTTCGCGTAAATCACCACACCCCGTTATGACGTCACGTGATTCACCCTGACCCGGAGGCGAGCTGAGCAGCCCCGAGGCGCGGTACCTCGCGCACCCCCGTGTTTTACTCTACAACACCGCGAACTAAGTCACCAGTCGACCCTGTACAAAGCTAAGTCACGAAAGGAAGCTTGCAACACCCGAGAGCGCGAGGGAGCCCGAAGAGAAGAGGGCGGGTTGGGGGTGAGAAGGCGGGCGAGGCGGCTCTGCGGAGACCCTCGAGAAATTAGCATAACCATATAATACTGATACTTGTGAAAGCTTTCATTGGTGTTTTCTGCGTACTTCTTCGTGATGCACTCATAAAAAACTTGCCGCTGGAGCTGCTCGCCCAATTTCTTATAATACTTATGTGTACACGGGGCTTTATTCTTACTTTACTTTTTCGGTGGTCGGCGATTTTAATATTCTCCTCGTGTATTTTTCTCCCTCTTGGGAATTAGTCTTCACTTTTCTTCGTTAGGCGCTCATCTTTGTGAGTTGCCCGATTCGTCCTATTTTCCCGGTACCTCTCGAGTTATGTACGACTTTTTTTGCCTCGTAGCCTGAATCTTTATCATCAAGATTCATATCGCTGCAATTGCTTTTGCGACATAAAGAACAGGAAATTCAGATTATTCTTTGATTTCTGTTGTTGTGTATAAACATCGGATTAACTCGTATACATTTTTTTGGTTTAATATAAATTTACTCGAATCCAAAAATCATTTGTTCCATTGAAAATTCTCGCTTTTCATAAATGAAGCCTACAGTAATGAGAGATCTGGCACCGATCGTGCCAATAGTTAAACATTTGTACACGATAATGCACTGGCCGTGAACTCCAACAGCCGGAGGCATTAATAACGAGGAACGAGTGATGTAGCCATCATTTGTGGCCATTAAGGTGGAATGTGGTTCAGCGCGGAGTGCATATTGGATTGTTCTTTTTTTCTGTTTTTACATTCGCCCAGTCGGAATGCCGAGAGAGGCTTGCAAAGTGCTAACAAGGGCCTTAAGCATTCCTGACGTGGCTGTGGCGAACGAGAGAGCCTAGTCATTCCATCGCGGGGAAGTCGAATCGTTCACGTGACGATGCACGCCGCCATACGCTCTCAGGACGATTTTGTTTTTCCTTCGCTTCACGCGCCACATCCCAACCCAACTGCTTCTGCTATCGACTCTTCAAGCGTTTAGATGTGCACATATATTGTAACGACCGTGCGACCGATTAACGCGTATGTTTAGTTTTGGGCGGATATTATTAATTATAAGAAATGTTAAATGTCTCTATCGCGATATGTCAAATGTCTCGTCATGAAAGTCCTGTCAAGGTTCTTTTGTCATGACGATCGACATCCCATGGATCGTTCGCACGTTTGTTTATTGTCAAACCTAACTAATACCGCGTGTCTTAACGAATAGTCAGCTATATATTCATTAAAATACATATACATGCATGCTTCGAGAGATCAGTTTCGTTGAAGGATCACGGCATGTTTCGTGATCGGAGTCCTTAAGAAATCTGTTCCGCAAGCGAACGAACGTTTGAAACGAAATGCGTGGTTTAACGTGACGTATATGAGCTTGATATATTCTACACGCTATTATTGACGGAAGTCTTTTTTATATCTCTTCATTACATTCGGTGCCTACCAGTCTCACCCCTTTCCGGGTAACGAATATGTTTAATGTTAATAAAAATACAGTTACGATACTGTATTTCGTCTGAATTGATTAGCTGTTAATAAACTGTAAGAACGTTTTATACCATTCAGTCGAGCCTCCAATAATGCTTCCATCAAAATAGATCTGTGAATACCATTCTGATTGCAATGGAGACACCCGCGATCTATAAACCGAAGAACGAAAAATCAAGAAAGATTTCTTTTATCGTAGCGACCTCGAACGGCGCACCGTCGGAAATATAACCAAAGAAATCGAAGGTAATAATAATATCCTGAATACAGTATGTATAATAGAATAGTAAGAAAAAAAAGGAACCTAAAGATTGTTATCAGACTCGCGTGATATCGAGAAATGAATCGTCGGATCTGCCCGCAACGATCGGGGTCGCTCGTTCGTTCGCTATCGCATCTTTTCGAATCCGTACACCAGGCAGTCCTTCACGATTACCTCCATAATAATTTTAATTCAACCTTTTGCATTTAGCCTCCATACGCCCTCTCCCTCCCACCTTCCTCTGCTCCCCCCCTTGCTCGATGATTTATGAATCGATACGAGCAATTTTCACCAGGCTGGATCGTCGAGGCCCGCTCGCGCGGAAGCGGGGCTAAACGCAATTTCCTGCGGCGTGGCAGAATTCAGAAAGCTTCGATTCACGGATGGTTTCAATATTATAATGAACGCGTCGATAGGATCAATTCGTTCTCTGATGTGGTCGCTCATTCCAACACATTTTCATCACCTAAAACGATTTGAGGGCACCCAAAAACGGATATGATCCATAATGCACACTGGAAATTCGTATTCCCGTTTGCTATTATTTCATGTTCCGTAATTCCAGGGAACTGAATGAAGAGCGACTCGCGTGCAAATACTGCATTTCTTTGTGCGACAATTTTTGCATCCTAAACAGTTTCAAACCCTACTTTATGACTAAACGCTTAATAACCCTTGAATTTTCACGTTCTCATTAGTAACTGACTCAAATCATCAAAAAAGGTGCAATTCAAATTTCCCTGTTCAATATTTGCAGTAGAGGTTTAGAAAGCTTTCCCTATGATAACGGCAAAAAATTGGTGAACTTCTGGCTTCGGCAGAGTTCTGCTTCTAAAAAATACCTTTCCCTCTCGAGTTGCGGACAAAATCCGGAAACCGTGCACAATCCAAAAGGTGGGGGTGCGTGTGCGCCGCGAGCAGCACCAACACGACTGCAATAATTTACAATTATGCAAATTTCTGCGCCATCCGTCCAGCGTGCTGCCACGTGTCGCCTGCCATTGTCATAACTATTATTGATCAAATTATAATGCAGTAACGAGATTTCATCGATATCATCGATGCTCTAACGCGTTTGTGATCTTGGCCAAAAGGTCGCGCGTTATTAATCGTTCACGACACCCGTTTGGGTAATGCAAACGTGTATTCGGTATGCGCGCTCGTATGTTTCATCGTGTCTCGACATCTCGAAACGTACGTTCGTCAGTGAATGCACTAGCAGCTAGGTCCGGAGTTCTTTGTGCATCAATTCACCGTATGACACAGGATAAAACGCATATTCGTGTCAGAAGGCTGAGTCAGGAGCTCTGATAAATGTCGCAACATTTGAAACGTTGGAACGCGCTCGCTTGGCCGGGACGAGAGAGGCCGAGAGAGGCGAGTTGCGGAGTATGGAAACGCTGCGAATGTAGACCCGCGAGACGAGGCGAAACGGCGGATCGTATCGCATTCGCACCGGGGCGATGTTAAATTTCCACGTGTGGCATTCTGACGCAGCGCGAAACGACGTGACAATAAGTCTCCCGAGTAGACCAGCCGCTAAGAGCATAGCCGAGTTCATGCTTCTCGGCTCTTTCTGTGAATATCGCGTATGTACGATGTGGTCGCATTCTGTTCGTGTCTGTCTGTCCCGCGTCCATCCTCGAAACGGGAGAGAGAGCGCGGCGCGAGCGACGAGGGGTCGAAGCCTCCATTACATAAATTCATCGACCCTCGCGTTTTGCGCTCCGAGACATCGTAATACCGGTTGGAACTGACGTCACGCATTAGTCCTGTATCTTCGGTCCGACGTCTGTGCATTACTATTTACGGCCTGCCGATCTTAATTTCATCTGGCCTCGTTCGTTCGCTAAGCTCCGGCGCGCAGGATGACGCGAGACATCCTTCTTTTTGCTTTTGCTTCTTGATTTCCCATCGCGGCTTCAATTTCGCCACCGTTGTATCGATTTAACAGCGTCGACGAGATACGATTACCTCTGGAAGAACGATAACGGATTGTTGTAACCTTCGATGGGCTTCCCCTTCGCGATTAGATCATCGTCGAACCGGCAGAAGTTGGATAAACGTGTTCGGTGGTAAAGTACCATCCATCGGGAGGGGTTCATGAGCAGACCACTGAACTACATCGTATACCTTCGCGCTGCTCCAGAAAAACGGTGATCCAATAAATTTTCCAACCGGCACATAAACCGCCGTGCTCTCGCTCTCTCTACCACTCCGCTTCGGTTCTTCTTTATATCTTTTTTTTTTTATTCGCTGGTTCAGTTTCAACCACATGTAGAGGGTAGTACCTGCACGAGAGCCACATTCCGCTGTGCTATCTCGACCCTTTTTTTTCCAATACCACTTCTATTCGCACCCCTTTCCCGTTGCATGGTCTTTCCCGGTTTTTTTTTCCTTTTTCGTTTTCCCTCTCTATATGTGGGTGATTTGGATTTTTTTTCACAACTGTGTATGTAATCTCTTGGCAACGTGAAAACTAGATTTTGCCCTCGGCCTCTGCCGGCCTCGTGACGTAACGATAATTTAGGTGCGTTCACTTGGCACACTCGTTGACAGTCCAACCCGTTGGTTTTCTGCCAAATGTCCCGGGCCGAAACGCGGCAGGCGGCTCGCCGGGATATATCCACGCGCCCGAGACACGGCTCCGCGAACAGGATACGACCGGGGGAATCTCGTGTTTTCTTGAGGCTCGCAGTTTTCAAACAGCGCCCCGCTGTTTGCTCCCGATTACGGGTTCAAACTTTCGTGCAGACATTTCGACAGCTTTTGCAAGCTCACTCGATTTTTCTCACGTCAAAGTTCCCGAATCTCGACTGGTGGTCTTCCCTTCGCATTCTTGCGATCCTTAAGCCTCGAAATACCTGACGAATGCCATCGGGCAGATGCGATTCGCATTTTTATATACAGCTTCTGCTGGCTCGATAGCGTTCACTACGTTTCCCCAGTTCCGGATCGCACGCGCTCCATTGTACGGATTCGCCGTCGCTACCTCGACCGCGTGACCCGAAATCTCACGAAAATTGCGTGACTCCTTTTTATTAATCCTCTTCCCCTTTCAGCCCGTACTACCGCCGCTTACGTATTGCTCGCACGTTTATCTTTTTATCCCGCATTCACGCCGGAGCACGTGAAGTATCCCGAATTATCCGAACCTCGCGTACACGCCCTAACCGCGCGGAGGGGAAGAACGCCGGGAACATTTGTGCACTCCGGACACGTCTATCTGTTTTTTTTTTTTTTTTTTTTTTTTTTTTCGAACGACCAAGATACCCATCGCGGCGAGCCGTGATTACTTTAGCACCAAGTTTATTTTCATTGGAAATTTCCTGCGGATTTTTCGATCTCGGAATTTTCGGCGGATCATTCTAACGGTACGGTGATCAGCCCGGAGAGAATTTTCGAAGAAAAATACCCTCGGTTCATCCTTCAACGTTCGGGTCTATATATATATCCATTTTTTTCTTTTTTTTTTCACATAGAAACGAATGAGACTGCCACCACAGGATCGAAAGACGGATCGAGGTTCTTTACGACGAATAATAGGGATAAATGAATCCCAGTCGTCTCGCGCGGAGGCGTGGCATTACGTAATCCACATGTTTTTCCGCTCTTTTCCACTGGACAATCTCACTGTCAAGGATTTGTTGCCACCAGTCCTATTCCCCCCCGCTGACTCTCGTATCGATAGATCACCGGAACATAGATCGATGACTCTTCGGCGGCCTCGAGTTCCAATTCGAGGCGCCATCCGATATTCATGTATTATTCAGAAACGTCCAATTATTTTTCCAGCAATTTTTACTCCTCGTTCGCGCGATTTTTTTTCACGCTGTAGCGGCATGTTTGCGCTGCATAAACGTTTCGTCATTTTTCGCTTGAACAAGTAAATTCAAAAGTGTATCTTTTGTTTATTTTTTTTATCTTTGTTTAACTGCGTTTTCGTTGGGTCATATTTCGAATTAAATTGAGCCACAAAAAACTTACGCAATCTAGATTTACATACCGCTTTTCCACTTTGTTTTCAACATGGTTTACAAAGCTTCTTCTATATGGCTAAATTGGCGAAGTAACTTTCTCATGGAAGAGCTTCGTAAACGACGTTAATTAAAGAACGGAGCATCGATGTGCAGATCTAATTTGCATAATTTTTTCTGCTACGCAGACACTTTCTCGATTATCTTTTAGGTAAAGGATAAATGTCCCGTGTAGTGTCAATTACCACCGAACGTGGTCACGAATGTCCTTTTGCTGCTTCCATCCTGGCACATTCGAAGTTAACCAGCGAGATAGCTAAGCGATCGCAGAATTTCGCATACTTTTTCACGGACTCTTATCCGCAGCCACAGGAACGGCAGGGGAAAAAAGTCCATCGACTTTCCGTTTTTATTCTTGATCTAGACCAGCACCCCACCCTTCGCAGAAGAAGCTTACAGCTTTTACGATGTCGTGTATTGTAGGCTGCTTTTAGCAGTTCACATGACACGACATTTATGCCACCTGATGTAATAAAACTTCTCATTGTTCCCTTCGAGTACAGTAATAAGGATATGCAAGATTTCATCCAGTTGCAAGCAAAATTCCGAAATAGCGTTTCATTGTACGCCTACACGGCGAAGTACAACACAAGAATGGAGTTGGAATAGTGTCGTTCGAGGAATTTAATCTATTTCCGTAAATGCTGTCTCGCAGTCGAGCAGATGGAGCTAATGAAATTATTCTCTCCTTGATGTGATAATTCAATCACAGGCAAAAAGCAGGTAACGCGGCGCGGAAAAAATCCAATATTTCCGTCAGTCTGACGGACTAATCCGAGAATTTAAATATACGAATAATTGAACATTTCGCGCATCAGAACGAGATTGTTGAACGTTCTCTTCAGTTCCTGACGATAATAGCGCATACAGATCGCATCCAAGAGACTACAATTGAATATCGTATTTCTATTTCATGAATATCGTGACGTGACGGCGATCTCCGGCGTCTCCTGTTTTTCCTTTCTCTGCGTTTTTTTTATTCGTAAAAAGCGAACGTATATTTTCCGCCCGTTGAATAAAACAAGTTCTCCGGTGTATCGCAGCAGCGGGTACCGTTACGGCACTTTGATACCGGTGGCCCAGTCGAGGCGCCACCGGCGGACATGCCTCGCGAAGGACGACACTTTGGCAGCTTGTGGAATGCGTGCGCAGCGCGAAACGAACGGTGTATCGTTTTTCGTATGCGAAACGTGTCGGCCGAGCCGCCCGGAGCACGAGACTTCGCTCTTACGCGGATAACAATTTTCCCCGTGGCCATTGCCTCGCGTATCACGTGCAATCCCCGCCTCGCCACCCGTCGCAGCTCCCACAGAAGGGGGACAGTGTAAGCATCTCGCCGGCTTGTGTTTTATCGGGGACGAACGACGATCGCTCGGATCGCTTCGCGACACAAGCAGGGCTCACGGAAAAAAGCCTTAATGCAGTTCGAGCGGAGAAAAAAAGTGCGGAGGCGAAATAAAGTCAAACGGATCTGATATAGGAAGCGGATAAAGCGACTCGCGAGTCGTCGGTGCGGAACACTAATATTGTTGCTTTCGAAGAAACGATCGTTTCTCGATAGTTTTTCATCGGGAACAAGACTGGATTCCTAACGAATTCCCATTAACCAGACCCCCCATCGCAGCAGGAATTCTTTCGTTCGTCGATTCGTCGGCTGAGCGAATCGATCCGAACGAAAAGCAAGCAGGGGAACTAATGTAGCGTGCAACAACAGATCCAATGCGATCAGGGATGAGAAAACGATGATGCAGAAATTCACGGTCAACTTGGAAACAATTTAATGCGCCCCATTTCCAATGTATTTTGTCGCTGAAATTAATTGTAATTAGCTTGGGAATTTATTGTAATTGATTACGATTTTGGATATTCAATTTTTTTTTTCATTTAACGTTAAGGTTTAAGCCCTTCACAAGTTGATAATTGATGCCTACACCAGGTAACGTTGCTTCTTTTTAGCCGCAGTGACAAAGTAAAGAGTCAAAATAAATTCTTCACGTTTTTAGACAAGACCAAAAAAAAAATCCACGAACTCAATCGCGATCTATTGACGTTCCGTCTGACAGCTAATCGCTGCAGCATTTATCTCGTCGCTCGCACTCAGAAGCCTGTTAGACGATGTACACCACTTCTGTGAAAAGTTTCGGACCCGTATATAAATCTCCCGCGCCGATTGCTTTACGCTTCCGATTTTTCGTTTCGCTTGCCACGTAGCGTGTGCGAATGGAATTGGAAGCTTACCAATAGCATCGGAACTTTCATGCTGACTCGCAGCGCGAGACAGAGAGTGGAAAAGCAGTTCGGGACAACCTGCTGTTCGTTTCGTGCACGGTAACGCGAAGCGCGAGATCGACGCAAACGCGAGATAAGCAAAACCAGATAAGCGTGCATTTGGAAGCGCGAGATTCGACCCCCGCCGTTCCGGACCTTTTCTTACGTAGACAATCGCGAGCGTAATCAAATTGAAGACGTCACGTGACGGAAAACACAGAGTCACACCAATATAGTCGCAACGTTTCGCTTGCACCGCGCTTGAGTTGGCGAAAATCGTAATTTCATTTGGAGAAACGAAAGATCATCAAGAACTCGCCGGGTTAATGGTCAACGATGATAACTCTTTTGTAATTCACTACGCGCGCGCATTCGCTTTTTGAATAATTGTCCGCGAATTAACGAATTGCCCGGCCTACCGTGCACAATTGTCTCGATGCACGAGAGAATATTTATTGCAGTTACCGCGTTACAAATGAATGCAAATTGGCTTACTGCGAACGCGAACATCGAAGCACACGCTCGTTGTTACAGTGGCGGTACAGTAACAGAAACTCGACCGATCGTTCAATTAAAGGTATAGTAGAGGGGAAGCGGCGAGAGGGGAGGGGGGGGGGGGGGGGGGGGGCGGAGGCGATGGATGCTTCGCTTTAATAGATTCGAGTTGGCCCGATATGTAACAACGTTATTTCACCCGTTCATTATGTTTGCCCTGTTGTTCGTTAAAGTATCCTTTCAGTAGAAACCCGGCTGTATGATTAATAGAGACCGAATTTTGCAGGTTTATGGGGAATAATAGGCGAGAAAGATAAAATGACCTCGCTAGAATCATGGACACTATTGTCATTGTGATTTATAGATAACCTTGTTGTTTAACGTGTAGCAATGATAAAAGAATGGTAACATTGGGGTAATGCCTGCGGTACACAACGATCGCGATGGTTGCCCATTTGGCTTGGCAAATAGTGCCTTAAAAACTAAACGGTTGGTCATTTCGCAAACTACATTAGCTTCGGTTGTCGCGGGTTGGGCTGGATCCTCAAAAATATTGTTTATTCAAGTCCTCAGTAATCCTATTCCTTAATTCCACAATTGATAGTCATACTAAATTCAACTATAGTGAACCTGATTCATCAGCAAATAGTCGACAAACGATTTTACGAAAGTGTAGCTTATTCATATGAAGGTTCGAAGGTCCAACATATTTCCATTGGGAAATCATGTAGACAAAAAAATTGTACGACGTCGAGCCATAGGGGAGTCTGTTCTAATCAAAATAAAAAGGGATCGTGTTAACAGGCGTCGTGTCAATCGTGAAGACGATCCCTCAATCGATCTAGCAAGTTCGGATTCATTCGGGCAATCGATCACGCTAACGCGTGTCATTCCGTTCGGATTATTCGCGGTGATAGCACCTGCGAACAAATCCGTGCAAACATCTGTATCACGTACATTCGAATGTCCAGGCCATTCTGGACTCTGGGGTATACGAAGCTGATGTACAAAGGAGGTAGAAACACGTAGATCGAATCAAGAACGTGGCACCATTAGCATTTCCGTGGCATTTCAGAACCCTCCGACACCAACGACGACTCTCCAGAGGGTGGACCATCTCATGCGCACAGACCTCAAGCAGGCGGGACCATCATTTTCCATATCTTGGAGATCTCGTGTTTCCCAAAATCGAAAAAAATCGGAATTTCGTAGTTCCGTCCTTTCGGGTCGATTTATGGCTTGATATTGCTTTTTCGAGCCTCAAAGCTGCCGGAGCCCCCTATTTGGCAAGGCTGCAGCTCGAATTCCGTGAGGTTGCGAAAGATGGACAGACGGACAGGCAAACTAATCATGTCAACTCCGAAACCCCATTCGTTCGTATCGCATAAACCGCTATCGGAACCGTTCCGATGCCGTCAAATCGACCAATCCACAATATTTCCGTTATGGTTCTCCTTCCATTGGACTTAATCGTATCACAGCCTGAACGAGATTGCATCACCGTCGGGCCGGAAACTCGTTAGGCACTCACCGTACCGTCTGGGCGTACGCTCAAGCCGGATAAAAGCGAATCATTCTGGATGCAAGCAAACAGCTCGAAAACATCGGCCGGCGCCGACAATACATCCGAATTCATGTCCAATATTCATTTGCCCAGAAATTGAATACGCGTCGTCGTCGTTCCTTCGCATATAGGACAATGAGGTCGACCAAACCCTTGTGGGACGATAAGTCAGAGCCAATATCGTAGTCGTTGGTGACCCAACGGATAATATACAACAATAGGGTTCGACAATAGACCCTTTACATCATAAAGTTCTTAATTTCCAATTCACGTGACGCCCCCAATCAAAGTTATGGCCGAAAGCCAAAGAAATTAATGAGGGCCGTAAAACGAAAAAGAAAGGCCAATCCTTGATTATAAACGATGAAGTGATAATATTATCGAGAGCGGCGTAATCGATAATTCGTTATATTTATCGCAACTTTTATAAATGGCCTCCTCGTTAAAGCAGTTTCGCTTAACGAGATCTCGTAAATAAACGTTGTACAGAGAGTGGCGGATCGAGATACTCGTGGATACACGGCACTGGGGCGTAAGATAGTTGACCATAACGATACATATTCCAGGGGTATGCACACACAGATATACAGATATTGCCGAGGATGATGCTAATAAACTTGGCGCATTACGTATTCTCCGGAAAATTTTATGTGCCATCGTCCGCTCACGCGCAATTATTCACAAAGGTCGTGTCGAGAGATTATACGATACGACGGGAAACCGGAAGGCGTTTCGGGATTCGCGATACTTCTTCGCGAGCTTTACGAGTGTCCACAGCCGGCGATGATAACGATAAGATGTACTGTCGCGAAAAGTCCCGTCGCCGTCGTTCCAGACATGCTTAGTGTATCGTGACTGAGACGACAACGGAAGTGACAAATGCAAAATGCTTCGAAGAGGATACCCTCCGCTATTCTCCCTCGAGTTTTATCGTTATCTCTTCGACGTACCCGTCGACGTTATTCGTCTCGCATCCACGAGCTGATAGGTACATGGCTAGCGCGTAGCCAGCGCGCGACGATAAAGTGGGAAGAAGCTGAAGAAGATTCCGAACGAAAAGCCGCTTACGGAAAGGGACGAGAACTCCCGCACTAAAATCCCACCCCAAACGATTCTCGCGTTTCCTCCTCGTGCTCTTTATATCCATCTATTTTATTCTCCTTCAGCGAAGCGGGGCATTCAACACGAGATGAACACGGATGCGATAAAATTATACTCGTTCAATAGACTCGACACTTGTAGTCTGCATTGAATAGATAAGAAAATTGTTTAACCAGTCCCGATCCGTGTCTATTACCTATTCTAATAAATCTGTTGATCTATAAAAAATTTATGGAAAAAACTATATTCAAGATCTTCCAGGACACTCAAAATCGGGTAGAACGGCGAGAAAAGCGGTTTGGAGAAAAATGTGCACATGTGTGAAACATAATGAGGAAGCAATGCAAGGATCTACCATGCTATTTTTTTCAAATTAATCTATCTTCTGAAGGGCCAGTTTCCAGTCACGTCTACGTCGCTACGCGTGTGCGAGTTTTCAAACAGATTTTCACACGTCACCGTGCGAAAGCGTAAATACAATTACCCCATTAACGTTTTCGTGCGTCCCGGAGATAAAAGAGGGTGCAGCCTTTCGATTTCGCCGACGTTGCTTCGCGTCCTTCTCGTTCACGTAGCCGCGACGAGATAAGATCGTCGGGTGCTCCCACACGCTGTGTTTGGCCTCGTGAAAGCTATAGAGCCGCGATTACGTGTCCGAGATCGTTGTAGGCGACGTTATTCCTAGAGTTGTAGGTGAAAGAAGAGGAGGCGAGCAGCGCGAAACTAACAGCTGGTGCGCGAATAGTATATCCCAAAGGACCTTCGAGTAGCTGGTTCGAGAAGCTCTCGGGGAAATCAAGCGATAACCCGAGTCAGCAAGCCCAACGAAAATATATTCTCGAAGGACCTTCGTCGAAAGGAGCCCCGAAGGCTCGACTCGAGCGAGTCACGCAGCCCTCGCAAGTTGCCTGCCTCGACCTCGCTCGAACTAGCGATACTGCATCGCTGGCCCCTTTTCCATCTTGGAGTCTGACGGTCTATCGCACCTACCTAACCAGCTTCACGGGCAGGCGAAAGAGTGGAACAAGACGGCGAAAGAACGCGACGAAGGGGGACCAGAAACAAAGTTTCGGCCTTTATGGGATAAAGAAAAACCTTCTTTCCACTCTCCCCCGGTCGCTCTGCCGCCCTCCTCGAACAACATCAGCCACAGCAGCCGAAGAATACAGAATAAACTTCCGGTACTTTGTCTCTCCCGCTTCCATCACTCAGGCCATATACACTGTGGCATGTAGACACAGTCGTGTCCGCAGATTCTAGGGGCAACGGGGAGAGAAAAAAAGGAAACTTTTCTCACGAGCGTTTCCACGGCGAAAGAAAAATAGCACAACGAGCCGCGGTACCGACGTTGATGAAAGAACGAGACGGAAGAAAGAGACGCGGAAAGAAGACGTGGAAGGAGAAGAAAAAAGTACCGAGGGAGAATAACTTACTCACAGTTCATCGCGCTTCTCCTCAAACTCATCTAATTGCCTCTCGTATCCAATGGCATGGAGCGCGCTCCGTTGAGCAGTCTACAACATTTTCATGCGCGCAAGGTACCGAAAAGAAAAGAAGAAAAAACCTAAAATGAATTATCGCCGTGGCCTTTCCGCATTGTTCATCGACGAGCTTTTCCGCGGGTTGATGTGTGTGTGTGTGTGTGTATATTGAAAGCTACGGATTCATCGCTTCGCTAGATCTCGTCCCTTTGGCGAACCGAGAATGTGCCTGACGACGAGAACCGGCAACTCACACATATCCCTCGGGCTTTGTGTATAAGGTTGAAGAAAAATGGAGACGTTATCTTCCCGTTGGTTGAGCACGAGGAGAAGCATCTATCGAGGGGCTTCGAATGAGCGCACAAAACCTTTCGCTTCCGCCTCTATCTACTCCAACCAATTTCTTCGTCGTTGTCGTCCGATATTGCGAAAGAAAACAGACTCGGTGCTCCACTGCGACGAGGACCGCGATACCGAACAGGCAAATCTTTCTCTAGAACATCTTTTACCGGATCGCAACGTAAGACGCGGTCGCGTTTCGATTCTAACGGATAGTAACAGCAGACAAACTTCTTGATGATTTTTTTTTTTTTTTTTATTGGGGAATAAACCGTTACGAATATCATTATCCTTTGTTTAACCCCCGATTGCCCGGCGGAGCAAAAGAAGGAAAATTTCGAAATTTCACTGAAATTTCGCGATTTTCCGCGGTTTTGTCGTCATACATCACAAAGTATGTCTCAACAAAATTTGATATATCACTTCTGCGAATGGAGTACATTTTAATGGATGATACATTATGAATATTATGCATGAACCCGCGAAGTAAAAATTTTCAAAAAATCCTAACCGAAATGATTAGGATCACGCTCAATCATCGTGTTTTATAACTTTCAACCAATCCTTCAAAGAGATCGAAATGAATACAATTACAAAAAAAAGTTTTTAAACTCCCAACAAATAAAAGGGTGTAATGAAAAAAAAAACTAACGAAAAAAGTGAAATAGCAATTTTTCGACTCAGAGTCGGAAAACATTCTCGACAACCATATAAAACAAATAATGAAATAATGCAAATAATTTTATATTCCACTCTTTTCTGTTTATATTATTATTATGAAACTCTTTATTTTCGTCAAACGTTATTTAATGAATGTAAAAATTTTTTGACATTTCGTATGAGAAATTTGTTGAATTCTGCTTATCAAAACGCGATTAACGGAATATCTCGGATAACGCCGGTACAACTCGTAATAATGCTGATCGTTAGTCGCAACGGAGGCAATTTTCCCGAGTGTGTAGCTCTGAGGACGTTCGCGAAGTTCTCCCACGCGTAGCCCAGGATTAAATTCCTCTCGGAGCGCTCGATTTCTCCCTTGACTTTCATTCGTTGCGTACAAGTATACCGTGTACCGCACACGCGTGTGTCTCATGTAAATTGGCTTAACCGCACGTCGACATGGTTGACTGCGTCAACCCCTTGTGATAGTCACTCGGTGACGGTATGCTCTGTCGCGGTGACGGTGGTCGATTCGGAATTGCGCGGGCGTTCCCATGCAAATCTTGTCGTATGAGGGGAAAGGGAGATTTCTCTCCCGAGAGAGAACTGCCGTGTAGCCTCGGGGCTCTTCTCACCACGTCCATGGATCACCCAGTGAAATTACAGAGAACGAATGGCATTTTCGGAAAGTAACGGAACAACCCCATTCGCGTCCGAATCGCCCGTACATTTTTTTCCCTCCCGATTCTCTCGACAAAAACCTTTCCCATCGAACTTTTAAAAGACTCTTAAAAATCGATCCGTCTCCGGGCTTGGCGGAAGCAGCCGGTAACGGAAAAACCCCTCCTAGACGAGAGGGATGAAAAGTTTTTACATCAAAATTCTAGAATAGCGAGCAAAGAAGGTATATAGACTGAAGAGTCTTGAGTTACGTAGCGAGTAGACACAGTGTGTCTTTTGTAAGATTTTCGGTAAGTAAGATGGCTATCGGGAAAATTTCATCGCGAATCGAGAACACACTGGACGCCGTGGAAGTTTTTCCACGAGGAGGAGAGAAAAATGAAACTGTCGAAGCTGGAACGGGAAAGAACCGTGGAAGATGCCCGAGTTGATATAGCGTAGTTTGGCTGAAATCTGCGATAGACGATAGTAGGGATCGAAGAGGGTCTGTATTCAAGAGAACATAGCGAGATCGTTTCGCGGAACGACTAACGGGGTGGGAGCAAGCTGGCGAACAGCTCTCTGATTGCACTTCCGAAAATTGGACGCTCTTGCCTTTTGTTTCTCTCCCTCTTTTTCCTCTCCGTCTTTGTCCCGCTCGATTTCTCTTACTGCGCTCTCCTTTCGTTGCCGGTAAAAAGCATCTTTTCAATTTTATCGAGCGTGTACCTACCAGTCTCGAGTTCTTTCTTATTGATCCGCCGGGCAGTTATGCGTTCAGTTGTGCGACACAAGAAGAGCATCGTCCCGGCGACGGACAAGATGAGATGAGATTATTCGGTCGACAATGCCTCCTTGATTGAAAGACCATTAACTCGCGACCGATAATGGCGGGGAACGGCTTGGACGTCGCGGCAAACGTGCCTGAGACGATCCCCCCCGCGAGTTCTCGAACAGTTTATTCTATAAGGAAATCGAGCGTAATAAGCATTGCCGCTGCTTTACTCGTAACAGTAGCCAAGCGCACGCGAATTCGTGCTGGCCGAGGAGACGCTGATTTGCATTTGCCTTGAAGAAAACCACGGGCGGTTCTTCAAGGCGATGTCGTCGAACGTCGAAACGTAGCTGCAAACTTACTATTACAACAGGATACGAACAATCGAAAAATCTTAAGTTGCAAAATTATTCTCGCCATTTTCAGACGCTTTTAATTCACACCGTCGCACAGCACTTTATCATGCTCGTTTAAGAAGAGAATATCGTTACGATCCCAGCAAGAATTAATGAACTTATGGATGAAAAATACAGCTATTCGGGAAACTTGACGAATCAACTACCACCAAAAAAAAATCGAAATACCCGATGAGTGACTGGATAACTGTATTTATAACTGATGCGTAAATGACTTCTCGTAACTGAGGCGTTAAAATGTCCTTCGAGTTATACACAATTTCATTTTGTTGCGATGACGCATGTGATAAAAAAGATGAATTCGAGAAAGTGAAAGTAGAAAGATTACCGGACAGTAACGAAGGTAAAAAGAGAAACTAAGGGAGATTTATGTTGTTTCGTCAATAGGCAAAGAAGCAGGTGATGGCCCGTACCACGCGCCAGCGACGAAAGATGGCAAATACGACCGACGCTCCCACGTCCGCGAGCAGCCTTCTATCGAGTACAACGTCGACGCCCTTTGACGGTGCCTCAGCCTCGGTGACCTATCCCACGGAGGGTTATAGTTTCAACTACAGCGGTCTCGTCAACCTCGGTGGTTACTCGCTCGATGATCTCAACTATACTGAGCTCTGGGTTGACGTGTGGAACGGCACCGAGGCGAGCAACGTCACCGAGAGACTGAACGCCACGGTACTGCCCCCAGGTGGCTATTGCGACGAGTGGGAATCCGCTCAGCACAAGCTCTTCCAGGTGATTCTCGTAGTTGAACAGTACCACGCTCAAACGTATCATAACATCGTGTCTCTGTGCTTTGCCGGCTTCGCACCCTTTCATCGGTTTGCATGAAATAACGGAGATATGATTTTCAATCATCATCGCGTGTCTGTTAGTTCAAGGAGTGTTATCGCATCGATGGCTTAATGCCATAACGCTGTATAGGCTCTGCACAAGCATGGCCCACATGCCTTTCCAGCATTGAAATGTCCATAGATCGTTACTTTTCAAAATCCCTTTTTATTACCTTAATTTCGTACACACGAAATTATGTACTATGAACTGTAAATTATTGCATTCGCGAAAGATTCAGTGACTTCAGGAAAAAAAAGAATCATTTTTTCGTTTATAGGTGAAAAGATATTCTATCACTAATCCCGGACCAGCCGGCACCAACCGTCAATTGCATGGGATTCATGATAAGATATTTTTTTTCCGATACGAAAGAATATAACACTTTTTTTGCTTGAAATCGCCGGAAGTATTTGAATGACGAAATACCGTTTTCGTAAACTTTTTGATAGACGAGCAATCCTTGTTTGTGAGTATCGCTGTGACGATCAATAGGACACACATACGACTGGTGGCATTATATATTCATTAACCCCTTGAGCAGCGGAATGGCTCGAGAGCCGATAGAGTACCTACAGCGCCATACAGCGGCAATGGCTCACAAAGGGCAAAGTAAACGGCAAATATCGAGAGAAAGTTTAGTGACTCAAATAACGCATTATATGCTAACAATCAATATTGATCATTAACAACAATGTAATTGTTACAATACAATTTTGCCACAATGTTTGTTGAAATGATAATAAATTGAAGCATTATTTCAACAATTGATCAGCAAGATCAACAAAACTACTACAATAGATTATTTACTTTCGATTCAACTTTTCACTTCAATCAATAAGTATTTTACCGGGTGTAAAGTTAATTACTGCACATCTGTCGGCGAGATTTTCAAGAATTGTTCCACGTTGTAGAACATATTTTTCGACAAATGCATACGCCATTCGATCTTTCCGAAAAGTCACGTTGCAAGGCTTCTGAAACTTTGACTGTCGGCGATATTCTCGAGGATGAGCGTCGAAGTGAACGTCCATGTAGGCCAAGCCGGCAACTTTTCAGAATGTATCGCAAACACATGCTAACCCTAACCCTCTAGCGAGCGTACAACGCATCTGCATCCCACACGGCCCACCTTTGACCGCACTTCTCCCCTCCCCGGGCTCTTTCCCCCGCAGAACCAGACTGCGGTTGCATCATACGACTGGGCCTCGGTTAGCTCCACTCACTTTGCCGTTTAGTTGGATTACTTGGATTAGTTAGATTACTTGTTCTGGCTTTGCCTTATCGTCGAGCATAGTAGTGCTGCTATTAGCGGAGCGCAATTGCCCGAAGGCTATAACGCGATAGACCTCGTGTAGAATTTAGAAAACACAAGCGAACTCGCGAAATGAAAGCTTCTTGTGCTTCCTTCGATATCCGTTCTACCATTGTTACGTTGCGCTGCACCAATTTGTCAGAATAATCTGTGAAAGAACGATCTCTGATGACTTACAATTTTCCATTTTTTTTCCTTGCTTTTGGTTTGATCTCCCTTATTCAGGCAGCCAATCTCTTCTTCGCCGCCGCCTTTCTCGTGCCAAGGTCGTTCAAGGCCTCGGTACTAGCTCTACGCACTTTCCTCACAGCGGGCTTCATGCTCGCCGCACTCTGGGCCGGTATAACGATTTGCGCCCTCGACGCGATGCTCTGGTGTCTGGCGCTGGGCTTACTCAACGGTATACACTCGTTGATACTGGCGTGTCGGTTTTTACCACCGGCACTGAGTCCCGAACTCGCTGAACTATATCTCAAGCTATTCAAGCCTTATCGGGTCAGCAAGAAACACTTTCAGGAACTCGCGAAAGAGGCGAGGATACTGAAGCTCGATCCTGGACAGACGTACGCGACGGAGGGCATCACACCCGCCGATGAGAGGCTATCGATACTACTGCGTGGCAAGTTAGTTCGTTGAACATCATTGAAATCTCGGCTTAGTGCACCTCAACGATATTTAAGTTAATTGAACCATATGAACTGGTCGAACAACGGAAGACGCAATTTGCATTCGTCTCCAAAGTAATGACGGGAAAATACACAATTATAACGATCAATCTGAAGGCATGCGATGGCTTTTCGATTCAGTTCGGCATCGTTCGATTCTCTTGAATTTCCTTGTATCTCGTGTTACCGTTGAAACTAGGAAGATGAATTTCTCGCTGTGTTCGAAACAGGCTCAAGGTAACGTGCGACGGTACGCATCTGCATTACGTGAGATCTTATCAATTCGTCGATTCGCCGGAGTGGGAGGCAACCCACGAGAATCTCGACGACGTCTTCCAAGTGACGATTCGGGCCGAAGAGTCGAGCACGTATATATGCTGGACGAGAATGAAGCTGATGAGAGTGCTGAGGCACAGGCCACTTCTCAAGGTTGTCATCAACACCCTCATCGGCAAGGACATCACGTCGAAGTTGTACGCCCTGAACGAACAACTCGCCGGTGTCGCCGCGGCGAGTGAGAACGCCGAAACAAATCCTTACAAGGGTGTTGCGAGGAGTCTCAGTGTCGACGCCGTCAACACCGAGACAGCGGGGAGGGTGAGGTCTTCCACGTGGAAACAGCAGAGAAGGCACAGCAATCCGCGCAGTGACAGTAAGCAATCGGAGTACTTTTTATCTGTTACTGAATGGAAGACTTTTCTAGCAACCATTTTTAGACGCCCAAGTCGAAATTAGACTTTTTGAATTTTAGAATAGATGGAAAGAAGTCACAAACACAAATCGACCCTAACTAAGGGTCTGGTGTTCTGAATAATTGGGAACTTTGTGCGGAACGTCTTTTTGCTTAGCTGGTGTATCTGAATCATTAGGTCTTGTCACCTCTGTATTGACCTGTAACGTGTGACTTTGATAATGTCTCCATGCGCTGGTGTCGGACTGATTGGCCATTCAGGAAGTTCGCCGGCCCGATACTCTCACCAGTACTGGGCACCGGTGGTCGCTAATCACTTTCCGCCAAACTCGCCGTTCGTACCGTCGCAGAATCTCGGCTACACCCTACTACCGCAGGGCGTCACGTTCTCACCACCGCCACGAGTGCCGACGGCCACTCACACCCCCGTTGCGAGACAGAGGAGCGGCGGCGGCACCGGGGGTGACTACACGCTTCTCCCTCAGACACCGAAACTGGAGAGAAAACGCTCGAAAAAGACTACCAGAGAAGTGAGTAACATAACGAATTAACCCTTCGTAGGTCTCTGGAAATGTGATTTTCTACACGCTTGAAACCATGAATAATATCAAGGTCAGTCGTTTGATAGAAAGGGTGTCCTGGGGCAATTCACATACTTTGGCACAGCTAGTTGCGTCATTCAGCTTGATTCTAATGATCATGATACGACCGGATGCAAGTAAATATAAATCACCGAATCTTCATAAAATTTTACGAGCTTACATAATGCTTTGATAACGTGTAATTAGTTGAGTCTTTGACCGATAGTGATTTTAATGTAGGAATAGGGGAAGTTAACAAGTCGAGCTAAAATGGGTGATGGTATAGTAATTAAAACAGACAACGCCTCGCTACAAGATTTTATTTCTGCTCTTCTTGCCATTATGTCATTCGGGTTTCAAGTTAGACTGATTAAACAGATATTCCATCACATAATAACTATGCATAAAACATTAATCCGCCAAATACGTGGTAACCCCGTTGTTGCCCGTGTATGTATAGCTAATTATTTTATCGCTGAATGACGAACATTCGTAAACGGAGCGTGCATAATGACGTTGGCGTTACAACCAAAGGGCACAATGGACGAGGAAATTGGATAGTAGATCCTTTGTATTCTCATAGCGTCAAAGGGCGAAGCTCGGAGTCGATTAGAGAGACTGCCAATAGCCGAGCTTTGTATCAAAGTGAAACGTTATATCGAAGGAATATTGAAAACGTGCGGGAAGGGAGATTCTTGTAGAACATCGATGATCGAGGGGTAGACGAGACGAACTTGTAGTCGGGAGATGAAGTAAAGCGAAGACGTTCGGACCCGCAGCTGGCGCTGCTTTCATTGTAGATGGCTCTCCAAAGAGAAAACAGAGCAATGCCGTCGACTAGGGCACAAAGAAGGGTCGCACCCTAGCACAAGCTCTTGACCCTAGACGAGAGGGTGTCGCGACCGCTCTCAAATAACGACGACGATGACTCCAGTCGAGTCCTATACGTTTATCTTGTACACCTCCGCCACTTTCGCGACTCTCAAGCATCTCTCGCGGCTTTCGAGGTTTCCATCGCGGTCCTTTTTTAAGCTGTTAAATCACTCAACACCCTCGCACATAAACATTTTTAATACGATGTTGGCCCGCTGGGTCTGTTTCATTTCACGATGGAACATTTCTATCGCGAACGCTTACTGCGGTTATCAAAAAAATATATTGAATTATTGGAAATTGTTAAAAAAAAGAAAGAGGAATTCGTGATGCATTCGGAATTTGGAGCTGAGCGAGTTCGGTCGGAATTAAACATCCAGTACGGTCCTATCAGCTATTTTTTTATTGAAAATCCGATTTTGACGAGTTATTTTTTTCGGCCCACGAAAAGTCTTCTACTGTCTAATAGGTCATACCGGAGCTCGTCGGGTCGAATTACTATTTGGATTTCGATAAGTTCTCCTTTTAGCTAATAATAATTTTGCTATTGCCGAATTTCTCGACTAATATATTTCGACGTTTTCGATGTTACAGGTGACATTCGAGACGCCGGTATGACGCTCGCTCGACGGGGAAGGCCCTGCGAGCGTGCCGCTTCTCTCATTGTCGCCGCAGCGAATCGCCTAGCCCCGTCGTTGTCGTCGTTCTTCAAATCGACAAAATCTCTCAGGCCTCCGATATTCTTGCGTCGCGAGATTCGTCCTGTAGGAGTGAACGAAAAAGAAGAAAAAATAACTCCATTTCCGTTTGGACGTGGGAGTACGTCCGTTTCGGCGTGGCCTAAGCGTCATTCGGTGCGAAGAATCGAACTAAATTGATGATCTCCGTCGAGGCGGAACGAGATCGAAAGTGCTGTGTTCTTCCAATTTCTACCGCGAAGATTGGATACGCGGTCGGGTGTGTGTTCTACGAATTGATATATTCGAAAAGATCGATTGCTTCGTGGGACGAATGAGTGAAAAAGGTGATGTGAGAAAAACTATGACGTTGAAGGAGATTCCCCGATGGTGAGCCTTCCCTATATATATATATATATTATATATATACACATAAATATATATAGATTAAATCCGCAAGAAATATTTGCGATGGACAATTGTTCGACGCCTCCATCGCCTGACACCCAACCATTTTTTATTGCAATTGAGCGGCGTATTCGGCATTGCTGAAGAGTTCGAGCCAAACGAGGCTCGAAAGAAAAAAAAGACTTCAACGAAGAGAGACTGAATATCTTCGAAGAGACACGGGAGAATGAATGGAAAGAGAAAACGGGACGCCAAACGAACACCACACCTCTGTGTATACCTTTTACATCGACTGTGATTAAAAAAAAAAAAGAAACGGATATAAATTTGTTAAGTCTTCTTCATCTTCTACGCGCGAATTGCGCACATTTTCGTGAGAGTCAAAGAGAATGGATTAGCGAGGAAGGATAAAAAGTGCTTTGGACACACAAGTGAAACGAAACTATTATGTAATATATGCGCTGTTCGCGCTTCCGGGCCGTCGGAGATAAATGCTCGCTCGAATGCCGCGGATTTCTCTTGTGTGCTGAATAAAATTACGATAATGATACGAGGATATTTTTCTTTTCTTCGCTCGGGCGTAACGCGACAGACAAACTTTGCCCGATTCGTTATCCGAGCTCAGAAACGGGCGAGACGAGACCATTCGATTTTCTTTTTTTTCATTCCTTTTGTACGAACTGGATTATCGGTTTTTATTCTAAGAGTTGTCGAGTCCCAGCGCGAGGTGCTGCAGAAGCAATTGTCTGTATTTCCGGTCTTGGTTCAATTCACTTAGTGGAGAAAAAGGGATAAAGCTTCGCGACGAATTTTGTCCACCGAAAGCGATAAACTATGGGGTAAAAAAAAAGAATTTGTTAATGCAATTTTTCGGAGTTTGGCCTTTTTTCGTGTTGTCGGAAGTTTTGCTCAATGGCTTTGTACCATCATCGCGGGTACGATGACAACGTACTCTCACGACGAATCACTAAACATATCTAAGCTTAGGAGAAGAAAAGAAAAACACGAGACAACATTTTTAATGATTCGAAAAAAAAGGATCTTTTTATATTGCCGTCGTTGTACACATTGCGTTTCGATTTCAACCCCTCTACGGGATATGAAACGATTTTAATTTTTTTTTCCCATAACATTCGGATAGCCGAAGAATTTTAATCAGCTCATACATCTCAGCACGCGGAAGGAAACGCGTATGCGAGCCTGACGTCCTGGGGGGCGCGAATTTGCATCGCGATTAAAAGGAAAAAGACACCGAACGAGTGCTTACTTTGCGACAGAACGAAAAAAAAAAGAATTACAATTGTGATAACGAAAACTCTCAATCCTTGCGCAACAAATTAACTGATAAACATAAAGAAAACGATCAAAAACAAGACAGAAGTAATAAACGAATCGCGAAAGAACAACATAAAGTAAAAAAAAAACAAAAAAGAGCAAACAATTAATCCAGACCTAACGCAATAAGTGCTTCGTTGAATAAAAAAGAGAAAAAAAACAATCTGCAGATTTCGAGGACAATGTTAAAAATAAGGCTACCGTGTCGGGCGACGAAAACGAAGGGAGAAAAAGAGAATCCGCAATAAAATGTGCTTCACGTGAGTTTAATCGGAGAAAGTGAGCGAGAGAGAGAAATACTAGTTGATGATTGAGTGAAGTCGTGTTACATAAAACAAAAAATGAAAAGAGAAAAAAAAAGAATTAAAACGCATCGTAGTTAGTACGCGAGATATAACGATAAGGGAATAAATGAAAGAGTAAAGGTTGTGTAAGAAGTGATGAGGAATGGATCCTGTGAAAATTAATATTGAAACGAAAACGTCGCGAATTGAAGGAACGAAATAAAGAAAAAAGGAAGAAACGAGACATAAAAAATTCAAAAACAAAACCAGAAACCCATATGTGTGTTTGTATGTTTCTATGTTTATATAAGAATCCCGACGAGAGTGTGTGAGCCTGTGAGAGGAATAAAAGTGAGACAAGCCACATACGGGCGGAAGGGAAGAGGGGTGGCAAGTCGGATAAAATTCGAGTGACGATTACGTACCCTGGACACGGGTCACTTTATTTTTATTCGTGTACGAGGCATTTCATGTCCAGTGGGCACCCCATTTTCTTTGAGTGCTGAAGGGTGGTCATACGATTTTAGGAAGTGATTTCGAGTGTCGAAAATATCGCAGAATTCAGACGCAAAATCGGCAAACGATTTTTCTTAATTCGGTATACAGAATTTCTTTTCTTATTCCATCTTTTTAATTAAGCTTTTCTTCTTAATGGTGCACATAATGTTGCTCGAAGCGTTTCTTTAAAAATGCAAAAAATCTCTTTGGACAAAAGATTATGCTCACTTTACATTGAACATGTCTCGCACACGAAGACGCTCGCTACGATCAGCCGATGGCCCTTAAGGAGGGTGTATCGTTGCAGACCCAGCTAGAATTAAGATTCCGAGTGAATTACGAACATTTCCCAATGGGTCAAAAATCTGAATAAAATCAACCATACAGAAGATCCTAAGAATGGTTGTTGTATTTCAGAGTCTTGTTCCATCTGGAAGTCTTCGAGGCTCTCGCCGAATCTCAATTTTGGCTGAAAATGTAATACACCTTGCTGAAATAATTGTCGAATGCGATCGTTCAAGAAGAAATCCTTGACTCATCATCGTCGTAGTAGTCGCAGTAGCCGCGATTCGCTGTTTCTGCGGAACTGCAGAGAAGCGAGAACTAACGACTGTTAAGCTCGCCGTGTGGCGAACACGCGGCGAGAGCGCTTCCGTTGTAAGTTGATACTTGGAGGGTGCGGATGCGAAACGAAGTACCGGTGCCTGGATGCAACGAGTGTAAGAGGTGCGCAAGGTACGAGCACGGTTACAGGCAAAGCGGAAAATATATTCCTCCAACTACTGATGTACGTGCACGCGGCCGAAGCTGGTGGTGGTGACCGGCGACCCTCGCTTTGCTAAAAGCATTTTCATACGCCGCGAGTTCCATTATGTACATCCCTCTCTCAGACTCCCAACAGTTCTACCTTTGCTTACACGGGGAAGCTGCGCGCACCTACACGTTATAATACTCTCTATGCCTCGGTGCACCCGGGGCATCGTAGAAACTGGAGACAAATGGCTGCGCGACAGTGCCATTGCCACCCTCGGGTACCACCAACGTTATACCCGCTATGCACTTCCGGTTGCCCCACTTTAATTCGTCGTCGTTCGCCATCCCGTCCCCGGAAAGGGAAAATCGAGTTATCACATTTTCCGTTACGACTTTTATTGGTCCTCACTTTGCATTGTGCCTATTTTCAACGAATGCCGGTGGCATCCCGATGGCTTTTATCGTCATTGGCCAATTCGAAACCCCAAATTAATTCGCCTTCGATCTCTCTGTTGGAAAAGAAAAAATTGTGCCGTGACGAGTCACGATTGGATCTACATCGAAAGGAGATATCATGTTTCAAATCATACATCTCACATTTTTTCCTCTGTCACTGGTTTCCATTGTTTTATTCTCTATAAATGCGGAACAATATCACCATAATGCAAGTTCGATTCATTGTTTCGAGAATTTTGTAAAAGCGAATAAAAATCATCTGCTTGTAACGAATGCTACATCAATTTGTTGCAAAACAATGTGCATACGAATAAAAGTGATAAGCAAACATTACAAAAATTCATCAGATGATTTCGTCCTTCGATAAACGAGTTCTCCGATTTGTTCTTATTATTATTTGTATGATGAAACCATCGGAAGGCTTGAGGCACTGGGGAGGTGACTTTTTTATTGTCCATCGAAACGGGAGTGTTGATTAACATGTTCGCGTTCCCACGCCTCAAATCGGTTTCTCATTTTCTTCCACCCGTTCGATACATTTCGCTTCGCGAAACTACCGATGTATTCGTTGGAACGAATCGACGGTCGGGTAGGAGTTTTTTTTGCGCCATCGAAGGACGAGCATATTTCACTATCCTCCCCGAGCGATATGGCTCGCGATTGATACGAGGATGTGTGTGTGCATGAGCTAAAATCAGAGGGAGAAACGCGGCGGAAGAGAGAAAACGCGAAACCGCGCGCGATGCACCCGTCCGACTATTGAAATCGGAATGGCAGCTCGGGCAATCCTTGCTATACGTGCCTCCCCTGCGTACGATATTGGCACGTTATCAGCCCTGGGCGATTCGCGATATTCGAGAAACCCGCACGATTTCTCGGTGCGGCTGCAGCCTTTTGTTCGGCTACACGCGAAACGCATCCCACCGAATAATTTATCCCTTATCCCCGTGTCGTTCAATGGCACGTGCGAGAACCGTCGGAGTATAGGATTTTCGATACATTGCCGTGCGCTATCAATTGAAACAAAGCTTTCGAGGGAAAAAAAAAAAAATGCTGAAGAAATCAGAACCCGCTTGCACTTTTAACAATACTTTTGCACCGCACACTGTAAATCCAGAGATTGGCTAAAAATAGTCGATACATTTGTTCGAGATTTCAGCCTGTTTGCTTTTTAATAGAATGCATTCACAAGAAGACGGAACAATTATCGCATTGTCATGATAACAGAAACGCCACTTAAAATAATCAGATTAATCATATCTAACGCACGAAGAAGGAGACAAAAATTCTTAGCAAACTTTATCTCGGCGGAACGCCCCGGCAATTATTTGATAGTCATCCGCGGACGAGCTGAGAATGACGAGAAAAGTTTTCAACGGTCGTCTCGTTTCCCCGAGTGGCGTTCCCGACGCCAACGGGTCGGCGCTACAGTGCGGCGACGCTATTCAATTTCCCGCAGGGTTACACCTTGCCGCGGGAAAACGACTCAATTTCCCCAGTTGCCACGCAGGTCCGCAAGTACCCCGAGTCTGTCGATTTCTCTCTCGCCGGTTACAAGAGCTTCGGCATACTGAAAGGGAGGGGCGCTAACCGTTTTCCGGTTATTGGAGAACGGCTCTTACGGCTTGCCGCCCTTAACGACACTTCCGTAACAAAGTTAGCGAGCGGCGTCGCGATACCGGAAGTCTCGCGGGCACGTGGGCTTCAGTTCTCTTGCGTGCCTGTCTCTGCATTTCCAAGTCTTGTAACTTCACCGGCATCGGTGAAATTCTGTCCTCCATAGAAGAGAGAAGGGGGGGGGGGGGGGCAAATTTACCAACGGCAGACTGTTCGAGTCGTGCTCACGTACGCGCCCGATACGTGAACGCCACCGTTTTCGAGAGTCGACCACTTCATAATAAATCACGAAGGAAAAACAACGAGTACCGCGCGTTGAAGCAGAAAAAAAAGCGCCAGCTTTCTCGATCCCTCTTCCAATTTTTGCGATTCCCGGATAAAATCGAGAACGAAGAGTTGGTAGAAAAAGAAAAAAAGAGTTGGAAGAATATATTTTCCAAGTTCCAACGAGTCACCGACGAATGAGAGAGGAGAATAGAGAGAAAGAGCGAGAGGGAGTGATTTAGAGAGCGCCAGAGGAAAACAAATGAAACACTGTACGAATGAAATGTATGAGCGGATGTGTGTAAAAAAAAAAAATATGTGAGGGCGCGCGAGCGTTTTCGATGTTGTGAAAACAAACGTAAAGTAAAATCACGTTAACGAGATGAAAAATGAAAAAACTACGATAAAACGAAAAAAAAAAAAACACCGACGAAACCCACCTGTATATTATTACTATTACTATGAATAAGTATTTATTACTATTATTATATGTTCGTTGACTATTATGTTAGAAATACAAAAACAAAAGAAACGATTATGAGTTGTCTATTTCATTGGGGAGAGAAGACTCTTGATGATGATGCGTTAACAGATGAATGTACCGATGGTCTAATATTTCGAAAATCGGAAATACCATACGCGAATAGCGGTACCTGTTGATTATGTTCAATTTGTACATACGAAGCATTTATCGGACATTCGGGATTGAAAATATATCCGTTGGTTCGACTCCTACATGACTAAAAATATATTTCAGTACGGTTTCGGATATTTTTTTTTATAAATGAAGACAAGTCATTAAGATGACGAGAGTGCTCTACAAGAGTATAAACATTTTGTTGCTTAAAAAAAAACGAATATGCTTACAATTATTTGTCTTCCGTCGTACGACGAATGTGCAACTAGGAGGATAATAAATAACAACGAAAAGTAAGTATATGTATTTTTTATATCTATGCGCCGCGAAGTGCTTCCGGGAAGGATGGAACCGACTGCACGGGCATCCATTGACCATCAATCACTTGTCCGAGTTCTTTGAGTGACATCATCGTCGAATCCTGTCGCAAGATATTATTCCCGTGTGTCAAGTTCACACCCGTCGCGATATCCTTGAGATTGTCGTCCCTCGAAATCTTGATTCTCAACTTTGGCTGCACGCCCTTGACGACCTGCGATGAGGACGAATATAAAAAAAACCCAATTCAATGAACATTGCCATTCGGTGGACGAAGAATCGCGAAAAATCGCACCTTTATTCGTACTTTTTTCGTTCGCGGTCGCATTGATCTCTCCTCGAATTCCTCGTCCTCGTCGAGATAGTCCTCGTCGGTGTAATAATCGTGAACGGTTCCGCGATCGTAGTTTCTCTCGTGCGGGTCGTTCAGCCACGATTGAGCGCGATGTCGCTTTGGTAATTCGATCTCGATTGTGTAAGGCTGCTCGTCACTCGTGTGATCAACCGCATAACGCGGAGCGTGCCTTCAAAAGTCAATTGTTGCGAATATAATTCACTCTCAACGGGAAACTCGTTCAGAGACTGAATTCAAAGGGACCAAAGAGAGTCGATGCTAAAGGGCGATCTTGTCCGAGAAATTCGAGCTTCACTGACTCTCGAAGATCGAACAGACATGATAATAACGAGCTGGCGATTGTTAGCCGACGATTAGAGAAGGCATTGCAGGTCGAAGATAGAATAGAATAGAATAGAATAGAATAGAATAGGTTTATTGGGTCCTGGGAATAAATTCCCCTCAGGACCAGATACATACAATAGCTGACAAAAGCAAGCGACCAGATATACTTAGTACAGACTCAGCAATTAAGATAACGATAAGATTACGATAGTAGGCTAATGACTTAAAAACTAGACAGAGTAAAAATAAGAAATAAAAATAGAAGTTAAGAACAGAATAAAAATTAGAGATTTAATGCAAGTAAACGTAGTGAAGAGCGAGTTAATATAGAAGGAATGTTAGCGACGTTCATTATCTAGAAAATAGTCAAGGAGCCGCTTCTTGAACATCGCGAGTGAGGGGGAGGCAGTGACAGCTAGAGGTAATGAGTTCCATAAGTAAATCCCCGTCACTCGAAATGATTTTCGAAACTTCGTCGCTCGCGCGACCGGCGTTCTAATCGTTTCTGTCCTTTCTGTTTCTGATAGATATTGTTTAGATAGAGAAACGGTAACGCAAGGCCGGCAATTATCGAAGCCTCGTCGCTCGGAATAGACCTTAAAGGCGGGCGCGGTGCACCCGAATGTAGGGCATGTCAACGCACGATACACGTTTGCCAAACGTTCGCTTGAATTATCTCTGTTGACAATTTCCCATCAGCGCTAATTAAATCTATCGATGCGCTGGAAATTGTTCAAAAAACTAAATGAAGAGCTGTCGTTTGACACCATTGTTCTTCGATTCAGCCATCAATCTCGCACCGACGAGAGTTTAAAAAAATACCGAAGGAGCTCGGTGAAAATTAATAACTTTCGCTGAAAAAAAATGTTTGATGAGTGTTCCAATTTCTCTATCGCGAGAGCGAATCGTAAAAGGCGCTGGTGCAGGGCAGTAAAAACCGTTTTGTCTTCGTTTATCGAACTCTTCACATGCAAATTACGATCAGTCGAGAGGTCTCGAGAAGCGAGAATGCTCTACACTCTGTGGGTCGAGGGTTCTCGAGGCCGCTCGAGAAGTCTCGAAACTCCGTTGAGTTAAACACTTCACGGTATTTACGTACCGGATGTCGATTTTGCCGGGGCTACGGAACATCGAGGCATATCGAGCGCCTTCCGCAATGATTTCTCTTTTGCACGATGGATGATAATTCAATAGTAACGCGCGTTGTGTGGCTGCGACAACTAACGAAATTTCTCACCATGTGTGACTCGGTCGACGATAACGGGACTTCGGCGGTCCTTTCTTGTGGTGTCGGTGCCTCGATGGTCGTGGATACGGATGCCATGCAACATGCTTGTGGCCCTTGCCCCGCGGACGATAGTATTTGTATGGTCTTATCGATTTATAGGCGTCGCGCGTTTGTATGAATTCACCGAGAATCATGAGAAGAAGGATGAGACCGAAAGCCTGCCAATTCAATAATCAATTAACAAAAAAATTGACAATAAAGTACAGTGAACGAAATTTGATGAGTTTTCAATAATACATAAAGTTGCGATATAAATAAACGAGTTCCATAAACGACATCTAATGATTTTTCGATAATACAGGCATGCATATGAGAGGACTGATCCAAGATATTCTCTTTCGTTCCAGATTCGACACAAAGTCCGATGATGTGATAAAATATACCGAAATAAAATCACCAATTTAGCGATTAAAAGAAAAGCATTGATTATTTTATAAAAGGTATAGTTTTTAAAAAATTTCAAATATTCAAAAAATGCTAATATTCTTACCTGAAGTTTCATCGTTGATTGCCGAATCTCTTCTAATATCGGTTCGAAGGATTCACCGGTGTTCTCACTTTCATTTGTCGAAAAACCTCCCTCGATAATTCTTCGCACGATTCAAACAAAAATCCATCACACGTCTTTCAATTTCGCGTTTAAACTAACCAAGGACCGGTCGTTTCGGGTTTCAGAACTTTTTCTTACGGCGAAACCACTAACCCGGTGGAACTCGTAAGTCGAAAAAGTATATTGAGGAGAAACACGAAGTCTCTCGTGTACGTGTGGCTATGGTCATAGACTCGAAAGAATATTGTCCAAGACATCCACCTTTATACATCCCCCACTTTCACTCGGCGGGACACACGTACATGCGAACCCACACACGAAACGCCGCACCGAATGGATACAAGAGTACTCGAGGAAAGAATTTCTTTTCTAACTACTGGGAACTATATAATACACTTGCGTAGATTTAAGTCTGTACGCGAAGATGAACAGCCGTTTTCGCTGCTTTCATACACAGATGTTCGTAAACATATATTTTTAAAAATACGGTGTAAAGTATATAGAACGTATACGTATAGAGTAAAGTACCAGCGTAACTGCAATAAACCTGTGCATTGTAGTGCGAACTACGCGTGTATCATGGACTCCAATACGGGGCATTTTTTTTCTTTTCTTTACTACCTTTCTTTACTCCATTCGTTTTAATCACACGTTTCTGTAATCGGGAGCGCGACAGCCCGATGACCGAGTTTTCCAAGCCGCACGGAAAGTGGAAATAGCATTTTCCTCTTTCCCTATTACTGCACGAGAGCAATAAAGTTGATGACGCCTCACCACAACTTTGCCGCCAGTAGTGGTAGTGGTAATATCGGTAATAGCTGCGAGACCGGTAAGCAAAACGACTTCGATACGAGCGCAGAGTGCGTGCATACAAACTTGAACTTTCTTCGGATCCAATCAGTCGATTAATCATCCAGGCTTTATTGCCATTTGCAATAATGATCGTCGCTATAATTGTATGGTGATAATCGTTGCGGAAAGGTTTCCGAAGAGAAAGAGACTTTTTTCACCGTCCATCAAAGGCGAGTCCTTCGACCCCGGGACTCGGACGACGATGCTGACGACCGACCGAACGAAATAAAGAGTTCGGTGAAAGCATATGACCCTTAGACGAGGCGAGCATTTAACTGCAGCAGCGTTTTATAGGTACGCTCGCCACGACGAGTCAGAACGAGCGTACCGAAAGAACGAACGACCGAGAGAGTCAAGGTGAGCGTTAAACCTTTTTTTCCCGAGTTCCCACAGTAATAGTCTTTTGTGAGGTTGGTAAGGCGGTTAACAAGGAAAAAACAGACGGAAGAAAAAAAATGGTTCGCTGATCGATTACACCGAAAGCAGAGTCTTTTCCACCGGAAACTCCGTGAACTTTCGGATCTTACTTCGGTACTAAACCATACAGCTCGCTTTCCAGATCTCCTTCAGAGTCTCATTAACTTGATAACTGATCGTTGCGATTATCTGAACATCTGGATACATTTCGGGACAATCGGGGAGCTGCCATTACAAAAAAATTATGGAGAACTGAAAATTGAAGAGGGACACTGGAAGAGCCGAGTGTTTCATTTTTAATCGATTTTTACGAGTTCAGAAAGATGTAGTAAAATGGGCGGATGGTGCGGCCCTTGACTCGTATAGAGAACGAACGTCGTTTATCGGACCAAAAAAAGGCTCTTCAAGCACTGGGAGAGCTACAGCGCGAAGATAAAAAATAAAACGAAAATTGCGAAGTCCTCGTTGAGATATAGAAAAGATATACGTGGGAGGTATTAGAGGTACGGATGATGATGTCGTGGAGGGTAAGAAAAGCAAAGGCAGGAAGAGAAGCGATAAAACATATTTGGTAAAAGGAAAATACTCCCCCGAGTCTCATACGAGTTTTTCGAGGGCTTGGGTTTATCTGTCCAGAGGCATTTACGGGCAGGGGGAATGAGCACCATTGAGAGGAGAGCAAACAGAATGACAGACTTCGGATATCCGACTGCTTCGCTTTCCCTGTACTTCGGACACAATGGTAACTTTGCCAGACTGTTAGACAACGACGACACGGCGACGTTGTGTTCTCGTCTGGACCGACGAATCCCGCAGAGGAAGAGCATTCGATCTTCGTCGTTGCGAAACCAAAGCTCGAAGCTGCAAGCGCTTTCGAAAAATGAAACTTAGCACATGGCACCTTCACGGCGATCGGTCTAGTCGTATTTTCCTCACGATCAATTCAACGATCCACCGATGGGTTGCCAATGTCTACCGCATCCCATTAGGATTCTGGGGTGCGCCCTCCCTGGAAATCGAGTTCCGATGATTGATGATACCAATCAGTTTTTCGCGGGCTTCGCCGAGGATACCACACGAGAACGCCCTTTGACCCTCAACAAGAGAGGGAATCTTTTTATTAAAAAAAAAATCGTGCCCAATGCGTCTCTCAAAAGATTACTCTTCGACAAGTCGACAGAAATGGCGTTTCAAAAATAAAATCCGCTCGATAGCAATTAGTTACCAAAGAACTCTGCTGCGCAAGGCTTCGGCTACTTAGGAAAAAATTGTGCGTTATTAAGGATTGTAAACGTTCGTTTGGATTGTCATGTGACGTTTATTTACTGCGAATTGGCGCAACAATTGATTCGATCGAAAATTCGTCGTTCCAATGTACGTACGACGATATAATTTTTCAGCTGTTCTTCCGAAATCATTGAATAATTATTAAAATGAGTTGTCGTAAATAATACACAAAGGGTAAAAAACCGGTGAAACTACATTTGATACCTGTAAATGAGAAAACTCGAAATGGCACGATCATCATGACTTCGTCCAAAGCTCTGGAAGCGCTGAGCTGTCTCATAAATTATTATAATGATTGGGCGGTGAGGGCTTCACGTTTAGTTAAGAAACAATGAAACAGCGCGTGAATGTAAGGCGAGTGTCCCAGTAACCGCTTGAACATGGTTGCTTATTTGAAGAGAACGTGATTGACCAAGTGAAAATCTTTCTTTTTACATTTAATGCTCTTATTGTACCTTTCCTCGATATTGCGCTAAAAATTAGATCGTTAGCCAATAATTAAGTCCAATTAAGAAAAAGATTCAGCACAAACAGCATTTGTCTTCCATGATTTTTTTTACTCGATCGGCTTTTTGTCCGAAAAAGCAAAAAAAAATCGATTTGTATCGATCCTGTATCGAAAGATACAGGAACACTCGCCTTAGCCGACGCCGCGATGATCGAATGACAACAACGGACCGACTATCTTTTCGCGGAATATTATACTAAAGTACAAATGCTTAATTCTTGATATGATGCCGTGATTAACATGGAATTGCGTACGTGTATTTTGTGTCTTATTCGCTTAAAATTCTAGTTCGTAGCTCCAGGCATCCGGCTAAAATGCACAGCATCACAAAACGTTAACTTTGGAATTCCATAGGCTCGAGACATTATACAATTATTATTACTAGTTATAGTTCGTTGTGATAGCGAGAAACGTGTCTCATCGTCGATTTATCCGTATTAACGAATGGGTTTCACCGAGTCAGTTTTCATTTCAATAACTTTTTGGTACACAAGCGCACATCCATTATGAATGGAACAATCGAACGAGAAGAAGGTAAGACATAGAGGACGTTGAGCGTTTAGCAACGACGCGACGTGCCATTACGCATTAGCGTCGCGGGGCTCGACACAGTCGGTTGGCTTTATCTCGAGCCACCAGTCATTCGGATAATGGTACTTCTGTAGCTCAATGCCCTCGCGTGGTACCGGTATGAGAAGACCCCCGAATTGCTTAGTTGGCAACGGTGGAATCGCGAGTTGGGGAGGAAAACACTGGAGGCTCGGCGAGAGTTCGCAATCTGGTGGCAAAACCCTTCGCGTCCATCCGACCCTTCGGACCATTTGTGTCTGTGACAAAAAAGAAATCATTTTTTTAACACTAATTGTCTTTGCGACAATGATAATGTATGCGTCTTGAACAATACCCACCACGGAGTCTTCCTCGAAGACGACGATTTCTATCTTGGGCGCGTCATCGCCAACCTCGTGCTCTTGCACGTGATACAGACCAGCCGCGTGCGAGTAACTAGCGCTGAGGCCGACATCCCTGAATGCCTTTGTGATGCGGGAATCGTCGCGGAATGGGTCGACGAAACACAGCTCGATCTTACGGGCCCAGGGCAACGCTCGGCCGATTCTCACTTGACCCCAGAGTGCACCGAAGCATAGAAAGTGAACGACCCCGAGTTTCGCGAGCACCAAGTGAGCCCTAATTGGACAAACGCTTTCAGAGTCGCTCACAACAGTACGAAGAATCAGTGGAAACAAGATAAGTCGAGGGAAAGTAACCGGTTGGATAACATTTTTTTTGACCTTGCGTAAGAGACGAAATTCCGGGAATTGAGGTATAAACAGAAAGGAGCTTCTGACTTACCGACAGAACATTTCGTCGGTAAGGAAGGGACTGATCACTTGGATGATCGAGCCAAGGCAAGACATTTTTATCCGAAGCGGGTAGGATTTTACCGGCCTTGGATTAGGAAGAAGTACGATTACCGACCGCCTACCTGTAAGCAAGGTCGTGCAATTTTTCCGTAAATTCTTCGGGAACGCTGCACGGCTGTGGTGGTTCCTCTTGCCTGCCGAGGCTATACCAGAAGAGTATTCCCATAATGAGAAAAGCACCGAGCGCACGAAGTGGCGTCACACGCAAGCGTCTCCGAGGCCAGGAACTCATGCTGGTAAACTACAATAACACGAAGGACATTGTTTATATCGTACATACAGACGAATTGTTGTATTCTGCGTTTCATTGATAGCCGGAATACCGATGGGGATGGACATTGGGCAACGATGGAGGTATTTTAAGGGGGTAAAAAAACAAGATTAGAACGTCGCCGAATAGTACGACGAGTCCGGATACTAGGCTGACAGGACTTCACTCATCGATTACTATTATATAAGGTCGAAAACACGGAGAAACGAGGAGTGAAAGAGTCGATTGGAAAGAATGAAACTTGACTTACCTTCGATGTGCAGGAGCCTCATGACCCACGTGTTCCTTTATTTTCAAAAATATTTGTCCTCCGATAACACACCACTTTTTAACCAACCCCCTGATCGCGCACAGCACAGTTTTGTTTCCTCGCTAAATTAAGGCGACCCACGCAAACGTGGCAACGTCGCAAGCTCTCGCTCACGCAGGTTGCCGGGTGGCTTATCGATTTTTCTGCATTATCGACTACCGCAGTATGTACGCTCGTCCGGTGGCGCCCTTAGCGTGGCCATCGTCGCACTTCGAACTCCCAGGAATTCGAATATATTTTATTTCTGCCTCATCGAGAGGCCCATGGGCGAGACTATGTTATAAAAATAGATTCACCGATACATTCCAGTTCTGTTTAAAGCTTCAATTTTGTTTAAATTCAATTCCATTGACAACAAGAATCAGTCCTGCTCGCTTTAGCGGAAAAGGCTTGTTTTTCAGCCGCCTTAAGGGTGAAACTTTTCTGGCTCTTTTGGGACAAGGATAAATAAAATGCGATTATGAAGATTATTAATGAGCAGGAAACGCAGATATTTTATTTAAACGTCAGCACGGAGAGCAGTCTCGCACGGGGAGTCTGTAAATCTTCGTTTGGCTTTTCGGAATTCTGACGAGCATCCGCAAATTCGTCAACGTGCGCTCTCTACCCCCATCGTTTGGGGAAGTTTAAAAATAAGACGTGTCTTGGCCCGTCGGAAGAAACGTGCGCCCAACCAGTGCGAGGGAGTATCGGCCTGGCCTCGTTAGGATAATTGAGAAGACAGCATAGGGAACCGAGCCACCGATAACTCATTTAGATGTGCGACGCTTCGCGGCTCGGGGAAAAAACTAAATGGCTCGAAGGAAATAAGGAAAGTTGCTGAAGGGTGCGACGGCGCTTGTCTTTCACATGTCGCCGGAAAACGCGTCGAAAGAAAAGTCATCTGTATGCTCGATGGGGACTTTGTTCATGCCACAAATTTTGTGACTTCGGAGCTTTCGAACAGTTCTCACATTATCTCATTCGAAAGCTCGAAAAAAAACGCAGAATTTTCGCGTAACGTGGTTTTCATTATTCTCCCATAATCGCCCGAGATATAATTGAAAAATCAACATTTGTCCTCAATGAAACGGATTTTTAGATGGCGCAACACAAATTTCGATTCTCGTGAAAGTATTTTTGGCAAGGAATGCTTAAAAATGATATTCGGAGACGGCGGACAGTCGATTTAGTCGCTCGAAGTCTTTTTTTTCTCACAGTGTGCAGTAATTGCTTCGTATACGTAGCCATGCGATTTGATATACGAGATTATCCGCGAAACATTGTCACGCGCAGACTTGCTGATACAGGCAGAAGCCCGCAAAGCAAACACAATGTTAACGTTAAGAGTTCTGTAAGAGTTGGGTCTCGAAGTTGCGTAAGCACTTGTCAAATTCACGCTCCATTAAACGATCAGACTATTTCAATATTGACGCACATTTGTAAATTCTATTGTGTGTCTCGTCGCGACGAAGAAGGTCTTTCGGCGAAAAGTGATTAAAAAAAGTCTGTACCGGAAGGATCTTGATAAAAAAAAATCATTTTTTTTTATCGTCTACAAGTAATCCGACGATAATTTGAGCTTATCGAGTGCGTCATTCTCGTGCGATATGGACATTTTCGTTTGAGAGTAGACTCGACGCGATTCATTGGGAAAAAACGGAGCGTTCGGGTCGAGAAAATTTCACCGTCAATGAAACGGGGCCGAAAGAGCGAAAGGGACGCGCGCGGATCATCCGACGCGAGCGAGGCAAGAGATTTATCGAATATCGTTCGTTCGTCGGACGCCAGCGATCGATCCAGCCTCGCGAATTCCTCGACGGGGAACTCGGCATTTCCTTCGGCACGATAATAGCATCGCGACGATTTTCTCTCGAACCAAGAATCGCGCAGTGCCGCTGTTGTGCATGAAGAACTGCTGTGAGTGTAACCACACGCTCGAGAAGGAGGGGAAAAAGACTTATCCGCGATAATGAACTCTCCACGCAATTTCGCTCGTTCGTCTCGCGGGAATCAAGGGGCTCTTTGAATACGAGCCGACGAACAGTAGTTGATTACTATACGACGTTTAGAAAGCGTTAAATAATGCAACGACCCGTGTATTACTCGTCGTCGCGGAAACCGCGTTATGCCGTGACCTGAATAATCATTACGTCGCTAACGGGGTCTCTTAAAAAAAAAAAAAAAAACCTCTGCAGCATTGATTATAATAATTTATCAATAATCTGGATTCTAAGACCGTCCATTTTGCTGAACCTTTGAAAATCGTCAATTAAAGTCAAATTATAAAAAAATACCCACCCGACAATAAAAATTATTGTCAATAGAGCAAAACGGTGCCTTAAAAGTACCGAAAAAAACAGTAATACTTTCCAAAATCGCTTCTCGACACAAAAATGAGAAATAAAAATGTTTCCCGATCCCGAGACTGGTTCTCATCGCTTTTCAAAGTCTTTTCCTTCATTTTTGTGCGCAAGTTACTCTTCGAAAAATGTTACATCTCTTTCGTACAAGTTTATTCTCATTATATCTCAGAATTTTTTCCCTATTTCTTCATTACCTAAGGAACGGTTTAACGGATTTTTATTTAACACGATGAAGAAATCGAAACTTGAATCCCTTCGACCGTTTTTTTCTTACATTTTCGAGTATTTCTCCTTCGTGAGAATCCTGCTGACAGTGTTGTTGACCAGGGGCCGTAGTAAACACGAAATAAACTTGAAAAATTCCGGCTCCGCATGCGGTCGTATTTCTCAGTTGCGTCGTCTTGAGCGCGGTGTCGTGTATAGCGAGGCTGATCTTTTATGACCTATAAAGGCCCATCAAAGCCATTGTGTGTGACGCGATGCTTGTTCGTACGGTATCAATGCCTGTATCCTCGATGCCGCGTGTCCATGGCAACCGCTGCACGGATTATATCCCCGTGGTCGATGTTCTCGAATTTTTATTTTCACCCCCCCGCAATACCGCCCGAAAGCGCAAGACCTTTTGGTTACCGGTGTGCGGCACCGGCATAGTCGCGGCGACGCGACTAAACGCGGCAATAAATCCCAAACAAGTTTGTACGGACAAACGGCAATTAATAAACATCGCGTGCATTCCCTCCGCCTCCCCGTCTTTGCTCCCCATTCGCAGCGTCTATTCTTCTTGGCGTGTGTGCTTTTTGTTTATCACTCCTGTTTTCTTGCATATGCCATACTTATCTTTCTCCACCGGGCCGAAGCCGAAGACAACGTACGGATACACAAAGCGTACAAGCGGAAGATACCGGGCGGAGGCAAAAGCAACGTTGGCCGAGAGTAATAGCGCGAGAGTGGTTCACGGTACTTGTGGCTGAACGGCGCGCGCTCCCGTCTCATATTGTCTCGGAGGAGTTTTGCCAAGGGCGGGGAAAAAAACATCGAGATTGATCGAGGAGCTGCAGAAGCGAGCATCGAAACGAAAGCGAAACGTCGGATTAGTGGTTTATCGTAGAGTCGAGATCTTCTACATGCGTTGGGAGAGAATAAGGTCGCGCGGGTAAGAAACGAGGACAAGAGTATGCCAAACGAAACGCGAACAATACGCGAAGTCGAGAGATAGAGACAAGGCGCAAGGGGGAGGTGGGGATCGAAAGATGAAGGGACGAAATAAGCAAGAGGAGAGAAGTTCTCCCGGGTGATGGACCAGTGCGGGAGAACGCGAGTTGCATTTCAATGGGTCCTTTCGCGAGCGAGAGGCGCACTCGCCCGCGTACGTAAAAGTGTTTCGTGGATTCCACGGGGGTAAAAACCCCCCTCAGCGATGGCCGCGGCACGAAAGGTTCCACAAAGGGTGCCGACCGGGGCTCGCTATAAACTCGCGGGGTCCTGCCCGACGGACAGGGATCACCACCGACTGACGAACTTTTATACCGTATATCGTAGTCCTTGTGTTCAGAATTCTTTCGGTAAAGTATCGCGAAACATGATTTGCGTCGCAAAACTGACGAACTCAAAGGTACTTATCGATAGCCAACGGCTTCGGAATAAATTAAGGTAACATGTCGAAATCCTTAAAAAAGGATTAGCTTATTGGCTTGATTTATTTCTTTTAATATCAAAAAAATATCAATGAAAAATCAAGAAAACATACGTATAAACGATTAATACGACTCTATGTTCAGTGAATTTTCTTTCTACAAGATTGCGTCAGAATTCTCTATCTCTGATCCAAACCATAAATCCGCGGAAATGATGCTCAATTTTTTTCTCGCAATGTAGACATTTAAAAAATATCGATTTCGAAGAATAAATACAACGGCGCAATGAAGAATTCATTGTACCGTTGATTGCGTGTAATCGACAGTATCCTTCTGAATCGATCGGTTCGATGGAGCGTAAACATTACCGGGAACTCCGAAGAGTGTCTGAGACGAACGCGGATGCGTCCTCCTTATCCCGGCAATACGATTGATCGCACTAATATAATACCTGCTGTACACTATAAAGTACAGCATATGTGTATATACATGTACATATGTTTGTATGTATAGCAACGAATCGAAGTAGGAAGGCGAATTCGATGCTCAGAATCTCAGGCATTCCCCGCTCGATCGCGGCGCGTTGTCCTCTCCGGTCTTTATGTCCCCTCGAGGAGAATCGCGTGTGCCCTCGGGGTAATTAGCGACGCCATTAGCGAATCCCAAAGAGCATGCACACCACACCGCATATAACTAACGTTTAACTTTGCAATCTAACTCTTTCCCGGGACTATTTCCCGCTTGAAAGTAATGAAAAGAAAAGGAAAAAAAGAACCTCAAAGATTAAACGGCGATGTTACAATTTACTCCATAATAACCGTAAGTTTTAACAATCAAGCGAATACCAACATTCTTCGGGCTTTTGCGAGTCAAAAGAATTGCTTTCCCCCCTTGTATTTTTATCTCCAGTATTTATAATAATTTTCTATTCTAAAAAACCGGCCGTAGAGTTGGGCGACATCGCTTCGTGAAGAACTTTCCTTGGGGATAAAATATCGTTTTTTTCCGAAAATCAAAAAAACACTCAATCTTGTAAAATTTCTTGACTCTGAATGACTCTGTTTGTGTGAAAATCTTCAGCTCATAACTCAAAAATTAGAAGCGTTATCACGTTAGAAGGCACTTTTCATACCTTTAATAACCACATGAAATCTCAACGACTGTAACGAGTTCGAGAAAACTTGAAAAAAATATCGATAATTCACCACTTTACATTGCCTAATTTTCGATTTAATAACTAAACGCCTTCTTCACTTATAGAAGGTGCCATGTCTTTACTTTCTTTTTTCAAAATATGATATTCCCCGTTTCGGAAGATCCTGAGCCCATTTTTATTGAAATCTCGTTTTTTCTTTTCACGATGAACAAAGAGCTTTCTCTCCAAGGAAGCAAAATCGCGAGTATTCGCTGACTGATTCTGGCGAGGCTCTTGCGGTGCTCTTCCCCACCTCCGCGATCGCGGAGTGAGAAATACTTAGGATAACTTATTCGATGGCTTCGATACGAAAGCGTGCCCGGCATTCGTCGGCAAAATGAAGAATTATCGCTCACTCGAGAGAGCCGCGAGGATCTCGTACGAATCCCGTGGGCTTCGAGGATCCGTGCGAGGTATCCCCCTCGACGGCATACTCATTGCACCCTTCACGTATAAACGTCGAAGCGTTGTGCGCCGCTGGTGCAAGTTGACCGCGTCGCACCTGTGTATACTTGTCCCGCGTTGAAGTGCGCAGTCGAGGGATTGGTTGCGAAATCAATATGGCGCGGCAACCATCAATCGAGAGGTAATTGACAAGGTAATTGGCGCGCTTTCATGCCGATCCGTGTACGTGCCCGGACATCAAGTGCGTCGTCCCGCTTGTGGCGTGCATCAAGTGCAGGATCGTCGCCACTTGCTCACAAGCACGGGCGAAAAAAAAAAAACCGGTAATACGGCAACCAAATAACGCATATAGGGAAAGTCGATACGCGAACGGAGATCACGGGTAAGTCTCTCAACGGTGCAGAAACCAGAAGAAAACTATTTGCAATACTTTACCTCGCCATCACCAATTCTTCAAGCATTATTTTTTATTACTCTCCTGGTTTATGCGTTTTTGGTTCTTTCTTTTTCCGGCTTTTATGACATTTTTCACGAGTCTGTGCAGCATACAATGTTGTCCCGTTTATTATAGTCACCTCGATGTGCGTTCATGCGCGCACACTACCTTAGTAGGTATTTCGAGTTGAATAAAACGAACTGGTTTACTGCAAGGTGCCTTGACGTAGTATATACTATATATAATCACATAGCCAGGCGCTTTGTCACCTCGCCGAGTGAAAAGCTTGAACGGCGCAGTGAGATATCGATCTCTATCGGTGGCTCGATCGGATTGGAAAGATCGTGGAAAATTTATCGGCCGATGGAGCGTGCGAACTGTCTTAATCTTTCGGAAACTTTTATTGCTAGAGAGTTTTTTGAAGAAAGTAACTCAATCACATTTTTCTATTGTTGGTTGAAAGGCTGTGTTATTAAGAAAATATTCTATCTTCAAAATTTTGTGTGTTTTAGCAACGACAAGGATTACACGTTTATTTCCGTAAATTGATATCACTTTATCATGACTGTAAATTAGCCGAACTGCAAAAAATTAAGAATTGGAAGAGCTAAGAATTACTTGAGAAAACTAATAGTTAGTTGCCGCAATCAATTTTTTATTTAGAAAATAAAGGTCCCTGCGAAACATTCATTCTCTCAATGTCGCTGTTTCCAGTGCACTGAATCACTTCAATGGAATAGCTTCCAAACTAGATTCAAGCGTCTGTTCGACAATTTGATAACAATTTTTTAAATAACCGTTTTCCAAGATTCTGAATATTCAAGAAGACTTGAATGGCAAATACTTGACATACTTTTATACAAAATAGCAATGGACTTTTATTTGGATGATTGCCATGCGAGTTTGATTGTGACTGTAACTGCGAGACTAGTAAATTTGATGAATTCCGATTCTATAATTCTTTAATAAAAATAGCTGGTATGAGAAATGAAGGGAAACAAAATATTTCAAGAATGTCAGTTGCGCATTTTCAAACACAAAGTGTAAAAAAAAAGTTGAAACCTGCCTCGTCCCAAAATGTGAAGCCTCCAAAGCTTTTTCATTCTCGGAGCGTTCTAGACATTTTTTTTCTAATTTTCGAAGGCTGCTCAATCTATAGAATACATTGAGGTTGAAGGGTACACCGTGAGCGAAAGTTTTTTAAAATGTAGTTCGTGCTATTGCGATGATTTTGACGTATTCGCATCGCTTCGCGACGATTCTTTCTGTTAAATTGCGTGCCAAGAGAGCGAGAACGTTGAAAACGACGACGGTTGAGAAGTGTTCGGTCTGAAAAGACGATTTAATATCCGCTTATGACGGCTATGTTTCACGGATGGGAAGGGCGGGGAGAGAAGTGAGCCGGGAGGGTTCGAGTATAACCGGAGAACGATGGTGGAACGGGCGCAAGGGAGAGACACTCCGTTCCCATTCCGCCCCATCAACCCCCGTAGTGCGTTTAATTTACGTGTTTTCGCGAGTTATTCGCTCCCACCGGTATATGGCTCTTGCGCTAGCTCGCTCTGGCCAGAACGTCGAAGGGGGTTACGTTACCATGGATACCACCGGGGGTTGTATTTCCCCGCGACGCCCAATCGACGCTTCTCTACCTCGTACTCACCTTCCACCAGCAACTTCCTCCGTTTGTCCTACTCTCGCCGCGCGAGCAAATTACGAGTACGTAAAATGGCAATGGAGGTATTACTATTTTTACAAATATACATTCTTAAAAATACCATTTTTATCTATAAACTCGACTGTACCGTGAATATTTTTGCGAAAAATAAAAGGTCATTTTACGAGAATGTGTTATCAAGTCCCAAAAACAACGACTGTACAGATTCACTCCCGTGGTCTATCCCTGTTCAGGGTCAACGCACTGCGACGCGTTGCGAATGCACTTCCGGTGCATCGAAATGCGAACGATGCACCGAGCGCTCCGCGGAGCGGCCATCGGTACGTTTGTCGCAACCGAATAGCTCGCTCGCGCTATTCGCAGCGTGCATCGGACAGAAATGTGAAGGCATTCAATCATAGACATGAACATTATTCCCAATTTCGAAATACTCATTCCCAATTTCAACGAGGGCAAATTAAAAGAGTTAGTGCATAGAGATTTTTTTATTGAAATGAAATTTCATCGTTCAACGTTCGGATCCATCAGACACTGACATTAAGTTGATTTTGGCAATGAAAATCCATGCTCTAGCAAAACATATCTAAGCATCGACAGACCTTTCTAACTCTTTTGTCCCGATAATTCAAATGTCCTCGAATCGATTCGAGAAAATCTGAAACGATTTTATATTTTTTTTCTAACCGTGTAACTTTCACAATACTAATTACGCCGTCTTAATGAGAAGTTTTCTAGAGCCCCCGATTACATTTCACTACAATTAAACCTAAAAATGATTATTTTTGGGGTTCTCGCTATAATGGGTTTTCCCAGAGCCATGTGTAGCGTTTACCGAGGTGCGAAAATATATCTGTGCTCTACTAGCGTTGAACCATCGAACGAATGAATAAATGATTCACTGCACATATTTATCCGTCAATAAAGTGACGGTAGTGTTGCAAACCGTGGTACTGAGAGGCCTCTTCTCTCTCGGACTCGTAGAATCGTCGCGAATGTCGTTTGCTCGCACGCGCGTTAAATTGGCCCGGTACAGAGGGAACGTGGCTGTGCCGTCTCCCTCGCGACATTCCGCGGAGGTAGAGGCTCGAAGCATCATCAGCGAGCGTTGAACGTCGTCGTCGTCGGCGACGACGTAGTAGAGACGTAAGATAGTGCAAACAGAAACCGAAGCGTATAGAACGCATGGCACGCGACTTGCGCCACGAATGTCGTCGTCGCCTTCTCATATGCTGTTCTCGTCGGCTTCATCGCCGTCGCATTCGCAACCGAACTGGAGCAGACCCCGAGGAACGCGACTCTCGCGTACCACCAATACCGATATACCGGCAATATTCGTCGTTACCGATGTAACGACATCGTCCCCGTCCGATAATTTTCATCGATATTCAACGGAATAATTAACACCATTGCGATGCACGGGGCGCAAAAGCGCCTCGAGAACTCGGCGCAAGCGTAGGCAGCGAATTAACCGGGGCGTTGCTCGGTTTACCGAGCGGTTACAACGCGGGGGCGGGATGCCCGCGTGCAACTTCGAGTTCGGGCACTAATTTGCGACTCAGTTAACTCGGCCGACTGCCGACCAGACTTGAGCCACTAAAATAATACCCGACTGCTTCTTCTCCGATAGTTTAAAAATACGAAGCTTATCGTACACCGAAGAAATATTAAATATTCGATAGAGTTCTAAAAAAATGTATTTCAATTTTTTCAAAGGTTAAATTCATTGAAACTCATTTTATTCTAATAATAAAATTGTGCGATAGCACAAAATCATTTTATCTAAAATTTCTAATCGACTATATCGATCTTTCAACGCTTCGACGAGTTCGCCGACGAGACGAATGACGTTGATTCGACGATAATATTTTCTCCCACGTGGATTGATGAGCCATTGTCTACACGGCGTATCGAGATTGAATTGTTTCTCGATTGTTCGCACGTAGTGATTAGATACGTGGATGTATGTACCTTGGAGAAGCTGATCTAATATTAACGCAGACCGATCTATTTCTATATGTGACACGTCTTTAGCTTCAATCGATCTACGGCCACGCGGTTAAACACTGTCGACACATGGTGACGAAAGAGATACTCGCCGGTTAACTTCCGTTAAAGAAAATATCGATATACGCGTTAATTCGCCCGAGATAAGTGCGTTTGTACTTACGTTTGCGTACGTTTACAATCGACACGCGCTCGAATCCAAAAGAGACGAAATTATAACCGTTCATATAGTAGAGATAATAAATTTACGACTAAATTACGATTTCGCTTGGTCGCGAAATATTATTGACAGGGTCAATAATCGTTAGATCAATGGTAAAATATTTGTACGAATAATGAAGCGATAGAAGTGGCAAGGAACTTCTATTGTAACAAGTAAAGCGAATCCCCGAAATCCCGAGCAACGATTTGAGTTTTCTTTTTTCTCGAAAAAAAAATGTAAAATTTTGATAAACATTGCCCTTGAATATTTTTTGATATATCGACGATATAAATAAATATTCAAGGCATTTTTTGTCAATTGACGCGACTCGATGTTCGCCGAAAGATCGTTATTCAAGAGACGCGGAACTAGGAGTCACCTCTGCGATAATTTACGCGTACGAGAAGCGAGGTGCGCGCGATAAAACATCGCAACGACAAACATCGAGAATGGAAAAAAAAGGAGGAACCGCCACGACGGGTCGCGAGAACAAATAAAGATGGAAAGTTACCGATCGTCGCGCCGGGCGCAAAGTTTTTCGAGGCTCGACTATGGAGAAAGCACCTCGATTCTATCTCGATTAATCGCCAACTGATCGCATGCAAATTCGAGCCTCACGCACACACGCGCGTGCACACAAACAGTCGAGCCTCGCACCGCGCTTTCGGTAACGAAAACAAGAGAATGAGAAACAAGAAGAAAAACGAGACGGCTCGAGGGTTCGGACGAGGCTACCGCGAGCCTTGAAACAACGAGAGAACTCCGACGATAAAATCTCAATACCTCTCGTCCTCTGCTCCTCGCGCTCTTCGGTTCTCGTTTGAAATCCTTCCGATTGAGCAATCGCCGTATCAACAACCGTATCCTGCACCATTGCCGCTTTCACTCTGATTAATAATCGAGCAATCAAGGAAAAAAAGAAACATCTTTCCATTCGGGGACTTTTTCAACTGCATGGCTCACGCGCCCGAGTTTTTAGTGCAAATAAACGTTTTTTTTATGTTTGCGACCATTGCCCTTGAAATAACATTTTATCCGCGTTACGCGGAATTTCATTTTTTTTTCTTTATCAATCCCGAATAAACGACACGACAACCGACACCGATACGCAATTCCTTCGTGAACTTGGACGAAGTTCTGCGTCAAACAACAAGTGCGAAGAATCTTTGAGAATCGCTTCGGCCAGACACGTCATACTCGTAGGGCACGTGTTGAAAGATTTTTCGGGCACGCAATAAGCCCGTCTCGCATATTCCGAGCAGACATTGGGAGGAAGTCTCGCAGACTAGCTTGCTACGCATGTGAAGTTGTAAGTGAAGAAGCATATTCACGTGAAATCACAGTCGATTGATCATTCCGAGTAAAATTTCGCCAGACTAAGCAATTACGGTGACGATAAGAAGTTCCCCCGTTTGCCAATCACGTTGTCCAACCGATGAATCGTAGGCGTAAAAATTTTACGCTTTTTCATTTTTTTCCCCTTTTCGGTTTATTTTTCGTCTAATGAGCCGACAAAAACAAAGATAATTTTACATAATTAATAAATCACATAACGACATTTAATTATGGCTCGTTTTCGTTTGATTTTGTAATTTGTCGGATTAAAAAAAACGGTGAAAGCTAATAAGTCGCGCGTTTCGAGCTAACGTAATAGAAATTACTCATCGAATATTTGCATGTCGCACTGTCGCATCGTCGGATATTAATTTAAGAGATCAATGTACACACGGAACAGATCTCCGTTAATCTAACAATTAGATTCGCCGTGCAAAAAAAAGGCGGGCTCGGGAGCACGTGATCGAAAAATTACTTCAATGACAGCCCGAAACGACAGGTGGACAACGTGTTTGATACGAAATAGGCGATATTTCTACGGGGTTATTAGGGTCACAATTATTTAAGAGGATCTGGAACCGCAATGGGGAGCAATGAAGCATGCGATTATGATTTAATACCTGGAAACACCTGCCTACTAATACTATTACAATATTGGTAAATAATAAGTAGCAGCTAAATTTACCTAGAATTAAAAAAGTGCCGTTCTATTTTAACGACAAAACGACACAAACGTTCGATCAAAAATTACCATAATTCGCGCAAAAATCTATCTTCGATCCACCTTAAATTTCATCGTACGGAGGAGTCTGGCCAATTTTTGCCAATTTTCGTCGACAAAAAGATCAATTGTTTCCATAAATAACTTTGACAATTTTTTGTTAAACTTTTAACCAATGCAAAATTCGTACGTGGAAAGAATGAAAAAGTTAAATTTGGTATTCACAAAAGCCATAATTCTCCATTGCCGTGCGACGATGTTTTTTTTTCTTCGAAGCAAACAATGGTGCAATCGTTCAAAGTTATTTCGGAACATCTAAACAAATGTCAGAAGGAAAGAGTCAAACGTAGGTCATGATTCGGCGAAACGACGACCCATTTAAATTTTTTTTTGTAATATATGAAGCTAGTCTTGACAGAGAGAGCAATTTTTCTTCTGGGTAATCGGCGTTATGCCGATTCCCCCGTCTGTCATAACATATTTGTCAAAAGACAAAACCGTACGTATCGTTGCCCCGTTCCTTTGGGCGTATCGATTCTCGCGTGTGAAGTTGACTTCTGGGACGGTGCCTGACTGAGCGAATCTATCGGGGATAGAATATACCAAAGTTTGCACAAGTGTCGTCGATTTCCCGCCCGAAATCCGAGGGTATAAGTAGACGAGTTTATTAATGAGACGCCTCATTCGACGTTTCGTACTCGTAACGCAATTTCGCGAAAATCTCGCTCAGTTTAATCTACGTGGAGTGATCCGACAAATATAATATTCGAAGATGTTGAAAGTAAGAGCCCATTGTTGATAACGGAAGTTTTCGTGCACGCCCCGATTGAAAATTTCGTCGATTAACGGTCGATCGCATTTTGTTCCTCGCTCCAAATGGTCAAGTGAAGCGAGCCTAAAACTGGACATTGCCCGTTTTTTCCCGCGTCTTCGCCGGATATTTCGCAACAGTGAACGTTTTGTAGAGGCGACGAAAAAGAAAACTTAACAGAATCGAACCGTTAATCAATCGGAGAAAATTGAAAAAAAATTAATCGCAAATAAGGAAGAAAGAGGATTACTAACAGGTATCGTTAAAAGTTACGTCTCATTTGATTTTGCAGTCCCTATTGGTGAACGCTTTGATAGTGCTGATCGCAACGATGGTGCTCTGCCAGACGCTGGTGGCGGCCCGACCACAGGACTGCCCGACCTGCGACGAGGAGCCAATCAAGTTTTAGAAGAACCCAACCCATTCGCACCTCAAGCTCCAGGCGAGTTCCAAACAGCCAAGCATGCAGTCCACCGCGAAGGATACAAGAAGTCTGCATCGACGATTTCGCATTTCCGATTTCACACAAGTACGCGAAGGTGTTACGAAAAACGCGGGAACTCGTTAGTTCTCCAACGCCGTTCAGAGATCCGAACAAAATTTGTCGCATCGATTGAATAACGAAAAAAAAAAAAAAAAACGCAAGAAACTGAAAAATAATGTCAAGCCGAAGTAAAGCAACGTCATCTATCCGAATCTCATATTTCATACCGTTGATCACATACAAGGAGCAAGGCATCACACGAAAAAAGAAAAAAAAATGTATATGTATCATTAAATTAATAACAATAGTTGTAGGTGAAATTTTTCGTTATGTATTATATTATGCGTATTATATTGTTTCACCGGGCGTCAACCGAATCGTTAATCGACTGAACAAACACACGTGGCATCGCGCACACTCTTGCACAGCATACACATACATTACTCTTCGACTCCATTAAATTCATGCTCATCGAAACAGAAATAAAACAAATAAAAAAACCAAAAAAAAACCACTTATTTTTTTCTCGATCGTCCATCTGTTATATTCCATATTCAAAAAACGCCGGGCGATTGGCTGGCTCGTCGCTTAGAATTGTGGATGAAACGTGACTTAAACGAAGCTTCGGATCTGCCGTCGTTCGCCGACGTACAACTTTTGCATAATGAACCATAGTTCGAGATACCTTCTTAATGCATTTATTTATTTCACCTCTCAAGCTTATCGTACCCTCTGCGTTCGCTGTCCTGCGACATGTTTCCTGCCTAACCGACGGGAACAATTCACCGGGCACTAAAGTGCTCAGCTCTGTCCGGCGCAGTGTCAGCGGCATGCATCGGAAAAATGTCGCAAGCCCGAAGGTGAGACCGGTGAACGGAACGAACTGAAAACCGAAACCGTTTCGGCTACTCACTCGCGAGACATTCGTGGAATTCTCCGATATACGCCCGAACGTCTTGCCGGTTGCGGGGCTCGTGCATTAATTTCTTTGTCGGTGCCTCCATTGCGGTGCCAGAACAAAACGGGGACGCATACTTATCCGTCGTATGGGGAATTGCTCGTCGCTCCGGGGTTGCAACGTCTCTTATCCGCTTACCCGAGGCGCCGTATTTTTTTTGAGGGCGGCAAAGAGGAAACGAGCCCCTTGTTTATATGAACCCGATATAAACTGTCGCCTCTATCGGTGAATAACTAAAAAGAAGATAGATAGTGGACGCGACGAACGATAGAGGAGTCACCGGCGGGACGGAGGGAAGGAAAGGCGGAATGCGAAGTGCCGAAGAGATCCGACATCGAGCGCGGGGGGATGTCTGTTCTCGATCGGCTCAACCAGTGTCTCGACAGGACAGAATTTTAGCTTAGGCAACTCGCCCGCGCGGCTCTCATTGTATGCATATATACGACAGCGGGGGACAGCTGGAGAACGGAAGCTGAAGCGTTCCGGTGTAACATCCCTCATAGCCCGATCGCTCGTGGTCTTTTGCGGACACGCGACGAACCTTCGTCCGTTCACTCCGCTCATTCGCCGGATCTCGGCTCTCGACCCTTCGCGACAGAGGTACATCCGATACTATGCAATATACAGCCAAAGCTAAAGAGACGAATGCGGATAGGTGGCATAGATTTACGAGGCACCTGCCATCACTTTGAATATTGCGGCTCTCGGTACGTTGAGTCCAATGTTGTATTAACGATTTATATAGTACCAGGGGAACGGCGCGCGTTGCACGCGCGAGTTTAGGGCTGTGAGCCAACTTTGTACCGCGTGTTTTTATGTATTTTTCCGTGCTTAAAACGAATTCAGAAGCAATTGTTGTCTAATGTTAAGGGGAACACCGATAAGGACAAGAAGAAAAATTTTCCTTTCCGGTCCGATTTGCGAAAACTGTCGAAATTCGAGATTTTCAAACAGCGATATCTTGGCTTTCCGATGGGATATCAACAAATCTCAGGTGACTATTGCGTTCAGCGGGAAAAAATACACAAGATAAGATTTTTTGCGAATTTTTAAAACCCTTTTTTCAACCTGCTAGCGTGGGATGAAAAATGGCAAAAAAGCGTCTCAAAGGGGTACCCTTGCAATTTTTTGGCTGAAAATTGGGAAATTCAAAAAATATATTCCGGCTACGTATTTCATTGTATTTTTTTGTGCTGAACACGAATCCAGTGGCAATTGTTTTCTAAAGTTAAGCGGAACGCCGATAATTACCAAAAGGGACTTTTTTTTCTAAAGAGGACAAAAGGCATTTGTGTTTTTGTAACAGAAATTCGTCATATACATCTGACACGACAATTATTATCATAAAATATATGGCTCTCGTCATGTAAAGCGGCAAATTTGCTCAAACGAGATAATGAACTCCTATCCCATTGTGATTGTATTCTAATGCCGATTTTTGTAGAATTTATTTAAGAAAACGTCTTCGACCTGATAACGATTTCTCCCCATGACTAATGTGTATTTGACCATTTGTTTCACATCGATTGAATTATGGGATGTACCGTCAGCAGCTACCGAGTGTAAGAAAATAACACGGAACTGAAGCCGCTTAACGAACAACATTTCCGGCTTGCAAACAGTGCAACGGTCTCTTCGTAATTTATTCGTTGTTTCAGCGGCGAAAATTTCTCCGCATTATCTTTACTCACACAAGTCAGCGCAATAACAAACCGCTTTAGCTCAAAAGCACCGTTGCGCTCCGAGTTACGGAAACTTTTCCAAGTTGAGCGTCTATTATAAAACAAGTTGCCAAAACACTTGGCACGGCAGTTGTTACGATAAAATATTTACTTTCGGTCGCGTAAAATGACGAAATTGCATAAACAAGATAACAAACGCCTATCCCAATGTCGACTTTAGGGAAATTTATATGTAGAAATAGATCCTTGACTTCGTTTGTTTTTCTGGACGATTAATGTGTTAAATGATTTTTCTTTCAAATTGATTGAACTATTGAATGTATTGTCAGCAGCCACCGGGACTAGGCAAGTGAAGAACGACACCAAGTTATTCCCGCGGAGTGGACGACAAGCGAGCGCGATGTTACCGAGGAATGTTCGAATCATGCTCCCTAATTCCCCAATCTCCGTTCGATCCTGTGCGCGATCGTCTCTCACCCGTACGTTCTTCGATCGGTGATCCAGGATTGTCGAACGCCACGGGGAACCCCCGGTCGCATCTCAGTTTCCTTATACCTCTCTATATACCCCTGTCGAGAGTCTCGCCTTCGTCTGTGCCAGCGACGACGACGACGACGACGAGGACTCTTGGTCGCACCACTATCTCTTCGTCTATCTGTCGATGCATCGCGACTATATTCCTCCTGCATTCATGCGTGGCATGCGAGTTACGTAACAGCCAAGACAAGAGTCCAGATGCTGCCGCTGCTGCTGCTGGCTGGCTGGTTGGATGCACGAGTTGCGTACGAGATTCCACCTGCGCAGCGCCGAACCGAACAAACCTCCTTTCGACCTTTTGCTTCTATCTTTCCGTTCGTTTTCTACGGTCATAAATCCAACTCGTGGGAGACTATGTCGAACTCGCGTGGGGTCCCATCGCAAAGACGCGGGTCGCTCTCTCGCCAATGGCAACTCTCGTCTCTATTCGCTGGCCCGATGCTCCCGCCGTTGTGCGTCGAACGAGATAGAGCCGAGAAGAATCGATGCGCGCTGGCGAAATGACTGGTCGGAAATATGTCCTACGACAATCGAGTCCTGAATTTCTACCCCACGGATCCTCACTGCCGCGTACATTCTCTTTGCACCGAAGCGTACAACGAGGCCCAATGATTGATTCACAAAGATTATCGTACGACTTGGGAATTATTTTTAGAATACGATCTCGATGAATGAGGAAAAAGCATGACTCGGTAAGAAACAACTGCACAAAATACGATTTTGCGCGTGTCGATTATTGGCTATGTCAAAGAATATTTTAATGCGCATATCAATCGTTTGAACAGGTGCCGAGTATCGACGTTGCAACTTTCATTTCGCCACTTTCATTTCGTGCGACTAAAAAGTCTATTGCAATTTTGAGTTCAGTCTCTTCTCGCGATGAGAAAAACTACGAATCCATTCGGAGTTTCTTCCCCAGGGTCAAACTTTCCTGGATAAAATGGCAACCGATCAGTGTCTACGTTTGTCTGGCCCATACAAATATTTTACTTTTAACCGGAAAGTTTTGGAACTCTTGAAAAAAATAAATTTCACGCCTGCGGATTTCAGTGTCGCACGCCTTGCAATCGGTATATATACGAAACGCCGTCTTAAATTTGAAACTGATTGAAGATGAAAAATAAAAATTCGTATTTGATTCTTCCCTGACTTGATAAATGGAGATTACGGGTGCAGTTACGAGAAAGTGACTGGGGTAACTTATGTGCGACCACCGTTTTTGCATGGCTTTACAATGGTAAATTGGACTGCCGTGTCCGTCGCTTTTGCCCTATCGTCACTAGAGAGCGATGCGCCTCGAACGAGTTACCGTCCGACTCGATCTCGTTACAGTTTATCCTCGAGCGTCGCGCACGACGCCGACGAGATATCGATCGGACTATGTGGTTGCACACCTAGAGCCAGCATACGAGGATGCCATTCCATCGCTCACGAGTATCTTGTATCTCACGCTTCGGTTCCCTCGAAGGCAATAACTATACGAGAGACCAGGAAATCGCAACTTTCAAACCGCAGAATCCAATATCCGCAAATAATTGTATTTACAAGTATCTCAATCCCATAAACCCTGTAATGATGCCCGCAGCGCATAATAAGCTCCCTATAGATCCTCAAGATTGGTTTGATCTTATCGCAAAAACATTCACAAAAATGGGAGTTCAGTCTGGATTTATCGAGAGCAAAAATTTGTCGAATTCTCGCGAATTTAGTAACTTTAACGAGCGCGAATCACAAGCTGTGTTGCGAATAATTAACAATATGCACGGCAGTATAATGAGGAAGCGGAGATCGATAAGAGCCGGACCGGTCGATTGATTCCGATCGCCCGAGCTACATCGAGGCTCGCGATTGTCGTTTTCTTCACTATCTATCCCTTCGTGTTGTTATGACACGCGAAATTGAAGAATCGCATCGAGCGAGACGCATCGGGAAGACAGAGGAGCGAGGGAGAAAAAGAGCGAAGGAAAGGGAGAAAACTCTGTCCTCGTCTTCTCCGTCGTTCGACCAACGAGCGCCAGCCGCCACCGGCTCACCTCGTTGTGTTTTTGCTCTGCATAAATGATGAGCCGGGGTATTTTAATGAAGACATTCCAGGGACGCTTGCCTCGGCCCTCTCAGCTTCTCGACGTCGTCGTCGTCGTCGTCGCCGTCGTCGTCTACGTTGGAACCAACGAGAGAGGTGAGACGAAGCGAGATGAGATCCAACAGTGAAGAGACTACGAGGATCGAACCAGTGGCGCTGAGGATCCTCCTCCTGATTTGCCTTTGCCCCTTTTTTTCTCACTTGAAGTACTCTTCGTCATCTTCCTCTACTTACTTCAACAAGTGCCTCTTTTTTGTTTCTTTTCACTTGAAACTTTCTATTCGTTCAACGATAATGTGAGCATCATTCTATAAGTTTTCAATTCGTGCCCATCGTTTATTTCCTTTATGGAAATTCAATTACATGTGCTAAACAGATTAAATCAAGAGACAAGACCTGAGCCATTGTATTTTCTATTACTGACTAAAAAAAATTGGATGTACGAAAATAACGGACAAAAATCGATATTTTCAATTCCGTACTGAATAAGTTCTAACGAAACTAACCGAGAAATGCCAATAGAGATTAATGACAAAAAATGCTATAAAATGAAAAAGTACTGAATTGAATAAATGAATAAATTTCCTACGTCCTGTATTTTTTCTAAAAGAAATAGAACGCTTAACGTAACAAATAATGAAGGAATCCTCTCACTGTGGATAAACGGAGTACATTTAAATTTTCTCTGATTGATCTGCTACTGTTGCATAATAACGATCAATCGATTATTCATCGTCTATTTTCAATTTCCGAGACCTCGTGTATGTTTGATTTGTCGATTTGACTATCTGTGTCGTTTCGTCGGATGCGTCAAGCGTATAGAATTCATTTGAATCGTCGTCGCAGTATATTATACAGCTCGGAGCCCGCGTTGGCGCAGCGTGTATCGACGATTGATTATCGGCCGGGATACCAATCCGACTAATTGGTATCCAGAAACGGGCAGGTGTCTCGCGTGCCCGTCGAATCACCCGGCACCCTCTGCGTATAGTATATATTCGAATCGAAGAAATTCGCACCGCTATCCTGTAGCGACTTTTTATTGCGTTCGCCTCGCCACGCAGAGCTCGACACAACCAGTCTACAAATCCGAGAGAGAGAGAGAGAGAGAGAGAGAGGAAGGGAGAGCGAGAGAGTTGCTCTCGTGTAATTTATCTGTGCATTCGTTATTAGCGCGGGGCAAAAGGCGAGCGAATGGAGCGGTACGGAACAGCGTGCATGATGATGCGTACGAAACGCGCGCTTACATTGAAATCGTACGGTGCGGCGTTGATAAATAGGCGCGGAGAGAAAGAGAGAAAGAGGAGGAGTGAATCGGTGCACGTGTTTTCGAACCCAGCAGCCGAGTAACGCAGCGTTTGCTCGCTCGCATCGAGTCACGTATTTCTTTCTCGCTGCGCTCTCGCTCGTTCGCTTCTGTGCGTAACTCTCGTCCCCCGTTCCACCAGAATCGCCGATTTTGCGAACACCCTCGGGACCTCGTAAATACACAATCCGAACGGTGGTTAAAGAGTGGCATCGCCAGCGAGGGTGTAATGAAAAGCGTTGAAGATCGGCGCTTGGCTAAAAGTGCAGGTGCATCTTGTGTTACGAACTGGTGACTCGACGGGGTTTGCTTTCGTCGGCTTTGAACAGTCCGATGGACGAATAAATCGCTCTGCGATTAGAAGATAAAAATGAAATTCAATATTGCATGTAAGCAAGTCGAATTGTCTCAGTGAAGGACTTTGTAACTTAATTCGGTGTTCGAAGCGCGTGGGAACACGGGGTGGACGGCTTTCCGTTCGGGCACAGAGAGAAGAAGAAAAAGTGATGAACACCAGTAAGAGAAATGGAAGAGGCAAACTATATCGGAGGTTTCTGGCTAGTCGCAGGTAGACGTCGAGGCAAGAAGCGACGAGGGAAGAAGAAGGGATGCGCGTTCTCAGGGAACACATAAGAGCGCGGCGAGGAGAAACGTCCACGATCGGTACGGACTCGGCGTGGACCTCTGAGGTGACACCGCCGAAATATGCCCGCGGCTAAATTCCTAGACGTTTTTTCGTTTCTTTGTCGAGATCCGCGCGGTGTCACTACGCGAGCGGCGAACGATCGCTGCCGATCCTATAGATCTGCCGCTTTAGCCGATTATATGATTTATTTCTTATTTCATATATTTCAATATATGCCGATTTTTCGTTATTTTATTCGTATTATTTCTTATTAACGGGTTGAATCCCTTTTAGTGATTAAGCACCAAGAAAAACTATTTTTCGCAATGATGTGAATGATCAATTATTGAATAATTGATTGATTCGGGCTAAATAATAGTGACAAAGAATTAACGAAAGCAATTCCAAAAACAATACGAGCCTATCATTGAATTCACAAAAATTAGCGCCAATTAATCATATTTCGATCTGTCGATTATGGACGCTCGAGCTGACGCTGCACGTGTGGATTTTTCGTCGATTATTGGTCCGGTGACAAATGGCAGAAGGACAGAATACAATATAGACAGCACCCGGCCTCACTGAGTACCGTGTAAAGTCAAATTGATATTCATATTCACGGTCCGACCATTTGCGGATCGTCCCTCGGAGGCGTCCTCGTTGTTTGCAATATCAATAACCTGACCCCACGAATGATTATTGCACCCCAAAAAAAAAATATATATATACGCGTATACGTTCCCTCGCTCCGTACACGTTGGAGGGTGAATCGCCCTGCCCCTGTGCGCTCGGGTCCGGTGCAACGGAGAAACGTTCGAGGGCTGTACGATCGCTAAACCCCACGTGCTCGGTATTTAATTACCGAGGCACATTCGAGAGGGTTCCCTTTATATTTCCGTCTCAGTGTGTACAAGTGCGGTATCTAAATTTAATGCTATTCTCTCCAATGAAAAAAAGAATCCACATCAACATTATTTTTTGTTGTTACTCAATGCCTTTGAACAAATTGTTCGAAAACCAAATAAGTTATCAACGCCCTAGCATATAAACTTTCATGATTTTTTATACTTTCTGCGAATTTTGAAAAGTGCCGCGATCCCAATTACGATGTTATGAACGATCGTGAATCACTTTTTATAATTCTTTTGCCTAGAAATAAGCGCTTAAGTTGCCTAAATGAAAAAAGAAATACGATACTGATGAGAGTCTTGTTAATGCTATTTCGGAGCTTCCTGTTTGTTTATTTCGCAACTGCATCGCAAGACAAACCGTCTATTTTTCTCGTTGTTTTGTTTCTCTCTTTCTAGTTCTCATTCTACTTCGAGGGAGCCAGAAATTTCGTCGTTAGAATTTCTGAAGATCGGAGAGCCAGGAAGTCCGTCGAGGGAGACGAACGGACGGATCGCGACGTGTTGTTTATACACGAGTTCATGCACTTATTCTAGGCAAAGAATGGAAGAGAATCGTGAGTGCATGTGGCCCTCACGTGGCGATTTCTTGCCCGAAACAGTTTTTCCACGTCTCGTTCATTCGTTCGGTCGCACATGCGTGATTGCGTAACGGGACACATTTTACGTTTATACACGCGGACACCGAGAGGCACACAAATCATAAGCGCCCGCAAAACCGACAGTCGGACGACGGAACAGACTGATTTATATGTCCTATAGGAGCAATGCCTTATTTGCATCTTGATGAAGACGCGACGACGAGACTCGGGCCTGAGAGTCACGAGCCGTTCTACTCGAATGGAGTCGAACGACTCACTCGGTTCAAAGATTTTCTTTTTTTTTCAATGCAAATTGAAAAGCACTAAATTCATTTTCATGCTGCAAAAATTTAAGCGGTAGACTTTTTTTCGTCATCTCGAGTCGATAATCAATCAATTTACGTCAATTTTTTTTAAATCTCAAATATTTCGAACAAAATGGAAAAACTTATGGATTGAAGATTCAATTGTTCATTGAAAAAAAAAACCATGTCCCGAACCCGGACAGTAAAAAGACGCTCTGGAACGCTTACCTGAAATACGAGAAATAAAAGTCGTAAAAACAGGAAATTTCTTTGAGAGAATATCGAAAAATGTCTTAAAAACCTATGTTGGGTTGCAGGCAGGATTTCCTACTGAATATGTCCCAAACAATGACTTCTTATCCGACGGGCCGTTGCCTCGTGTAGTCGTTTAGTCATTGAGGTTATGATCGCGTAAACATTATCACTCGCGTGACATTCCATAGAACCATTCATCACCACTATCACACCGTTTCGTACTGAGGACTCGCAATTCGAGAACCTCAGTAATCGGTTTTTATAAAAACTGTAATATATTAAACTTCCAAACAGCAAAAACGCCTCGTGCACCTCTCACGAAGACGCCGGGCCAACTGTTTGCACGTAACGGTTCCAGAATTCGAATCAACTTGAGTCTGAGAGTTCGTCCGCGAGAGGCGCGGCGAGCGTCGCGAACTCGACTCGTCAGTGCTCGCGAAACGTCTCTATGCGAAGGCTTCGCAGCGCCAGTGTTATCGAGTTCGTCGATTGAAATAGTCGAAAAGATTGTTGACAAACTTTTTTTTAAACCGGTAACGATAAACGTTGAGAATTAAGTGACAGCTACGAAAGACAAACGGCCGGCGAGCGATCGTGCATCGTACGAGTCGGTACATGCGTACGGAAAGCAGTGGAAGGTAGGATAAAAAAAAAAGATTCAGTAATTACAAGAAAGCGACAGAGGACGCAAGGGCGTCGGGGGCGCCCAGTAAATCTTTCACGTCGCAGCGTCGGCGGCTTCTTGTGCCTTATCTCGGCATCGAAAACACTCTTCCCTCCTCGCTCGTGCATCCACAGCGAGACACCAGGATTTTCGATCCAACGGGACTCGCCGGGATTATTCTTACTGTTTCGTAGATTTAGTGGTCGCCTAGCGTTTTATATCGAAAAAAGTCACGGTGTGCCTACCGCGCTCGGGACTCTGTCCCACATTAATTAATATGAGTTACCTGATAATTCGGTGATACGACGAGGTTACCGAGCCCCGATTGGACATTAATTCAATATTAATTATACGCATTCATTTTTATCTGATCTCCGCGAGAGAGAGTTACGGAACGAATTATTATCATCGAGGAAATATAATTCTCGATTTGACCGGTCGGCCGAGGGGGGCAACCGACGGTCCTACGCCGTACTCGGAATCCCCGCGCGGACAGGTCGACAGGTCTGGTGCTTCGTCATTCGTTAAACTCTCGGTTATGGAATATAAACTCACTAAAACGCGGAATGCACCAAAACGCCCGGGCGATCTGTCCATCGCCTGGGCGAAATGAGACATCGAAACTTATTAACGAAAATTCATTCGTCCACGCGTCTCTTAAAAGTCAGTCGACGAGGAAATGATACCAGACGCGCGACTTCCCCCGGGGACGGAGGTGTCGAAGTTAATTGCCACTTTTCTCATCTCGTTAAGAGCGCCGGCATCTGTAAAACCGTCGTAAAAGGTTCGGTAGGCAGGGGACCCGGGGCAAGGTCAACCCTCGAGTCGTCGACCACCCCTATGAAATTCATAGCCTGCGGGAAACGACAGAAGTATACCGACGGCTTAAAATTACAACGAGAAACAAAATTACTGAAAGCGACGAGATATTTTCTCTACATTCTGTCATTACGATATTTCACTGATACGAGACATTTTTTTATGATTAGAAATGCATTTCGCGTGCAGCAAATTATTAATATTTCTAAAATTAAAATAATAATAATAATAATAACTTTCAAATATTAAAATTAATCTGGTAATCCGTGATACACATATTATTATTATTATTATCAAAAATATAAATTATTTTTTCACATAAAAAGGATACATAACAAATAGAAGACTCGAAGTATTTTTTTAAAGTTATCGTTAATTGTTATTGCTCGCTACTACCGTACAAGCGCTACTTACCATGTCAATTTCCCGATGAATCTGATGATTTATCGGTGAGAAGAATAATTATGGTTAATTTTTTTTCCACGCTATCGCTGTCCCGGAGAAACATATGGGTTTCTCCGACTATATGTTCTCGTTTCTGTTCGAACTGATCGACTTTTCCGCGCGGTCCCCGCATCCAGATGTCCGAGCCTTCGCCGCGAAGAGTCCGACAACCGATTCTCGAAATATCGTTACACGTGTTTGTCTCACTCGGCTCCCACGTCGCCCTCTCCGCGTGAGTGAAAGGAAAAAAAAAAGATTAACGAGCTCCTCTCGATCTTCTCGCCTCGTTATAATTAGCATAGGTTTCACCGAATGTCTCGGAAACGATCTTCGGAATCCTCGCGGAAATTCGAGGCGTGTGTACACGTTGCGGAACTTTAATTCGTCGGCGCTCCGAGCTCCCGGGCAAATCTAATTAAGCGTTCTCATTAAACGCTCGATTAAATTACCGGCTAGATAGGGGCGAGTGAATTACAATAAATTCGTTGAATCCGAGTCAATTATCCGAGTTCCAACGAGAATAGCATCAAACCCGGATAATCCGAAAGTCTTCGACGATTTCGCGCGCGACCTCGTCAATTCTCGAGTGGGGAAAGATAAATAAATCGTTGGACACAAGTCATTTTTTTAGACAATAATTTTTCGTTTATTCAACACCTACGATGATAACACGATGGGTAATGTCGGTGCGCATACGTAGGCAATCGTTGGGCGTGATGTAACGGCATACTTTTTCGTCCATTGTAGGTATTCATTGCGATCGGATGAGTCTGTGCATAGTTTTCATTAGATCAACTCGGGAAGATCGCGCAAGGGTTGGTTCGTCCGGAATATCTTTCCATCGGCTCGTTCGTCGCGAACTCGGCACGCAGCCTCTCCCAATCGCGCGTTATTTCCAAGCAAACCCACGCGCGATCTTTCCAAGCTCATTTTGTGATTGCAGAAACAAAAGCCGGATAATGAAATAATAACGTTACGCTAAAAAATAAAATCTTGCATTGCAAAATCGACGATGAGACGAGAACGGAAGAAAAAAAAATCGATAGTTTATGCTTTAATCACGAGGCGCTTGAATATTTTATGTTACAATAGTAGTAGTGATATAGTATGGCAAGGTCATTGGTCAATAAATACTTCTCTCGAGGGCGCCTGCGTTGACCGTACAATTGTCTCGCGATAATGAAACGATTAGTGATTCAAAATGTTTTTCGCTTTCTCATCAACACTCGCGACACAAAAAAGGAAACGATGCGGATCGCGTGTCGTCCCGAGACGATTGTACGGTCGAGGGCAGTGTGCATTTAAAAATCTATACGCGATATAACTAATAATAGCGTACACGCTACACGTGATGAACTAGAGATCTCTTATCAGCGTCGACGGCCGGCATTCACTATATAAAGGTAGATAGTGTGCGCGCTTGGAGGGTCGGGGGAGGGGGCGATTACTACCCACTATACCTAATACTTCAATTATTTTTCATTTTTTTTCCATTTTTAATATCTAATAGTAAGTTTGTTTTTGTTTCTCTTAAAAGATTTAGGTAACACTATATACAATTCCTCTCATACTCGTTGTTTTCTCTTCAAGTTCGAACTCCGAAAAAAAAAAAATCACCCGCCGACACTCGATTTCGCGAAGTGGCCGGTGGAGAGTCGATCACAATTTTTACTTTTTCTCTTCGTACGAAAATTTCAACGCTTTTGGTATACATAAGTTAACGGTATATAACAAAGTCTTGCTCCGCAGCGTGCGCGCCGATACTCTTGATCCTAGAACCAGTAGAGATCCTTGGAATCTTGAACCTGAGGATCGAGGCCTGCAACAAAGTAACGAAGCGAGGTTGATAATTAGCACGGTCGTTAGAGTCCACTTGGCGCGAGTTGGGATTTATAACAACGCCGATTGTAAATCATAAGCGTGCGCGCGTTATATTATCCTCTTAGGAGTCGGAGGGAACCGCGTGAGATCGGTTTTGAATTATATCCGTGGCGAGACCAACAGAATGAAGAAGTCGTGAGAGATTGGAGAGGAGTTTGAACGGGGTGAGGCAGGGACACGGAGGGGAGACGGGAGACGAAGATTTTGAGCGATGCGAGGGTGCGGATTCGGTGATGGCGCCCGCTGAGCGACACGGGTTCGAGCAGCCGAGCGAGACCGGTACCTTCCTCGAGGTTTCCGCCTCGATTCGTGACCAACCGAGAGAGAACGAGAATCCTCCCGCCGGGAGAGTCGCCGCGCTCCCCTGTGAGACAACGGCCTCAAGTCACTGAATTTCTCGCGGTGAATTGTCTCGGGACGCGCGGACGTCACCGAAGATCGACCAGTTGAGATCTCATGTAGCTTACGACGCGCCGCTTCTACCACAGCTTTGAGACTCTCTTATCTACGGGAATCTCGATACGTCTCGCGCAACGGCCGGTTCAACGCGGCTAGAGATCATCGACGTTAGATAAAACTCGTTTATGGGACTTTCGATCGGTCGTGCATGTAAAGCCCCCCCCTCTCACGGCTCACGAAGAGTCAAACGATGAAATCTATATGAGACCGAATGAATAAAACGAAAAACCAAGTATCTAAATTGAGAAAAAAAAATTATCGAGAAATAAATTACGACCGGCAGCGAGAAATTTGATGAGTACTTCTGTACAGTAAAGACGACTGAATGTTTGAGCTTACAAAAAAACGACGGACATAAAAAGTAATGATGATCGGGAGGTTTTTTCCTACAATGTTGAAAATTCGTTTCATAATTTTTGGGTTATAATTTTCATAGGCCAAACGTTTGAATAATTAAGCTTCTAAGTGACAAAAAAAAAGTGAAAAAAAGAACCAACCGAAATCGTAAAATTTTATACTTTTGGAAAATTCTATCGGTTCAATATCTAGTGTTTTTCCCCCGCCACTCATCGTAGCAAATGAAACAGAATATTCGCTCAAGCGAAAGAAGAGCCGTAACGAGTAGCAAGTATAAATGCGATACGATCGAAGCGAGCAAGGGAGCGACTGGAGGATCATTGAATGCACTCGATCCGATGAGTATCCTGCAGCGTACACGCGTCGACGCGTGTCTTACCTGTTACAAACTTGAAATTCGGCCGAAAGGCTCGTGCGCGTTAAACGTTCAGGTACCGAACGTCGAACGAATCGGTGAGAAAGATGCGAACGGCCCGATCTACGCGGATCCAGTCGCGATCAATCTCGCCCGCTCTCGTTTGAAGATCGCCGGGCGCGGGCGTGTGTATAATAAACAGGATCGCGCACACGTGTCCGCGCGTGTGTCCGCCCCTTACCTGTTTCCAAGTCACTACCGCGTCGTCGATGCGGAAACGCGAGCGTGTCGGGCTAAAGCATGTACCTGGACGCGTGTGCGTGTAGTTTTCCCTATACGCGTTGGGCGTATCTCGTCTATTTCTGTGATAGTCGACGAGAGGGCGGCCGAGTTTGTAGTGTGACGTTGGACAAAAGATCTTATCGCGCGACGACATCGAAGCGACAGAGGGAGCGCGGAGGCAAAAGAGCGGAAAGCGAGAAGTGTTATTTGATGGAAATTCACTGAACCGGAAAATTATCCTGGACGTGATATGACGGGAGAAAGATCGAAGTGCGGAAGAGAATCGACGTCGGGGACCCGCACAGATGTAGAAGTATATGTCTTACGCAGAGTCCTTCAGAGGGATAAGTGTGATGCACCAAGTTTTCTTATCGCGATGCTTCAAAAAAAATCGGACGCCTTAGACTGTTGAAGATCAATAAAAAGATAAATCAAGGACTAATAGCAATACAATCAGCATAATTTTTTAAAATAACTTTATCAACCTATCATAGAATAATTTTTGCGCCCTTTGCAAAAGTACGAGTTATTATATTAACAATAGAAAAAATTTTCGTTGGATCTACCGTTTTATGTACTTTTGCGAAACGATGAATAGATAATGAGTTGATGCTAGCATACGTTTTTCTGTTTACAAAAAAATTACGAAGCGATCGCGAGCCTCGATAGTTTTGAACGTCAGTTTCACCCCTCGGGACCAGTGAAACTCTTGTACGGCGTAGTGGCGAGGTATCTCTATGTTGTATAGCCCAGAGGGGGTGCTGACTCCGTGACTCGGCAAATAGTAGCAATATTGTCGGGGTTAGCCGAGACAGCCCCCCCCCCATTCGCTATAGTCGCGTCGGGGGAAACTGTGGAGCGTATAGAGAGCATGGTAGAACCGGGACGGGACACCCTCGAGCCGTTTTGTCCGTGGATAATGCTCCACATATTTGTCGTCGGTCGGCATTATATTGCCGGTGTTGGCCCGATGGAGTCAAACATATAGTTACTCGTCGGCCGTGTCCGCGACCGTACGGAGCACGCGTCCACTCTAATACAGGCCTATACACTCGCGATCTATCATCAATTTATTATATTAGACTGTGCACCCGTTAACGGGCCGAAAGTTATTTCCAATTTTCCGCCAGAATGCGAAACCGCAGAGATGCGTTGTCTCACGAAGATTACAGCAATGAATCATTGCGGGGAAAATAATAGTCGATAATAGAGGAGCTTTCTATTAACGACAGTATAGGCAATCGTTTGATCTTGAGATATTTTCCGAGACTATCTCTTTCTCCTGCGAGCGGAATCGCATAGAAATCTCGGTGAGGTAAACCTCAAAGTGAAGGACACGCACAAAGGCGCAAAGACGCGGATACCAGGGGGGATCGGAGCAGAGACTCGCGAGCAGTCGAAACTCGCGGTTATGAATATCCGGATGCTTCGATATAACGTATATAAATATATCTATGTATGTCGGTGGACGGATCAAAGCAACGCGGAAACCCGCCTCCGGCGCGGTTTCGTGCGAGCATAGAGCGAAGAGCGGCAACAGAGTTTCCCGTCTTCGGCGAGGAAAATCTTCGACGGTACGAAACTATTTCTCGTCCCGTCTCGACATGAAAACTTGACATCGGTATCGTTTCATCTTTTCATACGAGAAAATGAAGTAGATTGAAACGTATTGATGAAAGACAATTGAAAGACAACAAGATTTTCCGATGTCGAGTACTTTGGATGTGGCGTGAGGGAATTTAAAGCGAAATTGATAACAAAATTATAGAAATTAACTTTGCACGCCACTTTCTCATTCCTCAAAACAGAACAAACAAACAAAATGCATTTTTTATTCTCGCGACTTTGAGTTCTTCGTGTGGAAAAAGTTGAAGTTGAAGCTCTGAAAGTTGGACGGCGTGTGCGGAATAGTGAAAAATCAAACGTTGAAAGTGGAAGAACTGTTTACAGCAAGCGGGGAAAAAACGCGTCTATTATCCATGGGCAACCCTTAAACGCAGGGGTTGCATACGAAAAGCAGTGGCAGCGGCAGGCGGATTGTGATGACCCTTATCAATGGGGGTCAGAACCCTACAGCCCCTGCGCGCAGACTGGAATCCAATAAACCCGGAACGATGAGTCCGTGGTGGAAGCGAGACCCTTCGGTCTCTCTCTCTCTCTCCTCTCACCGACCCCGCATCCCTGGATCCTTCTGGGGGATAATTCGTCGGGCGTTTGTTCGACGAACTCCCCGGACCAATCTATACTCCTCTCTGAGAGCCAGTAATTGAAAATTAAGTCTCTAAATCTTTCGGCTCGATCGCTCGTATCGTCCAGCCGCTTCCCGGTCGTTTGTGAAACTTTGACGCTTCGAATTTTATTGGATTTTTTCAAAAAATAGAAAACATCGATTCGGTTTTTTGAAAAGATTCGACAAATTGCAACGACAAGGGGTAGAAAAAAAACGGAACTATATTGCTCGTTTTATGCTTGCAAACCCAATTTTGTTGAGCGTTCTCGCCTTCATTTGGGTAAATGGATGAACGCAGTAAATCTGCGGTCTCTCGCGGGTGGGTTATCGAGAGAGGGCGAAAGAGAGAGAGAGAGAGAGAGAGAGAGAGGGATGGGGAGAAAGCATGATACAGCGAGTGAGAGCTTCGTCGAGAGATCGATGTTGCCGGCTGTCTCGGTGGCGACCACTCCCTCCATTCGGCTCGCTGACCAATCGAAACGTTGTTGACCATCCCCGGTGCTGCGGGAACCCCGGTGGATTTTCATCCTCTCTGTCGCGCTCCCGCCGCTCCCGTAGCCTCGCTATACTCTCTTTTCACCTTCGCTCGTTCGCTTCCTCGCGAGCGAGAATCGCGTGACGTCAGTCGCGACGCCATTTTCGAGGCGCGTGCCAGGACGCAATGACATACGCTGCTGTTGTACACCCGCTCGTAAACTATGACCTCTTCCACTCGCATCAGAGACATTCAAATTCACCCCTTCGCCCCGCCCGAGAAAAAGGACGTACGGGTGAAAATTATTCCTCTGATCAAGAAATCGCCTCTCTAGTGGCTGCAGAAATCGATTTTTTTCTAGAGTCGATATGGAAGTTTAAAAAAATGTAGGGGTTGATGAACGAAATTTTGAAGACTTTGAATCTGAGTTGATGAGATTATACGGCATTTTGAGACAGAAGTGGGAAAGAACAGGACTGAAGCAAAAATGTAACAAAAAGGGTTGAGCTGCCGGAGTTTTAAAAAAATCAGGCTCGCCCGTTGGATACCGAGTTTTTCTCCGAAAATCGTTGCCAAAGATTTCGCGGGGTGACCAACGAGAGGAAGAGAGCGAGAGACAGAAGTCAACAGGAAAAGGAGTCAAATTAGCGAGATTCTTCGCGGAACTGGGTGAACGCGAGCGGTGAGCGAGCGCGGACCATCGTCGAGGGATCGACACGTTTTCGTCGCAAGAACGGCCCTCCGCGAAGGAACGGTGCAACTTTTTCGGGTCGGCGATACTCCCCGCTGGTTGCACACACGCGCAGCACGCCCATTGCTTCGATCGCGCCGAATTCACCGCGGATTCGACGATCATTTCCAGATTTTTTTTTTGTGTTCCCTCTTTAGTCCCCCGAAGCTTCATATATCATTCATGGTGTTGCCTCTATCCTGGATTCTGAAGATAAGAATTCTGACCATATCGCTCTGTAGACTAAAACCAGAAATTGCTCAAGTTCCCGATAAGGTTTCCCGGAAACTTGCCGACAGACGAAAATTTGTCGATGTAAGGTAGAAACAATAATGTTGAAGGGCCGGACATATTTTGGTCTTGTTTCGATATCATACGAGATTGCGAGGATTCAACATTATGGTGTGAAGGAACGAAATAAGATGTAATGAGGTAACCTAAAGTAACCTTTTAAGGCAATGAAAGTCATCAATAGATGTTATCCCAAATCAGACCAAACCATCGATATTATGTGGACTATGAACGGTAAAAAGTTTAACGAATTGTCACAAAACATGACTGCAAGAAAACTGCGGGCCATCTGGTATTGCAGTTTTGTCGATAATCAATGCAAATCCAGGATTTAAACTGTGAAATCTTATCGAGAATATTACGAAAGGCAGAAAAAAAATTACCGAACTGGGCACGTCAGTGTCGCAAAAGCGACAACTCCTGAAAGAACTGGACATCATCGACAGCCGCAAGAAGGCGCGAGCATGGCAAGGACAAGCGCGAAGTTGCCACCCATCAGATCAGAAGTCGCGAGACGTCATCTTACATCTATAAATAATTCATCTCGTATCCACGTCAAATTGAATTTATCGAATGGTTCACTCCTATAAAAGTCCGTAAACACGCTCGGAAAATCAATGAATCTTCTGCGGATACTAAAAGAAGATTCCGTGGCTTTCAGAATCATACGTGGGGATCTCCGCGCTATTCGAGTACAGAGAACTGCGCAGAGGCGTTGACCATCTACGCAGCGTTCGAAGACGTCGCCTTCGTCGTCTCGTAATTGCGATTTATTTCGCTTAATCGTCGCTTAAACGTTCGACAATTTATGCTCCGCTCCCGGTTAATTTACGCAATTATATAATTACTGGCGAGAAAACTGTAAACCAAGTATGAGAAGAGTATGCGCGAGTTCTATCCGAGCGGTCGGTGGTACCTAAACGGACTGCTACACGAGAGAGATTGCCCTGTTGTGTGCCAACCGAGGCAACGTAATGGCCATGCACTTAAATTTAAAGAGGCTTAATGATTTTGCTTTTCGCCGGATCGTTCGGTTGCTCAGTTCCACTCCCGGGAAATCAACGGAGCTTCTGTTCCGCCCCATATTCCGTCGTTGTTTTGTCCATTGAAAATCTCTCGAACAATCGAGTCACTGGTTCATTCGATACAATATCTAGACATCAGTTGTTTACATGTTTCATACATTGCTTTCTTATAGAGGATGCTTTGTTTTGCTATTAAAAAAACGCGTTGGGTCTGTTTCGAAACATTGAATAATCATATTTAGAAAAATTTACAGTGCATGTAGATAGAACAAATTTTCAATGTCCCTTCCAAGCGTTCGAAAAATTTTACCGTCGTTAAGATTCTGGCCTGTTTGGAGTTTTTTAGATACCGGGCTGAGAAGTTGTGTAAGCGACATTCAAACCAAAATGAGGACACAATGCGCTAATTTAATCTTCCCAATTTTTTTTTACCTAATTCGTAGAACAAAACGATCACCAAGAAGATTCCGAAAAATAGAACTTTTCTTGCAGCGTGAGATACCTGAAAAGTGATGAAATGTTGATATAGCCTCATCGTCAGTTGTAACAAACATTTCGCGACACCGGGCAAAGTTATTTTTCGTAACTGACGAACTGTACCGTTTATCCGAGTGACGTAGTAATGCAAGACGTAAAACAGTAGCTGCCCGAGAATGACGGAACGACTGTTGCCGGCGTGTGCGTTACTGCCCGAGCGCACTTCTGTTGAACGGGCAACGGCGTTGTCGGCATTCCTCTAAGGCAAATTCTTGGAGAACCCGTTTGGTCGAGTATCGCCGTTGTCGCGAGAAACCTGCGGCTCTCAATCGGCGAGTGTATTATTCTATAGAGGATAACGCCGGGACTGACGCTTTATAGAGTGCACTGCCGGAGCTAGATATACAGCAGCTCTAGCACGATCACTTAACGTTCTGACGATCTACGCGGTATCCGACTACCTCCGGCACGCTTGTCGGAGCTTCTGAGGTTTTATACAGTCGTGTCTCTAGCACGTATGCCTCGTATTTGCCGTGTAAGATTCGCATTGGCTTGTAGCTCTCGTATAACGTCCGTAGCAAAAGGGTAGAAAGATCGAAAGCTGCATCGAACTAAGAGCAATCGTTTAGACCTTGGTACGGTGGTTTCCAGTCGAATGGGGTGATTTATTTGAAAATCATTCGATGTAAGCTTCAGAGTCTATATATCAACGAATGAATTGATCAAGTCTGGATAAAAGTAATCATTTAGCTGATGTAAGCTAAAGGAACATACATCAGTGGTCCCGCTCAAGTTCAGCGAAAGGAAGCAAGAAAATTCTGTTTATAGCCAATTTAGGATCAAAACAATCTATGTGCGGTGTGGTTGTTCTCGTCTACATTTGAGGCTTCTGACCTGAAATATGGTTCGGTACGAGCGAAGTAGGTGGTACCGCGCAACCTGGCCAAGAAAAGTTTTCCCCTCTGCGTACGAAGGGTTGAATGACAGCCATGAATTCTATCGGGATCGCGGAGCCGATGGAATATTCAGTGCAGCTGCGGAGCGACGTTTGGAGGAATGGCTGCCAAGGGTTGAATCAGTGACATCCTGCCGCTGCGGAGGGTTGAATATATAAGGGAGGATATATAGCGTTGTGGGAGAGGCCCTGGCACGCTATCGATTTTGGACAACCCGCGCTACAGCACGAACAACGAATGAGGAGTGACGAGTGGGTCGGTAGTCCCCATTTCACGAAGAACTAGAAAAAAATCCAAATGAATTTCGTTATCAAAAGCGCCATGGCAATTTTTCAAAGTTTATCGGATGGATCTTTAGACAACGGAGTATTTGGAAAGGCGAAAGAAAAGCTTTTCCATTATAACTTGAAATAAAGTCTAAGAACGATCTCAAAACAATCTAAAAATGGCTCCCAAATCGTAAAAATCCTATGGAGATTGGCAACTCGCGTTTTTTAAAAAAAATTATATAATTTTCGAAAAAAAAAATTTTTGCTGTAAAAAATGAAGTGCTAGAAAAATTTAACTAAAACCGATCTCGCGAGGATGGAGGCGATGGCTTATAAAAAAAAACGTTTAAAATGATCATCTATATCCTTCGACACTCGTGGTGTTCGACACGAGATATCGCGTGACCGTGTGCGTTAAACGTTCGAGAAAAGAACACACTCGCGAGGGATCGAACTTCTCGTCGACTGGTTGGGCGTTTCGTGCTGCGTCGCGGTGCAGTTTAACGGGCGTGGCTTGAAAATCGTGACGGGGCGTGGCCAGCCGAGGGGGACACGAGGGGAATTTACGAAGAGGATCCAGGATGTTCGTGGTAGAGGGCGAAGGACGCGGACCGAGGACCGGTGCAGCTGCACGGCGAGGATGTCACACCCGCGCGAGAAACGAATCGAAAAGCCTTGAAGGGTGTGTGCCACGCTTGTCGTTTTTTTCTTCGTCTTCAATTAATTTTCTACACCCTGCCTGAACGCAGATCATGAATACTCGGCGTGGTTGATGCTGCCAGCGGAGTTTGAAGGTTACCCTTCTAAATAAGATGACTTCGTTCCGTATAAGCATCGTCTTCAGAATGCTGAGACGCAGAGTCTGGAAAAAATGTCCAATAACTACGGAAATTCAGATCGAATCATACGAAAACTGCCTACTGCATTGAAGCATTTGCGTCCTTGAAAATCGCAAGCTCGCGAGGAGGACGAGAGGATAGCTATGCGTTGCTGACTCTTCTTCTTCGGTGGAGAACAACTTTTTTATTTCCTACCGTCAACCGGTTCGCCACTGTGACACGAGAGATCTATGAGCGGGAATTCATATACCAACCACGTATATAATAACGATCCAGATTGGCGAGGGAGAATCTCGAGCGTATATTAAGCCGTTATTAGAAAAATAAAACGGTGATTATTATTGGGATGCCGCGGTCGCGTTTGGAATAATCACCGGTTGAAAAGAGGCCTCTGTCGCTTCTGTCAATGGATTTTTTGCCGCTCGATCCCGACGAATGATTTAACTTCGCATAATGCGTCCGAAACAAAGTTACAATCGAGAAGGCTTTGAAACACTTGGATTGGAAATGGTGGGAAATCCGATCCAATTCCTCTGCAGTGTCTTCAACGCCCCTCCTAGCAATTTTACTTGAATATAATGCAAGACTTTTTTTGGGGTGAAATGTTGCAGAGCATTGTGTAGCGAATATGGGACCGATTAATTCACTTCTTATCGTCACATCGGCACATCATGACAAGTGTTTTACAAAATACGATAGGTACGATAAGCGCCCAGACGAATAAGGGAAGATTAACAACGGAAAAAACTGCTCTTTGGATGTCCTTCTTGTGGGTGTTGGTGAGCACTTCGCCGGGTTCTTTCGCTTCGATTCGAGCAACGAAGTCAAGCGAAATGTTTTACGTTCCCGTTTCCCGGTTGACTTTTTGTCACGAGAGATCGTTTGGGTGGGAGGGAGAAGAACGGCAAGCGACAAAGAAATGATTCTCGTGCTGTCGGTTACGCACATATATATATAAGGTACATATACATATATATATAAAAAGAGCCTATACTGTACGTTATATATAGTTAGAAGAAAGATGAAACTAACGAGAGTGAGATAAAGATAGCGAGGGAACGAACGATGCGGATCAGAGAGCGGTGAACGCTATCGGACGCCGCGCGGCCCCCATTAAGCTCTTATTAATTGCGGGGATCTGAGGGACCGCCCGACTTTCTTGCCCTACCTGCGGCGCCATTCTACCGTCGCTAAGAACCCATCCTGCCATTCTCCTTCGCCCGTTGGTATATTCTCTCTCGCACTCTCACGGCGGCGCACAGAAACCTCCGAGGCATCAACCACTTCGCGGGAGCCCCAGCGGCAAACATCGGCCGGTCAAACGGCGGCCGAACGTGTACGACGATCATGGGACACGGGCATTGGTCACCCCGAATACGAGTCGTTTACACAGAATGTTACCTATAAGCAGATCGCGCGAAAATCCCTTCCTCACCCGCGCGTCGATTATTTAATGATTCTTGCGAAACTATCGTTTCCAATAAGAACCTGTTAAAATCTTGGTTTGTGTTCGATAAGTCAGTATTCGGCTTGATGCCCATTTCTGGAAAATTACTGATACCGATAAAAAAATTGAATAATCAATAAAAATTGTCGACGAAAATAATTAAAGGATAATTCACACGTACAAAAAGGAACACCTTTTTGTTTTTTTTTCGTAAATCAGCTGAACTCTTTTCGTCTCTGGCTTGCGGAAGTAGTACGTTGAAAAGCTATGCTTCGAAGAAACTTCTTATTTCTGAGATCGAAGATAAATGTCGGAGCGACGATTAAAATGTAACAGAGAGGCTTTGGTTCTTGGAGGAGATAGCGTGGAGCGGAGTATACGAAAGAGAGAGAAAGAGGGGTGGGAGTGGGGCCAACACCGGCCCAACAAGGCACGACAAATATATATTGCATAATAATACAAAGATATGTAATAACTCTGTATATTAGTATGATAATATACATGTATTATGCGAAGAAAAAGACAAAGAAAACTTTCATTGATCCTTTCTTTATTAACATTGATCGATTCATCTTCGTAATCTATTTATAAATATCTTGACATTGTACAAATAACAATTTTACAAGTGAGATTTTATTCACCGCGGATACACTAGTCTGGGGTAATTTGGGTGTTGGCACTTCTACCCTCCCCCCGTATCTGTCTCCGTGTCATATCTCCGTAATTCTTTCTTTGCTTTACACAATAGTATACTATATAGGGCATACACAGAAGAGAAATAAAAGAGAGTATTATTATGAATAATTATCATCGTCTACGACTATCTGTGTACTCCTTCGTCCACTGTACAAGTCCTTTGATCCTTCGCAAGGATCATTACAAGAAAATAGTGAGGTATCAATTCCAAGGTTGAGTATAATTCTCTTTCTTCCCATTGCTCAATTTTTTTTTTTTTTTGGAACCTTGGAAACGACTCTAATTGTTTTCTTGATTCACGGATTTTACAGAAGTGGACGCTCGAATCTCCCAGCTGGTCTGCCGGTTAGCTACATCGGGGACGCATCGGATTTTCGGTATTCACAATTCCGTCGAAGTGTGCGAATTTGGTTACGCGCAGGGACACGCTCTGCCTAGGATTTATTGATGGACGCGCCGCAGTTTACTCTCACGTCCAATACTCACCGGAAAGGGGTGCGTACGGACCGTGGGGATATGGGGGCGCCGAGGAAGCGTCCACGAGGGATTGCGATGGCGTCGCCGACGTCCAATCCTTGTAGGAGGCGGCCGCCGCATGAGCGTGATGCGCCGCGGCGTGATGTGACGTGTGGTGGCCGAGACCCCTCGCACCACCGAGTAACAAACCACCGTAACTCGCTGCCGCCATGTTGTGATGATGGTACTCGTGCACCGCTCTGCAACAACGACGAAAAAACATTGTTCAAAGTTGACATCAACCGGAAGCTTCGAATCGATAAACGATCCTTTCAATTTCGATTCCAAACAACCCATCTGCGCTGAGGAAACAGATCCGCTGAATTGACTAAACAGGCCCTTGGAAGTGGCGAAACAAATATTTCATTGATTGAAACAAATCAAGCGAGTCAAATATATTATCTGTTAATTACATTGACTACTTTTTTCCTCATCATGGCGATTATTTCGTTCAACGATAATTTGTTTCGGGACTCGCAGGCGCCGGTTGAGACGATTCGACCGATTTTTCTTGACTGTATTCGAATTTTATTGAACCGATGCAAAAACTTAATGCAACAAATACGTTCGAACAATAATCTCATTTATAGAAATTTAGTTAAGTAATTTCAAAGAAAAGAGAATTAATCAATTTGAAGTTCCCGATTACTTTAAATTACGAAAAGAACTCGTTACAGTGATTTATAAAGTTATTTGTATAACAAAATAGTGGAATTAATTGTAAAACGATAAAATAGAAAGTGTAACGAAAGCCTTCGTTGTGTAACGGCGAATTTCAAAAGACCCATTAATCACTAATCGAAGATTCTCATTTGAATATTCACCCGGGAGGGAACGGCACACTCACCTGTGGTGATACTGTGGGTAATGGGGATGCCAGGGATCCGTGGGATACTCGTACACGTCACCTGGATGCTGGCTGTTCCAGAAGGACGGTGGGAAGTTTCTCATGGACATCGGCGATATATTTTCTGCAACATAGACAAGGACAAGGCCCGTCCCAAAGCTCGTGTTAGACAGATACCGAAGAATGAATTGAAAGAAAACAAAAAAAAAAAAGGAAAGAAGAAAAAAAGTGGCCAGCAAAAAAAAATGAACAACCACCTAATCGAGGGTTTCCAAATCGGTAGCCACCGGGATTCGGTTTCGTTCGAGCAAGCTTATCCACAGTCTATCTCGCGTATCTACAACCATGCCGGACGGAGAGCCGCGAGATGAGTCGTAAAACTCGGCCGAGCGCCGACGAGCGATCGCGCGAGAGCCGAAGATCCGTTCGTTTCGCCTCCGATCGGCCAATACCGCTGATGACCATATTGTAAATTCGTTTGATTGTGAGATAGTTTCGGTCGCAACATTCGCCCGTGTGTGAGAACGATTCGCGCACGTATAAAGAACATACAAGAACGAAGACAGAAGCCGAGAAGAAGAGCGGAGAGGCGAAAGGAGAGAGAAGTGAATACAGCCACCCGCGACACGTCCACACGTACAAAGAAAGCCAGTCCGCATTGTTTCCCACGCGTGGAATGCGCCGGCGGCTGGGTTAGAGTTGCGGGATCCTCTTCTCTTTCTCGCTTCCCTCTCGGGGCCTCTTTCTCCCCGGTCTATTCGTTTCTCCTTAGCCTCGCGCGACGGAGAGGATCGCGCGCACGGACGGGGGGAGGGAAGTTAGCAGAAAAGAGGTCCGGCAGTAGGTTTAAAATATGCTTCTCAGCCATGTCCACGGCAGCGCGAGCGCGGATTGGCTTCGCAGCATCATCCGCGACGACCGGCGATTCCGATCCTTCGAGAACGGAGCTCCGGGCCGTCAGGGCGATCTAACTATCGCGTTAAATATTGCGATTTGCTCAGGAGAGATGCGAGATAGGCCGGGCCGCGTTGCGCTTCTTCTTTCTCCTCTCTATCGTTCGATTTATCCTTTTTCCTTAGTTTATCCTAGAGTACCGTGTCGTTTTTCTTTTTGGTCTTCGGCTGCAGCGCTGCATCTGCGCTTAGTCCCTTTCTGGGCAATCTTTCACTTCCACCTCAGCAGCTTTTATCCCTCGCTTTTATTCTCCGTCGTCCCGACTTTATCTTCATATATATGTACACGCATGTATTTATCTTTCTCTGTTATTTTCCTTCGGCTTCTGCGTGTCGCCGTGCCGCGATGGGATGCTGGAGCAGAGCGGATAGCCGACTCGGCCGACTCGCGCGCTAACTTTCGCCTCTTTCTCCGTCCTACGGGCAGCGCTCGGATCCTGTCCTTTATTTATTAACGCAATTAAAGAAACAGAGTGTCGGAGGTCCCCGGTCGCAGCACCGTCGGCTTTTCTCTGTTGCCCGAAGAGCGCCGCGATGCCGCGTTCGGCGCTTACCGCGAGCGACCAGCATCACCAACCACCGGCGTGTCTGTACGCGGGACGTCGAGTCCGCGAGTACGAAAGACACGCTCGGAGAAAGAGGGAAGAAACGGAGTGAGCGAGCGTGGCTCCACTGACTCGTAGCTCGCCTGTCCGCCCGACTGGACCGGAGGAAGCAAAAGACACGAAGACGCACGACATGCTTTTGCCAGGGTTACCAAGCACGCGCTTCGGCAACCGCTTCGACACATAGGCGAAGCGGGCTGCGTGCCGGAGTTATGGTCCAACCTGATCCAACGGCGATCGACGTTTACATCGCGGCAGGATCGAAGGTCATCGTCGCGACACATGTATCCGAATAAGGAAGCCGCGCTTACTGGCGTTTTCCGATCGATCAAATCGAAACGATCGATCAAATGTGAACTACGACAGTTTAGGTCTCTAAACAAATTATTTAACTGTATGGCGAACGCGGTCTATGGACGATTCGTACTTGACGGTAAAATTCGTGGTTGGGAAAGTCGATTGGTTAAGCAGCCAAATCGGTAGAACACATTTTAGTACTCTCATAGCAAAACTCATGGCAAAACTTGCAGCAATTTTTGCTACCGACAATTCCTATTCTCAGGCAAAAAATCCATTCAGCGTTAACTTCTGCAATGGTCTCTGGATATATACCTAATGCTTGCGTCAACCGAGCTAGCTCTCGGCTTTTTGGCCGCTTGCCAAGAGATATCATCTCTCCCCGTAGTTTATAGAGACGTTTATTCTCTCGTTGCGGGAGAAAGGGGCCTTCGCGAGCCGAGTAAAAGACGAAACGGCGATTCGTCAAAACGTAACCCAGGCCAGATTGATGCGCCTCCCCGTACGGTGGACAGCTTGTTATACCGATTTAGAGCGATGTTCGCAGCCAGCGTCGGGCCTCTTTCTGCATTATACATTCGTGCCGGTGACGCGGCTGTACATCTCTTTCTATCATTGTACCGTCGGTTTCCGCAGCTCATGCTTGTACTATGTCGTATGTGCTTCCCTTTGAAGAGAGGCGTCGCGGCGCGTCGGGGAACTCGTGTCAAGTAATTGCGGCTTCTGTCGCGCGCGAACGCTCTCCACTCGCGATGTTCCACACACATGCTCGTGCGCTCACCGACACCCGCGCAAAATACGCTTCTCGTCGGCCTATCTCGTCGCGGGGCGTTAATTTGACGCCACCGAGCGGAACGACTCGCTCAATTTCCCGGCTTCAACGTTATTACTGTTTTGATATTGCTCGGCCGCGACGAGACCGCACCGCGAGATATTTGTACTTGCCAAACTTCTCCTTCGACTCTACTTCCCTCTCTTTCTCTTCGCATGGCACTCTCGTTTCTTATGTTCGTATATTCCTCTCGTTTTTCGCGCGGTTCTTGTGTTTTTGTTTTTTGTCCATTTTTTTTTTTTTTTTTCGACACTAGCTCACACGCGGATCGTGTCTCAGATCTCGACGGTGCGATATCTCGAAAATATACGCATAATCGCGTCTCGTCTTTCTTCGTCTCTGGCTCGGTCGCTCCGGACACGGCGAAACGTTTTATCGCTCTGTCACTTCGTCGGGCCCTCTTCCTTCTTCCGGCTCGTTGACATGAGCGCGCGCTAGAGTGAACGTCCGACGAAGCGAGAATTATGCTACACCGGGATTATGTCAGCATGGATGAGGCAGCTGTTGACGCTGCCGTCGCGCTAAATGCGTTTGCCCATCTTGTCGTCAAATATTCGGGAAAATACAACTTAACGACAGTTTCCAGTCGCTGAAACGGCGCAACGAGCATGTTTGCGACGATTACGGCAAAAGTTAATCAAGAATTGTTCCTTGATATTCTCGAACTTTATATCCGAAGACATAAAAACATAAACACAATTATAGCAAATTTAATTTGGATTCTAATGAAAAAAAAAGATTTTTATTCAACAATTTTTTCTGAATAATGCAAATCCTTTCGCTGCTTCTTTTTCTTTTTTTATTATGATGGAAGGGAAATCGCGTCAGTGAACAATTTCGAAGCTATGGCATTGATATTCGGCCTTTGCAATTCATTTTTATACAATTTTCCCGCCAAATGGGCACGCGCATACAGCGCGCCGCGGGTATGCATCACTCGCGAGAGAGTTTTCTATCCTTGTGCGTACCCAAGTCGCCTGCATACCGCGTCTAAAATTGTCCCGTGTAAAGCTCACGGTACAAAAGCTCCGTTGCGTCGAGCGAAGAGGAGCGCTTTCCTCTCCTTCCCCGATCTTCGCTTCTCGCGCTTGTCGTTAGCGGTAGCTCGCTCTCTCGGTTACAATTCGCAGAGAAGCTCTCAATTTACATTTTCCTCGAGGCCCTCTCGGCGCGGCACTTGGCGGCGTTTAACGGCGTTAATCCGAGAATGCGAAAGTCAAAGAAGGAAGAAAGAACGAGTTTAGCGTTACCACGTGCGAACACGCCGAAATCGAACCAGTCGAAGCGAGACAAAAGACGCACATAACAATTAGGTCGTGTTGTCTTGAATTCTAAGCAGGCTAGTGAACCGATTCCGCGCTGTGCCGCGCCGGGAATTTTAGCGGCGTTCAACGACGAGAGTGAGAGAAGTCGCGGGATAAATGCGGCCTTAAACGACACCGATATAGACCGCCGTACGCTGATCGCTTGCCAAACCCCCTTCGAAACTCCATCCCCAGCCTTATTTCTTCTTCTTACATCTTTCCTAAGGATCACCTTTCTCCCGTATTTCACTCTTACTCTCGCATCGTAGCAATTTTCTGAAATGCCCTTGCGCTTTCTTTGCTTCTATTTTATCTTTCGTTTCCTCCATTTCCGCACTTACGACCACATGTAAATGAAAATCTTATGTTCTTGGTCTTTTTGGGAATCTTTTCCAATGCCGATTTTTGCTGTAATTCATTTACGATGACTTTCGTCAAATTTTCTCTGATAATTTTGATGCGCAATATGCGGTTTGATATACTTCAACGACACCTTGCGTTGTGTGAAAGGTCTGTCGTATCTTAACTGTAGTAGTGTCGAAGCGATTTCGTGGCCGCGGCCTCGCCAATTGCCGCCTTCGTTCGGCAGAAGAAGAAGCATGAGAAGGAGAAGAAGAAGAAGAAGACCGTGCCCGTTGAGCCCGCGGGGTATTAACTCTCGAAGTACGACGGCGGAACAATTGTTAGGGGCTTGTTAGCGTTGTCGAGCTAATGGCGCACTTTATTACTTCGCGACCGCGAGAACGACCGGCGTGCGTACGGATCTGTGGGCTTTGGCAGAAGCGCACAAGGATCAACGGAAAGAAGACGCCACGAGTGAAATAAGGCCCGGATGCTCAGCACGGCTTTTGATACGCAAAGATCTGTAAATGCCTGTATCGCCGTTTAGTTTGAATTTTACGCCGTAACGATTCATATAAAATTAAGTGCTGTTCTGGACGCGGATTTTTGGTCTTGCCGAATGAGAAATTCGTCAAATCGAAGCATGAAACGTGAATAAGACGCGTACCTTTAAGTTTGTCGTGAGCCAGCGCTCTTTGAAAGTGTTCCTCCACCTCGGATGCGGCGTCGCCTCGATAATGCGTGAAAACTACGCAATTCGCGTTTATGTACTGGGCTCTGCTCTCACCGTCGTCCGAGTCATCCGCCGTCGTGCCGGCGGGACCTACTGCTGCGAAAAAGACAAATTATTGAATGAATTGTCAACGTTGAACCAAAGGTTCTTTTCTGAAGAGCCTATCCGAATTTAATTGTAGTATCGATAGCGCAATTAATCAAAAGAAGGGTTAAGATCAAAGGCAATCACACTATTAGTTGGGGCAACTGCTTTTTAAAGAAAGTTGATGTTACCAACTATTAGTTCTCGCATCTAATCAGTTTCTTTACCGTGACACGAGGCGAAACTGTGCAAAAGTTTTCAAGAAAGGCTACTTCTTATTTATCGCCCATGGTCTTTCTTAGCACGGAATTTATAGTCCCAAGTTTAAATTGATCAAACTGTCGATGTTCACGGTCGAGCTTAATCGAGAATATTAAGTTTCACTTGAAATTTGAACTTATGTTTGACTTCCAGTTCAAACAGTGGACTAAAAATTCGGTTCTCAATGAGATATGGTCTGTGGAAGAATATGGTTCTTACCGTCCGTCGATCTATCGTCGTCTAACGTTCTCGAGGGTTGCGATGTGGTTGTCGCGGTTGCGAGAGGTTGCCTCGGTTGAGGGGGTGTAGGTCTCGGCGACGCTGGACTCGGCGCCGAGCCGACCGATCCCGCGCTGCTCGGTTGACCCTGCGGCACACTTCCGCCCGCCGCGCAGAGCTCGAGACCCGCGCTTTCCAAGGACCTTTGGTGGACATTCAGCTGCAAGTGGAATTTTTCACTTAGTAACGATACGACCATATTTCGGTGGATTAACGTAGAGAACCTCGAAGATGTCGACGAGCGGCGAAGAAAGTCGATGCTGTTTGAAATTTAAATGAGCCCGGGGCAACGATTGCGAATTCGAGTAGGCCCCGAACGGGATCATGCAAACTATCTTGAACTACCAATTTCTGCTCTCTCGCGGGCCTACGAGGTGTCGAAGAGTCGACGAGCATTTGCGGTTTTAATGCCTCTATAGTTCGGATAACGAAAACGGCGCGCAAAAACTCGGTAGCTCTCTCGGGCGAGGACCAGAATGCGGCCGGATTGGTCCCGAGAACAATGGAATTTATGGCGGTCGTTGGCGGAAAACTCGTAAAGAGACGATATAATCCGTGCGCCGGTGGAGCTTCGATCGGCGGGGTTTATCTCCTTCGCTCGCTCACTGAGAAGCCAAGTTGCATACCCTCTCGCGCTCCTCGCCGAGTCCAAGGAATGACTCTATACAGAAATTACGAGTGAACGAAGTTTCTCACCTCGATTTACAGCAATGTTAAATATATTCAAATCCGACGAAAGAAAAAATCGTGTCGAAATGTCTTCGGATATTCGAATCTAACATCTTTATACGTGTTTATCCTGGTATACAAAATCATAGCAAGTTTCCAACTGAATTGAAAAACTGAACTGGCAAAAATGATCTATAGGAAACTCCAATATTTATTTGAAACAACTAGCCTTTCAGAAGAAATGGCTTGTATCGACTGCCTATTAATTCTTCACACCAATTGCTCGTTTCCCCGTCTCATTATTATTTTGAGTGGCTTCGTCTTCGTAAATTCGTCTTCAACAGAAGCCGACAAGACTGTACTTGATTGAAGAGTGTTAAAGCTATTTCTATCCAGCGTACACATTGGAATACGTGTTCATCAGCTCGCGATCAAGCGCGTGTGTCCTAACTAACAAGCATCCAAACTTCGTAGTTCCAGAGTGTCCGGATGTAGTCGACCTGCTAAAAATTTGCCAGGAATTCGAGTTTGACCCAACGGTGGCATTTGGCCGCATCGTCGGGATCTAATGAATAGCCCGCTGCCGTAGCGGGACATTGGGTTGCGTGAGATGTGCCTATATACACGACCTGTTTGGTCTCTCCGGTTGGATACGAATTCACGGTGACGACGACGACAACGAAGACGGCGAGATGACGATACAGAGGAGAGGTACGGTCAACGCCGTCCGATCTCGAGTCGCATAGCGCGGCTCTCGCGCTATTTGCAGCCTCTCGACCCTTCACTTCTGTGGCGTACGAACCCTCGCGACCTCATCCACGCGAACTCGCACAATGGACGCCGCCGACGCCCGGCGTCGCTATGCGACTCAATGGAACTCGTCCACCCTTACCTAGCCGCTTTACCGTTCCCCCCTGCATCGAGGGTGCCTTCCGATCGCTTCATACATCTTTCGCGACCTCAACTCATTCCCCTGTTGCTGTATATGTCTCCATCCGTTGTCTCTGTCGCGATCCTAGCAATACGATATTTCCAATTGGAATTCGGATGTACGCGATTGCGGGTCGGTGCAGACATCGTCAAACATCCGTCAGTTGTATTCGCAGATCTTACTTTTGACCAACCCTACTAAAAACCTCGTTAAGTCCGCGGCGGTTCGTCGCGCAAAGGCGACGAATGCATTAAAAAGAATCAAGATTTTCACTCACTGGGAAAAAATGCACTTTGAGTAACAAACGCTTCCTCAAATAGGTACAAATGAAGTCTTCACTTCGTTTAACAGAATAATTAGGTTGTTCCAAAGTGATCCGGTTTTTCGATTTGCATTCCGCATCAACGGCAATGAGGTAAAAGTCGCATCGAAGCCGGAGGATTGGTCAAAAGCGTGATATTAATCGATAGCCCAGTATCAAGATCACTTCCCGAGGTGGCGAACGTACACTCCTACCTCAGTCCAGCTTTACCGTCTCCGTTTAAAAGGGCCATGAGGAAAATTCATAGCGTCCGGTTACTCTCGGAGTGCTCTATCGCGACACAACAGGTTCCCGAAGGTACGAAAAATATCTGAGCTCCGGATCACCTGCCGCCCGGCGGCGTGCCATGGACCCTCGGCTCATGCAGTTGAGCGCGTGGTTACTCTTACACGGCGCTCAAAAGTGCTCGGGAGAGTCATAGCCACCCGGGTGCAAGAGTGGTGGCGGTTTGTCTCTTTCCGGACAAACTGCCCGATGCTCATCTCTCCACACCTGCATCTTCTTCTTTACATCGCGTTCGTCCGCAGCGTGCAATCCGTACCCGCAGGATCAAAGGATACGGACCTTTAGCCATGCGTGTCACCTTATCTCCGACACTTTGGAGTCTTTCTCTTTTTCCTTCCTCGACGGGGTAAAGTGAGAAAGCCACAGATCTCGCGCTGTGGGACAGTGACGAAAGTGCACATGAACCGTGGATCGTAAAGTCTTTCCACGGAGAAATTTGACCGACGAATAAGAAATTTTGTTCGCGATACGACTTCATTTTATAGTTCTTCCTGTCTGCGGAGGCTTTTTTTTCAAGTTTCTACGATTAGATCCTTGTTAACTGGTGTTTCACGGATGGGCGTAATGAAATACAGAACCAATGAGATCTGTTTCGCACCGTATTACAATCACACGCTCGCGAAGCGTAAATTCACGAAGAGCGCGCGAGCGCGAGAATTCTTAATTGGTTTTTGTCGGGGAAGAAACGCGAGGATGAGTAGGAGTGGCCATTTAGGTCGGCTCCCGGTCTAACCGGTGCGGACGCGTATATAGAAACATATAGAAAACCTTGCGTTCATAGCCATTGTGGTGGCAGGAGAGCTCGGGACTTCTCGGGGCACGGCATCGGCTCGCAATGGCATAAATCCTCGGGGCTCTTGCTCGAACTACCGACGAGCTGGGCGTGTATGAATTATGAACACGCGCTCCGCGGCTACGAGTTCTCTCTGCACCGCGACTCACCGCCGCCAATCACCGAGCTCGCAAGCCTCTCCTCCACTTTTGCTCTATTTTATCCGTGTCTCACGGCGAATTTCTCGGTTTTGTATTCCCCATATAAGCGACATTCGAGCTTGATTTAATACGGCAAAAGATAACTCGACGAAAAAATAATGAAAAATAAAAAAGAATCCTGGATTCTCTTTACCGATACTGCGTTCTACCGATTTGTTTCGCAATCTTAACATTCCACGAAATGCGTGAACGTGTCTTCAGAAAAAAATTCGGCTTTCATTGCAGTTTTGTGATTATTCATTTTGCAATATAATATAACTATATCGATATTCACTTAGTTTCAATAAGATGCAAATCTTCAATATTGGTTTCTCTGCCGTATATGAACGTTTTCTATTTTTCTGGAATTTTCTGTGCGAAGAAGCCGAATCCTTTGACCCGCTCGATGGGTGCACTATTGAGTTGCAACCATCGAGCGCCCAAACGAAATGAACGCCGTACGGCGACACGAAAGCCTTTCGGCGTCTGGCAATAACCCCGCCTAACCAATTACCTCCATACATCAGCAGTTGGCACCGGGGTGTGTTTCTGCCGTTGGTCGTTGAACGACCGTGCGTCAAACAGAAATAAGTTGACGGTGATGTATGCCACCGAGTGTCGGGCCTGGCCAGCGTGTGGGGGTGTCTTTCCACCGTTTGCTACTGGTCCTCTTCGTCTTCGTCGTTTACTCTTCGTCGGTTAGAACCGACGAAGAGGAGAAGCCGAATTTTAAACGAAAAGATAGAAATAAAAAGTTCCGAGATATCTCCTGGAGGGAAGGATGACGATGAAGAAGTAGGCATATATGTACTGGCGCAACTCGCGCTCGTATGCAGAGGCACAAGAGCAGCACCAAGCCACAGGAACGGTCTACGCCTCCGAGATGTTATCATTATCTGCTCTAATAAACCCAGTCCCGACATTCCACGCTGCAGTACATCACTGCGCCCGACTGATGTCGACCAGCGCGCGTAGCCCTCAAAGCGCGAGACGAGAACGTCTCGGGAAAATACGTACGCACTGACGCTCCACTGTGCGTCGACCCTCTCGTTCTTCGCCGTGTGTCTTTCGTATTTTTGCACGACCGAGAGAAACGAGATAGTTTCTCACTTCCCCGAGCCTCTCGGCGTATACTATCGGAGAGGATCCGTGCAGCGGAGAGGCATAATGAAGGACCGCGCGAAACGCCTCGTGGAGTGATGAGCCGAAAGAACTCGCTCCCATCTGCGTTCAGAGCACGAAATATCTCGGCCTGCCCCTCCCGCGTGCGAACGCCACGACACCTGGTTGACAACGGCTTATCGCGATCGCAATGCGTCTTCCGAGAGGTTCACTTTACAGTCCGTACAGAACTATAAGGTCGATTTAAACAAAAATTTCACCTCGTTTCAGCATCTCCATTTGTATAGAGATCAACCGAAGTGGTACAGGCGAAAAAGATTGCCTCATAAAAAATATAGTATGTCAGAATATACGAAAGATATATCTTCATATAAGACGTCGAGAAGGTCATATCTCAAATATATCGGTCAATTATATATTTTACTGAAAAAATAAATCGGAATAATATCGGTTGGTATAATATAGTCTGATTCAGACACTCAAAGCCGAATAAATCTTGCGAATATAATGCGTAACTAATTGTTCGCTATTTTTCTCTTCTTCGATAATACAATTGATTTATCACACTTCTCTTCCAGTCGCAATTTTCTTGTTTTTTGTTTATCTTTTTTAAATAATTTTTTGAGTTACATTTCCTTAAAGCCGGCCATAATTTTTGCCAATAACTTTTGCGAATAAGAATACATTTTTCCAAGAATATCTCCGTTTGAAAATACTTCCGTAATGCATCGACTATATTTTTGCCGACAAAACTGCGCGACGGAGTGTCCCCGCGTAATCTTTTGCTCTTAAATGCGCACAATACAAAGGCGGAGAGTATGCGCAAACCGTGAGAGCCATAAGTTACTCGGCGGAGCGAATGGATCGGCGAGAGGAGATAAATAAATAAATCCATGGGGTCGTCGTTTAATTCGCGCTCGACAATGTGGTAATTAATCGAGGCGCGGCGGGGTGGGGAGTCGGGGACGGACAACCTTCGACTCTCTCGTTGCGTTCTCGTGGTCGTTGTACACACTTTAAACAGCAGCCGCGCGCGTCCTTCCCGCGGCGAAGAGATCCCCGCGGCTCGCTGGCCCCGGGCCTCATCGTGGCGAGAGAGGCTTCTTCTTCCTGTTCTCGCAACGGCGACCGAGACAACTGCGACCTACGAGAGCTGCCCGCGCGGATCTCCCCGCGGTCCTTTCAAAGCATTCCGCGGATCGCCCCACTCTCCCACTCTTTCTTTCTGCGTCTCCGCGATCGCGCGAGCCGCCATCGAATCCGCACACTTCGCGATACTCTAAGCCGAAGATCGTGAGATGCTGGGCAACCGCGGAACGAACTCGAACTTTATTCCTGTCGATGGACGAAAGAGGAAAAAAGAGGGAGAAATCGTTCCGCCTACCAATCTCGCTAGCTTCGACAATGCTCAACGTGACTCAATTCATTGCAGGGTCTATGAAGCAATTTAATAAAGCGGCAAAGAGTCATAAATTCATCGCAGCCCAGCGAAAGATTGAAAAAGTCATCGCCCACCTGGCTGACTTTTATTTCGTCGCCTAATGAACCAAGGCTCATTCAAGGAGAGCTCGTTCTTCGGTGCGCTTATCGATAGTCGTAAGCTCCAACGCCGAGCGGAGTTGGGCAAAAAATCGAGCTGTATGAGAAATGGTTAAAAGCAGCGTTCGGGCGAGCGGGCGGACGGAACGATGGGGATAAAGAAAAAAAAGAAAGGGGGATAAAGAGGACCACGACGATTCTCCGGGAGAGGCCTTTCTCGTACTCGCGGCTTTCGCGAAGCTCGGAAGAGCAAAAGCAGCGAGGAGTCGGGGACTCCTCTCATCTTCGAGGAAGATAGGAGAATCGTGTCGACGAATGGCCGTGTCCGGCAAACAAATTGCGAGATACCCCCATGGCCAAATGGTAGCTTGTTACTAGCTCCGTCTCCTTCGGTCCCGGCATCTCCTCTCTCGTTTCGTCCGCCGGGGCCGATCTTAGCCCGGCAAAACCATTCGCGCATCTCTCGGTCTTCTTGTTTCCTCCTTTATGTTTCTCTTTCTCAATCCTTCGTGCGTCGCGGCTGCTACCTGTGACCGGAGCCGCGGACGGCCTTCCCCACTTGATTCTTCATCCCTCTCACGCCCGTCGCTATATAGTTCTATCTCTCCGCCGCCGGCGCGACCAGCCCCGAGCGCGCATTCGACTAACAGATTGACGAAGATTCTGCGCCGGCTCGCGACACGAATTGATGTGGGAACCGCACGATCGGTATCCGATCGGGCTGGTTACACGCCTTGTTCCAGCGAGCAAACGGGAGGAACACAAGATCGGCAACCCCCTTGATCGAGATCCCATCGCTCCTATTTATAATATCGTATCCAACTCTATCCGTCATTCCTTCGACGAACGATACCTTGACCGCTACCAAAATGTTGCAACTGTCCGTAACCGATAGACCGGCAATTGCGTAAATAAAGAGATTCCAATAGATTGCCATCTTATTTCAAAATAAGAATGATAATTAATGTCCTCTATGGAAATGTTTAAACAAGAATGTCCTATGTGAAAAAAAAAAACGACTTAAACTTTTTATGTTGAAGTTTGATGATTCTTTAACGCAGCATACATATCGCTGTTTATCGCATATCGCGCAACTTGCCGCGAGATTCGCTTGACCGAGTACGTACTTTGCGACTTAACTTGTATGCTTTTTCGCTTCATTCCTCGTGTCTACAAATCGAGTCATTGGAGTCAGTCGCCGAGGAGAGATACACGGCGGCACTTGGGTTTCTATACCGATCGGTCAGTTAGCTCGGGAATTATATACTCGGTACAAGAAAACGCTTGGTCTATATACACTATATCTCGTCGTGTGTGCCACGATTGCGGGATACAGCCGAGCGTCGTGCCTCCTTTGCCGGTACCTTTTGCCACGCAGCGGCAATGGGATCGTAAGGCTAACCGAGATATTCCTTAACGATTGCTCGGACGAATACCCGGCACACGACATCGCCGACACCCGATTAGGTCGTTACACACCGGGGTAATATGCCCGTCTATAATCCCGCGAACGCCGCATTATGTATCGGTATGCGCCTCGCTACTATGCATGAGCGCAAACCTGTATAGCACACGAGGAAAATATTTATATTATATACAAACGTATAAGAAAAACAAAATTTACACCACGGGAGAGAACGAAAGCGACGGCATCAATTAGCCGTCTTCGCCGGTTACGCTTAATGTCTATCGATCGACGATCGCTCGGGATGAAAGGAACGAGCCTCGCGCCGGCGACTCGTCTTCTACACGACGTTACTCTCTCTCTCTACCCACCTCGGATAGTGAGAAAACCCAACGCGCAACGACAACGTTCGACAAACGAATAAATAAGAAGTAATCGAGATCGGAGCTCACTGAAATATTCATCGGATCGAGTGCGCGCATCGAAACTCCGCAAAGCGACGAGTTACAAATTACCGTAGAGCCACGGAGACAGCACCCGGTGCAATATGAAGGCGCGAGGGGGGCATAACTTAAAACCAACCGGGAGTACCCGATGGAGTTCCATTTTCAGTGATCGCTGATCGGGCGAACTCTACCGATAGTCGCTTCCCTCGTGCGCGGCGCCTTTAACGCTTCTCACACCGTCGCACCCTATGCAATTATCAAGCGCAAGCCCAAAAAAAGATTTCGAGTTTGGAATACATTTGTATCGCGCGGCATCTCCTCCCGTAGCTGAATTATTCGAGCAATTTGTCAGCCAACGCGTGAAATGCACAGGTGTCGTTTCGCGAGCGTTTTTTTTTTAAATGTCGCCGTGACTACGTTTGAACTCTGTACATCGTTGCGTACGGGCGATGAGAGAGCGCCGGCGGCTTGTTGAAGCACCGTAAAGCAGCATGTGCGGACATTCAAAGTAGAAACGGAGGACTCGCTTTGAGGCGGGAATATTCATTTTTCATTGCCGATATAAGCAAATTCGTTGTCGTATCGCGCATAATAATAGGGCGGAAGGAATTAAAGAAAGTCGCGTGAATACTCATATGGATATTGTCCATTAGTTCACGTCTCTCCTTTCGTCTCGTCTTGCCGCTCGAGAGACATATGCAACGCGCTTTTACCGGTCCGCGTTGTAGAGCGCAACTATACCGAATGCGGTCGAGCCTTTGGGGTATCCGCCAAAAAAGATTTCGCTTCTGCTGCTTCCTTCGGAGCCGGATCGGAGTTCTTCTCCTTTCTTTCTTTTTTTTCTACCGCGTTCATTTTGGTCTTGTTTATTGGGGAGGTACCGGACCGGCTTATCGGTCCGGCAGAGGTGCGAGATCAAAGGAAAGCGACCCGGCGACTGTGGACCGGCAGCCCCGGTGGAGATCGCGACCACAGACCAGAAGCTTCTACTTCTTCTTCCTCGCGCACTATGTCGAACGAATTCCTGCTGCTGATCTTGCTTCCGACTGCCGTATCCCGCTGAGGACTTCGACACGAGTTGTCTCAGCACCTTGGAAACTCGGTTCTACCTCCGAATCTCGATTATTCGATGCATTAGAAATTGAGTCGAAGTTACGACAAAAGAGCACGATACGTATTTGCAAATAGTCTAAAATACTTGGTTGTTTTAATTTGTTTATAAGTTCATATAAATTTGTTTGTACCTTTTCGCAATACTTTTTGTCGTGAAGTTATACAAATTAACTGAAGAGAAATTCTGTTGGGTGAATTGGCAAAAAAGAATTGTATCAAAAGGGTTTCGTTGTTGGCTTTTTTTTTCTCTTAATAATGAAGATACAGTCGGTTGAAAACGCTCTCCAACGGATATCGAGTTGTCGAGCAACAGCGACCGGCATCGGAAGCGCCGCGCGCGCTCGCGTGTGGGCCGACCGATGTGATCGTCGTGCCTCGCGGTACTAAAACTAAGAGCCCGAAGTTCCGAGATACGGAAATGGGCGTTTTTAGTGTCCGTTATCAGGGCTGATCCGATAGAGACCTGCCGATGGGCTCCGAAGCCACCTACCGCAGCGTTCTCGACAATCCGAGCGAGAAAGCATCGAGCAGCTGACTCGGGAAACTTTTCTCGTCGCTACCGGTTCTGATACAAGACCCTTTAATTATTACGGACAAAAATGACAATGAACTTTTACTATACTCGATTTTCGATCGAACGAAATGCCATTATTTTTCCAATTTAACGATTTAATTATTCGATTATTATGATAATGATAGTAAAATAATAAATGGGAAAACTTTAATAGATAGTAAAATGCAAAATGCTTCGTCAATTGCAACGACTGAGAAGCGAAAAATAACTCGACTTGAAGTTCTGAAAAAATCCCTGGCATCGAGACTCGAGTTTTGTCAGCGCGGATAATTTGTGTAGAAATCGACGCATTCGTCGAACGTGAGCCTTGAATTTACAACCGACCGAACATTCAAATTGTTTTATTAGCTCTCGCGATCGTGATAAACACTGCCGCGAGAAACGCTCGACTTATCGGAAGCTCTCGGCGGCGCGTTTACTTCGGCACTTTGTGCACCTTTCGCATTCGTCTGTGCGGAGCGCGACGTATATGCGCGTGTCTCGTTTGAGGACTGTATAAGAGATACTTGGTTGCCTGGTAGCAAGGACGTATGGTAATTCATACACATAAACTCGTCGTAAACTGCGGCGGAGCCGCAGCGATTGCTGGTGGAAACGAGACATCGTCGAAGCTTGCCGACCGGCATCATTAGAGATCACGATAGCCGTATACGCTGACCACACACGCTCACCGATTCACGAATCTGCTCTCACGTGCACCCGATAGATTGTGCTCTCGTGTCCACGGATTCGCCCAGTTTTGCAATTGAATTTTGGGTTGGAAGAGGTACACGCAGCTCCAAAATGGATCATTCTGCACCTTGAGCAGCGTGCAGCGTTCAATTCTCAGCCCGAAGAGCTATTTGGAATTTTTTTTCGAAACTATCCGATGGAATGAAAGTTAAAAGAATCAGTCGTACAAAATTGCTTGAAAAGATTAATTCTGCATAATGATTATTCCAAAAAGTTGTTAAAAAATTAATTATGCATTTTTTTTAAGTAAATTAATCCGTTAATTTTTCCCTATACATATGAACTTGAAAATATATTTTTTTAGTTTTTAAAAATTCGATTTGTTAAAAGAATTTTTGAGTTTAATGCATTTCTCTGAACTCGTATCCAAAATTCACCCGAAATCTCACTTCTGTCTTGGAGCGTGACGTTAAACACCATCCTTAATTTCTAAAAGTGGAAATTACCGTCCCGGCTTAATTGTCGAAATTTTTTTTCAAAAAAATACCAAGATCGGTAGATCTCGAAGGGATGCGACGAAGCGGCAAACTCGGCCGAAGAGCTTTATCGAGGGCGGAACGATCGAATTTTCACGCCACTTCGGAAAGGCACACGGTAGCTCGAGCAGGTAGCCCGAAGTATGGCGAATCTCGGCGCCGTCCGAGTCCCATAAAGGCGGCCACTGAGCCAACCGGAGCTGATTGCCCGAGCCGTTCCGGTCTTCCGGGTCAGTCGGCAGTATTGCCTCAGTCGCGCGCGCCGAGCGTGTCAAAATTTACAAGCCATCTCGAAAGCGGAAAGTGAACCGAAGACGAAAAAAAAAAAAAAAAGGTGTTTTTCCCCAATGAGAGATGCAATAAACCTAGCAGGGGCACGCGTTTCGAAAACGATCTCGAAAACGCCGAACATTCCAATGTCACGTCGTTATTACTCCTCAAGATAGTCCGCGGTACTCGGGCAGACTGCGAAGAATTTTTAGTACCCACCGAGTTGCGTGAACGGTTTCTTTGTGCGGCCGAAAAAAGAAAAGAAGCAAAAAATTTCAAGTATCCCGGCGCGTCGAGAGAGAATGAAATAAATTATAACTAATAAAGAGTTTCCTCGGGACGTATTGGTGTAGGCAAGCGTATATACGCGCAACATCGTATCTCTGGCTCGCGTTAAGTTCTACCGTCATTTGTGTCGGGTTAGTACCGGACGTGCGACATTTTATCCGCAATTATGACATTTCATTGCGTAAAAATCATGCTCGAGATGTTTCACGTGGAATTTCAGTTTGCTCCACTCTCGCGAGCCTGTCCTCGGTGGTTCGAACGGTGACTCGCGTTCGCAATCTCCCTTGCAGTTCTAGCGCGCCCAACCGACCATTGACCAGAGGATAATAAAAATACCGTACTCGATGGTATATATAATGCGCGCATTGACAACGGGCGGTAAACGCGAAACGGACTCGGCGCGTCGATTCGCGAGAGTTGAATGGATAGTAATGCGGAGAGAAGTGACCATCGTGACGGGGGATCTCGCATACACATCGACACGCCACCGGAGGCTGAGACTCGCGCGCGAGATCGCGAGATCAATTAATATTGAACGACACCGGACGCGCGAGGCTACTGCCAAGCAGCTCTTACGGCACTCTACTCTCGTTCTAGGTCTAAGCACCGCGACGCTCTGAAAGTCTAAACGATCGGGACATAAAGTCCGCGCGGTCGGAGAGACTGATGGACTGAGGTACGATTGACGAGTTCTACTCTCATATCCTTCTTCTGCCTCGCTCTCGGTCTTTCCGCCGCGCCAGCGGTGTTAATGTCGGAATCAATCGATTAACTGTGACTTTTTTTTCTTCTTCGTTCGTTCAATCAACGATAGACCGGTGGCGGAATCGCATTGGCCCCGTTGCCGGTGATCGAGAGGATATACTATAGATATTTCATGATGTATACATCGAGGACACTGGACGATATGCCGTCGGTCGTTTGAACTGCCGCGCAGAGCCGCAAGGACTATTCTCGTGTTCCGAGATACTGTGTCTCGAGATTGTTCGCAAGAAAAATATACTTTTTGTGATTATTGAGAATTTTAAGAGACACGCAATATACAAAATGTGTATTCAATTAGTAGATATAAAAAATTATTATTATTGATGTATTCACTTCAATTTTTATATTTATGTTCGTTATGTCTGTATTTCTCTATATCAAAATCTTGTGATATTTTTATTGTGCTGATAAAGAAAATATACTTGGAAAATTAGTCAAAGTCCCAAACAAATTAATTAGTAAATTTTTCGATTCTGCGGTAATTTCGTTAAATCGTTGATTTTCATGGATACTTATGACATTTTATAAATTTTTTTCTAATTTAATAAAATTGTGTTTTTGGAAAAAGATATTTGCGAATAAGTTCGATCGATCGCCCGAAAGTTCCGTGAGGTGCAACAGATTCACGTGTATCGATGGTCTAGTTTTTAACCGGTCAGTATTTTCAAGTATCGCCTGATTGTGAGCCGGTCCGAATACGTGCAATAAAAAAAAATTGCGCGAAAGAAAATGTTCAGAACACAAGTTAGAATAATAACAATCCGACAGAATAAAACTACAGTATTGTCCCGTTCGAGCGTATAAAATGAATTTATCGTCAGCGCCAGACGATTGATGCTGATGAGTGAAAATCGTTCGAATGGCGAGAGATCGGAATGCGTGCCGTCAGAGAGCTCGGTGGCACAGCGGGCAGGAAAAGGGAGGATAAAAAGGGGTTGAGATACAGAAGCGCGCGAGAAGCGGAGAAGCTGTACCAGTCATCGGTTCTCCCACCGTTCATTCCCTCTATCTTTGTCACTCGACGATTCTTCGCTTTTTTTTCTTCTTATCCTCTCTCATCCCGATCTCCTGTACGGTGTTGCACTCGCGGGGAGCGCGCGGGCGAGATCGTTCGCGGTGTCGCAAAGAATGGCGCACCTAGACTAAAAACGGAACAGCGACTTGGAATGCAACGTTGCGGCACACCTTGGCCGAGGCGGTTGCGATGCGCGAGCGAGAATAAGAGAAGGAACGGTAAGCAACGCGGATGCTCTTGTATATATGCTTTTTTTTATGTGTTTATTTATTCTCCTCTCAGTCCTCGTCTTCTACGCGGACTTTTCATCCCTCTTCGTCGTGATCCTCGAAGAATACCGCACTATATCCACCTCCCCGCCCTCCCCCGAAGAACCCGAGGCAATGCATACCTGAGAAGTACGCGACTTTACTGCAAAATCATCGGACACGCTATTCCGTGCGCGTTCGCCCCGCGGTTAGACGTGTGGCAAGCCCACGTTGGGGAACACGGTGAGATATGGCAACTCGAAGAGTACCGATAATTGTCGCACATCCCAGCAATGTCGGGGACAATTCATTCTGTCGCGGAGTTACTACCGGTCTTAACCGGGGGCTTGACGTGTCACTCTCTTCCGCTATAGCGAAGGGAGACGGAGATATGCTATGCGCGGTATAGATAGGAGGCATCGCAGCTTAACACGATCGGAGCCCAGCGCGAGAAAGAGTGAAGTCGCATCGAAGTGAGAGATAGCATATTGTTGGACTCGAATTGTTCGCCGAATGCGTGCGTAGGCACGCAAGGGAGAGAGCTATTGGCGTAGCGTCCTCGCTAATTCCACGACGGATTGCGCGGACGTTTGACCCATTGCCAAATTGCATTCGCGAGACCGCGAGGCTCGCACAATTAGACTCTCTGAGAACTCTCGCAACGAGTCGGGAAAAGGCGCGCTTAGAGAGAAACCATTTTTCTATCGGCATTGAACATAAACATTGTTTCTTGTCATTATTATTTTTTTTATAGATCAGTATCAATAACCTTCGTGAAATTAATCGCCATTTAATTCTCGTTTTTCTTGTTAAACATTTTTTCCGTTGGATATACAATCATTTTTTTTGCAGTCATCCTTGCGAAGTCGAGGAAAGGAAGTGGTCGCTTAGTAACGACAGAGCTTCGGGGCATTTTCTTGCGAGCGATCATCAATTTTATCTGGACAATGTCTCCGGCGACGAACCTCGAGAAAAGGCCCGTTTTTTTTTCATTTCCGAACACGGTGCAACGCCGATCGCGGATGCAATGAAGGAAATCTCAGAAGAGCTCGATTCAATTCTAATGTTACGAGCCAACGGCACGACGGCGGGATTCGAATTGCATTCTGCTGATCGAGCGGCCGAGAGAAAAATGGGACCCCGCGATATTAGCAGACATTTTATCCGAGGCGAGATGTAATTTCTGTTTTTGCAAAAAAAATTCGTTTGGCGAATGAGTGCTATAAAATAAATACATTAAGCAATAAAAATTATTCGCATATCACAGATTTTACTGGGAATAATCCATGTTTGTAATAATGAATTTTTAAATTAATTCCACGACTTCGTTGAAGTGAAATTTCACACGAAGAATCTAGGAAAATGAAAAATTGTCTAAATTTGGTAATATGGCTCGTAAATATCTGGAAACTGCGAATCTATATTTTGCCGGAATGTTCATTTTTATGGTTGGGCTATGACTTCTCGTCAAGAGTCGAGAAGCGTCGTTTAAGATGCCGAAGACCCGCGTAACCTCGGGGGCGGAGCTAGAGCTACGGATACTAGTTTTTGACGACGCCAACGACGAAAGACTGTTTCGAGAGAGCCGAGAGGCAAGGAGAAGATCGTATTACGAGATTCCACGGAATGTCTATAATTTTACGAGCCTCTTTAATATGCGCTCGGCTTCTGCGGTAGCATCTCTACGCTCGTCGGCGGGCTCCCGCAAACTCTACCGAGAGCTGATCTCGAGAGCTAGCCCGCTCTCGGTGGAATTCCTAGCAATCTCTCTTCTTCCAGGCTCGGGTTCTCTCTCGTTTCGGCACTTTGCCAATGATCTCATACCTGCTGCCTTCCGTCTTTTCCGCCTATACAGCAAAACGCCCAGCAGCGTCTTCAACCCTTTGCCACAACGCCCACAGCGAACCACCCCTCACTGCACTTCCGAGGCTTCGAACTCTTCGAACATTTGTCATCTTCGGAATTGCTTCTGACAGACTCTTTACAGTTCGAGAGAAGAATTTTCCAACAATTCTGCTTTCACGCAGAGAAAGCTTTCTTTTCGTGTCATAGAAAATTAAATTGAGCCATAAAAAAGTTATGTAAATTAAAATAGTCGTTTACAAAACTTTGTCTGTAAGGAAAAAATTGCCTAAGTAACATTCGCATGGAGGAGCTTCGTAAATCGAGGAAGCGATGCGCGAATCAGATTTGCATAATTTTTTTCCTCCCGTTGACGCACCGCGAAAAAGTGAACTGCGAAAAAAAATGACGCGCGAGTCGTCGAATTTGCAATCATCGATCACCTCGGAGCTTCGAGGCTCTTCACCGATCTGCGTAAATCATCGTCGTACGATTTTTGTTTTTTCGCAAATTTTATTCCTTCCATCGCGTCGACATGAAATAATCGCGATACGAGCTTTCCCGTAAGTCGTGCGTCGCCCGAGCACCTAAGCAAACACGAGGCGCCGAGGAGTCAGGGTTAATTATATTTGATCGGCCTCGATATCTTATCGCATCTAAGAGCGCTATTCTCATGACGATGCCGGTGCTTGTGTGTTGGCTCAACGTGAACTCGACGACACACGCTGCGACTCGATGATCGAGATTCGTATAATTATGAGCCTTGTAGCGAAATAAATGCAATTATACTAACCGGTCTGTCGGTTGCCCGAGTTCGGGGACTCTTGGAACGATTCATTATTCAATGAGAATTGTTGCTCGAACTTCTCATGCGAAAGCTTGTCGATGCGGTTAAAAGAAGGAAAAAAAAGAAGCACACACACGGGCAACAAGAAAAACGAGAGGTTCCTCCGAGGTCTCATCACCTGTCGCTCCTGTGCGCTGTATAATCTACCGTTCTATGCCATACGAACGTAGCGCAACCGTGCGGACGTTACCGCCGTCTCGTTTCAGTGCGAGGGTTCTCGCCTGGCGCTCGTCCCGATGCACCTTGAGAATATGACACGCACGAAACTATGTCCCTTCCTCGTTATACACGCTCGTAGAAAAAGTGACGAATTAATAAAAACTATTAAGAGTAATAAGCTACCTGTATCTGTCTCGTTAATCTAGTTCTCTTTCGCGACCTTTATCAATAATCATTGACTGGTTAATTAAACTCATTGGATATGTGTATTACCAGTTGTTGTGCGCTCCCGTAACAACGAATGGAACATAAGAAGAAAAAGAAACACGACAGGATATCTCCGCTAATTAGGTGGAGAATTACTTGTCAAACGATTATCGCGAGGCGCGCTCCGGCAGGAAACATTTCTTCACTTTCATTTTCGAGCAGCTTCCTCCATAAAGAACCAGAAGACGGAAAAAAAATGAATTTTCTTTTTCACATTTCTCTACGATTTTTTTTCGAATCGAAGTAATATCATCTATTAACAAAATTTATGTTGCATTTTAATGAATATGGCTGTGAATTTGAATGATTTATTTATTGTGTTTTTTCGTTCGATCTTTTTAAGACTTTTGGGTCGGCGCTCCGTTGGGTAATATTGAAAGGGTCAGGGCCAGCGAAGAACAACGAGCACACAGCGCGAGTGACACGAGCCAATGACTCAAGACTTGACTACGCTCTTTCGATTCGTCACTGTCAGACATCGCGATGTCACGGTCATCCGCTCGCGCGAGCGCGTGCGGTGTAGATGAGACAATAGATAGCAGCGAGGGATGAAAAATGATCCGCGAAAAGGGGGAGGCCATGCCTCGGAGCTGGCGATGCCCTCTCGAGGGAGAAAACTCTCCTCGCAGGATCGGATCCTTCGACGGCCTCCTAGGTCTCGAAAATTCCTTCAAAGGGTGCCCAGAAAACTGTTTCTTCGAGCGGTGAAAGGTGAAAAAAAAAGAATGGAAATTAGTTATTGAGCAGTCACTCGAACGGGAATTGACTCTGGCTACAAAAAATCTTTTAGGTTTTTCAACGCCTCTTTTGTATGTGGCGCTCAAGAAAATTTGTAGAAGTTGAGCCATTCTCAACGAGAAGCTCGAATAATTCATTACCGAAATACGTTCAATTAATTTCCCGATCAATTTTCGGTGAACCACATTTTCTGAAACAAGAACGAATTTCGTGCAGCGAATACTGATCAAAAATATAGGTGACACAGAAATTACGATATTAGGAGTTCTCACTCTCATAATCGTAAAATTTGTCCTCATATTCTTGACTTAACAGCCAGCAACATTGTGCGGTTTGTCCTAATCTGTCGAAATTTTACATTGTAACTCAAGTGGACGCACATATCTTTTTCCTAAAGTTCGTACCGTTGAAACCATCCATATATAATCATAGCCATTCCCACATGCCAACTTGAACCGAAAAAAAAACGTGTCTTAACGCTTGTCTTAGCGCACAACAATGTAAGACTTCGAATTAGGAAACGCAGCGCAATTGCTGTTATTCGCTGCGGTGTCGAACGTTGCATCGCTCCCAAAAGGGGGCACGGCGAGGCCTCTTTAAGGCAAGGCACTGCCATGTCAGAAGTTGGTGCATTAGTTGTTGCGTTCGCGGCAAGGATAGTAATTAAAACAGTCCCGAATGATGGCTCAATTATCGTAACGATGCGCTTCCCGCGAGCCCGGCAGGGAACGGTCACCGGTTCGCAACTCCCGTGTCCTCGTCGTTTCAACGTCGATCCCGCCGTTTCGTATAAAGAAAAGCGTTTCTAATTAATTCCCCGGTTCATTCGTCGAAACCCGGAAGTGCGACCCTGTTCGAGAGAACTACCGGCGGCTGCCGGCGGTAATTGTCTCCGCTCTTTCGCGCTCTCCGTTCCTCGTTCGCCTCTTCCGTGGCTGTTTCAACCGCTCGCGGACTCGCGGCTAATTGAAATTCTCATCTAACTAGCTAAGAGCCATCGCACTATACATATATTTCAACTCCTGCCGCTTCGCGGCGGATAGGATCGAAAAGTTCATCAATTAAAGAAGACACTGCTCCCGTCGATTGATCGATGAGCTTATCGATCAACGATCGCGCTCGAAACTCCTGCGTCATAACTCGTTCGCTGAAGATGTCAAAAATGCGCGCTTACGCGAAACTCATACCTTCGCGTATATGGCACACGTATTTCACTCGCCGTATCGCGGTTAATTCACCGGAAGTCCATTAATTAACGTTTAAAATTAATTTAATTAACCATAAATGGTTTTCCCACTTGGGTCATTGAATTCGTGTCCACGTCCAGTCTCGCTTTTCTTACGTATGTAAGGAGAAGTCTGTTCAAACAATGCTTCACAATAAACCAAAATAGGATTGTGCAATAAAGACTTCAATTGCTTCTTTGGAGTTACCAAGAAAAAGCTTCTCGATCATTCGGACATAATATATGCATGCGTTCGGATTAATTAATTAGTTTAGAAATAGATCAAAATATATTTAGAAATAGAAGAGGGTTCATTGTTGAAAAATAAAATATCCCAAAAATTACCTTCAATCGATCAACGAAAGTATTGGACAGAAAAATTGTTATATCCGGTAATCAAGGAAAGATTCGGATCGAAACAATTGCGACTGTAGCACAGTTGATTTTGTTATGTAGATTGCATAATCAGCACGAAAACAGCTGAGATAACGAGGTAATTCTTAGCTGCACAGTAGTAAATGTCCCCCGTCTCGTTAAATCTGTGTATCTTTTAAACAGCTCGATGAGCTATGATGATATTTGTATGCCACAGTTTGCGGGGGTTCGAGCACACACATTCGAGAATTTTATGAATTTTTTCCGCCTTTTTTTTATAAACGCTGATAATATTTTTTACGACAAATCATGCTCCAAAGGCTGAAGCCAGCAATTTGATGTAAAAAACTGGAAAATTTTTATCATTTATCGGTTCATCAGTTGTAGCGACAAGAAATTTTTTTATTTTATAAAAAAAAAATCTTCCGGATAAGGGAAGAATCATACAACGTCTTCGCAAGTTATACGACATACGCGCATGCTCAGGAACTCGAATTATAATTGCAACAATTACCGGGTCGTTATTGCGCTGACATATGCTACGGGCGATTTGTACATTGTCGAACAACCTCCTAATATAGTGAACGTAATAATACAATTATAATTCACCTGCCGGCCCGACGTCGTAACCACCCCGTTAATTAACTGAACGATTAATTAAAAATGAAAAATAATCTCCAACAGCTGCGATGTCCGAGTGGTTAAGGAGATGGACTTGAAATCCATTGGGTTGTACCCGCGCAGGTTCGAATCCTGTTCGCAGCGAATGTTTTTTTTTCTCGGTTTTCGTTTTTTTTCGCGCACTCAGCTGAACAAATACGCCTGCTCGTACGGCGCAGCGTTTGCGATAACGCGTATGACAATTTCGCGAAAGATTAACAAGAGCTGCGGTGTCGGAGCGGTCAAGGAGATGGATTTGCAATCCATCGAGTTTTAACTGAACAGGTTCGATTCCTGTGCGAAACTTATTTTTTTTTTTATTATCGAAATACTAGATGCGACAACGTACAATAAATTCTCGGGGTAATTCGATGAAATTATTTCGCATGTGTGATTTTTACACCTCGATAAATATGCTGATAGGGGAATAAAAGAAAAGTGGCGCCTCCCCAGGTGTCGAGACGCTTGCAATGCGTTCTCGTCGGTTTCCGCAAAAAAAAAAAAAAATACATGACTCGTCAATTTATACCGAAGATTCGCTGAGACTCGTCGGCCTAAAAAGGTCTAGTGCGAGAGGTGGTTTGTATAATATTCATAAAAATTCCTAGCAATGCTCCCTCTCGCTTCAGTTTTATAGCTTCTGGCTTTTCTTTATCTCGTCTCTTTGCCATTATACTTTCCGAGCTCGCTTCCCTGTCTCTGTGTATGCGTGCGCATGTGCCGAGTCGCTCGTCTAGACGCGTAATTGAAGAAACAAAGAGGCTGAGCAATTATGCTCACAATTACGCGTTGGAGAGCACGGCGGTTGGGCCGTATGCGGGGGGAAAAGTATGGCCGACTCTCGTCCTCCGCCTTCCTCTTCTTCTTTTCTTCTTCGCCACCTCCACTGAGAAGCTTTTTTTCAAATTAAATTATAACCGAGGTAGTCATAAAGCTGTCTGGAACAATCGAGCCAAAGACATGCTTTAGTAGCGGCGTGGAATAGCTCTGGAGTGTCGAAGAAGAAGAAGAAGAAGATGAAGAAAAAGGAGCGAGCATGTCCGATGACAATGGCTGCCGGAAATATTCTCTTCTGCGCTTCCCGGTAACTGACGTAGGTTCATAAAATTTACGGAAAATGCTTGTAAAATTACTCTTAAAATCATGTACCAATCATGCATTTTGTTTCTAATGCAATTATCGTCAAACAGATAATGAACCTATCTAACTGCAAAAACCCTTCATCATTTTTACAAATATTTTTATTGTTGAAAACGTTAACTGAAATTTAGGTGGGGTTTGTTAGCAGAGGGCTAAACCACAAAAAAGTACCTTCTTTTGCCGAAAAATACGATTCAATTACCGGGTTTGATCGGTCACATCTTCCGGGATAATCCGGAAACAATACAATAGTACTGGTTTGTATTCAGATATTAGATTTCGCATTTACATTGTAACATTTTACTATCAGGATTGTCCCAAATAATATCATATACTTAGGATCAATTAGTTTTATTCCGATCCGTCCTATTCGTTCCGTAACATCCATTTTCTCGGTCTGGTCAGCTTTTTTGTTAAACAGCTCGATCCTAAGAACCCGCCCAACGCATTTCTCGCAAAAGATTATAAGATTTCTGTCCAACGATATAATTCGCAAAGCTCATATTATCCGTCACAAGTCACAATGAAAAAAATATTTTCACCGTCGAGACATAGCCGGGAAGAATGCTGGCACGCGCGCGGTGCATCGACCGCACACGACTCGTTCTGATTAGTCGTTGCCGCGAGCCGGTCATCAATGAAATGGAGATAGGCCGGTAAGGAGGAAGGGTGAGGCGAGAAGACGCAAAGGACTTGACTCCGTTGCCACGACGGCCGTGACGCGTTGCATGCGAAATTGATGAAAGTATGCCCGAGCCACGAATTCTTGGAGAGTTTGGAGACGGGTTAGCCTGGTGGATGGCGCGCGCGACGAGAATCAGCCACACGCGCGCATCTGCGCTCCGTTTCTGATCCGCGAGAAGCTCGGGGTCTCGCGATCCCGCTCGAGACGCTCGGCAGCAACGGAATCGCTCTTATTAATGAGCGGGACATTCCCGACGGGCTTCGAATCTCCGAATCGTTTCTCGCGCGCGACTTCTCTCGCCTCGCCGCGCTACCGATATATGCAGCGGGACCCGCGATGCGATGCTCGTATCGAGGTGACCGAAGAATTTGTTGATACGCCAAACCGAAACGAGCTTCTGCATATAGACACGTAACGCGGCACAAACGCACGCATACCCGAGAGCGTTATGAGTTCAAACAATTTCTGTTCGATGCGCAAACGCTTCGGCGACGACGATCTTCGCACCGAGAATTCGGAATTATCTCCGCAGAATCCGCGAGGAATCGCATTGCTCGGATGAGTGCCCGCATAGCGAAGAATCAAATAGAAACATATGGCGCGCGACGGTTTCATCACAATCTTAGCATTTTTATCTCCGACGTGGAGTAGACTTCCGGAAATTTGCACGCGGGGTAATCAGAATCAAGAGACCGTGGGGTCATCGGAATTTTCTCGGACACCTCACGGATGAGGCAAGAAAAAATTGAAGGGAAAGAAAAACTTGCATCGAAGAGCAAATAGAGAAAGTCTAAAGAGATTTACGGCACTGTCGACAGCTTAACCGTGTATTCTGCCGGCGAATCTATGTTCATGAATTAATCAGTGACTTTTCTTTACCTAATGTGCCGGCGTTTTTATCGATGCGTTTATATCACTTGGAAAGGGAGGTGAAGATTATGCGAAGTACCCGTAATCGATGCGATACGGTAATGATAAATAATAAATAATTCCCGATAGGTTGCCTGTAGGATCTACGGGACTCATTACAGAATTAGCCAGGCTCATCGGTGAGAGATTAAACGGAATAAAAAAGAGTGAGCGGCTCTTGGGGGTACATCGACTCTTAATTTTCTTCGAACTATGCGAGAAAGCCCTTCGCCATACTCCTTTCCCCGGAGCAACAGCGTTAAAGAAAGTTCATGAGGCTCTCGACAGCCCTTTTCCAACCTCCCTCCATTCCTCGTCCCGCGACTTCTTCTCGGAGCCGCCGAGAGCCTTCGAACTTTCCGTAAACACGGGGCGGATAATTTTTAAACAAAGCACTAATTTTCCTAACTTCATAATATCAACCTGCTCATTATATATAACTCTTCGTTGGCTTCGTCGGATAATAAATGATTATTACTTGGGGCGGGGGTGAGCCGCGCGGTCGGGCAGGTTGAAAAGCTTCGAGAGTTTCTAAAGGCCGCGCTCGTCGCTCGCGATTGTGGCGTACGCCACGGGACGAAGAAAATACGCGATGCAGGAGGGCCGCGACGGGTTAAAGATTCCTTTGATGTCCTCTCGCTCGGGTTGACGCAAGTCGAGCGACAAATTCTTCGATATTCGCGCGATGAAAAGCTCACTCGACGGAAGATTAAACATGCCGTGTCGCGCCGAGAGGACCGAATTCAAACGGCAATGAGAGTCTCGGGCATGATTAAACTCCTTTTTATGACGATGCCCCCCGCGAGAAGAGAAATCTTTGCTTTCATGCGACCCTTGATGACAAACGATCTGAGAAATTCTCCACGGTGGGAGTAAAAATTCAGGAAAACCGCAAGGCCAACGTCTATTATAGCATTCTTCGTATACGCGCTGAGTTTTTCGCGACTCTTTATAGAAATATACGAATATTGCGTGAGAATGGTCACAAATGGCGAATTCGCGACATCAACTATTAATTCATTAATGAATATTCGATGATTTTTAGCACGAAAAACCATGTTTTCGACAATTCAGAAAGAAACTAGAAGCGTCTATCCAGTTATTAGAAAAACCTAATGTGCTTTTGGTTGTCGGAGAAACTAATTTAAAAAAATGGAGAAGGTAATTTTTCAACCGACTGAGTTTGCGTGAAACGCCCTCAACCTAGGAGCACCGATAAAATCTACTGCATCTTATTAAAATGATATCATTGAAAATCGCGATGAATACATTTTTCGCTCTGGCGATAAGTCTTTGGCTCGCGTCTGAATTCGTGTGACCGTTGGCTGAATAATTATCTATGCCAAGGCGGATAAGGATCGCCTTAAACATCGCGAACACGGCAACTTGATTTCCGATGCGCGTCGAAGTAATTAAAGGCGCGTTGAACAAGGCGATCCCGGCGATGGCCGGCGGTGGACGGTCTGATTATCGGACCTCTTCGCCGCTGTTACTTTAATCTCGGCCCGATGCGGAGCACAATGCAACACACCGCCCCAGGGTCACACCCCAGCGAGTATTCGACACGCCGCTTTGCCGGTTTAAAGTCTTCTTCAAACGTTCCCCTCCCACCGGCTCGACCGTACAAGTGTATGAACGTGCACGCTCGGCGGCGCGCGGGTATACACAATCGTGAAGAATAATAAAGTCTACACGGCCGAGCTCATGGCAGCTTTACGGCTTCGTTTCTTACTCCTTTTGTATTATCTCTCTTTCGCAAGAATCGCTCGGGCTCTCCTAGACGCGCAGCCTGGATGCTCGAAACTCCGTCTTCGTCTTTCCACCGTTCGTCCTGCCCTTCTTTACGAGCTAATAAGATCTCACGCGCGCCGCATCCATCCTCTCCGCGTATAGCTCGCACGGATGCACCGACTTCTACTGCCGGTTTCCCCCCCGGTCCTCTCCGCCCTCCTCCATTCTCCGTCATAAGTCAGTCGGATCTAGGAAATCTCCTCCCGAGACTCGCGATACAAATGGTCGATCAAAAAAGTTGCCGCATCAAACTGTAGAGATGCAATTATCGAGTACGAGTTTTTAAGAGTAATTCAGATACGAGCCACGTACACCGTTGCGAGTCGTCGAACGGAAAAAAAAGTTGACCAATCTCATCCGCGATATGTGCATACGATTGTTCGGGATTACCCGGCGAATCTTCGTTTCAACCTGCACTCGAGTTATGACGATCGCAGAAGCACGCTTCCGGCAGATATGTTCATTGACACGCTCGATAATTTTTTTCTAATTCTCCGGCTCTGCTTCCGCATTTGAAGCCTAATTTTACCTCTCAGACATCTTGTTTGAAACTCAATTCCAAAAATGTAATCTGTATAACAAAAAAATGTATCGTCTCGAAAGAAAAAAATCTGGTCAAGTACCTTTTTCACGGCACAGCTTTGTGAGCGAAGTTAACAACAAAATGAGCGAGCAATGTGCAAATGTATTTTGCATAATTGTTTAATGTGTTGACTTGAAACATTAAAAAAAAATCTATAGAATGCCTCTGCGTTGGTTGCTTTAGTGGATTGGAACCTAATCGAGCAACGAATTGAAGAGTTCATTTATGCTGCCGGATCGGAGTCGATGTTGGATGGTCTTTGGAAGATCTTGAAGCCGGCGCGCAGTCCTTAAGCCGCGTGTGTGGATTATAACACAATGGTATGCCGTCTGGATGGCTCTATATTAGCCAGCGACGAAGTTGGTTCGCGGTACGCACCACGCTGGAGAGCCGAACTTGGCGTGCCTCTATATTAACTCACTTTATGCTACTGTTACCAAGAAGATAGAGAAGCTCTCGCGACTCGGATGCTTATCGAATTAAGCCAAAGGTGCCCACGGTGTGCGGTGGCTTGGCTCGATGCCTCCGCAAACTCTGCCGCGTTATATATCTCGTACGCGTACCAAGTGCTGCAAGATATATAATGCCAGTGGTACTACACTGTGATACGGCGGCATCGTATTATAGTACGGCACAGAAGTGGTGAGACGCACGATATCCGCGCGCGTATAATAGCACGGAAATCTTGAAATCTCGCGAGTGCCGAGTTGTTTCACTGATGGATCGTGCCGGTGTCGAGATTTAATGGGCGCTGATGGATAGACGGGAGGAACACGGGGACTGGATGCGATCTCTCTGTCTCTCGCGGGACGTTCGGACTCGCGCGGATAGCAGATTTATTGCGAATCGTATGCTCGGGTCATTGTACAACTTCGCTCTAACCAGACTCGACGGCGATCTATCTATCGATTCTATAGATACCCCTGGCAGGTCGTTAATATTGTTACTTACCGCCCGATTATTACTGTCATTAATGTATTGTTGGCATTGCCGGTTCATGCTCTAACCGAATAACGTACCGTGCGAACGGCTCAAACGTTGCGCCGGTTAACTCGCCTCGTCTTGTGGTAGACCATAATGTGAATTTACAACGATCAAGTACAATTTAACAAAGCATTGGCATTTTTTTTTAAGCTATCCTATGCTACTGGAAAGTGCTAAAAAATGTGGCAAGTGATTTACTTTTTTTTAGAAAAATTGAGACGAGTAAAAGAAGATTCTGTATCAAGCGATGCCGATTGGCGCAACGAGAGGATAAGTTTGTCATCACTTATCCGATTTTTCTTTTTACATCGGAACGCGAAACATCGGACTCTCGCGACCTTCGATCTAGCGACAAGACCCCGCTATAAGATACCTTATCCAGCGTTTGTCTACAGGCCAAAAGAACGCTTGACCGACCCGAAGATGACCGGATAAGAAGATATAAATGGTTCCTCCGTTGGTTTCCGAGGGCAAATATAGACCACTGTCAACGTCGTTGTAGTGGCAGAGCGTAGGGTTAAAAGAGAGGCGAGAACGCGAAAGCAGACTTTACCCGGGAAGCCTTAAGCGGCAAGGCGAGAATGGCACCGGTATGGAAATTGCGAATCGGGATCTCCGGTTCGCCGGGCGATCTTTTGATTTCTTTTTTCTTTCATTATTTATCCGCGCTCGCGTCGCGCGCTCGCGATCGAACTCCTTCACCTCGCTCTTCTGTTCACCGACGCTCATTTCTCAGCTATGTTAATTCACATACGTGTTACCCGAGGTGTAACTTCTGTTTATCTTCGAATCTAACCGATGTAACTTAACGAACGAAGTTGGACCACCTACGGGACAAGCCGCTTGTCAATGCGACGTGTAGTGAATTTTTCTTGCGCCTCAATTTTGTTTCCCTAATGTTTCTCGCTGATTGCCCAACCCTTGCCAATTTGGCAAGTGCTCCGAGACTGCTCGGTTATTTGTGTGTAAGCGACTGCGCGCGAACACACGCATAACGTAAAATTATATTGGGCGACAACATTTTACGCTCGCTTGACTCTGAATCGTCGCCATGATTTGTGTTATGATGCGGGAGAGAAAATCAACGAATTTACGGATAGTTTGCGAGCAAAGTAGTCATCGACCTGCCCACCGTCAAAAGAGTCATTGCACTCGGTCGGATCGTCATTCAAGCGTGACTCAAAAACACGCGCTCGCGCACACACGAGAGATTCGAGACTCCGTTATGTCGGCCACGACATCCAATATATCATCGAGTTTCTCTTGACGCGGTCAACGATTTGAGGAATTCGGCGCCTGGGCGCGAAGTGATTAAACACGAAGTTGTCATCGTTCGTACCGCAAATGTCACAAGACAGAGCCAGAGACGGAGAGAGAAGGAAGACAAAATATTTTACACAGCGACGAGAGTTAGGATGAGTGGCACGCGACTCGACGAGTTAATGACTTCTGTGACGCTAAGGTCGCGCGCGTGCGATACGCTGTCATATTTAAAAAGCTGTTGAATGACGTGCCAGGAAGAAAGTCAAAAATCGAATTCCAGCACGCTTCAAAACCGAAACCGCGGACGAAGGATTTTTGGTAAATTCATAATTGATAATATTAAGATTTCAAATATGAATTAAATTTAAAAAAAATGCCGTCTCATTGCGATTTTTCCATCATATTTCGGCCATATTCTGTGTAACAATTCAATTACTGTTATGAATGTAAAAGAGTATTCTCGTTGATTAAATTAATGAATACACGTAACGAAGGGCTAAAGGGATTTAATACGAGTAACAATTATACTAGCGAAAAATAATTAAAACGTACCGCTTTTGGTGTCGAAATACAATCGACTCTCGAGTAAATATAGTGACGATCATCCAAGGTTCGTGACAAGTGACAAAAAATATGTAAGCCCTTTCGCCCTTTCGTCGAAGATATACAAAAAAGGTGGTGTCATACCCGTACTCCGGGAGAATTGTCGAGTACGCCGATTAATGTCGATTGCTCGTTGTATAAATTATCGTTCGAATGATTCGCGAGTTTACTCCTCGGAGCTCGATAACTTATACTTTCTGGTCGGGTCGTGCGCGAGTGCACAGCCTACACGTTGAGCGTTGCTCCGTCACTGTCGCGAGAAAAAGCGTAGGGATCCCGCGGATCGGTGATGTTTTCCATCTTAACCGGGAGTACCCGTTACGTTCCCCGGTTTCTTCGTGGTAAATCGATCAAACGACGTATAGAGAACGAACGTGGAATACGTGATTATTCGCGTACGTCGTCGTCCGATCGAGTTACGAGACTAATGGTCGAGCCTTAAACACCGTTGATTCCTTCGATTCTACGGAGACGCGCAGCTGCACGGGCTGCATCGACTTTCTCGCCTCTACGACCACGTATTAACGAACACGCGCTTCTTCTTCATTCACCGTCATCATCGCGATCATCATTTCTCCCTTTTTCTTCTCCTTTTCCCCGTAAGTACAAACGGTAACGCTTTTCGCTTTCATTTCCGTCGACGAGATTTTACGAATCTCTCGTACCGCCGTTATAGCATTTAATTAATTATGCACGAGCGAACTTGAAACCGCAGCACAAAGATCGCGATTCGGAGTCGGCCAGATATTCACAAGCGGGGTGCATGGACCCGAATACGAATAGATCACTCGTATCGTCTTCAGAGGCCAGCCAGGAGTCCACTCGAGTGAAAACAATGTCGTCCCGAGCCATTTCGAGTATTTTATGAAGCCCGATAAAGCTTCCGACGGTTCGTACTATACGCGTACGCGCTCGCAGTTAAGGTATATAAAGTCTCGAGATTCAGCCCCCCCCCCCCCCCCCCTCCCCCCAAGCGATTGCAAATTTACCGAGAGAAACAATCCGACCTCTGGCTTCGGGCCAGACCGTCACGGTTTATTATAGTTTTGTTATGACAGCGAGCCGTTACGGTAAATTAATGTCGAAACAAATGTATCTACCCCTCCTCGACTCGACTGTGTGCTTTACGCATGCACGTTATGACCGTGCGCGGGCACTTGTGTGAGCGTAGAACTCGGCGAATGTACCCCGCCTCTAATTGAATCGGTAAACATCGTAAGTCAGGGGATAAGTAACCGCGTCATCGTAAATCACTCGGAGGAGAGGCTGCGCAGCCTCTCTCGGACGTTCAACATGATTCCGAATGGTGAGAATAACCCTAGCGCTAGGGCTAGCGGGGAGGCTCTAGTCCGGAGGTTTGGAAAATGTATTCAGTCGGTCCCGTGGGATGAAGAAAAGAAAAACCGACGCAAACGATCGTGTTGGACTCGGAATATTGGATAATCTTTCGGTGAAATCATTCCCTCGGGGGCTTGGAAAGCCTTTGGAGCAATTTGAAATTTTCATGCTACTCCGAAAATTCTGAGGGGGACTAACGAGGCTCTGGAATGGACAAACCAAAGTTACATTGCGTTGATTTTCTCCATTTTTCTAGCCCTCAAGGTGGCGACGAATTCGTATAGAGAGAATCGATTATTGAGTTTTGGCAAACCTAAATAAATTAACAACATTAAAAAGGGAAGCTGAACATTCAGTCAAAAGAATGAAGAATTTGTTTAAGACTCTGGGAGACGTTTGCAATTTATCCCTTTGCGTCTAGTCAGCGATATCGTCGAGCATATTGCATTCGCGTGTATGAAAAGGACGACCGATGGGTAAGCAAGTCGGTATTTTATATACAAGACATGAAGTAGTTAACTGATGAACATTGGGACAGCTTTCGAGCGGGGCCAGCTCGGCGATGGCCGAATACTGCCGTCGGTAGTCCGCAGAAAGCCAGCGAGGTCCGCGCGATAACCCAGTTAGAAGGCATCGCATGGCCGATCGCGGGTTTCTTCGTTTCTTGTTACATCGTTCGGGAACACGAGGGCGGCAGCTGGTCGACGTTGCGACAAATCATACTAGCCTGACAGCGGGGTGTCCTCGCTCGATGCTACCGTCCACTAAATATATATAATACCTACTTAACAGTAACAGACATTGGTCTTCGCAAGGGCAATACCGCAATGTCTCGTTTGCAGCGAATGCGAGATTTTTTTTAACTCGTTTCTTTTTCTTCCTCATGGCAAAAGTATAAATCGTCGAGGAAACTTTAGAAGAGTCGGGGATGCGGTTATAAGTGAGGAAAGTGGCGAGAAAAGACGGTGGATAATTGCCGCGCGAGTCGGGGTTTCGCTTACCGCGGTAACTGCTATATGAAAGCAAAGCTATGGCATGTGTTCGCGTAGCCCGTGAAGCGGGCAGCAAAACTCGCCGGTCGAACACTCGGTATTCCAGTAATGGAGGCTTATCTTTGGCTACCGCAGAAACTTCACAGAGACCAGGGGAACGCGGCGCGCACACGGGGCAACGTAGCCCGTGTAGCTTTGGTCTAGCCTCGCAACCTGCGATTCCTCTATCCCGGCGTTATTAATTCGCCACTTACTTGTGCATACTTTGCTACTTCTTCCACCCGAGATAGCACGAGCGTGCAGTCGTATCGGGGTCTTGCGTTTCTTTATCTATAGCATAGTGCAATATATTCGAATTGCAGTGTCGCAATAGCGTTTTCTTTTGCTTTTTTATTCATTATTTTTCGTTCGACGATTTTCAATACCGCGCTTTAGCTACGCGGTTCACACAAAGGCTAAAGTGTTGCTAACTTCTGAACTCGAGGAAATTTGTTTTCAAGATTTTTCTACGGATCTAAGTCAGATTAATTGAGGCGATAAACTTTTTAAGCGTGTGCACATTTAATGGCGTTGTTTTTATTAATTTCAAAGATTATTCAGAAGTAGGTCAATGGTCAGTATTTTACGAACGATGTTTAACGCGAACTCATTTTTTTTCAAACAAATCAATACGAAATTTGCAAACGAAAGGACCAAAAAATGAGAGGCTTTTGTGTCGGCGAACAAGCGACACGAGACGTCGAATGCTCATTTTTCGCGTCTATTCGAACCGAGTTGTTTTTTAATGCCAAACGTAACGTTCGAAAGGGTCAGACAATTCTGTAGTGACCAGGGGCCAGCAGAGGGAATCTTACTTTCGCTGGTTCCCTGCGGAGGAACTACGCTTGGACAGCGAGGACAGCTGACGTATCAAAGAGACGCCGACATGCCCGGACGAGCTGCCCCTCGTCGGCTTTGCCTCGTCTCGATCCGCCCACGAGATATCCGGTCCAATATAATTTCTAATTGATCCGGGGCGCATCAAAACTCCCGTTCCATCCAATCGATCATTCGGCCGTCTCGACAATCGCAAATCGAAGAAACGACACGGAAGAAAAAGAAATGAACAATCGAGAAGTCGCTGCGCACGATCATCGGACAGTAATGTCGGCGGAAAGAATGCATGACGACATCGAAAGCTCCCGGAAATCTCACGGTAGATTCTATTCGATTGCAGCGTCGTCGATTGTCGATCGAGAAACAAAGGAAGACCGGTGAATAGTCTTGAGAAAAATGGAGTAAAAAAATGGAGAAGGTAATGAAATGAAAGAAAAAGAGGAGTGAATCAGGAACCCGGAAACGGAGGAGAGTCCTTCGACGTGCCTGGGCACCCTATGGTCTACTAGCCTTCGAGCGCCACACAGTAGCCTCGATCGGCCGACTCTATCGTTGGATCTTCGACGCATTTCCAAGTTATTCCGAAGACTCGAATAGACTGCGCTACCGCATCTCGCTTTCTCGCTCTCTCGTTCTCTCATCTCTGACAATCGAAGCAACGGCTACAGTGAGAAAGGAGGAAGCTGAACACAACGAGGCTGCGGGAAAAAAATTGAACGATCGCAAACGCCCGCGGGAGAACAAGGCAATCGTTCGGAATTGCAAATCGCGACCAGATGGACGCATCCGGGGTCCTCCCGTGTGCCCGCACGCCTGCAGACCAACGAGGGTTGCAGCATTTCTGGACGACGTCACTTACGGCCACGCGTTTCGACGAATAATATTTGGGTTACGAAACTCCATGCCGTATTCGCGCGATTGCTCGCAAAACTGCAGCTAATTCTATTGAATATCGTGCAACGCGATTGAAATGGATCGAAATAATTTCCACGATCTTTTTTTAAGCTCTCGAAAATATGGAGGTTGAAGCATTTTCAGTGTCAAATGCCAAAAAAATTTCAAGAGCCAAAATTGCAATGCCGAATGAATATCAAGTATTTTCTAACGGAGTGAAAATTTGTAAAAAGCTGACCGTACAGAAGTTTCTAAAAGGATTAATTGTACATAACAATAATGCAAAAAGATCAACGAATCGGCCGGAGTTTTTTCCAATCCGTGTATTCGCCATATCGATCAAAGATTTTTCCAAAAACAGTATTTTAGGAAATGAGAAAAAATTCGAGAACAGTTTCTTTGTATTCCAAAAAAATAAACGAATCCATTTGTTCTATATTATATATATTTTTAACGTCTCGACGGTTAAAGATATATTTCTGTAAAACTTGCAATGAAGTTGCATCCCTGTGATTGCAGAAATAAATCCGACGCACCCAAACGCTCGCGAAATCTTCACCGTTTCGTCGGCCGTATTGACGACAGTATTCCTTTTTTCCGCTATCGTGTTTTAATGTTACACGTGTTTCCGAGTTATAAAATGCGTCGAGAATCACTCTTCGAAATTCCTGATCGAAGTGTCGTTCATATGCCGATTGCGCAATGGCCACATAACGAGTGACAAGAAGAAAAGTGTACGTTCGCGAAACACAATAAATGGCTGTGCAAAGCGGAGTCCCGCTCGCGGATAATGTCCACCTCGATGTGCGAGCCAAGATGGGGGATCATCCGCGCGACGTCGTAATTGAATTGCAGATTTCGTCGAGCGGGGATCGTCGAGCGGCGGGCTCGAGGGGAGGACAGATGGACACGTAGCCCGCGTTGTCCCGCTACACTTTCATCGAGCTCTTTTCGTCGCGGGGCCCAAACGAGCGAGTTGTGTCGGTCGTGTCGGACGAAACGGCGACGAAGACTCGAGTCGCGCAAAAACCTGTGACAAGGAAGACGACTGGAGGAGCCTCTCTCGTGGTGTATCACGATATCTTAAGGTCGCTCTCGTTTATCGTGCACACGATCGTCGCACGGGGAAGCGAGAAGGAAAGAAATTAAGAGAACGAAAAAACGGCGAAATGAAAGCAAGGTTTTCCGTATTCATCGACTTCCGTTGTCCCGATGGAGAGTAAGTACCTCCGTGCGGACGGGATCTTGATCGAGAACTTTGACGACACACGCATAAAACCGCCGCACCTTTTATTTAACCGGTGACAATGTTGACGCACCGCGTGCGCCGAACTGTCGGGCATGCAAAAAGACTTCCGTGGCGCAGAGTATAAGTCAACGTCAACGCGAGAACGGCCCGAATGCGTTGACAAGAGGGACTCGCACGACTATCGCTACGCAAAAGCTAATAAGGACGGTCTTCGCCCCGCTATTTTCCTTCTCTCCGTCCACTGACGAGTCTATATCAATCACGTTCAACCAGTTCAAAATTAACATTAATTCAGTACAATAACCCACATACATTTTTTTAAACCATGGTCGGAAAGAATAGAACATAAATACGACAAAAAAAAATTTCGAAATTATATATTAGTTTGAATTTACTGGATTCGGTGGAGATACGAGGGCGTGGTATTGCTGACAAAGTGCAAGCTTCCTCGTACGCGCGCATACGCGCCTCTGTCACCGGAGTGATCTATCGTCCAACACGTGTTCCCAATCTTTGTCGCGGGCTCGCGTTCGAGAAAATTCGAACGGGTAATGAAGCGAAGTCTATGAGCGCCGAACGAGGAAAAGATTCAGGAGGCAATTGCGTGCCTGACACTCTCGCTCGAGCGTGGTTTTTATTTTTAGCCGCCGATGACGATAGCAATAATCAATAAGCAGCGCGAATGCAAGCGTTCGACGAACAAGCATAGTCGAATGAAAGATTTTTATGGGTGTCACATATCGATGTAATGTGGAACAGAGTGAAAGGGCTCGTGCCCGAATGAATAAAAGAATACGGGAGTCGCGGTGGAATAATAATTCGAGATACATTGAAAAACAAACGAGAGGAGAGTCGTCGCGAGGGAAGCGAGATTTTTCAACGGGGCAAACACCGCGGGCACGCATCGGGACCGAGTAAGATCGATTGTATAAACATAAGAGAAGGAGATCGTTGCAACCGGCGCACCACCGCGGTGTGCGCGCGCTCGCTTAGGAATGCGCGAGCTCGGCGATGGTGCGCGAGGTATATTTCGTAGCGGGTAAGTTTCGCGAGAAAACGAGGCGACGAGAGAGTTGAAAATTTATTCCGGCGCGATGCCGGGGGGGAAAACAACAAATTACATTGGCCGAGTAGTCGATCTCTCCTAATACGATGCCCGCCGGGAATGCTAGATGTATGCGAGGCTTTATCGATCGCGCAGCTGGACGAAATACAGGTATATACATAACAAACGCACGCCACTCTCAGAGTTGCCGGAGCGGCGACAAGTTAGGCTGATCGATTAGCGATATCGACGACACTAATAACGTTCGTGCGCCGACACAAATGGTTCAACCGTTCCCGACAACTCTACTTGAGATTTGCCGCGCATTAGCCAATAGTAGGAGTGTCGATCTCTTTGCGCAGCTGACAATGCGTGCTGTCTTCATTAAAATAGATTTTGTATTATAATTACAACGAACAGAATTAATTTCTGTCGATAATTATATTTACGTATATTTATTTGTATGAACTGTCTTGGAAGTTTTCTATGATAATAATTTTTTTTGATACTGAATGATTTTATAGTTGGCACTAAAAACAAGTAAATCATTTTTTCTACAGAATTACGTTGGCAGTTTTTTTTTTTTACAAATTGATAATCACGTTTTTCAAAAAGTCGATTCTACATTGAAAAACAAGATTGTTTCATTCAAAACTGTTCGAGACCGTCATCCTCCGGATTCTCGAGTTCGACTTGTGTGGTCCGGAGCTATTATTGTATTTTTTTTTGTTTTCTCATGAATCCTCGCGAATGTCGTGAAACATATAGCCGAACAGCGTTTGGGGAATTATTGTAACCGAAAAGTGAAATACGCGAACGAATATAGCTGTGACGAGGGTGGCAAAGAGGGGAGCGAGGGCACAGGCATCGCGAGAGGGACACACGTGTTAAACGTGGTGTAATATCGACGTGCCCCGGGGTAGTCGGCGCATGCGTATTTTTATATACCAACGGGTATATATTTCCTCGTGAATGTCTCGTCTCGTTGTCGTACTCGTCGGGTAAGAAAGAGGTTTCCTCTCGTCTCGCTTCTCGCGGTTGACTGTTGAAAATTTTGCTTCGCCCCGCGCCGCGAGACGGGGCGGAGGAAAGGCGCGCGTGTACGCACCAGAGCAACCTCGAAGCCCCGAGTCTCGACGGGGCGAACGACGTCGCGGGGTCTTCTAATTTATGTAGGAACCTAGGAAACCCAAGTGAGAAACCGAAGGCCCAACATGTGACGGCGAGCAAAAGAAAGAAAACAAAAAAGAGAAGTAAACGAAGAGAAGAAAAAAAGACCGGCAGGGTTATATACTCTCCGCCACATAGTCCGCGCACTCGGAGAGCAGAGATCTCTCGTTATAATTTATACGCTAAACGCCTTCTATCCGCGCTAAGAGTTGCCTCTGCTTTTTATAGTGTATACACGTACACACTCGTCGGAGACTGTGCGCGCGATGCGAGCAAGTCTTTTCTAATTCTCGAGAAAGACTGTCACGTGGCAGCGCAGACACAACAATCCTTCACGAAGAACAAAAAATTACGGATCTAATGAATCATATTTGACGTTAATTTACGATAAGCGACCCATAAACGTGACGAGATAATCCGGTTCTATGCGATCGCGGGACGAGGCAAATTATGTAACGAATCAAATTTATATTCCGTCGTTACATTTGTTTCGGAAGAATTTACGCAATTATTTATTGAATGCCTGCGTTACTTATCATTATTTTTCTTTCGTTTTTGTAAGAATGATTCGTTATAAAAGCTCTTGAAGGGTTGAAGCGAAAGTTATTGCTAAATTTAGTTAATAAAAAATATGCGAAAAAAACAACACATAAGTTTTATTCCGCGTCTTCTCTCACAGGATGGATTGTGCGATTTCCGTTGGTATGGTAAATTGGCGAAAGGGTTTGGAGATCCAAGCTCGGGGCTATCTGAGGCAAGGCTTTCGGTGAGCGCGAAGAGAGAGATATATAGAGTGGATGGCCTAGTCGTGACAGTTTATTTATATATGTTTTTTTTTTTTTTTTTCACAAAATAGAATGAGAGGAAAAAGATAGAAATACCGATGGTTCGCGGTCGAAGAACGTGGGAGAAGTGGGAAATGAGAATAAGAATCGAGAGAGCGAAGGAACGAACGACGAAGAGGCACGGCGAGGAGAAGAGAATATCCCCGCGCGCACACGGTTACCGTAGGGAGATCCCGACAGCACGATAACCCGAGGACACATCGCCACCTCGACGCGACGATCGTAAAACTTGGTCAGGTAAACGCTCGCGCGAGTGCGGTTCGTTTGAGGAAAGGAAGAGGAAGATGACCAAAAGGTAAAAGAAAAAAACGAACGAAAAGAGAAAAATTAACGAAAGGCGAGGGGAGTGGAACGGGGGCCGAATTTCGGTGTTTGCTCGAACTCGGAAAGTGAGCATCGACCGGGAGCTGGTTTCATCGACTAGGCATTATAGTTAGGACAACTCACAATCTATCTCACTATCTATCGAGCCCTCTCTCGCTTCGAACTCTCATTCCTGTTCTTCCTCGATGCCCGTTCGAGGACCTCTCTCGATTCTCGGAGGCTCCGTCGATAGAGCCGATCTTTCACGCTGCGGTTCGAACAAGAGCCGAAAGTAATCAGCTTCCTTCTTGCCTCCACGAAACGCATTATTTTTTCCCGATTTTCTGTTTTTTATTTGGGTATATTAGAGTCTTTATCGGGAGGGAGAAAAAAAGCGAGGGTGCACACGCGTAACGTGCGTGTTACTCCGGGGTGGTCTCGGCCGCGACATCGGTTCATTAATCGGCGAAGATACCACGGGCGTGGAATACCCGCGGTGAAAAAATGCGCTTTACGAGCCTGACGAGTTTCTGCGAGGCCGCGGAACCAGCGGGGAGATAGAAAGCCTCAGAAGTCAAAAGGAAGAAGATAAAGCGCGAGGATATTAGAGTTTTTTTCTGCCGCATATTTCTTTCAACATTGTCGCGAGTGTCCCTCGCGGGCCGTTTATTAATTGTCGTCGAATCGGCGCAGGGAAAAGTGAGTACACGACGATCGATGGACGAATTGCGCAATATTTTTTCAACTCGCGCACGCAGTTTAGCGAGAACTCTCCGCGAGGTGCCGGGAAAACGCAATATACCGCGAGACCGGAAGCGCGCCTTCGTAACTGAGCGTTACGCCTTTTTTTCCTCTTTATTCCGAGGTATCCCCTTTCCCAGCTGCCGTATAACGCTTGTACTTTAAGGGAAACTTGCCGCGAGCCGAACGTATCGCTCAAACTCGAGTTTAACTAAATGCGCACTAGAGTATCTTAACACTTGTCGGTAATTGCGAAAGCGAACGCGCGAATCTTGGAAGCGTTGATGTGAAAAACAAATTTTATCGATTCTGTGTAATGCCATGTAAACCTAACGGTGGTTCGCGCAATGGAGGGATCGGAGTTGCGAGATTTCGAGTAAGCCTCGCCAATGTCCCACGATCAAACCCTACCCGCTCGATTCGACGACAAAACTTTCGTTTTCTTTTTTCTGCACAATCTTGGCTTCCTCACAGATTGAACTTTGTCAACGACATTAATAATAAAATATGGAAGCGATGTCCTGATTTGCATAATTTTTTAAATCGTTGACTCCAATTCTACGTATGATCCAAAACAAAACGTAGATGAAAGAAGGTAAATTGGTTGGTTCTTGAATATCTGAAGTCGTTTTGTGGTCACACCTCATCAATCTATTCCGGCGCGAAACTGTATGTTAACATATCAACGTAATATCGTTTTTCCGTCGTGAAAATCTGCTACATCAATCTCATATAAATTCTTTTAATTAACTGCCGTAATTGCGGGTTTATGGAAAAAAAACTTGGTAAGTCCTCAGTCGGCATTGGTCATCCCCGGAGACCCCGACGAAAGAAGCTCAAAGTACATGGGTAACGATCTGCAGGGCATAGACCGGAGAAAAAAGAAACTAAACTTTCCCGATCCCGGAAGGAAAGAAGCGAACGTATCGTCGAGCGTCGCTGCGACGCAGCTGAGCCTCTGTGGAGTTAAGTACTCGTATTAGTTATATGAGTAGCGAGAATCGGCTACTCGATCGCCCGGGAAAAGAGAGACCGGTGACGCGTGTACTCGGTAGAGACCGAAGAAGCGGACTCTCGGCGATGAGATACGAGAGTGCTAATGAAGGATAGCCGGCTAACTGATGTTTTTCTCGTCATTTCGCCTCGTCGCTTGTTGTTGGCATGTGTGCTGGGTTCGCGAGCCACGAGAGACAGAGCGAGAGAGGAACAAGAGGGCAACGACAACGAGACGATACGGTTGTGCATGGCAGTAGCGGTTGCACCTGTCCTGTCCCTATCCCGGCCTGTGGTGTCTACGTCACGCCACTTCGCGTGCAACATTTCGTTTTTCTTCATCGTTTCTGACTCTCGCGGCGTATTATACATGGGCGAATAGCGTCGGTGCGCCCACTGTACTTCATTGCCGTATCTGCATTTATGCCTTCGCCGAGCTATAAATGATGTACGCCTACTTGGACTAGTGTCTATTCACGGCTTGATACAGGCAAGGAGTTGCAGACAAGTTCAACCACTCTACATTGTGCACTGTTGCCGCACTTGTTTTCTTGCCAAGCTGTAAGTGAAGTACTTCTAATTGGAGCAATGTGTATTCGCATGCTTGACACGAGTGCGCATCGGCGCGGCTCTTCTAGCACTCGTTGCCTAAGTTGGACCTCGCCGATCGTTTCCCGATGAAAATTAATTAGACGCGCGTGGAGATAATTAATGAAAATATTCTCCGGTAAAGATTGTAAAACATGTTTATCAGAGGTGCCTTATCGTAATTGTCAATGAATTGAAGAAAATGGTGCCAATCTTCGATATATTCAGAGGACTGTTTTATAAAACGTTCTTATTCGACTGATTTTAAATCGTTTTTGGGAAAGACAAAATCTACGCGTCAATGAATCAATTTACTAAACTGTGTTAAGAGATTTTCAAACACTTTTGCGAAAATACCGAACGCAGCGATTTTGCATTGTCAGGAAACGCGTAACTTCCGCCTTTTTGCTTCAGCTCGGCGGAGTTGAGAAGAACGGATTGTGAGAAATACAGAAAGGAAAAAGAGAAACTCGAACTGTGAAATTTCAAACCGAAAGAGGAGACTAAAAATGGTTTTTATGACTTTATTGCATCCACGCTCTTGCAAGGAGTTAGGAACAAAATTTCGTTCTTCTCCGTCAAGAGCGCGATAACCAATGGGAGGATGGAAAACTATGAAATCCAGAGTCAAGAAGTTCGACGTCTTCTTTTTTTTCCCCCTTTAGCAGTTTTTGTTTTATACGAGAAGGAAGCTATTGCCGGATGATGCCGAGAGGCACGCTAGGCTTTTGGTTTTCAGCGTTGACAGATCTCGGTCCTCGTTCGATGCTCCGGCTTTCTGTGGGTCGGCTTCGGGCGGCGCGGTTCCTTGCATTTGCCCTCGCGATTTCTCTCTTCTTTCATCTCGCTCTTGCGCAGCGTATGTTCTCCTCTTATTTCGTCGGCTCTCCCTTCGCTCGGTGCCCGCCGCGACGGCACGAGTTCCCGTAGGAGAGAGAGTGAGTTCTGTCGACACCGATCGGCAAGACAAGACATTCGTCACGTGTCACGAGACGTGAGGACGAAAAAAAAATTGAAGCCTCGCCTTGTGCCCGCGTTAATCGAGCTCTCTTTATATCTTTCCTTCTCTCAACCCCACGGAACTTGTTTTGCACACGTCGAGAATCATCGTCTGCGACAACTTTCCGTTATTTTTTTTTTGCCAATTGATTTTTTTGTTATAGTTTTTTTTTTTCGAAGTCAAACATTTATCGTGACTCGTCTATGCTCACTTTTGTTTCAACAGTGTGACCGATCGATCGACTAATTTGCGTTGCTGATTTATCTCTCCCGATGGCCATTTTACTCCTGTCCTCAGCGTTATCTCGTTAACCGAAGGAATTTAATCGATTTAACGATTCTTTTTCCACGCTGCCAGGCCGTCGCGGGAATCCTCTCTGTGTTTGTTACGCGAAACAGAAGAAAGATCGTGAGAGTTCACGAACGCGCGCGCGAACGGGGGATGCAGAAACGACGGCGGCGGCATCCCCCCGCATCGTTCCGAGCGGCGAGAGAGCGGCCAGCAGCAGCGGCCCAGCACCACCAGCAGCAAACAGCAACATCAGCAGCAACGGCAGGATCGCCGCGCGACACGAGTTTACTTTTATTTAAACGTTCCTTCCTTTTATTTAGGGCCTGACCCAACGAGCCGCGCCTCGGATCTCGCTTTGGCCTCTTTGCCAGCCGCCTCTGAGCCTGACCGGTGTCTCCGGACGATCGTCCTCTCCCGCGGCTCTCTACCGGCCCTCGGAATTAATAGCCGAGCGTATTCCGCGGCCCGTACCCGGTGTCCACTCTCGGATACACAGACGAACGAGCGTGTATTCGTATCGAGTGAGTCGTGTTCGAGCAAATGCCCACAGTGATTGGCCCTTCAAGAGGACGTTTTAAGGCCTTTTTTCGAGGTCATCTTAACATTGTTGCAGTTGCCATATTTTTTAATGTCGAATCGATGATCGCTCATTTTTCTGTTTTTACCACCGCGATAATATAAAGATGGAAAATTTCTTGTAAGGAATTCAGGAAATATCACCGAAGTCTCGCGCGATCTTTGGTATTTTAAGAAATTCGGACCAAACATAGATTTGTATTGATCAAGGTTTGGAGGTTGGGATTGAATTTGGAGTGAATTCGGAAAGAAATTTGAGCAAATACCAAAAAAAAAGTATTACAAGGAAGCCAAAAAATCAAGAGGAAGCGATATGCCAATTTAGTAGGCCGCTTTTTTTCATACATGCTTATCGAGAGTTGGAACCGCAAAAAATGAACGACATTCGTCACAACTCTACAAATCTTCATTAAAAAAATTAACGGTGGACGTATCAACGTTTCTCGAACGTCGAGAGCCTAAAAATAATTCCACGAAAAAGTTGCATAACTCCGATACGGTACAGACCGGCTAATTGTTGCCATGTGGCCAATAGCCGTGGCGCGTTAAACGAAGTTGCACAATTATCGGCACAGCCTGAGAATCTCATATAGACGCTCTCTACACGCATACGTATGAACTGTGCAGCGTGTGAGGGACACTCGGAAACACGAGGATGCGGTGAACGTTAAAAAGTCGCGGCTCGCGCGAGACAGAGAGCGAGAGGGCTCGGGACGATCAACCCGTTTTCTCACGGCAAGATAGCCGCCTCTCCTTGTGGACCGGCAGCGCGGGCAGGAGCAGCACCGCACAGGCCCGAGAGGACGAGAGAAATAACCGAGTATCCTAACGAAAGTTTCTGCGCGCGGGTGCTTTATTGCTCCTGGCCTGTCTTCCCCGGGTCTTTCATTCGCGCTGTCCGTTTCTACGTGTGTATAAGCAACGATACTAAAGCCCGAAGGACGTTGCAAAGTCGCTGGAAGTTTATGTACACACGAGTGGACGAAATTAATTAAGAATCGCGTTATTAATTAGCTTTAACGCAGGGCGATTAATTCGCGACACTCCTTTAAACATGGGAAAGAAAAAAAAAAAAAAAAGAAGAAATTCGTTATGCATTTGGTTAATATCATGCAGCTGACGCCGCGAGAATCGCAATCGTTTTTTTTTTCGCTCGCGCCTATACAGCAATACGTGCGTATCTATAATCGTCCGTGAGCTTATAGTATTCATATTAATAGTGCGCGTGTTGTACATTGTACATAATCCGGATTATATACGATACTAGAAGCGTAATTAATTCGTAAAGCGGTGGAGAACGATTGTACAAAACGTTTTCGAGAGATATCGATCATACGGGGGATTCCGCGTGTGTGCGCGCGCTCGCGACACAGAGTTTATATTCGTTTTCACGGACAAGGCAAACGTGTGTAGTAAATTATTATCGCTCCTGAAGAATGTTGATTCGCGTAAAGGAGGCAGAAAGATAGAGCACGAGAGATCGATTATTCGCGTGCTTGGAAGCATATATACAGCTATAGGTATATGAAATACCGCGGGGACTGGAATTTCGGATTTATTTACAGATATATAATCGAAACTCGGTGTTGCACACTTCCTTCGCTCGACGTTGCGCCATTCTATGTCATGGGAACGAGAAAAATCGGTTATAACTGAGATTAACATCGATTTCATTGTTCATTTTTTATAATATTCTCAATTTACAATCTTTTTTTTTATAAAAAAATTGAATAAAAAATATTCAAATGTCCAAAATTTCACAAAGCTTTCCCTTTTCCTTCGAGAACTCGGGCAAAGCATCATCGAGCGTTCGAGAGAGCCCGAGGCGTTTAGAGCCCGGCAGCTCAGTGGTTTCCGAGAGCTCCAGATCGGGAAGCTGAAAGTGTGCCCGTGTGCGAGCGTTGAAGTCGGGACGAGTGTCAGGAAGCTAATGGTGCACCGCTTGACGCGAACGAGCGAGGCGTCGTAAGACACGAAGCGAGCGAAACAAGAGTAACAAGTGTAAAAAAAAAAAAAAGAAGAAAAGGTTCGAATGCGAAAGTGGGTAGAGGAGAAGAAGGCAGCGAGGACACCGGTGTAAAACGGTACAAAACGGCGCTCTCGACACACCGTGGCAAGCGACGCTCGAGCGCACGGATCGTTGCACCACGCGAGCGGATTGTAAGCCTGTCGTTACAGTGCGCGGTGGTAACAGACCCAGCGGGGCACGCCTGACCTCACGCCAGACGTATTAAAATGACGAGAGACGAGATTCGGAGGAAGAAAGAGGAAGACGAGTCCCCATCAGCGGGGGTAGACCGCGCTGCGCATTCGCGAGCTCGTAACAACTGAGCCTCTTTCCCTCACTCGCTGGCCCCTCGCGCTAACAAACGAAACGACACCGGCTACAAAAAACTATTTTCAGTATACAACCGGAGGACGTTCGAGGTTTGGAATTCACCGCGGGTGCGCGTTGCGTCCAAGTGCTCGGTCCTGAGAACAGAGAGAATTCTCCGTCGAGTCCCCGTGACAATGTCAGAACGCCGACGCTGGCCAACGGTAAATCGGAAAAATCTCTCGCTCGGTGAACCTCACCCTCGAGAAATTTAGTGTTTCTGTTTGTAAACACATTAGCGGGAGAATCGAATTTCGTGCCAACGAAGATTAACGGCTATTTTAACGTGAGTTATAGCATATTCGGCTCTCGTCTCAAATGCATTCGGTAATAAATCGTCGATTAGATGAAATAGAGGATCGTCTCGGTTGTTCTATCTCGTGTCCAATATTTAACGTTTTCTTTATTTATTCGCGTACCATGTTCGTTCAACTCTGCTTTACTAGATTAATAATTAGGAACAATAAAACCGATGTTTATTATGAACAATTGTTATAGAAATGTACTATTCTTAAATATAAATTTAATAAATAAAAAAACAATATTATATTAATAAAAAAGAAAAAAAAAAAACATCTTAAGAAATGACTAAATAGAAAGAAATTTTCAGTTTTTCAGATAGAACTCATCAAACTTTGACATCGATTCATGCAATCGTTTAGTGGACACAATGCTTGAATTGAGCATTAAAGGGTTAGAAATAACGAGCCGTCGCTTCTGTTTGTTTAGGACGAAGGGGCCTCGAGAGAGCGAGAAAGGAAGATAAAGTCGTGCCGACAAATAATTATGAGGGGCGTCATAATCCGGTCGTATACCTGTCACACAGGTGGAGGGCGGGCTTCGAGTATATTTTTATTTAATACTCGATTATATTCTCGAGAGGTGTTAATCCTCTTATAGTCGCGGTTCTCAACTTCGGGTCTCGAATTCAACGTACGATAATAGCAATAATACCGTAATATCATTGACCACACGATAGATAACGCCAAGTGTGCCGATCGGATATCGTATAAATCGCTCTATCAATGTCCAATTAATGTTTCGCTTTCGAGCAATGGCAATTGAACGATAAATTATTGCCGGTCGAGCGAACGCGCTGAACTGTTGAAACGGAAAACATAGGTAGGCTGCAAATCGGATAGAGCTTTTTAGAGTGCAGGAGACCGCCGAGATTGGGCGTGTAAAAGCGTTTTAAGAGTCTCCGTGACATGCAACCGGAAGAGGATCGCTAACGAGGGTCGCCCACGCCCCGTCGCGCGGGCTTTGTTCTTTCCTTCGCCGATGCAACGGAGACAGCACACGAGTCGTAGCTTGTGCGTCTCGACCAATCGTAGAATTCAGGGTTTAAGAGACATCGGGAACTTGCGAATTGCAAGTTACAGTCGTACGGCTTACCGTGGGATATATCACCCGGCCGTCGGATTGCGATTAATTGTCAATCTTTTTTTTTAAATGCAAAACAAAGGATCAATTCTGTACTTTGTATTTGATTAAAGTTAATGGATAAAATACCAAAAACGTTTACCAAAAAATGTGGGCTTGAATGGAATTTAATTTGTTTTGTCGCGAAAATAAACATTTCACTACCAATTCCGCTTACGAATTTTCTTAGCACTTTTTGAATGGTTTTATTCGAACCCTTTTACCATCTGAATTGAGGATCTGCAATTTGAATCCTATAGATCAAGATAAGCATTAGCATTTCGGCCCCATATTCTTATGAGAGTTGGTGAAAGTAGTCTGTGATCGATCACACAAGAAAGGAAAATCGGGATTGTCATTTGATTCCCTAACTGTATCGCAATAAATGATAGTATTGTGGTTGATTAAACCATTCGCGGATTAGCCGTTTCGCAGGGCTGAAATCGAAAGTTGATTCGATTCGTCACTGCAATCGCGCAAAGAGTAAGTTTAATGTGAAGCTTTTGAGCAAGCCTATATATGATCAAATTCAACTTTAACGCACAAAATATGAAAATTGTGCGATCTTGGACATTCTATGAGAGTTGACGGTAAAATTGCCTCCTCACCATGATGCTCAGAAACTTCACGAATAAAAGGTACGAAAAAATGAAATGCAACTCCTAAAGTACACCCTTCCGCTTATTTTCTAACGCCCGCGAAATACTTCCTGGAACCACTGTAAAGTAGTGTAAAATCGTTTTTCTTCAAATGACGGTTAAAATAGAATTCTGTCCACTCTGTTTAAAGTATCTGGAATATTTTTTCTAATGGTCGTGACAAATCGATCGCTTACTTTGCTCCTGGTTCAATATTTGATACATAAATCTGTATCGAAAGCAACTATTTTTTTGTTCGGTTCCCACAATTTTTGGAGCGCGGGAACTTCGACGTGTTTAAAAAAAATTGTAACCAATTGAGCGGCCTCCATCCGATTTCTGTCTTAATTTAATATGGCTGCAGATTAACAAAGTACGAACGAGAGTGATATCGTTACGTGTACTTACTCTGTCGTACTGATGAGTCGCCGTTGCCGATGAGAAAGGCTGAAAAGGCGCCGGTCTCGCGGGACTGTGATGGGCCGCGTGAGGATTCGCGTGTGGATGGGTGTGAGCACCGGCATGAGGATGCGTAGGATGCGGTGGCGGCGGTGGCCTCTGATAGAGGTAAGGATAATATTGATACATCACCTCGGAGCAGCTCATCACACCCCCCGGGCCCGGCACCCCAGAGCCGGCCTGGCGACTGGCGTACCCGAACGTTGCACCACCACCCCCGTAAACTCCACTCCCACCTTTTATCTCGTCCCGACTATTCACTATCGGCGTTAACTCCGTTGCGAGTCTGTTTCTCTTATCAATATCTCTTTTCCTCTATTTTTTTCTCCCCAATCCCAATTCAAATATCCTACGTTGCGAACTGTAAACCTTCGATCGGGAATTCGTTTTTTGTAATCTTAACTCGCGATCCTCGTCATCAATTCCGATCGATTCTACACCCGACGAACGAGATGCGCCGCGGATAAATCCAACGATTTTTCATTCACGGATCTCGACATACAAGAATCATAATCCTCGTTCGAAATTCACCGAGTTTCACGCGCGTTTGATGCACGCCATCCGTCGGCAACTGCGAAACCGAACAATTATCACCGCAAAACGCCGGTAGAATCGTAGAGAATCGTCAACTATCACTCCACTCTCACTCCAGCACGATTGAAGAAGAAACCCAAAAAACAACAACGATGAACACACCTCCCACGAACTGTCAGCTTCCCAAGTTCTCCATTCGAGGGCAAACTTCGACGATACTTCGCACCACAACAATGTCGAGAAAAATCTGTTGCGCCGAACGGGGCGATTCTTTAAAATCCTCTCAAACAAAGCGTGTCAAAGCCTCGCGTATCGCATCAGCTGACATGCCGCTCTTTCGCACATTCGCGACGAAGAATCGCACAACGAAGTTCGATGAGAGTAATACAGGTGTTATCCGACGAATCCTCGACTCGTTCGAGCCCTCGCGTTCGAATCGAACGATCTCGTGGACGCGAAAGGAAGAAAAAAAACAAATACTGGTATATTCTTTCCTGCGATCGGTCCCACCCGAGTGTGAGAGCCCTGGGGTATAGCGTCTCTGATGGGCAAACACGTACTGAACGACGAGAGCTCGATGTCACCCTCTCTCAGTCGACCTGCATAACAGCCGTCTTTCTCCGTTGGTCGGTCGTTCGAACCTGGCTATCTTTTTCTAGCGACAGGGGCCTTTAGCCGCTCGGGGGACTCCTTTGCGGTCCTGTCTCGCTCGCTCTCTTCGCCGGTTTGCCGGTCTGGCATCGGTTACCGTGGCGCTGCCCCCGACAGCGTCATCGTGCTTTCGAGTCAACCGACTGGGCGACGAGGCGATGTAGTCGCGAGAGAAACGACAGGGACGGACGCATAGGCGAACCAACGGAGAAGGACGCGGCTGAAGAAGAAACGCGCGGGAGGGAGACGGCGAACGAGGCGAGGAACGAAGAGCCAGCCGCGTCGAACCTGGGGCTAACTTTGGTATACGCCTCCTGGCAGCGGCGTTTCTGGCCAATCGGCGAACGTCAAGGGAACGTCCAATGAGCGGCGTTTTCAGCCATACACCTACGCCCTCGGCGGCTTCTACTGTAGTCTATCGTATAGCTGCGTGGGTATTGATCCCACAATGAACCCCCGCCATCCCCCTCACGAGCTCAGCGCTAACGTGGACACCAACGCACAACGGTATTGTTAAGTTTCTACGTGGTTTTGAGCTACGGACTATTGTTGTCTACACCTCGCGACTCCTTGGACGTTGCATAGAATCCAGATGCGACGAGACATTTTTTCGACTTTCAGCGGCTATTCAATAGCGGTTTAATCCGATTCCGTGAAGGATAAAAGTACCAATGGGAGTCTTGTGCGAGGTCTATGGTTGATATCATCAGCGATGTTTTGCCTGCGAGGGAGGGCAGACATCCGCAAGCGGTGGAGGGCGGATGGCGAAAGGGTGGAATGCCGAGAGCGAGAGGAGGGATACGAAGAGTGTTAGGGAAGAAATACAGAGTGCGCCGGAGCGGCTGAGGTAGTTAAACCCCAGGCAGAAACCAGTCGCATAATGAGTCTCAATTAACAGTTTCGCGGTGTGTTTCGCGAAACTCAATTTTACTGGAGAGAGCTTATACAATCTGTCGGTACCGGTGAAACGAAGAAACGCCAGAAGAATTCAATAGGATTGATGACTAATTTGAATCAAATACTCAATTGCTAATCAATCAAGCCTAAAACTTTTGGTCTCTAGAATTTGGATGAATCGATTATTAATACGAGCAATTTAGAGCTTCAAAATAAACTGTTACCGTTTTTCTTTTAAGAGGTCTCTTCATCAAAGAATTTTATTTTTTTACGAAGATTTTGCAATTGGCTATCTAAATAAAAATATAGCGAAGTACTGGCAATAATGTTAACAGTACACGTTACTAAAATATTATTGTTCTAATACTTGAAAAACTCAATTTTTTCCCTTTGCATTTCAAAGTTTTCGGTGTTAGAAATGTTCTTCTAGAACCTACAGAAAGAGTTAGTACGCATTGAAAAAATCAAATGCTGAATCATCGGAGTGCAAAGATTTGTGAGAAGAGGTGTTATCAAACTCTTACGCTGCCATAAATAAATTCCCTCTAAAAAATAGGTTTGAATTTGCAGGTGAAAAGGGATTTCTTTCAAGATTGACCCCTTTTCGCGGCTTTTCGCAGCCCTTCGAACAATAAGCCATTTGCATCAATAAACTCCTGCAGCGTCGTCTTCTCTGCGCATCCACGCGCGCTAAATATCCCCTTGCAACGCCCCAATCCGTATATATCTACAAAACAATAATCGTCTCTATCGACCTCTCGCTCCGTCAGTTCGGAGCGCCGGGAGGATCCACGGCATGAGTGGCGAGCATATTCCATCGTTCATCTTTTCCATTCATTCGTTTCAGAGTCGCGTGTAAAGACACCCCGCTCGTACAATATCACTGACAAATTTAATGCTCGGCTATTAGGATCAGCGGGTGGGAGGGTTCGAGCCGCTATCTCTTTTGGCGAAGGGGAGGAGAAGGGAATAACTCGAGCGAGCATTGTCGAGTGGAGCCACGTGTGGGCTTTCGTCTCGTGCGGGACTAAATAATCGTGCCGGGGGGACCTCGGGGGTGAGATCGAGCCGACAGCAGCCTCACCGAGCCGTACTTTGATCCGGAGCATCGCTCGGTCTCTCGGTGTAGAAACAAACCAAAGACCCACGGCGCGACACTCGAGGGGACGTTTTCCACGAGGAGCAACGGGGTTTGCCCGTGTCCTCGAAGTAAACGAAGAGAAAAAATGCGCGCGGGCTGCGAGTCACGCTTGTCAGAAGCTTAATGGATTCGATCCGGCTACCCCGTGTAGCTCCCGCGCGCGCGAAAGCCTCCCCCAAGCCCTTTTCGAAAAATCGACCTCCGCAGGACCTGCTTTGGATTACACATGTGATTACGCACCGGCTATGGCACCTTGTATACGCGTTAGAAGCCGATACGATACGGTCAAGTGTTCGCGACGTCTATTGTACTACCCGTCGCCTTGCACTGCGGGATGCGATTTGGTTTATTGCAACCCAGGCGTCGGATTACAGCGACAATGTTTTTATGCCTTTATAGGTTTTTTTTTCCAAGCATTGATTATATTTGGGATCGTTTTTTGGAAATTGTCTTTCATAATGGTGGTATACAATTTTTATCCGTGCATTACGAGAATATCCTCAGTCCTTCGAATCATCGGACAAATGTGTCGTCAACGCGCGTAATGGTTTTAAATCTATACTCGGTAAGAATTGTAGTCCTGTTGAGCTAAATTCTGATAGAGCTCGAGAATCGGGAATTTTCACGTTGATTTCCGGTTTTTTAACTCATTCGCAAAATTTGCTTTGTGAGGAAGGCAAAAAAATTCTGATGCGCTATCAAGAGAAATATATGACTGCAGAAATATTAGAATTTCATAATATCAGAATATTCTCATCTGCTTCCTCGGTGTGTACTCATTCAGTAGAGAACAGTAGCAACAACCGTAACGGAAAATGTGATTTTTTTGCTAAAGAAAAGCGTTGCGACGAGCTTCCCTCTCGCTTGGATGAAAAACTAATTGTTCAACACTCAACAAAAGTTTTTCTTTTCTCAAGAAACGGTAAATCGAAAGAAGTATGTGGTTCGAAGAATAACAATAATTGTTTCCGTCATTACTATATTGTCTTTCCGTAACTGCACACTTTTCTCCCCCCTGTTTCTGAGCCCAAAGCTTTTTCCATACCGATTATCAATTATTCGTTTCGAGCGAAAACCCGCTCTCTTTCGGAATAATCTCCAGAGACGACCGAACCGACCATCGGGCAAATTGCTATCAAGAATTCGTCGGTTACTGTCGGCATCGGTATAGCTTCCTCGTCCGAAGGTAGAGATCGAGAAGCTTCGCACCGCCGTTCGCGAAGTGAGGCAAAGAAGAGGCTTCTTCCTACTCTCGCAGCCTCCCAAAGCCGCGAAAGAGTAGTTCGAGCCGAGGGAATCGCGTTTTTTGACAGTTCGGCATCACCGCCGGCTCAAGAGGGTCTCACGAGAGTCCCACGAAGGAAGAAGCCACGGCGAGCCGAGCGAGAACGCATCGGGGGACACGAGACAAACTCACACACACGCTCGAGGGCGCGCGCGAGCGCGAGATCGTCGGGAATGTCGAAATAGCAAATTAGGAGATTCCGCGAGATCCATCCTCTTTCCTCCTTCTCGCACCGATCTACCACCGTTTCTCTCGTGCTCCGTTAACTTTCTTCTCGTCTCTACGCTTCGAGATCCCGCGTGCGAGAGCGCTATGCGTGTTTCTTCGCTCTTTCGTTTCACCGCAACGCGAAAAAGGCTTTTTATGAATTTACAAATGTTTATATATGTGTCGGAAGAAGTCGGTAAGTCGATGAGACAAAAACAAAAACAATAAATCCCACGGAAAGATGGAACGGAGGAATGTTTTGATAGTAGAGAGAAGGTTCCAAAAGTATTCCCTTTTTATTTTTCATCATCTGTTGCGACTCAAATCTCCATTCGGCTTCGGCGACGTTACTAATGTAGCAGCGATCGTTTTATAAGCGATAGATCTTTTTCTTTTTAACAATTGTAGACAAAGTATTATACGTAATCGCCTCTGCTCGTATCGCCATTCAATGTTTTAGTCAAGTTGCGTCGAGGCAGCCTGTGCCTCGAAGTGCTGCTAATACAATTTACGAAACTGCCCCCTCGAGCGAGCAGAAACGACGAAATAAAATCTTTCGATTCCATCAGGGATAAAGGATAGGATTTTTAATTTGCCTACTTGGTGACTTCCTCGCTTCCTTTCGCTTTCGCAGCTTCCTCCTTCTTCTCGTCCTCGTCCTCCAAAAACTTGTCCCACTTGTCCAGCCTTGCCTCGATCTCGGCTTCTGTTTCAGCGATCCTGAGAGGCAAAAATGAAAAAATCAATTAGCTTTTCTTACAAGTATTTCCCATATTGTTATCATCGTTTTTCAATAAATAACCATACCGAGCAATGGTATATTTTTTGTATATTGGTGAAATTTCGGTATTTGTCTGAGAGTCTAGTAGGTTTCTATTCAAAGTCAAAATACCGACGTGACTCGACAGTCGGTCATGCAATGTTTGCAGCGAGTATAGTAGGAAATTTCAGGCTTAAACCGTCAGTCGGTAAGTTAGCAACGAATGGCAAGGCCAGAGTGTTCTCTACTTGTTTAAAATTTTGCTCACTTGTATTTGCTCTTGCCGTCCCATATCTCGGCAGAGAGTTTCCTCTGCGCGAACCAACGACCGTTCAGCAATTGTATGCACGCCTGTGCCTCGGCGGGATCGCTGAACGTCACCTGTGCAACGCCCTCGGGATGTCTCTGCAACAAGTAACGCATCGAAGACGTTAGCGTGTCAACGAACCCAATCGAATTGCTCTTAATAACTTCAACGAGATACCCTCAAAAGGCCATCAAACAAATCATGAATTCAAACAGCAAAGGCGCGAACGATTAATTCGAAAAAAGCTCATAAATATTCGTAAGAGCTATCGCACCAAATTTGTATTTATGGCCGCGAATCAGCAATTGTTAAAAATTGTTGTCGCTCGTACGAGTGTCCGCGATAAAATGGGCTTGATCTTTGACATTTCGTCAAGGTCCGAAGGTTCGGACGAGATCCGACGAGCATTACGTATGTAGCACGCGGGACGATCGTTCGAAATTCGCTCCTTCCACCGACTGGCCGAAGTAACAGACGTATCCAATTGTCGAACGAAGGCAGATAGAATTTTGAACGAGCGCGCGAGAAAGAACGACCCAAAGTCTATGCAAATAAATCAGTCCGAGGGGATGACCGAACCCTATAAATTCGTCTGGGGACCACTCCCAGTCGTGTCGCGCCTCAATCGTGAATCTACTCAACGTCGAAGCGAATTCCATTCGCGACAACTGAGAATTTCATTGGCGAGCGCAACTTATTCACGGTTTCGGGACACTTTTATTCAATTGCGTCTTCAACGATAAACACGAGTCTTTCGTTTGACTCCGAAAAAACAACCGCGCGCTGTTGAAATTTCTCGAACGATACGTTTGGATAATTAAAAAAAAGGCAAAATAATAAACTTTGTACATAAGAGCGAGAACGCGGGAGGAGGTCCAAGAATTTCTCATCATCGTCTGCTTCGAGGCCGGAGTTGTAAAAATTGATGGGACAAGCGCGGCTCGAAAAACGCTGGTCGTAAAATGACTGAGTGAATGCGTAGTAACGTAGAACTTCGAGAAGCAAAGCTCATGCGTGAACGAGTGAAAAGCGCGGTAAATCGAACGATGCAAAGCGCTTTCGATTTACCGCGGCATATTTTGATAAATCTTATTTTTGCGGATCTATTTGTGTAAAAAAAAACGAAAAGAATGTGATATAATGGTCGAGGCGCGGAAAGATCGCGAGCGCATGTACATGCCGAATGTACGTTCGTTGGCGCCAGTTTCGTAACGCACCGAAGGTAATATAAAGCAATTTAAGCGTGACGCGTGACTCTGAACCGAGAACACAAACGGCGGGAGCGGAGGATCGTCTTTTACGACCATGCCGACCCCCACGGACCCCGCGGCCTGTGGTAGACTATATAAACGCCTCTCGGAGCCTTCGGCGACTAGGAACTTTTTAAAATAAGGAACGTGCCCAACCGAGAATATTCGAGGGACCATTACTATTTTTTTTAACCCGCTCCAATAAATCACGTAAAGATTCTAGCTTAAACCGTCCCCGTGGTGAGCTGATTCTTCTCTCAACTTTGGTTCAGCTTTTCATCTAAAGCCTATGCAAAGCTAAGAATTACAGTACAATCATTCTTTTCTTTGAAGCCCGAGCGTGACCTTGAAATTTTTTGCTTTTTTTTACAAGATGAAATATCCCAATGACAAAAGAACATAACAATGGTGCTATTGTATGCAATTGTGTTATTGACCTAATTTCGACGACTTCGATCTGAAGATGAAAATACTTGTTATTTTTTTTGGCTCGCTTCTAAGCAACAACGCAATCCGTTTGTAAACAAGGGTTCGTTGGCATGTAAAAGTAAACATTACGCTTCAAGAAAAAAAAAGTTGTACAAGAAAGGATGAAGGATTTCATCCTTGCTCCATTCCGTCTCCGAGCTATGCGTAGTCTGCGTAAAAAAAGCTGTACAAGAAAGGATGAAATCCTTCATCCTTTTTCCATTCCGTCTCTGAGCGATGCGTAGTTTTCTGTATTACAGAATAATGAAGACTTACGTCGTAGATGACGACTTTCTTGACGTCACCGCATTTGGAGCATTCCGAGCGAAGATCCTGCTGGTACTCGAGAATGAGCGCAACCTCCTTATCGAAGTCCTCGGGGCTGAACAAGTTCTTGATTATAACGACTCGCTCGCACTTGAGAGGTTCGCCGCGCATCGGCTCGGGTCTCCAGTCGAAGAGTCTGCGAGCATTAAAAAAAATTCCCGCGAGGGATAACGATTAATGCCGTGCAATATCGCGCATTCCCTTCGCGCGCGAGGCGTAATAACGCTGATGCTGCGCTCTGCAACCGCTGAAAGACAGAGAGAAAGATTGAAGAATCTCGCCGCGGAGTTTACTGCGCACTCTTGGACAGTATAGCGTTACGATAATACACGCATAAATCTCTTTGCACGTATTTTATTGCGCACTCTTACGTTTGTTTGCTGGCATGCACGGCGCACTCGTTCTTCGTATGGCCATTAATTCACCGAGAAATGACAACTATTATTACTACGTGTGTGGCACGCGTATAATGATTCCGAGGAATAAGAACGCATTTATACAAATGATATCTACAGATGATGCATTCATGCGGGCTTTGAAAAGTTTTTGCTTATTAATATTTTAAGGACGTGACTACACTGGGCGCTACCTTGGTCGCGGTCCATGAAGGACGCCATGCAGTCGCGACGCCATTAGAAATCATGGGGCTTTATTGCACGAAAGACGTCATAATAAACATGAGAGGTGCGTGTCATCAAGGACTTACATGGTGAGGAGTGATTCGATTGCGTAGGCATTCGATTCGACACACCCACGCATGGACAAGGCTCATGATTTCTCGATGCTATTTTTTTCGATGTTCCAAAAGCCTCCCAAATTGTTGAAGTCACGAGCAAATATTCGGATCCAAGATTTTGTTTAATCCATTCCGAAGTACCCAAAATTCTTTCCGAATCTCATTCTTGGCTGGGAACGCAACGATAAACTTTCCTTAAAGTACTAACTGCGTCATATTGTGGGCTCAACATTTGTGTAATTGGACAGAAATTATGACGAGAGGAAGGATTCGATCGGAAGCGACAAGCCATTGTTTACTTCGCCGCCATAATCGCCGACCGACACAATGTTCATTGTAGCTCAAACCCGGCTTTCGCCGTCCTGATAATTAGTCTCGCAGCCTCCTTCCTTGTACGCATACTCTGGACTCGCGTCTAGATTACCTCCGGGCAGAAGATTGAGCCGTTTGCGATACCCACGCGCAAGTCTCCCGATTCAGTGAGCTCGGTTGTCGTTGATTGAAACCTCACACCGCCGCGCGACCGATACAGATTGAGTCGCACGGAGAGTGTATCGCCTGCAAATGCAGCTGGAGTGAGAGCGATCTCTTGCATTTGCATCATGAATGGTCATTCATATACCGTTGTCTCTTGTACACACGAACGTCCTGTAATCGCCGTCCGTATGCTCATAGAGTTTAATGCGTGCTGCAGATTTTGCCTATGCAATCAGCAACAATTGCTACGAATTATAGTTCGAGTTCCGAGCCATTTAGCACCTCGAGGCTGTTTTCCGCTGGTTCGAATGGGAAAAATATCAAGTGCTCGCTTTTGGTCAATTGGTGAATTATTCATTCAACAAATTATTGGGTGCAGAATCGCCGACAATATCTTTTGTAATGGTCAAGGCAAATGCCAATCACAGGTGTCGTTCTCTTTCCGAAAGAGAATTAGAAACGGCGCGAGTTGTTGAAGTACCTTTGATCTTTGTTGTATATTTGGAATGAGAAATATTGTGAATTCAAACATCATTTAGGGTTTTTACAAGTTCGGAGAGTAAAGCAATCGGATAAGATTGCCTTTGTTATTACCACGAGCCGTAAAAACTTATTTGGCAGATCTGTCGAATTCGTGGATCGATTCGTGTTCTGTTGAACGTGGGAACGTTGAGGCGTCGCATAATCGAGCGATTCGCCGAATCACCTCGATCGTGATCTTGTCACGTCCGAGAGTGACGAGGGCTCCGTTAGTTCTACCGATACTTCCGGTTACATCGAAGAATCGCAAAAAAAAATTGGCTGCCTCGAACTTCGCAAATAACTGGTTTTTCGCGCGGGCGAGGCGAGGGAACAGGGCGTCGAACTTTGCAAATCGTGCTCGCCCTAGGGCCCAATCATTACATCAACGACTCGTATTACCTTCCGTATACTTTCGTAGATACGAACCCTCGCGTGTACTCTTCACACGAGTGCGCACTTCACCGTCGCATAAATCAGGAGGAAGACGCAGCTGCGAGATCTTCGGAAGAAGCGCGGATCTAGTTAAAAGAGCTCGTTCCACGTCGTGTAGAGCGCTTCGTGCTCGAAATAAATAATGAAAAAAACGTATACATATATATTCGCGAAACAATTCCTCACAGTTGTTTCACTCTTCTGTGAACTGGTCCCTTTCTCGAGGCTCCCACAGTCCGCGGAGCGAAAAAAAAAAACGATGATAAAAATAAAAATACTGGAGTACAAACGTGAGTTCCAGCGACGCGTCTCATCCGAGAATAGATTGTCAATTGCGCGGTGTTTCCGCGGTGCGCGAAAGACGAAACGACTTCGAGGAATTATCGCCCTTGTAACAAGACGTTATGTTGCTCGACGAACAAAAAAAACGAGCAGCACGCGGAGGGCGCGATCTTCGTCTTATTTTACCGGCAGAAATTTGAGAGCGGACCAGACACGGGACAATAGGATTAATAAGATTTTTTTGAAAAGGAGAAATACGGAGCAGAACGTCGGCCGACGGACGAAGAAAGTCGGTATGAGGCCAATGAATGCGATCCAAGGTGATAAAGCGTGATTCATGCACCCGCGCGGTTGGTCTCCATTGCCCGAAACGTACGGGGAGAAGAAAAAAAAATATTGCCTTCGTTCTGACGATATATTTTCTTCTTCGTTCGCGAGCCGCCGTCATACCGAGACGATCATGAAACTTTCACGTGCATGAATCGCCCCCCCCCTGGATCGTCCCCGTTTTAAGAAGAAATCGAGTCCCTCTCGGCGCGGCAGCGGCGCGCCAGGACACAGGGAGCAATTACGGGCAATAAATCGAGTCTTGATATCGAAACTGTTTTTCGGCTACCGTGGCAAAATAATTAATTTGCCGATAAGTAATATCTCGGAGTTTATATTTGAGAAAAAACGAAAAAATAAGAAGCTTGAGGGAGAATTCTTCAATAAAATTCTTGGCCTCATTACCGAGCCGGTGTCGTATTTTGTTAGACAGCCTCCGAATCGAAACTCGTTACGAGACGTCACGCTAATTAGTCGACTGGCTCGAACGAGCGTATAAATGAGAGTAAATAAAATGTCCGTGTAAATAAAAGTTTGTGCAAGCGTTTATCCGCGCGGCAGATGGGCTGCGCGCGGAGAGAGGAAGTTTTTCGGATTCAACGAGCAGTTCAACGCTTTCGTACCGTCGAGAATTTTCTCCAAGAGGCACTGTACAGTAGTCTCGTGAATGCGAGTACACAGAACGACGACGGCGCGAAGCCGAAACGGAAACCGGAAGAAAAAAACGACGACGAGCAGTGGGATGATGCCGAGACGGGGAGATGTTTAAAAGAAAGCAAGAAAAAAAGGTTGAAGATACAACGAAGAGAGGTAGCAGCCAGTTTGCAGATGTGCGAGTCCGTCGTACCGAGCAAAATCGGCGGGCACAGCTGCTTTTACCGTAAACCCACCGACCCTACCGACGGCTCGGAGACTCGACGCGAAACGCCAGGCTGTCTGGTGGTCAGCGTATCTCACTGTCTTGGCGAAGACGCAAGTTTCCCCGGGGCCTCGAGAGGGAAGCTGCGAACCGGATAATTCGCGAGCTCGTGACTTCAATCGTGTTTCTCATCCCCTCCATTGTTATACAATGTTGAGAAGCAAAAAATACTTAAAAATCTCCGCTTCAGTCGTTGTTTTTCTCGTGATTCTCTTTTTTTTTGCCTCCTCGTGGAGGAAGCTTCGTTTTCGTCGAAACTTCGCCTGGGGGTTACAAGAATCATGAATAATTAATTTGCGCATTTTTCTTTTCAAGCGCCACTTCCGCATTTTTCGAAGTATTGGATTCAAATTTTGGGGATGAGTGGCGCTACCGCTGGCGATGGTTATCTCACCAAAGATTCAAGGTTATAACAAGAAATTCATCTCAACTAGTAAACGTATTAGCCGAGTATCAACAATGAAAAAAAATTAAGGAGTAGGAATACTAACTTTTCCTGTATCTTCTTCTGTCTTTCTTTGTAATTTTTCTTTTTCTTCGGTTTCAAGCCTGGATCGTACTGCCCCTTCATCTGAAACTTGGCCCTCTGAACCACCAATGTTTTGCCGCGTAACTGTGAGCCATCGAGGACCTTCAAGGCGAGATCGACAGACTCGACCTGAAACAGACGAAATAATAAGTTTTTATACCCCCAATTGCAATTAACTGCTCAATAACAAATTTATCACCATCGAGGGATACTCCGCGGCAAAGTTATATTCATTCTTATTTGCGTATTCTTATTGCGTCGTAAAGTTCACACCTAGCGATGAATGATTATAGATTTGAGTGTCGCATCGGGGATAATTAAGCGAGGTCGTAAAAATTCGCGCGAGCGCTCAATGGTCTGTAATTCCTGGCCGTTGTTGCTATTGTCCGACGAACGGACGTTGAGGTATCGTCGATGTGGGTCGACGTCGGGAAGCCTCCGGCAAATAAAGCCATCGACGACTATCGCGTACAAAATACTCTTCGCAGTTCCTACTCGCTGTACTCCTATACTCATTTCTCGACTCTGTTATCTCGGTAACTGTACATTTTCACTACTGAATCGATGAATGAGTAGCGCGAAGAAAATTTCTCGAAGAAACGAGAAATCGGGAACGCAACAAACACCTGTGGCTCGCCGTTCATCAATAATTTATAACTCTCGACACTCGTCAAAAATGTTTATTCCTCGCCGATTTCCAATCGCAATTACTGATGATCGATTGTCATTTACTTTTAACGAGAAATTCGGTTTTTTGTTTATTGTCTTTCTTTGATAATCGGCAAGCTTTAAAAATCCCGTTATTTAATAAATAATTGTGGACGAAATACATTTTTGTCGATTCAGTAAAATGTTGTGTTTTGTGCTTTTTCTGTAATATTTTACGATATGCATCGTTAGGCGAGCTTATAAGGGCTAATTGGAACAAATTGAAGCTGGTGGCGATGAATTTGTTGTTAATTATTCATTTCATCCATTCGCAAGGCTGGCGAATGCGGCTAATTAATCGATAATTATGCGCGAAACACATTTCAGTTCGTTTGAGTAAAATGTTCTCTTTGATGTGCTTTTTCTGCGATATTTTACGATAAACATCGCGGGATGGGGTTTGCAAGCACTCATTAATACGAACGCAATCAATCTGCGGCGGTCACATGCTCGTAATATCCGCGCAACAGAGTATCAATCACAATCTAAATATATCTTTCCTGAATTAAGAAACATCAACGAAAAAACGATGTATTTATCCTGCGGGAATGAGAGAATTTTTTGAATTCCTAATACAAGTGTTTGCGCAAGGAACGTGGAGGAGTCACGGCGGAGATAAGTTGCATTTCACGAAGCAAAAAAAAATGACTCCATTCCGCGCAGTTTCTACACGAAGCGGGTATATCGACAACTTTCGCAATAAATAATTTACGATCGAATGGAAATCCGTTTCTCGGTATCGCAGAAACGTATTCAGCCCTCGCGTATTTACGAGAGTACTCGTGTTTTGCCAGCGGTAACACAGAGCACAGAGAAAATCGGTGGTTGTTTTTTTTGTCCTACGAATAATCCCGCAGAAGACGCACGGAGACACGGCAACCCGAGCGGCAACCGTCGACTGAGACGCGATCAACGCTGTAGGAATTTGCGTCCGTAAACGTTTTGTCACATAAAGGAACTCTGTTCAAGAAAAGGCTGCGGTCGCGCGTGCACAACGTTGAAAACACACCGCGAAACTTTACCAGTGAAATATCGTAGTCCCAGCAGTTTTTCCGTGGTTCGAAGCTGGAAATACCGGGAATATCAAAGAATTCGAACGGCAGCCGCACGTCGAGGGCATAAAATTTATTTATGTAACGAGGTTCGCGCGAACAGACGAGTGACGAATGCCTAAATACGCGCATCAAGTGGAGCCGACTATACTCGCCACTACCGTTCGTCGCCATCCAACAATAGCAGCGATGACGCAATTTTCGCAGGACACAAAAGAACTCCCCCCAAAGAGTAACACTGGTGTAATTGAAAAATGCCGTTTTTTTTTTTTTTCGAATTATCTCATACGAATACGAGCGCGAACCAAGTTCGTTTCAACGCGCAAAATTAATCTGTCCTTTGGACCAAATCTTTTTATTTGCGCGGGGCGTTCTCATTCTTTGCGAGCGCGACGAGACAGATGTTGCCGAGTCGTGGCCTTTCGCTCGTCCCGGAGCAGCTTATTATTGAACGATCACGATCAATCGATTACAAATCGGTATCTCGCGAAGGCTCGTTAACCGAGCGCATCGAAGCTTCGGTCTCACGACGACCAGACGACGCGGAATTCCAAGGGTTCGAGTTCGATAGACGTAGGAGAAAACTCGAAGGTCAGCGGCTCGGTAATAGAACATAAGCGCAACGACCCAAACGATTAATCCAGTATTTCGTATCCAGTGCACGTTTTGACGACGCTTGTACTCGCGGAATTTGTATGATCTTATATGGACTCGAAGACGGAAAGCAGCGTGTTGGAGATCAACCGCTACAAAAATCGTAAAAGTGGTTTAACAATTCGTTGACCTCTTGATTACGTTGTAGTAACTTCTAGTTAAGTATACCGAAACAAGCGCGCCGACGACGCACCGTTAGAGAGCGGATAGGTTTTTTTTCCGAATTCAGCAGAGATATCACAATTAACTATTGTTTTTGGCCACGTACTTTAAAACAAAGCGTCTGAGTAGGGGAAAGCGGGGCAAAACGGCATACCGGGGCAGAATGGTATGAAGTGCTAAAATAGATTTCCCTGTATGGTACAATTAGAAAAAAATGGGACAAGGAAAAGTCCCATCGAAGTTGACTTTCTTGCTGTCCCATTTTGCCTCGCTTCCGCCTACATCTTTTTAAGCGTTCCGGATATCCTATACCATTTTATCTGCCCGGCCTAGACAATTTGAGAAAGCCCCGTCGAAATTGAAATCTGAAAGATTTGTATATAAATAGAAGTTCTTATTAATAAACCTGATGAATGTTCGGATATTTGAACCAAAGATTGGTCAATGTTCCAGACATATTATAATGTATCTCTGGTCTAAAAATAGATTTCGAAAGCCCAGATAGTTCGAAAACCGGATAATGACCTTAACTCCCCAGTATGCTGACGGAAGAATAATTTTGATTTGTAAGCCTCAACACCTTAATAAATGTAGTTTGTGTTTCTAAATATCTACGTTACAATTCAGTATAAGAAAAAATAAAACCATTGCCGATGACCTCATCATTAGATAAATTCGTCGCCTTCATTACGCAAGATTCAGTATTATTGTTTGATATTCGGAAGAACTGAGAAACTGGTATTACCGGAATTGATCGAAACTTGGCGTTATAACTAGAATATTGGTGTTTTGCGCTTAAACGTTCTGTAAATGCCCACGCTCTTCTAAACACGACGTTATTTGGGTACGTTGGATTACGATTTAACGACGGCATTAAACCTTCAGAGTCCAGTCGAACTTGAACCTGGTTAGGAGTTCACTCGGCAAGTTCATATAGCCATGAAATAAACGTCTCCGAGTCGTTGAATAAAAAATAAATAAATAAAAAACCGAAACATGAAAATTTATGGGACTTGTCCAGTTGCGAGTGTACCGACTCCGCCCAAGTCTAGTCGCACTTCGGCCCACGCCGATTGTCGAGGCTCCAGAGGTACCGAGATTGGTCTCGATCCTTATTGCACTCGCGTGCCGAGTTTCTGCACGCAGAGGCGGACAATATATATACATATGACTGCATATCGGTAGGGTGATCCTTCGAGACTTGAGACAAAATAGAGGTAAAGAAAACTGAAAAAAAAAAAAAAAAAGTGCCAACCCGTGCCATGTCTCGCGGAGCCGGACACTCTTGAATGAACCCACGCGAACCGGACGCGCATTGCACGGGCGGCGCACCCTCGCTCTCGCGAGGATCTCTTTCTTTCCGACTTTTTTTTTTCGCCGCCGCTCTTCCTTCCTCTCTTGCTTTCGTCTACCGGCGGGCGATAGTCGTAAGATCGGCCGGACAGCGGGCGTTGAGTGGACCGCGTGCGCCGCGAGATTTCATTGCATCCGCGAGACGTATATGTCCGCGGTGCAGCGTAAACGCCCACCACGTCTGACTACACACAGCGCGTATCTACTTCACTCCGAAAGTTTCTAAGACGTTGAACTTGTTGAGCGAGCGGACGCGGAAAAAGTTCGGCACTCCAATCTGCACGAACGGTTCAATCTTCGGATGGAAAGATTTGCCCCGTGATGTAAATCGTGGAAAATAAAAAAAATTGAGGGAAAAGAGAACGCTTTTTAGCTCTGTGCTATCCGGAGTATGTGAAATTCGTCCGGAATCGAAATCGATCAAACGAAGTGAATGAAAATTATATTTCTTAATGGCAATAAATAAATGCTTCTCAATCAATTGTCTTTTAGTATCTTTAAATCACTGTTTGATTAAGTAATTATTGAATTAAATTCCATTCAATTTCAATTACTATTCATTAATTGAGATAAATAAAGTTTTCGCATGTTTGTTTTCTTGCTTCTTCATCCGTAGGCGCCAGAACGATCGGTTTCCCAAATGATAAATATAGCATGACTGAGGCAAATGTGGCAACAAGCACGACAGGGGACACCATGTCATGCCTATAATCAGCGAAGATTCTAAACAGGATGAGATAACTCGCCGGGATAGAATATAAATACAGAATTATGCGCGGTTTATTGTCGACGCTACGCGATATTACACCGTAATCAACATAAACTCATAATAACGACCGGCATTGCGCCGAGCGATAGAACGCAAGCATTCCATCATCGACCCTGAATAATTTTTCGATTAATAAAAAAATCCTAATGGCTTATTCTTGTTGCGAAGAAGAATGTCTAATGAGAGATGGGCACGATTGTCCGCAGCGAAACGCGCGAAGCTTATGATTTTTATTTCCGCATCGAAAATAATGCTTTTTTTTAATTGCATAGGCGACTTTTGTCCGACGGCGAATTCCAGAATTGTGCCGACTGTTAAGCGCGACGAATTATTGTGTTTGCACGGAAATTGCTATGATTACGCGAATTACATTGGAGCGCACGGTGATGCCTCGATTACGCACAGAGAGAGGTCCAGAGCCCGTTTAACCTGGATACGTCATTGCCATAAAGAGAATCGTGAAAGCACGCGGCGAGGCAAACGGGAGGAACGCGCCTCGCGCAACAACGAGTTCGCTGCTCTCGTCGATAATCCAACGGGTCCCATGTAAATCAATTACATCTCGCGTTTCCGCTCGCGGCCTACTGTTACATCGATAGATGTATTAATCAAGTAACCGATGTTGCATCGAATGTCGGCTTCCCCGATTTTGAGCAGCTTCGAGCTATCGGATCGGCGGCATTATTGAGATTATCGTAATTGCTCAGCCTCGGTACATGGTCTCGTTTCGCCATTAGAGCGCGGTCTACGCGGTAGCGACAGTATCGTACCCTCGAGGCGAAACGTGAAAGTATGGCAACGAGTTATTGACAGGAGCCGCGCAGGTAGTAATAAAATAATAATAATTCAGATACAGAGAAATCCAATAACGAGGTGGATAAATTATCGAGATATTTTATTCAACGGCTAATTAAGAAATAACATTTTCTCTCCGTGAAGAAGCACACTTAAATAGCTGTGTATCCAGAGTCACGCACTTGTCACACCACTGTCCAAAAGGACTTTGTCAGCAGAGGAAAATTTCATTTCTCAATTAACCGACAAATCATAACGACTTAGTGAATTTTTTTGAAGTAGTTAGTGTCATTTTGTTATTATTATGCAAAATTAATATCCCTGACATCTTCTATATTATCAATTTTTGAAAGATTTTTCATCGTATTAGAAAGTATTTGAATTTCCCTCTGAGTTAAATTTACGATTTTCTCAATTTTTATAATTGTTTTCTACCTTGAAATTATTTGCGATAAATGCTAACGAGAAACAGAAGCAGATTGCGCTTCACCTACAGGGAAAAAAGTAGTTTTCCTTGTCCACGAAATTAACGAATATAATTATGGTCATTGGATGTATTTTCGTTTTTTTTTTCCTTTCTCGGACTCGATTGTCGATCGATTTAAACATTAATAGCCCGAGGGAGGTGAGAGCAGAACGTTACGGACGATTCCACAGAGTTTCGAACGTGGAGTTTCGCGTAGTTATATTGACCGGAAGGTAATAAATTCGCGAATTATCCTGGCGCGGGCTACGAACTGGAATGAACTGCTGTACGCTGCTGGTCGTGGACGCGCTCATAGAGCCCAGACGGACTTACTGGTCATCGCGAAGTTCCCAGCGGCGATAGCGCAGCGGCAGTGGCAGAGCATTAATAGGTTAACGATCGTGCATCGCGTGATGTTGAGCCGAGGGCGGCTGACCCACCCGCGCTTTTAGCCCATTATTATGCTGCACACTATGTATATCCGTGCCTCCACCAATATCGCCAACTGTTTATTATCGCAAAGTTTCGACGACGTTTACGGGCGCGGACGTTATTTCACTTTTTTGAGCTTTTCATCCTCGCGAGCGGAAGTCGCGTTTGCCCATGCGTAAATACATTTTTGTTTGTTATCGTTATTTTCACGTTTCGGAGAATCGACGGGTCAAATCGGTTAAAGCGTCACGCACCGGGACACAGAGGACGAACGAATATTTTCCACGGCAGCGTTCGACAGTCGTCGAAGCCCGGAATATTTCGACAAATCACAATTGACCCGAGTGAGAAATGCGAACGCGAAGAAAAAGATTCGACCGAGCTGTTGCGTTGTATCGGAAAGTCAATTGTCCGGACCACCCTGGCAAAAAAGCTCCCGGCTCTCCGTCGTGTCAGCATTCTAAATTGCAGTAATTACTTTGCCGCCGCGCGTAACGCGAGCTCCGACGCTGTTGAGAAATATCGCCGGGGAAAAAAGTGAGAAAGTCGCGTCTAATATCGCGAACATTTATCATAGTTTTCAAATTTCCGACGCTCCAGAATGCGAGCAGAGTGCAGAGAATTTGATGGAATACTGGCGCGACGGACCTATTTCGAATTTTCATGACTCTCGTTTTTGTACATCGAGCGATTATTCTTGCAATTTTTTTTAATCCATCAATTTTTCAATTGTCGCAAAACGATATTTCTCACGGTAGCCGACGAGCCGCCGAACTTTTAGTGACTCTCACTCGATCTTGAAAAACATTTTTGCTTCTTGCGCGGTCTTCACTTTGATCCGAGGCCCGAAGCGAAAAATGACTCAAGAAAATAAAAGCGTTTAAAGAACCTCGAAATTCGTTTTTACACTTCTTCCGGTAGATTTTAAGTTGTTTATGGGGTCAAAATTCACATTAAGATAACATCGCTTATCCTTGAAGAGAAGGGTCTCCCTGCCTCGCTCGTTTCGCCTCGTTCCGTGACTCCCGCGCGTGAGATCGGCGATAAGAGTTGACTCAAGGAGGGAAATAGTGCATGCAATGCGCGAGATGCGCGATACGCGAAATTCACTATTGCGTAAACGCGGAAAATGAATGCATCTGGTCGGTCTCTGATGTAAAGAGGAGGCCACGAAATGAGCAACGGAACTGCGAGTGCGTACGATCCGAGCCCAGTGTGCTAACACTGACAAACGACCGGCTGTTCGGGCTCAAACGACGGATGTAATCTCGCGGATAGTACGGAGATTCTCAATGACTATTCCGCGAATATAACAGAAGTCATATCGACGCTTCTGCGTATGCACAGTAAAGATCTAAGCATTTCATCGCGCAGGCTTCTTATAATCTTACGATTACGACGTTACCGATCGCTCAACAGTTCAACGTTACGATTCGAATTGCCGAGATAATATCAGCCTCGACAAAGTATAACCAACCGGCTAATCATTACTGTGCCGTTATTAATTATCCGAGCAACATAATTGCCACGTCGCTCGATCGGTCGTTCGAACACTGACGCCTGTATTATAAGTCTTGTATAAATAAAAAGTAATCACAACCGTAAAACAAGACTTAACGCGATAATGGGCTAATTAGCGATTTAGATACCGCACAATCGACAATCGTCGAGATAATATATGATCGATTGAAACGACGACTCGGTTGTTGCGAGCTAGTCGAACCTACCCATCTATCTTGTAGCCTTGCGGTCGTGCAAATCAATGCCGGGTCTTAGTTTTTTTTTATAACGTCGCCGAGCGGTTGCATCCATAAAAAAAAAATTATATTCGCGATAAGAATTATACATCAGTATTCGATGGTTCGTATTTTGACATCGATGACGGCATGAATTAGTAACACTAAAAAATAATTTGTATCAATGGCAATAGCGATGTATATAAACTTTATATAACTAACTTGAGATATAGGCGGAAGTTATAATGAAGGTCATCGTTGATACATTTTCTCCCTCAATTTGTACTAATGATAAAATCATTTCTATTAGTACAACAAATGCATGCCTTCTAATGCAAGTATAATCGAATATTGACAAAAAAATGTTAGTGATATTGCTAATAGTAATATTATCATCAATTGCAGAATCATAGAGATCCTATTAATATTAAAAACTAGTCGTAATTGACCATATCGTCCTGAAGAACCCTGCATTATTTATGGGTAGATCTCAATTATTCTGTGTCCGCGGATCAATCATTAGAAGCAGCACAATGGCCAGTCGCCAAGAGCGGATGTAAACGAGAATCGAGCGATAGTGTAATCGAATGACGAAAATTTGTTGTCGCGCGGCATATTCCAAAGGGTTAAACTATACGATGTAGACAGTATGCTCGTGTCGAGTGGTTAAACAGTGAGGTTCTATCGCAGCGAACCGATAGTGACATTAGTTGACTTCAAATACTAGCTCGGAGTGTGTCTATCATCGTTAGAATCCTGGCGCCACGCCAAATTTCTCTCGAGCTAACTCGACATTGCACTCACTCCGCTAGTCCCATTCAGTACCGCCTATACCACTCTTCGGTACATCCTTGTCGCCCTCGTCGCGCAGACCGAAGAGCCCGTTCCGAACATTCCAGACTACAACCGATTCGTCTAATTAGCCTACGAGTCCACGCGGGAGACCTATATATCCTGTCCAATTATTCGTCGAATTAGATTCAGCACCCAGGCTGCAGATGTCCGAATCAAATATGACCGTTCATAGCAGGGTGTTATACAGAACAATCTGAATCATTAGTTGCTTAAAGTTGTCGATTATATCAGCAAAATTACTGAACCGCGTTCCTACGTAACGATTGTCGATGATTTTGAATGGGCTAATTGTAGAAAATTAGAGATTGATCACAGAACACCATTTCGATAGGTAAAACATCCCCAACAAGGAAGGACCGACGCAAAATCTTGAAATCATTTTGATTCAGCTCTTGGTAGTTCCCGGAATACGCGAATTGGCAGTAATGGTTCAAATTTGTTGACAACTTTAATAACAGGTTGAATCGATAAAGTCGCCGCAATTTTTTTACGTTCCATAAACCCATTTATACTGGCTAATAATGTTTAAAAAAAAAACAAATTGATTGGAGGGTACCGTTGCACGTTGATGACATCGATACTCGATCTAAATTATCCTGCATCGTAGACATATGCATACATGTTTTTATTAAACTCGTGCATTTTTCAAACGACATTCTCTTTACTGCGCGTAAACTAAACGATGCAGTATCCAGATCGTTGGATACTCGTCAATCTAACGTTTTGCTAGGTGTGTCACTTTTTTTTGCATCGATGCGTTGACACAATTTTTTCCTTATTCAAATCCAATGACATTAACTGATAAATAGTGGAAGTGAATACAAAAGTGAAAACTGTCTATCAAGAATGCGGACTTGCTAGCAAAACGAGTTCCTGTGTGACCAACAGAGTATTATGCAAAACGCATTAATGCCGGTGCGCAAGCAACGAGCGATTATCGGTAATTTAATTGAAACTCCTCGGATTTCATAAATAGTCTTTACGCGACATGATAATAATCTCGGCTCCAGATCAATGGGAGAAAAATTGTATAACTTCAGATTACCGCAAAACATGTGTAACCGGCCGCTATTTACCGAGCGGTGAATGGCACTTTTCGATTATCAATTTTTTAAAACATTTTCCTCGATATTTAAGTAAATCGATTCGTATTGCAGATACCTATTTCGTCAGGCACATATTACGCATAAGAAAAGAAGGGTGAAAACAGTTTTTATCGATTACGCGAGGCTATACTGAACGTCCGGAGATGTCATGCAAATTTTGCAATGTTATACGGTTTGTCTGAAGATCAAGTACTTCGACGAGGTAAATTGTAGAAATAGAAATAAAATCGTAATATGGATGAATAATTTAATTAATTCATAAAGAATGGATTATTAAGTCAGCAACAGAAACATAGTAGACAGAATGTACCCAAGGAACGTAAATTACTGTCCACCTTGGAATCCAGGTTACTGATAAAGCTGAACTAGTCGGCATTTCCATCACCACTTGGCGAAAGAAAAAAGATATATATAAAAGTGCTAATGGACTTGTTCGTGACTTTATTTACCTATTCTGTGAATTATCCTGTACTTATCGAACCCGATTTTCATATGCAAAGCGACCGCTCTCGTAATACCTGTTTCGTATTATTTTGGTTTCCACGCTAAGCGTTACCGCAGCTTGTGCATACACAATAATTACCAATTATTCGGTTGGTATATTTCTCACAGTCCACTACTACAAGCCATACGCTTAATATCAGTTCCCGATGCGAGCTAAACCGTTTGCAATCGATGCAATGCAACGACTATCTTCTTCGTTCGATAGCTTATGTAATATCAGGAATATATTTTTGCATTATGCTGGTTTTTTTTCACAATCGTCGCATTTTTGCGATATTGTTATAACATTCTGATTTTTCTTCCCACTGTTCTATTCGCGAATCCATTTTCTCTCCACTCTTTGAGACATTTTGCGAGAGACGATAAAAAAACAGTCGATACAATATTCAACGCTGAGAATAGGAACTAGAAAAACAGTCGAGCAAATCAGGGACGTTTACAATGGGATTTAATCTCGCGAGCGAATTGGATAAAAATCTCCAGAGATCGCTTGTAATCGGATAGAATTTGTTCGCCCTCCAGCCTCTTCTTCCACTGTCCACATATATTTAACACGCTTGTCGAGCGCACCTGTATCCTCTCGTTAAGCTGCGCGTTCTCACCGAGCGAGCGAGGCAGCGAATGAGAAAATGAGAGGGAGAAATAGCGAACGAGCGGAGGAGATATCCCTCGCTCTCCGGGAGCCTGGATTAAAGTGAGTCACCAGCTGCCTCGCATGCCTTGTAATTGCCGAGATACATACATCCAATTCTTCCCATGTATCGCCAACTCCGACTCTCAGATCTTTCACTCTGGATATTATAACTAAGAATAAAACGCCGACGAGTGCGTGCGAAAGAAAATAAGTGGAGGCAAAAGCACGCGTATCAGCAACAGAATGCATACTCCCGGTGCAAATCGTTTTGCCATGAATAATTGGATCCGCACTGGACTTAATCGGTTCGGCGAGCGAAACGAATGGATATCTATCTCGCAGATATATCTCGGGGAACGTACGAAAAATCGCGGAGGAGCAAAACAGAGACGGAGAGGGGCATACAGGAGAGACGTTGTGTGCCACGCGGCCGGGAAGAGGATCGCGGATCGATGCTTTGATCATTCACCAGACTCGAGCAGACTCTCTCCGGGTGTGGCTTAATCGAGGGATCGAATTAGCCACGGTGTATCGACACGCCTGTGGCGCTACACCCACCGGTTCGGGGAAACGTAAACGATTGCGTGAACACAAAGACGCGATGAGTTCGACTTCGGACCACCCAGAATTCGATGCATTTGCTTTTATAGGCGGAAATAAAGATTTGATTGATCGCTTTCTGGACTCGAATGCGTACACATTCGTCGGTCGCTCTGGAGATTGTTGTTAACTGTACGGATTGAGGGTGCATCGACACGATGCTGGTATCACTGTCCTGACGCGCTGCTTACGTATCATCGTTGATGATACACTTGTGAGCCAGAACTATACATCAAACACATGGTTGTGTTCGCGTTATCGCACGCTAAGACAGAGAGTGCGCTAGTCGAGTGGATAGAGATCGGAGTCGATCGAGAGCGATCGTTTTGGGATATGTATGAGAGGTTTCAGAGCTCTTGTCGTATTTTTGGAAGCTCTGCGGTGCGTATGAGCCATCTTGGGCGATTTTATCTTGTGTATTCTAAAATCAGGCCGTCTACGAAGCGATTCTCAAAGTTTGGCTCGATCTTCCAACGAAAGTATTAGCGGCACAACGAATTGTTATGCAATCAGAGCAACGCAAGCATTCCCACGCTATTGTTACTGCTTATTAAGGTGGCGGATACAATATATATTTACAAAATTTCATAATACTAAATCAATAGCGCGCTGCAGCAAAAAAAGAAATTTATATACTGTAGTGGGAAAATTGTTACAAGTTCTTATACATTATAGTTATCGTGGAAAGTGTCTTATGAACTCAAAAACCACAGGAATGCGTTTCGACTACCTCGATACTGCTCTATAATTTAAAACGCGTTTATTTATCATTACAGAAGTTGCACGCTATGCTCCGAAGGTTTGTACTCGTCTACACAATTTTATCGAATTTCTAATAAATCGCTATGAATATGTATCTCTCTTTCGGCTTTCAAGATCGGGTTTTATCAATTCACAGTTATCTTTGGAGAGGTAGCCTTTCGTATAGAAAAGTTAAGAGCTTGTGAATATTGCCTGCAATAATTAAATCAATTTTTTATTCCCAGTCGTGACTGTGTTCCGACCTGGTATTGATTTATCCGATACCTCGTTACCTTTTGCTCCGGCGCAGCGGATATCGCAATTAAAAGGCCATCGTTCCACGGTCAGAAGGTAAAATTGCAGTAGGAGAGCAAAGAGCAGGGCGCGATCCGAGATTCAAGGGCAAGACTGTTATTATTTAGGTCGAGTTATGCGAGAGCTAAATGAGCGGAGAATAATAAGCGCATAAGAACAGGAAGATCGTAAGATGGTTTATGGCTCACCAGCAGCCACTACGACAGGAAGCAGTGGTCCGATCATTTGCGCCTATTACATAGGGCATCAAAAGCTAGACGCAAGATAAACGAATAAATACGTCTGGTCATTGCAAGATTTTTATGTCAGTCATGTGCGTATGGCGGCGCATGAAATATCTATACGTTCAAAGCCTTCTGGACGCGAAGTACAAGTCGCACCGGGCGACTAGCGGGATCCTCTTCTTTACGAGGAAGTTGTGACGGATCGAATGAACGCAAGCAGAACCAACCACGACTCGCATTCACGGCAGTCAGGTCGTAATTCTGTTCTAAAATCCATGGATCAAGTAGTAACACGCTCGGTTCGAAGTTGCGAAAGAGGATGAAGCGATAGAGTCCCGATTGGCTTTTAGTTCAGGCTTCCGTATTTTACTCTCGGATCCGATTTGCGGATTAGACTTCACATTGAAGTCGGAAAACTTCAACGCGATGCGCAGTTCAACCGATGTTACGAAATCTTGCAACCGTGAGGAGAAGAAATTGATCACCATAAAATTATCGAAATTCACAATGTGAAAATGTTTACTTTAAGAACAGACGTTCGAAAAGAAAAGACAAGAGAGCTGAAGCTATTGGGATCGGAGTGAATTTACCCTTGACCCGACCGAATGCAAAGCCGAAAGGGTTAAAAAAAAGGATAAACACGCTAAAGGAGGCAGAATGATTGAACGATCGAAATTGGAATTCTCTCCGCGCAACAATTCGGTCTCGAGGCAACAATTTTCTTTCGGTCCGCGACACTCTCCACGACAAATACGGTGATTCACTGACTCTCTCGCGACCGTTCTCTCTGTTATGCTGGCGAATTTATTCACCAGGAGTTTGCATCCGTCTGGATGTGTGCGACTGTTGTTATGAGACTAAACCCGGGCGACGAACGTAATGCCTGAAAGGTTTCGGCCGCACCTGCCGCTGCCCCTGAATCTTTTCTACACATAGACACGTGCGTGCGTATACGTTCGGCGACGGCACGAACATCGCTGTGGACACTGCAGAATCGGATTCTCTTCAAGATATTCTGGAACGGTTTTGGCTCCGAGGTCACGTCCGGTGCCGCGAAGAGAATCGAGTCATCGCAAAGCTTGCACGAAAAGTCAAACCGGTTGGACGCACCTCGCTACATCTTCCAGTTCTCGCGAGCACACTCACACATCACACACACACACACACACGCACGCGCGCAGACAAAATCCGATATGGAGAATGGGTTCCTCCAAAATTTATGCGAGACGCATTAAGAGCCACGATTTATCCGAGTCAACCGAATTTCGTTGACGATAGTCAAGTAAACGTGTAACATTTATTTTCATCAAACGAATGGCTTCCTCGGGTTGATTTCGCGCAGAGCCTTTCTTTCCCGTCGTTCGTTATGGGGAATCACTTAAGCATGATTGTAAGTTGCGACAGTCGAGGGTCCTAATTTGGTTAATCGGGATTATTGGTCTTATGAAAAAGACCACGTGTCTTCGTCGTCGTTGATTTAACACACCGATACCGGTGTTTATACGATTGATCGGGTAGACCGAGTGAACCGGGGGCGTCGCGACGAACTTCATACGACAATCCAGACACGAAAAACCTCTTGAATGATGCAGTTTATTCGGCATGCACATGCGATGCATTATTCATGGAAAATTTGATGATTCACGAGAAAGTGAAGGAGATTCTTCGGTCTGTGAGTCAAGTGTACTCACGAAGACGCGCATACTCGGACATTCGTGCGAACGTCTAAAATGGTAAAATTAACTGAACGATCATGCCGGGTGCTGCGACCGATATCAGACTCGGCAACTAGCGACGGCGATCATGAAAATTTATTGCGAGCCCGGAGCGCTTAGTCGATGATAACATGCAACGAGAACTTCGCGGGACGCGTATCGCTTCTGGAAAATCCGAACCGGCATGGTGAATAACGTCACTCTTCGTCGTTTTCATTCGCAACATCCGATCGACGAATAAAATTGTAAATAAATGAATGAAAGTCTTCTCACGATACTTTGTGAATGAAAAAATTGTAATCATTTAATCGGCAAGGGAGACGTAATTTGGCGTTGTCTTTTTACTGTTCTCCCATTTCTGTATGTCTGGCATAATCATCTATCGAATTACAATTCAATTCTTCCGTTTGCGAATTTTTTTCAATTCTTTTTTCATATTTGTAATTTGATTATGAAATTTAACTAACTTTCAATATCAATAAAAATGCACATAATGCTGACCCGTTTGTCAAAGCATCAACGATATTGGCTTGGATCGATATTTTCTTACTTTTCCATTGATTTGACAATAAAAATTCATTGATTTGTCTCGGAATAATAAAAATAATTTGAAATAAAGACCATTAATGTGTCGAAGGTGTATAATGTAGAGTTGACCTCTCAACCATGCGGACGGTTTGTTATTAAACCGTTCGAGCGGACGTTATCGGTTATTCCGCAACGTTGAACGCATTATTAAATCAATTAACGAGCTCTCGTTGGTCATAAATCGTTGTGTGAGTAACAAAGATCAGTGCAACTGCACGCTATGTATCGTAGTGCAAGTGGCGAAACGTGAATAGCCCGGAGTCGTTCCGATCGAATCACGGTTGTTAACTTCGGTCTCGAGTATTTATAAATCAATAATGTTTATTGCTAATAATTAATCAACGCGCGAACTTCGGGACGATAAGTATGAACCGAAGACTGGTGAACGATAATTGAAATGGACGTCTCGTGACTTCTCGACAGCCAGCCTCTTTTTCTTGGAAACATACAATATTGTCTTTTATCGATGAATTTCCAAGCTCCAATGAAATGAGCGTCGAGAGTCGAACAAACGCGAATCAACGGCAATGAGAAAGAAATCGTGACTCAACTCTCTGCGCACATTATTACGATTACAACCGACGACCCAGCGAGTAAGAAGTATCGACTTGCAGCTCTCGCGCCCAATCAGTTCCCCGAAGATTATTAGAAGGGCTGACCAAGGCGAACGTATTCGATTACAAGAGATTAGATGGTTTATTCTAGTTGAGTTATGGGCGAGAGCAACATTGCAAGCGTGACTGATCGGCACTCTGCGAACCGCACCGATTAGCATAGTCGATCATTCGCTTCCCCCGCAATTATATATGTAGAACAAGAAGGATCGCTCGATGGCCGTACGTCCCGATCGAAGATTTGTAACGAAAACTTTGCGTGTCCCTGCGAGCAGATCAGTACGGAGTCAGAGATAGGGGAGGTTGGTAAACCTACTTTCGAAATACCGTGCCGGAAACACGTAGAGAAGAGAGGTCCGCCAATGGCCTCGTGCCAATTGGATGCATCAACGTCGATGCTCTAGCGATGAGACGAGAGAGCCCAAAGTCTCTCGAGAGATGATATGACCGGTTCGTCGAGTCGGCTAACTATAAGTCTATTTGCTACACTGTCTAAGGTGTAATGAACCCCGAAGCGTATAAACATAACTAATGAATGGCAAATACACTGTCCCCGAGGCTGAAAATTCTCGATGTCGTTCCTCGCGCGTAGACACTCGGACACCGGAACTTTTCGCGGAAAACTTGACTCATTAGCAAGTTCAATAACACTTCCTAAATTTTTCATCGACTTATAGATTTGCAAATAAATTTCCAATAGTTTTTGATACCATGCAAAAACCTCGAATCGAGCGAGAAGATAATTGGACTTTGCTCGCGAATAGTTCGGAGCTTTCGCTCGAGTACCGAAGCTAAACGGTCGAATTTGCTCCTGGCAACGCGGATGCTCATAATTTTCGGTGCCTCGTGTAATACATTATCCGACTGTATATTTCAGAATCGCGGCAAGGATTATCGAATCTCCGGGAGAGCTCTGTGCTCGAGACTCATCGTGTCCGATCGGATTTCGCTTGGATTATCAGAATATCCGAGAATAGATGGTCGGCGATCCGCGTGAATCGTCTATACGTTGAGTAAACTATCTTACGAAAATAGATATTCGAGAGTGTCAGGCGAATCGAATATATCCGCGATTGCGGTGCTTGAAATCACACGCGGAAAAGTGTTTTTGTCTGTCGTAAGTAACAAAAGAGCGAGAATTTCGTAATACGGAGCAGTCTCGCGCCCTATCCTCGGCGCGCCACATAGATAGGCTTGAAAAATTTCAGCTGTGTACGCAATGAGAGATACACGTGAGCGATAAATTATCGCTATTCTTGTGAATGCTCTAGCGAGAAAAAAAAATAGAACGAACATTTTTTCATCCGTCTTTCGTCGCAAATAAGCGGCGTTCTCGCGCGACGATCGCCGCTCGTGTGTCGCATATTTACGATGGAGCAACAAGCGTGCAAAGTGTAAATACCTATTATAGGCTATATACTAGAATTACACGGTATGAAAGATAGTAGATGGTCTCGCACCTCGCGATATCGTCCGTGACTTATATATCGCTATTCGCGCAAAGTTCGAGGTAGCCAATGGGCTACGACCTCGCGCCGCTCCCGCAGGATGATGCATCGACGTGGGCAGCAGCCGGAGAAAATCGATGTTGGGTACATGAAGATCTTATCTCGCCGCGAGATAACTCGATACGCGAATTGTCGAAAATAATAATAACAATAATAATAGTAATTGCTCACATTCAGGCAAGCGTACAGGACTCCGGTGTCTCGCGGGAAATCGTTAGCGCATGAATCATATGGCAACTACTTGAACGTGAATTTCTTATCGGTACGGTAATCTTTGTTAGTTTGCTCCATAAATCCATGCGAATTTTTATCTCGCACCATTCCGCCTCACAATTACTGTCGAAGCGGCGCTTTGCGTCAGTTATTCAAATCGGTATAAATACATGTGAGATCATCACTTTTTTATGTCAAGCAAATAAATTATTATTCGCGTTCAATATATATTTTTATCGAAACGACACTTCAAGAACGCGATAGCATTTAATGCGAGTTTAATCGAAACTTCGGGCTTCCCTTTGGCGAGTTTGTATATTAAGAAAATAATTATGTGTGAGGAATACCGGAGGAATTGGCCGAAAAATTGTCTAGTTATACTTTAAATGGAAAGGATTCTGAGTCTTTTGAATTAAAAGGATATTTTAAAGCATTAGCGAAGGTCGCAGAGCACATGAGTAAAATATATTCTTTTTATTGCAGAAAATAAAAACATATAATATAGAAAAAAATGATTCAAGTACCCAAAAAATAGTTATTTTGTTCAATGAAAATGTAGTGAGGAAAAAAAAAAACCTTGATCCCGAGAAAAAGTCTGTTGCTAAATTTTCGTTGAATCAAATAAGGATTTTTCTGGGCATGTGAATGAATCGGCTGTTTCTATTTTCCATGCCGACGTGACTAATGATGGCCTAAAGATCGTCGTGGATATTCTAATGGATTTCTCTGTTACGCGTGGATCTCGATGCGCGTTTACGCAAGCCGATGACACATTTTCGTCGAAAGGACCGGTGCGGTTTTCACAAGTGCTCGATGGTTCTTTTTTTGTTCAATGAAACATCGCGCTGTTATCTACGTTCCTTGAATGAGCGCGAAGAAATTCTAACAGAGATTCTCGAGGATCGCGAATGTGTTGTGGAAAATCCCGTGCAGGAGGAACGGGAAGTCTGGTCGGTGGCGAAAGATCGAGAAAGAGAGGAAACATTGCACAGGGGAAGTGCGTGTGCTGTGCCGCTGCTCCACTGTCGGGATTCAAAGCTCCACGGCATCGCACGGTAAGCGGAGCGAAGCCGGCTTCAGTCTCCCGCGAACCTCCACTGTAGAACGTTCCCTTGAATAATATCGATCCACTCATCGATGTCACGTTTCGCGATAGTATAAATCGATTGAGGAAAAAAAACAAAGGAATCTCTTCAAAAAATCTCCAAAACCGGTCTCGCGAAATTATTTAATCGTGAATTACGATAAGTTCGCGAGTTCGTGTCGATGTGAATTCGAATTTTTTTCCGGGTCTATCGAGATAAAAAAAAAAGTTACCTACGAGTGTTAACGATGACGTCCGCTTCGCGTGAATTATTGATCGCGCATTCGAACAATTTTGGTGAAAAATAAAATAACAGAAAGAATTTTTCTTTTGAATTGGAACAGTGTTGCACGGTGACGAGGATGAGGGCTATCGCGAGTGGACGAGCCATGCATCAATGTTGGATGTTGATTCTGTGTGCAACAGGTAAAGTCGAATTTCGTCCGTCTCTCGTTTTCGCGGAGTAATTAATTCATTCGGGACGCGTTAATCATTCGACTCGTCGGATCGATGAAGCGTGTCGGACCACCCGAGAGCGAGAGAAAGGGAGAGCGACAGAGCGAAATGGGTCTCGGTTTTACGTACACAGAGTGAGAGATCTATTTTAGAGGGACGTTTAAATGAGCAACGAAGGCATAGCTGTCGCGGTAGCCCGGTGGGTAGGACATGTAGGTAGACACAATGCTGCCTGACTATCGGTGTTCTAAAAGTGTCAGGTAGGCGCGATAAATTCTACTCGACGTAACGGCCAGACCTGCGACGTATAACGAGGTTTATCGGATACGCGAAATACTCGACATTGCTCGTTAGTGTAAACGGGCGAAACTATTCGCGACCGATTTGCATCGATCCCTCAAAGAAATTCGTGTTATCGCTCAAATTCTTCAGAACTGCGTGCGAAATGTGCGCATGAATAAATATCAATTTATTTTCATGAATGGTCAGTCAATACACTTGAGAAAATTGCGCACTTTTGTTTGCGCATATTTATTCAACAAATGAAAAAATTGTTTTTTTGTATTCGTATTGTTTTCGTTGATCAAAAAAAAAAATGTTTTTTCACCGGTCACAAATAATACTGTTTTCCTTTGCCGCAACTGTTTTCAAGTGCATGCGTAATATACGAATACATAAATATCGATTGGATTCCATCAATGGAGAGTCGATACGCTCGAGGGAAAAATCGCGCGCTTCCGTTCGCTATTTATCCAACGAAACGATACAAATGTTTTTTTTTCTATGTTCGTTTACATGCAAATCGTTCGATTGGTTGCGAACGAGGAGAGCTTATCGGCGCAACAAAAATCGAATATTTTAATGATAAAACGAGTGAGCGAAAAATAGAATCGGTCTATCGGTGGCAGAGGTTGAGCGAGAAATTCTCAATGCGTTATAATCTCGTAAAGATTTCTTTTTTCTCTCTCGTATAATCATCATCGCCGCGATCGAATGAAGAGGAGCGCGAAGGCCCGACGCCGGCGATGGTATTAATAATAAGGACCGCCCGCGCTATCACCCGCACGTTCGACGCTGGAGTGCGTTTAATAATATACGCTTGATGACGCTGTATTATAGCGGTTACAGCCTTGTACCATATGAATGAAAGCTCGCTCTTCACGCGCGGTGGTTTTGCGGTGGGTGGCACCGAGTGTGTCCTCTCCCTCTATCGCGTGAGGCGAAAGTGCGAAATTAATTAATACGCGAAACATTCTACCGGCGCTATAATAAGTTTATCGTCTATCCTCCGCGCGACATGAGGTAACCAACGCGTATTCGTTTTAACGCGATAATAATCAGTTTTGCCCTGTCTCAAAGGTTAATGCTGCTTTTAAAAAAACAAATTGCAACGTCCCATTTTCAATGCCGTCATTACGATAAAGCGAAAAAGCCTTCATCAACTTATAATTATAAATGTACTCGCAAGCATTTTCCAACAATCATTTTTATGCAGGAAATAAACAATTATAGCAGATTCTTCAAAATCGTTTGTAAAATTGTAAGAAACCTTTATCAAAAAAGTGTAATAATTGTCACGTGCAGTCTTGTATATTTGCCACGCATGCGACAAAAGTTAGAAGGCTATGGCCGCGATACCGTTGTTTTTCGCATCGTGTTAAAAAGCAATAATAAAAATTACGCCGATTATGTTCGTGTCGCATTACATTGCGTTACCGAATGGGCTATGTGTGTGGGTAATGTCAGCGACTTGTCGTCGGCAGTCACGAGTGTTACAGAGTTCCTTGCAGAAATTTCTGCATAATAACGTAATATCTTCGTATCAGTGTTAATTGCAAACGGTGCACGGGCGGGTTTTATATCTCGTATTCGGGTGAACGGCGCGATTCTCACATTCGGTGTATCGTCGTAAAAATTCGCCCCGACATAATTGTCATCGGTATTCTCGCGGCGATCGCTTAACGTCGATGAGAGCGAATAATAATATGTCCGATAGTGTCATATCAATATCATTAGAGCGGACAGTAAGAATGCACCGAGTCTCTCATGTGCGCGCCGATCGCCGGGGATTTGTCGCGATATTTCGCGGACCAATGAACGTAATCGGCTTTTACGAGCGGCGCGGCGCTGCCTGCATAGTTGGCTTATTCGCCGGCCGTTCGCTCGTGGGCTCGAAAGAACGAAATTTGCATCGAATGTCCATACGTCCGCGCGGCGACCGAGAGCTCTCGCGAATCTCGAAAGCAGACGGAAAACGTCCTCGGATCGAACGACGATAAACTTAACGGTTCTCCACAATGGGCATAAATAATTGCTGTCTTCGACTCTCTCCAATCTCTTCGATCCGGTATCTATGATATCGCAGGCTAAAGACGTCACGACGAGCGAATAGCCGTCTCTGAATCAACGCTCCGCGAAAGCCCATGCGTAAAAGTCGTTGAATCACCGAGTGTCGTTGCCACGTGAATAACTGTACATTCATTGGCGACATCAGCCCAGTGTTTCGGCCTCGAAAAATCCTACTCGAGATAATCGTATCAATGGGACTTGAGATAGACGAAAACGAAAGAATTGAAGAAGCGAGATTTCTATCCTCAGCGATAAGCTAAGCTCCGAGTAAACCTTGGACTAATCTGCGAAACTTTTGCGATCTAAATTGTCGATTTTTCAAACTTTTTTTACATGGACAAAATTTTAAGTCAACTCTTCATTTTCAGGTGTATGCTTTATCTTCAACGCTTCTGCCAGAATTTATTGTATTCGAGAAACGATTAATCAATTAATTACTCTTCTGAAGTTCTTCACCTCAAGTCATCGTCGTGTTACCCTTAATGCAACATCTTCAATCATAATTTGGAGCAGAGCATAAAAATCCATCAATCCAATTGTTCAAAATGCCGGACAAAAAAAAAACAAATTCTCGAATTGGGTTACAGCAACAGAAGACCTCTGTTTGATCTCTTATTCGCCACTGCTTGCACTTCCCATGCTCAAATGACCGCATAATACCCGAGCCTAATATGATCCACTGCCCCATCCTACTGTCGGTCGTAATTGGTCATAATTAATCATAGAAGTAGAGCAGACCGCCTGCACAAATGCCCGTAGGAAGCGAGGCTTGAAGGATTGAAAAAGAAAAGAAAAAACAAAGAAGAAGCTCCCCGAGTGGTCTAGTGGCCAGATGCTTCGAGAGGATTGTATAACGAGACAGAAGCTCACTGTGATTCTCATTCTACGCACCCGACGTCGGACTAATAAGACGAAACGGCGAATAGTACGAGTGTATACACGAGCAATAGCGTAGAATCGCAGCAAGTATTGTGTATACCTTACTCCCGGTTGCTATAATACCAGCCTCAACGACAAAGATCCGCGCTATATGAGCGTCCAATCGCGTGAGCAATAAATTACTCTTCAAGATACACAGAGGAGTCCGCGAGTAATGCTACTGATAAATACCAGAGACCATTAACCTTAGACGCGAGCGGCATCGCTTTGCTACCCGGGACCGGCAGTAGCGCGAATCACGTACATACCGTGCACGATCCACTTCTACCAGACTAGACCCGAGGAGTCACTTCTGACGTCGTCGGGCTCTTCTTATTCTCGTCACCGCTTCGCGGCTTTCTTCTGATTCCTACGCGATCATACCCGCACGAAAATCATAACGTGGACGCAACGCAATCGTTAGATCTCCGATCCTCAGGATCGCAGGTGCTCGGGAAACGCGAAGTGCATTCAAAGAGCGGATGGAATAGGTGAAGATAAAACGAAGGGGCATGCGCTAATGAGGAGCAGCATAGTTGGATTTTTATGAAGATTCAAAAAAACAAGCATAATTATCGAATAGGAATTGTCGATTATGTAAAAAAATCTCTGGAGAGATAAAATAATTCGTGAATCGGGAGATTCGACAAATTTTTATTAACAATATAAGTTTTTTAATTAAATCGATATTACGAAAAAAAAAAGAAATTGTAGAGTAACTTACAAAAGGTCATCTTATTGTATTGAGCGCTTGATGATCGCTTTCGTGAATAGTTCAGTTATGTTTCGATTTTTAATGAATCTCGAGTAATGCGACGGAGAGGAATACGCGTCGATCGTCGCGAGGCCGATAAACTAAAAAATGGATATCGCAAGCCCGACTGTAGCATATTTCTATAATTGTCAGATCGTGACGAGGCAACCGAGCCGAGGATCGTCGACGAGACAACATCGAAGCTCGTGAATAAAAGAGCGGGCGGTTCTCGCTGGTCTCGAACAAAAAAAAAAGAATAATAATTTATCGAGGCTGACGGATCGTCGGGACCGGTGTCACCTTTCATTATTACTTCTCGTGAGCCCTTCGAGGCCCACATGCTTCCTCGACAAATAATTCTACGTTATTCGACACGGCGAGGACCCTTTTGGTAGCAGCCGTTCTCGATGAATGCCCCCGGCCCGGTTCTGTTCGAATGAATTTCGTTATTATTCGACTCCCCCGCGAGTGACGTGCATTTCGTCCCATGATTCGATTGAACCCCCATCGAAGGCGCATCGAATGGAATTCGATACTGCGAAACCCGCAGGATAATTTAACCGGAGCATCGCCGGCGAGACTAAAAATAATGCCGACGAATACAATGTACGCGCTTCGATATTCCACTCGACAACACACCTAAGATCCGAGAACTATTCACGCGAGACGCAAACGCCTCTCGTCTCGTTGCATAATACAATGCACTTCGAATTCCGTTCAAGGACGCGAAACTAAAATGCATTCGGTCGTAACGCGGCGAACGTCTGGCGGCTTCACTCCACGCTTTACCACTTTGATCTTATATCAAATTTATTCCCGTGAAGATACCGTACCATCGGCCCAAAAGAGTGTGTACATCCACGAGGGAGCTATTTCAAGCGCGCCTTTCTTCATCGTTACGAAACTCGAGAGGAAAATTATTTCATCCTGTTTTTGAAGTCCATAATAAAAACGAAACAGATAGAGAAAAAAAATGCCTGAATGTAATTCAAATCGAATTTCATTCAACTTTTTTGGCGAATTTTCTTGTTAGATAATCAGATAATACGGGCGAAAATTTGAAATAAGCATCCGTTGAATAAGCAAAGATAAAAATGCAAGTTGCAAAGATTTTGCTGATGGAAGATATTTTTCAATGTTTCATTCGAAGGAATATCCTGTGCCCTTGTGCAGCCACAAAGCTTCAGCATAGATCCACTGCCGAGCAACCGAGTGAGACCGGGAGGTCGTGGAATCGTGCGATTCGCGTGCCCGGTGGGTTTCTTTCGTCTCAAGAGGAATTGTTACTACTTGAGCGGCGGTACAGCCCCGTGGAGGGATGCCTACTTTCACTGCAAGGACAGAAATTCGACCCTCGCGACCATAGACAAGAATGGAAAGGATCGGATACTCCGAAAATATCTCATGGGCGAACAGTTCAGTGAGTAATTTTCTCCACAATGTTGTCCTTCTTATTTTCGTCTCCAAAGGTTTCGAATTGATGTTTTTTTTCTTCAGCAAAATTGGAACGATGGATCGGTGGAATTTACAACTGGCAAAAGATGGCATGGGAATGGGGCGTGTCGGGTGAAAAAATCGTGTTTCAAAATTTCGACAAGCTGAACCAGAACAATCCTAAGCAGTACGCTTGGCACTGCGTCGTTATGGATCCGAGCGTCAAGTACAAGTGGCAACCGAGGAGTTGCGTGGAGAGGAAACATTTCATATGCGAGGTACCCGCAGGTAGAATAGGTGAGTTTCCTGCGTGCGAGATAAACTTGGCGCGGCGCCTCGTTTACTTTACTCGCGAATAAATTGACCCACAAGATCGGTCCGGATGCGGACGGCGATGAACGCGAGCTCGTAAGGGACGACGATGATAGGAGAGTTTTGTTCGAACGTTTGCAGGGCGAAGGCGAAGGAAGCGAATCGATTCGAGCCTCGTGCCGCAGAACCAAAGACAAAGGGCCAAGAAGAATGGCAAGAAGCGTCGAAAGGACGACACCAAAGTGCGCCGACGAAATCGTGTCCAGCAGGGACGGAGAAACGGCTGGGAGTTACAGGATAGAAATGATGAATGGGGAAACGGCGTTAAAATGGGCTCCAGACCACCGTCCAAGTGAGCACATTTCCGGCCATCATTCAATTAAAGACATTAAATGAATCATCGTAAAAAAAATTATCTACTTTGTCAAGATAACTTCTCTATAATGATTCATGAGTACTGCATTGTTTCCTGATAATTGGATTTTCACCGAAAAGTGAAAATTTCTTCCCTAACAGAATCGACAAAGGAGAATATTTTTTGCATTAAGTTACGACGGTGAAATTTTGACTTCAATCTTTTTTCTAATTTTTTAACAGTATGCATCACAGCAATGGATTAAGAGCGGGCAATCGAACGAGACACCGACCGTCGCGACTTCATCCCAATCGGCGCGGTTCGACGATAACTCAACTGGCACCAGAAATTCACGAATACTCTTCCTTTCCCGTAGATATTATGGCTCATTCGCCGGCTTTCACCGCGAATAACGAGGCGATCAATCAATTCGAAACGAAAATCAACGAGGAAGTATTGCTGAAGCCCTGAAACTCTTTTATCGTTAAATCGGTGGACGCTACCGACTGAACTGAAAAATAATTTATTGAAAGCCGGTAACTTCCCTCCCCATTTCGTTTCCGGGTGAAGAATAAATCATTTGAAAAAAAAAAGAAAATCGACATCTTCGTCGGATTTTTGGAAGAAAATTCTAAACGAGAGGAAAAATCTTGAGTTCGGTAGATGCTACTTAGTTCATTGTCATCATCGATCGACCGATCGGGCGGACACTTCGATATCAGTGACTTATCTACGTGCCATTTGTTTTTATTATTTAATTTTTTTATGTATCTACGAAATAATACGTATCGTTCCTTGCTCTCTGTCTCTTTATTCGTCGAGCGAGTAATAAGAATTCGGACTGCCGCCCGAGATGCTTGCATTAATTTAATGACTAATTGTAAAACTTCTGTAATACGTAGACAAACGAAAAAAAGAACATGTCTTTCCAGTGAATCCTAGTTTGGTGTCTCTCGTATATACTACACAGATAGCCAAAGTTGCAGAAACTAATTTGCCATTGCCAACAGTACGGCATTAGCACGTAAACGATCGACGATCTTGTGCAAGCAATTTCGTCATTATCGCGGCAAAGAGCGTCTGCATCCGCAGGTGCTATAATTTACGAATTATCTGCCCAAGTTCGACGATCTGTCGTCAGACTGTCGGCAACAAAATGTTACTCGGATAGCTCGTAGATACGTATAAATAATTCTTAGCTACGTAGTAACTTCGAACTTAATGCATTTAGTGTGTAATTATTGTAACTGCGTCGACGTATTATTTTCAAACAACTAGCACCGCTTTTATCGCCTGTAAATATATCTATCGACAAAGAACACCAAATTCGATTGACGCTTCGTAATTATCGATGTAGCGCTAGAAATTATCGTTGGATTTAGAGTTAATTCAAGGTCAGCAAATAAAATTCTAGGCCGCGACGAGAATGCGGGAGAAATAAATCGATTGAAAAATATTAATTCTAGAGCACCAGACATACTTCCGCATCGCAAATTGATTGAAATTAATTTAATGAAAACGATTTCATCATTTTTCAAATAAATTGGGTCTATCGGCACAAAAGCAAGTGTACCTTTTGTGGTCAATGATAAATGTAATAGAAAACATTTGCTGAGTATAAAAATTAATTGAAGTAAAATATACAAAAAAAAAAATCGTGCAATAGTTTGGGGCTAACGATTCAATTCCTACTCACCTTTATGTAGGTGCACAACGCGTCTCCTTTTGGCTCGCCATTGGCGTCTCTGTACAGCTTTATCTTATTTTTGTTCCTCTCGTCCCTCGCTATGAGACCGCATTTTGTCACGAGTTCCGTGAGCTCGTCCATCGTTATATCCAGTGGTAATCCTGACACGTAGATTGCCGTATTGTGAGCCTCGTCGATTTCAAACCATGTCGCTGGCTCGGCAGCTTTTCTTTTAGCCTCCGCTTTCTTCTGCTCTTTGTCGAGTTTTACAGGGACTTTTGGCTTCTCTACTGGCTTTGACTTGTCGTCTCCTTGATTTGGATCGACAAAGCCGTAACTCATCTGATATCTCGCCATGAAATCGTCGTCAACCTGAAATGCGTGTAAATCATCAAAGAATCAACAATTTTTGCAAATATTTATTTTGTTTTGACGAAGCAAAACAATGAACGTTAAAATAATTTGGACATCATTTTTTATGTTTTAACAACGATATGCGAGTCGATATTAAAAAAAAAAAAAAAAAAAAAAGTTTTTCGACGAACCTTCGGAAACCAGGCATTACGGTCTTTGTCCCACATGTAGACGCTACCGTCTGTGGGATCGGTGTACGTGTGAGTATCGTTTTCAAAGCCGTAGATAGCTTCGGGTGCTGCGACTGCCGGACTCTGAGTTTTGGGCGCCGAAACCGCCGCCTCGCCAGCCTCGGAATCTTCTTTGCATTTCGACTCGTCCTTCTCCTTGACTATCCATTCGTTCTTGGCTCTGTCAAATCTGTACGTTACGTTCGACGTTTTGTCCGTGTAGAAATACGTTTCGCCATCGAATTCGTAATTCTTCATCGGATCCTCGTCGTTGCTAGCTTCCGGCTGTTTTCGAGTTTCCTCGTCCTCGTCTTCGTCATCCTCGTCGAACTCTTCCCGATCCTTCTCGGGACTCGCGACTTTGTCCGCTTTACTCATTATCTTGTTTATTTCTCATTCAACCGATCGAACACGCGTCGACACGCCGAACGTAAACAACGCGACTTTTGAGGTTACGAGCCGAACGTTGTACTCAACGTCGAGGCAAATTTTGCGTGACACGACTCGACGATTACGCGTAATAGTGCTGATAGAGTTTACGATCAAACGAGAGACATTTTTGCACTCGTATTTACGATATTAATTGTCGAATCGAGAAAAAAAACATAATAACGCGAGCGTCGAAACGTTGACAGCGACTACCGCAACCGCCATTGACTGCCTTGCAGCGCCACCAACGGATTTCTCTCGAACTAACTTTGCCGTTCTTTCGAACGTGAGATTAAAATCGTCGACTGCATTCGCAAAAGCTCTTGGAATATTACTGTCCGTGTGGATGACTGATAAGCGATTACGTTGGGGAATAAATAATTAAGATAATAATACACGCAATTATCTTAATCGAAATATTATATAGGTTTCTACAAGATTTTTATTATTATGAGTAAAAACTATATCGAAAGTTCAAAAATCGATTGAATACGGAAAAATTGCGACTATTGTATTTTAAAAAGTAAACATCACCCTTGTATTGTCATTGTTTACATTTCACGCATAGAAAAGTCTGGCCTAGCCCCCCAATGCCGTTACTCCCGTCCGAGTAACGGTCAGAATTGATTTCCAGTTGCCTGGCAACCTACGGGTTGGAGTTGCTACCACGCTAGCAATGCCAAGCCGGCAGTAAGTCTGCTGGTTTGCGCGGCGCAAGGTGTAAACATGGGACTCCCTGACATAGACAACATACCCGGTAAAGAAAATACAATAAGCAAAGAAAAAATAAAACAAGACACAACGGCAAATAAAAGCACAATTGTTTTCATCGCACTTGCCGATCCCAATTGCCTTACCTTACACAGAAAAAAAAAAACAAATGTTGATATTGTAATTCCGTTTCCTCGTAATAATACAGTACGCAATAAGGTTCGGCAACAATGAATGCAACGCGGCACTGCACCCGGCGTCGCCACACCGCGCGATTGCTATGTAAAGAACAATGAATTGAGTGGCACCCCCATTTATCTTATAGTCCCATAAACGATGCTTGGAAATTAGTTAAAATTCATTCGGACCGTGCAGACCACTTTGAAATGTATTTGAAGTAAATATTGCACGGCGTTCCAAATACACAGAAGCATAAAGGATATATTTTTCACTATTCGTTACTTTTACGTGGGAGTGTGAAACGCGTGTCGAAGACTCGCCACTGCTATGGTTCTCGTGACCCCGATAGAAACGACGTCGGAGTGACCAATTTTTTGGTCAGCACCGTATCGATCACGATCCCGCTGTGGGTCGACGACCTTAGGCAAGGGGTTGCTCCATGTCCTGGCCGCTCGTTGGAAAATAGGTTCCCAGATCGTATCGCGCGAGAGATTATAGACTATCGAGACTTTTCCAGCCACGCACCTGCCCGTGCAATATCGATGGAACACTTTTCACAGTAGAAAAGCAGCGAGGAACTTAACGATAGAATAAGTGTTACACATTCTTTTTCACGGAATTTTTTTTCTTGCATCGTTTTGTTTTTTCACGTCGTTCATTAAGATCGACGTCACGCATTCCCCGGGCAATGTGTTAATGGAAAACACGATACGTAACGCTGGGCGAGTTATTTTTAACCATTGCGCGCTTTTTTTCTGTCGCTTTGCCACTTATACCCACGAGGCTACAGAAATTTCCGTGCATGGAAACTCGGCCGGTGCGTTTTGCGCGATGTGCGAGAGACTCGAAGGATGAATGTGCGATGAATTATGCAAAGGGACGTTTGAACTTTTGATAAGCCGCTCTGTGTGCGCTATCCGCGAGGCGTAAATCCCTCCTGTTGCAGTGGACTTGCCGACCACGGAATTGCATCGCACTGACCTTTGTGCCTCGGTAGTACTACGCGAACGGACTCGCAATACCCGGGCTTGATTCATGATCGGCGAACGCGCCGGGCTACTCGAAATTTACATTATCGTCCTCAACCACACTCGCCGCCTGAGTAACGCGACGCGAAAACCGAGGTGTCGAGACAGAAATCATACAGTTTGTTAATGATTCATTCTCTTGAAATAGTCGAATGGCTTCATTTTACGAAAACTCGGTATTCAATGATTCAATTTTTTTCGTAAAAAGTAAAAATTCGCCAATTTTTCTGACAACGGCAATTTTTCTTTAACATTCGGTTTTCACTCAAGAAATCTCTTTGTGCGAATGGCAGAATTTCTGCATCTTTTAGTCATTGAAAATGTGTGCTTTTCAATATAAAAAAATCGATTCAATTGTTCTCGTATTCAACATTCCAATTATTTTATCGTGAATACTAAAATTTTTATTATGATCATAATAATTTTATTTGACGGATTTACCCTTTACCTGGCGTGATAAATCAATAGTAAGTGTGATAAACACCTTTCTTTTCGCTGAAACACACGAGTCTCTCTTTTCCGCCATGAACTAGCTTTATACTGGATTTTTCGTTTTGTTCTGTTGTATAAAAAAGAACTAATCAATCTTTCAAGATTGAGTTCTTTAAAATTCTTAAAAATTTGAGTTCTTAAATAAATATCTTTAATTTTATAATCATTGTGAATTGACTTATTATTTTACTGAACGTCTTCGAAGGTGTACCGCTGGTACAAATAAAAAACAAAGTTTCCGCGAATCTGTGAAAACGGGCCTCATAGGAATTTGCGCAAGTGAAAAGTCAACTTTTCGAAGGCGAAACTTAGAAAACGAAGAAAATTCGCGTGTTTCTCGGCCAACGACAACCGGAGGTATTTCTTATCGGATCGTCTGGCTTTTAAGCCATGTCTGAGGGTCTATTCTCTTTATTAATAAATGTATAATGAATCGGCGACGTTTCACCTCGAACGCCCACGCGGTCGTCTGGCAAATTTCTTTCTCCCTCGACATCTCCTCGCCCGAGTTTCTTTTATTTTGCAAAACCTCCGAGGAATAAGCTCCTCGAAGCAGTGCCCGTGTGTTTCGTGAGGCTTTCGAACGAAGCGAGATTGCAAGGCGAGATAAATGGCCCGCGGAGTGAGCTCTCGGTCCCGTTGAAAAATAAAATCGTAAACGAGTGCCAAGGGTTTAGTGGAAGGAGCTCACGTGGAGTCGGGGCCATCAACGTCCGCCTGAACTTACCTAGAGCCCGATTCGTACGATACCGATACGCAACAGTCGCAAAAAAAAAAGAAGAAAAAAGAATAAACTTCGTCTCCAGCATATCCAACACCCACGTTGTCGTTTCGAAGGTCACCCTTCTCCAATTGCGTATACTTAATCTGTATGCTTACTAAATAAGTATACAAAACACCTGCAAGGTAAATTTGTGGGTCGATTGAGTGTGTTTCGCGGTGACCTTCGACACAACTATACATGTATATGTGTGTAAAAACGAAAAGAACCCTATGGTTCTCGATGACCAGGCTCGTTACCAAATTTAATTGCTTTGTCCGATCGATAAAAAAAGAAAGTGCCCGCCGCTTTGCAAGGTCAATGATATTTCGATAACACCCAGATTTTTTTTTCAGAAACTGGGGCAGTCTTTACAATTGGTCGCAGTAGATTTGCGGAAAACATAGCATCGCACTTCTTCATACGCAAGGATCCGGTGGTGAGCGTAACGTGCGGCGACGAACACTCGGCCGTGGTTTGCCGTAAGTAAATTCAGTAATTAATCCTACAAACCCACCGCACACGAACCGGCTGGACCAGAAACATTTAAAGAAGATCTCGCGTTTTTATCACCGATTCGCCGACTTATAATCGCAAAATTAAAAGTTACGCAAATACTCAGTTTATCAGGACCGGAGTCTTGTATCTTCTTAGAGCTATCTGACCATTTATCATATTTGCGATAAATTAATTAGCACATTGAAGCCCTATTGTTAAATATAGAAACTTTTCTGAAAATTAGTTAAATGAGATTTGACTTTTTGTAGAAGTGGAGATATTTTCCCAAAATGTAAAAACGCATAACATTGTTTATTGCACCGAGAAAAAAAATTGGTTGAATCAACTGAATCGACGTTGGGAAGTGGAAAAATATCCCGTTAGCTAGTTGATCGCAGTAACTGTTAATTAAATTGACTATTTTTTTTCGCTATCAAAATTATTTCGCTTATCCAACCGAATATTTGTTTCGCGACCCGTGAGCGCGGATTTGGGGAACTGAACCAATATTTTTCTCTTTTGGAGTCCAAATATAGAGTAGTGAAATACCGGGTGGAGTTTCCTATACAAGGAATCAAAAATACTGAATGCGATCTCGAAAATTTCGAGTAGATATGAAAAACGCTCGTATCAAGATTCATCAAGAGACTAAGATGAGAAACAAAGAACGTGTAGCACACGTGTATGAGGTTCGTGTGTATTCATGTGTGACGTATCGATTCTGACATCACGAACGGTGAATGATTAATGCGAAAAATCAATATGTGAACGACTTCCCGATGCGGACTATTCCGCCCTGTAGCTTCGGCTCCGAGCACGTGCTCGTTAGGTATCCGCTAATGTACTTTCCGTGTCTCCTATCGTATAAGCTGTATCGCTGCTTCAATGTAACTTGCCGCGATGAATGATGTTCGAATGTTGAACGTCGTTGAGCCAAGCTCTTCCCCTGTGCGGTTCGAGATCGCGGGGCCGCAAATATTTTATATTTCATTGACTTTGCCGTGGCTCGATTGGGCGCAAATGTTTACGGATTTCGCTACTGTCCATACTTCTGAATGTAGTACAAGTGCCAAACTCTACACCATCGTTTTGTGCACTTGGGTATAAAACAGATGTAAGAACACTATAAAAAAAATCAATTACACTTGCTCATCGATTCCTTTTATTAACTCGTTAAGCTTCTTCACGGAGAAAACGATTTTAAGATTTTTTGTAAATTTTTCAAATTCTTCGAAAAGGGAAGCAACGTGCATATTTGACTTTTATCGTTTTTATAGAGACTGTAGCTATGCTGTATTGCGCCGACAACGAGGATCGAAGCTCGCATGATTTACAGCAGCTGCAGCAGGTCGTCCGTAGTCCGCGGAAGCTTGCGCCATCGCGCATATCAGCTACCGGGCTTAATGCTTGGCATACACATACCCCGGGATAGCCACTGTCCGACGAATCGATACGCACACACGCCATAAAGCCCACCGACGTTAACGATATGCCACGTTCGTGCAATTTCTTCGTACCCTTCCATCGGGCATCATAAAATTGCGATAAACACCGGGAATACCTGATGTATGAAACGACGCGCTTAATACTTAATATTCCAACCGGTTTAAGGGGTTCTACACATTGCCTCGCATCGACTGCTTCAAACTTTGCGAACGAATTTTTTTACTCGCCAGTGTCTCGCACCAACGGCGGCGAGCTCGAATTTTCTGGTCAATAACTCATTATTCAGTTTTGCGAATTTTAAAAACACTTGCACGATAGGAGTAACCGGGGCTAGTCGAAACAGGCGCAGTAACATTGGAAGGTTTCGTACGGCAAGAAATTCTATGCAATCAAAGTACATTCCATGGTCAGTCATTTTTTAGAGTGCCACGTTCGATGCGCTTTCAATATTTTCAAAGCGTGTGTTTTCAAGCACTCCGTGTTGCAATCGCCCCGGTCGCCTTTAAGGTAAAGCCTCGGTTGAAATAAATAAAAATTGGGTTGTTTAGATGTTTCTATACTTGCGAAAAACGACCAGTTGTCTTCCCTTTTGTCAACCGCTACATTCCTGGTCGTTCAGGATGTTAGGGATGACAATTGGAAAATGCGTTCTGCCGATATAGTTATTTTTTAAAAATCGTTTACTTTCTCAAGGCCATCGAGACGATAATCACTATAGCCAGGGCGTAACAATGAGTTGTATTTTCTTTTCTCGGTCTCGTGTCCGTCCTTCGTCACGAAGAAAGCGGAAGACTGTTCGTCTTTGGGAGCAACGATTGGGGTCAACTCGGTCTCGGCCACAAGAATCACGTGAGCAAGCCTTCGTGCGTAAAGGGTCAGTAGTAATCGTGCACGCGCGATCGCTCGGGCAATTTGTCGGATTATTATATATTTTTATTCTCCCTCTTAAACAATGCTGAGAAATATAATGTTCCTCGTTGTTCTTTTCCGACTGGGCAGTACTGAAACCGGAGAAAGTGACGCATGTTGCGTGCGGACGAGCCCACACCCTCATATGCACCGGGGATCAGAAAATATTCGCTTGCGGAAGTGACCAAGAGTCTCAACTGGGACGTGGGAATCTCGCTGTTGGGGACAGTTCTAGCTCACCGGTATTGATACACGATTTTGGAACGGGCGGAATCAAACTGTTACAAATCGCGGCCGGCTCGCATCATTCGCTCGCGCTTACCAGCGACGGCGAAGTACTCGCTTGGGGTAGCAATCTCGAGGGACAATTGGGACTTCCCGGCACTTCCGGCTTGGTGAACAAGCCTACCAAAGTTAACATTCCAGAACCGGTCAAGCAAATCAGTGCCGGATATTACCACTCTGCCTTTTTGACCGGTAAGATTGGTTATTGAATGAATCGATTGGATGCTTTTATATACTCAATATATTGAATATTATATTAACATATTAATTTAATTCATTTGTTTAAGTTATTTATTTTTTATTTCATCTATTAAATTAATATAATTTTAATAAGCTGATATATTGAATTATTGTTCTATTATTTTATCTCGCTATGCGTTAAATATTGTTGAAAATATCGCTTTTTATCACGGATTTAATCGTTGAATCCATATCTTGCAAGATTGAGTCAAAGTGTATTTTTTGGATCTATATTGTTAGTTTTTTTCAAATTTAAGTACTAATAACGGCTTATTTTGTGAAATGGCAGAGAGCGGCAACGTTTACGTGTGCGGCGAGGCCGAGAGTGGCAAACTAGGAATTGCGCTAGATTTTAGAACTCAAGTTGCACCGAAGCAGATGCAATTACCCGGGCCCGCCGCAGTTGTAACTTGCGGTGGACACCACACCCTCATTCTCGATGGTAAGCGATTTCGCAATTTTCTCGTCCAATTACGTCGGCCATGCGAAGTATTTACGAGCGATTTTCGTGTTATCGTTATTCAGAGAATGGACAAATTTACTGCACCGGAAGCAACGCGAGCGGACAACTGGGAATGGGCTCCGAAGTGACGGAAATTCCAACACCAAAACTATTGCCCTGCGAGGCGCTTCAGGGTGAAACCATCAAGAAAATTGGGTGCGGCGAGAGTCACGTTGCTATCGTCACGGGTAAAAAAAATTATAATTTAATTAAAAATGCAGAAAAAAATTAGTAATTAAGATTATTATCGAAATCGATATTATTCATTTACTTGTTGAAAAATTAGTAGATTCAATAAAATACAAATTCTAACTTTTAAGGACGTAATTGGAGGTCCACATTTGATATCTCAATTTTTCTTTTTTTTTAATTTTTCACTCCGATTACTCCTTTAGATTCCGGAAAACTATACACCTGCGGTGATGGCAGGCACGGCAAGCTCGGCCTCGAGGAAAACGAGAACAACGTTCACGAGTTAACTCTGGCTGTGAAATACCTGGAGCTCGTGGTGACGAACGTTTCATGCGGCGGATGTCACACGATTCTCGTTGGTCGAAGGCGCGAGACGGACAACGAGCAAGCGGACGCACAGCATCAGGACCAACCGATTCAACAGAAGAAGAATCCTCTCCCACCGTTAAAAATTCCAGCTCCTCGAGTTCCGAATGAAAATGCGACAGAGGATCAGCCGGTGCAAGTGCCACCGGACGCTGAGAACAATACCAATTCGCCGAGTCCCGAGGCGACGGAAAAAATTCTAGACAACGCGATCGATGCCGCGAATGATTCAGTCACCGGTATCGAGAAACCAGTGAGTCCTAAAAAATTGTCCGATTACGAACAAGTTGACTCGAAAACGTCATCGAACGGAGATCAAGCGAACGGTGATCACAGAGTCGTAAATGAGAACAATAATGGCGAAGCCGAAGAGACGACCGTCGACGGGGAAAACAATGTCAGTGAGGAGGTCAAACATTCGGAAATCGCGAGTAGTCCAAGGTCTTCCGGTTCAGGCGTGAGCCGACACGCGGCGGAAGAAGAAGAGAAACCGGTAGACAATAGTAACGAAGAAAATAGTGAAATTGTTGAAAAGCCGAATTCACCGATACTTCCGGTTCCACCGCCAAAGCCACCGCGACAAAAAATCAGCAGCGCTGAGAATTCATTGTCGAGTCGTCAAGGTTCTTCCTCTTCGCGATTGGGATCGGCTGCCAGCGGGGAACCGGAAGCCATGCGAACCACCGAGGCCGGCGAGGAACACGCGATTGAGCCCGAACATCCGGTTGGGGCGCAAGAAATTGCCGACGACGAGGACGAGAAGGCGAAGAGCGACGATGGCTCGACGAAGAAATCGGCCGGTAGCGAGAAAAGCAGATCGGCCAAGTCGAAAGCCGGCACGGACGAAACTGCGGAGGCCGACGATCAGAATGGAATCTACGATATCGAAGATCTTACTGTTCCTGCGGAAGAGAAGAAGGAAATTCTTGCTGACGATGCGGACGTTGTGCACTCACCGCCCCCGAAGACTGGTATGTTCTATTCTTGTAAATTCATGAATTTCAATTTTTTTTTGAACTTCAATTCGATAGAAAATTAATGAAGATGCGGAGTAATGTATCAATTCCGTAAGAAAAAAAATTCGGTCGACCCCGACTTATGTTTAAATTATCAAACCTGTTTTCAATTTGAAAGATTTATATTAAATCGTGATAATCTTCATGAACATTGTCACGATCATGGCTTTTATGTGTTAGTTTAAGATTTGTTTTTCTAAATTGACTTCCTCAAAATTGTTGAAAATCGGTGATTGATATGTGCAACATGGAAGATAAGTTTTGGACGAAGAGTCTAACTTCAGCAGGAAGGCGTAAGAAGTTAATTCATCATCATCAATATTGTTGAGAACTTTCTAATCACATCGTCTAACAATAATTTGTATTTAAGTTTGCGAATCTCTCGGAGCTTTGGGTCCTACTTAAGTATGTCCGGTGTATTGTTTGCTACAGCAGGGAAAATGGCAAAGCTGTTCAAGGGTAAGAAGCAAGAAGCGGAAAATGGCACAAAAGCGAGTAACGCGTCGAGTATAAAAGCTAAAGTAAGTATGACGGTAATAATGACAGATCATTGAGTTAAAGGGATCCAGTAGAATCTGCCAAAACGTGGGATTCAAAGAGAATTTCAAATACTTCTCAATGGGATAAAAGTCTGAAAAAAATTAGCTGTATTGAAGATGCTGCAAATATTGATTCTGCACTATAATAATGGTAAAATGTTATCAACAGATTAAAGAAAAAATTGTTTTACCAATTACCCGGCAATCTAACGTCTTTCTATTAAAAATGATTTGATAATTTTTCTAAATACGCATGGATTTTCGCAGAATTTTGTCTAATTTTTGAACTCATTTTTTTTAGACAAAATGAACAGAGAAAACGTCATTTCAAAAAATTAGACACAACTCTGGAATAATTTATAAGTATTTAGGAAAATTAATCTTTTCCATTGAATAAAAGAGTTTGATTGACGGCTACTTTGTCGAACAATCATTTAGTATTATTATTATGCAAAATCAATTGTTTCAGAACGTTCGATACACCTGTTTTTTCCACATTTTCATCCCACTGGAACGTTTTCGAAATTCTCCGTATCACACGTTTGGCCAAACTGTTCTGGACCTGCTATCTTGAAACGTTTTTACTCAAATAAGTGTTATTGTTTCAGTCGAAAACGTGTACCATTCTGTGATCAAGAAAACTTCGACCGTACACGATGGCCCGCGATATTTTTTTATAAAATACATAATCGAATTAATTTGGTTTTCGTTCGGGGACCAAAACGAGCGGAGTAAAACATAACTACTGAATTACTAAAAATCGACGATTCGACAACATTAATAGAAAAATCTGACAGAGAAAGAATTAAAATGTATTGGGACAAGCGGAAATTCGAGCTTTTTGAACATACTATAACTCTGTCTGTATAGACGCGTGCATTAATCATTCAGTTGTTTGAGGCCGTTTACCGTCTCATTAAAACAATTTAGCTTACTAAGAAATTATCCACAAATCTAATTTTCAACGACCCATTGCGATAAGCAGAGAAAAGAGTTCTGCGTTAAACTGTTATGCCGATATTTTTACATGAAGATAAACCCGTTTTGTGTTTAATTGTGTATAAACGACCGTCAACAGTAAATTAGTAATTGTGAATTTGTTAAAAAATATGTATGTACCCATGTACTTTGTTTCTTAAAGTCGATACTCCACTGAATAATAAGATATGTAGATCGCCGAGATCGCAAAATTAGGGTGTGCAATTTAATAACCTATCCCTCATCAGATAGGTAAATGTGATTTATGATCAGATCGTAGCAATAATCGTTACCTATTATCGCTGCTCGATGATCACCAAAGCTGCATATAAACCGCAGCCGCGCCGCTGTAATCCTCTCCAAGTTTATCGTACGTGATCCGAAACGAGCGCCAATAACGGTGTCTCCTTTTTTCACTGTAAAAAAAATCGAAAAAGTAACAAAAAAATGTTTATATGAAAATCCACTCTTTTATTTTTCAATGAAATCGGCATCCGCGTCACGACAAATCGTGCGCTGTTTAACGTTTTGATAAAAATATTTTTTCGTCTGTAGGATTTCGGGGATAGGATGAAATGATGAGCAGCAGCTACTGTTCGTCAAATGAAAAAGATCGGATTATCTATTTGTCTCTTTATATTTTCCATAATTCGATATACCAAACCACCTTCGTAAAATAATAAAAATATCCCGTATTGCATATTTCTCAATGCTCTGATTATTTCAAGGCTATTTCCAACATTTTGGACACTTCTGTAATCTTTTCTCGCGGTTTTCCCGAATCTTTACCCATGTGGCGTTCGTATTCGTCGATTTTTTCCCACTGCTCGTAGGACACAGTCCGCACGTTTTTGCTTCCGAGAATTTTCAAAAGTCCGTCCGTTCCCGCTTTCGCTTCTTTCGCCGCGAGCTCTTTGAACATGAGTCCGGCGACTTGAAAAGCGTTTGTCATCGTTGACAGAATAACTCCCACGGGTCCGGTGCCGACCCACCCAGCGGCGTACAAATTTTCGTTCACTTTACCGGAACTATTAATAACGCGACCCTTGCGGCCGTCGAACGGCACTGCCGAATCGATCGGCACTGATTTGTAGCCTATGCTCCGAAGAGCTAAACCGCACGGAATTTCTTCGTAAGCGTCGGTGGCACAAGCTCGTTGACTTCGATAATCGTCACCTTCCAACTCGTTCACGTGGAGCCTAATCTTCTCCACCGCTTTCGAGCCCAAGATTTCACTTGGGCCGCGCAAAAATATCGGAAACAATTCTTTCTCGTAAACAGCATCGTCCGTCCCCGATTCGTCCACGGATTTGAGCATGAGCTCCGTTATGCGTTTCCTTGGCCTCGGCAAACTCTGAACTTGTTCGCGAACCGCAACGAAATCCTCGGAACGCCATCGAATTTTGCATTTATCGAGTTTCGTCATTTCCCGCAATTCGGCTATGGTGAAGGCGGCCTGCAGCGGTCCTCGGCGTCCCACCATCCAAACTTTACGGACTTTGCTTTTCGCTAGTTGGTCTAGAGCGTAAGAAGTTATGTCCGTTTTCTGAAATATAAGATTTTCAATGATTAATTTAAAAAACTGACGATTTTGGAAATTGAATACTGTCGTCACAAATGCGAAATGATTGAGGCATCGTGCTCTCAGTGATCATTCGAGGGGAAGAAATATATGAATTACTGCTATTCACCTTCAATTGATCGACTGGAGTTAGAAGCATCCTTGCAATGTCCATTGCAACGTTTCCTTGACCGACTATCACCGCGTCTTCTACATCTAAATTCACTTTGAGATCTCTGTCATTCGGGAATCCGTTGTACCAGCCTACAAATTTACGGCCTGATACAACGTTTTCTAAATTTTCCCCGGGAATTCCGAGCACGTTGTCCTCCTCTGCGCCATACGTCTAGAAAAGAATTAAATGCTTTATAACACAAATAAATTTCGGAGATATCGGGTCGCAGTAAAGATAAACTTAAATGATCGCAAAAAAAGTTAGTGGGTATCCAGTTTTAGCAATGAAACGAATACGAATTGCAAAAAATCATAATACCAGTAATACAGCATGGTAGTTTTCCATCAATTGTTTCACAGTCACGTCCTTGCCTACGTTGACATTACCGAAAAACTGAACACGCGGATTAGTGGCAGTTTTGTGAAAGGTATTGATAACATTTTTAACTTCCGGATGATCAGGAGCCACGCCGTAACGCACCAAGCCGAATGGTACCGGCAATCGTTCCAAAATATCTACTTTTACCTCGCTAGATGTCTGAAAAAAATATAATAGAGATCAAATTCAACGAACAATAAATAAAAAAAAACAATAATGAATTTATAAGATTATAAACACTATTAATTAAATTATATATTCAGCCATATATACGCTCAATATAGATAAGACAGCGATTTGAAAAATTTACCTTTACTAATTGCTGCGCAGCGTAAAATCCGGCCGGGCCAGCGCCAACGATACAAACGTTTGGAGTCACGCTTTTTCCCGATATATTTCGAACACATTGGACAACGTTATTGAGCTTCATGACTGTCCTCAATCTACAAAAAAATTATATTGCTATCAATATTAAGAATGCAGTTATGAAATATCGTTTTTTTAGAAGTATTCAGCCGAGGCTCACACTGCGCATTCTTTTCCGCACTGCTTCAACAGGTCTCGTTATGATACTGACAGATAAAACCTACTCTAGAGACGGGAATCACCGTTAACGACATGTAAGGCAATCCGGGTCAATGCTTCGTGAACCGCACTGGCTCTGGCTATCGTGAATTGTTAAATCACGCTTTTTCCACTGAACGCACACAATTATTCAGCTTCTTGCAACTATTTCAAAAACACTTTTAATTCATGAAGAAATTTTGCCAATAATTCAACGGTAAGTTACCAATAAATCTCCAAACATTTATTCATTATTCATTACAAATATCGATCCATAAATATATGTTTTACTAGTAAATATCAATCTAAAAATATATGTTTTACTATGCGACTGTGTCGATTTTTTTTATACACTTCAAATTAAGCGAAAGATTACGTTCCTCTGACTTCTTTTTTATTCCTCAAAATTATCAGCTATGTGGCATACGTAATGCTTGATAATCCAGTGATTAATGTTGATTATATGTTTGTAGAAAGGTGAATCTAGAAACGAAACGTGCCATTTGAAATGGGGAAAAAAAATAATATTAGTCGGTAAAAATCGTCTTCGCGGTATCTTTTTTTCTTACCACAGAGCGTCGAGATTGGTAGAATCGACAAAACCGCTTCGTCCTTGCGCTTCGCCTCGTTCGAAGCTTTCGCAATTTCCTTCAAGTTTAGCGCAACATCTTTGTCCAGAGTGTTGCCTTTCAGAGTAATTACACATCCCATTTTTTCGCTCGCTCTCAATTGGAGCGAATCGAACGTATTAGCCAAGAGATGCAAAAGCCCTACGCTCAACTGCGACTGCAATGAATATCCGAGGAAAACGAGATTGTGATTTTCCTCGAGACTCGCCATCGCGTCGACGACTTCGGTTATCAATTTGTGACTGTCCGGTGCGGCGGTGTATTCGAAGTTAAGAACTTTGTTGGCATCGGGGTTTTCTTGGATGAATTCTTTTATGTTTTCGAGCGACGGTATCCGCGCCGTGAAGCCTACTTTGTGCGCGATCTCGAGAGCGGCATTGGACATTTTGAGTATCGATGCTGCGCAGAACTTTGAGCTTTCTATGCTTTTGTATGGCTTTCCGGTCGATATCCATAACTTGTCTGGGATACCGTTCGACTGAAAGGAAAATATGATAAAGAAAATCTCGATAATGCACAAATCTGACTCTTTTACGTTACGGCGCATACGTTCCATTACATTCAGTGTAAATTTCAAGCTGCTAAGAAGCCAAAATCCCAAAAAAAATTGTAGCTCGATTGCAGATATTCACTTACATCATTTTTACACTCTGAATCAAGGGCAGCTTCGCCGTGGTAAATCGAATTAAGTATGTACGATAATCTAATCAAACGATTAGATTAGATAAACTAGATAGAAATGTGCAACTCGTACAAACGAATCTTACAGTACTTTTTATAAGAGAGCGTTCGAGGCTGCAAATGAATTTGGACATCGCTCTGTTATTTTTTAAATAACCGTTTACAGAGCATCTTTCATAAGAAAGCCAAGAATGTTTAACTGGATTTTTCATAGCGGGTATTTTTTAAACCGAAAATAAAAATAAACGGAGCAACCATTATGCAAATTTGGTGTACGTCTTTTTCAGTTGAGCCGCGGCAAAGTAAGCCGACGATGCAGAGCACAAACTGCTTTGAAAATTTCATTAAAATGCGAAAGATTTATCATTGTGAAATAATTGTGTTATGCTCACTCTGAACTTATCTTCCGTGTCCGGTACCGCGAGAAATTTCAGAGCTTCGGCGAGCATGGAGAGTCGTTGTTTCGGACTTAAATTTTCTCTCTTCCGTCGCGTGTTGTACGAATCGGGCGGACTTAGAAAATCAATGAAAGCCGAACACTGCTGAGCCAATTCAGTTTTCCCAACTATTTCCATTTCTTCCGAAGGCAAAGGGTTCAAATCGTAGTTCCGGATGAAACGATCGGCGACCATGCGTTTTATCTTCCTCACGTCGGCGTCGCCGTGATAATCGTCGGTGTCGTTGCGAAAGGTTCGCATGTTGCTCAGGATGACCTCGCACTGGTGAGCTTTGAAGAATTCGCCGCAAGCGACGATTTGCTCGACGAATAAATCGGGAATATCGCTGCGACGAAACATTGCCGTGTCGGACGGAGCCTCGTAACGACGACGAAGCGTATCCATGTAGGGCGCGACGAAATCCGGTCCCGCGAAGCCGATGCAAACGACGTACACCTCGGAATTTCCTTCCTTGCTCGTGACCGGCTTGTTGACGACAATTCTCTCGAAGCAACAGGACAACAGGTAGACCAGATTGATCGTTTGATGCTCGAAAATCGTGAATAACTTCATGAGAAAATTACCGCCCCGTCGGAGCAGATGAAGAGCCGCGAGAGCCTCGCAAAAGTGCAATTGGGAAACGACTCCTTCCTGCTCCGCGGGCGTATCCAAGCAGTCTATACTGCCGTCGGCGGTGACCAGAGCGACGTCGGTACCGGCACGTGCCACGAGAGCGTCCAGATTCTTCAGATCCATCAGATTTCCCGTATTGTCAACGCCGAAAAACCAATTTTTCAGCGTGGGTATGATAAAACGATCGTCGTTTACCATTCGCGACAACGAATTCCCTTCGTAGTGAGGATTCAAGGTGGTTGCCAACCAATTCCAGCGTATTTCTGGCGCTCTGAGCTTGAGCCAGTGGTTCAACGCAGCGACGAAAGCGCCCGGCGCCTCACACAAGTGAACGGAATTCAATCTACCTTCCGCTATGGTTTTCTCCGATACGAGAGGAAAACTGGACACGTTCTCGTAGAATTTGCACCAGGCTTGTGTTAAAAACTCTGGCTGTATGTCGCAGCGAAGACGACGTTGAACCTCCCCGGCTTTATTCCTTCGCCTTGTGTGATGACTCCATTCGGCAAGCCCATAATCGTTGAGTTGACTCTTCGTGTCGTTCAGTTCTTTCTTCAGATTCTGCAGGGCCTCGACGCTCCAAGGCTCCGACACAAACATATCCTTGGCCTCCGGAAGCTCGAAACCTGTGTTGACGATTTCCATGCGTTTGTTGAAGAGACTCGCGACGGCAGCATCGGCCGTTGCGTCCACGTAGCATTTTTTATTGGCTCGCGCTTCTCTGGAGCTATCGAACGCCATGGGCAGATGCAATTCCGATGATTGCAAGAAATTTCTCTTCCTCGCGCAGCGACGACGACGATTTTCCATTTTGGCAATTTATCGATCGCAAATTTTGAGCGAAATCATTGTCTTTTTCCAATGGCTCTTTCTTCTTATTTGTCGTTTTTTTCAATGCCTGCCGCTGGAAATTCAAGCGTTATTTTTTGCGTTCCGCATAATTGTTATGAATCTATCGCAACAAGGAAGTTTTCTTTTGGTATCATCAACGTCAGCGGCGGGAAGGGAAGAGAAAAAAAGTAGAATGATTTGTTTGTAAATAGAGTTGGTGCACAACTTGTTGCCTCGGCTGAAATAGTATTGAAAAATCTCATTCTCACCTTGCGAAAGCCGGTGAGTTCGTGAAACGCGGTATCGATCGAGAATAACTTGTGTCACACACTTCGACAATCTCTGCTTTTACCGCACGAGTAAACGGAAAGCAAAACTATGACGAGAGCATTGCATCAGTGATGAATCCGTCGTTTCGCGGTGCGCCCGGTTGCGCGTGCGATGGATTAGAAAATCAGGCACGAGCAAATAACCGGTCAAATTTCCGAACAGTTATCGCGGTTGCAAAACCAATCCGACAAAAATTCTATCCTCAATTTTCAGCTTCCGCCGATTGATTTATCGCCGTTTAATCGGATATATGTCGATATATCGACGCACAAAAACCCTTTTTTCTTAGTGTTACGTGAAAGAAAAAAAAAACAATAAATGGAATATTTCCGTTGCGATAACTGGCAACGGTTGTTTTAACGAACCGATCAATGTAATACGTTAATATTAATGATAAGATTCGTTCGTTTATTCTTGTGGATGAATTGTTCATCCTTAGATATTGTAGAAATTATTAGATACATTTACTTACATTGGGCGACTGTGTGCAGTTGAGGCATCGTCCGGTATCGCGAGCCGACTAACCACTGAGCCGCGCAGTGCAGCGGCAGTGTTCCGCCATCCGCGGTGTCGTCTGTATCCGCGCCGCTGCAGCGTACGAGTGTTGAAACCGTGAGCGAGTGTGTTGCAAATTGAAAGTCGCAATACCGTGCCGATTCGACGTTCAAATCGTTGCGGCTTTAACGTGAGATCGGCCGAACAATGCTGTGAAAAACGAATTTAGGAGAATACAATAATTATTCCATATCCGTCAGTGTTGATCGTCGGTTAACCCTTCCAAGATGTCGGATAAGGAAGGGGATACCTTCTGCAAAAAAATGCGAAAAGCTACTAGAGAGATACACGCAGTTAGCGATGCTCTCGTCAATGCCAAACTCGCTTTTGGTAAGCGCTACGGCGTCAATGAAAAACACTTTGTCGAGTTGACATTTTTTTTTTGCAATCCATACATGAAAATATATAGGTATACTGTATTGTTGTAAGGCTTCGCAACTTTTTTCCACCTGAGACCTGTTTTCACAGTCATTTGTTTTTCTAGACACATGTGATGGAGAGCTGAGTTGAGCTTAATTTTTTTGTTTTGAATTTGTCTTTTGCAGGTTTTCACGATGACAAGGTTTGGGCAGATGGACTACTGGTGTTCTACGAAATTTTTAGATACTTGGAAGGCGCGATGGATCGATTGAAATCGACGAAAATCGGTCTACTGAATTTGTCGGGACTTCGTCGAGCCGAGGCTTTCGAGCAGGACTTGGAATACTACTTGGGAAAGGGTTGGATGAAAAATTATACACCGAGGTATCGAGCACACACTATACATTGGATAAACTAGACAAACTACCAGTATCACATAGAGCTTATAAGATAAACTATCAAATGACATTATTAAGGAAGTACCGGCAATTTACAAACACTTCTCAATGGGATAAAAATCTGAAAAAAATCAGGAATATAGAAGATGCTAGACAGAATGATTTTGCACAATAAATATATCAAAACGTTATTAACAAATTAATGAAAAAATTAATTGTTCAACAACATAACCCGGGAACTTACCTTTTTTTTTTTTCAAATGAAAACGACTCGTTAATTTTTCCCAATACCTATGAATTTTTCAAATAACTCTGTCAAATTTTTTAAAATTACGTTTTTCTTTTAATTAAGGAATCACTTTCATTAGAAAAACAGAATTAAGGTGCCGGGTAATATGTTAAACCATTCATTTTTTCATTAATTTATTGATAACATTGTGATATTATTATTATGCAAAATCAAATAAATAAAAAATAAAAGTGAAAGAGGAAAGATAAAAAGATCAAATCAAGCAGCTGATTCGCGCATCTGAATAATAATATTTTTACAAAATCGAAGACAGTTCCAATGGAATGAAAGAATCAACCTTTGCTGAAAACTTTTTGCAGGGAAAGTGTTGTGAAATACCTGATGCGACTGAGGGAAGTCGAGGACACGGATCCGAGCTTACTGATGGCGTACATCTACCACTTGTACATGGGATTGCTCAGCGGTGGTATAATTTTGCGCAAGAAGCGTCAACTCGTCCAAAAAATATCGCCGTTCAAGGAGTCGCCGAGGGGCGGCGACGCGATAACCGATTTCGGGGAAAAAAGTATCCACGAACTGAAGAGCGAATTGCGCAGCACGATGAACGGAATCGCCGACAATCTCGACGAGGACACGAAAAACAAGCTCATCGAGGAGAGCAAGATCGTGTACGCGCTGAACAATGAAATAATCCGAAGTGTTCGCGGCGCGGGCATTGTGATAGTCAAAAAAGTTACTTACTTCATTATCATACTCGTACTACTTCTATACGCTTTTGTGGTTCTTTTTAAAAAATAGATATACACACACATATGTCGCTCGGCAATTTCTTCTTCCAAAGTTGTATATATATATTTTTAGGAACTCTAGCCCGACCCTTTAACAGTTGTGATTCTCCATCCGCGCGCTGTAACGATTCAGAAAGTAAATCGACGATTGGAAGGTAGATAGATATTTATTTGAATTATAAATTTTGCATTAAAAAAATAATGTATATTAAAAGAGAAACAAAAGATATTTATTGAAATTTCGTAGAACCACCTGATTCACGATCGCCTCGCTATGTCAAGATAATCAGGGGGAAAGAACGTTCTCTCTGGAGCAATAGGCAATCGAACGAATAAAAAAAAATAATCTGAAAAGATTGCTTTAAAAAAAATAGTTCGCATGATTTCACGAAGGAGACAGAGGTCCATTGATTTCAGGCGAGAAAAACAAAATTTAGTTTATGTGAAAAAAAAATCTGCTGAAAGTGCGTTTTTTTTCTCTGAAATCGATGGGGCTCCTGAGTGTGAAAAGAGAGTGAAACTGAAACTAATATCACTGATTCTATCGCGAGTTAAAAGAATAGACGGCGGTAAAAACTCTCAAATTTAATTGCAGGTAGAATAAGTAGTATTTTTTTTCCTTTTTCTGAGAAAATGTTGGCGTTGAAAAAAATGCTTCATCGATATGCTAACAGACGTTCGACCTTCGTGTTTGGCGTCGAACAAAAGATACAAGATTCTATCGACTAAAAAGAAAGAAAGAAAACAGTTCAGTCAATGAACCGTTTTGAGATCCAGGTTTACTTACGTCTACATCAACGAGTCGTCTGTCAATAGTTATAATTGATGGTATATCACATATTTTTCGCGCATTTGTCGAATGAACATCAGCAGGACTGTCTATTCATTAGTCGTCAACATTATTCATTAGAAAGATTGACTTCCTAAACGACAATATTAGTTCGCGTTGACGAGAAACGCGTTGACTATATCAGTGGGATGTAAATATTCCCAATTCTTACTGTAAACTTGCAAATTTAACGCGTGCGACTCTTAGAAACAATTGAGTACAGCCTGCCTGTCGAATTTGAAATGAGTCCAAATTTTAGAATTAAATTCGAGAGACAATTCTTGAGCGGTCGGACACGTCTGTCTCATGAACGGCGATTTGTTTCCGTGCTGCAATGAACCAAATGGGGACGGAATATCTTTGATGTCCGATGCCAATTTTTGAGCAGCTTCGCCGAACAATAACGATTTTATATTGCCACCGGTGACTTGTTCGTTCGACTCCTCCTTCGCGCGGTTCCGATCGCCTGCAAAAAATGTTGTTCATCGTCAGAGTTTAAATTCGAAGAAGAAACTCGACGATAAAACGACGCGGCGGTTATCGCACCTTTCGTTTTATTCGTTGAAATTTGACCTTTGTAGTTGACTTCCGCGCACTTGACGGATTGTACCGCCGTATCTTGCATTGCGGAACGAGGCGGTGGTGCTCGAGGACTATCGATCAATTGTTTCGCTAATACAGCGACCGACTGATCCTCGTCCGGTTCGCCGAACAGATTACGTTTGAAGGCACCCTTTGGAACGTTTTTACTATCGAGGCCAGCCTTTTGCGAGCTCTTACTGTCGAATGCGCTTCGTCGACTTCGGCTCGGCGACGTATTCAATCGTCTCGCGTTCTTCAAGTCCGGTATATCGTTCTACGCACATCGAGATATTTCACAGTTATCGATGAACATTTTCATCGCGAATGAGTTGTTATTTGTGCAATGAAAATTGCCGATCACCTGCACAGATTGTGATATCAACTGTTGTTGACGTTTGCTCTTGGAAGTCGTTTCAACATCGCCCAGAGACTTGTGTCGATGCCTTCGCGTCGTCGGTATATTCTTTTCGCGCTGCTGTTTCTCCACGACCCATCGTTTCATTCGTCTGAAATAATGAAAAAAGACAATGTTTCTCGTAAATAGAATCCTTCGATAGGATTCCGCTTCATTTTCTTAATTCAATTACGTATGTATTCCTCGAGACAAATACACCTGGATTTTATGAACAAATAAACAATAAATAAGTCATTGAACTGTTCATTGAAATTATTGTTATTGTTGATGCTGTACTGAGTCGAGCTACTGTGGCAAATATCACAGAATGAAATGTTAATTACCAAAAAATGAAAAATTTACATGTACATAAATAAAAAATTATTAAAATTGAAAAAATTGTATTAATCAATTTACTTTTTTCATACATTTAAGAAAATTTCTTTTAGATACCAAATCTTGTTTTGTCGTTCACTCACTTGACGAATGGAACAACCATGAAAAATGCGTTTGGCCCAACTCCCATTTTGACCTTCGGAGTCATGTCCTTTTTGTTGTTGGGCAAGTCGGCCAGTGAGAACCACTCGACGTTTTTAATCTCCTTTCGCGTCTTGGGTTTGAACTTTGTGTTCATTCGAACGCCGGATATGATGTAAAGCCGCACTAACTGATCGTGTATAGTCGACTCTATGTACTCGTTCTTGTCTATCAGATCGGATATGTCGAAGCCGGTCTCTTCGAGAACTTCGCGCACCGCGCAGTGCGAGGGATCCTCGTCCTCGTTGACTTTGCCCTTGGGAAATCCCCAACTGTGCTTGGCCCAGTAACTCTGGACGAGCAGAACTTTGGTCAGATCGTCATTGAGGACGATAGCGCCAAACGTCGGCACGCTCTGTTTGTACTCTCGCCATTGCTCGATGACGGAATCTATGTGCGCCACGTGAGGCTTCAAAAAGGGAATATGCTGAAAGATGTGAGTAGCGAACTCCTTTATGCCGCAACTCTTCAACTTTCGATTGTCCTCGGCGCAATAAAAATCCAGGTAGAACCAATGCGCCAACTCGATTTGAAAGCATATTCGTACCAGATCCTTGCGCTCTTCCTCGGGTACGTTGATTATGAAACGACTGAAAAACCGATTTAATTTTATCGTCGCTACGCGCTTGTCTTTGATCAATTTTTTTGTTGTATTTTTTCCAGCTCGTTATGTTCGAGCTTGTTTTGAAGTATTTAACGTGCGATCGTAGGGAGAATCGAAGCGCAACGAATCTTGCGAAACCTAACCTGCTGAGATCATCCAAAATGTCCAGCGGGATCGACTGTTCGGCCATTTTTCAGCGACTCTCGGCGTATGTATTGTCGATCGTCGATGGTTCTCGATGCCATAAAATAATAACGTGCTGCCGGTTGCGACAAATTAACAGAAAATTGGTGAGTCCTTTAAAAAAATCAACGATACAACTGGTCAACTGTTAACTCATCGGCCCTCAGATATGATACAGTAGAGACGCAGGTGCGTATTGCTGCGTACACTATTTAGTAGTGGAAACGGGCGGCGTGCGACACGGGGGTTCGATGCTGTTTGCTTGATTCTGATTGGCCGTTCGGATGATTATTATTCGCAAGATAAGTCTCTGTCGTACCGACGACGAATCACTTCGACATAATTTTCGACGAAAGCGCCACCTCGGTAAATTGCGATTTACTAGTTCTTAATTACAGGCTATTTCGACCACCCTCGCGTTTTCGCCGCACACTACGCACATAAACCCACTTATTTTACGCCGCCTCACACATCGGCGTCGTTGCCTCAGATCGGTGAATCTGCGCGTGCATGCGCATCTGTGTGTGCGGATTGCCAGTTGTCGTGGGTGTTGGTATATTTCCTCGACGACGAATTTCGAGGTGTCTCGATCCAGTGTTTCTTGATACCGAACGATAATATTCCTCGCTACATCAACGCGATCGAGGAGCCGTAATCTCATTCGATCATGGACGAGTTACAGAATTACAGGCTCCAACTTCAGCAGGTGAGCCATTTGTTCGTTACGTTCTTAACCTTGACTCTTTGCTCTTTCGTGAACGAGCCAGATCTTTTTTTTTCGCTATTCCGTACGTCGACACACTCTTTCCAGTTGTCAACTTTTTTCCTTCCGACTCGCGACTTCAACGAATATTTGTTCTCATACGAATTCTCGTTGTCATTATCATTATTGATGAAAAATCGGAAATCGCATTATTATTATGATCGTCATGAATGAATCAAAATTGAAATTAAGTTATTGTTATTATTATTTTCGTTATTATTGACAAATGAAATTTGTGATTCAGGTGGAAGCGGCGCTCACCACTGATCCCACCAATGAGGAATTATTGAAACTGAAAATAGATCTCGAGGAAGTTATAGAGCTTACTCATGATCTCATCAAGTCCCAGCAGCAGGAGAAGCGTCAGGCGAATGGAATGGACGCGAAGGATCCTATATTACTCGCCGTGCTCGCCAACAAATGGAAAGTTGGCGATCAGTGCATGGCGCCGTGGAGCGAGGACAACAAGTCAGTAGACTTTATGTCATCTTTACACGAAACCACAACCTTTAGTGCAGTCCCATCAGAGACAAGAGAAAATTAAAACGTAGCGTTGTCATTTGTAACATCGTTGACAATTTTTTTTTTTCTGATAGACTCACATTTTTTGTCATATTTTTTTCAAAACCGTAAAATCTGAAAGAAACAAGAAAATATATTATATTGTAAAGCAATAGTAATAATCATAATTATTTTTATCAGAAGAAAGAATATATCATTATTATTATTTTTATATAAAATAATAATAATTATGATGTGATATTAGGAAATTTATGGCCTAACCGACGTTAGAAAATTCACCAAGATTCATAATCACGAAATCTAAATGTCTCAACTGATTTAACGTCTAATTTTCATCTCAAACAATACCAATTGGTTTTTTCCTTCCATTGAAAATTGCCTGGATCGATTCCAGTCAAAGTAAAGATGTATGTAAACGGAATTCTGAAAACTACATTCATATTAATTCCGTCGGCAATGAATGCCAAAGTTAATCCTTTAAGTGGGATTAAAAGAGTTGATCCTTCGAGAAGGATTGACTCGGACATCCATCAAGCTGGACGGTAACTTCGCAGATTATTGGAGTTACGGAAATGAAAATATTGACGAACACATTTGTTGCGTTCAGATACTACGAGGCAACGATAGATTCAATCGGCGAGGATGGAGCAGTTCACGTGACCTTTGACGAGTACAAAAACACTGACGTTACGATGCTGAGTCAGTTGAAATCGGCGGCAAAGAGGCCGGCGTCCGATTGGGCGGACCAGAAATCGAAGTAAGTCTCGTCGCCAATATCTCTAACATTGATTATCTCATGTTATTCATTGAAAGACAAACACGTCTTGTCCTTGTTCCAATCTCGCTAATCCTACATTTTTCCACCATGTCTCTTATTTGCCCGTATTGTCGCCGAAAAAAATTCTTTTCGTCGCCTGCGTTATCGATCCCAATTTCGTAATCATCCCCCATCAATGAAATCCAGAAGAAGGTAACGCCAATGAGTTGGTAACTTTTAACGTGGCACATGTACGTTATCGTGTGCGCAAGCAAATCGAGCCTCCGACGACGAGTACAGTTTTTTCACGGGGACGTTCCGCGAACGGTTGTTCCAACTGAGCGTTCGCAAAATTAATTGTCAGGTGTTAAACTGTGTTTTAAAACAGTCGAGTCTTTCCAGAGGTAATGCTTGGAAATCGTGAATAAATATGTTATTTTGAATTTTTTTTTATATTCAGTTCTCAACATCGGAGGTTCGAGAATTCAGTAAACTTGTTAATTCCACAAAAAATGTGTACATTTATCACCCCACGTTGATAACCGATGTTGACTGTGATGTGCGAATACTTTCGACACCAGTTATCGAACACTCGTCGACACGATCGTCGTGTTAAAAGTGTCGTCGTTTTTTTATTTTTTTCTTGCAACAGCAAATCTTCACGTCACTGTAAGCGACTTTCTACAGGCATCATAGTGTTGTTTTTTCGCAGAAAATTGCAAGCCGCCGCCGTAGCGGGGGCTGATCCAAACAAGCAACGGGAATATCTTAAAAAAAAGAAACAGAAGAAACTTCAGCGCTTCAAGGAGCTCGAGGAGGAGCGAGAACAGGAGAAGAACAAATGGAAAGCCTTCACGGCCAAGGTCAGCGATAGTGTTTTTTTTTTTCTTTTTTACCACCAGCTTTTTATAGAAAGCAAATTTTTGCTGCATTCTTCTTGGTACAGCAATAAAGTTCACGTTGGTAATAATCTTTCTCTGTTTTATCAAAGACTTTTGATGGTCCGTTGGCGATTCTCTAAATTACTTATTATTGATGCTTTTGATTCGTAAAGTCGTCAAGTCTTTTTTTTACTACATAATATTAGATTTACACGGTGCCGATGGATGTTCTGGATGGTACATGATGTTAATTCCTGAATGTCCAATTTTTTTCTCTACAGTCTGCGAAGAAGGGCGTAGTGAAGAAGAGCATATTCGCGACACCGGAGAACGTGAACGGTCGCGTCGGGATCGGCACTTGCGGTGTCAGCGGTCGGGAGATGACCAAGTTCACCAACGGCGAGAAGTGGAGACGCGGTACATAAGATGGATTTGTAAATAGACGATGGAAGAGAAAAAGAAAACAAGCAGCAAGTTACCGCCGTTGTACTCGGCGATGCGCTGTGGGGAGTATGTTCGAGGGGATCGGCGTCTCGTACTTCACGAAAAAAAAAGTATTGTGTGCACGTTAAAAATATCATTGACAGTCTATTTCTAAAATTAATTGAAATGAACGAGCCGCCGTTATCGGCGTCCCATGGTTTACCAATAGTTTCCAATGATATTTTCGTTGAACACATTTTTTTAACCTTTTTTTTCGTACATCACACTCCGTTGCGCAATTGTGAATTCTCTCGTGTCGCGTCGCGAACTCGAGCAACGGACGTCGATTGTGCAACGGCTTCGTTACCGAGTCTTCTGAACTCTCCGACTACCAACTAATACTGGACGGTTACGCGCGCCGTCAAATACTTCACGACTATTCTCACTACCGACGACTTTTCTTCGTTGCATCGGCAGAATTGAAATACGCGGATACTCGCAGTGGACGTGCCGCGAAAGTGGCATTATTCTTACGTAGATTACATTGCAAAACACGACTGATAAGAACAAGAAACAAACATGAAATAAGGATTTTTCGTATGCTGTAATCCACTTAAACTCGTACGAATAAATGTATATTTTAAGGCTGAAATACTCGCCGCGAGGCGAGTCATTTCTTTTTTTTGTTTCCGAGCGATCGTTCGCGATGAGAAATCCACGAAAGGCGCGAGCGAACGGTAACCAGCAAAGAGACGAGCGAGCATTGTCGAGGATTTTGCTCGGCGTTTATTATCTCTTGTAATTCGTCGAGGTGAGGCTGGAAAGTGTGACGAACAAAATAAAAAATTATTCTGTGCGAATGTGTGTGCTTTAGTTTTAAGAAATCTTTTCGACTCTCGAAAGTTGTTTGTATGCAATCGACGAATCATACAAAATAAATGTATATTTTAAGGTGAAGAGTATCCCGACGGAGAGTGGTGTTTCCATCGAAAGATCTTCCTTACCGTGAAATCAGCGCCAAAGTCTTTCGGGAATGGAAATTGGAGATTGGAACGTGAAGAGTAAAGAGTTAACAACGTGGAATCGGTAAACTTTCAAAAGATTCATTTTAAAATCATTTTGTACAACGAGATATTCCTTTTCTACGATTCATATCAAAGTACTGAAACGGAACATATACGGTAATGTTAATTCCTATACGGCTATATATGTGTTGTTCTTTTGTTTATTGTTTTGCTGTTAATTGTATAGCGCGATACATTTATCGGTGTAAATCGTGATAGGAAATCGTCGTGGTGGCGATGGCCGCCTTACGAGCGTTTTTTTTTGGTACAAAACAATATAACAATAATACTCGATAATGATATTCAATCAATGATAATTAATGATCGTAATCGGTCAGAATTAGTTTCGTTTGACGAAACCGCGGTTTTCCGCGACTATATCGTTAGTACAGTTCTCATTTTCGTGCGTTTGTGAAACGATTCGTTTTTTTTTTCGTCTATTTTTTTAAGATTCGTAAATATACTGGCAGTAATTCGGGAGCAATGCTCGCGCGAATATAGGATTGCGGGATACGGAAAGGTACGGTTCGCGAGTCAGAACGTGGGAGCTCATTTTTTTTTTCGTCGAGATCCGGTGGAAATATTGACGATTGGATTTTCCAATGGCTTCCACGCGCTGAGTCACCGATCCGTTTATTCCCGCGAAGTCTTATGTGCCCTCGATAAGCGTGTATTCTGGCCGATTAAAACGACTCGCGCTTATTGACTCCCTACAAATTTTTCAAACAATTAGAACCTTACTTTCATCGATCGATTATTCTCGTCCGTTGACTGTTTTGCTTTGTTTTTTATTATCTATATACTTTGGCCATCCGACTGTGCTTTGGTTTCTTTTTTTTTTACGATTAATTAATTTTTTTATTTTTCCGAGATTCGGCGAGATCGGAATCATAGAGGCTTCAGCGTCGTGATTCGTATTATACTAAACAGATATTTACAAACGACTCTTTTTCCGACAGACGGGACACGGCAAAGCGGAAATGACATTGGAGCCGTCGATCACGATAGAATTTCTCTTGCGGAATTTAAGAAACGCCTTTTTCGTTTTCTCCGCTCGGCTATTTCACGCGTTCGCGCAAGAGGCCGAAGATCTTGGGTGACCATGATTGCACAAACTCCAATGGACAAGGAGCTATATCCTAGAGCATTTCGCTATGGTTACGTTCAGCTAGTCGCCCGCGCAAATTTACTGACGATATTGTTACATATTTTCGACGGCGGCAAATTGGCAGTCTTCCGAGACCCGCTTAGATTTCTGCTCTTCTTTGGTGATATATTTCTTCGTTCCGTCACTTCCGTTGCACACGATCATACGTGTATTGTGAATTCTTGTCTTTCTTGTTCCTTTCGCTGCTGGTACCTGCAACAGGTAATCAATAATTCATCGGCCACACTACAAATCCTATCCCTGAATTTAGACAAATCTTGTATAGTCCCAAGAGTCTAGAAGATCCAAATAATTTCCATTTAAAACAAGTAATCAATAACGTGTTCTGTTCTATATTTGCTTGGATTGATGGTAAAATATGACAATGATAAATATACCGGGCAAGCATGGTCTCAACGGCTTCGATGGGAAGTCTGCCAAGGCTGCCGCCGTGTCGAGTTGCAATGGACAAACCCTGCCAATCCCTGTTGTCGCGATCCCGATCACGATCGCACTCCGCCTCGCTCAATTCTCGGCTATCGCTGAATCCGCTCGGTGGCAAAAGCGTCATGTCCTCCACCGAACTGCGCACATTTTACGAAACAAAAATCCATGTAAAAAAGACAACATTGATCTATGTATCATAACGTCAATCACATTTGCGTAGGGTCAAACGCCAAGATCAAAGAACATCGATAGTTTTGAAAGAAAGTATACGTATCTATTTTAATACTTTCTAAATGAGATCATAATGGATCTAGATACGATCAGGAAATGGACGAATAAAATGAACGTATTGGTACTGAGTGCTATTTGGAAACAGACAAACCTTGGCTACCTGCGAGTGGACCGGCTCGGCTGTCGACTGCGCCTCCTGCCAAGCGACGGCGAGCCTTCGTTGTTGGACTCGGTGCTAGATTCGACGCCACGCGAGAAAACGTCTGCAAACGAGTTTTTTTAATACTTTTAAGATGTTTGATTTTGTTTTCATTCGATAAGAAACAAAAATTAGATCGATAATAAGTGAATTCTTGTTGCAAATTTAACTACAATTGTAGGATTCACTTCTCGGTGTAATTTCAATTCTCTTCTATACAAGGACAATTTTTACTTGGTTTCCACAATTTTTGCAGAGAGTGAATACTTTTTTTTAAATTAATTCATGCAAGCCCCAAATGACACGCAAAGTAGGTGAACTTGAAAAAATGAATTTTTAATCAATCGCCCAATTATTGCCGAATAAATTGGAATCTTCTGTTTTGTTAAGTATTTTTATAATACTTATTCCCTTTGTCAAATTTTCTTTTCCGTCACCTCACCTCTGCAAGGCTTCACCGGGACTCTGTAACTCGGTCCGGCGCATTCGCCGCAAGGACTTCCAGACGTGTCGCTTCCGGAGCCCTGGCGGCTCGAACGCATTTTGCTCTCGGCTTCGGCGATACTTGGAAAATATCGTTGCTTGTGCCATCTTGGAGTTTTCGACCTGGGCGATAAACATTAATTAACAAACACCAAAGTAATCGAGTAACTTGTGGAAGAATGGCACAATCGTAAGATTGATAAAAAAAAAAGAGGTTTATTGAGATTGTTGTACCGTTCAAAGTCAACGCTCGATCTCTCGTAGTCTATAGTGTTGATGTCCTCGTTCTCGAGATGACCGAATGTCTTGAATTGCATGGTATAATCCAGCGTGGCGGTCGTTACGGACCGATTCTCGCGTCCGGGCACACTGAAAGTGGCGTACGGACTAATTTCGTACATTTCCGAGCCATGATCGTTGGATTTGTGATTGTCCTGCTTGACCGGCGAGCTCGTGTAGACTTGATGATTTCTTCGATTATCACGCTCGGCCGTAGATTTCAATTGAACGGTCGACATGCAGCTCGACATGTGATGATGAGATTGATGCTGGGCCTGTTGACCTATACCCAATCCCGGCTGTTGCTGTTGTCCCGGCATTATTTCACCGAGATAACTCGTACGTCCGTTGCGTTTGAGCATAACGTAGCCAACGATTACCGCCGAAAATATCAAAATAATGGCGCAAACGAGGGGAACGATGACGTAGAGAACTTTGTGATTCGGCGGCGATTTGATTGTATCATCGTCCATTATCAGATCGTTCGGTGGTCCGATGCTGATACCGCTCAACGTCGTCGTCGCGAATTCCATCTTCGTCTGCGTCGCGCCCGCGTCGTTGTGAGCGGTTAAGCGCAAACTGTACCACGCCGCCGGTTTGAGATCTCGTATTATAAGATTCTCCGTTGCTTTGCTCGCGACCAATATCCACGGCTCGGTGTTTATTCTTCTTCTGTACTCGACCGTGTAATATTGTATCGGGCAACCGCCGTTCGGCCATGATAGAAGATTAAGACGAACCGACGTCGAATTCGCGGCTATTATCTCGCGCTCTTTGGGCAACGGAGGTGCTAAAAAAAGAGAATTTTTTTATTTGATAAAACTTTTTTTCATTACAAATAAAATGAAAATTTGAACTCGGAAATCCAATCGGAAAACAATGACTGGAAGCTTCCCAGGAATTTGCTCTGTGAAAGAAAAATCAGAAGCGAAGATTGGTAAAAATTGAATTACTGACCGGTTCCCTTGGTAGTAGAACTGATCAGCGGGCTTGGATCGCCCGTCCCGACTCTGTTGTGTGCCGTAAGATGAGCGAGGTAAGAAGAGCCGCACTTGAGTCCGCTCAGAGTAAATTCCGTTTGCTCGGGTGACAAGGCGATCTCTTCCCAGCCGCTCTGATCCTTTTTGTAACTAAGCACGTAGCCCTGAATCGTCGCTCCGCCGTTGTCCGGATGATTCCAACGGAATTTGATGCTGTGAGTCGTCGTGTATTGAAGTTCGAGGATCGGTGCTCGCGGGGGCATTACAACGACCAGCGTGTACGTTATCGAGTCGTCGCCGAAGAGATTACTAGCCGAGCATGTATAATTTCCGGCGATCGATTGCTCCAGACCTGAATGGAACATTTTTTTGAAGACTAAGCTCTTTGTCGTTTATTCGGACGAAAGACTTACAAAAGTTTTCGATTCCGCGATATTTACCGTGAATATTTAGATGTCCGTCCGCGGTCACCTCGTAGTGCCGTCCCGTCGATATCTGAATATTTCTGTGGGTCCAAATGGGTTGCGGCGTTGGATTACCGACCACCAGGCACGAGAGTGTCACCGAAGATTTGACTGCTCTTCGCAGAAGTTGAGAAAACGATGCGACTCTTGCTGGGGCTGTAGATTAATTAATTTATTTGAATAAATGGATATTACAAAAAAATGCAAAAATATAGATTCACTTATTTCCATAAATCAACTCTTATTCTCGCTCGCATTTTCAAAATTCTTATAGTTGGGATAAAAAAAAAAGGTGTTCATACGGTCAATATGAAGAAGTTGTTTCGGTGCAAAAATTGACCGGTCGGTTCGAGTGGTAAATGTTATTTATAAAATAAGAAATATAGTTACGGTCGGGTGGTCTGTGATGGTAACAATCTGTAATTTATCGAGCAAAGGTCTAGGAAATCTTGGACGGTGGTGAAAAATACGTTACCCTGATTTATCAGAATTAAATAGAACTGTAGGATTTCAAAGACTCTTTCTTGCCTCTGGTATTTGTCGTTTGCGTGACGATGGTCGTCGGGTCCCCTTCGCCGATTGCCGTTGTCGCGGAAACCCAAAATTCGTAAAGCTGACGCTCGGTGAGGCCGCGCAGTTCCATTGTCAGTGTGTCAGTGGGCAGCGAGGGAGGCTCGTGCATGATGTGCGGATTGTGCCGACTAGCTCCAGCCTCCTTGCTGTACACCGTGTACTGTGAGACTTGCCCGTTCGGCTGCAAGGGCGGAAGCCACGACACCAGAATGCTATCTGCTGTTAGCGCCAGCGCTTTTATTCCCGCTGGAGGACCGGGAACTGAAATCGAGAGAAAATAAGCACGAGATACATTTTCTTGTATTACACGATTGCAAAAAAAATGCAAGTTGAAAAAAGAAAGCCCTTATTACTCCACAATAAATTCAAAGCTGGAGCGAATAAAAAATATTGCTTACCATCCTCCTCGGTCGTGCAGAAAATCGGAGGACTTAGAACACCGTCGCCCGCTCCGGTGTACGCTAAAACGCTGATCGAATAGTTGGTATACTTGTACAAAGTATGCAAAAATGTTTCTTCGTTCGATATCCTCTTTACATCGCCAACTGTTGAGATTTCCACTAGAAACGAAAAATGAAAAATCGAGTATATATCGATGACAACAAAATTTTCATAGCAAAGGGACGCTTACTGTTGTCAGTGGGAACTGGTCTGTAAGAAACTTTGTAGCCCTGAATAATGCCACCGTGCAGATGCGCGGGCGGTGCGCTCCAAGATACTCTGACGCTCTGTGACGATAGCGGAGTGCAGGTAATCTGTGTAGGCGGTGCCTCCGGAACTGCATTTGTCAATAAGAATGATTGAAAAAATCGTTGAATTCTGTTGTCTGTTCTCGAGTGTTATCGGTCCTGTTCAAGTGTACCCACCGCCTTCCTGTGTTGTACCGACGACCGATGGACTCGGCGGACTACTGGCTATGCTGTTGAACGCTTTGATCGATATATCGTACTTTGTAAATTTTCTGAGACCCGTCAGTTGAACCTTCGTTGTTGCCCAACCGTTCACCGTCAAACTTTTGCTCTGATTTACACCCGCCGAGGTTGACGATGAATATTCCGACCACGTTACTATGTAACCGAGGAGATCTCCGTTGCAAGATTCCTTCGGAGGTGCCTGAAGATTTTATTAAAAAAAAATGAATACATTGAAATTAATACGTGTAAAGCACTTCTGGCATTTTTTTTAAATACAAAAGTAATTTGTTTACCTGCCAGTGAACAATTAGTTCCCCGGGCCCAGCGGACTGGACTTTCACGTTTTGCGGTGGCTCAGTTGGCGCTGGAATATTTAAGAAATTTCATTGCCTTGCTATTGTTTAGACATTTCTTCAGAAATTCAAGCTTGTCTTTTAAATCATAAAAATCGTTTTAAAGTTCCAGAACTCACAGAACTCACAACTCCTGACTCACTAATACCGTGAGTCTTCCGAAAGGTTTTTAGCGTCGTTGTTTTTTGTTCATTTTCTTGTCAGTCAATCTCAATGGGTGAGCTAATGCAAAAAAATAAAATAATAAAACAATATAAAATAAAATAACAAAACGGAATACAAAAACAATATAACATAATTTGCAATCTCTGAATAATGATGGCGAGAAGTAAATTTTTCAGATTGTTGTGCATGGTGATTTATCTTCAATTTTCTTATTTATCACATCTATTGACAAGCTTCACAAACGGCAAAAAATATGATTTTAAGTGACGACCTAAAAACTCCAATCTAATTTTAAGCTTATTTCCCACTATTTGTGCTAGTGATAATTTTTTTTTCTCACAACAGGATCGATTTACCTTCTTCCTGAGTTTTGGCGACTACAGGATCCGTCGGTCCGCTCGCATCTATCGAATTTATCGCGAAAATCCTGAAGGTGTATGTCACAGCAGGATGTAGTCCAGCTACAAGAGCGATTTCCTGATCCTCATTCCCGGAATCGTAACGAGGCAATACTGGAACATCGAAACTGTATTTATCTGAATTCTCCGTATTCCGAAACAATAGCGAATAAGTTGAATTTCGGTGGACAAACCATTGGACGTTGGATTCGCTGCGGCGGTGAAGCCCAAACTTCCCGGGGTGAATGTCACGTTGTGAGTTTTCGTTGGATCCCATTCGTCCACCGTTCCGTGCACTAATGCTCGATACTGGATCGTGTAATTTCTTATTGGACTATTACCATCGAAAGACCTTCTCCAAGATAGTCTTATCGATCTGGATCCTATTTCGATCACTTCGAGAGCCGTTGGTGGATCGGGTTTTTCTGTAAAAAAAATTCATTTCATTTGAGCTCAATTTTTTTAGGTCATTGACGAAATATCGATATCGATGCTTTTGGCGCAAAAAAATCAAACATGATAAATAGATCAGTCTATTGGAATTTCTCTTCAATCCAAGGGCTACTCATACTATCGATTTATAATCTGACCATTCTCATTTGTGAGAATTGAGTTACAATTCTTGATCAGACATACTTGAGATTAATTTCGAGAATATTTTTATTGCAATGATTATAACAAAATAATTTTCCAATCGTATCAGGAAAAAAAATGTATACCTTGAACAGCCAAGTAAACTAAGTGTTCGCTTCTCCCAAACGGATTGTCAGCCGTGCACCTATAAGTTCCGGAATCTTGCCGATCGCTGCTCCCGATCGACAACTGAGACTTGAGTCCGGTGTCAGTCTTCACTTGACTGATGCTCAATCTGTGATCGTTTGTGTCCAGTCGATCATTGTTGTGCATCCACTGGACTTCGATCGGATTGTCACCGATTACACTGCAGTCGAGTGTTACCGATTCGCCTCTCCTTATCGTCACATTTTTGCTGTGAAATTCGAATCTTGCGGGTTCTATGGAAAACAAATAAACAACGCTCATAATTATCGAATTCATAAATTCAAAGAAATAGACAATATCAATTGCTCGCGAGTTCAGAGCTGTGAGTAAACCGGGTATCACGTGTTTTTGTGTACTACATTTGCGATTAATTTTAAAATCTTGAAGTTTGGTGCCAAACAAGGTTTTGGTCGTAGAAATCGATAAAAAAAAAAGGTTCGCGACAAGACGCGGCTCGTTGGAGGAAATGAGGCTGAATTTAATCGATCGTTAATAGAGACAATAAAGATATTTATACCGTTTACGGAAACGTAGATGACTTTATGAAGACCCATTCCAATGCCGTTGCTAGCACGACACAAATAGTGTCCCTCGTCCTGCGGGCCCGCGGATGCGGTCCACAACGATCCGTTCTCCAATATCGTAATTCTACCGTCTAGACCGTCGACAAGTGGTTGATAATCATTCGAAGTTCTTCCCCGGCCGCGAAGCCATGTTATTTTGGGCGGTGGAAAACCTTTTGCCTCGCAGTGAACGTTCAATGGATTTCCGAGCAGGCTTGAGACGTCTTGAGGCTCGAAGATCCATTGTGGTGGGACTTTTACCAAAAGCTCGGCGGTATGGTTCACCTTCGCCGCGCTGTTAGTGGCTATGCAAGTGTACTTTCCGCTGTGACGAGATAAAAGCTCCTTGAAGATGAGCATGCTGAAGAATTCGGCCCCGCGTTCCTCGATCTGGATGAGACACGCGAGAGAACTTGTTAGCATAAAATTTAATTACTAAATAACGTTGAGTATTAAATAACTACAATTTTTTTTTTAGGATAATGACAAACTTCCAATGATATCAATTGCAAATATTTTGAGGTCGTTATGAAAAATTATAATACAAAAGATATAAAAAAACCTATACGATAACAAACTTAAATTACTTAAATTCATACTTAGGCAAAGGAAACACCTATAACAAAAATAACAAGAATCGTCTCTTTCTATAAAGGTACAATAAATTTATGAAAATGGGCTGATTGTTCTACAAAGGATGAGAACTTTTTTGAGAATTTTTTGTTTTTCGTTACTCACTTGAAGAGACGCCGCTAACCGCTTCCCGTCTTTCAGCCACGAAAAGTATACGGGCATATCGCCGGAAGTGACGCTGCAGGTGACTTGGGCGCGACTGCCTTCGTGAAGATTCGGTGGGAATGCAAAAGGACTCATTACCGGTGGACCTGCGAAATATGTTAATCGTGTAACTATCACATTTTTCCGAATAATTATTCATCAACCAAATGAGAAAAAGAAGTTGAAATGTCTTTTCCGACGGGTATATTGAATGAAAAGTACGAAAATTCCTTTCAAAATTGCTTCTCGCAGCGGATGTGATAAAGAAGGAATAATAATTTCGCTCCAGTGTGATATCTCAACGCTTTCGATAGTTTATTCATTCGTCAGCGCATGAAGTGCTCCGATCTTTCTTCTCGTGGGCCGCTTGATTTATCTTCCGTACATCGGGACATTCGTTTATCCGATAGGATGCTCGAGAGCTCGGGGGAAAAAGAAATGCGACCGATACGACGCCGAAGGGGTCGGGGTTGAAGTTGCGGCGAGGCGGAGGGAAAGGGGATTGAAGACTCTCCCGGGGCTTTGAAGAAAACAGTATTTACGATATATAGCTCTTTCCTTCGCGGTGATACCCGCTACTTTTTCCGTTTTCCCGGCTAAGGGCGGATGGAAAATATCGCTTTCGGTCTCGCTATACCGCAAGCTACCGAGCGCCGGGAAAACTTTCAGTCTTTATCCCCTTGCGCCTTGCGTAGTTGGGTAACAGACGATCAAGACTTACTGCTCACTGTGAGTATTATATCCCTGCTCGCCGTCTCGCCCGATCTCGCTCTCACGGTGCACGTGTAAGTTCCATTGTCGTTCGGATCAACCGTCGCAATGGTCAATTCCTCGTTATCCACGCGATGTCTCATGTCCAGCGGTAGTTTAACGCCGCCCCTCGACCATTCGACCGACGTTATCGGGTATCCTGAGTACGGACAGGCTATCGTAGTATCCACACCGGCTATCGCCCGAACTGGGCCTATTGACCTTATGTACGGCGGACCTGTTAATCAAATTGAATAGCCGGTTCCATGTAATCACTGTTCACGAGTACGGCATTGTTAAAACCTTGAATGTCATTATAGCCTAATTAACAACAATTTCTTCTTTCCTTTCAATCTCCAAGCAAACGGTCGCAAAACGTATCGAATCGGAGATCGTTAGCCAAGAGAGCTTTTTTCGATTGTTTAGTTTATTGCTTAAGAAAAATATTGCCCCAGTTATTCGTTATCGTCATAAATTAATGATTTTCGATAAAGCCCGTGTAACCCAATGATTGTGTATATTGATTTCTCGTACCATAAATATTCAGTCTTGCTTTGTGCTCGACGGAAGCGAGAGTATTCCTCGCGACGCAGGCATAGAGACCGCCGTCCTCGGCGCCTGCCGATGTTATGTTCAAGTGGCTTATCACGTCCCCCGACTGATCGACGTATTGGCCTATCGCGTATCTGTCGATGAACGGATAATTGAATTTTCGAGTGAACGTACAACGCAGAAAATTTATCGTGAAATCCGATCGAAGCACTCACCGGTGACCCGTTGCTATTTCGCTCAGCGGTTCTCCGTCCAATAACCAAGTGAATGAGGGCGGCGGTGACCCGGTCGCTGAACACCTGAGAGACACCGGCGGACCTGGTCTCAGTGCTTGCTCTATAAACGTGTACTGCAGTTCTGGAACAGTATCTGAAAGAATTTCAAAAAAGCATAATTCATCATTTTTCTTATTTTCACCCTGGAATCGATCAAAAAAACTCAGTGTGTCATCGACTGCTGTATTGTTACCTCCTAATTTGAGCTCCGCCGTTGCCTGAGCATTTTCTTTGTCACTCCTGACCAAGCATTGATACATTCCCTTGTCTTTGCGCCCGACGGAACCGACAATCAAGACCAGAGGGGCGAGCAGTCTAATTCTTGTGTCCTGTGCAGTTAGCACAGGCACACCGTCGTGAAGCCACTCAACGCTTTCCACCGGATATCCCTCGACGGTGCAATTCATTGTCGCTGATTCGCCGGAATTTACCACCTGAGCGTAATACAAATGAATCTTTTTTAAAAATCTGCTGTACAATTTTGTTACATCGATGCATTTTCACGAATGAAAAAGTAAGTATTTGTCCAAGACAATCCATCATTGTTCATGCATCTGTTTAGGCAATTGGATGCGCGAACTCATTTTTTGCGTTTTTTTTTACGGTACAAAATTATCGATCCACCCGATATATTTAAGAAAATGTATTTTGATAATTTATTTTTGTCTTTTCATAGAAAAATTTACCATAAGTAAACAAACTCAGTATCATATATTCAGTTATGAATTTAACCATTCCGATACCGGATCATGTTTCAATTCATTAGTTTTCATTGCACCAAATTGTCGGTATACTTCATTTATTAAGGAAGATAACAAAGAATGACCGTGCTCGATGGTTCTTCTTTTTTTTATTATTTTTTTTTACCTGCAGTCTCGGTTGTATGCGAGCATTGAGTTTCGAAGTGACCGACAAGTGGGTCTCAGCACGCTGTTCTCCAAATTGATTGCTCGCACGGCAAATGTATCTTCCGGCGTCTTGGGCATCGACCCGACGTATTTGCATGAGATCGCCCCACAGTTGAATGTTACCATAGGACTCGACGGGTATCGAGTGGCCTGGAGGATACGAATGAAAATAATTTGCACGCTTTGCGAATGAATAGCGAATAAAGAATTTCTGAAAAAAATCGAGTGATTCTCACCGTTTCCGTCGCGGTACCACGTGAACTGGGGAGGCGGACTTCCCTGTGCAGAACAGGTCAGATGAACGTCCGAGCCGCGCTCGGCTGAAATGGCAATCTGCGAGCGTTGCATCAGTCTCGGTGGCATCGAGCCATTTGGTTCTGAAAAAAGTGAAAAACATTTTTTTCATTTTTTTTTTTTCAATGCCGTAGCGTAAATATTGTAGATCTTAATAAACATTCGTGCGTCGTGCTTCGATGTGAGAAATCGACCTGTCCTCGTTTACATATTCGTATATTTTCGTTAAGAAGAGAAAATACTTGCCTGTCACGGTGAGAGTGGCGGGTTCGCTTCTTCTTCTCTCGCCCGTAAGCGCGTGAAGGGTGAGACAAGAATACGTTGCTCTGCCATCTTCGGCTCTGGCCGCCCTTATGTGTAGATCACCCTGTGAAGTCACTACGAATCTTCCGCCTGTAAAATATAAAATGATTGATCCTTTATAACTTTCGAATAAAAAGAGCCTTTGCGTGCCTTTTTATACTTTGAGATTTCTGCTCGTTGGCTGAGCTTACAAGTCGAAAAATAAGATTTTTTACGATATCTAAAAAATATGGAAATTTTATAACGGAGTGATAAATTATCATTGCAAAATTTCATAATTATTTCGGAGTAAATATTTTTTAGTTGAAAAAAAAAGTTTCGGTACTCCAAAGTAGTGAAAGTCGAGTTCTTGAATCGCAGTTCTCGCTATTAAAGTTTATTCCTGTGGGCTCTAACGTTCAGGAATCTCTAATTATTAGAAATTCCCAATCTTTAGTTTGTTATATTTTTCGTAAGGCTTTTTTGAAGCTTCGACGAATACGGATATTATTGAATATCCGGTTGCGGATATTCGATAATACCGTGCAACGAAATAAAGTTTCGATAAAATAAGAAATTTCATGGTATTTTTTATGCACGCAACGCAAGTTCGATATAGAGGCGGCGCGATGGCAATTCCGTTCGAATATCCTCGCTGGACCTCGTTTATCAAATTTCGTTGTGGGCCAAATCGATTTTTCGCTCCCTCGCAAATTGATCGTGAAATTTTCAATTCACGGGGTGTCTTCCTTTTTCAATGTCTTTTTTCTCCCTTTCGCCGTTGACACGTCACTCCTGACGTGGCGTTAGCACGAGATCGTTTTAGTTGGATTTTAAAAATCCCTTCTTAACTGGCAATATGCATTCTTTTTTTTACTTTTTTGAAATACTTTTCGATTTTTTTTCAGACTGGATACAAAAAATCCTCGCTGAATCGTCATGGCAAATAAATCACCATTTGATATGCTTAACGAATGATTTTTTCGGGATCCTTAAATCAGTCTCACACGTAAAGGATTTTATTGGGCAGATTTTACATCATATTTACTTTAATTTGAATTTATATGTAAAATGGTTTTTTTAAATCGTCCCAGTCCCTGTACGAATATTCGGTGACTTGCTTCTCCAACGATCGAGATTTTTGTATCACAATCAAAGTCGAGATTCAAATGCGAATGTTTGACGGATAGTTGAGGCGTGAAAGACCGAAGACCTCGGTGTTTCGCTGAGGTAGCGTCAAAGGATTCATGTAGCATATTACTATATGGCGTACGCGTAGTAGAACCGCCGATAGGTCTCGCTCTCTCCAGTCGGATCGTGGGCTTGCATGGGGCACCCACAGACTTCCGGAGTTGGGTAATCCACCGAACGATCGTGGTGTACCACTACCCGGCCGCACGAGCCCGTACTCTACCCACCCGCTTCATGCCTATCCCTATATCTTGGAATTCTGTCTCCCTTCCGCTACTATAAAAGCCACTTACCCTCAGTAGTCCGCCACGACGCCCCGTTATATAAGCTTCCAGCAGATTATCTTCCATAAATCGAGTATAAATGCTCCACTAAACATCTAATACGTTTGACTGCATTATCTCGTTAACGGTAACTTAACGATCCTAATGTGTCCAATATCGTTAGCAATCGGTATACGAGTACGAGATTGCACGATCTGCGATTGAATTAATAATTAATAAATATATTTAGTTTGGGAGTTAAATATTATAGAACGAATAAGGAGGCTCCATCGGCAAGATCTAGGAATATAAGTATTTGCAGAAATTTCTTTTCGCATGTGAGTTTCCACGACAGAAGAATACGATTAAAACATGAAATTATTGTACTATAAAATGTGCACAATATTAAGCAAGCTGATGCGCAATAAAAATTGCTGATACATATCTTTTTTTTTTATATATTATTTTTTTTATTCGAAGTCTCTGAAATGATATGATTTTTCTGGAAATTATTAGTAAATAATCGAGAGCCAGCAGTAAAACTGCTCGCGACGCGAAACGGTAATCGAAAAGTTGGCTTAAGCCATGCGAGCAGTCCCGACGGAATTTCCTAGACCGTCGATGCTTGGATCTCTGATAATCCGCCGCGTTGCGCAAAACCAATGCTCTCGGACCCGCAGAAACTCTGGATGCGGTCAAGTAAGTAACGAGAAGTTCGACGCCGATCGCGAGTGAGATAAATGAGACCGTAAATTCAAATGAAAATAAAGAAATAAATGCTTTCAAAGAGTAGAGAGGAATCAGAAGCTTCGTAGCTACACCGAGTAAACGTAGAATGATTCCGACAAACGTTGTTACAATTTGCAGCGCAAGTTTTTATTTCACCAATGCGAATTTGATGAAATAGCTGTATATTCCACGGCACAGTGAAAGGAGTACATGCTTCTCTAATGGAAATCCGAAAGCTCTTCCGTCCGCTTTATCGAATTTTCGGTCTTCTAATGCGAATTTCAAGAATCCAACGGGAGAGACGTGTGTACCGTTTGGTACAAGCTGATTTTTATGATAGCGAATAAAATTTTTTTTTAAAGCTTTAAGTTTGTTATATTTTTAAAAACTGATACCCGTACAGAAGTGTTCTACCGTTGAACTGCTGTTATTTCCTTTGTATAACTGATACAACTGAACCAAAAAGTGTTTGATCCAATCTATTTAAAATCAATACCTCGTCGATGGATGCTGCACGGTCAACGGTTGGGTTATCCAGCTTCCTGCTAAACTGGACAACGTCGAGAAGGAATGAGGGTGGAAAACCGAAAGGTGGCTCGAGACCGATGGATAGAGGGACGCTCGATCTCTTCGCTTGATACGGTTGGCTACGGCAGCGGGCAAACGAAAAGACGAAGAAAAACAGAAATAAAAAAAACGACGAACCGAAAGGAAAAAAAAAATGGGAATGAGGATGCGCCGCTAGGTTTTGCTCGAGGATGAAGAAGTGGAAAGAGGTATGCGATGAAGAAAGCCGGGACCATACCGGGCAGGGAGTAGTATCCAACCGTGTGCTCTCGCCCGCGCTTTTACGAAGAAGCAATTTAATATCGCCTTCGCGGACGGAATAAAAATACGGAGATAAATAGCCCCCTATCCACGGTAACTCTGGCCTCCACCTTCTTTTCTCTACACTTTTGTATCTCTTCTATATTTGTGTATATGCATCATATATAGGCATACACAGCGCTTTGCGGTATAACTGTATCCAATGGAAAAGTCGTGGATGTAGCTCTTCGGTTCTCGCGCTATCATGTTTGACCCTTTTTTTCTGTTCCCTGCGCTACCCTCTATATAATGGTCTTTTCTACCTTGGCGACCCCATCTATTAATTACCTTTTTTTTTATGAAATTAAAAAAATTGTCATTCTACGGCGACAAGTCATTAATACAAATTTGTAATGTGTACTATTTCGACGATTTTATTGCCGCTAAAGGATTTTTTTAATACGGATTTTTTTTATTGAATTATATTTCATGAGTTCTCCACATTTAGTTTTTTCATTTGATCTTTTTTACTTCATTTAAACAAAAGAAAAAACAAAATTCTTGGTAGAATAGAATTCGTGAAAATTAATCAATCCGAAGAGTGGAAGCAACGACCATTTTCGCCAGCTTGCCCATCGATTTATCGTACTGATATTTTTACCACTCTCGTAAATGCATTTCGACGCGAGCGTCTATCGGTAAAGCGTGTGTATGGAGTGCGGCACTTTATCATAAGTGTCGGTACACCATGGAAATGGAATTTACGAAAGAGGAAAGAATGTATCCTCTATCCGCGAAAGTGCGGAGCGTACGTTTGAAAAAGAAGGTCGATGTCAGAGACGAGAAAGACGAATGTCGATGTCGTCCGACGTGGTAGAAATTTACTTCAACCGGTTGAGGTGAAAAGAGGAAGATGGGTCGGGTTGATAGTGTGCTTTCGAGAGTGCACGAGGGTGCACGAGAGTCGATCCAGTTCGGGCGCTGCCACACTGCGCTGTATTTATCGAATGGTTACCGAAATACTTATCGAACTGTCGGGATATTTTTAGAGGGGTCATTGCGGCGCCGCATTGCACAGCATCCCGAGTATAAATTTCCGAAGTAACATTTATTCTCCAATCCCTATGCCTTAATCTGTTAATCTTCAAAGCTCGAAGTCCGTTTTTTCTAAAGGTACTTTTTCACGTTTCTCCATCCGCCTGACGTAGTGCGATTGAAAAAAACCTCTATCTCGACGTCTATTCTTAACATTGACACATTCATGCTTTTTCTGACGCAATTAATGAATTTGCGTATGCTGAACCGATCGCGTATTGCGTATTTACTTATCTACAACTATATTTACACTATGGTTACCCATTGAATGTAAATATAGTGAATTCATAAAGACGATTCATTGATCCCTCTCGTACAATTGACGGATTATTGATCTTCGAAGCGTTACATAGTGCTCGGTTCTCCGTCGATCGATACGCAGACCGAGTGAAACGTCGGTCCACCGTCAGCGATCGCAACAGCTGCGCCGTTCTCGCATGAACACTTGTGTGTACCCTCGGTAATCGGTAGAGTGAGCGGCATTCGTCGAACTGCCGAAAATCGAGGTCGTCGAGTAGTTGAAACGTTAATAGAGGCGATGGAGAATGTGGCACGGGAAAAGGTGATTAACCCGATGTGGAAGGCGCTTGTGGGTAGCTCGTGGTAACTACTCGCATGCAACCTACGTACCCTAATACGTGGCGCTACCCATCTAGTTGCGAAACAAAGATATCGCGCCTCGACACGACCCGATGCGAGCCGTGATATCCGCCCGGTCTCTCAATCCCATCACATCAACGCGCGATATATATAGTATATATCGAGAGATATACGTCGGGGTTGCTCCTGTGCATGCGATATAGAACAGCTTGTTGGCTACACAAATCCGGAGTGCAGCCGGTATACGTATTCGGCTGTATGAACAGGTATCTTGAAGCGTCCACACAGGTATACTCGTGTACAGCCGACGGAGCGACATAAATATGTATGGGACATGAATGCCCGAGCGCGTACAGGACGATCCAAATCAAAGGAAAGCGGTGTGAGAAATATACGCAAAATGACGCTGAAAGCTGCGATACTCATGGCGCAGATGTGAATCTGCTGGTCCTTAAATTCATGGGAATTTACTTGTGCATAGAGAGGAGAATGGGCGATAGGAGGAAGAGGGATGGTCACGACTTGAATCTGCTCCGAGGCTAAACTGGAGGATTATACTCTATTAATAAGAGACTAGCGCGATGGTGTCGGCATCAAACTACTCCGGAAACTACCATTAATCGAGCACGATTAACTTGTTTTATGGAGTAATTGATACGCTGCCGATCAACGACGCGCGTCTTTCTCAAGCTCGATAATTCTATTCGGGATGTGTACCACTCGGTTCAGTTTGTCAAAGTCAAATACTTTTCAATCCTCGGCTGTTATTGTCGTATCTTCCGTTGATGAGGATTACATTCAACCGGTACGCTCGGTTGTGGAGCTGTGTTATACGAATTTAGAAGAATATATTGGATCTTGGTTCTCGGTCGAGCCGAGAACTTTTCGAAGCTATAACATCGTCAGCGCGTTAAGCGGATTCGCACGGAAGCCCACAATTTCCCGCAGTACGCGATATTGTTTCGTAAAGTTACCGGCATACAGGCTTGAATCTATTGCCAGATCCGAGGGCAATTCGAAGAGAACTCGGACCGGATTGGAACTCATTGTAAACTATCGTCCGAAGAAATTCGTGATTTCTCGTAGGCCTGCTTCTGGGTAGGACTTTTTTTGTCACACGGAGAAAAATCGGCGCCAGAAAACTGATATTACATGGAAGAACCAATAAATTTCTTAAGCGAAATAATAAATTGGCTGACCCAACCAATATATTGGTCGTACCAACTAATATTTATTCCCAGCGCTGAAATATTGGTTCTGGTCACTAAATATTTTTCTCCGTGCATGACCAGTGTTCAATCAATCCTCAGTTTCGGCGTGAATATAATATTAATATAATATTATTCTATAAGACAGGCAGTGTGTTCCGTTTGTTAGTCAAAATAAGAATAGAGTGGAATCTCGATTAGAAACGACCGAATCAATGCGCAACTTAGCGGGGAAAAGACTGTCGTGGAAGCTCCACAGGGAAATCGCCATGTTCGGGACTCCACTGTAAACTACTAATTTATGCCACCCGAGAGGCAACAAAAAAAATTGAAACAAAAAAAATTATATTTATAGCCCATTCGCTCGTATCACTTTACGTAGCCCGCATGAACGCATGATGAATTTGACGGTACGAAATAAATAAATAAAATCGCAACGATGTACATAACACCGGAGAGAAACGCAATTCGGGGGGATTTAGAGCGGAAACAATATTTTTTCGTTTATTTGTTCGAAGAATACGTGTCGAACAGAGATTGTTATAACGGTCCACGTTGTAGTTAGTATGTACCTATAGCGGAAGCAAAGAGAGAAACAGTCACAGTTTCGACGACGCGAATGCAGGCGCACTTTCGGACGAGCGGCATGCACACGCATCGCGACCGGACGAATCTACGTGTGTACATTGCTGTTCGCGAAACGTTTCGTTATTCGTTTGCAATCCGAATAGCGTGCATCGTACTATGTGCCTCCTATGTTGTTTGCATCAACTATATGGCCCGGGCTTCCATTCCGAAGTGTGCACGCTCGGATATTACTATCATCGATCTGTATATCCATAGTTCGATGTCACCTTTCTGTGTGGCCCAAATATTTCGTTTGCATACACAAAGCCGTGCAGATACGTATAATGAATTTTCGATGTATCCGACCGAAAGGAAATGGAATATAGTTTAATCCATTTCCGTGGATGTCCGCGAAATTTTTCGATCGACAAATTATCGAACATTCACGAATGACTTATGCGACTTTGGGAAATACCGTTTGAAAAAAATCTACGGACGATCGATAAAAGACACTTCCTCGTTTTTTTACTATTCTTTTTTCTGTATGACGAATACGTCTTTATGAGTTAGGGACATTGTTTTTCAGTCGTTCGCGTCAAAGTTATCTGCAAATCGTCGTTAAACTATCTTAGGCTCGTAAAGTTTCGAAAACATTTTAATCGCTTGAAGAAATCTGAGAAAAAACATCAAATATTTGAAAAAAATAAGACTGAGAAAAATATGTTTGGTTGAAATGAAAAAAGTTGTTCGCCTTGAATATTGTTTGGTTGTGTAATGTTAAAATCTATAGCTGTGCCTTTGAATTGTCTTCTGAACGAACTAAATATTCAGTTGCACGTATTCAGCCTAGCATTTTGTTAATCCAGCTGCTTTTTTCCTCAGTGAAGCGTAGCACGACACAACATCATTGTCTAGTGCCCGATTTTCACATCATGTTGAAAATTTGAAACAGGCCCCATGACAAATTTAATCCCTAATAATCAAAAGTTCTTTTGATTTCAATAGCATCGTAAGGACTCGTTGATGTATTATCTTTGTTGCAAAAAATGAATAAGCAGGTCGTTTACGAAAATACAAGCACGAAAATATGATCCGCAACGGAAAAATAAAGTTAAAAAAATATAGAGGTGTCGGTGTCGGCACATGCTTAAATTCGGAGTTCGCAATCCGATAACTTGTCAGCGATTGTCCTGCTCGTTCGCTGTGTCGTCGCTGGATACGAGCGAGAAAAGAGTCACTAGTTGGCCAAGGGTAGAGTGCTGAAACGGCGTATGCACGTGTACGTATGTGTGTCTGCGTGGAGAGAAGGTACGCGCGTGATGCTGCCTCAGTGCTCAAAAAACCGGAAAAGGTCGAGCACCTATTTCCGACAGCAGCTAGTAGGGACTTTGCCAGGCTTTCTCTTTCCATCGTTGTATACAAGTGGAGAGAGCGAAATCCAAAGCTTGCCAGTGGTGCGGGAGCTCGGTGGGTATTATTATAAGTATAAAGCCACTTCCGGGTACAGTAACGGTGAACGCGAGGACAGGAGTTGCGGGGAAGCAGGGAACGAGGGGCGGCTAACACGGCGTTGGCAGCCAGAATATTGCGAGGGTGGAAGGAGTTAGATGGAATGAACAAATGAGCGAGGGGTTGAAACGAGGATTAAATGGAGGACCGACTTTCGAGTATATAGTTCCGGAGATTCTATCTTTCTCGGCCCAGTTCATACCGAGTTCTCTCGTTCACGGATCGAGTGCACGTGGCAGACGCAAGACTGGATGGTTCAACTACGTTTGGACCCTTTGCACTCTCTATACAGTTTTTCCCTATTTTTTACAATCGAAAAGTTTTTTTTTTTTTTTTCTTTCATATAACTTATTCTTATTTTTTTTTGTTGCCTTTTTTTGGAAATTTATCACAATTTAGTAATGTTGTATATATGCCAAAAACTTTGTCTTTTACAACTGCGTCTTTAATTTTAGACGAAAAATTACAAACGAAGATTTTTTTTTCAATTCAATGAAAATAAACAAATTTTACTTCAAAAGTGGACGGGTATAAACATATAAATTAATTTGTGCATAAACTCATTGTTCACTGAATGTACATTTTGTTTTTCAATAATGTTATTTCAGCTGCAATGTGAGATATACGGAAAGTTCCATTAAAGTCTCCGGATAGAATTTGTTTTTTTCGATTTCCGAGTCTTTCTATGTGTATTCAACATTACAGAGCACATGTTCAGCGAGTGCTGCACTTTACCTCTCATCATATTTCTATTCTGACTTCGCAGTGTTGTAGGTATAGAATGTACCAGAGGAATTCCTCAAGATCGATGCGCCTCTATCTCGCGGATCGGCGAGAATTCGATTCACAGCCTGAAGCTCCCTTGGCACATCTCGAACACTGCATCGTCATTCTCTGATACCCCTTTTTTTTATTCTCCAGGGAACGATCCCTTTCTATGGGATGATTTATTGAGAACTCGAGATAAAATGCTTTGTCAATTGAATACCTAATTTTTCTTTACACGTTTACTCTTCGATTAAACTCGAACATTGAGGAACGATAATTCATCATTCTGCCCAGAATTTATATTTGAGAGATATAATAATAATATACACTTTTTTCGCAAAATTCTCGTGCAGAAGTCAGTTTTTTTTGGACCTTGAAAATCATATGTTCAATGTTTAAGACGTAGCGCGACACTGAGGAGAGCAAATCGAGTGGTAAAAAACAGCTTTTATTGATATAGAACTAGCGAGAAGCATAACGGAGGGAAAACGATTCTTCGAACTCGATTTTATTCGTCGAGGGGATCTGTTTGTTGAAATAATAAGACGATTACCGCAGGGGTGGTAAATCATGGATTAGCCGAGGAACCACGAGGGACTTACGTGGTTCACACAGAAGCCAACAGAGGATATTTCTTTAAGGGGCAACGAGCAGAAGGAAACGATTTTACATCTCTCGCGACGACTATGAGAGCCCTATTTGACCGTGCAACCAACAGGTATTTTCGGATTATGAATCATCTACATTAAATCAGAAGAATCCTACAAATCATATAGAATTTTTTTTTTTTTTATAGGACCAAAGAAAATAAAGTAGATCATCGAGAGGTGCGCCCGTGAGAAGAAGCGGATATCATTATATCTATAATTATATTTGGATGATTGTAACGCACATCGATTCCGGAACGTAACGCGCCTATTACTCTGATATCGAAGCATTACGGCACGAAGCTGTTCGCGCGATGTTTGCGACACGTGTGTTGTGCTTGTCTATCTGGGCAATATTCGCGTACCATTACGAAATCGTCGCCCGGAATTGTATAAATATCTAATTGTCTAGTTGACTTTTCGCTTCCTTGTTTTTTTACTTGGGAACATGTACAGCCCGCGTTTGGCAAATACTGTTTCATTTCTCGCTAGTCTATCTGGGTACTTATACCCGGACCTGGAAGAATAATACTACTCATGACATTCGTGTCTTGGATTACGATTGTTCAGCGATTCCCTTCAAGCATTCCAAGCCGATTTAAAGCTCAATCGAGTTTTAAACAATTCCAGTTTTAAGCAAGTGTCAGTGAGTTGCACTTCGCGATTTCTTGAGCACCCAGTAGAATGGCAACCTACAATAAACTATGCGTATTTTTCTGCATACAAACAATCATCGGATTGTTTGCTACGGTCGTAGCCAATCGGACAATTTTGGACAATATGAGTCCCGAGGAGATACGACAATTCTTCGGAACGAAAGATGACACTGGTAAGAAAATCAAGTAAAAATATAACGATAAAAAAAGTGTTAATCTAACGAGAAATATTCCATTCGTATAGTACCGGAGTTTCAATTGATAAATATTGTTTCACCGCCACGAGAGAAGCGATGGGTGGAATCGTTCGCGTTTACGATGCATGTGAATTTTAGCGGAACAATCCTCGACACTACTTTGGATATTATTCGTGACGAGTATCTCATAAGCCGAAACACAGCCATATGGTTCGCTCGTTCAGACCCGAACGCTTATCAGTCCGTGACGTATTATCCATCTCCTTCGGTAATTATGAAAAAACAAAAATTGCAACCAATACTGATCGATCGCGATGGGCGTATCAATGTATGTCATTTTTTAAGATACTCGAACGCATCGAAGGTTTCGAACTCTATCAAGATGTTAACAAGGGTTCGGCCTTAACTTACTACAAAGATTCAAAGCTCGGATACGTTTATGTAAGTGCAAAAATGGATTTCAATTCCGACAATTCTTTCAATGTACTTTTTTCAATGTCACAATTTTTTTGTTTTTTTCTCAGACCGGTATCCTGTGTCAATACTATGTAATCAAGGCCGTGCCTAGGCATTACACCTACGACGTAGTTGTTCCCATGCAGGGCCACGCGGTTAGAATGAGATCAGTGGATGCGGAAGAGAACAGAAATGAAGAATCGAGTAGGCCGAAAGGAGTTGTACATGTGATATTCCGAATACCTGAAGATCCGCAAGAATATTTTCGTTTCCAGAATTACCGTAAGTCCAATCGATTCATTGCTACATTGTCAATAAGAGAAGTATCATGAGGCTTTAATCAATTCTATAATAACCAGTTCAACCCTTCCATTCTTCTACCGTTTTCTCTATGTGGCGACACTGTCTGCGTGTATTGCTTGCCGACTACTGGCATTCACCTACTTCTCTTGAACTCTTTCACGTGAAGACTCTCCCTAATAATGATTTTTGTATGTTGTCGAATCTAGCGAATCGACCGATAGATCTTCATACCAGGAAAAGACGACAATCCAGTGGATCAAATGCATTACCGCAAGCACCGAGGGTCGTTTATCCGAAAATACTCGTGACTCTGGATCACGATTCGCTAAAGTATAGCTAATAAGATTTCGGTCATTTTAACACAAGTAGGAATGTATAAAAAAGAACATTATTTTTTAGCGGTAACCTCACCGATGAAATCGTTATCCATATGATAGCATTTTGGAATTCTGTGGATATGATGTATCGCCAACTGAGTAATCCCGCGATTCGCCTGAACATCGTTGGTATCATAATACCCACGGTGAATATTTTCTTTCGACGCTTCTCGTTGCGCATTGATAAAATAATTCGTCAAAACTGAAAAATAAATCCCATATCAGGACCCAGCTGCTACTGCTTACATCACAGAGGATAAAACCAATAGGTACCCTCTAGATGCTCTCAATGTGATCGAAAGGATGGGCCGAGATTTCTATTCCAACAGCAAAAGAATTGCGATCGATAGTTACAACATAATAATGGCTATGACCAGGTAATTTCACAAATTATAAACAATTGGCAGTGAATAGATTTGAATACGTTATCTTCAATTCTGCTTCTATCGGATACAGAAAACCGCTGTGCGATTATATACAAGGATCATGCAAAAACCTTGCAGGTGATGATAAAAAAAATGATGTAATATACTAGCAGATATTCTACAATGGTTTCACACATTCATTTATTGATTCTTTTTCGATAGGAATGGCAATGATATCGAGCGCATGCTTAAAATCACAGTGGCGAAATGGACATCCAACTGCAGTTGGTGGTGTAGGAATTGCGAGATTTGATTGGCTCTTCGGAGGGGTCGCAGTCATGGCTCACGAACTCGGTCACGTGTATGTTTACCGTAACTTTCTAAATCATTATATTGTAGAAATGTTTCGTGTTCAGGCGAAACGAACTCACTACTATTGAAACACGATTAAAAGAAAATTGCTTAGTCCAGATAAAATAACGGCAGCGTCTCGATGCCACGTAGTTTTTTTTTTATATTTTTTGCACAGAAAATGTTTTGAATTTTCTTGCTACCAAAAGGTTAATATTACTTTGACTGACTATAAAATTTGACTGGTTATCATTGAACAGTTTGGGAGTGGCACAGCACGACGGGGAAGGCACATCGAGCGTGTGTTCTACCGACGGTGGTTATACGTTGGTGCCCAATGTCGGGTTAGCGAGGAATCTACGATGGTCTTCCTGCAGCAAGGCAGCTTTCAGAAATTATTTAACGTACGGCTACAGTTCAAACTTTCGAATAGAGCATTTCCAAAGGATTCCGCATGGACGTGAAATCCATTTTTCTGATTTAATTCATCGTTTTTCTTTCTCACTACTGTTAGCTCTTCGGCCGCTTCGTGTCTGCGCAGCCCACCAATCGTAATCAAAGAAACGTTACAAAAAACGCCAGGGACTTGGTTGTCAATAGACGGACAATGCGACAATCTGCTACATAATTCTGAATCTGCTTGTACCGTGAGTTACTTTGAAATCTGTGAGCTAAGAGAAATTGTCCAGGGTCTTGTTCTCTAAAGTAAATGTGAAATTATCAGCCTCCGGATGTTACTGACATTTGCAACCGTTATGGATGCATGGTCAACGGAGTCTGCCAGGATAGAAACTTCGGACCTTACGACGGTACACCTTGTGGAAACGGCAAAGTAAGTAAACGAGGGATTCGAGCGTTCATTTTTGGCAATAAATTACCTGTTTGATGATTAAAATCGTCAATTTAACTAGTCAAAAGCCGCTAGTGAGGAGATATTGTGATTGATTTACCATTATTTATTCACAGCATTGTCAGAATGGTCAATGCACCTACATTCAAGTATAAGCGATGAGGGCAAATCGAACAGGCTGTATCGAAATGCATTCGTACGAATGTAATGTTAATGCTGGCTCAATAAACGTATTGTTTAGTAAAACGAATAAAGAAACATCGTAATTCTTTCCCATTTCCAAATTGTTCCATAATGCTCTCAGGCGTTAAATCACAGCGTAAACTGAACATGGACAGATGAATTATCAATTAAAACGCAAAAGGTATTTTTTACATTCATAATAAAATATCGGTGCATCTTCGTTCCACGTCCGCAAGAAATGACATTACAGATAAGAAATCGTTGATATGTGAGACGAAGTTCTCACCGACCAAGAGAAAGTGTTTGTTGGTGGACAATTTTATGGAAGGTTTGGAAGGTGTTCAATATTTCTCATACGAGGGATTTAATTGTTCATCAGCTGTGAACACAATTCATACAATTATCCTTTTCAACGGACAATTCTTCTTACCCATGATATTTGACATAACAACCAAGTTATTCTTGTTGCGAACTCATCAAAGTACTACAATATCAGAATTATAGTGGAATTGTACTTCGACTCACGTCCTGCATCACCGTTAAAGCTTAATAACGTGACACGTTGATTCACTGCTGGGATGCAAGCGTTCGCTGATTCCGTTCAAGTATACTCGCCCAATCGAAAATCAAACAGAGTTTAGTTATTTACGAGAACTTGTAACCTGCGTTCTGTGCGTTCATGACCTCGCGCTAGCATATACTTCGGAAAGAATCTAAGAACGTAGTTTTTAGATTATTCGGTGCCATTGTAGCGATTAGAATAATCGCAGATCATGAGATCGAAGGACAGAAGAAACTCTCCTACCCGGGTAGAAAAGCGCAACGAAGAGGTGGTAAATCGTGGATCAGCCGAAGAATCGCGAAGGACTTACGTGGTTCATACAGCAGGTGACAGAGGGAATATCTATAAGGGGGAATGAGCAGAAGGAAGGAAACGATTTTACAATCTCTTGGGACGACTATGAGAGTTCTATTTGGCCTTGCAATCAGCAGGAATTTTCGTATTATGAATCATCTATATTACAGTTAAAAAATTCTACAAACCATGTCGAGAAAAACAAGTTGTTCATGCAGACTTTGGAATGAGGAAACATTATATACGACACGTGTAGACTGAAAAGAAAGATTCAAATTGCTGTTCAACGTGAAATTTAATGTTAATACCGTAAACAAGAGAACCACTCTGTGTGTTTTTTGAACGGAATGCGACCTTGAGTCGACCCCTTTGGAAGGCTGAATGAGCTGCAGATGGATACTGATTTAAAAGTGTGAACTTTTGAAGCGACCATATGTCGCGTCGTGCGAATGGGAGAGTAGGCTGGTTCAACGAAAAATTGAATTTGAAAAGATTTTCAGTGTACCGTCTCCACGCGGTGGGCAAAAAAACAATGACTTCCAAAAAATGACTCGCAAATTGAAATGCTGGATTGTTTTTCAAGTATTAGGGTCGATTGTTACTCGGAATTGTTCAAAAACCTAGCGGTCAATCAACGAACTCATAACAGATTGCAGACCAGAAAATAAAGTAGATAATCCAGAGGTGCGCCCGTGAGGAGAAGCGGAAGTGGAAAGTCGTATATATAATGATATTATATTCATTATATTGAATTATATTTATAATCATAATTGGAAGATAATAACGCGCAACGATTCCGTAACGTAACGCGCATATTACCCAGATACCGAACCATCCCTGCGTTACGTCGTTGACAAAATATTTGCGACACGTGTGTTTCGCTTGTCTATATTGGCAATATTCGCGTTACATTTCAAAATCGTCATCCGCAATTTCATAAATATATTATTGTATAGTTGACTTTTTGCTTTCTTGTTTTTTTACTTGGAACATGTTCAGCACGCGTTTGGCAAATATTTTTCAGTTTCCGTTTTGTCTATCTGGGTACTTATACCCAGACCTGGAAGAATAATACTACTCATGACGTTCGTGTCTTGGATTACGATTGTTCAGCGATTTCCTTCAAGCATTCCAGGCCGATTGGAAGCTCAATCGAGTTTTAAACAATTCCAGTTTTAAGCAAGTGTCAGTGAGTGGCATTTCGCGATTTCTTGAGCGCCCAGTAGAATGGCAACCTACAATAAACTATGTGTATTATTCTGCATACAAACACTCATCGGATTGTTTGCTACGGTCGTAGCCAATCGGACAATTTTGGACAATATGAGTCCCGAGGAGATACGACAGTTTTTCGGAACGGAGGATGACACTGGTAAGAAAATCAAGTAAAAATATAACGATAAAAAAGTGTTAATCTAATAAAAAAAATTTGCATTCATATAGTACCGGAGTTTCAATTGATAAATATTGTTTCACCGCCACGAGTGAAGCGAACGCCGCAATCCGTGTTCACGATGCGTATGAATTTTAGCGGGACAATCCTCGACACTACTTTGGATATTATTCGTGACGAGTATCTAATAAGCCGGAGCACAGCCATATGGTTCGCCAGTCCAGAACCGAATGCTTTTCAGTCTGTGAAATATTATCCAGATCCTACTGTAATTATGAAAATCCCAAATATTGTTGTGCCAATACTGATTGATCAAGGCTGGTGCATCAATGTATGTCATTTTTCAAGATACTCGAACGCATCGGAGATTTCTTCTTCTATCAAGATGTTGACAAGGGTTCGGCCTTAACTAACTACAATGATCCGAAGCTCGGACGTGTTTATGTAAGTGCAAAAATGGATTTCAATTCTGACAACTCCTACAATGTACTTTTTTGAATGTCAACAATCCTTCGTTTCGTTCTCAGACCGGTGTCGTTTGTCAATACTATGTACTTAAGGCCGTGCCTATGCATTTGACCCGCGGCGTAGTTCTTCCCGAGCCGGGCCACGCGGTAAGAATGCGATCAGTGGATGCGGAAGAGAACAGAACTGAAGAATCGAGTAGGCCGAAAGGGGTTGTGTATGTGATATTTCGAATACCTGAAGCTCCGCAAAAATATTTTCGTTTCCGAAATAACCGTAAGTCCATTTAATTTATTGCTTTGTCGTAAATAAGAGAGGTATCATGAGGTTTTAATCATATCTATAGTAACCAGTTCACCCCTTCCATTCTTCTACCGTTTTTTCTATGTCTGCGTGTATTGCTTGCCAACTACTGGCGTTTACCTAGTTCTTTTGTACTCTCACATGTGCACCACCCGCACGACCCGAATCCATTGACTAATAATAACTTTTGTATGTTGTCGAATCTAGCGAAACGACCGATAGATCTTCTTACCAGGGAAAGACGACAATCCAGTGGATCAAATGCATTACCGCAAGCACCGAACGTTGTTTATCCGAAAATAGTCGTGACTGTGGATTACGATTCACTAAAGTATAGCTAATAATATTTCGGTCATGTTAACATAAGTAGAAATGTATAAGAAGAATATTATTTTTTAGCGGTAACCTCACCGATGCACTCGTTATCCATCTGATAGCACATTGGAACTCGGTGGATATGCTATACCGCCAACTGAGTAATCCCGCGGTTCGCCTGAATATCGTTGGATTCGTAATACCCACGGTGAATACTTTCTTTCGACGTTTTTCATTGCGCATTGATAAAATAACTCGTCAAAACTGAAAAATAAATCCCATATTAGGACGCGGCTGCCACAGCTTACATCGCAGCGGATAGTACCAATCGGCTAAAACCTCTAGATGCTTCAAATGTGATCAGAGCAATGGGCCGAGATTTTTATTCCAATAGCAGAAGAATTGCGATCGATAGTTACAACATAGTAATGGCTATGACCAGGTACTTTCAGAAATTATAAACAATTCGCAGCAAATAGATTTAAATATGTATGTTGTGTTTAATTCTGCTTCTATCGGATACAGAAAAACGCTCTGCTATTTTGATAAACCAGGAATTTGCGAACTCCTTGCAGGTGATGAAAAAAATTATACAGCATGCTAGCAGATATTCTACAATGGTTTTACACATACATTTTTCAATTCTTTTCGATAGGATTAGCAAAGATATCGAGCGCCTGCACAAAATCACAAATGCAAAATGGACATCCAACTGCAGTTGGCGGTGTAGGAATTATGATATTTGATTGGGTCTTCGGAGGGGTCGCATTCTCGGCTCACGAACTCGCTCATATGTATGTTCACCGTAACTTTGTGAATAAGTATTTTCTAGTAATGTTTTGTGTTCAGGAGAAGCGGAATCACTACTATTGAAACACAATTGAAATAAAATTGCTTAGTCCAGATAAAATACCGGAAGCGTCTCGATGCCAACTTGTTTTTTTTACATTTTTTGCACACAAAATGTTTTGAATTTTCTTGTTACAAAAAGATTAATATAACTCTAACTGACCATAGAATTTGACTGATTATCATTGAATAGTTTGGGAGTGGCTGATCACGACGGGGAAGCCACATCAAGCGTGTGTTCTACTGACGATGGTTATACGTTGGTGCCTGATAACGAGTTAGCGAAGAATCTACGATGGTCTTCCTGCAGCAAGGCAGCCTTCAGAAATTACTTGAGGTAAGGCTACAGTTCAAACTTTCTAATAGAGCATTTTCAAAGGATTCCATTTCACTGGGAATCCATTTTTCCGATTTAATTGATCGTATTTCTTTTGCACTACTGTTAGCTCTGCGGACGCTTCGTGTCTGCGCACCCCACCAAGCGCAATCAAAAAAACGTTGCAAAAAATGCCGGGAACTTGGTTATCAATAAACGGACAGTGCGACAATCTGCTAAATAATTCCCAATCGGCTTGTAACGTGAGTTATTTTCAAAATCTGTGAACTAAGAGGAATTATTATCCAAGGTCTAGTCTCTAATGTAAATGTGAAAATATCAGCCGCCGAATGTTACTGACATTTGCAACCGTTATGGATGCATGGTCAACGGAGTCTGCCAGGATACAAACTTCAAACCTTATGACGGTACACCTTGTGGAAACGGCAAAGTAAGTATACGAGGGATTCGAGCGTTCATTTTTGTCAATAAATTACCTGTTTGATGATTAAAAATCGTCAATTTGACTAGTCAAAAGCGGTTAGTGAGGTGATATTGTGATTGATTTACCATTATTTATTCACAGCATTGTCAGAATGGTCAATGCACCTAAATTCAAGTTTAAGCGATGAGGGGCAAATCGAGCAGGCCGTATCAAAATGCATTCATCCAAATATAATGTATGTAATGTACAAATGTAATAGTTGGTTCAATAAAGGTATGGTTTAATAAAACGAATAAAGAAACATCGAAAAAAAATTCCATTCCAAAATTGTTCCATAAAAACCGCAATTTTATAAATATATAATTGTATAGTCGACTTTTCACTTTCTTGCTTTCGTACTTGGAACATGTGCAGACCACGTTTCACAAATACTGTTCCGTTTCCGCTTGTCTATCTGGGCAATATTCGCATAACATTTCAAAATCGTCGTACGCAATTTTATAAATACATAATTGTATAGCTGACTTTTCACTTCCTACCTTTCGTACTTGGAACATGCGCAGACCACGTTTCGCAAATACTGTTCCGTTTGCGCTTGTCTATCTGGGCAATATTCGCATAATATTTCAAAATCGTCATTCGCAATTTTACAAATATATAATTGTATAGTTGACTTTTCATTTCCTTGCCTTTGTACTTCGAACATGTGCAGGCCACGTTCCGCAAATACTGTTCCGTTTCCGCTTGTCTATCTGGGTACTTATACCAAAATTTGGAAGCATAATACTACTCATGACATTCGTGCCTTGGATGAAAATGTTAATTCAAGTTTCCCAGGCCTATTGAAAGCTAAATCGAGATTTAAATAATTGGAGTTTTAAGCAATTGTCTTTGAGTGGCACTTTGCGGTTTTTTGAGCGCCAAGTAGAATGGCAACCTACAACAAACTATGCATATTATTTTGCATACAAACACTCATCGGATCGTTTGCTACGGTCCTAGCCGATCGGACGATTTTGGACAATATGAGTCCCAAGGAGAGAAGGCAGTTTTTCGGAACGAATGATGACACTGGTAAGGAAGTCAAGTTAAAAAATAACGATCAAAACGTGTCAATCTAATGAAAAAAATTTCATTCATATAGTACCGGAGTTTCAATTGATAAATATTGTTCCACCGCCACGAGTGAAGCGATCGTCGGAATTTGCGTTCACGATGCATGTGAATATAAGTGGGACAATCCTCGAAACTACTTTGGATATTATTCGTGATGAGTATCTGATAAGCCGGAGCACAGCCATATGGTTCGCTAGTTCAGACCCGAACGCTTTTAAGTCCGTGAAATATTATCCAGATCCTACTGTAATTATGAAAAGACCAAATATTGTTGTGCCAATACTGATTGATCAAGGCTGGTCCATCAATGTATGTCATTTTTCAAGATACTCGAACGCATCGGAGATTTCTTCTTCTATCAAGATGTTGACAAGGGTTCGGCCTTAACTAACTACAATGATCCAAAGCTCGGACACGTTTATGTAAGTGCAAAAATGGATTTCAATTCTGACGACTCATTCAATGTACTTTTTTGAACGTCGACAATTTTTTGTTTCGTTCTCAGACCGGTATCCTTTGTCAATACTATGTAATTAAGGCCGTGCCTATGCATTACACCCACGACGTAGTTGTTCCCATGCCGGGCCACGCAGTTAGAATGAGATCAGTGGATGCGGAAGAGAATAGAAATGGAGAATCGAGTGAGCCGAAAGGGGTTGTACATGTGATATTTCGAATACCTGAAGATCCGCAAGAATATTTTCGTTTTCAAAATTACCGTAAGTCTACTTAATTGATTGCCACATTGTAAATAAGAGGGGAATCATGAGGTTTTAATGGTATCTATAATAACCAGTTCAACCTTTCCATTCTCTACCGTTTTTTCTATGTGGCGACACTATCTGCGTTTATTGCTCGCCGATTACGGGCATTTACCTATTTCTCTTCTACTCCCACATATACACCACCCTAATAATGATTTTTGTGTGTTGTTAAATCTAGTGAAACTTCCTACAGAACTTCATACCAGGAAAAGACGACAATCAAGTGGATCGAATACATTACCGCAAGCACCGAACGTTGTTTATCCGAAAATACTTGTGACTGTGGATTACGATTCGCTAAAGTATAGCTAATAATATTTCGGTCATGTTAACATAAGTAGAAATGTATAAGAAGAATATTATTTTTTAGCGGTAACCTCACCGATGCACTCGTTATCCATCTGATAGCACATTGGAATTCGGTGGATATGATGTACCGCCAACTGAGTAATCCCGCGGTTCGCTTGAACATCGTTGGAATCGTAATACCCACGGTGAATATTTTCTTTCGACGTTTTTCATTGCGCATTGATAAAATAACTCGTCAAAACTGAAAAATAAATCCCATATCAGGACGCGGCTGCCACAGCTTACATCGCAGCGGATAGTACCAATCGGCAAAAAGCTCTAGATGCTCGAAATGTTATCAAAACAATGGGCCGAGATTTTTATTCCAATAGCAGAAGAATCGCGATCGATAGTTACAACATAGTAGTGGCTATGACCAGGTACTTTCAGAAATTATAAACAATTCGCAGCAAATAGATTTAAATATGTTATGTTTAATTCTGCTTCTACCGGATACAGAAAAATACTGTGCGATTTTGTTAAACCACGAACGTGCGAAACCCTTGGAGGTGATGATGAAAAAAATTATATAACATGCTAGCAGATATTCTACAATGGTTTTACACATTCATTTTTCAATTTTTTTTCGATAGGATTAGCAATGATATCGAGCGCCTGCTCCAAATCACAATTGCAAAATGGACATCCAACTGCAGTTGGTGGTGTCGGAATTGCAAAATTTGATTGGATCTTCGGAGGGGTCGCATTCACGGCTCACGAACTCGGTCATATGTATGTTCACCGTATCTTTATAAATAATTATTTTCTAGTATTGTTTTGTGTTCAGGAGAAGCGAATTCACTACTATTGGAACGCAATCGAAAAAACATTGCTTAGTCCAGATAAAATAACGGAAGCGTCTCGATGCCAACTTGTTTTTTGTTTACATTTTTTGCACAAAGAATGATTTGAATTTTCTTGTTACAAAAAGATTGATATAACTTTGACTGACTACAGAATTTGACTGATTATCATTGAATAGTTTGGGAGTGGCTCAGCACGACGGGCACGGCACATCGAGCGTGTGTTCTACCGACGATGGTTATACGTTAGTGCCTAGTAACGAGTTAACCAAGAATCTACGATGGTCTTCCTGCAGCAAGGCAGCTTTCAGAAATTACTTAAGGTAAGGCTACAGTGCACACTTTCTGATAGAGCATTTTCAAAGGATTCCATTTAATTGGAAATCCATTTTTCTTTTTCATTTTTTTTTTATTGATCGTATTTTTTTGCACTACTGTTAGCTCTTCGGACGCTTCGTGTCTGCGCATCCCACCAAGCGCAATCAAAGAAACGTTGCAAAAAATGCCGGGAACTTGGTTATCAATAAACGGACAGTGCGACAATATGCTAAATAATTCGCAATCGGCTTGTAACGTGAGTTATTTTTGAAATCTGTGAACTAAGAGGAATTATTATCCAAGGTCTAGTTCTCTAAAGTAAATATGAAAATATCAGCCGCCGAATGTTGCTGACATTTGCAACCGTTATGGATGCATGGTCAACGGAGTCTGCCAGGATACAAACTTCAAACCTTATAACGGTACATCGTGTGGAAACGGCAAAGTAAGTAAACGAGGGATGAGTAGAGTTCATTTTTGTCAATAAATTACCTTTTTGATGAAAATCGTCAATTTGATTAGTCAAAAGAGGCTAGTAAGGTGATATTGTGATTGATTTATCATTATTTATTCGCAGCATTGTCAGAATGGTCAATGCAGCTACATTCAGGTGTAAGCGATGAGGGGCAAATCAAATAGGCCGTATCAAAATGGATTCATACAAATGTAATTGTTGGTTCGCTAAATGTATGGTTTAGTAAAATGAATAAAGAAACTTCGAAAATCTTTTTCATTTCCCAATTGTTACATAACGCTCTCAGGCGTTAAATCGCAGGGTAAACTGGATATGGAGAGATGAATTATCAGTTAAAACGCAAAAGGTATTTTTATCATTTGTAATAAGATATCGGTCTACCTTCGTTTAATGTCCGCATGAAATTACATCGGCAATAAGAAATACATGACATGTGAGACGAAGTCCTCACCGACCAAGAGGAAGTGTTGTCTATGGGAGGACGGTTTTATGAAAGTTTTGGAAGGTTTCTAATATTTTCTGTATGAGGGTTTCAATTGTTCGTCAGCTGTAAACGCAATTCATATAATTATCCATGTTAACGGACAATCCTTGATGACCTTTTACGTAACATCCAAGTTATTCTTGGTGTAAAACCATCAAAGTGCTACAATACCAGAATTATAATAAAATTCTACTTTCACTCACATCCTGCATCGTCGTTAAAGCTTAACAACGTGGCACGTTGATTTACTGCTGGGATGCAAGCGTTCGCTGATTCCGTTCGAGTATACTCGCCCAAACGAAAACTAAACAGAGTTTAGTTATTTACGAGAGCTTGCAAACTACGTTTTGTAGATTCATGACCTCGCACTAGCATGTACTTCGGAAAGAATCCGAGACCGGTTTTTTATTATTAACATAGTTTTTTGACTATTCGGTGCCATTGTAGCAAATAGAACAATCGTAGATCATGAGATCGAAGGACATGAAAAACTTTTATATCCGCCATCTCTGCCAAAATTTTGTCAGCCCGACGCCAGATAGGGTCGGCGCACTTAGAAAACAATAGAAATTCACTTTGTGCTGAGATACCTGCTACGAAATTACGATGTTTCGGGTAAAAAGGTCATCGAGTTCAGATGTACGTTGGTGTAGACGAAGAAATTTTTCGTGCGAACCTTCACAACCCTGAATACTACGTCTAAAGGTTGAGATTCATCCAATTCTCGAGGTTTATTCTTTGCTAAGCCCGTTTGTCTTATCTCAGTCGGACGAACAAACATTGCGTAAATAGCTCCGTTTTTCGTACTTGTCTTGAAATAGAAAACAATTCAAAGCGGCAATTATCGCCTATACTGTACTAACGGAATTCTGGCTGAGATAGTAATACGTCAAGGCCGAACCCTCGTAAAGATCGTCAAAGAAGTCGAAATCATTGACGTATTCACAGACCAGCTGCGTTCAAAGAAACATAATTTGTCGATAGAATATCCCCTTTTAGCAATGAATTGTTGGCATGGTTCGACATGTGTAACATTGTTTTTCTGAATCTGAATGAGAATTTCCAAATTGACAAGTGCCAAGAAAAAAGGCCGTTGCGCAATATTTGCGACATGTGTGGTGCACGTGCCGCAAATATTCTGCCAACTGCTCCGTTTCCGGGGTGGGACAATTGTCTATCTGGATAGACAATACACCGAAAAGAAAGGAGAATGGCACGCGCGACATTTGGGAATTCGATTACGATCGTTCCGTGATGCCATTTAAGGATATTCGACCGAACACAAGCGGTACAGTGATCAGTCATTACCGAGAGCTTGAGAGTTGCGTTTCGTGAATACGTGACATCTCTCCAGTATGTACTCCTGCATGGAAGGGAAAATGTTTTTTATTATCAACATAGTATTCGGATTGTTCGGTGCCATTGTGGCCAACAAGACAATCGTTGATAATATGAGTCCGGAGGACATACAGAACTTTTTTGGATCAACGGATGGTAAGAAAATTGACCGGAACGTTATTAATGAATTACAAAATTAATCAAAATTTCATCTCTTTAGTGCCCGAGTACCAATTGATAACCTTTGATGCGTCGCCACGAACGAAAAGGGACACGCGGTTGACGATAAACGCCGATTTTCAGGGAACACGACTCACATCTACTTTAAATTTGATTACTGACCCGTATCTCTTCGGACGAAATACGGCTATATGGCATGCTAGTACGGATCGGAATTCCTTTAAATCCGTTAGATTTTATCCAGATCCAAAAGTAATTATAATTAAGACAATATTATTAACCAAAAGTGATTGCTTGAGGATCTACATCATACGAATATTACATCTATTATGTCCAAAGGTTCTTGAGCGCATCGGGGATTTCGACTTCTATCAAGATCTTCAAAAGGGTTCGGCGCTAACGTACTTCCGTCGCAACCAGACTTACGTTAGTACAAAAGTGGCTTTCGATAGCACAGATGTACTCTCTCTAGTGAATCTTTTAACCTCGATACTTGTCCTTTATTTTTAGACCGGTGTTCTTTGTGAAAACTATGCGATTAAGGCTGTGCCTGCAAGTTGGACGCGCGGTGTTATTAATCCTATGTTCGGTCATGCGGTCAAGATGCGGTCAGTGGACTCACAAGAGAACAAACATCAAGAATCGTCAAGTACATCTCGACATTTACACGTGATATTCAGAATCCCTCAAGCTTCGCAAGAATCTTTTCTTCTCCGACGCCCGGGTAAGTTTGACAAACTTGATGATCTTTCATACGAGAAAAAACATCACTTTGTAACAAACCTGTGAGATACCATTCGCTGAATTTTGATTACCTTCTTTCGAAACGCTATTATCAATTTGATTTATCATCCGTACGTTGTTGACATTAGAAGACGGGTGGACGCAAAGTGAGCCCAATCATGACAGGCAAAAACGGCAAAATGGACAAAACCCACCGAGTGTTGTTTACCCAAAAATACTCCTGACTACGGACTACGGTGCAATAAAGTAAGTGCAAGGCGATTAGGGCGCGATCAACAAGTAAATAATGTACAAAGTAAAGAAAAAATGGTTTTTTTCCAGGGGATTCCACGTCGACGAAATTATGATATACTTGATATCCTTTTTGAACGGTGTGGATATGTTGTATCGACAATTGGCTAGCCCCGCGGTTCGCCTACGCATCGCTGGAGTAATAATACCTACGGTAAATATTTTCCTTTGTTGCATTTCATTGCCGATTGATAATGTTCGTGGGCAAGATTGAAAAAATAATTTTTCATCAGGACGGAACTGCCACGCCGTTTATCGCTCCGGAAACGAGCACCGACTTCAACTTGAATGCCGATTACGTCCTCAACAACACGGGCTTACACTTTTGGCAGGACTCTGAAAGATTCCCTTTGAATAGTTACGATATAATAATGACATTGACCAGGTAATCCTACGAATTATAAATGCTCAACGTTCAATCGACTAGAAAATATCACACCTTAACTTTCCCTCTCATTATAGAAAACGAATTGGGCGATATGGTACAAATGGACATGGACCATGGGAACCACTCGGAGGTGAATAAAATATTGATGTTGAATCGTAGCTCATGCTCCCTACTAATTACAGTAATTCAATAACGGATTTTTGTTTACTTTTAACAGGACTTGCACTGATATCCAGCGCGTGCGCCAAGGCTCAGAACTTCTATGGAAACCCAAATGCTATCGGTGGTGTTGGAATTTCAACCTTCGATTGGATCTTTGGAGGTGTTGCCGTCATGGCTCATGAACTCGGCCACGTGTAATTATTTTTATAACTTTTCACCTATTGTTGGTATCAAAATCGAATTCGTTTTTCTCACAATTTCGCCGAAAAAAATTAAAGTTGGATTATTCGTACAAGCCTACACTGACATAAAATCTACAACCGTTATATCGTTACAAACAATTCGCTATTCACATGGCTAACTAAACCAATCAATCTGACTATGATCGGACAGGTTGGGAGTTGCAGATCATGACGGGCAAGGCGTGGCTCGATCGTGTCCAGCTACCGGTGGTTATACAATGACACCAGGTGCCAATTTTGCAAGGACTCTTGCATGGACTACATGCAGCAGACAAGCTTTCACGAATTATTTGAGGTACTAATATTATTAAATAGGCTGCCGCCACTTTAAACGCGTTTACACCAAACCAGCTGCGGCTGTTCTTTTGCCGCAGCTAGTTGGATATCGACGTTTTTGGGGTACGACAAGCCGCAATTGGCTATAAATCTTTTGCGAATAGAACCGTAAGAGCAAGAAGGTAACGTGCAGATATAATTTGCTAATTTTTTTGAATGTTGCCATCAGTGGGCCGCTTGCATCGTGTCTCCGCAGTCCACCACGTGTTATAAAGCCGGCGTTACAACGCTTGCCGGGATCTTGGTTATCAATAAACGGACACTGCAGTAATGAACGCGGTAATTCGAGAGTGGCTTGTATCGTGAGTTTATTTTGATATTTTCTTAACCATCCCTATTGAATGAAAAGACTTTGGTTCCGGAAATAAATATAAAAATCTTAGTTGCCGAATACGCCCGGAGTTTGTTTCCGCTTCGGATGCATGGTCAATGGACGCTGCGAGGACACTAACTTGAGACCTTCCGATGGTTCACCGTGTGGCAACGGACAGGTAAGCAAAACAACTAAGAGTGTCTTTTACAAATGACTCGAATGATCCTTCGGCGACAATGAGAAATTATCGGTCAATCGCCGATTCCATTGGCTGACACAGAATACGCACGATCTTTAACCGATTTATAATTGTTTTTCTACAGTATTGTCTGAACACACAATGCGTCTCGATATAATGAAGAACGACGAGAGACGACTTCATCCAGCCATATCAACGAATTATTACAATTGTAACGAAACTGAACTGTTTATATTTCATGTATATGCATATAGCTGAATACAACGATTTACTATAGATATAATGCAATATTCGATTTATCCACCATTCCCCATGTTCAGATTACAATTAGGGAACAAAACAATTCAGAAGGGTTCACTAAGAGTAAAATTCTTAGCTCACACGAAACTGGTATTCGAGACACCATATTTACTTTGGGTTAACCTTCATTCAATATAAACGGAAAGTCAAAAAAATATTCTTCAATAAAGCGTTGCAAATGAAAATGATATTTGTGTGTATTTATACTTATCTGTTTAAGTGAGAGTATCAGGTTTTCATGATAAAGCCTTTTCTCGCTATGAATTCCAAATTGAAATTCTCAGGTATTCTAAGTTGAAAGTCAATTGAGCCGTATTCTAAATCTGGTCGTTTTGGAGTAAAAGAATGTTCAGTCGAGAGACAGAATACCAGCCTTATTCGGGACTAGTCGGCACTATCGTATTTATTGGCTTTTTAATTGAAATTTCTGACGCCAATGTCAACGATCCAGACAGCGTTTCCTATCTTATTTGGGCAAAGTACTAAGCAGATGATCGAAAGTAGCAATAATAGTGGTCCCTCAAAGGAAATCGAAGAAAGCCAGAAGGACGAGATCCGTCGAAACGAGAAAAGCGACATCCTGCCGTACGTTAAAACTATCACTTACCAGTGTCGGTGCTGCCTGGTAGTAGAATAGCGTCATCACGAAACCACGAAGTAACCGTAAGATGTTCCTTGATATCTTCGCGCGCCGTGCACGACAAGACAGCGTTGCATCCTTCCACGACTGGTGATCTGTTGACTCTAACGTCATAACCGGGCATCGTTAGGACTGGAAAAAAATTGAACAGTCATTGACGATTGAACGATTGGTTAAGCATTGGCGGGAACAATATCGGCTCGTTCTGACTGCTCCAAACGTGCGATAAAAACATCAACTCTTCCTTTAGATGTAACCAATCCTAAGAAGGTTACAGACGGCTACATTCAAGAGTCAACAACACTGAAAAGAAATCCAAATATTTAGGAAAGAGAGATGTCGAGCCGTAAAATGTCTGAGTGTTTGGTAGGTGAGTAATAATCATGATTCTCCTAAGATACGTCTAGGTGTGTCCTTGTTACACAATTTATGGGTGTGTCTCGTTACATTTCCTGTCGAAACGTATACAAATCCATGTCTGTCTGCAAGAAAAGTTTGCGGTCACGTTTGAAGACCGTTTCAAGACTAGGTTTGAAGTCACTCTATTCAGGTTGAAATAATTTATCAAGACACTGAAAGATAGAGAGAGATCATGGAAGTCAAACGTTGGTTATACAGTCTACTCTCAAAAATCTTATACGTTCCATGAGACGCACTCATAAATTGTGCCGTATAGCTATAGATTACTCGTCAAAAGTAGATGCGGATAAATTTATCGCTGTCGCAAGGAATGGACCGTGATAGATTGCGGCTCAACGAGCTGCGACAAAGAGGATCATAGACACAGAAGAGCGTGGAGGCGCGAGCAGCGATTCCACCACGATCGAAGTGAGTCGCTCGTGGATGAGAAAGTTCTCGCTTTATATACTCCGGTGCTAGTGAAGTCCTCGCAACTTCCATCGGCTCTTTCGTCGTTGTCGCCGGAACCGATAGTCTCTGACTTATCATCCCTACGGCAAACGGGCCGGGCGGTTTGCGCGAGCGTAACAACCCTCGCACGCCTCGGGTATCCATTTGTCTCCATTCGCCTTTATATGCTCACATGGGACAATTATAAAGATGAAGAATACGAGGAAAGACGAATATTAGAGATATCGTTGAAACGGAAGATCGGTGCTTTTGCAGAAAGAAGTAATCAACACAAAGAGATTTTAAACTCATGCTATGCGTTGCCGAATGCTTTGCGGTCGTCGGTCGCTGACAATCTCTAGAACCAAGTACTTGGTTACCACCAATCCGTGTGATGCTATTATCGATTGTTCTTTGGTTTTTTTTAGGAAAAATAAAAACCTGCATGAAGTAGCAGCATAAGCTTGAAGACTGCTTCTCAAATATACATCCGAGTGTACTTGCTTTGCTGGCAAGCGATATTGACGGCGAAGATATTGAGTAAAAGATATTACGCAATATAGGAGCACTTCAACGCACGCGGTAATATTGACTTATTCGAATATTCAGCGGAGCATCCAGGTGTTGCTTTGATCGATGTTTCGATATTTGAGGGTTCGAGACGGGGTTGCGATGAAAGTTATGTATCACGGAAGACGTATTGTTCGAAGCACAGGCGGAAAAAGTATTAACACGAGTATGAAAGGGGGAATCAATGAGGAGGACGTTTCAAGTGGCTGTAGCCGGCGCGGCGGGGGATGAAAGGATATTTATTGGCCGAGCATCAGCGCGTATTCATTCAAGGTGTTTTGCGGCGGTGCCCGTCGTGGTTTTGCCTCGCTCGATCGCGGTCCCGACGAATCGTATCGCATACCACAGAGGGGCTGAGAGTTCCCATGGGGTTGCCTCATTCCTCGTTCGCGCCACAGAATAAAAGGGTTGCCACAGGATAGCTCGACAGCAAGAGACAAGGGCAACGGCCACTCGCCGTTCTCTTGTTCGCCAAGAACGCACTTTAAGGCCTCGACAGGGATGTTCAATGAAGATTTTATCTTCACCTGTGTACATGGCCGAGGGTTCGTCTTTCCTCACTCTTGATAGAACGAAAAAAGGATGAATACAAACTCCTTTTTTTTTTTCGATCTAAAAGTTTCATATTCTTGAAAGCGCGGCGATGTTTGTTACATGGAAAAAATATTCACTTTTCATCCTTTACACTTGAGCGGTGATAAATCTTGGTGAGTATTGTATTGTTGGAAGTTTGCCAGTTTTGATTGAATCTGCAAATATGCTATTTGAGTAGATAAAATCTCGAACATATACTAATAATGTAACGGATAATATTCAGTTGATAATAATTTTCAGTAATTATTGTCAAAAATAACGGAAAATATAATGGAATACGAAAAAGGGAGGCATCGAAACCCGATCTCGTCGACGTATATTTCGTTAAAAATGATATCTACCAGACACCAACCGGCTGCGATGACCCGGTCGATATTTTTGTGGATAAAATCTACACTACACGCTATATACGGTTACATCTCGCATATTTTCTGAAGCGCATTGTAAATATATATTTTACGCTCGAGGCTCGCGGAAAAATTTCCGAGTATCGTTGGCACAGTGGAGAGCCGGTGTTATTCACTCGCGGGTATGAAAATGGTCATCGAAGCGAGTAGACGAGATGAGCGAAACGAAATGTGCAAATGAAGCCAATATGCGACGGGTCTCCATCGGAGCGTCGAACCAACGATATTTTCAACGATTTCACGGGAATTCGCACTCGTCATTCCCGTACCAGCGCCCCTCCCGGGTCGCGGTTCTTCCATGGCCTCGCCGATTCCTTGAAATTGTCGAAATTAACTTTGCTCGATTCGTCGCACTCGTCCATTCCCATAACGTTGCTACTAGAGCTCCAGTGGCAGCGACGGGTGCTAGGCTTTCCTTGGCGATTCCTCGAAACTGTATAACGTGGCGTGCGTTCTATCCCTCGCGTTCCATACCAAATACCCGTCATCTTTTTTTATTCCCTCTCTCGTCTCTATCAATTCGTTTGCTCGCTTTCCATCGATAACCCGTTCGCTTTCCACCCCCGTGCATCGCTTTCGAACGAATATAATTCCTTTTATTTACGTTTTCACAAATTTTCAATCGAGAATTCGTCGGCGTATATGCGAACGCCAACGGCACCGAACAAACAAGAACAATAGAAAAAAGAAATAATACATATGAAATCGGATTAGTATACAGATATCTATTTGGGTATTTCTCCGATGTTACGAATTCGCATATCCTATCCGTATCGGTATTTTGCAGTTTTCGCTGTATTTGTGCAATTAGCCATTCTATTGACTCGCTGTTGTTGACGCTAAGTAACGTGTCGCTTGGAGAATTTGCAAGGCATTTATTCGCATTGACGTGTGAATTCGATGCTATTTCGATTAAGCACACGAAGACAATCGAAGTACACACTGTCAAACGAAGTGTGGAGACCAAAGTCGATTTGGTTTAAAAATATTTCATATTTCTTTTACAGTCACCGAGGGAATAAAATAAAAATGTCCAACTGAATTTTCCGCGTCACATCTTTACATGCTTATACATATCGAGCATTTTTTGTTGTACTTCCTTTTTGAAAACAGTTCTCCGTGCCAAAGAACGATCCAAGCACGTGCGGCACTTGAATACTATTTTTTTTTCCTCGACGAGTATTTTTTTTCGGATCTATATATGTACTGCATTTATACACCGCTTGGTACGACTACCCGCGCTATCACTGATACCCCGGTTACTACCACGATATCTCGCCAAGGATTTTCGCGACACACGTTATCACGTGATCAAGAAACCCGGAGAGCTACCAAATACGTACACCGTGCATCGCACAATATCGCAGCACCGATAGCGGCATCTTATGTTCCGTGAATTCTCGGGCAAAAAGAGACTAGGTCATTCCGTGGCTCGAAGGCACGAGACAAGATGCCAAGAAGGGGCTTTTCTCCGAGCATTTAGTTAACTCCGCTACGGAGGCGAACAATTCAGGCGTACAAATACTCCTCGGAGTATCTATGACCGCAGTCAGAGCCGAGGCCAAAACGTAGACAAGGATCTAGAATAAGCGTTTTTCTTTCGATATAAATGACTCATTATAATCGAATAGAAGCGTGGAAAAATTAATAAGATTATCGATATTTATGCATTTCTCTGCGTGAGGCAACACAAAAATAGTTTAGAAGGTGAGATAATTTTCAGCGAAACCTTATTCTATGCTATAAAGTACAATTGTTTCCTGAGAACTCAACATTTTTTATAGATTTTGCGTAAAAAACCTATTTTACATTATGTTAGAAAAAGCAATTGGTTCAATTGGCAGTGGAAGTTCAAGCGAATCTGAAAGAACAACAATAGCGCTTATTCATCCATTAAAACGATTATGTCGTTTCGTCCATATATCTGCGAAGGGTATACCGCTCCGAGGCTCCCCGGTGTCCAACTATCACGGCATATTTCTACTCGAGCGGGTTTAACTATCGAATCGGCCCGGCATTCAAATTCCAGGACTGGAAACTGGAAGAGAAGATAACCCTCTGGTTATACGGCTCGGAAGTGATGCGGCCCATTGCGGAACGATAAAACGTCTTTCTTATTCCATTGCGATATAAAGGAAGCGCGCGACACGCGCGGAAAAAACAAATTACCTGGAAGCTACCGGGACACGTTTTTCGATTAAACTACGACGGCGCATAGGTACTGCCGAGCCAAAGTCGTTTTTCCTCGAATCCTTTTTTTTTCTCTGCGCTACAGATTGCCCATGCAACGTTCGACGCTTTGACGATTAATGAAGTACGTGACACAAGCTTTTATAGTGGCTTCGTGACAATTCTTCATTGATTTTTTTTTCCTCTTGCCTTCGCACCGCAGCGCAGCGGGTATGATCTCGGAAAACCGCACGTATCATTCATTCCTGTCTTCAGAGCTGCGACCTTCTATCAGAAATCGATATTTTTGAGCTTCTGTGTTACGGAATCGATGCCTTTTCAGCTTCCACATTTTTTTCAATATTTCTCACTCCTGCGCCAATCGTGAGGTAAATCAAACTCTCGAAGAAGACAAACCAAGGAAAATCTCTCTAATATCGATTGTATGGCTAAGACTATATATTTTATGAAAAAAGTTCCATTCGATGTCTGCGAATAGGGTGTGCTGTGTCCTCGGCTTTTCCTCGCGGTACGCTATAGTTGGAGTGTTTCGCTTCGAGGGTGACGTTCGAGGGTCTCGGGTGCCTCGATGAAAAAAAGGCGACGACAGAGGGCTCGAGTGCGGGAACGCGGAAAAAAAAGGAGGCCCGAATAGGCAAGAAGCAAAAACCGAGGGACGGAGATCTTTGGATCTCCGGGAAAGAGCGAGGCTGGACTATGCGCGACGGTTTGAGAAAACGTGGAAGGGTCAGTGTGCGGTCCGGGGTTACAAAGAACCGACGACAATGACTCTCTACTTCACGAAAATAAGCCCTTTCGCGAGAGTACCTCGTCGGCGGCCGTACGTTCAGGGTCCGATGTCATTTCAGATAAGTTCCTCGGCGTCTTTCAGAGACCCGAACGGGTTCGAGGTTTTTCCACCCTCGCGCGCGGCCCGCGACCCGTCGGACCTTCGAGCGTTCTTCGAGCATCAGCGACGTAGAAAATCTCGAAACTTCACCGAGAAACAGGAGTACGCAGCGTGGAAGGCTTCGCAGTTCAAACATCGGCACACCAGCATCAACCGACTCTGTCTTTTGATTTGAACCGAGTTCCGTTGAACTCCGGAATATCCGCTCCACACCCCAGGAGAATTGCAAATCTCGGAGCAGCTTGCTAGCGCTACCGATGCTTACCCCGGACATTCTCGTTAATCACTGTACGCATTTAATTTACCTTCGCTGTATTTTTAAAGCAAACTCCCACGAACTTTTCAGCACTCCGCGATGTGTATATTAAAAACAGTTGCGGGAGCTAAGTAAGATTTATATTTTTTTAAATCAACAACTAGTTCTCAAGAACGTAAGGAGTATAAATTAGAAGGAGGTAAATAGAAAGAAAAATAAGGAGATAAGACTGAGGATGAAGATTAAGGATGGGTCATAAGTAGAAGAGGAAGACGAAGTCGCGCAACAAGCGCGGAAAAATAAAGAAAGCCCGAACCAGAAGAGCAGACGTCTGCTAACTGGGAGGCGAAAAGCATTAATAAAATGCACAGATGAGTCTGAAGTGTACCAGAGTTTAGTATATCTATATGGGCGTATACACGTATATATATATAAAAATATGAGAAGATTTCCGGAACTCGGAATGTTGGCTAGATGTATAAGGAAGACGGGAGGACGGCAGTGAAATGGAAAGAGCGGAGACTTTTCGCGCGAGGGATGAAATCTTGATGAATGCCAGGTCACTCGTTTAAATAATTAAACGCGTAATTACCGCGCGACGTGGAGAAGCCGTGGAACATATTTTAATGAACGACCGTCGTCGTGTGCTTCGCGCACCGGCGCTGTGCCTACATCTTAATTCTGGGACACGAGCGATGGGCGGGCACATAGCGTAAGCCCAACAGGGATGAAGAACTCCCAATGAGCAATGGGCTCGCTCTGCTTTTTTCAATTTCTCACTTTCTAAGAGAAAAACTCGCGCCGTTTTTTCTCGGCTCTACACTCGTCTACGCGTCAACCAGCCACGTCACCTCGCGAGAGGTTATAAAAAAATAAAAAAAATAAATGGGTGCGCTTCACTCGTTGGCGTAGCGAAAGAGAAGCTCGAGTACTGAGTCCGAGTTACACTCGCAGGTGAAGAAGGATTCTACTATACTGGGTTGAGAAGCGTTTCTCGTCGGTTCGTCCTTTTATCAACAACCTTCAACTTCAGAGTTTATGCATCGGGAGTTCGTGAAGTCGTCTTGCGATTACGTCAATTCGCTATTCCGCGAAAATGCGTTTCGCAGAATGGGTGAAAAACCTTTTTTTCTCGACTAAATAACGCGATTATCGTCAATATTAAGTCGGAACATACAAGAGTCGAACGTTGGAAACGAGAGTTTACTTTTGATCTTTTGGGCCGATAAAAAAAATCCATTCCGCGAAATGTATCGAAATAAACGAATGATAGCGATGTGTGTACGTTCGGCCCGCGATTGGTCGTTACACAAGAGCGAAACTGGAATCTGTTCAACAGGAAATTCGCTCGCACTGGAAAACGAAAAAAAAAAAAAGGGTTTTTGTCAGTCACGAATATACCGTTTGACTTTAGGCCAAAACGGCAATCGGATTTGTGTTCGCAGGGAAAAAGTCCGCGGGCATATGTTGGCCAGAGCCGTCTCTGTAAATATGCATATTTGACGAAAAAAAAATTGCAAGTTATTACACTTTTTTTGGAATTGCTTTCGACGTTACGGCACGGCCCGGAAAAAAAACCGGGTTTGAAACTTCGCCAAGTGCTGCAGGTTGTGTATTTTTGTCCTTCGAACACAATAGGCAACCCGGATTTTCCGATAATCTATCGAGAAGCAATGACATTGCTGTTTGACAATACCCTCCTCGCTGCTCACAAAACCCTGAAGAAAAGCCGATTTTTTTTCGGGTCAATATACTTTTGAATCTATTCCAGTACATGCCCCAATCTTTTGCAATCCGAGAAAAAAAATCAGAAGTCCACCATCAGCTTGGTTCAATTTTGCGTCTTCTGTATTATCCCTTCCATCGGCTTCGTCTCACCCGTGACTTTCCATTATAGTGTTTTGTTAAATTATTCCTTCGCATTCGGAATCTCCGAAGAGTTTCCACAGACATCTCGTTCCGTTGTCGCCCGAGCAGAGATCCCAAAACTTCTCAATCTCACAATATGAAGAATCATTGGAGACGGCAAAGTTTTCGCCTGTACAGAAATCTCGTTGGTTTCACCGAAGTCGTACGTACACCCGCGAGCTTCCCAATCTCGGCTATACGTATATGGCTATCTTTCTATCCTAAGATTTATACTTTCAAAGTATAGTATAAGAAAAGTTTCTTCTTTCGTTGCTTTTCTATAAATTTCTCGTTGCCGGAAGCCGCAGCGCGTGCACATGCATCGAGTTTATTCTTCGGCTTGGCAAGGAGGAGCCACACACGCTTCGGCCGATAGTCGTTCGCAAATATCGTGTCTTGAGAGACACATCCGAGAGCCCGCGTCGCGCGACGCGAAAGAAAGTATATCCGAGAGGGTTGGAGGTCTCGGAACGAGCTTGGGGGTATCTGCAACTCCCGTGCGCTGCTCCTGGCGCATTGATATTGGAAGATGTTCGGAATGTACGGTATCACTGGAGTTTCGCGACACTCGCGAGGATGCGCAGAGAGGAATAGAATGAAAAAAAAAATAAAATAAAAGAAGAACCGAAAGAAAGACAGACGCCGAGGAGGACACATCGGAGGGTTGGGGGTGGCATGTGAAAACAACTGTGGTATCGATTCCAGGTCTTTTCATACAGCGTCGCTTTCAAGTACGCCGACGAGGAGAAGGAAGAGGAATAGGTGAAAGAGGACGGTGCGCCTCTCTCTATCGTTTTTTTTTTCTTCTATACCTTTTTTACTTTCTGGGTAGGAGAAGAATCCCGATAACAACCCCTGCCCCGCCGATGCAGAGGCGTATACAATATCGTGAAAGTGTGTGTATGTATACCTGTCCACGTTTTACTCTTGAAATTCTTCTCTTTACCGGTTCGTCGTGTACACACCGTACTTTCTTTACAAGCTTTTCCAACCCCGGAAACCATCTTCGGCTTCGATCTCGACGAATATCGAATATCACGGTATACATATTATGATAACGGCGCCGGCACGACTTCGTGCTAGGTACTTCGGCTCGAGATATTGTTGGTATAATAAATCACGATCACGAAGGTGTATATTTTAATGATTTACGGAAGTGATCGAGCGAAATAAATTACAATAATCACAACCAGAACTGGAGTGGGTAACGCGGCAAATCTTTTAAACGAGAGAAAACTTTTAACGTTGTTTTATCTTCATTAAAATGAAGTAATCACGTTGGGAGGTTTATTGTACCTAAAAGCATTTGCTTGCTTACGGACAGCTTCTATATGATACTTTTGGACATTTTAGCAAATTAAAAAAGGAAGGCGTTGACTTTTTTTGGGTGGCTTTTGGTCTTTTAAGCCCCTCACACAAAGTACGGGTCGGGAAAAATATGAACTATTGTCAAATGGAGGATTTACAGCTTAAGGATTTAATCTGGAGCATAACATAGATTGGAGTGAGACATGGCATGGAAATCTCGAACGAGCATGGGACTGTCGTTCTGGAACACTTGCTGTCGCGAGTGAAAGGGGTTGAACAGGCGTGAACGTAACACAAACGTTTGGACAATGCGCTCGCGGCCACTTCGGCATTATACTTGAACGTTGGATAATCCAAGATTAAGGAAGCTTGTCGCTTTTAGCGGAAGCTCGTCGAGCTTTGCTGTGATAGCAGTGGCTTGGCATATGAAAAGGGGCTCGCGCGATGGAAGCGTGAAAGCTTTGTGCAAGTTAAATTCCTTAACACGGTACAGGTGGAAGGGATTCGACCAATGAGCTAAAGTGCGGAGGAAGCTTTTTGAAGGCCAACAACAATATCCCATTCTATGCAGTACCTATACTGGATAATACGGAGTCTACGAAAACGCTGTTGGTTGCTGGCTCAGTTTACCGGTAAACAGCGATCTGGCCTCGGAAATCAGCTATTTAAATGGCGACTCACGTACCATCCAGTTTCTAGTCGACCGGGCGAAGTTTTGTCCATTTCTCGTAGATTCTCCGAGGCTCTCGAGCGGCGCAGCTAGGAGGCAGGCGTCCCGACGCTGTTCTCTCTTTTTTTTTCCTCGTTTTTTTTTCTTCTCCTCTTTCACCTCTCCCGGACCGAACGTTTTCCCGATACAATTTAACGGTTGCCCGAACGTTTCCCAAAGCGTTTATAGAATACGGGGAGAGCTCGTGGAAGACAGGACAAAGAATTCAGTCCAGACATCGCACGAACCCTCGACGGAAAAAAGCGACCCTCGTCGCTCGCGAGAATGTGCGTTCCGCGTAATGGCATCTATTGCTCATTTTTTTCATTCTCTTCTTCCATCTAGAGTTCATTGAATGTACTCGTGTACGTTGTTCCGAACTTAGGGACTACGGATTATGGCGGTTGAATCCTCTTCTAACGGATTACGCCCACTTTCCCCTATCTGTATTACGATCCTATTCATACCCCAATTTTGGATTTCGCATTTTCAAGAGATTTTCGAAACATTGAAATTTCGATCGAACATAGAACCGTCGATCATTTTTATTTTTTCGTGTGGGCTATTCACCCCATAGCGCTCAAAAAGACGACGTCATTTTTCGAATATAATTTTTTTATTGATATTCCAAAAAGAATTATGCGGTAACCATTGCGAGAGTCGTACAGGCGCATATACGCCGAGAGGAAATGAATTCGAAGGTTGCGGACGAGCGCGCGTCCCCCCGTCGATCCTGAAATTTAATCGAGGCGAGTGTCGCGAGACGTTCGCTCGCCGCGGCGAGCAGTCCGCAGATTGCCCCGGTGGATACGCCAGCCCGAGAGATGAGAAAGGGGCGAGAGGAAATCGAGCGAAGGGTATGAGGGAGAGTGGCGTTACCATATCCTCTGTCAGCGAGATTGCTCAGCGGCACGTGCAATACCTTTTGCCACCGAAATTTACGACGTGAGAATTGAGGTAGTTTCGAAATTGCTCCCTTTTCTCCCCCCTCGTCCCTTCTTACCGCGACTATCATCCCTTAGCCTGTATCTTCCGAGATGTATATGTCTACGTACATCGACTGCGCGCGCTATATATACCTGTGAGATGTTGGGCTCGTTAGCATAGATAGCACGAGATTAGCATAAGATACGAGCGATTTACTTCAGCGAATTACTCGATTTCGAGGTTCCCAACGTGGCTAAGTCGCCGTGCGTGCGGCAAGGATTCCGACGACTGGTTCGGCCGCGGCTTTCACAGGAGGGGGTTTATTTTCTCGCGCGCGCGCGCGTTCGCCAATCTAATCCCGTACTATATGGAATTCGATTAAATTCTTTTCAGAGCGGGGCTTCATGAAAGTGCCGACTCGTGACTCGTTTTCTGTAATGGACAATAGGAATACTTTCGATGCGAGAGGGGTGGAAAACACTCGCGGCCCGCCCGATGGGGAATCGCGAATGGTAGAGAAAAAGCTGTTTTGCGACAATAGCTGCCGATAAGTGCCCGCCGCTGCTTCGTTCGTACACTGATCGACTTTCACTGATGGAAAATCGCTGGGAAATAAGGACGAAAGCAGATAAGAGGTCGCACTATAGATACAACGTTTGTAGAGATGAACCGATAGTAACTTTATTCTCGCTTTTCTTGGTTTCTTTTTCGTTTATTTCAATCGATTTATTCCTTGACGTTGCAATTGATGAAGTAAATAACCGTGAAGTGGAATAAATATTACGAAAAAAAGTGGAAGTTCATTCGTACAGATGCTCTTTTAACGGCTGATTGAAAGTCGTTGAATCAACGTTTATCCGATGTTTCCCTCGTAAGCATCTTTTTATCAATAAGCGTTTATCAATAAGCTCTTAAATGCATGAAATCTTTTGAAAGATTATATAAATTATTCGCATACTTTTGACATTTTCAGACGAACAATGCGTCGACACAAGGCTTTTCGATTTCTTTTTCACCTTCTAAATGTGATATTTCAAATTAGAAAGTCTTGAATCGCATAAGAGAAACTGACCGAAAAATTCTGAAGTGAAAGTTAATGTTTTTATCGCAAACGTGTAATGCCTGCGCTAAATTTCAAAAGAACCAGCCAGGAAATGAAAAATAGGACAATAGACTGAAGGAGCTTAAAGCATTTTTAATTATAGTAAATGTAAAATAAAGGATCATTATTAACAATCGAAGGAAACCGATCTACGAAGAAGGGATTGGACTTTTGAACAACCACGGAAAAATATTGATCGAGTAATTAATTAAGTAAACGAGGAAGACTTACCGGCTCGGAGCGTGACTTCTCGTGAGAAAGTCGTACCAACGGAGCTCGTAGCTCGGCATCGATATCTCGCGTTGTGAACCTCGGCCCGGAAGTCTTGAGCGAGAAAGGGTGGAAAATAGAGAGTCCCGTTTCCCAACAGTTGCCTGAAACAACAAAGCACCGCTCATTGCCGCAACGCATCAACAACGTCACACCTCTGTTTGACTCGCGATAATATTTGTACTGCGTATACCGCACCACCCTGTGCACTACCCGATGTGCGACGACTAATTCAGTCCAACCCCTCCCGGGGCGTTATATTGGGTTTTGTTTCTCCCCCGAGGGTGCGAGAAAACGGATATCGAGACTCTGCTCACAAATAGCAAGACTCCACCCCCTCAAAGCTAAATTGTCGAGAGTTCAAACATTGCAAAGCTTTACCTATTATGCTCGGGGTCTGTTATAATCCTTCGCTATGAAGATTTATAATCGCGATGTTTATTGAGGATACGAGGGATTTTGCGAAAATTTATGGCGTTCGTTCGATTAACTTTGCACGCGATAATTTATATGATATTTGGCCCCGTCGAAACGAACCAAGATCAATAAAACTGTGGAAAAAAGCCTTTATCTTCATCCGCAATGTTTCGTTCGGTCGGGAGCGAACTTCGAGAGGGGGATTTATATTTGCTTCCGGACATAATTGAATCATCCCTATTTACCGTTCGAGATAATTTTCAAGGTAAACGTTCTGCGCGTGATTTGGAAAGAGCGAGTGCGCTAAAATCAACTGCACCGGTTGACCGTAAGGATTTTTAATCTAAGCGAAGCTCCGGAGTCCGCGCTGCCTCACGCTTCGACTGTTTGCGGATCTGTGAAGTTGATTAAAATTCGTTGCTGACTTTAGTATCCCGGCCGAGATAATGAATTTTCTAATTTACGCAAATAGCGGGTTTTCTTGTTGTGGACAAGATAGTCGTAGTAGTCATCTAACGAAATTAAATAGCGAAAGAACCTTTTCCCAAAAATCATTTTCGAGAAGAACAAAAATAAGACGAAAGGTGCCGGAACCGAAAATTCACGAGGAATAGTTTGAAAAGTTGACAATGGCACTACAAATTAGAAACGAATGTAACTTTCTGTAATATCGATGCCTCTGCAAATACGCTGGAAAAATTGGAGTCGAGCAAAGGAATTCTTTAACGAGGACAAAAGTGTAAAAATTGGAATTATCGTTATAGACGATCATTACACGCGTTGTTAGGTAGAATTAGTAACTATTTTATTAAAATCCCAACCTCTAACTAGGGTGAATTGTGGCATAAATGTATATGTATCTGTTCCATCAATGTCTTTTCCTTTGACAGAGGCACGTCTGCCGCATCTAAGCTGGAACCTTTGGATAGGAAGTCGGCCTTGGTAACATACGAAGGAGCGTTCCGATATAACCGGAGCTATGAAAGTGAGGAATGTTGAAGAGATGACTCGAGTGCGTTGAGACAAACACGACAGAAGCTGCGATTCGGCGACGGATACCGTGCATAACTTCCGTCAGCTTCGGGCCACTTTTCTCTATCGCGTGTCTGACAAACACCGACTCGTTCTACTGCAAGGATTTCGTATTTCTTTTCATTTGACTGTCTATCACTTGAAAATTTCTATCTTCGGTGTGACGAAAGAAAGAAAAATGTTTCTTTTTTCACAATCGTTCAAACGAGAAACGCACACCCCTTTCCAGATATGTATATCTATATGCAAGAGAATAAAAAAAGAAAAAAGACACACTCGACGCAGTGATTTTCCCGTCTTCCGTACCTTCAGACTGGCGTCTCGATACCGACGAATTGAAAAGGACATAAAGGAAAGTCTTTGATGAAAATCGCAGAAGGGACGGAGAAGCAGGCCGGGGAACTACAATGATGACAGTGCAAGACAGACGCCGGAGGAAAGGAGAGGTACAAAAAAAAAAGTTCTTTTCTATACGTTATCGCAGTCGCTCGGAGATGCATAGAATTTTTCTGTGTCCATTCGAAGAAATTCTATGCATTTCCGAGCGGCTGCGATACGCCGGGCGCCGAGAGGCGATCGCAACGATTTCTCACGTGCAACTGCGAGCCGGTCTCGTGAGATATAAAGAAGGAGATGAAACAGATTCACAAGCATCGTCTGAGAAAGGATAGAAATAGGCGCAGAGCGAGCGGAAGGCTGGAAAATGAGATTAAAAAAAGCGTTAATGTCTTGTTTCCTGTTTCATGAGCATACAACTATTCGTTGTTGAGCTCGGCTCCAATGCTGTCACGAATCACTTATCCTATTCACTAAAAATGTCGTTTTTTTTTAATATCGTGACTCCAGTTTCTCAAATGTTGATTATATTGTTCAGTTAGCAGGAAATTTCCGCCTCACTGATAAATTTCGACATTATTAGTCAATCTTTCAGTTTTTCCCAATCCAATGTAACTACTTTTGAACCGCTCGATCCAGTATTTGTAAATTTATTCGGCTTTATCGAAATATTTTTACCAAGCGACTGATATAATTACTTTGGAAATCATTAATTTTGCTTAATACAGAAACAAATGGAGTAGAGCATCTGGCTTCAGGATATTCTTTTTTTTGCTTCAACTAGTTTTTCCATCCGCAACTCGTTTCGCAATGACTGAAAGCGAAACGTGTCAAACTGCTAACTTTTATGCTTCAACAACGTAGACTGTCACCAAGGGATGGGAACGGGTTGGGGAGGGGTTCTTCAAACGTCTGCATTTCGGTTAGAAGGACGAACTGCCGCGAGAGACAAAATATAGTGTATGAGTAGACGAGAGGATTTCTGGCCGGAAACTGGACTCTGCTAATGACCGAAGTCGTCAACGTCGGGAGTGCGGAAAGAAGTGGAAAGTAAGCAAGAAACACAGATGGGTAACTTTCGTTACGGATAGATGGAGAGGACGAGAGAACTGCGGAGACGGAGGCGACGACGACTAGGTTTGAGCTGGCTCGAGCGTACATAAGAAACTTTGGAAAGACTTTGGCACCGTCGTTGGTCTCTGTCAGTTTCTTTTCGTTCGCTATGTCCCTCCACCCCCACCCACCACCCCCCCACTTTCCCAGCTCTTCCTGCTCAACAAGCAACGACGAAGTGCCGAGCAACTGGACTTCCGATTTCCACGATTCACTCCGTCTGCGTCTCTCTCTCGCACCACCTCGCATCGCTATTCTCCCTTCTGGCCCTCATACTCCGGACAAAATTTTCTGCAGGCTATGCGCCCAGGGGATTTTTCTATATCCACGGGCAGAATGAGAGGATGGCGAACGAGAGAAGTGAAGCTAGGCCGCAATTTGTTTTATAGAGCGGGATTAAGGTTCTCGGGGCTAAAATCATCCCTTAAAGTTTTACGGTTCGACCGTTTACGAAGAAACGACTTCACTCGACGACTCTTTACCCCTATCGTTTCTACCCCCAAGCCTCCCCTTCCTCCTTGTTCCTCCTGCCGCTCTCGGTCGGCTTTTCTTTTTCATCGCACTACGTGCTCCAACGTTCTTTCGTTCTTTCGAAAATTGTAGGTCGCCTGGGTTCGTGGCCTCGCGCGCGAACAGATGCTGAGAAGGAGAAGCGCCCAGTGGAGAATGGTCGAAAATTGAATGCAAATTAATTAAGAGCATCACGTATAGATTGAATTTTTATGTTTATTAATAGAATTTTAACCTAGACGAATTGAATTCGATAGATTCAGTAATAAAAATCATAAGATTTTTAACAAAATAGTATAAGCGTTACATATTTTAGTGAAACTTTGTATTTCAACTCATTTTTATAATATTCGCTTCGTGAATTCTCATCTGGCTCATATCGAGAAAGAAAATGGATTTTGCTAAAGGGGAAAATTATACGCCGGAGCATGAATGTTATTTTCCCCTGAATTATTTCTGCGAAGTTAATTTTTTGAAAAAAAAAAAACGACCAACAACACGCCAATATTAAAAACTGTTGAAGTGGTGAATTTATCGACTCGATGCTGAGAACAAACAGATGTGGTGCGGCAAATTTGACGCCGATTTAATTAGTCATTCGTTGATTGAATAAAACTATATTTAAAAAATAGAAATTCCCACGATGCAATTAACTTTATCCGTTCAAAGTGGGCGCGAACGGCGAAATGTGCGTCGAACAAATCTATAAATAATCACTATCGGCGGCGAGAACGAGAGAAACAATGTTGGGAGTAGCTTGTCGATAGCAAGCCCCATCGACCCGTAACACCATCTCACCCTCGATTACTTTATTACAACTCACGATACACAATTGTGCACCTGTGTGTGGTATTCGGTATATATAAACTGTTATTATTTTTTATTTTTCACTCTATGTAAAGGATTTTATTGGTTCTGCTCAAGCTTTCTCCACTCTCGGGCAGGAACCGAATAACAAAATTTCGTCGGAAGCGAACGGCACGAATGGAGCGAAAACCACTTCGAGCATATATCGTCGAAGGAAATAGAAAATAATTCCTTGGAATCGGCCGAGCGTACGTCAATATTCGATGGAGTGAAAATAGCGAGTGAGTGCGAGTAATTTGAAATATAGGCGTAGTGTTCGCGAAATCGACGTGGTCGAGAAACAAAATTGCGTGTCGTACGAAATTTAATATAAAAAAAAAAAAAACTGCGTAACAGCGAGTAATACAGGAATATCGATCCAAGCCTGATACTTTCATGGACCATTTTATCAACGCATCTGGAAAATTGTTGAATATTTTTCCAGAAAACCAACAATGCGATTTTCATTATCATCCATGAATACGGAGGTGAGTGTAATTAATCCGTTCCACGGTATTAAATAAATTACAGTTTAACCTTTCGCATACGCCGTTTTATATTTCGCGACACGCGTCACCACCTTTCAATTCTATATCGACGATGTGATATTTTTGTCGATTTTTTTAACACCTTATCGATGAAATTGCAATTCGTGTTCGATGGATCCATCTCCTCTTAAGGTCTGTGCTTTTTGGAGAATTTTTCTTTTCAACATTTCATTTGTATTCAGGCATTTGAAGATTGAAGACAGATGAATCTCAAGGGTCATCCTTCGAGGAAGACTCGGTGAATTTTCCAATTCCGATTAATTAATCTGATTGATTGATGGCCGTCCGAATGCTTCGTTCTGAGTGGTGTACAACGGGAACAGATCTAAACTATCGAGTTGCCGAGGAACTTGGATATAGTTTCGCATCGCAGGACCATAAGTCTCATTCTCCAAAAGCTTGTCGAACATACTGAATCGAACCTATCACGGAGACCTATTAGGAGATTCTAGGAGGGATCCGAAGGAGAGCGAGAGAGAGCCTCATGACCCTACGCTTACTATCCTGCTTTCCGGCTAGACGCCGGTGGAGTTTCGCGTTACCGGAGTGAAACGATCATCGTTGGATATAGCACGGAATAGTCGCGCAGCAATGTTATATAGCACAAGTGGAGAATCGTGGTTCATGCCACGTTTCGATTAACCGGAGGAAATGGTTTTCCCAGATGCGGTCGCTCGATTGCCGGTCGCATACGTCACCGGATCTTCCGTTCGCTCGCCCGAAGCCTGCCGGCGCGCGGCAAGTGTCTCACAGAAATGATTCCAGTACGCTATTACCGGGTTAATATTACGGATGCAATTTGCAAAGTGCGCGAGCATGCCGAAAGACGATTGTGAGCTTTGAAAGAACAGCGAAATTCTCGTTAAAAAAGGCTAAAGTACGCGATTAAAAAAAGTATAAAATAAAATGGTTCTCGAAGTACAAATCTCGTCGATGCGAATTTTGTAGAAAGTATATGAAAATATAAAATTGCTGCTGAAAAACTCACCTGAGACCTGGAACTGCGGTAACCGATCTCTGATCGGGGCTGGTGATCCAGATCACGTGTGGCGTTGGACTACCGTGAGCCGAGCAACTGAGCTGCGAGCCAGTCGTGTTCGAAAAAACAAGAGTACTCGGCGGCTCGAGAACAAATACCGGACCCTGTTGACCGAGTACCGCCACGCAACTGCACGCTGTAACAATGTTGAAATAAGATATAAAAATTTTTTTGAATATGAGAGAAATTCGTTCGTCGAATGAATTTTTTAGTAACAGTTACTATGCGGAGACTGCGTCCGAAATGGAAAAATTTATAGAAAAATCAATGACACCGAGAGAATAAATGTCGATCATGTCTCGATTGGCTTTTTTAAAATTCATCGCCACTAATTATCGACGAGGCGAAAAGTAGGTCGCGGGAAAAGGTCACGAGCACAAATGAAAAATAAAGTGAATTTTTCCGAACAACGAAGTTTCATTGATTACAATATTTCCTCTTCCAATGCCCGCGAGAATTAGCGCGAAATGCTGTGATCTACACGATCGGCGGTTCTTAATATCAGCAAACAATATTATAATATCGGACTTATTGTGTATCTATAAATTAGTCAGCGTTAATTGTTAGATATCGTGGCGAGTGTCGGGTGCTCTAATTTATGCGTTATGATTGTCGCTGTTATTATTTAAAGGATAAGAGAGCGAGTTGGCGCGAGGGTGGTAAGGCAATAGCGATGACGATGGCAAATATTATTCGAGTGATACATAACCAAAACGTGGATCGAGTACGCGTAATGTTTAATAATGTCACACAGTGTCGGGGCGTGCGGGATAGGATATGTAGCAGGATGTGTCGCTACAAGGTAGAGCGAACCGGTTGTCCGCCTGGGGATTCGGCTAGGGGTTGAGAGAGCAGAGGACGATGGGGGTGCAAAGGGGAATGGAGATCCGCCCGTGGGTCAGTGAATAATCAGCGTGCGCGAGGACGCACGGAAGACCCAAATCCCCCGCATGCACGTGTGTACTCCTCGAATTCAATTGCATGCACGCATCCCCGAGTCTTCCGCGTATTGGTAGGTTAATACCCGATTATACGTTTATTCATTTCGTAATGAGGGAACTGCGCGGATTATGCAAGAGGCAGAGAGCGAGAGCCAAACAGGCGACGTAGAATAAGAGAGATCGGGCGCTAATGGTCGAACAATGTTCGGTCCGAGCGCGGTCAGCCTACGCTTACATTATTCGTGCTTTCATCCCGATTTCTAACAGTCGGCACAATAATGCTACACGGATTTATCTAAAGCAATATTAAATACTAATCGCGCGGTTTTAATTCGCCGAGTTGCCCGGTAAGAGCGAAAGGTATTGAATATCGAAATAGTGAGCAAAAGTGTTAGATGCTCTGTCTGCAACGTATCCTTGACCGTTGATGTGCCATTAGCGCTTTTTCATTTTATCGCAGTTCTATATCGCGAATATCCACGATGCATTTCCCTCGAAATAATGTATTAATTCCAGAATTACCATTTCGCATATTGAATAATTAAACTATAGTACTCGAGACTTTTTGGGAAAACGGAGGATCGTCGGCTGTTCGGCTGAGCGAAGTTGAACAAAATTGCAATGATCATTCGTTAGACAATCGTCAACTATCGCTGCTACTATCCATTTTCGGGAATGAGGCCTTATTCATTTGCCGAAACTGCTTATAACTACCGAAACGCGTAGACGGGCGCTGACCCAAGAGGCACAAACTCCGTCTACTACCGTCGTAAGCATTAACCATCGACCGTGTCTAATCCCACACAGACGTGCTTATCTACCGCAGTGGAGAAGAGATCGAAATGTCGAAGCAGCAGATTACGGCGAAAAAAGAAGGTGTGGAACACCGAACAACGAAGAAGCAAAATTCTTGCAGCGCATTCGCGCGTGAGGAGAGAAACAAACACGCACATTTCGCTCGAGCGCATATTCTGCTATCGTCGAAAGCTCTCTACCTCTGTGCTGTTTCAACTAAACGCAATAAAGATCCGTCGCTGGCGAAGGAGCACGAGCCGCGCTACGCGAAATTCACGGCGTCAACAGTTTTCTTTCTTCGCACGATTGTGAAATCCGCGAGGCAAGCGTGAAAGAGAGGGAAAAAAAAAGAAGAGACCGAGACGTTATATTCAGCACAACCATCCTCTAGGCGAGTACATAAAAAAACAAATTGAGCGCTTTGCATGTAAATCCGTCGAGGGCAGGTTTCTATCGTGAACAGTTTGTTTGTGTGTATTAGAAGCACATTGACGCTCCGCTTGGCAAACGATTTACGGAGTTTAGAACACTTTTGCCGATATCTCGCTAATCGTAACGCCCGCGAAACTTTCTCGGTATCCGCAGAAATCGGTGCTTCGATCGATCGGTCGACAGCAGTTCCGATCGGGCCAAACGGTGATGAACAAAACATGCAAGACACAAGTTATTTCGTGGCAAGGTTTTGTATCCACGCGTACAATTATATGTCGAAAATGTGCAACACATAAAACAACCGAAAATTTTGGCGAATGGGATTTCAAAAATAATTAACGCGTACTTGGAATAGAGATAAAAAATCTAGTTGCATCAAAAGTAATACCGCGCTGAATGTTTTTTCAATGAGTATTTCCTTATCTTTCCACTTTTTCTTTTCGCGATATGAAAAAGTTTTTTTAACATACAACATATAAAGACGAAAAAAATGATATCATATTAACGTGGAAGTTTTGGATGTAATTTCAGCATTTTTTTTCCAATTTCTAGGAGATATCTGAAAATGGAGTGAATTGGTTCCACGCGGCGCGCCCGTAACCCGGGACGAAAATATCGCGAGAGTGAAATAACGGCCCGGAGCCGGAGCCGAAACGCGGTATCGCAAAGGTGCGATGAGGAGGATAGATATATGAGAGAAGGATTTGCTCCGATAAGGCGATTCGGCAGATCGATACTCGTTACCATCCACCCAGTGAGTGGTATAGAAATAATTCATCCTATGAATTATTTAGTCGGGCGGTCGGTCGGGGGGGTGAGGGGGGTTTAGCATTCCCCGGCTCCGCGGTTTAAAATCCGATTTGACGCTGGGTTCAGCGTTGTCTCGCTCGCACTCATGTGGCCGTACAACTGTAGCAGCGAATATACAACTAGAGAATTTCCCATCTCCGTTCGTTCGCGTGTTCAGTGTCTGTGAGAGTCTCGGCATTCGGTCTCTCATCTCACATATACACAAATGCTACAGGAGTGGCAGTTCGTTTCCACTATAGTTAGCCCGGTCGTTATCGCCCAGACCCCCCGAGATCTCCACAGGCTTCTCTGACAGTGCTCCGCGAGAATTAGGGAGGACTTTACACTGTTTCCCTCTCACAATCCGAAAAACGGATATGAGACACGGAAAGCCCTTCACGAAAAATATCCGGCAAACAGGTATTAAATGAAAGCGATTGTTTTATGATATTCATGAACTCGGGGTAGTTTAAGAACACTCTCACTAATATCTCTGCAAGTATTTGAAAAAAAAAGAGATGAATACCTAAAGTTGAAATCGTGCAAAAAAGCGTCAACTTTGTACCAAAGATCTTCGAACCTTATAGCGTTCCGCGCTGTAAAAGACAGATGAATGCGAATCATTAATAGTTATATGATACTGGATGCAGCCGTGCCAGGAATTGAATGTTTCGAGGAAGAGACGAAAAATGAAACGAGACGCGGTGAAATCGCGAAATCTTACGACGGGACAGAACATAAAATCAGTGAGGTATACATTGAGCTGGCATGGGATCGACTTCACCGAGTCGTGAAACTCTCCCCCTATGTATGATAATATTTTCGCGATTGGCAAAGTTTTTACGCGGTCTCGAGGAGGAGTGGGACCGTCGAGCTTGCGCCGATGTGACGAAGAGGACAAGATATAGTGAATTGTGTTATATATATATTTATAGGATATATAGGATAGAAAGGTCGAGAGGATCGATCGAACCTCTCGTTCAACCGCGAGACCCATCCATCCTACTTCTGCCAACGAGATGTTCTGTGTGCCTCTGGGCTTCGGGGAGCGAGGACCAGAGTACTGTATACCAGTGTATGCCAGTCGCGGACGGACAGCCGAACGGGAAAAGGGAGGACGAAGCAGGACAGACCAGCAGAACGGGAGACGAAGCAGAGCCATAGTTGGCTCGTGAAAGTCTCGGCTCGGGGTCTGCCGGTTTCGCGGAACTGCATAAAAGTTCTCCGGCGAGGGATATACTCTTATCCTACGACCGGAGCGCATCTACCCGCTGGATCACCGTATCCCACAACCCTTGGCTGGCATACACCGTATTGGCTACGCTGCCGCCCGCAGATCCCATCGCCCGCCGCTATCAACCGGGGGAAGGGCAAAGGCGGAAGATCTAATCTGCCGAATTCGAAAGCGGGCATGATCTCTCTGTTATAGAGACTTAGGATAGACGCACCGTAGACGTACCGTTTTTGGCCAACTCTGGTCCGTTTGCGGCCATTACATTCAGAGGAACATTAAAAGCAGAAAACGATACAAAAAGCACGTCGAGTTGATCATTTACAAAATGTATAAATACTTTCAAAAGATCAACATGACCTTATGGAAAAAAATGATCTGAAGGAATCAATAAGAAAATTGGCACAAATGGTAATGCCATCAACACTATTTGACTAACCAATCTCAACTTGTCAAATTTGTCCCCAGCATCCTGTAGAAGCAAGAACCATTGTATTTTTTATGAAAAATATTTTTTAACGTTTTTTTTGCATACCGATTGTGAAGCTCGTAATTGGAGGATAATCAACGAATTAATGCAAGCGAGATTGAGATTTGACGGTTGCAATTTCGCAACAAACCCTTCCGCTGACAGTTCTCGTACCATATAATGTGTATGTGTCGCGAGAGATGTATTAGCAAACGCACAGAGGGAGCTTTGGCATTCACGGCACACATGCATGATGCGACCTACCGGAAATTAGAAATTGCGTAATTCATCGGTAGAAGGTTAGTTTACGCGACGGGGATTTCGACGCGACCCTCCACAGTTGCCACCCGACTCGTGTTTGACAGTTAGTGCTGCTTCTGCAGTTCGCGTCAATGGCATATATACACATACATACGTGCGGGATACACATCGCATATGATCAAATGGGTATAATATAGCAAACGCACTCGCCAGGTCGTTTCCCGAATTCTCTCGATCACGAGACGTTTCCAATATGTTCAACGGAGCGCGACGGGAACGAGCAAATCCTGGATGAAACACTTCGATAGACGAGATTGCATTTCTGCCAAACATATCACAAACATATCGCTCTTGTACCGACCCTTTCCATGCCATAAAATTTGTCGAAAATTCATGGATCGACGGATTATGGGAAAATTCATATGCATCGTAACCACAAAATTATTGGATCCAATTTGAAAGCACGTCCTTCAGTGGAATGTAATGAATTCGTTAATTATATCTCGAATAAAAAAATGTTTCGTCGCCATCGCGGTTATAGACTTTGGAGTAAAATTAATTTATGCACGTAGATAATTACTGTGCTTACCACTTATGGGGAGTGTAAAAAAAACCCTTTCGCCGCCTCTTCCTCTGTAATCAACAGAGGAAAAATTCAGTTTTTGGCCTGTCTCACTATTCTACCTGCTGTACAATGCAAGAAAAAAATGTATGCATTTTTATCGTCGAATCCACGAACACTTTTATAAATTCGAGGGTTTACATATTTCTCGAAGGCCATAATAATTCTTTGTATTTTTCATCTTCTAGGGAAACATTCTCGAGTTCAAACATATTTCGGACGGAAAGAGACTTGCCAATTTCCGCGAACGTCTCTGATCTAAAAAAACATTTTTTGTTTCTTTCACGACAAAATTTAACAAATGCAGAAATAACTTCATTAAATTTTTTCGCCGCTCTCGGGATTTTTATAACAATTACATTTCGAGCATGAAAACACTCGTCGAGGTTTGAAAGAACATCTTTTTAATCCTCTCTTTCTCTCGTCCTTTCATTTTTCGTCGAATGTAACATTCGTCGACGAAAAAATAAAAAAATATCGTCGACATTATGCGAGATTCTCGTGAGGGTCATTGTTTCGGTATTCTCTATGGCTGAAACTCTTTGCACTATCCCCGGCGCACAGGTGTTTCCAGTTCTCTATTTCGCCCTCTCCGCCTTCTTTTAACGCTCCTACCGCCCGCTCTCTTCTATTTTGTCAATTTAATTTCACCAGCGTCGAGACCAGGAGCTGGAAGCTACGCGGACCGAGTTGAAGGAAAGAGAAAGTAGGAGCCAGAGCGAAAGAGAGAGCGTGAAGCACAGTGAATAGGGCTTAATTTTTCTGAGCGTGCCGAGGGACGAAAGCACGTGCGACGCGGGCCCAAGAGGACTCCGAGGAATAAGACGCCGCGAGAAAAAAGACGAGAAGGTGAAAGAGGCAAAAAAACGAAAAAAAAAAGGAAAAACGACCAAGAAGAAGTCGAGAAAAAAAAGAAGAACTGGAGAAAGGCGCGACGACGCGAAGAGAGAAAGAAGTCGACGAGACCGTCGAGGACGAGATAGGAAAGAGAGATGGTGAGGGTTGATGCACCCCCCGTGTATCCTCGAAGCGTGCAAAACCGTTGCGCCGTCAGCCTACGCCGCTCACTCGGCGCTCAATTTCGTATTCGAATCACGAATTTCCGATCGCTGGCCATTATCCCCGCCGTCGTCGTCTTCGTCGCGTCAGTCTGTTAGAGAAGACGTCAGTGCGACTGGAGCTATCGTCTAACATCCTTTATCATCCCGCAGTCTTCAATTTAAGGCCGAAAAAAACGACGAATCGACCCTGAATATTATACGAGCTCCTCGTCAAAATTAAGTGAAAGGGTGATCAGAACAATTCTTTTCCCTGCCGTGTAATACTAGCCTCTCGAACCCGGATAGCTTTAGCTTAAGAAGTTGTGTTTCGCATGATTCTTTCTTTTAAGGCCTCATTTCCCCCCCTCATACTGTACGTAATGCATTAATTACCCAAAAAAGGCTCAAGATTCGCTTTGCGCGCAACAATACGAAGAGAAAAAAATAAAAACTATTCCCAAGTCGAATAACGACTTCGTGAAGACCAGTAACACAGATCGGATTAGGCTGATGACGTTCATTGATCGTAACATAAATGAATTTGCGGTGTGCGCAGCCCGCTATTGATTATCTTAAAATAGAAAATTTCGATCTATCGACTATTCGTTCTACAAAAAAATAGAATACGATGAAAAAAGAGGTGATTTTGTATTCTGTGCAAGAAGAGACCTTCCGTCCGAGCACAGCGCGTGAGAGATGGTTGTACGGTCTAAACCAATTCGCACTTCAGACTATTCGCGTATCCCGAACTTTCGACAGTGAAGAACCGCCTGTATTTTCTAGAACGACATCCGCATGAACGAGGACGCAGTCGTACTATGGTAGACTCTCGTCTGTGCTTCGTGCCTTCATCGTGGTGGTAGTTGTCGTCGTCGTCGTCGATTCGATTAGAGTGTAAAGTCAGATGTGACTGGGGGACCGAATTGCGAATCGATTGCGAACGAATACGCGGACGGACGTATGCCGCTTTCCTCTCTCGTGTCTGCGACACGTTTCACCCGATAGTCGAGCGATGTGAGGGACTAGGTACAGATGACGAGGTTGGTAGAGTACGATGTATAGTACAATCAAGCGCATATACGTGTATAGTAATGCCGGGTGGTACAGCCGTGTCGTTCGTACATCGTTTTCAGTGGACGTACCCGCTACATATAGGTACTGGAACGAGCGGCCCCCGACGCACATCACTGTTCAGTTCACAACCAGAGTATCGGAATTCGAAGGTGAAAATAGGAGAGACACACAACGTTGAGTGCAGAACGTAGTATATGAGGCACGCAGTGGTATGGGAATTGGAGGAATGAAGGTAGACGAGGGTGAAAAAAAAAACACACATAACGTAGAGGAAAAGAGAGGGTGGAGCGATTGGAACGTACTCGCATGCACTACTTCATACATTTACGCTCCTTTGACAAGCCTCGCCCCACGACAATACGCATGCGGACGACAATGCGACGGAAAAACAATGCACGACGCGCGGTCCTTCAAACGCTTTGTCGGAACTCGGCTCCTCACTCCATACTCCGCTCATTCACCTTCTCTCGGTCTCACTATGGGGCCTTCACTCATATGAATTCTATTCCTCCCCCCTCCCCCCCTCGCACCCCTCTCCGCCTTTTAATTCCATTCTTTTCTCCCACACTTTTTATGATTTTTCTCGCTTGCTCTCTGTTTCATGATTGTGTTCCACGAGATTCCATACACGCACGCGTAAAACTGTGCCTGGTATCGAAATCGCGATACGAGCTATTTATTTAATTGTAGGACACGCTGACGGTTTCATCAAATGTAAGGATAACGCAATCAAGAAAATCGCACGAGTACATCGCACATTCTAATTTCTAATCCGAGCAGTGCTTTAAGAATGTTTTTTTAAAGAGCACTGGTTTCATGGCTCATAGTTATTTCGGAATATTTTTGTTATCGACGAAAAATAATCGATGAAAGAAAATTTCATTGCTCGTGATGATGAAGGCTCTACTGTGAAGAATGAAGCATTTCGAATACAATCGGTCGGAGGTTTTCTGTGACTTCCCATTATTCTATAAGCGAATGCAGGTGTTTTTTGCTCGTACCAGTCTCTTTCGCTCCATACGTATCCCTTCCGGTTTGATCAATCAACCTTGCATTCGTCTTTGAATCAAGAACGATCCTTGATACAAGTACTCAAACGCGACATTCGTTCGTCGGCTTTACAATTAAAATTAGGCAGGTGAGTAAGAACCGGTGGAGATTTTTATGTGGGATGCGAAGCGGTACGAGAGGGAGCACGAGAGATCGAGAAGGGCCGAAGGGGATGACGATGATAGCTAGTCTCAAATTTCAAGTCGCGCCGCGCCAGAGTAGGCAGCCACGTTGACGTGAAAGATCGTAATTGCGAATTCGTTGACCCGTGAGTCAAGAGTGAGCTCTGCCGCTACTCTCTCGTCCCCTTTCACAGAGGGCGAGTGTGCAGGTGCGTGTATGTGTTTGTGTGTGTCGAGAGAGAAAAAGTAACTGAAAACCGGAGGCGAGAAAGACGAAACGCCAGATACGAAGAGTCGGAACGAGATAGAACGATAAAAAGACAAAGAAGTGTCGAGAAAAGTGAATGAGAAGATGAGAGAGAACGAGCGGCGATGGGAGTGTATTGGAGCCAAGAGAACGAGAGGCCGCGAGTGGAAAACAGAGATGGAAAAAGATCGAGGGTGTTCGTCGGTAGTCGGAGGTCGGGGAAAAAAAAAAGAGTGAGATTGAGGGAAAAACGCGAAGACGGAAGGGAGTGGATAGAGGCTCGTGCAAACAGACTTTGCAATCGTTTATTTTTCTGGCAATTATATTCTTCCGTGAAAAGAATCTCCCAAGCCCTTTTTTTCACTCTCCGTATTTATTTCTGTCGTGAATGCCGCGCGGCCTCGTCGTGCCTTGAAACGTCGCCCGAGTTCAGTGGCTCTCAGTTCTCAGCTTTATCTTTTTATATCATTCATATATAGAGCACGCTCGCGCACACACACATGGATCGGTTTGTGAAGGATTTCACTTGTATTCGTGCATCCGCAACGTTGATTTTACAGCGCGAGCGGGTGAATGTGTGCTCGTGGGGTGCAACAGTCGTAGCTGTCGTCGAGTCGTTGCGGAACAACCGACCCTCGTCGAGTCTCACTTTCCCCGAGAGAAGTAAAGCTCGAGAGTGTTTTCCGGCTCGACTTTGTCGTCGAGTTTCTCCCGAGAAAACCGGCGAGCGTGTTCCTCGAAAGGCGACGGCAGAAAGGAAAGTCAGACTGGCGCAAGGGAGGAAAAAAGGCCGGGGTAGTCTGCGAGGAGGATATAGCGACGCCGGTGCTGCTGGTCCAACATACTTCAAACCGGAACTTCATTGGCAAGCCTCCGCCATTTGCACCAAACTCGCACATGCCCCGATTACTCTCCTACGCTTTTCTCCATCGTTTCAATGCGAAAGTTTTTTCCGGCCGCGAAAAACAGCGAAAGCTCCAAATTCGTTGGTTATAATTCTTAATTGTCGTGTGACATTAAGGATGGAATTATTGAACGAGAAACCAAGTGCAATGCGGCTCTTTCTCGGTTTCTACGCCTAACGTCGGAAGAACTCGATGAATAACGTAACGAAAAATTTCAATTTTTGGGTAAAGAAACTTCAAACAAAAATTCGAACGCCGTAGGATATGATTGTTTGAACGTTTTCGCAAAGTTTCGGAGACACAGGTAGGCCGAGTAAAAAGAACTGAGATTCAGGTGAGTGTCCGGAACGAAATCTTTTACGGATTTGGGTGAAAATCTTTTCGAGGCTTCAGATAATATGATGGATTGCCGCGGGCCGTATTTTCTTTACAACTCTCGACTCTTATTGAATGTGCGGATGAATTGGCTTTTTTTTGTTTTCGATCACACCAACTGCGTGAATCGTTTAAAAAATGGAGGTGTGTTTATTTATCGTTCTCCTTCTTGTTTTGTACGTTAATACTTTTTTGATTTCGGCACTTTGATGGAATTCGCGACAAAATCGGTCAGAACAACTCTTGTCCGGCATAATTGAAATTAAAAAATAAACGATTCAATAAAATATTGTATAGATTTGATGAATTTAGGTATTTTTATCAGTGTCGTTGTCTTACAACTTTAAAGCGATATCTTTAACGTGCCTTTGGTCCGATTCTCGAGAATGTCGTACGGGGTCGCTTCATCATGGCTCTGCTCTGTAGGGAGATTCCTCACATTAGCGGGGCTAACTACCCTCGAAGTTTGCCCAACACCCCGCAATTGTGGTAGCCGTTGCGGGACGCAACAGAAAACGTTCCCGCTCGGTATCTCAGTCGCTCCCTCGCTCGCTCGTTTGCCGAGACCCGGCTGTATTATATAGTGGTAGTGATATTCGTAGTAGTAGTAGAACTAATAGTGGTAGTAGCCCGTAGCGGAATATCTCGTCCGAGCGAGCGTTGCGCAACGAAACCTAGATTTTCTCCTGGGCACTGTCCCGCTACGGCAACTACTACTGCTTTCCCGCCTTCCCTTTTCGCGGCAAGCGTCTATCCCTGGAGAGGCTTGTTAACAGAAATCGTTCCGCCAACGCGTGAAGGCAAAGAGGGTATAAAAAAAAATTCTGCGATACAAGAACAAAGAGAAGAGGTGAAGCGAAGAAAAAAATATAGCAAGAACAAAGTTCAACAGAGATACCAAAACGGAATTCAGTACCAAGTTGAAAACGGTCGTACGGAATCCTGCTTCGGAATTCCCGGAACGCGCCAGGCATACGGGAAGTTTCAAAGTTTATACGGTGCGTTAACGATCATCTAAGTTTGCCTAACACGGGCAATTATGGAGAAGCTTCAAGCCAAGATAAAGGAAACGAAAAAAAAAAGTCTTTGGGGAGATTGCGTATAAGTGCAAACGAGGAGTGAACTACTCTCGATGGAAAAATATCTCGGATCTATCGTTGCTCTGTTGTGGTTCACATCGATGCTTCCTTGTGTGAGTGAAGACAGAACTAATTCGTAGCTATTACAGCTGAAGAATTATTCCTCCGAGTACGGGACGTTTACCCATCGCTCGATGGACGGCCTGATTGGGCTGCTCGTCTATAAATCCACCGTCCCGTCGGAGGGACCGTTCAGAGGTGAAATTTTCCCGAATGGGAACGAACAACCGGAGCTTTATGAATGAGCGCGATATTAAATCCAAACTCCGCAACCTCCTCGCTTCTTTAAAATTCATTCCACGGCGTTATTGACCCCTTCCCCCGGAAAGAACATAGAGACCACGGTTTCAAAGTAAATCGCCGCTCGGTATAAAATAGAGCGGGGAAGAGAATAGGAGAGGACGATAACGGCGCTTTTGCTGGTTTTTGAGAGTCACAATTTTTCATCGAATCAGGGCATGCCTTGCAAAGGTTTTTTTCTGAAGAAGGAACGCCATTAACGATAGCAACGTTGCTCCCAGGCCAGCGAGATGATATTTCGGTCGTGGGCACGCGCGAGCTCGTTGTACACGTTGGGAAGACGATGAAGCACAGGGGATTTTTGGGGTGTTGAACTAATCGCGAGTCCATTACGACGATGCGCGGGGAGGGACGCCGCGACAAGAGATGGGTCTTATTATTTCCGGGTATATCGTGTTTTACACATCTTGACGCTCACGTGAGTATAGGAAAGACCCTCCTTATGCGGAACAAGATTGGCTTAATCGGGCAGACCCTTATCATTCTCTCACTGTCGCTAGCCAACTTATCCTTGTCACTCGCTTGTAACTTGCCTCTCTCACCCTCACCTTCCCTCTTGGGACTGTGCTGACCTTATCTAGATATGAGTAGCGAGCTGTAAGGCACTGGAGACCCTTAATAAAGACCTTTCACATTATTCAACGCGCCAGTGTAGTTAGGCTACGGACCCGGAAGGTCTTAACACGGTACCTATTACATGGAAGGAACTCGTCGTCAATTGAAATAACTTGATAGTCGTCATCAGAACAGTTCTAAATTTACGTAGACTTTCTGAGACTAAAAACGAATAAAGGACTAGTAAAAGCTTCCATGATAATAAAGACGGGGAAAGTTATTTTTATCATTCGTTATCCATTGGCAGATTCGCGCCAATCGGGCATATTCAAACTGTTGATATAATGGAAGAGCCAAAATACAACGGACCCTCCACCAGCCAGTGAAATGATAAAAATAGCAGGCAGAGACGATGCGATCTTTTAATGACAGATAATTTAAAAAGCGGAAATGAAGTGACGCGGTAATATCACAATGGCGAGTCACATAAAAGAAAGTAAAAGCCTATAATATTACAGTTATGTGAAGAATATGCATGAGTTCAAGAATTTACTCTACTTTAATGTCCTCATTTACCTCTCCGGAATACCTTGCATGTGATGATGATGATATCTCATGCCATCAGAAGCTTTATATATGCGCATCTCCGACGTTCGTTCCCGTAGGAACAACTCGAGCACTCCAGACTCGGTGAGTCGCGGAAGATGAGTGAGGGAGGTTATGAAAATCTCTAAAATAATTAAACAGATACGGCGCGGGCGTTGTCGCACCGGGAGGCACCAGACAATTTCAGTCACGTATGCTGCGGCATCCCATAGGATGCAATCACGTTAATAATACGTTAATAAGTGTCATTTAACTCTCCCGTAACACAGAACGAAACGACTTTTGTGGGACTAGTCTCAGTGTTGATGAAACTGGGTAGCAACCATACAGTAGAAGATAAAGAGTAGCGAAAGTTCCCAACTGCCCTTACTCTCAACTGGACTCACTGAGAAATCGATGATCACCGCCGCATCTTTATGGAGTCGTCTTACTGTAACTTACCGACTACTCTGTTAATTTTTCAAGTAATATTCGATTGATCCGAAGGGCTCGAAAATCATTTCAGTAACGCTGAGTATACCTATTCTGAATCTTAAAATAACTGTGACGTTTTCTCGGGTATTTCTATTTGTGAAAATGTAGCTTATGAAATAATTATAAAAGAATGCAGCACCAAATTTACCGAATACTTGGGCCCGGATCCTCAACGCAGAGGCTATTTTAACGTAGTTTTACCCTACTTTCCGTTGTCGCAACAATGGATTTTTGACATAACATAGCGTTAGCATGGGTTGAGGATCCGGGCCCTGATCGTACGGTCATAGGCGACGGATTGCGGTTTAGCCAAGAATAACTGAGGGCGTTTTTGCGTACCCTACAGGCTTTGACGTTATTATTGAGCACAGTGGTACTACGAGAATTCCTTACGGGTCACCTTCCCGAGCCTAATAGCGCATAGGCAAGTAAACATGTCCCCGGACCTGGTCTCCCTAGATTCGCATGTATTCACATAGGTTTCAAACATATAGTACGGGGTGCGCAACACGGAAAGCCGTATATAGGAACCCTGGGACGCCTGGCAACACGAACGCACTTCTGCAATTGTGCGTGTAGCGGACGACATGTTCCGCTGCTTGCCTGTGTGCGATAGACTGTCTTCTATACAGCAAACCTTACATATATATGTATATACATATACTATGTACCTCATGGTTAGCAGAGACGAGAGATTGTAGTATACCACCGGCATACGTACGAACGGATGAGCGAGCGACGGGTAGAGGAAGCGGTATAGGCGTCCGTTGGAGAGACATCGATGACACTATACATATTGACAAGACACTTGAGACCGCCCGCCAGGTCCTCGGCCTCGTGTACCATCAGCTCCAGAACCAACTCCAGCGGTTGCAGCAGCAGCCACCCTCTAACCCACCCTTTGGGCCAACGCCGTGCCCTGTCCATATTCCTGCACAGACATACCACCTTCCATCTCTTCCCTTCGTCCCCTTCGCATCCCACTCGCCTCGACCCAATCCGACCGACCTAACCATCGCCGCACTTGGACTGAACGAGGGAGGAAGTGGAAGATCCGTATGTATGTACGTTGTGTACTATATAGCTTATATATTCTAGTGCTTCGCGGGGTTTTTCCGTTGCCTTCACGCTGCACTCTGCACAGCCGCCTTCGCCCACCCCACCCCTCGTTTTTTACTTCTTCTATACTCTTGGATGAAATATTCCTTTCGATATGGGAGAAAAATAGTGCGGAAAGACCGTACTTCCATCTTTCATGATTCCGCCGGACGGCCACACTTATTCTGCGAGTTGTCGGAGATGGTGGAAGAGAAGTGGTTTCTTGTAGTTCGTATACTTTTCCCTCGGGACTCATCTCACACCTCGAGTCAATAAAGTCTGCTCTTCTGAAATTGTGGATGTCGGGGGTCTGCGCGTATATCGGAAAGATGGTGGATGTTTATAGTGAGAAAAATTATAGATATTTTCAGTATCCCGTTATCACAAACCGAATCGTGGAACGTCGATGCGTTATCATTTAATATTGTTGATGGATCTCGTGTGAATGCACCATTTTCGTTATTGAATAAATATCTCTTTCTATTAGTTGGGGCATCGTTGAAGATATGAACTAGCGTCACGAGTGTCACCTTTTTAAAATGAAATTCGACACAATTTCACGCATGCGAGTCGCGATCCGGAGGTGCTGCAGCGTTCTTTTTACTAAATTCGCTACGCTTGCACATTGTGACGCGCTTGGTCCGCTAAAAACGGGAAAAATAATTTGCGCCATTGCAATATATCTTCGGCATGTCGATATTCTCGGGCACCAACGATTTAGGAGAGAAAATTATCAATATGGTATACTTGTCATCCGACGATTGGGCTCGTCAATTACGATATAACCATAATTGAATGTCATTGTTGCAGTTACATCGATTGCAGGTATTAAAAGATACGATTTACTCTTTATAATTGAGGCTATCTGTTGCCATTGTTTCTGTTCGTACAATTCGATAAGGCACATGCGACGGATTAATGAGAATTTCGTGCGAGAGAATGTGTTGGCGAAAGAGGAAACAGATTAATCCGAGAAATTCTGCATAATGCGACGGACGAGGTACAAGCGATACCGGAAAGGAGGCAATCTCGCAGACATGCCGTGCCTAATAACTAATACTACGATCCCCGATAAGCTTCATCTACAGTCACCCCACTCGCGGCCGATCGAACAATGCGACGCATTTATTAAACAATGCGCCACACTCGAAACAATGAATGCAGCACGACGGTGTAGGGGACGACGGGGCGCGTCTCTATGCGTCCTGGTGATCTATAGAGGTAAAGCTTGCTGCTACGTAGTAGAAACAATGCGTCGTCGTAGTCGCCGCAGTCGCCGCGTAGTTGGTGACGGAGAACAATACTGCACCCGATATCTTTCATTCTCGATTTCGAATCGAAATATCGCTGATGATATCGCGATTGTTCTTCATGCCCCCGACATCAATAACATACACGCGATATATGTTGAAGTATTAGACGGTTATTATTGCTGAAGTATTATTAGTCTTTCTCGACGGGGTTTTTGCGTAGATCGAAATCTCATGTAGCGCACACATGGCTCGTGGTGCCCATTAATTCAAGAGAAAAGATAAAGTGAAGAACGCAGTCTCTCGATACGAGAGATGCGATACGATCTTGATAGTGTCCTTGGCAATTGTTTTTCAGGGTGAAATCAGACTGCTGCGATCATCACACATACTCGAATATGCCGAAGAACCGCACATTTTTTTTCCATTCTTTCAAACAGCTATTCAAGGAGTTGCAGTTGTCGAACCATCTTGATATTTTTTTTCCATTTGTCTTTAATTCCTTGTTTCACGGTCAAAATATCAATATAAATGAATCTTTTCGTACTTACACAAGGATCGGGTAATTATACGGACCGTGAACTGTTATTGGCTATCGCAGATTCACGTCGTACTCGCATTTCAGAAAACAATGAAGTGATCGAGAGTTTTCTCTTTACTTTATTGATGGTAGTTTGCTTACGTTTGTTGAATCAGAACGGAGTCTAATATTGATGTTTTATAACCGGTTCCTAGCGAAGCAGTTGAACGAACCGGAGGAAAATCTTAAATGAAAAACTACGTCTCGCGCTTTTTTTTCTATCTTGAGCTTCGATGTTGCCGAAGCAAGTTGCGAGCAGACGAGAAGACGGTAGGGAAACGGCAAAAGAGACATCCGAGTGAAAGACAAACAGACATATGGAGAAAGACGCAAATACAGGATACCGACAACGACGTCGGTGCGGAGCTTTGCGCTGCTGAAGAAATAAAAAAAAAAGAGGCAAGATTAAGCGCGAGAGGGCTAAAAAAGAGAGCAAAGTCTAGAGTAAGAAGGATAGCTCGAGTGGCATAAAGTCGTAAAGAAGCAAATGGTAGTTGCAAGGTAGGAGCCGTAGATTGAAAGAGCCGAGAGAGTCTGAGGTGGAGAAGGAGAGCTAAGGCCAGAAATGAGATGGAAGACAGACAAAAAAAATAATGGAAGAAGAAGAAATAGAGAACGAGAATAAGGAGAGAGGCACGGGGGCGCCTTCGCGGCCGCCCGCTCTGGCTCATAACGTTCCGTAGAGACTAAAGACCGGTCAAATATTTGCCGGAACTCGCCGCCGACAGTCGGAGACCCTTTAATAAGTTTTTTATTGCAGTTTCTCTTTGTTTTTCGGAATGGCCGAGGGGATGAGTTAGTAGGGTGCATTGGTCTGGCCCACAGCGGCGGACCATTCATTTTTTCCAACTGCCCTCTCCTCTCCGCCCACCCCAGTCCAACTCGGTCCAACGACTATCCGAATGTCTGCTTCTCTCCTATTTATGCCTGATCTCGTTTTTTTGACCAGACGAATTTCTGCATTTCTGCAATGCTCATTGCGCTATGTGCATAGCATGCATTTGTGCCGATATAACGTACCGGCTTCGGCTCGGTTCTCGTCTTTCTCCCGCGTATTTGAATATCGACGAAACAAGTCGTGCACTTAAGTCGTTGCACGTATAACTTCCAATGTGGATTCGATACTTTCCACTGTGCAGTGTATATATACCGTAATAGCATCGAGAACGTATACACATTACTCGTACTGTCGGTATGTGTTGGAGGTGGAGAAATGGTATGCGGGTCCTACACGTCGTTAGGCGTCGTTACCAGTAAAATCATGGCAACGTTGCTGGCGGGCGCCGGTACCAGAATCCCCGTACGCAAAGGAGGTTCTAGCTCTGTGGCTCGTCGACGTCGTCGTAAGGGTTGCGCTGGTAACGGCATAGCGGTTCCGTCAGGGAAAGCACGTCGTCGATTACCAGGGGAACGCGTTTCACGAATTCCTCGCATGCAAAGGCGCCAGGAAAAGCGTTCTATACGACATGTATACACAGATACGCATCTCGTACCGTTCGCAAAGAGGAGTTTCTCCACAGATACGTAGAAACGTACAATGGATTTGGATTCGTCGTTGGGGAAAAATATTGTCCAATACAATATGCGGACAGACATGTATGGCTGTACGTATCACGGTTTCGATCGATACATATACCGTTGTTGTTATTACCTATAGAGTACATGAGTATATGGATAGACACGCGTTTCATATCTAGTATCACGATGACCAGTTTATATGATCCATCGTGGATGAAGATTCAGTGGTGTTGTTCGGTTCAGCAAGCAGTGAAGTCGGCGAGGCGCCGCCGGTAAATCGCTTACATGATATTTGAGCATTAAATCAAAGGATTGTCCGTGTCACGAATAATGAGAATTAATCGCACAACGGTTCATCCTACGCAATGGGCGATACTCCTTGCAACGCCGATTTGTTTTCATTCGAAAATACAATTTTGATACGAGTTAATAAAATTTGAAATAGCTGGTGGTATTCGTTATGCTCAATTGAAACGTGTAGCAATTAATTCAAGCAGATGTTGGTGATTTTTCTACGCAATCAAGAATCCTGTTCTACAAATGACTTTGGGAAATTCCATTGAAATTACGATCCGGGTTTAGTCGGTTGAAAATAAAAATTGTTGCTACCGCGACGTCTGGAGCACGGGAATAAAAATAGTGGATGAAATACAAGACTGCGGGACGATGTGTAGCGGAATTTCGTGTTCTGCGGATGCCCTTTGAGGTTGAACGGAACAACGGAAAAACTCTCGGAAATTGTATATCGTCCCACGACAAATGGAAAGACAAAAAAGGACGCAAGTCAACGATGGAAGACTGCAAAGAGAGGAGTACAGTCCTATAAGCAACTGTGTAGATAGAAACGAGGAAAAAAAAAACCCCCCCCCGAGAACGAAGACGGAGTGAAAGGAAGAGAAAATGTTGCTGGGACGTTCCACGCGCGGACGACGGGCGCGATAGAAGAGCGCGGCTGGTCGAGGTCTTTGAGCTCGTACATCTCGCTAATTAAATAAAAAAACGCCCGTCAACCGCCCCGCGGCTCGTTCTCTCTGGGCCACCCCGGACACGCCGAGCGCGTCGACTCTCGGTCGGGGTGCTTCGCGCGTCGGGGCCTATTCTTCTCTTCTAGGGTGTTGGCCCGCAGGCGTCTAGCATGCTACTTCTGATGCTACTATTGCAGCTCTCGTCGTCGTCGTCGCCGTCGTCGTCATCACCGGCTATGTGTCTTTATGGTACGTTTCTTTGGATGTGTAGGACGCCGCCTCTCCGTCTCGCGCTTGGCTTTTGTTTCATGCTTCGGGCCCTGGCGAATGTAGGGGATGAAGTCACGAAGCTCTTCTACCGGCAAAGCAACCCTCGGGGAATAACGTATGCCAAACTACTGGTTATGAGAACTTACCAAGAATTCTGAGATCCGAGTATAAGGCTTTTGTGATGCCGTGTCATTCCGATCCACGCGAAGGAACAACGGAATAGTATCTCAAAGAGATCTTGCTGAAGTCTAGTTTTATATATTGGTTACGTTTTATAGAATATTCGTACCTTTGTCGAAGGAAAAGAACCGAAAATACTGAAGAAAGATTTTCAGGCATCTATATCACGCACTCCCTTGTGACCGCTATATCAATTTTTTTCCAACATTGCACGAATCCGTTAGAGAACGATTACGTTTTTAAGAAATAAGCCTTCTAATCTACCAATAAGATGCTTTAACATGCTATCACGAATTTTTACAAATAACTCAATAATTTTCATCGAAAAAAAAATGTCTCTGTTATTCGTCTACAGTCACGAATTTGCAGATGCAGCAGATAGAAGGGGCTAAAAGAAAATATACTATTTCGAAAAGCTTTGCTGGTCAACGTTCGCGTATGTAAAGGTTTTATCCCATATACGATTCCAAAGTATTCGCATGGACGCAGAAAATCTGCTTTTCTGGTATACACTAGGATAGGAACGTACAGCTATAGTATTTGCCTGGAGCTTTACCTCTGCTATACGCTGTGCACGCACGAGTGCAGAAATCAGAGGACTCACCCGAAGCCCGGAGCTTCGACCGTCGTACATGAACTTTACCGAGGGAACACCGAATGTCGCGGACGTTTCCGCTTTGATCCTGTGATACAGAAACGAGACCAGAGAGGTTCGCAGTCTCCGTGCACAGCGAAAGAGCCGGCCGCACCAGCGGTCTCGCATCAGTATTACGATTCATCTACCTCGTCGTGTTCTCTGTGCGTGCGTTTTGCACAATGTGCTATACACACTGCGTACACGTTCTGTACGTTGTATATTTGTATGTACCGCAAAATGACTCGAATGGCAATGTACCTACTGCGACTTCCGACGTTGATGATTTCACAACGCGATTGGAGGAAAGAGAGCAAGAATGAGCAACCGGGAGGGCTCGCGGCGGCAAACGTATGAAACCTTGCAAGCCTTTAGCTACGTGTGACAGCAGACAGCTTTGATCATTGATAGCGGTACGTGTCCCTTGATCTATCCGAACTATTGAGAATTTTCCCTAGGCATGCGAGAGAAAAAAAATTCCAACCACGAAATGTCCTTATCCGATTCATATTGAAATGGCAGAAAATCTAATATTTGTGGACAGCATTGTGACGACTCAAAGAGCCTGCAGTTTGCAAAACATTGTAAAAACGACATTTCTAACGACAAGAAACAAACTCCCTGGACGAGATTTCAACAAGTTTTTCGTCGTTGTTATTTACCATCAAATGACCTGCATTGGTTACTTTTTTTCATTGATTTAGTCGAAGGATGGTAAGCACGAATGTCGGATTTCCATTTTTTTTGCGCCACCATTCGCTACGTGAATCGAAACCTTTAACCAGAGACACGTGCAGTTTTACTTAACATAGTTTATAATCGATTTTACTGTAGTTTGATACAGAATGTTGCGTAAAGTATAAACAAATCCTTCAATCATAGTCAAACGTGCACAGTACAATAGTCCTTACACATACCGACACGCTTTTCACGTATATAATCCATCGACTATAAACTCGCGGATAATGCATCGAGCGGTTTACACCTAAGTGTGTCCGCCGGTGTGGGTCCGCGTATCGTTTGATCGCGTATCAACGCACTACTCTCTCGAATGACATGGCGGTGACCGGTGAAAAGTGGTGCGACATAGGACCTCGATATTGGTACAGCGTTGGCAGACACAAGGGTGAAACCCAAATAACCACCCAGAGTCACTCTTTCTGTCTAGTATATTGTTCAAACTCGCAATTGTGCTTGGGCAACGAGTGTAGTCGTTGGTCGTCCCCAACAGTGCATGGCCTTTGAAATTCATTGGACCAAAAGAACTGCCAGTACAGCAACATCTACACACGGTCCATTCCATTAAAGGTCAAGAATACAGAAGTTCGAAATAGCTAATAAGACTGTCGCTGGTCTCGTACTGCGAGTAGCAAATTTTGGATCGCACTGAATTAAACTGGAATCTATGATCTTATCGGAGTACCGAAAAACATTCGTCTTGTCACTTCGGGTCATCGATATTTTTATTGATTGGGCTGCAAACTCAATTATAATCTTCTATAAATTGAGTATACGTCCATACATATGGAACACAATAGATTAAGGGATCGGAATCGAGGCTCATAATTTTGTCGAGAAAATCGAAGTAAAGCAGGTCCGGCGAGCCAAGTTGGGTTGACGGGGCGACAGTAATATAGACTGCGTTTAGTCAGGCTTCCCTGCGTGCTCCTGCGGCTGCAGGATCCTTCCACTGCTACAGGAACTACCTCGTCTGGCTGCAGGTCGTGTAGGTTTGCCCGCACCATGGCCGAATATCCAGGGAGCTTTCGGGGGAGATCTGGCTCACATTCCGTCTCTGTCGTTCAAACTTGCTGGTGGTCGTGGCGAGTGTCCTCATGTACAGTAGCTATGCCGTACTCACCAGCACCAGCATCAGCGTAGAGCTTCGTCACATACGGCTGCTGCTGGCAAGCCTCGTAAGCCGATTATACGGGCCCTAGTCCAATGGCTCCTCTTTCTCTCTCGCTCTGTCTCTCTGTCGTTGTCTCCCGCTCGCCGCCATTGGCCATTCAACGAAAACGGTGAAGCGTGGACGACCAGGCGAGAGCCATAGCCATGCTACTGTACTCATCGAGGGTGCAACGGAGAGGACCAGAGGTGAAAGAGGGGAAATGGCGTATATGCCATGTTTTCCATCTTTGATATATATATGTACGTATATTGTATTCGCACAGTGAAACTGACCGTTAACAACAATGTCTGCGCGAGGGTGTGCAGCAGAATGGATACCACGCCGGTCAGCTTTCCCGCTCGTAACCGTTATGGTACATGCACTATCGGTAAGTCCGTTGGGAGCTTTCCAGGTGGCCGGACGATCGGCTTCGGCGAGCTTACCAGATCAGCTTTAGTTGAACGATCGTAGCTTCCCCGTCGATGCTGCCTCTGTCGCGGCGTGTCATATACGTGCGCAAAGAAGTATTCCAGACAGGGTACATAAAACAACGCTCGCATGGAACGAATAGAAAAGATCGAGATTCTTTGTTTCCACGGTATTGTGTCCTATACCTGTGAGTCCACAATCAAAATGGGATCACAAGGTAAAAGCGAAGAGAAGCTGAACTGTTCGTGAAAAAACTGGGTTTCGCGGCGAACGCTACGGACAAACTACAAATAAATGGATATCGGTGAATTTAGTTTATATCGCTTCTGGCCTCGAAGCTTTTCAGATAACAAAAAAAAGTTATGAGTAGACGTGACCCAGATGGATGACATGCCGGGTGGTCTAGAGATACATGAAAATATGGACAGTGCGTGAAACGCATACGGCTATAATTCCTCGGAAAAGTTGCAAAAGAGTGCAAAAAGCTTCCCCGCCCCTGATACGAGACGACAGAAACGCATAATAATCAGAACCAGCGTCGAGTACGAGGTACGAAGAAAAAAGAAGTAAAAAGATACGTAGAGTCCAAAGAGACATCGCACTTCTAAAAGAGTGTTTCGTCTGCCCTGATGGCGAGCTTTCAGCGATACTACAGTAGTGTGTGATATACTATCTATATTCGCTTGTTGGACGAAACGGAATGATGTGGTTCGTTGTATGCGGTGGGTGTCTCTCACGCACGAGAATATGCGAATGGGCGGTATAGAGTGTCGTCCGAGAATGGTGGTGTTGCTGCCGCTGTTACATTGGGGAACGAGGAGGTGAACGCGAGAAGGGCGCGCGCTAGGCAAACGCCACCAGGAAGAGATATAGCATCAGCACCAGCGGTGGTGCAGCAGCAGCATCAGCTTTGATATATGAGCGAGTTGTGCAACGTACAGCGAGGAGAGCCGTGACTACCAATAATCGAACGTTATTGCGTTACCACGGTGAGCAGCAAGAACAGCAGGCAGCCGGCAGAAAGCAGCATCAAGCAGTCGCTATACGGGAATGGCGGTGGAATAAGAGGAAACGGAATAACGCGCTGCGCTTTCGCGATCCTTCGAAAATCGAGAACTCATGCGAATTGCATGAGCGAGTGAAGAAAAAAATAGTCATATTAGTAACGTGATATTAGCTTCCTGATGTTTGTTCCCTACGTCTCAGGTATATATTGAAGCCACTTGGGAAAGGATATTACGCTATTCGACACGCAGCACCTTGATGTACCGCAATTTTCTCACGGAAGAACATGAATCATTGAACTTCCAGGACCAACGAGGATAAACGTGGTGTCATCGCCGATGCGTAATTAACGAACTGCTAAGGTGGGCGAGAATTACATTCTACTAAAGTTACCTCGCGCCCAAATGTACATACAGGAGGGCCTGGTTACACGAAACGACAGCGTGTACGTGCCAGTGTCATTGAAATGCGGAACCAGCGTAGAAACCTACAGCAGCATCGGTTGACACACTATACAGTTTGGTCGCAAACATCGTTCGCTCCCGCTCTCACACTCGGCCGAGCTTCCGGGACTCAACGTTTAATTTGCGGGATTCCAATGCTGCTTGTACCGCGTGTCACTGCACCAAACCAGCGCCAAATCCATGCAATGAATCTCGTCACTTTAATCTGAATTCCGAGAGGAGAAGAAGAGGTGTGGCGCTGCGAGCACACAGACGTACGTACACGATATAAATGTGTCTGAAGAGCTATACGCTGATTTTTCTATTGAATCGTCGATCGTATTTCTGAGAGACTGTTGAATCGTACTATATTTCCAACTTTTTCGTTCTAATTATAATATGGAATATGATTCCATCGAGAATTGATTTTCATTCATTTATTCATATGTCTTCATGCGTTCGTCCAGCGTATGCGTATATTTACGTCGACGGAAACGCAATAGAGAGTGAAAAAAACACACAGAGATGTGAGGAGCTTTGACGTTGACGACGAGGGAAGTGGAGATGCGCGGACCGCGCGGTACGACCTACAGTCTAGAGCACAATACGTATATACTATACAAGTAGTGTGCTACGCTTTACTACAGACGTGAGGGGGAGGGGGGCAGAAACGCGTCGCACCACGCTGCCGTGCGGCAGGCCGTCCGTGATGGATTAGACACAGGACTACCAACGTCTGATGGATATACGCACGAGCCATGGAAATGCGGGCGAATTACCGAGGATACCGCTGGCATCGGCTGAACAGGACTATCACCCGTCCAAAGGCGTAAAGAGTGATAGTAGCCGGGGAGACAGTCGTCGTGGGATGATGGAAAGAGTTCATTCACATTAAACACTCTATACCATACTCAGGATCTATGATTCGAGCTCCTACTGCTCATGGTATATGGAAAGGAGTATTCCGCTGGGAAGACAGACAACTGAGTTACACCTCTGTAAGGGTGCAATCGGAGTATTACCCGATAAAGCGCGGGGATACGGGAGTCATTGTATTCGAATTATAGTTTTATCGGGTTATTGACGAATATGAGTAGCAAGTGATGACCTAGTTAAAAACCTGAAAAAGTCTCATCCCTGACTATGAAAGATAGGGGAAAAATGGCTTTAACAAAGAAAATGTAATCCTCCCACGGGCAGCTAGAATGAAAAGACAGATTTTTGCAACTGAAATGTTCACGAATGCGGTTAACATTTACTTAACGCAATTTTGGGCAACGCTCCTATGGCAAACGGGTATTTTTACCAATGGAGAATGAGAATCTGCTGAATATTCATGCAGAACGGAACATTTTATGGAATAGTCCTTTGAATATATCAAAGATTTGGGGCCATTTTTGAAATCCAAAATTTTAAATGCACAAAGGACGGGTTCTTTTACAAATATTTTCTTTAATAAGGATGGAATAAAACAAATTTACCGAAGATTGAAAATCTCCCGGCGAAAAAGGAAGGGTAATTGAGAAATTCTATTAACAAAAAAGAGTAGAATAGCATTTATATACTCACATAGAATAAATGCGAGATTTCCATATTCAATGAAAAAGAAATCGCCCGGCTGTATTATGTGAATAATCAATTGTGAAGTCACCCGCTTTTTGTTATATACAGTTTCTTGAAAGCGCTGCTCTTCGATCGGCAGTTTTTAAAATTTTTGCAAAAAAATGTATCGTGAGCCACCAACCGTATACCGCAACTCGATAAAATATGTTAGGGTATAGCTGCTTCTGTCGTTCGAACATTGCGAAGAATGCCAGCGATGGACATCAAAGAGCTGGCACGCTGTGAGAAACGTGAAGAAAAGAGGATGTATGCTGCAGTATACTACATTCACATGACATCTATGTGCTGCATACATGAATGTTGTAGTGGTATACAAGATGAAAGAAATCAGTATCGGTTTATACATTCGTGGTGTACGATCGGACGTGCCGCCGCTTAACGTACGCGCATGGTATATGGGGTGGTGAACCGGGCGTACGGGGTGGAAGTGGATGGTAAGCGAGAAACGGCGAAAGATACAGAGAGAAGGCACGAGTTGGACGCTCGCGCGAAGGTGGGGACGGACCGACAGAGGTTGGGAGGACGAGGAGAACGACGAGAGGGAGATGGAGAGTATCACGATACTCCATCGGCCAGAAATCGATACAGGGGCGACCAGGAGGACAGGGGGACCGGCGTTCGACGGGCACCACGAGGGGATGAAAGCGGGAAAGCGGGGTGAGAACCGAAGAGCGGAGGGAGAGGACGAGGAGGACGTTCTCTCTGTCTGTATTTTTCACGAAAGCATTACGAACGCGCCCGCAGATATCTCCCATTCAGGGATTCTCAACTATGGCGATTTTTTATTATTCATTTGTCACCAATTTCCATCGGTGACTTCGCTCGTTCGATTTATATATCTTGTTTGATAGTTGTACTAAAATCTAATTCGCATTTCTCGAGCAATACGTTTTACTCCATAGCACTTTTTGTGGGACTTCCTCTTATAGAGATTCACTACTGTTGGTCAACATTTAATTTAATTAGAGATAGCGATTTAAATACAATCCAAGGGACTTCCAAGTAAGGGATTGCATTTTATTAAATGCCCGCGGTTACGGAAGTGAATCAATTTTATAATGGCGAATTCTAATTCATTAACGTGTTTGTGTGCAAGTCCGTATGATGAATTTAAGAACAAAAATGTAATTCGTTAATGGACTTGTTTCACAAGATTGAAATATGCAATGCAATATAATTAATTATTCTGCAACGTGACATCATCGAACACAGATACAAAGCCTGGCAGACCACTAACCACTGTTGTAGAAACAGATTGCATTACATAAAACAGAAAACCAATGCGCGCTGTGCCATTTTTATTTCTTCATATTTTCCGCAAACCCCAGTCGACATTTTCATTGAAACTTTTCAGTCGCAATACATCCTTTTATTGCCAGAATTTACCACTCAACAATTAATTTCCTATCTAAAGAGAGAAAGATAAAGAATGATCCATGGCTAAAATGATGGGTTTCTATAATTCTGTGGGTTTCGAATGCGGATACGAATTTTCAGACCTAAAAAACAATTCAACCGATACAAAATCATCGAGGAAACTAGATCAGCAGGGACGAGAACCTCTGCAGCCCCTTTGCCCTGTGTTCCTGTGTAGTGTTGCCAAAGAGTACTTGTGATCGATTACTCGTCATTCACCGTGCGGAATACGGCCCGATGTCCCGGAGTTGGACGCCTACCAGCACCGGCATCGGCGGCAGTAGGCCCATCTCGCCTCACGCTCTCATTGCCAAACCAAATGTACGCGGGATTTGTTTTCTTTTTTTTTACAATTTTCTTTCAGTCCGTATTCGGGGTTTGTAGTCGCGTTGCATCCCTGTCAGTTTAGTGGAGTATCGCGGGTGGTGTTCGTACCATCAGCTCCGACTATGGAATTCCGGGCCGGTCTCCCCGCGCAACGATAAACTCGATCAGCCATCAATAATGCTTGCCATCGCGGCCACTCGACGCACAAAAAACGTCCACAATCCTGGTTATAGAAGCCACTGGCCCATTGACCGACTAGCTGTAGATCGTTTCAAAAGTCCTCGACGAATTCGACAAAAATGTTGAAGGTAAAAGAAAATCGTGTGCGAAAGCGCGACCAATAGCGTCGGATGGTACGTCGTTCCATCTTGTCTCGGAACAACGGACAGTGGCGTACAAGTAGCTTGCAATCGCAGCAGGGCAGGATTCTCTCGCCTCTCGATCGCTGCCAATTCTCTATTGTCGTTGGCAACACTCCATTTCCCCCGATTGGGCCTCCTTCTCAACTATCAAACCCCACGCCATAGTGTCGTCGGCACTGTACCGATTGTGTGCACACTCTGTGTCGAATACTTTTTGCGAAACTTACTTGCTGACTACTGTCGAAACTGAATGTAGTTTTTCGCGGGAAAATGTATAACGTTAAAGGAATTTCCTATACAATATAATTATATACATCTTTTTGTAAGAGTGTTTCGTGATTTTTTTTTTTTATAAATATCTCTTACATTTTTTTGACGACTGGCTTTTTAGAAACGACTGGCTCGTAAAATATTCTTTAGTATTTTGATGTATAAAAAATTTGAAATATAAATAATGATGCCTGGGACAGTTGTTAGTCGCCGAGGTTATAACCCGAGTAAGCTCTACGAGTTTCATTGAACGCTTTTCAAAAACGATACTGGGGTTTATTTCACCCTCTTGAAAAAATTCGTGGATAAGTTATGTCACATTTTCGATATATCAATCGTTGTCGCTTTGGTCGTTGCCTGATTGGCTGCAGAACGAGCCTGAAGCTAAAATCGTTTGATGTTGAGCTTCAGTCATGTTTTATTTTGTTAGTTCTTTAACGACTTTGACAGTTCGACACATAATATTAAATCCGCAAAAGTCGAAAGAAAAAACTAAATGGAGAGAGAAAAATACGCACTAAAAGAAATAAAAATACGTGCAATCGCTGCGAGTGTTCATAAAGTTGTAATACGAGAAAGAAATATCGTTGCTGTATATTATAAATCAATAAAATAATAACTGCAAGGGTACCTTTAAGATTTTTTTTGCCATTTTTTATCCCACTCTATCAGATTGAAAAAACAGTTCTTAAAATCCACAAAAAATTTCATCTTGTGTTTTTTTTCCCCGCTGAGCACAACGGCCACGTGAGATTTGACGATATCCCATCGGAAAGCGAAGATATCGCCGTTTAAAAATCGACATTTTTCGCAAATCAAATGGGAAAGAAAAAAATCCCTCTTGGCAGTTTACCTGTTTTCCCCTTAAAGGTTGGCAACAATTGCCATTGAATTCGTCTTCAGCGCGAGATAATACGAACAATCGCGCGGTACGAACTTTTCTAACAGCTCTAAACAGGCGCGCGCAGAGCGCGCAGTTGCCCTAGTAATTTTAAAATTGCAATTGCGCCAGTCTCGTATACTAGAGGCGTACGCTGATCGCAATAATCGACGAGAAGATTCATTTATGGATGAACGGAATTGACTTCGAACTCGTGCCCAGGGCACCGAAGGCCCGGGGAGTCGTTGCACACAACGTCACGGCTACGAGAGTTTCTTCGCGCGCTTTTGAACTCGATTATATATAAGGCGAATTCTCAGTATGTTCACGCTAGAGGACTTTACGTATTTTCACAGGACCTTCAGGACACTCTCGGGATACGGATGGACAATGTTTTCTTTACGTTGAAAAAGCACACAATGTACTCGAGGCAAACGAGTCAGGTGCTGCAGCACTCCGGCGATGCCTTCACACCTTGCCTTGCTTCACCGAAGCCAATTCTCTATTTCCCTTGGCATCTATCCATTTTTCAACTCGGTAAAAACTCTCAGTCGATTCTACAATATATGTTATTCCCGTGTGTGTGTGTTGTATCGTCTTAACGTAACTTGAACGAAACCTAACAAGATTTTATTATAAAACGTTATTGATAATATTTTTTATCTCTTAAGCGCAAAGTTATATTAAAGACTAAGAAAAACTCAAGGAAAAGTGGTTTTTACCGAGTAAAGAGGACTAGCATAAGCCTCTGTGAGTTGTAACTCTAACAACACAGTGTTAAACCATTCAATATCGACACTAAATGCCACCGACTTTTTTTCAACGTGTAGTAGAAAAATATTGCAAAACGTTCAGCCCGACATTAGTGGTTTCACTTGCTATTAGGGGTAATTTAATATTTAATAGCCCAACAGAAACTACATCAAACTAATTCCCACTTTGAATTTGAATGATAAACAGGAGTAAGTGGTTTTTCGTTTTGATCAATATAATCGTATTCTTTGGCAACGTAGCATTTTTAATTATTTTTTAGCAATATTAATAAATTTGATAATAACACTCACCGGTCAGTAAGAGCAGCAACGAGGTCGGATCCATTCCCGGTGTCCAAGCTCGAGTCTCGTCACCCCCTCGCTTCACAGTTCGGTCGTTCGATCACTCGCTCGCTCCACCTCGACAATGATGTCGTCGACTCAACACATCCTCGAAACTATCCTGAAACAGCGGATCGAAAGAGATACTCGATTACACTGGGAAGAAAACAACTCGGGCGAACGTCGTTCAAAAAGTCCTCCGATAACGTGTCCCTCGCCGGTAACGGGATTGCACATCGTGCCGTGTTACAATACTCGGGGGTTTCGCTCTCGAGAAACTCGCACGAGCTTCGGATGCCTATACGTTTATTGAGTCCATAGAGTTGACTCCTCGCGGAGAACGATCGAGCCGAAAAATTACAAAGATAAATATATTCGAAATATTTTCTTCGGACAAAACATATCGGTATTTTAACCGTAATAATTTTTCGCATTTTTGCAATTATGAATATTGCATATTTGTATTATGTTGATGTTGTGGATACGGAGCTTGACTCAAGGATGTAGAAAGGAAGTGCGTAGCTTTGCACCAGTTTGTGTGCACAGAGGAGCAAGACCCTGAAAAAAAGGTCGATAGTTGGTGCAAGTCCCGACGACCCCTCTCGTGTTTGTCGTAGCCTCATTATCGTTGAATTTTAGATTTCAGCATCTCTCGCTCCATTTCCTCTCGTCCCGTGTTTCAACGAGGCGAGAGCGCTCCTCGAGCTTGAGCTGAGCCGAGTGGATGATACTCTGTGTCTCGTCTATTCCTCCGGACGTTCACCGTCTCGCTGGAACTTAACTACTAAATTCAGAAGCATTTTTTCTCTGCCGCGAGCTCGGCTGCGTACGCCACTACGACTTTTCCATTCCCTTCGCTTCTGCATCGACAAAAGAGTTGCATTGACTGTTCTTACGACCGGCTGAAACAAGGTCGCTGTGAATTTCTTTTTTTTCTCCTGTGACTCTTTAATGACAATAGGGAGGGTTACGCATGTATTAATCGGAGTAGCTCAATGCAGTGCGAAATAGGTATGAAGAGAAAAAAGAAGTAAAAAACAGAAGTCCGAATGACTGGAAAGGCCTGATATTCCTTGACCTATAAAGGTTAATTTAACATCCGCTTTGTATGAATGAATCCATAATGTAACAGCGATGTGAGCATGTGGAAGCGCGTGTGAGCATTCTTTGTAACAATGGTTGGTAATGAGCGAGCAACCATCGCTGAGTAGGTACACCCATGTAGAGCAATTCCGCACAAATGGGCAAAGTTGGCTTAGCGCGAAACACGTTCATAAAACTAGCATGTATTGTTGCTATAACAGTAATAGGCGTTGTTACGCACCAAAAAGCGTGTAAGGTACAAAACGAAACGTTAAATGAGCTTTTAAAACGGAATTTCTCCTACAAGCTTTGGTCTTCGGTTCTCTTTATCTGTCTAGAATAGCCTTACGACCAATGAATCGTTCAAGTATAATGATCTTTTAAAATAACAATTTTTTTTTTTACAGAAACATTACTCAATTTTCATCGTTATTACGATTTAATATACGTCTATTGTGTGTGTTCCGTAGTTACGAATTCTCGCTTGAATAGATCCGTCATGCATTCATTCGCGAGTAAAAAAATCTGCGTTCCGAAAAATGTTCAAATCTCGATTCCTCTGTAAAATGTTTTAAATCGCGCCTAGTTTTCGTAGTTCAACAGAAACGCGAGACGGCGGTGGAAACGATTTATACGCGTTACACGCGAGAGTTTGCGGCATACCGATGTTGCGTTATATTGTTGTTGTGGATATATAGGAGTTCCTCTGGTGTACTATCTCCGACAAACCGGAGCTCCGCTGGATGATGGGAGGGTGGTTACGGTGGCAAAGAGTTCGCCCGCGGGTTTTCCAGGTCGGTGGGGTAAAGGGTGCGCGTCGGTGACCGTCGAGCAAGGGAATGTGCAGGGTATCCGAACATTCAGGGCTTGGGGAGGGCAACCGCAGCGTATACGCGCGCTTGTACGATACACAACAGTCGTCCGGAAGCTCAACGGCAGCCATTTTTCACGGTGCGGACATCCGTTTCCGCTCGAGGATCACCGCGAAATACAAACAAAAATGGCGACGCAAGGAAACTGCTTCGCCAAACCACCCCCCCCTCCCAACTCCGCGCTCCCGACGAGTTTTCAGAAAAAGTATAAACCAGAACCGTTCGCTTTTGTAGTAGCGATGGAACGAGATTGAGAAGGACGGAGCTGCAGGACTTTTCGTCCTGGCGCATCGCCGGGTCACCAGGGACTCACTCACCTCTCCCCCATTATATTTTCTATCCTTCCTCGACGTATACTATACGATATAAATGTGTCTGTACATCCTGTGGCAGTCGGTTTTATAGTATACACACAAAACGATGAAACTCATCGTCGTCGCCCTCCCTCTCTCTTCACCGCGAAATATCTGTAACGTTTCTCACTCTCTGGCCGTTATAACGTAGCGTACGATATACCGTTGAGCGGAGAGAGCGCTAAGTTCTCCTGGCGCCGCGGGTGCCGGCTTGTCTTGCATGGGGATACTTTTCTCGTGTTAGTAAGGTGCAAGATTCTTGGCAAAGTCTCGAGGCTCGCCGGTAGTCAGATAGCTCGCGCGGGAATCTCGAGAGTTTTCAGAAGAGGGCTGCAATGAAAGGTGGCGAAGTGTTCTGCTCTTCTGCCCATTGTATCTTTGTACATGGGAACTCATCGTCGATATCGACTACAGCCAATATGTTGTGACACGGGGACTCTTCGAAAACAATATTGATACTACGGTTCGAAGACAATTGTATCATAATCATGGAAAAACATCGAGACACCACTTTTCGTTGCACCCAGAAGTGTCCATTGCATTATTAATAATATTATTTTCAATAATAGAATTATATATTTTTGAACTACTGTCGATTTGTCGATAGTCTAAAATTCTTATTAAACTATGAACTTGTAGATCGCAATTGCAATAACGAGTAAGCAATGGGTAATTTTGTTCCCTACAACAAACAACGAACTTTTTTACCGTTGGCGAAACTTTTCGAAATCATGCAGTTACGATAAGAAATATATTGGAGATCCGACATCGATGTTCATTTGAAATCTGCGTCAATCTATAGAGAACATAAATATTTATGGTGAATACACGGCATAAGTAATGGGTCAGATATCCATATTTATATTTTTCTGTATTGGTGAGTTATCGGAGTCGGAGCATTCGACAGAGGAGTCTTTCAAGTATATGAACTGGGAAAGAGCACGGCTTCGAGAATATCTGGTGAACGTCGTTTATCGAGAAGTTCGAGGGAGAGAAGATAGGCGACGCGCCACTCGAGGCTTCCTTTGGTCTTTTCAAACCCTCGTTGCCTCATACCTCCTCTTCGATCCTCGTCCGATTCCTTTCCATCGCGGAGGATCTGAAGAGAGACCCCCCCAACTCTCCATTAGTGCCTTCGTACCGCAGAGATTCTCGAAACGACGCCGACGACGATCTCATCTTTCGAAGCAACACAGGGCGAATCGGGGAAGGGAAGTGGAAGAGTTACGCCTGTACTCTTATCGCCGCTCGGACAGCAAAAGGTCACGACCTACCCTCCGGGAGGGTCCAGGAAAAGCTCGGACGCGGCCAGTCTTTCTTGCTCAAAGGGATGAAAGTGCGCGGTCGAAAGCCCGCCCGACAAACATTCGTGGATGAGAACGCCGGACGCGTAGCGACTTTTAACTTTCAACACTTTCCCACCGACTCATCCTTACTTGTTAACATTACTATTATTACTCCAATGTCTTGCGGTAAAATCGGTTAATATAACGTGCTAGAATTTTTTGCTCACACAGTAGTACGAAGTGGGGAACTAATACATTTTTGCACGATTGAAAAGTAGATTAATTTATGATCGTAGATAGTTTTCCTCGGGTAGAGAAATCAACTTGACCGTCGTAAGAAGCCAACAACAACCACCGTGAATAAGCTTATCTTCCTGTGACATGTATATTCAATCATTGATATAAACTCTGGTACTATAATAGAATCTACAGTACAAAAGCGAGCATGACGGATAAACAAAAGAAGATGGTTGGTAGAAGAGAGGAAGAGAGGAATGGGATAAGAAAGCCTGTAAAGAGTGAAAAGAGGAAAAGCGCCGAGGGACGAAAGAAAATAGCGGGACAGGAGACGAAGAAGAGCGATAGCTTCCCGTCACGAGGAGGTCTTCGCGGTCGGAGAGACGCTTCGGGCGCGTCGCCGTCTCCTTCTCGTCACAGCGACTACTGAGAGTCGATAAAGTGAGCGAAACGAAGAATCTCGTTAAAGTGGCCGTCGTCTCCGAAGGCTCTGGATCTCATCCAGTGTACCGGTCGCATTGCCGTCGCTGTGTGCACGATATATGTATAAAGAGAGTGGAAAGAAAGAGGGTGCTCTAGCTCGGCGCTAAATTGGCAAAAAGAGAAGTGAAGAAAATTGATCCGTCCACGAGGCGTTTAGTCGAACTTCGTCGGGGTCCTTTGTCTATTTCGTTCTCGAAGCACAAGAGTAGCGAGCACCATCACCGGCGGCGGCATCGATGGAGGGAGTAACACGTTGCCGAGTGACACAAACTGTCTGCCGCGCTGGTCTCTACTTACCGTGAGAACTTGACGAGATTTTCCGCAATTTTTCTCGTTAACGAAGAAAAAGGAATGAAACGACAGAACGATAGAAGTGTTGCGAAGAGTGTCGGAAAAAAATAAATAAACGAGACAACTGTAGACGCGGACGACGGAAAAAACAAACGGAAGACGGAAGAAAACTTTCAAATAATGGAAAAGTCATTATAAGATCATAATAAAGTAAATTACTTATCGGTGACGGAATTCACTACGCACAGGACTCTGGATTTTTATTAAGGAAAAATGTCGCATCTGTCTTACTGAACATTTTGAGTATGATTTGAAAAACAAACAATATAAACTTTGTAATGAATAAAAAAAATTAAGATGAATATAACGTTGAAATACGTTTTTCTTTGAAATCTGTATTAAGAAATGGCAGTAGACAGATTGATGGTCATAATAGGATTGTCCCTTCGTTTTGAAAGTAAGATTGTTACGGATGTTCTCCAATAAATTAAAAATTCGTCCCTATTTCAGCGACGGTGACACCGACAAATATGAAGGACTCCAACTTGGCAAATATCACTCTTCGAAATCCGAGAAGGAAAGTACGAAAGATAGTTTAATGCTCGGTATGAAAACTCCAGGACCTCCCGCGTTTGTCCAGAAATCGTGATAAATCCTGAGCGCTAGAAAGATTTCCGGTGGCTCTCCTCCGCTCTGTGCGAGAAAATGAATTTTTCGCTGCTCTTGCAAAGAAATTCGTTTCATTCTATTTTAAATGGAAGCGCGGTCTTTTCAACCGCTTCACTATGGTCAAACTTTGCGTCACGTTTAGCTACACTTTCTTCCTTTTATAGATCTTCAGTTCATATCGCACTTGCCCTTTTTCCCCGTGCGCGTGTCTCACTTACGCGTATGAATTTTCTTTTTTTCATTCGCAAGATTCTTAGTACACCGAAAAAAATTATACGTTGGAATAATTGTTCATTAGTGGACAGAATTAATCTTTAGTGGGTGTAATTCATTCTCTGCTATAAAAACAATTGTCATCTGACTGTTCTTCCGATTTGCCAAGTTGGTACTGTAGTCATGTAATCAAAAAATCCTGTGGCATATAAAATAACGCCAGTAAGTTTCCAATTTACCATAACACACGATCAATGTTTATACACATCTTCGCATTATGCTATTTCGTGCATAACGAGTCCTCTCGCTGTCTCGTAACCGCGCGCAGAAATCTCGACCGCGAATAGGAATTTAGTTCTCCGGTCTCGAGTTTGTCGTGCTTCTCATCGTCAATTCAGCCGATTATCATAGCGACCGACCGAAGAGTGAGTGAGCGAAGAAAAAGTGGCGATTATGGAAAGGAAGAAAAAGAATGAATGGAACTGCGCGTCCGAGTGGGAGAATAAGCGCGGAGTCAAGAGGTAAGTATACGCCCGAGGATACGAAAGCTTGAGCTCTTGGATAAGCCAAGCGCTCTTTCAGTTCCGGTAATGAGAGCCGGTGACGATGTAACCGTGGATGAGCTGGCGAACGAGGAAGAGTCGGACAATTTTGTGGGAAAAAGGATGCCGTGAGGGAGAACGAGAAATGGAGATTTTCATTAACTCACCGACAGATAACCGACGACAAAAATAGACCTTCAGCGAAAATGTGAGACAAAGACAATTCAATCTTGCTCTGAGAATGATATTTCGACAGGTAATTAGCACTGCATTACAACGGTGTCATTGTCCCAAGAAAGTTCATCTTCCGTTTATTAACAATGTAGCCGCTGAATGTAACTCCATTACTCGAGTGAATCCATAAAATTAGCAAAGAACGGATGAAGGATTGGTATAAGAAATTCGGTAACTGTCGGAACGAATTGTTCAGCAGAACGCCGCCACAGAACGAATCCCCGATTTCTGGAATCTTCTTTCTGGAAGCGTACCCGCACTAAGGGCCGTTAAGAGGGCGTGACACAGTTGACATGGTTAGGTTGGTGTATAGAAGATACCGCGAGCAAATGCCGGAGTAGACGAACACGCTTTATTAAGAGACACAATCATATAGGCCTCTGCTGTATCTCTGGCTAAGTGGAAAAAAACGTCGATTGTGTCCGTGCGCGGACATCGCCCATGTGCGCCATTGCAATGCTAGACATCGATGCCATCTCTTAATAATCTGTTTTTCTTTACTGCCTGACGGTATATCCAGCGTTACTGCCTTCCTTGCTCTGCCAATCACCGTTTTTCATTTAATTTTCACCCTCAAGCGACGTCTATACAAAAAACGAGTATCCAATTACGGGGTGCTACAGTGCCGACATTCGAAATAAACTCGGTAAAGGCATTGAGGCATGCGGCCAGTCAGGCGCCAACAGCGTCCGCGACAGCACAGGTTCGAGAAATTGGTACGTTGTTAACAACGAGTGACGAGAGTAACAAACCGGTCGACTGTTCACATCGTGGATATCCGCGTTGCGCCAGGGTACATAAAGAAACCGAAGAGGAACTGCGCCATGAACATTGCATGTATTCTCGTTCAACTTTAATCATAGCCACCAATGGAATTCACGCTAGTCTTGCTTCAATTTCAAATATAAAAATCGATCGGGAACGTTCGTTAACAATTAACAACTCTTGGAAACTGGATTCTGCAATCCAGACAGAAATTACTGGCTACTGGATGACAAATCTTCAAATAGAAAAATAGACTATTTATCGCTATTTCCACCGGTACGAGCTGTGAAGAATTGACAAACGATATTGGCGGAGTCATTTGTCGAAAACTTTGCCTGGAATGCTGTTCCCGGGGCCCTTTCATGAAAATCGGAATTTAATCGACTATGAGGCGAGTAATTATAACTCTTGGAACATTCTTTCGTTCCGGTGGTCACAGAAGTAAGTAAAAGTGAAGATATATATTGATAAGTCGAACAAGGGAGTCGAAAAGTGGAGGTACGAGCCAGACTTTCACTTCTTCCCTTTCACGGTTCGCGTAATTTTTTCTCTCTTCAACAACGGCCTCTCACTCTCGGTTGAAGACGTAACCGAGGACCGAGAAAGAGACCGTTGGGAACGCCGCTAGCTCAAGAGCCGGAATCTGTGCGAGAGTTGGACAGAGATACAGGAAGCAATGAGAGAAATAGCTTCTGGTAAGTCTCGCGAGAGGAAGGAAGAAGGGTAGAATAGCAGTAGAGAGCAAGCCGGAAGTTGGCGAAGTCGGTGGTCGCGCGCGCGCGCGCGCTCCCACGCTTGTAGAGTAAGACAAGGAGCGGGCCAAGAGCTATGCATTATGATTCGCCATTCGCCCGCCCACCCATCTAATAACATCACTTGTTGCTCTTGACTCTGTCTCACACCCTCTCCATTCGTCTACCACTTTCTCTCACTTTATCTCATACTCCGAGCAGCACTCGGGCGTGTGCCTGGTACCCAACGACCTGCTCGCTGCCATGGAAAACTATTGCCGGCGAAGGGAAAGTGCCGTCGAGTGGTGTACAGTTGTGTACTCTTCCTACTGAAGATACCGCAGCTGTAACTACTTATGTTTATGAGAAAAATGAACGCGCATTTATCACACTTATAAATTTGCAGCTCCGCGAACAGACTTCAGCTCTCAATGACGAGAGAATCATTAATTAATAAAGCAGAGGCTGCAATTCAACATTTGTTCTCCACCTGTTCCCCATATTAATTTTCAATAAAGCACGGATAATTTTCTTCTTAGCGCATTTTGCACTTGATCTAAATATGAAGCGGGTGCTTCTGGCCACTGTATTCTTAATAAAGTACACCCGCTCAGGTGAGCTGAACCACAACATGGTACATAGTATGAAGAAAAAAAGCCAGGCTCAACGTATAGATATAGTAAAATCTTCACGAGAAAAGTGCCGGAGGTTTTTAGCTCGGGTATATGCGCACCTGTGCCAATTGGCTTGCTTTCTCTATTCTCGCCTCTTTCTCAGGAAATGGTGTCGCGAGGCACTTTGAAAAATTACTATTTCCACACTCTGCATCAATAATTCCCGAGAGTGCAGGTTTCACGAATTCGCGACGAGGTGAAATGTGAAGGGAGTCTTGGTTCAATGTCCAGCAGATCTTTTCCTTTCGTCCGTGAGACGCGGTGATCCAGCTCAGAATCGGTGCAGAGCTTACTTTCCATCTTTAATACCGAAATATGGGGTTTCGCTTCAGCGCCTTCCATAGTTCAGGGTATTATAACCACGGACGAAGCTTTCAAGGGAAGGAGAGCGGACCGGACAGATAGATAGACCGTTGGTTCGTGATAGCTGGAACTAGAGGTAGGAAGATCGCAAAAAGTCCAACGGAGACATCCGTTATTTGGAATAACGGACGTAGCTTTAAAGGATTCCAGCTACCATTATACTAAGTTTCGCTATTTGACTCATTTTTGACCCAGCCATTTCATTTCCTAATCGACACAATTCTTCGGCGGATGAATAATTTATCTTTCGCACAAAACTGCCGGAATTCGTGATAGACTTTTCAAGATTTTTTGACAGCAGAATTCACGCCGGTCCGCGCATCGCCGGATTTGAGGAAGAAATAGTTTATTCATTTGAATTCAATTGCTCTTCTCGCCTTTTGTTTCTTATACTATGAAGATTACAGAGGTGTTTTCCCCAAATTTTGAATGAATACCTATCTCGGTCCCATATCTTTGCGCTTTGAAATTAGAAACACGGCTTTAGCATCGACAGTTCAGTGGTCGCGTATCGGTCGCGGAAGAGCCCCGATCGATTACTCGTGAGTGCATACTCACACAGGGCACGGGGCGAATGCTGATATCGGAGCAACTCTGTTCGCTTGTACAGCAAGCACGTTTGGTCGGTACGCAGCTTCTCTGCACTCGGCCCGGACGAGTCTGCGACCTGGATGAAACGACCAATGAATCTACCGTTCCTGTGGAGCTCTGACTCGCTCTCACGCTGAAATAAAATATCTGAAGCGAGAATGAGCCCTCGAGTACATAGTCGCCATCCTCCACTCATCACCGTTTGATCGCAGCATGCATACGATTGCACCGCACAGGCACGACCTAACGAAAACTTGTCTCGGTCATAATAAATTCGAATAAATGTTCTTGCACTTTGATTCGGGAAAATGACTGCTTAAGTACAGAAGTTTTTATCATTTGGCAATTATTGCTTGGGTGTACTTATTAAATCGCAGAGTGAAGTGTTATTCATACTATTCGTCTGTGAATAGTTTATGTAAATCAGGTATTGATACAAACTTCCATGCTATGGGCAACAGTTTGAATTTTCTTTTAAAGTGCCAATCAAGGTTGCTTATTTGATACATTCTAATAGAAAAGAATCATTTTTGTAGCAATTATGGCAATTGTAGAGAAAAATTGAGGGCATACTCGATTCCTGCAGATTTGACATTACTAAAAAGTGAGGACGTGACTCCATGAAAATTTTGCGGAATGATTCGACGATTTGGCAACATCAGCCAGGTTGTTTTTCGCGGGAATATTGGCCAAATCACGAAACAACTGAGAACGCATCAAATGAGTTTTCACTGTATACCTTACAGTATTTTTGCCCATACAGCAAATACACATTTTTGTGGATGTATACCCGGATATGCAGAGTGGCTGTCCAATCACGGGTTTCGCGCGAAATTGGATTCGTTTTGTGCAACTCTCATCTCTCGATCCACGAGCAGATCGATAACTCTGGCTCAGCAGTTGAACCTTGCCGGTGTGCAAGGTATTCATATATCTCTGTACATACACGCCCATAACGAGACCATGCTGCACCTCTGGTTTTTCTTCTCTCTCTCTCTCTTTCTCTCGATATACGTATTTCTCGTGTCGGTCTGTACCAGAGTTCCCGCACTGTCCCATTGGACTCCGATATCTACCTCGTCTATCCGTCCTTTTTTTAAAACTTTCTCTCCCTTTCTCGTATTAGCCAATACGTCAACTCGCGATCTGGTCATGCGGCAATCCATGAGCGTCTGACACAGATTCGCATTCCAGAAAGTCTACCGCCCCTTATTCTCTATCTCAGTAGAAACGAAGGGATAGACGAATAACCACTGAGCAAAATCGAGTCACGCTTCCATCGCATGTGAAGCTGCTCCCTTGAATCCTGGGCACGTGAATTCTCGGCCGATACAGAGATAGCTTCGCAAGCGCAAGAGCAAACGAATAGCGGAACAGTGTGCACGCCGCTGAGCGAGGCGCACGGATGAAAACGTCCGTTATAACCGATTGATTGATCGGATGCGATCGATCAATTTTTATTGCCCCGATCATCAATATCTCTTCGAAGCGGCATAACACGCATTATACTATACAACGTAACGTAATCACTTTTCGCATGTGTGCACGTACTTTATATGTATGCATCGACTGTGCGCAAATCTGATCACGTCCGGTATATCGCGAACGATTTCATCTGATTTTTCAATTCATTTGTCATTCTGTTTTATCTTTAGACAATTATGATACTGCAGGTACGGACCAAGGTATTCGTGCACTGACGTGATACGCGTTTATCGGTCTTGATTTCTCTAGTTGCTATGTCAATTTTTCGTGTTCAAAATAAAATCAAGAAATAATGCTCTTATTTCAATTTTCATTATTGTCCCATAGTCTCAAAGATCGAGTTTCTCTTCGAAAAAATATGACGACAATACGTATCTTGTTATCTAAGCAGGATCTATTCGTTTGCTAATTGATTATTGGATTCTTCAAATCTTGTTTTTATAAGAATATTTTACCGATTATGTCCGGCCTTAAAAGAGAATACGAGGAAAGGGGAGAATTTTATCTTCAGACGCACAAATGACGGGGAAAATTGTATGCCGCCCCAGTTTATTCTTCTCCAACATTATCACTTTCTCTGTTTCTCTATCTCGTAATTCCATCTCTCTAATTCGAGCGACAGTGCCATGCCCCGTTCTCGCTTCCACCCTCTTATTCGCACTCCATTTGCCACGTAGAACGGCCGAGTGAAATTTCAGTGCGGGAAGCGAGGAATTAATTCGCGATACCGCGGCGAGCTCATGGTTCGTTCTCTCTCCGCCGATCGACCTCGCACACATATGCACACCATATAAATATACGTGCGCGATATTCCATGTATCGAGGTAAAAGCTCGGAGTTTATATGCCTATAGCGACAGTAGAAACAACACTGGAGCCCGGTGCGATATTTAGCCAAGTTCTCTCCCGCCGCGCATGGGTGCAACAGTGGAAATGGAACGACGGAGTTTAAGCCAGCCGCGCCGCCAGTAGTGGTGGTCGTTTTATGTCAGACGATCCTTCCTCGTGCGCATTACCGCACGAACTCGAGACAGTTGACACTCGGCTTGGTATTCACGCCCATCTCACTCGCCCCTAATGCTCATGTGTATATATATATATATATATATTGTATAATAACGTGTGTCAGACCCGAATTCGAATTCGGCGTATATATGCCGGTTAGTACGCCTTATGGTGTATTGTCATCAGGATGATGTTTGTCGAGATAAACTTTACTTACGCACGCATAAATACATAAATTCGAGACATGTCGACGCGAACTTGATTCGACGCGAACCCGAACCGCTACATTGATGGCATACGTTCCTCCACATTGTTTACCGATTGCCAAGTCGCGCGATTCAACTGCCGAAACGTGTACTGACTCCAATTGCGCAGGCTCGAAAATCACATTATATTCAGGATAAAACAATTAGCTATATCGATGATAGTTAGAAGAAAAGGAAGCAGTTAAAAGAAAGTTCCAACGATTGATGAAAAAATATGTTCCACTTAAGAATTTTTGCATCAAAGATGCCTTTCAGCAAGATAGGGATTTCGACAAAAAATCAGGTTTGCATCGGTGATTCCGCGCGCAGTTCTGCTGGATGACCCGATGAAGAGTGTTCTTGCGCGTATGCGGCGTGCCAGTGTTACGGTTCTTTGACAAATGTTACGTGCTCGGTTGATACGGAAGGGAATGAGGGGGTGGGGGGGTCGATGGCAAGTTAAAACCTTGCGTCGAAATGAGAAAGGGATTAAGGGATGGGAAGAAACCTTGTCGCACTGAAAGGATAGATTGTTGAGCCACGGCTGAATAGGGACGTCTTTCTTTTTTACCTCTACCTTTCTTTTTCATCCGTCGTCGTCGGCGTCGTCGTCGGCCACGACTTCTTCCCGTCTTAGCCCTCGTCTGGGTTCCGTAACTTTTCGATTTTCCACATAGGACCGAAGAAAGGATATTGTTCGGTCGCGAGGCCGTGGCAATGTCGCGTCGCAAGAGCGAAGAAAGACGAGATATTCTATACATATACGGGCCGCAAGCTCAACAAATCGCTACTATGAGAATTTTTCATCAAGCAGCCACGGCTACGCTCGCCAAAGTGCTGATTAGCGTGGAAACGAGACGAAGCGCCGATGAAATTGCTTTCAGCGGTGTGCACCTGAAGCATCGTTATCCCCTCTTTCACTATTCCGTTCTCGGGCTATAGGCATTCCCTCGGGATTCAAGAAATCAAGAAAACCACGTCGAAACGAATAAAGAGGCGGGAGAGAGTATGGGGGTATCGTGAGGCACGATAAGACTCATCGACGCCACGAACGAAGGGGACGAAAGAGGGAGAAAAATAAGCTACATTGTGTTCATCGGTTGTTCATCATAATATATACTACGGTATATCGACTGCATTTGACTGTACGGGCCAGTGGTTCAAACGAGACACAAATAGTTGAAACGAACAGCGTGACAAGATATATACACGGGATTGTAAAGGAGAGAAAAAGAAAACAATCGGCGACAGGAAATTATCGAATTATTGTTGATTGGAAACAGTGCAGTTGAGAAAAAAGAATTCTGCCCGTTTCTTTACTTTCTTCGATGACGAATCGTGCGGTCCGTTCTGGTTGTTCTCGCGCTTTCAGCGCTGAGCAAACGCGGAAGAAAAGAGAAATAGTTCCCGGCAAGGTATTACTGGAAGAGTGAGAGAAAACCGGTCGACCGTCAGAGCGAACCGGAAATGAAGGATGGAGGTTGGACGAATCGACTAAGCGGCGGGTTTAATTTCCGGCTTGATAGATTTTGGTTGAGAGTGCTGGCTTGCTAGCCAAGAGAGAGAGGAGGCACGAAGGGAGAGCTAGAAAATTGAGAGATGGATCGAGATAGAAAGAACGACCGTTGTGTACTCAGCGAGAAACCGTCCAAGACGAAAATCCGTACAGTAAATTGAAAATGCGGTTTCATTCCGGGGATTTGGTAAAAGAATCCTTGGAGGTACATTCACTGAGATGGAAATCGATAGAAAATAGTTTTTAGGTAAGCTTCGTTAGGCGAACAATGAAGAGTTACTGGAATTAATTTTCGTTCATTCGTAAGGGAAGAGGAATCACAGAATGGAGAGCTATTTGGCGGGTTAGATCATTCAAATTTAGTATTCGTTCCCAATGTACCCTTATGGAACGATTGGGATAGCGATTGGAATGTATCATTCAGCAAATAGGACAAGCATTCGGACAACCATTAATTACTGCATTGACGATCATTGAATTTCTGAATGATCAAGGAATTTCTTCATGGTTATTATTGGCATTTAAACTGGTTAATACTTAGTCGCCGCTCAATTGAATGTCGTTTCAATGTTAACATCGATTCGTGTCTTGAATGCAATACATTAGAGAAAGCATGTTTTCGCCGTAGAAGTGACAACATTAAATATTTTATGTAATGGTGAATACGATGAAATAATACGAAATTTGTATGACGTATGGTTCACCATAGGTTGGTAGCGTGAAAAATGCCAACTACAAGCATCATAGAAATTGCGAGAAGGATAAACCAATTCTCGTTCGTTTGAACTCGGGTAGCGAAATGATTGATCGAATGGCTAACCATTTAACTCATACGTGCTGCAATAGTCGACCATTAACGGTCACCCCTGTGCCACTCCCAACAGGTAGAACGAATATCTTGTTGAGATTGAAAACCAAAAAGGAAAAAAAGATATCCCAAAAACTCGTCGACGCGATATGCAGAAAAGGGTAATTATAGGTAAAGCGTTGAAGAGTTATGTAGCTCTCGTTTCGTATAAACGATCTCTTTTTTTCTGTTTTAACCGTGTTCCGCTGCAATTGCCGCTGTATCGCGAAACGCGAGGGGGCATGGGAATTGGTTTGAAAGTTTTATGAAGGCCTTCGACCCTTCCCTACTACCCACCGTTCACCATTCGTTACCATTGCTACCCATATCCTATCGTTTCGTCCGTTTATCTCATCGTTAGCTGATGCCACGATAAATTTACATGAAACTACATATGAAAAAAGAAATCACTTGAGAAACAAATGTGTCACTGTTTCCAATTTCGCAAATTATCAGATTCCCTTAACACATGGGGTATGACGAGACGCAGGTTACACTGTAGCCCTTATACGTTGGGTTCGCTCATTCGTGAAAGCAGCCACGTGGAGGTCTCGACGGACCGGCTCGTTGCTGCTCGCTACTACCTACAGGCATACACTACAGATAGGTAGATAGCACACGTGAGTGAGGACCACTGGTCGCTTGGGTTACCCGGAGCCTCCGGAGATTTATGTCCTATTCATTACGTAGCGACACACCGTCACGGAGTCACGACACAAATGCACAAACCGCCTGGTCTCCCTTGCTCACCCGATACCAGACCTCCTTCACTCTTCCGCCAACTCCCTGAACCTCCAGCCTTCTCCCGGCTATATACGCGTTTGCCTCTCGCATGCGAACTAGTGTGTTTGTTCCGTCGCGCTGTGCCTGTTGGCACGTGCGTGTGTTTCCTCTCCCTGCTTTGGTAGCATAGGTATACATGCATCGCTAAATCCAGAGCATATATATGTGCATATATACATATATATATATATTGGTCATGTATAGTGAATGCGGCAATACATTAATGACAGTATCACAGGTAACGACCCGAACGAGCAAGGTTCCTAGTCCCGTTCCCGCAACCTACAACTGCAGGAACCTCATGGTTATGTTGGTGGTGTTCGCTCGCTTTTCCACAGACAACCAGCCAAACACCCACAAGATTCGTCTACTTCGTCTGGGACTGGGGGCATATCAACACGAGTTACGGATACGTGTAGAGCCTCGGATGCAGATAAAGTGTAAGTGTACAGATCGTTGCATCCCACTTATACGACGTCGAACGCAAAACGCATGAAGCTGACTTGGTAGTACGACAAACTATTCAAATAATCCTTTATACACCGGCGAAGTAGTTCATAAAATTGATGATTCATATTTGGCAAAGTCTTTCGGATCTTTCGATAACTTCTGGCAATATTTTATTTCTATCAAAATGTCTGCGAATCAATGGTTCATGACAAGATCTATTCTTGCCAAATTCACCGCCTATACGACAGAGTCACATTGTTGATGCGCATACGAACCGAGACGCTGTATTCTGCACGTGGAAGATGATAGATAGTCTCTGAATTCACCTGCAGCATGATCATCATATGAAAAATGCATTTGGATCGATGAAATCTCTAGAGGATCGGTTTTTCGGTTTCAGCGTCGAAAATTCTGCAGATAATGAATAATTATTTGGCAACGCTTGATTGTGTTGCATGTTTCAATGCATCGTATAAACACATAGACATGCGTTACACGACTGTTACGTTTGTGAATGTTCAGTCAACCAATTCGAGACTAACGTCGAGGTCTGTGTGACTCGAAGCACACCCCAGCGATACATTAATGACGACTACACACACCAGTTACATGGTATATCCTCCGCTACTCTACGTGTGTCGGGGATATAGAGGGATGGAGAACACTCACGCACCCTCTCGGCTCGGTATCGTCGCGTTTGATGGCCGTCCGGCCATTCTCGCTGAATTACGATGGGAGCCAGGAAGAGCGTGTGAGACATTGAAGAGGATAGTGCAGCGTGCGTGAAGCTCACCGCTGCTGTTGCTGATGCTGCTGGGTGGTATTACGCTCCAACGATTTCTCGTCTGCGAACGTTCGTTTGTGCACAAGTACACATAGGCGGATAGACACGAGTGCGGAGTACACACGGCAATGAGAAAGAGGTGGACATTGAACGAGCTCTTGGTTCACTGGCTTCCATCTACGGTTGACCGGGAGATCCTGCAAAGCGTACGTTGGTCACGTACTCCTATTGCTAAGGGTGGTCACAGTATATCTTTCACTTCCAAGTCGCCGACAGCTTCCGTGAGCCATTATTTCCTCATTATTTATCGTACTGAGGGCCATCAAATTGTGCTTAAAGAAGCGCAAGTGTTTAACGATTGATGGAAAAACATTCTGTGCAACCTATCGTTTAAGGTAATTAACGCTTTGATGCGTGATTGTTAATTTTGTGCTACATGTAATTGTGATAACTTGATAATAACGAAAGTAAAATTTAAAGGGTGCAAAGACTTTCAGTGGTATAGCTAGAAAAAAATGACAAAATGAATGACTTAAAGTCTTCAAACACACCTTCGGAAAAGAAAGCGTTATTAGAAAAGAGGCGTCACTTCGAAAAAATGTATGCTAGATCAATGTGCTATGGAATTGTTCTCAAACCTCAAATAGTCTAACATTTAGTGGCTTAGAACAAAATCTATTATAGTACAACGATAATAATCTTAACTATCTGCTGTCTTGTCAATTTCTTGCGCTTGAATATCACATTTAACTTCTGTCGAGAAAACGCTGCTGCGGCAAATTTCACTAACTTTGCTCATAATACTTGATGTCGAATGTCCCCATTGTGCAGCTTTGTCCTGCTGATGTAATATGATTTTGGCGAAACAGTTCCATGCGCAATGAGCGGTGATTTCATTACGCTTGATGAATACATTGATTGTTGTATTTCTTAATCTATTTACATATCACCGTGGATCGGGTGTTACGCGGAGCATTGCGGTAGTATGACCACAGTCATGCGCTTGCACATTTCATACATTGAGCATTGCATCCATCATTCCGATGTTACACGCGCGGCCGGCGAGCATTCGCAGAACCTACCGCCGTCTATTTGCAGAATTTACGACTATCGCAAACCTTTGTTTCGATTTTACTGTATGCGATGTTAATCGATTCTCCTAAACTTAATGTCGATCACCAATTTTAAAGAACATCGAATTCTACGAGCCGAAAAACAGCCAAAACGAATGAATTGCTATTTCAATCGTAGCAAAACAGTATCTTCGATGGAAATCGCCATCGTTCCCGAAATCTTTCATAGGTTACCGAAGCTAAATATACCCTGTTCACCGTCATTATTAGCAGACGGCAGAAGTCTCATCTTTATATCCTTTGTAATAACAACTCCCCGGATCACCCACGAAAGAGGATTACGCTTATCCCGTCTACGCTTTCGTTCGCGCTTCGATTCGACTCCATATAAGATTATCCGATCGTACGAGAGTGACCGCTCTATTCCACTCTGAGGCCGGATATGCCATGAATAATTTAAGTATCACACGGAGAAAGCTTTTAGGAGCACTACAGAGCCGTCGGTGAAGCTCCACGGAAGCTTGAAAAATTTAAAATTCCAATTTCTAGTTTCCCTCTATCGATCCCACACAGCTCCCGAACTGCTCCGGCCGCTAATCCAGGAAATCACGCATCGGTCACTCCCATAGTTCCATTCATTTCTCGTTTATTTCATCCTTCGTTTTTTTTTCCCCCCGATTCACGCGCCTTCTCTGACGAGCTAATGAAAGAAACAGCTCGAGGGACAGTGTGCCAGGAACAATGCAGCGAAAAACAGGAGATGAACGATCGGCAATGTTGCGATACAGATGGAAATGCATGGCGTCGCGCGACTGACAGGGAGACAGGCGAGCGAGAGAAAAAAAAACGGTTCGGGCGAGAAGGGAGGGAAAATAAAACGAGGAAACGAGACACATAGGGGAATGAAGGAAAAACGAGAGAAAAAAACAACGAAACGTAAAACGAAAGGGAAGGATAGAGAAGCATCAAGCAACAGAATACACAGGAAGAGGGTTTGAGGCCCCGGGAGCAGTAATCGGTCGTAATTCTTCGATTCGTTCGGTGGCGCAGTTTCTCCCTCCCAACTACCGGTCTCTCTTGCTACTGGACGTCGTAAATGAATGGACGTCGGAACATCGCGGGGGTGGAGAGAATGACGCCGGTACTGTACCTAGACATCCTTCCTGGCTCTACATGCACCAAAAATGTCTGGCTTTAATCCGTGTTTGGCTGAAGTTGTTCAACTTTTACGAAAAAAACACAATCCAACTATTTGTATCTCTTAAAAATCCCAAATATGCATCCACGGATGCATTCAACGTTTAAAACTTGCAATTGTTGAATTATTCGCTACATCGATGTTGACATCCGCGTCCCAATTATTTTACTACAGATGCGGTTTAAAATATGTATTGTGGGTAAACCGATACCGCGATGAAGAGGAAAAACCTCGATTGTCGACTCGTCCCATATTCACTGCTAGTCGAATATTATTTTCCGCACAACAACCGTATTTTCATCTATAAAATCATTTCATATGGAAAAAAAATGTTAGCTTTTTTTTTTAGATAATTAGGCAACATAAAGGAATATGTAGTTTCGTCAGTATAGTGCACTATATTGGGCTCGGAAAACAGAGGGCGATCGTCGATTTTGCAATCGTCCGAGAATGCATGGGTGAACGCAGGATTTTGTGCTCGTCCCTGTCTATGCATCGGGCGTAACCGGCAGCATCGATGTACGAGCGCTCGTGAAACGGCTTTTCACTCGTTGGAAAACAAAAGCTAACGCGCGGGGAGGGGGGGTCGGGGTCTGCTTCTATATAGCTGGGAGATTGGCAGCGTCACACCGTGTCACGATCGATCTACGTCCTTGTAAAGAGAGGGCCCGGAAAAGCCATAGCTTGCATCGAATACCCCGCACTGCTCTTTACGTTCCCGCCATTGCTTTCAGGGGCAAAACAGTTTGCGATAAATTGTTGCTGGTCTCGCCGAGCTATTCTGCAAAGAGTAGTGAATAGCCACATTCAAACTCGTCGCTTGATCCCTTCGTTTTAATGAAATCTGGTACACAAGTATCGAACTTTTCCATATCGCGGGCGGCTGCTAAAATTTGGATGACATTTTCGTAAAACCGTCTGAGTAAAAAAAAAAATCTGACGCGCTTACGCCCATGAAACCTGTGCCGCACCCTGCTTCCGTCGTCTATCAGTAATTAATGCCGCCTCAGTTCTGTAATTAGGGAAATGTCACTCTCAGAGCAATATGTAGTTATGTGTCTCGATTCCTCTCTATGCTCCGCGTACTCTTCGTTTCACCTCTGCAATCGCTGCCACTGTTGCTCGTGGATAATCCCGGATATCGGATGCTCCGGTACGAATATACCCGTCCGCTGGAATATTGTATGTAACCCATCGCGCCATATGTATCGGCGAAGAGTGACGCGCCGGTACGCTGTGCACTTCCGGTAACAAGCCGCGTATAATCTCACGTGAACGCGACTGATGTAACACTCTCCATTATTCGAATCCGTCATTGCTGATTACTATTTTGATCCTACTCCTCGCACCGGGGTAGTCTTAAGGCCTGCTATGTTGAATCGACATGGTTCATTCTAAAATTTATTGGCGAAGATCGAAATGCAAAACACAAAACTTCAGGATACATTACCGCTGTTCAATTCGATGCAAACATTGCAAAGGCGAATTTGAATCCCTACAGAAAGCTGAAAACATGAGAAAAGAAGTATTTGGATTTGTCTCAGATGGTCTAAGATGAATGTACTACAAAGCTACAATGGTACGCAGATAATTTGGTCATTTGCGAATGCTTGCAGAGCGTATCGCAAATATCCTTTCAACTATCTATTTGCAGCGAGAGGACACGTCTGGTTCTGATTGCTCGAGGAAAGCGAGGCTTAAGTGAAGGAGGACACCGTAGATCAAACGTTCTCGGTAACAATGAAGAGAAGTTGGAGATACAGGATGTTAGAGGGGCTGGCGCGAGGATACCACGAGAGCTTACCGGGGTGCGTAGCCTGCTGCGGGTCAGCTCAACTCCCATTCGACCCTCTATCCTGCACGCCCGACCAGTTTCTCTCCCAATGCTCACTAACCAGTCCGGTTGGCCTATCCATCTATCTATCTACCCATCCATGCATACTCACGTATAGCACTACAGCCATACATATATCTATACAACGAGGTACATACATGCATACATAGAATATCATAGTAGGTGCTACAGAGATCCTTATTAGTATCCAGCCATTAGGTGCATGCCGGTACCAGTGGCTGTTGCTGATGCTGCTGGTGTCCAGAGCTTGCTTGGCATCGAATACCACCTCTCGCTCACTCAAAACTTCGATCACACTCCTATATCTCTATCCTCAGCCCAGTGTATGGCTGTTATACTCTTGAATGTGAGTACAGAGTAGCGGCAACCGGGCGATCTGCTGCCGCACAAACAGCTATAGAGGATACCTCTCTGTGTGCAACGACACACACACATCCGGGACATACAGGCTCACGGTATCAATACCCAGATCCTATGAACACGCGAACCCGAGGATGGAAGACTCGGTGTCGATGTCTATAGATCATTGAAGCGCTACTGTGTGGTGGGCAGATCTGTTAGTTCATACTAGCTGATATAACTGTATGCGTTTCACAGGATACGTATATGTGGGGCATCGCGGGGTCGCTCACACGAGTGAAAACGAGGATAGAAGGGTAAAACTCAGCAACACGAGAGAGGCCAGTGTATATCAACGGGTATATGGATGGCCAATGGCCAAATACATGCCGGGTCGAGCGTAAAGGCGGGCAGCGTAACGCTGAGCATACTGGACTCTCGTTGTCATTACTTTGTCGTATATATGAGGACAGAGGGATGAAAAGGGTGAGAGAAGGTACTGGTTACCCATCGCCATTGGTTTGATTAAACAGTGAAATAAAATGGTGCTAGAAGTTGCGTCGTTGGCAGACAGGTGATTATGCTCTTCGATTTTGATTCATCTGAGAACGCTAGAAAAAAAAGTGTGGATTTTGTTTTAAGATACGATGCACTGAATGGATCAATAAGAATTGCTAAACGGCGGTCAAGGACAGAGTTAATCCGTGAAAACGGGAAAACGCCGCAGGAATTTTCCTTTCATGCGAAGAGTTCTCGTGCGATGCTCTGCACAAGAAATTGATGCTCCGGATGAGAACCCGGCGAAATTGATAGAGCGCCATGCAAATTCAATAAGAGAAAACTATAGAAACGTCGGCGAAGGAAAAAAAAATATTGTGACTGGTTCTCATAGTTCCTTTCACGGATATCTTCCTGTTTTTCTGAAACATTGCAGTTCCATCCGATGCAATAAATCGCTCTCGTGACTTCGGCCGTACTCGCAGAACCGAGCATTGAATCGTAGATACATACTCGCGGAAACTCTCTAGCCCGGAGGGCGAAAATACCGAGCTCGGGAAAATAGGAAAAACGAAGTTTTTCGTATCGAATTTGCCAGCTCGAGAGGCTGATGCGGCTGCTCTGTCAGGTTTCTACCGTAGCCGAGAGAGAAACGAATGGACGGACGACGTGGCCTAGCGGATAGACAGAGCTCTCACTGATTTGTCCAAACAATACCACGACCTGTTCGCCCTGTGTAAGTATAGCATACACGACGGTGCAGCATACTCCGTATATTTTTTAAAAATATACATGCTTTTTGCCAACTACCGAACCGCGTGCACAAGCAGCGGCCAAACAGTTATACGAGACGAAACAGGGAAAATTCTGTATTCGTATGACGTAAATGAGATAAATATACGAGAGCCCATTTATATGATATTACTAAAGTAAGTTCATTAATTGTGAATCAAGCTGCGTCTGCTAATTGACGTACAGATTACAAAGAGACTAACAGATCGTTATTCATTATCAATTCACTGGTAACAGTTTAGAGATATCTTGATTTTGAGTACGCGGCTTCGCTCTGATTGACCAGTGTGATTTTCTGAAAATCCTAAATTTCGCATAATATTCATAATTGTCACTTTACGCCCTCGCTTTGTTCTCGTTCTTTTTGTAGCTTTTTAGGCTGACGAGGCCGCATTGCCTTCACGTTTACTTCATTCTATGGAATAAATTATCTGTGTATACTGTATACGAACCGTGATTCATAGAGTCTGGCTCTTTCATCACGCCACACAGCGACGAAAACGTCAAAAAAGCATTGCGAAACAGTCGTCACGATAAAAACATCGAAAAAACGTTTCGAATCAGTCGTCGCGGTGGAAAACCTGAAAAATTGAATAAACAGTTTCGAAACAGTTGTCACGACGAAATAATAGAAAAAAACGTTGTAAAGCAGTGCTCACGACGATTGCAATTTGAAAAAAACGACAAAAACTCAGTGAAACAGTTTTCGGACGTAGAAGAGTGGCGTTACCCGACCAAATATTCAAATGTTCAAATATTACACATAGTATAAGGTCGATCGTTATCACCGATGTCTTAAGTGGACTTTCAAAGCGAACAGACCTGTTCATACCATATTTAAAATATTTAACTATTGATGTAATGAATAATATTCGTCAAAAAATGAACAACGGGCGTTATTTATTCGTTCGGTCATTACATCGGTACCGGAAGTACCGATACTGAAACCGAACCGAATCGAACCGAACCGTAGTAACCGTTCGGATAGTTTCGAATCCTTCCAGCTATCGTACAGTCATTAATAGTTGAATTAGCATTTGTGTCGCGTTAAAGTAAAAAAACAGTAAAAACGTCAACGATATTGACGTGCATCGAGGTTGTGCGTGAACCATTCTGTCCGCGAATATTTTGTATATATAAAACACAATGCATATATAGAATACAACGTATATCTAGAACACAATGTATATATACGACACAATAACTATATACACACATATAGAACATCCGCGAACCGGAGCGAACGAACGAAATCGTAAGCCGCTTAAGGACTTAACAGACCCGATGGAAATTCTACAGTCGCCGCGAGTCCGCGAGCTACACCCCTTCCATCCCGAGCTTTCAGCGACTCTCGGACAGCGCTAGCAACTACCCCCGCCGTGGAGGCCCCGGGCAAACGAGCGTTTTCCATCCCTTTCCGCGCTCGCTATCTTTCTCGCGATGTGTACCGCTCGGCAAATCTCTCTTTGGGAAATTTGAACATTTGCGGATCCCTCTCGAGCGTGTTCGGTTCTATTCTCATTGCTCGAGTTTCAGACCTTCGCCATCACGATTTCACCAATGAGAGAAAAAAGGGAAATTTGCCCCTTTTTTTTAGCAATAGTAAAAAAGACAAAACTTTCAGCCGGCATGGACGCGAAGGGATTTAGTTTTGTACATCGTTTTGTGTCGAACTATTCACGAATGGCGCACATAGCCAAAGTAACTGTTTTTTCGAAGGAGTTTTTTCAGCTATCAATGAACCAAAATTGAGTCCAGAAAAAACTATTCTTTTATCATACGCAAGTTGAAGTGATGAATTTGCGAATGGAGTTTTCTTGAATAAGATTGAGTAGTATTTTAAGGATGCGTGAGAAAGAAGAGCTGGAAACAACATACCATTTTTCCGAGGGTGATCCATTAAATGAATATGTGGCAAGCGAGTCCGGATGTTGTGCAGACTCCAGAAAAGTCTGCTACGCGAACGATTTTTCTTGCGTCGTCCAATGAAACGCGGCGCACGCTGCACATTCGGATTAATTCTGTACCACGAGACTCCGAGATTCACAGCCTGAAAGTTGAAACGGCACGGTTAAGGTCCGGCGGTAGAAACAGACTTTTTCATCCAGAAACTTTTTCGCGCCAGCATAGGAAGTCAGGTATCGCACTCCAGTAGAGTGAACACGGCGACTACGGTGGTTGAGTTGCCTCATGCAGTTTGTTTCAAAGTTGCAAATATATTCACCCAATTTAAAAACACATCAACTCGGCCGAAAAAGTTTATTTTCGACGAACTTGCATTCAGCTGAGCAATAAAACGATCCTTTCTTTTACGGTCCAATTTCGAACATTTTTTGACAGATATTTTTGATAATATGACAAATCGTTTTTCAGTATCGTTTCGTATTTCAGTATCAGGAGAGAGTAAAAGAACCACAGAGTGTTGTTATTGTTTGGGCATTTTTTTTTCAATCTATCAACTTGACGATGAGACGACAGTACGAATAAAACAACTATGGAAAGAGATAAAAGCGGTAAAACGAAAGAATTTTCGAGGATTATGATCAGACGCCAATAATAGTCGCTAGTATCGCGACTGGTTCAATAAAAACGGTAAAATACAGATATTCGTATGTACGGAACTTATTCAACCCGTGTAAGCCTAAATTAAATCCAAGTTGGAGTGAGAAATTGATTGAGGAAAATCAGCATAGATAGAGCGAACGAGAAGTACAGATCCGAGTTACACGCATGTGTAATACGTATCCGTATATAGATATAGTACAGGGATGTATCGATTCGTGCTGACACCGTCAGCACGTACGGGGGGAGAGCAGTATCTCTTCTACCCCAAATTTATTGTCGATTCTCGCCCGCTCACCTGTTTGTCGTCGGTATTAAGCGCTCGCCTCGATTTCACACGCTCCACACTACGCCGATTTGCGTAATAATTTGTAATTTACGAATAACCGAATTTCGGTTAACGGACCGAACCGGCACATATACTATATAGAAGAGTTATCGTATGGAACAACGAGAAACTGCAGCGAGTGTGCAGTCCCATTTGTACTCGGCTCTATCCAGGAACGCGTCCGGTCGACACAGCAATCGCGGTGCAACACAAGCCGGTATTCACCTAACGCTGTGTGTTCACCGGTAAAGCCTGCGGGAGTGCGATTCTCTTCCGCTCCATTTTTTATTATTTCACCAGTGAGCTCCACGAGGGATAGCCGGAACTGTCCACAAATCGTTGGAGCGATACGGTCAAATTAATATCCATCTCTCCCACGGTTAGAAGAGCGCGGGCGGGTGGACGAGCGACCATGCCAGCGAGCTATATCTCTATCTTTATTTTTCTCTCTCTCTCTCTTCCCACTCGGGAAGGCAATAGCTCTGTATATATGCAAATTATTTTCAGTCGAAGCGACGAGAGCTGTTGGTCTCGTTTACTCTTTCTATTTATCTTTCGCGTTTTCCGCCGTGGCAACGATTTCAGGGGCAAACCGCCCACAGTAGTATGAGATTTTCTCGAGTTTCGCAATTCATCCCTGTCGACGAGTCCGCGGGTTCTTGTGAACGTTAAAATTTATCTATCTCCGCATTCAACTTTATATTTATTTCAATGCATGAATTTTTATAGTGCGGAGGGAAGAAAAAATATATCAACTATTGCTTATCGCAAGAGGCGTCGCTCGTTATGACAATTGTTTTCGGAACTCGCTGAGCCTCTTGGCTCATTCAATTTTCGGAATTTACCTTTCCCGCTTTAGCCGATTATACGATTGAAGATAAAAACGTTCCGCGATGATAAAGTAGCCTGTGGATTGGCGATTGTGAAGTTATTTTTTTTTTACAAAAAATTATTGGTACTTCGTATATTTAGGGGAGGAATAGTTAAGCAGTAGAAACTACAAATTCTTAGCAGAAAAGAATCTGATTTCAACTTACTTCAGCTTAGTATCAACTTTAGTATTCATCTCATTTTTTGGCATCGGATTTTCTGCTACTTCTCTTGCATTTTAATCTCGTATATCATTTCTTTTTACCATCTCACTACAGCAATTAACGTTGTCAAAATGCTGAGCCATATTGCACATTTATCATAATGGGAGAATACAATGATTTTACATCGACCAATTCATATACCGAGGGAATAGTCCATCAAAGAGACTAATATAGATTTTTCGGTAAAGCCCCATTATCGCATAAAGGTTACTGCACGTTTAATTAACTTCAACGGTACTGCATGCTCGCCCATTGCCCCGGCAATGCATCTCCCTGGTTGATATCTGAAAATTGCAGACCGAATGTGCTGCATCGGCTTTCTGCGGCTGCTATCACAATTTTTATATTTTCATCTATCTCCCCTCTCCCACATCTCGCTCTCGTTTCCGATTTGTTACAGTAAATGGCGTTAAAACGAAAAATAAAATATCTGAAACGATAAGGACGAAAGATTTTCGCGAATCGATTTCGCGCTCGCGACAACATGCGGGCTCTGCATGCGTCCAATGTAGCCCAATTTTTCCCTGTATTCCGCAGTTAGCTGAGAGCTCCGTAGACGTTGGCTTTGAAGCTTTGAGTATGAAACCGCATAGCTTCCGCTGACTGTTGGAACTCTTTCCTAGCGCACGCTTAGCGTATCCGATAACATACCAAAGCCGTCATACCCCTCTGTCAGGCGTGCGAGCTAACGATATGAAACCCAATTACTCGATGACCCGCTCGGCCGTGAATGATTTGACTTTGTACAGTCGAGAGTCCCGGCCTAGCGTGAAGTCTCGTCGGGTCAGTTGAGCATGGAACCAGATTTAGCTTGCAAGCCATCCGCCGCTACTGACACGCCACTTTCGCGGCCTCCCCGAATGCGCTATCTACCCCCAATCGAATGCCTAACTACGGTGTCGCTCATCTTACAATCGCTTCGCCAAGTATTCATCCCAGTAGAGCAACCGGCCGGGCATACACACGCGGAATACCTTCATGCGAGAGAAATACAAAAGGCAATTGTATGGCGGGACATTCCAGGTTTTCGGTGCACAGGTACGCGCCAACGTCCATTAGGCTACCGGTCGTAATCGTTCCTGTTATATCCTTCACTCGCGTTTGATACGGAAACGGTTGGAAACTGCGGAACAGCGAGAATGAGAGGTAAGCTCACTAGTGAGCGTGGACAAGCTAGATGATTCGTAACACCCCGTTGAACACGGTATACGCAACACCAAACGAGCGGCGGCTCACGTGGGAGGAATAGAGCGTTACTGGAGTGACTGTTGCTACACAAACCGTTTGTAAGCACACTCGCGCATTACACGCATCAGGCGCCACGGAGAGCTTTCGCTACCGCGAATATGCACAATATTTTATTAACGTTATGGTGAATTATTTGTTCATTTGCGAGAAAAGTTCGAGCCATTAATGTTCCAACGATCCTTTAATTTGCATTGCAGCTCGGATTATCGTTGAAAAAGAAGAAAAGCTTTTCTATCCATTCGAGTGAAACATTTATGGCATTATTAACAAAACACGTGATCCAAAGCTCTGAACCAGTTTCCGCAGTCCTTTTTAAATATGAATAATGAAAATTGTATTCAATAATAATAATGAGAGAGCTCAATCCTCTGTGGTATATTGTACGTATAGTTTTATCCATATTTAATGGAAAGAAAATTGGGGTATTGTTACATTGAATGTTTTGTTGTCAAAATAATCACTTTCGCCACGATAATAGCTTTGACCCGTAATTAGTTAAGTTCAATATTGATTTTTTGCATCCAGGAAAAAAATTCGTAGATTTTTGAAAATGTTCAAAAGAAATTTCAGATTTTCGAATTTATTCCTTCCGAATAAACGACTAAATGGGGAATATACGAGTGAGTGTGATGTAGAATTTTTTTTGCAAACATTCTGAACACATCGTCATTAAAACATTAAAAAAATCTACGACAATGAAGGCTCGTCAAAACCGAAGCAAGATACATCGCTGGTTCGAAACATTTTATAATCTTCGCAATTAGTTTAGCGGAAACGATAATAGGACCTCAGTAAAAAAAAAAAAAACCATGTAGCGGTGCGTGCTCGACGTAGCAGCTAGAATTTTCTGCTGTTTCAGATTTAACGCCTCGCTCTGTCGCTTTTCCCAGCGTCAGCAATCTTTCAAATTGGATGGAGGACGTACTGTCCAGCCGTTGGTGCAGATCCAACGTCATCCTCCATTCACCGTCAATTATTCAGACGTATACATAGGATACACGAGAGACGACGGGGCGGCAGCGAGCAGTAGCAGAGAGAGAGTAGCATCACGACGCCGAGCTTACGCGCTTTCGCGTGCTCTTCTGGTTCGCACCGCCGCTGTGCTCTGCAGGCTGCTGCTACTACTGCTGCTCATCTCTATGCAATCCCTCCCCCTCCCCCCCTCCCTTACGTTCATTAGCATTACCCCACGCCGTACCTGATACGGAAATTGCGGTATACCTCCTCGCACAACGTACGAATCGTCCTGCAACGATGCACTCGATATACAGTACCCATCCACGGATACATGCACTATGTATGCATTCACATGTATATATGTGTACGGTGTACAGCTTTACTATATTATAGTACATACATATAGTATAGGTATAATAGCGTACGTATTCTCCGCTATATATGTGTGTGCACGGAAGAGCGATCGTCTGCATAGCGCGACTCAGCGCATTATACGCGCCGACTGCCACCAGTGTGCATTATACAGTGCTAGGTGCACGGTCCGTACATAGGCCGCGTGTGCTCGCCAAAAACACGTCGCCCATTGTATCCCCGCGTATTAGTCGCTCTGCTCCGTGCCGTTCGAAAAAAATAAAGCTTACTCTCGTTTTCGCTACAACCAACCACGCGCGATCTTTATACCTGATTTTTCAGGAAACAAACGGCACTGTAAAAATATAAAACAAGGAAGCGCCTCGTTGACCCGCGAATTCGGCATTGGATCATTTTTCACCGAACTGAAGATACGAATGAATGAACGTATGATGCACCGGTAGGTAGCGCCGTTATAGGCATTGTTTACATAGATAGATACTCGCCGGGCATTCGCCTAGCTTCGCGTTATTTGCTCCGCGGAGATGAAACAAAAGACTTTTTCTGCTGGGCAACCATAGGAGAGTTTCGTCTGCATTGGTCTCGCCAATTCTCGCCGGGTACACGGTTGGGAAACGATATCGCTTTCACGGAAACTCTTCGTTCCAGAAACGAATTAACAATAGTTTTTTAAAAATTGAAAATTGACAAATTCTTCCGTAATTTCGTCTTTTTTTATTCCAAAAGATTTCATGATCTTTTCGTACGAAGCCCTAGTGAAACGCAAAACACCCGGCTTTTCGTCCTGGCGTGAACACGGGAGTTGAAGAATGTTATCACGAAAACAAAGCTTTTCCGACGATGATAAAAAAACACATAACGAAACATTTCATTGATTGGCGAATTATACGATGAATGGGACCTCGTTTGAGGGATCCAACAGAAGGTACAGCGCTTCTGTAACTACGTCCCTTCATGTATATTATTGTTTACGCTCAAGTATCGTATACAAAAGAGCCTCGTGCGGTTGTCATTCCTTGTATTTATTACACCACTGGAATTACTCTCTTTCCCGTTGATCGTTATTCCGCCTACGTGAGTATGTTTTGAGCTAGGGCTCTTTTTTTCCCTTTTTTTTTGAGGGTTCTGTGAATAAACTCGATAGTTGTACACAGCCGCGCTATCGAGGCTCAGTCGCGGCTCAACATTGGCAAATGTGAACGAACCTCGCTTGCATTCCGCACACGAGCTCAAACGTTTTGACGCTGTGTTGGTATCTGTCGCTGAGTATAGGATCGTGTGCCAGCACCGGCGCCGCAATTAACGCCAACGCGAATTCGCGAGCCCGAAATAGGGTCGGTGAAACGCACTTTCGCGTTTGTATACGGTGTACGTACGTCGGACGTGTGAATGTGGAGCTCTGATGCAACGACGAGATGGGGGGCACATGCATCCACATTGAGTATATCGGCCGTAGGGGGTTGCGGAGGTGCCAGAGGAATATAGCTGAACGATCGAGAGGGATGGAGGACACGATAGTACCAATAGCCTACTGTTATACTGGCAGCATCACCACCACGACTCGCACAGATACACGTGCATGGGAAGTCGTGAAACAGAGGGTTGGATAACTCCCGCTAGCCGGTTGGCTCGATACTTGCAGCCACGTATATCGCGGCGTACCTCGAAATTAACGGGCAGTGAGCGTAATTATTTCAATGGTCGCGGCGGTTGGCTTCACGAAACGACCCACATTCCGCTTTTGCTGTGTCGCAACCCCATAAACGCATTTAAGGGCGTATGTAACGCATTACAACTGCTGCTGCCTTTACTATCATGACAATCGATGATGATGTACTGCCCGCTGTGAATACGAATTACAATACGTTTGTCAAGAGTTACTACTCTTGACTCTAGGAGACTTCACGCGTTACGTTTTGGACTCGTGTCTTCGTTTCTTTGCAACTTCTCGAAAGATTGATATGACTGCCGATATGACTCAAATCGTATAATTTCGTATCGTAGAAGCAATTGCTCCGGATCGATGGGATCCATGTACGGTCTCGCAGAGTTGACCCTGCAGTGGCTACCATACAATTCAGTGGCATTCAATGGCGCGGCATTCCGTGCGATCTCTCAATGGCAATGAATTCCGATGACAATTTTGAAAAATGGAATATTGCCGACTCAGCCAATTAATTGTGGCGATACGTTAACAAAGCGATCAGTACAAAATACTCGGTGCGAAAGAATCTTGAAAATATATATAGTAATATTACTGTGTTCCTTTTCAACGGTACAGACAAAGCGAGAGGCGAGTCCCCGCCAGTCGTTAGAACATTAGCGAACACCAGCGAGCCCCCCAATTACGCTACATTGATAATCCATTAATGAATCTCATGATCTATCCGGCGACGATTCGACGTCACAGAAGTCATATCTTATGGTCGACCGAATGAAAAGTTATAATTAGTTCCATTGACTCTGCTGCGAACTCATTAATACCTCGGAGTGGGTGCTATCATTCCTTTATCCCTGCCGCGACTGTGACAGAGTTCAAAAGCATTGATTGGTCCCTCGTTTCTATCGTCTCGCTATGATTAACCCATGCGTCAACCAGACTCATTGTATACGACGGAATAGATATATCTGCACGTGATGGAGAGTGCACCGACCCGCAATTCATTCGCAACGGGGACTCGTGCGTATGTATGGAAAAAAAAACACGGTGCACAGCAGGAATCCAAAGTACAGGAATATAGAAGGGTTGAAAAAAACCGAACAAATCTGTGAAAGGACCGATGATGCCGCCCGCTCGCATTCTCTGTCTCGTGGTCACCGGGCGCGAGCCTGAACCGGTAAAAATACAACCTCCTCGCGATCCCCGGAGTCGAATCGCGCGAGGGGGTCGCCGCGCAATATCGTGAAATTATTAATCCGCTTGCAACGGTGCGCCCTGGTGATTCGGGTCGTCGGACGCCATCGCGGCTTTGCCTACTTCCATCTACGAGCAGCCCTGCTGCACGGTTTCATACCCCACACCATCGCTCGCTCTCGTGTGCTCTATAGTTTCGTTATTTCGTATATATATGTATATGTGTATATACCAAGCGGCTTCTTTCTCGTTTTTCTATCTCCCGCTTCTCACTTTTTCTCTCATTTCCGCGCCGCACACATAGAATATATAGCCGCAAACGGACGAGCACTTGAATGCAACTAGACGGGGAATACCGGGACGAGAGTTACACGTCCCAGTCCGAGCGCGGTGCATCCTACCGTACGTACGTGACGTCACGTGACGCGACGCAATTAATGAGTGAACCACCGGCGAGATAACAACCTCAACTTTTTTAATAATAAAAACGAATTTTCAAGCCCCTTGATGCTACTACAGGGGCCGCTGTGCGACCGAGGGGGGTGGCCGGGGGACTTGCGAAATAAAATTTTGTGGTTACCCGGCACTGCGTCTCCGTGAATCGCGCTAAAGTAGATTGCTCAATTGTGCGACGCAGGGATCACGATAACCGGGATGAAACGAGTTTCATTTTTTTTAATTACTGAAACGAACTATTCCGTATTAATAAACTCTTCGTGGTGCACAATTTCTTTTTATTGCCATTATATCACTTAGCATCGCACGCCCGCGGCCAGTAATTTTAGCACTTGCGATCCGAAAGCTCGATAAACTACTCGTTATCAAAATTTAGAGCGTGATATCCCGTCATAAACTATCCGCTTATCGATATTAGAGAATTTATCGAGTAAATTTGGGACAATTTTTCACAGCATCAGAAGCAGTAAATAACAAGAAAATAAAAACAGGCGAGAAAAAACCATCGGGAATATCGATTTAACGGACTCAATACTTTCACAGAAATCAGTGATTTTTGATCGAATTCTCCCCCAATTGCTGCTGGTTTTCGCGGTCGAGTTTCAAAAGTTTTGATTAAAATCATCGTTACCTACTTCATACTATAAACTACAATCGACTACAAACTTGTAAAACTCGATGGACACTATTGAAACTATACATTCATTCATGAAAAAGCATCATAAAGGGAATATGGATTCAATCAAGAAGAACGGCACAAGATAAGGGATGAAAACGTTTGCTGATATCATATTCTCATATTATTGATTAAACTTCAAGTTGCTCAGATAACACCTTAATAGTGCCAGAGATGATATATACCGACGGTTATGTTGTTTAATCGTGAACACGTATGCGCGTCTCGGAGGTAGGCACAGTCAGCCCTTAGTGATATCCTGCGGAGAGATCTCTCCCTCCGTTGCGAACTACCCGTCTTTCACCTCGATTCATTAAATTGCAAAATAGTTTCGGCGGTAAATAACGAGCTGAAAGTTTGCCCGGAGGAGGCACAGACTCGTCCTCGGTTTCGACTACAACTCTCGTTTCTCCTCAAGGCCTTCAGCATCGCCGTCGCTTCTCACCCCTTTGGTAGTCTCAATTTCCCTACCTACTTCGCAGCGGTATCATCAACTGCTATGAACGAGTCGCATTTAATTACCGATGTGCAGATATTTACTTGGCACACCTGACATTCCTCTTATAGCTTCGGCGAGCCCTCCACTACCTTAAAACGCTTTCCTTTCTCGTGCCCCATCGAAGGAATATTTTCCTCTCCTCTTTCCATTCCCCTCGCCGCAAGCCGGTGGATTGTCGGAGGAGCTCGTTAAAAAAATTTAATTCACCGCGCGCCACCGACAGACGGCCGACTTGGCGTATAAACCATTCTCCCTACCACACCTCTGGCATCCCACACCGCTCCGCGGACTAATACTTTCGGACTTTCGGTCCTGACCATTTTATTTTTATGCTTTTTCTCTTCTTCCACTCTCTCTCCCTCATTTTCCTCGGGCACCTGCTCTTTAACTCTCACTGACTTCACGTTTTATTCTCCTGAGTAGAGGCGGTTACTGTCGGTACGAAGGAATCTCACGCTTCTTTAACAAAAACGCCGACTGTAAAAGTAGAAAGTGTAGTCCAACGTGGAAGTCATGCGTTTGTGTTACTTTCGAGAGATTAATATTCACTGTCTCGGCAGAAGGGTCGCAGTTTGTACTCTCCCTTGGGGGCGGAATCGGCGCCAGTATTAAGAAATAGACGCCCAAGGTCGCATTGTTTTGGAAAATATGCATTTACAATAAATGTAATTAATGTATCGCCGTCGTTGGTAATCTCAATGTTTGTAATGTTATTTTTAATTATTTATTATCGACCGGCATTTATTGTAGGTTCCCAGTCGATATTTGGTATAAACAGGTGGTGTTGTTATAACATTGGCTCTACGTGCAGACATACACATACGCTCCAATCCCGACACTGACTCAAATCACTCTTCTCGTCATCGTCGGCTGTTTCAATTGATGTGACACCAATATCGCAACATTTTTCTAAGGAACATAGCTCTCCGTATATTACTCGAAAACTAGATTTTCGCTTCACTCTGTAGGAATCGTGACGCCAGCACGTGTTCTCTGAATCAGTGGCAATTCAGCAGGCGCGGAATTGTCATTAAAGACACATGTGTCGAACGCGTACAGAGAGATGCGCGAATCTCGCTCATACCAGTGTCACATTGGATGCGCATTGAGCGATGCAATGAGCGAAGAAAGCACGCGCTCGTAAAGAGAGTCATATAGCTCGCTGGCTTGTCCCCGATGCGGAAGCAGCGCGTTTCCAAGACGAAGAAGAAGAAGCGTGGGGGTATTAAGAAAGACGACATTTGGAGCGATCGGAATCGTGGATGCACTGTGCGTTTCAGTTCGTCGATAACAGTCGTACGAGGGGGCAATGGTCGGTTAGGGATTCGACGTGTGGATGCAGTTCGAAGATCGTTGATCGCTTGGATCTCGAACGAGTGTACGGCGAGCGGTTGAGCAGTGAACGTAAATAATCGAGAGAAATCAGCATGATTGGAAACAAATCGTAACGCGGTAGCATGCGAGCTGACTATTCGAAGGAACCATGGAAAACGAGGCGCCTCGTCCGCATTGCCAAACATTATTTAACCCTGGTTCTCGTCACGATGGTGGTTCAAATCGAACGATATGGGGTTGCCGCGGACATCACTTCGACGGACTTAGGTGAGTTAAATTTTTTACGCTTTCCTAACATTACCGATATTTTTTATTTGATCACACCGGCTAACAAACACGTTTCTTTAAGGTTCAGACTATTTGTAGTGCACTTACGTGAGATTAGCGATATTTTTAAAACGAAAAAATAGCTTTGTTATTGCAAAAGCAAAGTTATAAAGTTGTTTCCCGGTAATATAACGCATCGCAACATTATGGGTGCGAGAGTATGAAAATGTAGAGAGACACGCAACATTAGAATGAAAAATTCCAAATCGCGTTTCTAAAATTTTCATTTTTATTTTATCATTGTTTAATAATCGGCATTCTCAAGATTATTGATATTTTGGCAGTTCCGAACACGCTTTCGTTGAAAAGTTAAAAGCGATTATTTTTACTAAAACGAAATTTCTACCAGAGGAAACAGAATGAAAGCAGCCGATGCCTTTGCACCGTGACGTCATACAAATAATCGTAACTATAGATTAAAAGACCGAGAATCGAATCGGGTAAATAATGGTTGCACTGGAATTTCAATGCATCCTTCGCCGGTCGCGAGAGAGACTTTCGTTTAAGTGAGCTCCATTGCATTAATTGAGATGCGCGTCTAGGCTTGAATAGAATTGCATGCGAAAGTATATCACTTCAATCCCGGATGGACCGCATGCATGACGAAATTGGCTCAAGCGTTTATTAAAATGACGTGAGTAATGTACCGCGGGTTACGAGGGTTACTGGGTTTATTAACCATGCTTTTAGTACCGCGATATCATTGCAATACTACCATTCCCCATCAACTCGTACAATCTACTTCGCACAAGCCGTGCGATACGGGACGGTCTACAGTTCGATTGATAGTTCAAGGAATCACCGATTTGCTGGAGGGTATGGGAATGCAAGAGGAACAGCCTGGCATCATTGTAACGGCCGGTCGTTGCGGAAGTAATGCATCCAAGGCCTACAAAATCGGCGAATCTGTTCTACTGAACGTCCAGACTACCGATCTATTCCCTGACGATTTCCCCGAAGATTTCTCGATCTTGATAGTCGCAAAACCCAAAGCACGTAAGAAAACATCGTAAAAACAAAAATTTATCCCATAAATGATAAATGATTTCAAAAAGTTGTAAGATTGTATAATTTGTTTGGGAATCGCATGCCAGGCTCTCCGGTGTCTACATTGTTCACTCTCTACAATGAAAATGTCGAAGAACAATTAGCCGTTTCGCTGGGAAGTGACGTGACTCTACTGTATAACACTTTGCCGGATGAAATTGTGGAACCGATATCCTTTGGTATCGACGTCGCCGATGGAAACTGGCATCGATTGGGTTTTAGTGTTAAAGGCGATGCTGTTACTCTCATAGTCGATCACGACAGGCAGATTACACGTGAACTTCGTAGAGACACACGGCTGCCAATAACTACGAACGGAATAGTGATAATAGGACAACAACTCGTCGATGGAAATTTGTACTTGGTTAGTCTATTTTATTACGATGCATTACATTTGATTTTGTACGGGAGATGCAACGCTAGCGATAAAACACGTAAAGTTTTTACCGTATACTCTCAATGACGAAATCATCGGTCATCTTGATTTTTTTGCTTCGATCCAAATCCACGCAGGGTGAAATCGAGATGCTGAGCATTGTGCCAAACCCTGGCGCTGCATACGAAATTACTACGATATTTGCACCGGACTGTCAAGCGCGTCAAATAGGGAGGTTGGTTTTATGTACACTTGTTTTAATTTAAAAAAAAAAACACTTCCTGTTATTGTCCCTTCGAGCCGTAACTATGGATTCATAAATGTTATTCAGACATGCCGTTGAGACTGCAAGAAGTGATCAGGATGCAACTGACCTTACTTCAGACCATAATAGAATAGGATCCTCAAGTTTCGGCAGAGAAGCCATTGCTACGATTGATCTTTCTGGGAAACAACAACACTCAGTACAAGGAAGGCGTATATCTTCGCCATATGAACCATCGTCGGCAGTGGAAAATACGAGCAGCAGCAGCGTTACTCAACGAACTCCATATATTTTAACAAGAATAGCGCCGATCGAAGACTACGAGGACGGTACAGACGATGAAGACGAAGCAACAGAGAACCAAGGACCTGACCAAGATGAAGAGGACGATGATGCATATTCCGTTGATAGTCGAAGATTTGTGGACGGTACTTTTCCAACAGGAAGTGGGAGATCAACCGACCGATTGAACGTAAGTTACAGAAAATGGCATCGAAATAAATCCAGAATGTATAAAGACGGAGCGAATTTTAGGCTTCGGTTTATGCGGAAACAACAACCCTCCGAGATTACGAAACGGAGGTTCCGTATGGAGAAGGGATCGACGAGCAGGGAAAAGAAGCATCGACAGAGCCGACAACAATTCCAGAGAACGGTGGACCGTACTACACGAATTACGGTTATTATAACATACGCGGTCCCCCGGGGCCGAGAGGATTCCCAGGTCCTCCAGGAATCCCTGGAGTTCCAGGGAAAAAGGGAGAGCCTGGCCGCGATGGCTTAGGAGGATCGGAAGGTGCTCCGGGACCTCCAGGACACGTTTTCATGATACCTCTCAATCAGCAAGGCAACGAAAAGGGACCAGATGCTCAAGCCGACGTTCTGAGACAATTGTTGTCTCAGCACATGTTGGCGATGCGTGGTATCGAAGGGCCTATGGGACTGACAGGAGTACCTGGACCAGAAGGACCGCCGGGAGCGCAGGGACAGAAAGGCGAATCAGGCGATATTGGAGAGCCGGGAATAACCGGTGAACGAGGTCGGTTTGTCTTTGATCTTGAAAGATGACTTTGTAAACGTTGTGATTGAAAAGTGTGTACATATTTCTGTCCATTATTCAGTATGCATGCATTGCTTCGATAGAATTTCATACAACATTTTTAAATCGCGACTAAAATTCAAGGACACGTTTTTAAAAGTTATATCAATTCGGCTAACGAATAGTGTGACCACCAACATTCCCTACGAAGTTTTTGCAATGGCTGTTTTGAGTATTATTTGTCGATGCGTTGATTATTTGAAGGTCTCCCGGGAAACCCTGGGAGAGAGGGTAAACGCGGAAGGGCTGGACGCGATGGTGATCGGGGTGTAACAGGTCATCAAGGTGTGAAAGGTGAACAAGGGTTGCCGGGTTTGCCCGGTTTACCCGGTGACAAAGGCGAAAGAGGCGTTGCCGGTGCTACAGGCGAGCAAGGACTGCCGGGTCACGAGGGATTACAGGGGGACGATGGTCCACCAGGTTTGCCTGGGATGCCTGGAGAACTGGTATGTATAACAATTAGTGCCTCTTCATTAAATGTAGGAAGTTACACCCGAAAACCGATACCACAATGTGATTCATTGAACTACACATTTTTTTTGTCTGGCCCATTATAGGGTCCAAGAGGATTTAACGGGCCGCGAGGGTTCGTTGGTTTTCCCGGAAATCCTGGTATACCCGGAACCGAAGGACCACCAGGGTCTAAGGGCAATACTGGTCCACCGGGAGAAGCTGGACCTGCGGGGCAAACAGGGGCAAATGGGCCTATAGGACCTCCCGGACCTCAAGGCCCCTTAGGACCAACAGGCTTAGTTGTAATTATATATTCGATGTCATCCCATAGGCAATGTCTAATTTGACATATTTTTTACTTTGCAAACACCCTTTGATGGAATTGTTATTCACATTTGAATTTACGTTTACGTTCGATACAAATAAGAGAGCAATGCAACCGTGATCCACTGAATATGTTCAACGTGAAACCCGACCGGAAATCTGACTCTAATATGATTTCGGCTAAGATAATATAACAATATTATAATAGATAAAATAATATTGGAGAATGGTAGATTGAGATGTTGCAAATTAATTTTTCTTAACGACGGAAAAAAAATCACATATTTTTTATTTTCGTAGGGACCTCCTGGGAAGCCGGGAATTCCGGGACTTCCCGGAGCCGAGGGTTCGCCGGGACATCCGGGTAATGCAGGTGTGCCAGGCTTGAAGGGTGAGCCCGGTTCGCAAGGGCCTCAAGGCCCCATAGGCTTTCCGGGGGTTCGAGGAATCAAAGGTGATGAAGGAAATCGCGGCGTGACTGGTGATCGAGGAGATAAGGGCGATAGAGGATTGGAAGGTGACAAGGGAGACATGGGGGTAAAAGGTGAACAGGGCCCATCCGGACCTCAGGGTATTCCGGGCTTGGAAGGTCTCGAGGGTCCCAAAGGTATCGAAGGCCCTAGAGGCGAAACAGGGCATACTGGACCACCAGGTAGCAAAGGGAAAATAGGAACCCCTGGTTTCGTTGGATATCCGGGAAATCCTGGAGACAAGGGCGATAAAGGTCAATCTGGTCGAGAAGGATCAACGGGGGAGAAAGGCGAAAGGGTGCCTTACATTATCTACCTCTAGATATTTTAATGCAGCATTATAAAACACGTTTTGAACTTAACCATTTTTAGGGACATACGGGATCAGCCGGAGAACGTGGAGAAACGGGTCCAAGGGTGACGATTAATCTACTTTAAACTTCAAACCGCGAGTAAAGAACTTTTAACAATATGAAATATGATGTGCAGGGGTTCCGTGGATCACGCGGCAGAAGAGGATCTGACGGAATGCCGGGACCAAAAGGCGACACAGGTCAGCCAGGCCCTTCAGGTTCTCGAGGCGAACAGGGTTCTACTGGAGTGGAAGGACCCAGAGGATTTATTGGGCCGCCAGGCCAACCCGGTCTTGATGGAAAAGATGGAATCGCTGGTCCGCCCGGGGAACGTGGTCCTGTGGGAGAGTCAGGCCCCCCTGGACCTGCAGGTGCACCTGGAGTTGTAGGACAACATGGCCCCGCTGGTGAAGTTGGTCATCAAGGGGATCCTGGACCCCCTGGACCTCCGGGAAGCCCTGGTGAGGTTGGGGCGCCCGGCGAAAACGGCAAAGAAGGACCGCCCGGTCCCGCTGGCCCTGCTGGCAAAGATGGACCGCCAGGCACCGGTGGTTTGCCCGGATTTCCTGGAGAAAGGGGACTCAATGGCCCGCCTGGAATACCAGGGTCAAAAGGTGAAGCTGGCCCTACTGGTCCACCGGGAGCCATAGGGGATAAAGGTGCTCAAGGGAATCCCGGAACAGATGGATCACCGGGCCCCGAAGGACGACAAGGAGCAAAAGGGCCTCCCGGATCAGCTGGCCCCAAAGGCGATCGGGTACGATATATCATGTATAAAATGCTACCTTTCAGGCGTAGAGTAATTAGGTCGGGATTACCCAGCCAAAGAAGCAACATAAATCTATTGAATATCGGTTAAACCCGCAGGATCCGGTGTACTAATGGTATCATGTTGTAACGACCACCGAAATAACAGCGCGGTATATTTGGTTTTGAGGGGGGTATTATTAGTAATAATGCTCTTTACTTATCTTATTCACGATCTGTCATGTCCGTTCGGCTTGATAGTCCGATCAAGACTCTTCTGTCATTAGTAATTAATACCGCGTGTCTTAACGAATAGTCAACTAAATATTCGTTACAATATTTTTGGGTTATTGTAGGGCGAAGCTGGCATAGCTGGCCCTACTGGAAGAGACGGTCTACCGGGACAACGTGGATTGCCTGGACCGCCAGGCCCTGTTGGAGTTCCAGGCGAAGACGGTGACAAGGGTGACCTAGGACCGCCCGGTGAAAAAGGATTCAAAGGATCTCGAGGCGAGAGTGTAAGTAAAACCGTGAACTACTAATCTTGAAGATGCACAAGGCTTCACAAGGCTTTCGCCTCATGTGCAGTTACAAGTTCAAAAAATAGTTCATGTGCAGTTAGAAGTTCAAAAAATATTTGTGTGAGAAAACTATTTTGGGCTCGTTCGAAATGTTTCCCGGGAGCATTGACAACCCTCTATGAAACTTCGAGCGATGAGAGTGAGCGGAGGGGAATAAAAGAAAAGAAAGGCGGGAATACTCTCCATGGAAACGAAGGAGAAAAAATAAACAAGAGGGCGAAGGGGTTCGCCAGAAAAGCGAGAAGCTTGATCAAGATCGGAGGACGTAGCCCATTTTCTTACGAATTCTTCCGTCCCTTGCCTCGCAATAGAATTTAAAAGAAGATTATTCAAATGAAAGAGCTAATTCAGTTAAAAAGCGATTCAGAATAAATCATTTTCTACATTTGAATCTGTTTATCTAAGGGACCACCCGGTCCTCCTGGATCTCAAGGTTTACGGGGTGAACCTGGATTGACTGGTCCACCGGGCGAAAAAGGACCGCCAGGCGAAATTGGACGGCAAGGTACGAAAGGAGAAGATGGTCCGGTTGGCGTTCCGGGTCCAGCAGGTCCTATTGGCCCTCAAGGACTGCCGGGTCCTCCGGGGTTAAAAGGAGCGATCGGGGACGATGGCGCAATCGGACCCATTGGCCCAGCTGGAAGTCCGGGTGAGCAGGGTCCAAGAGGCTCCAAAGGGGTTGAGGGCATCCAAGGCCCTCCAGGATTAGAAGGACGGCAAGGACTTAAAGGCGACACTGGAAATCCGGGGCTACCGGGAACACCGGGTATCGAAGGAAAACCCGTAATATCATTGCAGTATTTTCTATGTTTTACCATATTAGTTACATCACATAAGTCTTATCCGATTTTCAACGAACGTTGTAAACAAGCATGACAAACGACAGTACTTATTTGAATTTTTGATACATGTTATGCCGATAAGATGTTTGAAACGAAGCTTTTTTATAACGACTCCTTTACCACGAAGTTCATTCTGAATGATTAGTGGTTTGAATGATCATCTGTAGTACCGTGAATAATTCATCTTTCTATTTATTAATTTACTATCAACAGGGACAAACAGGCCCTCCAGGCCCAAAAGGTGAAGATGGGAAACCGGGTCCTACAGGATCATCAGGCGAACGCGGCATTCCTGGCCCGGAAGGACCCAAAGGCAACGTCGGTCCCCCCGGGTTTCCTGGATCGCCGGGTGAACCAGGACTCGTAGGGGGGAAGGGCGAACCAGGAAAAGACGCCGACGACGGACCACCCGGCGAAACTGGTCCCCCTGGGGAAATGGGTTTACCAGGAAAAGAAGGGCCACCTGGCCCACCAGGGAAACCTGTGCGTAACCTCGAAGATAAATATAATGAGTCTGACCTCATGTGACACGACATTCGAGAATCCATTCGCTTCTGTAATTCCAGGGTCCAGAAGGACCAGCAGGTTTGCAAGGAACCACGGGATTGCCGGGTGAAAAAGGAGACGCCGGTATTCCGGGTGTTATGGGCAATCAAGGACCCCCAGGAATGCAAGGAACAATGGGTCCAGAAGGACCGCAAGGTTTAACTGGACAGCCCGGTGCTGCAGGAGAAAACGGCGCTCCAGGTATGCCGGGTGCTGCAGGAATTCCCGGCAGCATAGGGCCCGCGGGGCCAAAAGGAGTTAGGGGAGATCGTGGACGCAGAGGAATGAAAGGCCATCGCGGCGAGATCGGTCAAGTTGGTCTCAAAGGTGAACAGGGTGAAAGAGGTGACAAGGGCGCTAGAGGAACACTCGGTCCAGAGGGACCAAAAGGGAGTCCAGGGCCTGACGGACCTCCGGGTTTGAAGGGCAACGATGGGCCGCCGGGATTACCAGGCATGGAAGGGCCAATGGGTTTGAAGGGAAGCACTGGAAACGATGGTATGAAGGGGGACATGGGACCTCCTGGACCTCCCGGACCACCTGGTCCTCCGGCAGAGCAACCAATGATACCACCGGAATTACTGTTCACCAGAGAACAGTTGTCGCGACGACGACGAGAGATGAAAGAAAATCAGTAAGTAATTTATTATTCGACTCGCTGGAGTCTTCATTGGACAAAATAACAAGTTCTAATTAATAGTTATAGACATTAGAAAAAATTGACTATCTTATAACTAATGATTTAGCAGCTCAATGTCATAAAGAATTGTTACAATTTGATGCCACGATAACAAATGATGTACAATTATCGTAGAACGGACGATGAACTCAGTGAATACGAGAGCAAACGAAAGATTGAGGATTACGACGAGGAAGATTCAGGCTCGTCATTTCTTGAGATTTATCAGTCTATCTATTCAATGCGGCGAGACTTGGATCGCTTGCGTAAACCGACTGGCAGCCGGGAAAATCCGGGCAGAACTTGCAAAGATCTGCACTATGGACATCCCCAATATAACGACGGTAACGAAATTGCAGTCCTATTATAGATGACTTGTAGGAAGTGTATATATTAAATGATTCTGAACACACAGGATGGTATTGGATCGATCCAAATTTGGGAATGGCAGACGATGCTGTTTATGTCTACTGCAACATGACCGGATCTGGCGAGACTTGCGTCTTTCCCGATATTCATAGTAGCCAAATGCCAAATATTCCATGGCGAAAAGGAGGCAAGAACGACTGGTATTCGAAACTTAGAGGTGGCTCACGCGTGAGTTTTCGGATTGTTCGCTTTTTGCCCAATGCATTCGTTAACGAAAGTACTTGAAGATGTATTTACAGATAACCTATGAAACTATCGGGAAGGTTCAAATGACTTTCTTGCGACTACTATGCCAGGAGGGATATCAGAACTTTACATACACCTGTATTAATAGCGCAGCTTGGTCAAGCGCTCCCGATAACAATAAAAACTTATCGATAAAACTGATGGGCGATAACGAGGAAGAATTTTCCTATAATCGGACTCAACCCCACGTACTATCGGATGGATGCGAAACTCGAAAAAGCAATAACGAAACAATATTCGTTGTCCAAACGAAAAAACTTCAAGCATTACCACTGATAGATTTTTACCCCGTCGATTATGGACTGCCACATCAAGCATTTGGATTTTCCGTAGGCCCGGTCTGCTTAAAATGATAACGGGCGGCAAGCTCCAAGGTTTCACGAGATAAACGTAATTTTATCGAGGTCACGAGAAGTAAACTCGTTGGAACGCTTGTTAGCGTTTTTTTAAAATAATAAACCGTGCCGTGTTTAATAGTCACTGTTATTGGTCTCTCTTAAAATCTATTCAATTAAAACGTAAGAAGTGCAATTTGTGTTAAGAGTATCTTATAATGGTGTATAACTTTTCGATACTTGTCCGGTATTATCATGAATATTTATCATTAGACATTAGATTTACTGTCTATTGAGTACTACTGTTTGTTGACATAAGCATTTTCTGTACAGGCCGTATTTTTTTTTACATGCATTTATAATATAAGCCCAGTGAAAAAAACTCTTCCGGATTTTATATCAATTCTACACCAACTTTACCCAAGCCAAAACCATAAAGAAATCTATTTTTTTTCGATCAAATGTGTAAGATTACTAATAAAATTTGTTATGTAAAAAAAATGTTACGGTAAGTATATTGAGGGCCGCCGGGACATTCCGATAAAATGTCGAAATGTCGAAATTCACAAACGGTCGAGCAGTACGGAAGAGGCTAGAAGGATAGTTTAAAGATATCGATATCACAGTATCAGAAGTGGTGAGTACAAATAATTTTTTTGTATTGCCAATCTGCTTTTTAATTGGTTGCGTCCGAAGCATCGTAAGACGTATTTTTTCGTTTTTCAGTATTTTCGTATTATATCCACACAGATATTTTAAAAAGTTTTATTGGGGTCGCGTTTTATAAAATAACGAAGGTTGTACAGTATTGCACTGAAACTTGATGAGATGCGATCAAGCGGCGAATAGCCCTTGCCCCTTCACCTCCGCAGGACAACCTTTTGCGGACGTTCACCCTTCTTAACCCACCCACGACTAACCCGAGACCCGATGAAATTAAAAAAAAAAAAGAAAATTGAACCCATGGCTAAGTAGAAGGGAGGCGCACTTGAGATACGAGGGGACAGCTCGCCTAGCATCGGGCTGTCTGTGTCCTCATCTGCCTCCTCAACCACACTTTTCGCTTGGATATCGAATCGCATAGCTACTGCCGGTTCAACGGGGTTAGTTCCCCTTCTCAATAGGCTCATCGATAAATCGATTTTTCTCTTTTCCTTTTTTTGCGGAAAGACAGATCCGCCACGCACAATATTTTATCAACATAATTGGGACTTCAGTTTGAGCGGGTTCGAATGTCTTGATCGAGACTGGAGCTGCAGCAATCGAACCGTCAATTGATATATCAGAATTACGGAAATTCCGACGGATTAATAAGTTTAATGGAAAAAAATCATCCCATCAGGAGTAAATATTTTTGTCCTAACGAGGCCATTTTTTTAATCGATCATGAAAATATGCATAATTCCTTAAACATTTCAAAAACGAGATGATGTTAGGAAACACGCTCGTTCCATAAGAAGCGGAGAAATTCTATGGGGTGCAAGAGTAATAGCGTGATCGATTCTTACGGCAGAGCGAGAGACAAGCACTCGGAGACGTATTTCACCTCCTCTTAAGCCTATCATTATTTTATCGTTCATGCCGTTACGGGGAGCGCCGTGGGTGAAACACGCGCACGCTCAATTATGTCGTTCACGGGTCAAACGCCCTCGCCTCCCCGAATGTTTTCAAACTTATAGGTTTTATGCTTTTGTATCACGGCTGAAATAATGGGTCGCTGTTAAATTTTGTAAATGTGCGAACAATGGGTTTTTACACGAATTGTGATCAATTTCATTATTTTTTTATAACGATTTATGAATTTGCCTTGAATTATTTATCGCCGATTACATAATCTATGAATGTTTACATTATGAAACGGAAGGACTTTTAAAAATGCAAGACTTTACTGTATTCAGTACGGTATCGGTCGTACATAATTTAATACTTATGCAACATCGCAAAGATGCGGTCCATATCATTTGAATGCAACTTGGCATTTTACCTCGATATTAAAGAAGATTACGAGTGGACCGAAAGGGAAAACAGTTGATCGAAGAACTCTATAACCGTAAAAAAAGATTATATCTTTTTACGTATACAACAAATGGAGAGTAACACGCAAAATAACGCCAGGATGAAAAAATGTGGAACAAGGCGCCGGCTAGAGGTGTTCTTCTATCTATGTTGACACTTTTATATTATATTATGATCCTAAACTCTCCAACGGCTAAACTCTCGTATACATGTAACAATGTGTATCTACCCACGCATTCTCTTTCTGAGCGGTGGGTGACAAGACCGGGGTTACGCAACGCGTTCGACCTTGAAAAAAGCTGGTTTATAACAAATAATGAAACGGGCAATAAATTCCGTAGCTTTTTTACAGACACATAAATCATCTTTATCCGTCAGTTTATTTTTATCTTCGTGTCTCATGTTATGTTGTATGACTTTTATCCGTTGATACCGAAAAGCAAATTTATTCGCATATCTCCATAATAGAAAAAAATTGAATTTGAAACGCAAAACTGTAAAAAAGGTTGAATAAACCCGATCTCCCATACATAATGTAAGCAAGGAGAATCTACAATCTAAAATTTTCCATGGAAACGAGGCACTACCGTTTCTATATGATGTTACTCACTTAGCATGATCGAGGCAATGCTGACTGCGATAGCTTAACTGACTGAGTGCGCGATGCGGTAAAGAAGTCCAAAGTACTTACCTGAAACATATAAAAAGAACAATTCCATTAATATATCGTGATTATATAGTGATATGGAACCATATATTGCAGCAAGACCATTGTAAGGAGATCGTTATCTATCATCTATCAAAATCTTATGCATTTACAGCCTCGACAAGGCTTTGTCACCAGTTTTCTAAATTTTATTAATTGCCTTTTCACTGCCCGAAGGAATGAGTTTAAATGTTTCTCTTCCCATGCGATTGAATATCGAGTTTTTTTCTTCATTTCCTAATGAAAAATATCTATATATATATTTTCAAAACTTTCGTCGTTATCAAGACTCTGATAAAAAATATTTACTTCACTGGAATATGAATCGTATATTTTACATTTGCCTTCGTAAGAGGGTGTAAATACCGAAATTTCTTCGGGGGAAAGAAAAAAAAAAAATATCATCACGCATCGTTTCGACGGTACATCGCACATCTAATGTATTTTACTCCAACAGATAACAATTTTTTCAATACTCCGCTCTTAGCTATTCGATACATAATCCTGCACCAAACGCGAAAAAACTTATTTTTTTGGCGATCATTATTCTCCAAACGTCAATAAAACCGTATAAGTACGCGTGCACGAACTGAGCCATGTTTCAACGATCGATGCGACCAGGAAACCCGACGTCTCTACGCGAAGATATAGAATCCAATCTTTATAGCTTTTCGTGTCGAGAGAGCGAGAGACCACGAGCGCGTTGCCCTCTTCTACGACCCTTCGTCGTCGTTATCATCCCTTTTCGCCCTCATCCGTCCTCCATATCCTCTCCACTCTTCGATGTCGCGGTTCCAGTTAGTAGCGTACCGGAGCAGCAACGCCAGACGCAATTACCTATGCAAAGAGGCGAAAAAGTAACGACCATACCGACTATGGGCATCGACGCGAACAACCCCCTTCGCCATCAGGACCACATCGTTTACGAACCCTCGGATCACCCTCGCTACGCTTTCGGCGTGTCGCCACACGTATCCACGCGCATCTTTTGCTCATCAAACGTAAACTCGGCGATACCTTAGAAAGAGTATTACATGCCGTACGAGCGTATACGAGAACGTAGTAATTAATGACCAAATCTTCTTCTACAGCCTTATCGAGCGAATCTTTTCCAGAATGTAAAAACGAAGTTGAAAAATTTAAAAGATAACCCAAAGATTAGACGATCGCAGGTAACAATGAGAGGATTCGCGGATCGCAAACTTTCAATCTGTATTCTCCTGTATATATCCTAATTTTATCTCGTCGCGTCGACGAAATCGCTGAAGTCTCCGGGGGCATTGGGCACGAAATGGGGTGGTTCAAAATAATTGAAATTTAAGACGAGAAAAGACCGCCACCGGGGTCTTCTCCTTCGTATCTTCTCCGTCCCGATTCAATCCAATTAAGATAGACCGTTATCCTCTTCGTTCCGAGATCCGCTCACTAAAAGTTTCTCTCTGTCCCGCGTTTGGCGACTGTACGAATCGGGCGCAAGTAAACAGCGGCGGTTACGTCGTTTGAAGATACTCGCTAAGAATCGAGAAATGGTAAGCGTTGCCGTTGTTAGTCGAGCTTTGAGGAAAGCGACAAACGTCGGAGAGGTAACTTCCAGACGGATTATTCTTCGAAACACTTTTTACTGGTGCATTATTTCTTTTCTATATAAGAAAAAATAACAGAAACAAAGTCGATTCTGTGAAATCTGATATTTTGGATATTCTGTTATTGTATTTTCTGATTTATGTCCCGCAATTTGATAATAACAACCATGCCCTCGAAAATAATAAAACGTGCGTCCTTTTCACCGGCGTTACAATGGAATGTCGTTGATGCGACGTGACAAGTACATACTCCAAAACGCCACGGAAAGCTCGGCATCGGGGTATACTTGGTATGGGTGCGCTGTCGCCGTACAGTGCGCCATACTCGAGAAAACAACCCTTGATTAGTGGGTAGTATGGAGCAATAGAGTACCGGGGTGGTCATAGCCTCGGGGATCACACCCGGTAAAGCAGCAAGTATCAACGGTAGAAGAAACCAACCCTCGTGCCTCGTTTCTCATCCCTTATCCGGAGCACTCTTCGCACACTCCCCACTGGTACGCGACACAACACCTCACGACGATTGTCAGACCCCCGTCAGCATCTCCAGACACACCTCAGGGTTCTACGTTTTCGCCTTTTTTTTTGTGACCACGAAAGAAGGTAATGAAAATAATCTAATATATCAGAAGGGACGGCATGCGGCAGGAAGGAAAAAAAAGGTCGAAAGGGATCCTTTCGGAAGTATAACAAAGCTTTCGGTAAGTTGGGGCATACTTTCTTTACAGAAGATAAATTTGCTAGGTTGGCTGTTTGTTCGCTGACTGTCGGTGCCGAATGTATATATTCGGTTGGAACAACGTTACATCGAGAGAGCATCCACAATTATTGCGTGTTGCCCAACTATCGTGTACTGAGTGATGCGATATTCAATAGGACTTTCGTTGCCTTTTTATTACGGGGGAGTAATAGCCACACAGTGGCACGTTCCGCAAGGCGGCCGTGTCTTCCCTACTTGAACACACAATAACGGGCCGGGAAGGCCACGGGGCGCGTGACCCGCACTGTAGTATCGGCCCAACTGGAGGATTCAAGCACCAACCCCCGAGGCTAACATTCACCCGACTCGAACGCCTACAGCATTCCTTTATTTTCTTTTGTTTTTTTTTTTTCTGCTTTTGCACCGCATCGCGAGAGACTCACAGAGCGTAGCTACAGCTTCTGGTAGTATAGAGCCGACAAGCATACGGTCACTTGATCCCTTTACACCCTCGTCCAACGGAGTTCCGCAACCCGACGAGAATATTAATTAATCGCGTAACAGACGATGGAATTCTCTGTAGGGATGGTTCGTACAAAAATCTCGTTCTCGGAATTACTTTTGGCAAGTTTTCGCCCCTCCCGGTACTTTCGTCTATTTATATTTTCACTAAGATGATACTGTTGGTGTATTAATGTGGCGTGGAATAAATTGTGCAAAATTTGTGTCTCTCTCTTGTGTATGAATTATACATCGGCCACTCTATGTACTGTGATTATAATTATTCATTCTTTCCTAACCTGAGGGGGCTTCAGTGTAACTACGCTGTGGAAGAAAAGTTTATACAATCACATTTCCTTCGCGATGAATAAATTTTAAAGCAAGCAAATTACATTTTAAGCATGTAAAATGCGGAGGTTAAGCCACGGTTAACTTGAGCTACGACCGTTTCTCCCATGCCGGACGCAATCCCTTTGTCATCCGATGAATGATGTAAAATGTTTGTATACATTTTTTTTCCACCAATGAGATTCTCGATCGAGAATCTGGTAGTGGTGAACCTTTGTATAAACTTTGCTAAAACAAAACAACATTGAATCGAAATTTGAGTTCCCTGAATTATATATATTGTTATACCGTTCGACAAAGAATTTAGAAAAGAGATGAATTCTGATATATGGACGAATCAACAACGACGACAAAAAATTGCGTTTGCCGAATAGTTTGTTTAATTTTTTTCCGCCTCATTCGTTAATGAATTTTGGGAATTATTATGGGAAATGGATGTTTCTAGCAATCTTTCGTATAGATGAACTTTAAAAAATCTTTATCCGATTAGGAACTACTCAAAATTCTCTCTGAATCTCACATTCGGTAGAGAATTCAATGATCCACTCTTGAATAACATAATAGAAAATTCCTATAGCGAATTCAAAAATTTGTTCACGCATCGAATCAATTCGAGTGCATTTACTTCGATCACCTAGCAAACATCGCTTCCCAGCATCCAATCGATGAAAATACAAGGCTCGCGGATGAGGCAAAGCAAAACAGAACGAAGTAAGAAGTAATACATTTATCGTCGAGCAGAGCGGTTTATTTAGTTTCGTTGCGTCCGGCAGTCGAACGGAAACTGGAGACCGATGGAAGCTCGGTCGAGAAAGATTTGCTGAGGAATAAGTCCAGAGGGAAAAGACGGACGGGGTGGAGAAAAAGTGAAATAGCACGCCGAGAAATGAAATCATAAATGCAGACGTCCTCAGCGGCGAGCGGGGAAGGTATTTCGAGGTTGAGCGCAAAAGGGTGAAAAGAGGATAAGGGGGTAGCAACGATGAAGACGAGCATTACGGAGGGGAGTTAAATGGGGTCGTAGGGTGATTCCGCGAAGTGGGTGGATAATGGAATTACCGCCGACTCAAATCGCATTCGGAGCCGAATCGAGTTTGCGGTCGGACGGAATGGTCGTCGTTCTCACTCCACGTGGCCATCGCGATACTGGCACTATTGCTCCACAGTACCAAAGCCGCTTTTCCTCATCTATGCACTCTCCGCTATACTAGCGTGGTATCGAATAATCGAAGTCCGCCAGCGGATAATCGACTTCGTCTTTTCCTCATCCTCCGCCTTATCCAACCGTCTTCTCTTCCACGGAGTCTGTGAATTTCGGCATCCTACGGTACACGCTCTCGCTATTACTAAAAAAAAATATACACCCGCGCCGCACAACAAGGAAATGTGGCAGTGATAACCGGTTTGGGTTCGAAAGCATTTTTAATCGGTTGATCGAATACTCCAAAATTTTTTGATTATTCCAGACGCTGCGGGGCAATTCTCGAGATGCTCAAAAAAGTTCCAAGTCAGAGCTGGGCAAAAGCTATAAGTACCTACTTGGTGTACTCAAGTACTCAAGTACCTGGGCTGCTGGGTGTATATGGTATTCGTAGAGAGCTCCTGTCCTAGCTTACTGAGTAGTCACGGCACATTTTCGATTGCTGCCCTTGCTTTTACCAAGTAGGTACTTATAGCTTTTGCCCAGCTCTGTTCCAAGTTTGCTATCCGCGGACGGAAGCTTTACTGAGTGCCTCGTTGATCATTGATCGGCGCACTCTCTCAGAATAAATAATCGGAACACGAGATTGATTGGTACGTTTTCACGGAATCAAAGATCTATGAATTCCACTCTGCCACGAAGGTGAGCAGGTCACACGTTCGTCTATTCAAAGGTCATAGGTTTAAAAGGAATCTCCCGCCGAAGATCGATGGCTGCCGTTCGTTATACGTCGCATCTCGAGTTATATTCAAAACAAATTAATTAATCGTTGAGGTCGGGCTCGCAGACGGGTGAGGCTGCGTTTTTCTTTTTTAATTCAAAGGTCGAAATACATGCGCCGAAAGTGGTCCTTGTCGCAGCGTGCAACTCGTCTGTCTTCGTTCTATGTATTATGCAACGATACTGGAGTGCTTCTACAACACTCACCTCGCAAGCTGACTCGCCGGTCCCGCCGCGACTAGTCGAGAAGGACCGCGCAGGAGCTGCTTCTGTTGTTGCTGGTGTAAAGCACGTAGCGGAAAGCAAATGCAGAGACGACCGAACGGGAGGGATTCGCAGAGGTGAAAGAGCGTTTTAGGATAGAGCGAACGCGACAGCCAAGTGTGTTTGAACAGACACGCGACACTTATGTTTGCTTCATTCTTTGTATCATTTTACAATAGGAAAAAAAAAAATTGTGAACGAGACCGAGAGACACGAGAAGAGTCGAAACGGGATAGGGCACTGCCTGAACAGTTTCTACACCGACAATGGTTGGTTTCGTTTTTTTTTTATCAGCTGTCCATCTCAACAGATTGAGTGCCATTCAAAAATATGTCAACATTTCGCACCGGAAATAGGGTGAACCGCATGATGAAGAATAGGTTGTTTACTATTCTTATTTGAAAAGCAATAAAAACATCCCGGTTGCAATATGATATTGGATAAATATAACGTTATTTTCATATCAACGCTTTCATAGAACTCGGAGTGCTTTCGATAAAGATGTTACTGAATGAAGTATTTGAGAGCCAAATTACGACAAAGTTATTCTTAGAGCTTTTTAAGGTTGCATTTCCAATTATTTTTACTTCTTCTTATTTGTCATTAAAATTTTTTTTTTAACAGTGATTAAAAAAGATTGGACGAATTTCTAACGATATGTGAAATTCCTCATACGGCAATTGTACTTCAATGATTCAATTGGCAGGCACGCAAATATTTCTCAGTTCAGTAGATCCTCGAAGTAATCCGATTAATAATCGACCCGTTCATCCCGGTACAGTGAATCGCGGAATCTTGCCTTTATAGAGACTGTGCAATTATCCCACGTGTATCGCTCGGTAGCTTTCCGTGCAAATTCCCCTGGGTTCTACAGCGCACCGGATACATAACGAGACGAACAGGCTATCGATCGATCCCACGACAAGGGAATTTTCTATAACGTACAATCGGTTGTTCTATCGAACGCCAATTTAAATTCATACGGGTTAACACACACGCTTAGAAGCGGCTAAACGTAAGCGTTGTCACGCCTTCAACTCCGAGAATTGATTGATTGTAGTTATCTAATGCTTTTTTATATTTCAAATATGCAAGTGAATCCAATATTTGTAAACCTTCCAATTTTTGAATATTTTTCTAAATTATCATATTTTTTTTACGTGGGCATGATAGTCTTGTCGATACTCTGAAGCGTTTATCCGCTGAAATACTCGGAAACTCGATCGTACTTCTCTCCGCGGGCTTTCAAGAATTAATTTATCAGCGCAAGCAAATTCTTTGTCATCGGTGAAATCGCGCTCACCGACTGGTATCTCGCGTTTCATTTACTTAAATATTTCATCCGTGCACAGTTTCCTATTCCTTTCCGCGTTTTTGCGCGCATACAACCGTAGCGATATGAATACTTTGATGGGACGACTGCCGGCAAAGTCGTTTCTTTTCATTTACTGCGTGCAGTGTTGCCTGTCGGCACTCACTCGACACAAGGATCGATGAAAGGTCTTTGCAGAAACGGCTTCGTATACATGAGAATTTTTACTACGTACGTATACGTATCAACGGAAAACTCGAGACTGAGATAAACGAAACCAGGAAAAAAAAGGGAGTGAATCACAGAGATTGTGCGGAAATGCATCGTCGCTTCTATAATTCTTTCACAATACCGATGCATGCGACGCGCGCATTACTTCAACGATATATATACTTTTTCGTCTCTTTGAGACCGGCGCAATTTGTCAAAGCATGATATTTAGACATCGCGGATTCGCGTTTCGAATTGCAAATGAATTCGGTTTCAAGAGCGACTCTTATCGTACAAATACCGGTTGATCGGATAAAGATATGAGTATCAATTACTCGTACTACTGACGAAAGAGAATGTCGAAGAGTCAAAATTGTCCGCAACTCATGAAGAGGAGAATCGAGTTTGATCCTTGACCATTACACCGATTTTCAGCTTAGCAACTCGGCACTCGGGGTCTGGTAGACAGCAATGTGCATTGCTCCAAGAATTTTTAAACAAATTTATATTTTCAGCTTGACTCATAGTGAAATCTAAACACCAGCATCCGTTGCCACCATTAAATACCATCTCCATTATTATTTTCTTTCAATTATTCTCATTCCACAACCGCATGTTGATTTTACCGGAACTTTCCCCATACATTCACTGACTGATCTCCACAATGTTTTTTTTCTTAATGTGATTGTATTGTGTTTTATGCCTTCTAATGCGATGATTACACTCGTATCTAAAGTAGCCGAAAACGGTAGGTCTATTCTATAAAAATATAAATCGTACAGCTAAGGGTGTTTGTCTGGCGTAATGGCAACGTTCAGAGCTTTTCTGGAATCGAACCGGTATTTATTGCGCAGTATATCCTGTTGCTTCTACTTTAGTTAAGCCAACCTTAATAGAAAAAACTTTTGGGTAAGTACCTTTTTCAGTATTCCCAGTATCGTAAATTGTCCAATTTAATTGACACTTTGAGGAACTTAAAGATTAAAATTGTCGCGAGATCCGAAGATTTTGTCAATCATCGTGCGGATGATTGTGCCTCATCAGATAAATAAGAGAATCCATACTAACCGAATCAACTGCTGTTACAACGGAAATTAGGATCCGAATAAGTTCGCATGGTATGACACGGAAAAGGAACGCCCCGGCAAGGAAAGAAAAATGTTGCAGAACGTACGCGATTTCACGCTTCACGAGGGTGCGCGCCAAATCCTTCTCACCTATCGGTATAGATAACGCTTAACAGTTCCTGTACTGTAGCTATCTACAAGTACAAAGCTCTATATACGTATATAAAGTACCGTAGAGCAATACGAATACGATTGTAGATACGGGTTGTATAGTGAACGAAACGGTGACTAGCGTTGCTCTGTAGCAAACCGAGCGCCTTTCGGAAGTGAACCACACGCATGGAAAACGAACTGCACTGAGGGTGAAACATTTTTAAACTCGCCGGTCGTTTCTCTCCTTAAATCGCTCGATGCTCCGGCGATACTTTACCAACTTCTCGTGTTTCTCCGCTAGTACGTTTTACACGCTTCTCTGCTCTTCCGTTATACATGTATAATCCGTATATACTTTATTCCGTCGCACTTCCTTTTTCCCTTCCGTTTCTTGACTATCCTCCAATGCTGTCGCGGCGCTATCCTTCGTCTTTTTTTCCCTCATTATCTCTCTTTATTTCACCGCTACCGCGATCTGTCGCGTGAATATATTCGCACCGGAGATACCACACCGGGAACGAATAATCGTCTTGCCGCAACGCGATAATAATGCTCCGCGATTTCGGCATAATAGAAATGAAATACACTCTTTTTTCCTCTCTATCTGTCGCAATTCAGGCTCGATCGCTGTCACGTCTCATTATTTGCTGTTTATAATTTAAATTTCCACCGCCCTTGTCATTATGCTCGTCCGTTTCGCACGTTATTGTTATAAAGTGTTCTCGGCTGAACGCAAATTGTTTTTCATCATTAATTCATATAAATAGTGACAAATGAGACAAACATTCTACATCAAATATTATAATTTTTTCACGATATTTTTCATAATTTTGAGTCGGTGAAAATTTTCTACAAATAACAGATAATTTGTTATTGTACTATCGTCAAAACCATCGTTGCAAGATCCTACATTTTTTATTCGTCCGTATCCATCTTACTATCAACGGTTCTCGAATAACACATATTGCAAAAATTACTTCCATTACTTAATTTCGTATTTTAAACATACGAAAAAATTTCAAGATACTCGCGGTATTTTTTATATTCGCAACAATGCTCAATTTGGTTTTCTAACTTTTTTTGTGACCATCACAATCGCCTCCGTAACCGCGGGAACGTCCTTTCTATAGAAATCTATTTTTAAAGAAACGGAAAAACAAATTTTGCCTTCTCACGATCAATCGATCGGCTGGCGCACCTTAAATTCCGCGCACACCTTTTGGCCTGGATTAATCACGCCAATCAATTAACGAGCGTCTACACCATCGTCAAGTTTCCGGTTCGCGGGCGCGATCTTACCGCGGATAATGATAAAACTCTTCTAGATCATAGTCCATCACACCGTACTACCTCAGCCGCAGCAGCAACCAGACCAAATATCCTAAGCATTGAATCATAAGCGATCGAGAAACCGCACCCTCTTTTGCCACGCGTTGCGACGCCGCGGCATTCTCGTTCTCCGATTAATCACACCAATTAATTAACGCGATCTCGTCCCTCCGTTCTCTCCCTCGGAGGCGTTCTCGTTTGCCCTGAAAATTCCGAGCCCCCCTCTCCCCTTCTCGCTTTAATTTCCATTCGAACCTTCGCAAACAGGCCTCCGGTTCGAGTCTTCAATTTAAAGAATCGTGAGATTCCACTACCGGTAAATCGGGTATCTACTGACTCGTGTTCTCAAGGAAACCACAGGTATTCGATCGAAATTAGTAAATCGTTACTGAATGAAGGAATTTTAACCAAATAATTTTTTTCTCATCGTTTACAGTCCTTCGAAATCCGAGAAAACGACCAAAGTCGTGAAGAATACGCTCAATGAGGCAAGCAATGAAACAACGAATGCGCAACAGAGAAGAAATGCAAAACAGCAACAGAAATCGGTGAGCGCGAGAAGATACGAAATAAAAGAAACGACTCGCTGAACGAATAAATAAATTAGGAAGAAAAAAAAATGCGAAATCCGATAAAAACGCTTACCTGGCATTCGCCGGACAGAGCGGTAATTTTTTATTTTTTCTTCATCATCCACCCACGCACCCTCATATTTTTCCGCGCCTCTACTATTCCCCTCGCATCTTTCTCCTCCCCTCCCTCTACTCGTTCTCTATCTTTCAGCATCCCTCCCGGGCTGTTTAGTTCGCCCTTTCGGCCGGGATCTCCGAGCCCACCATGGGATTTGCTGCTTAAATATTTACACCGTCAGCCTCTCGTCGCCTGGGCGTTCTTCCTCTTCCTTCGCTTCCTCTTTCGAGTCAGAGTGTGCTTCTTCTCTGACGCCGCCGTTCTCATCCCTGACTCTCACCCCTTCGGCTTGAACCTTCCAGCCCCCCGCCCCCTCCTTCACCCGCGCCCTGCCCATCTGCCCCCACTTTCGCATCGCCCTGGTCTCTCTCAACGACGTTCCCTTTAAAACCTCGCGTCGACATACTCGAAAGGGAAATTAGATTTCCCGGCGAAAACGTCACCGCGGGTTCTCCGGTTTTTCCCTCCCGTCTTTCTTTCGTTCCCATGCTTTTTTTTCCTGACTTCTTCTTCTTACTCGTTCGTTTCTCTTTAACTTTTTCACTTTATCGCTCTTGTGCCTCGTCACTCTGCGTTCAGTGATTTTTTTTGTTTCAATTCCAGCTGGTATCCCCGTAAAATCTATACGACAAGTCTTTATCCCTTCGCAATGCCTTCGAATAGATTGCGAAGGGACCTTCTAACACATCCGCATCGATGCAAACGAGTGTTGCAGAGCCCCGAGCGATACAATTAAAATTACCACGTCTACCAACGGTCAGACCTTCAGAATTCGGAAAGATCTTTCTTAATTGTGATGGTGATTTTTGGGTCTACGAAAGTAACAAATCTCATCACGAAAATGCGGTCAAGGAAAAAGTTATTCTCATACTCGTCTCGTACATTTTACCTAAAAAATTATTGGCCGGGAGAACTAACAGTTAATTGGAAAAACTAAAAGTCACTTGGGACAACTACTTTTGTACTTTGTATGTAAAAATAAAATCCTACCTCACCAACGATATCAACGAGATCGACTCACTCCAACTTAATTCCCAATACTTTCCCTCCAGTACGGTTAAGGGCGATGTGATGTATAAAGCGTTAAACGGATTTAATAATTGCAAACGCGAAGTAATTATCAACCAGGTCAACCCACTCCAACGTCATTCCCAATACTCCTACTTCGGTCGAATTCGGGGCAATGTAACGTATAAAGCGTTGAACGGGTTCGTTAATTGCTGAGGGCAAACAATTACATGCACGAACCGAAATGTTATACCGGATGATGCGGGCGCCGGGTACCGCGAATCCTAGAGAATTTTACCTTCGATCGTCATCACCGACTATCGTCGCCAAATCCATTACTATTTTGTTTATTTACTTCTTTCGCGAAGCACCACGATTACGCGTCTTAGCGTTTATAGCGAGTCCGCAGCCGTGAAAATCGAAAAAGCGACACAACACATGTGAAGGGAGGCGCTCGCGCGCGCGAGCGAAACGTCGTAAAACCGCGAAGGCATTTCGAGACCATTAACCGAAGTGGAAGCTCCCGACTCTGACGCCGGATAACGAGACTAAAGTTACAGATATATAGCGGAGTTCGAACGAAACGAGCGCGAAGCGTTTCTCGAATCGACAACTTTTACATCCAAACACTTTTAATCAACGAATCTTTGGAGGTGAACGGCTGGAGTGAAACGATAGAGAAAGCAGTGGAGTAGAGGATATCCGGCTACAAAGAATCCGGAACTAATGTCGGAGGTGCAACGAGTTTGTGTATAGCACGCTCTGTCCCGCTCGTCTGGATCCACGGCTGAACTCTCGCCGAAACCTCCTGCCCGCCCACGAGAAAAACTTCTCGTGGCTCTGGGTGCAACGAAGTTAATTGCGAAGAGGGCACGGATCAACCTGGCGTCCTCTCCGCTTGACTCTTGCGAGTCCGGAAAACTCTGAACAAAACGCACCGTCGCAGCAGTCAACGCTACCGTAGGATACTACAATTTTCTCTATAGATCGCAAGTTGTAAAACCCTAACCCTTCCCCATCCCTCCGAGTATCCCTGCGCGACCCTTAATTTCGCTTTGAAATTATATTAATGGGTGCAATTAAAATCGATTGCTAGGATTATTAACTTTCCGCGAAAGCTATTACGAGGGATTTTGCGAATTTCACCATTTCGGGTAATATAATCGCGAATATAAAAGTGTATTTAGGATAAATTGGTGTGAAGCACGATGAAAAAATTAACACGTTCAATACGATAATTATTCGATGTTTGTTTTTTATATCTCGTTAAAAAGTAAGATTTATGAGTAATTTAGCCCAAGTTAAATAAAAATGTCTGTTTTGCGCGATTTTAGAGAGTGGGATTTGAAGGAAACGTGTCAAAGCACAATTCTTGATGAATCGATATTTCTTACATTTTCTATCAATTCAATAGGATTCGAGAAAAACAATCCCGAAATTCGCCACCTTTTTCACTCGGCCTACTTGGCTAACATTTCGGAAGATCAAATTTCGATTGAATAAAATTTCACTTAAATCGTTGCAAGAGAGTGGAATCGAGTCCAAATAATCGAATTTCTATCTCGGTTTTGTATTTCATCGCCGAATACAAGGATATCGTATTAAGAGCGTTATCGTCCATATATCATCAATCATAATCGACCAAATGGATGACGGTGGTCGAAGTGGTGTCTGCGAATAAATCTGTCTTCGTTCGAGCGTCATTGGACAGATGAGCGATTAAAATTTAGCGATCAAAAATACAATTATTAGTTTTGAAAAAGGTCATAAAATTTTCCATCCGTTATTGTATTTACAGAAGTTCGCGCCAGTTGTTTTTTATCGAAGCACCATTCATCATTTAAAAAAAAACATTCTCTCTAATTTCTCAATTGAAAATCCGATAGCAAAAGCGGCCCGACAATTGCAAGAAAACAGCACCGATTGTGGCGATTATTCGTTGAAAGCCAATGGTCAGATTTTTTTGGCACCGGAAGTTACTCACAAGGTTCCGCAGGGATTCAACGTTCTCGAATCTGCAGTATACGCAATGGAATTATCAATGCGGAATTGCATTTGCACTAGCGGGGCCAGCGGTAGAGGCGGATCAATTTTGGACGGCTGTTATACGTCGGATCATGACCGTTCGTCGCATAGCGTTAATTGTAATTGTATTAATTACGATAATGGACGCACTGTCGACTGCCACTCGCGCCATGAACCCCCCTGCGTTCATTCGCTTAGCCGCACATCGGCTTATATCCCTTCCTTCTCTGTGCGCCTCCGTTTTCTTCTTGCTATTCGCTATGCGCTATCATCAGCGCAGAGAGATCCCGCTCGGCTCTGCCTACCTGTCGGGACTTCGTTGCATCAATTAGCGGCGATATCTCAAACGGGAAGAGAAGCGAGAACGACACATCTTAATGAGCTCCTGACGCGATTTGCTCCGGTGAAAGATGAATTTTTATCACCAAGGAAAAGATGGAGATTAGCTAAGAGGATATTTTTTTTGCGTTCCTTCGCGAGGATTTCCGTTAAATCTGCGGAGCGAATCGACATTCCGTTATAATCTCGTTACGATTTGCGAATTTCATATCTTCGAGTTACGAAACTTCTTTATCGCCTCGAGCAGTTCAAGTATTCGTATTGGTTTTATTTTGGAAATTTCTTTGATAGCAGTTTGTCTCAAAAAGCGACTCACAAAATAACGATGAATCCTATTAATATTAGTATTGTTATCGTTATTTTGTTTTTGTTATTACTATTGGATCCACACCCTGTATTTTTTTTATCCGTTGATCGAAACGTCAGGACTGTTCAATAATAAAAAAAATTGATAGTTGCAATGCCACAATCACTGACACCTCATAAAATTTGATTAAACCGAGGTCGAAATCGCGATGGGGTAACCGAAGAACAAAATCCGGGTTCAACGAGGAATATTACTCCTCGATCTTTGGATCCGGAACTTTCTAGAAAGAACTCGTATAGGAAAGACTTAACCCACATGACGGTTGACTTCCGGCTGCCTGCCTACCTCACGATCATTTCTCTTTGGAGTCTCGAGTCGAGTCTGTAGCTATCGAGCGCGAATGCCAACAGAGATTGAGGACACGCCATAGCGGTCGACGGCCGATAGAATCTTTGAGGAAACCGAAGCGGAGCAGCAGCATCTCTTCCGAAGAAGGGAAGCAAAGATAGAAAGAGGACGGGGGCTGCGCTGGCCCTTCCGGGCTACTCAAATAACCGCTCCAAGCATGCCGCTCCACCGCGATTATATTCTCCGCCATCTCGTACTCCCCCGCCTTTCTCCTTCCTCACCTCGCTTCCGCGTAATCGCGCACGAGCGCGTGATTTCCTACTCGTTTCGAAATTCCAACCTCCGACCGGCAAAGGTTTCTCGTTATAATACGGAATTCCTAAATATCCATCCCCTATCTTTCCCGCGAGAAATATCGCTTGCCTATGAAACGCTTCGGAGATGAGCATAAAATCCCCTGCCAGCTGCCGGCAAAGGCTGTCCCGATTATGTGGCCCAATCGAATTCTTCGATCCTCGAACCGTGATATGATACCATTGAATAAAAAAATTTTGCTTTACTAGAATATTAAATTTTAGGGAGTCGATCATTTTTCTTTAGATTTAAACTCTGCAACTTTACAACATTCGCATGCAACTTTTTGTGCCCTTGTCCTGTATGCAATCAACGCAGAAGTGCTGGTTGAATTTTTGTATAGATTTCAATCCGAATCGATATCTCATTCGATCCAGAGTTTAAAAGAAAGGCAGTTCTTAAAAATGTGTTTCTGCGTCTACGAAATCTGTTTGCCAAATACCATAAAACAGCGACAGCGCTAGGAATAAAAAATAGTAGGTAACGATTCAACCATTGCAGAAATTTCATGTCGCGCACCTCCAAACGTCGCAATAAATCAGAGCAGAATTCATTTGCAATTTCTTCAACCATTTCCCTAAGAATTCGAACGTCGCTCCGAATTATTGTTATCCAGAGCTCCTTAGCTTTTCAATTATCGTAAAGTCTACTTTATCATAGAGCCAGAGCGGCATTTTTAAAATAGCAAATTATTCAACAAACATTTATCGCGTAATTCCAGAGTTTAATTATGACGTTCGACGGTCGAGTCGCCGTGAATTTTGTTTTCGCATCGAAAACCGAAAAAAATATAAAAGCGCGAAAGGAGCCATTATCTCGAAGTTGTTCGTATTTCCAGAAAGACGCGACGAGACAGGTGACGGGTGAGAGGGTTTTTCCCAGAAAGATACGAGGTGTACGAGAGGTTTGCGAGAGCCAGAGGTGGTGCAGGCACGTTGATATAACTCAACGGGGTTTACGATCACGTCCGATGAAACGTCGTTATTCCCAGGCAGGCGGGCACACCGTCGGGAGGATATAGACGAGAGGGTGAGAGGCTGCGCGAGCTCGGCATAGAGGGCCTGAAGTGCGCGAATGCCCGCGTAGCCCGCGTGCGAGCAGTAAATTCCCCTTGCCGATTTTATTACCGGCATGAAAATTGTTGCGACATCGGTCGAGGGAGCGCGCAACCCATAGATTGCTGTACTAGCCCGCGGACTTCGCAGTTTCGTCCTCTTTGCCGTGGCTTTTGCCAGGCTTCGCGGGTACACGCGAATACCACCGGTGCGACATGCCCCGGACAACGTCGAGCGGAATGGTCCTCGATACGACTATCTCGCGAAAGGAGATGCATCCGTGAGACGTCCCGTCGAGACCCACTGCGCTGCTATTTTACTTAAGGATGACCTCCGTGTGTATCGTCGCGAAATGACCATCAAAGACGTTAACCCCTCGTAATGACCGTGATGAAATAGTCCTACGTGGATACCTTCGGCCTCGTGCGAGAAGGGTTAATACCCACGCCTGCGACCGGGCCCTCTTAGTTTTAGGTTCTGGATAAATTGGCGCTAACTCGGTTTATATCTGCGGGCCCGCGTATAAAAGCGAGACCGACAGGACAGGCAAAGGTATTCGAAGACTGACGCGCAAATGAAAAAGGAATATTCAAAGATAATCTTAAATCAGGGGTGTTGAAACATTGTCTCCATTGCAAAAATGCACAAATGGTGCTAAAATCGAAATGTTTAGCTTCTGAACTCTGCAACTTTTAGACTATTTTCATATTTAGATATTTCGCTACACGTAAGGAAAATTATAGTGATTTTAGGCAGAGTGAATCTATGGTAAGACAGCTCAAGGGTTTAAAGAAAATCGAGTAAGAACGTCTGCCGACACTGAACAAGATTATGACTCGGGAGAATTAATTATTGATTATATACCATTTAGAATTGTTTTAAAGGGTATCAACAATTGTATCAGCTATCCATTAGTTTCTGCAACCCATCACTTTCATTCAATGTAATAAACTATATTAATAAAAAAAAATTAATGTTCGTAGGTGAAAATTAGAGAGACAAGTTGTTTTTAGCTGCAAGTAGCTAAAGACAGCTTCTCTCTCCAATGTTGTATTAATCAAGGTAGCTTTCGGAGAAGCAGTTCATCATTGCTACCTGTTAGTCCCAAACCCTTTGCTACACACGCGTAATTGGGAACGGACCTGTAAAGCGCGCCTCAATAGAAACGGAGTTGACATAGAAGCATTAGGGTGAGGTCTTACAATTTTTTAACCCCGTCAAAACTGCCTCGAAACTCTATGGGTATTAAAACACGCGACGAAAAACTATGACAATAAAAGTCACGGTGGGCTGGATGCCATGTGAATTACTACGGGTCTCGTAAGAGGTTGCAAAAATAAACGGCATTGATGTGACGATGTGGGAGTGCCGGCACGCGTGTCGGTGTGTATGAGAAAGGAAGCCCATTAGCGGTCGAGCGAAAGCGAAGTGGTCGTTCATTCATGAAGTTCTCGCTCGCTCGCTCGCTCCGCACGTTTTCTCGCTCGGCCGTCAGACACAGCATCGCTTCTACTACTGAACTACTACTACTACTACTACTACGAATGCTGTCGGGCCGCACTCGCGCTTATACTACATCGCTAGCCCGCACGCGCTGATACTCCTCTTCTTCTTGTTCTTCTTCTTCTACCAGCTACGAGTACTACGACTACGATATTACTACACTGCATCGTACTATCGTTCCGGCCATTGAATACTAATTCTATACTTCACGAATTCGTCGACTGCTAATCCTACTTAACTCGTTCAGGAAGAAGCCAGGCTCAGAATACATTTTTTTTTATTTTAACAAAATCTTCCAAACTCTACGGCGGCTTTGCGAAATCGTTTTATAGTTTTATGGGGAATTAGTTCTATTTTTTTTTTATAAAGACTGGGCGAAAAATCATTGGAAAAAAATTCGACTTGACTGTCAACCTTGAGAACGTGAAAAGACAACATTTGATCAGAATAGCCAGAAGAAAAAAAAGAAATATATAACAGTAAATATTATATATTATTATTGAAATTAAAAAAATTATCACTCCGTGCCTCTGTTTGGCATTGATGTGAAAGAAAAAGAAAATTAACCTAATTTTTAAAAAATGCATAATGTACGAGATTCAAGCAGCAGAAAATTGATTGATTAGAATGGTGGTTTTCCAACCGAATAAAAATCAATCTCGAAGTCTCGTCTGCAGCCAAATTGCTAATACTTGAAGCCCAAATCAAACTAGGAGAGCAGAGATAAATTATCTACTTGGTTCGACAGGGATGAAAACTCAATACCGGAAACTGCGAACGTCGATTAAAACAGTCTGTGTGTAATAAAAAATTACCGACAAAAAGTTTTTAGCGCTATTGATTATATTGATAATGATATATACATTTATCGGACATTCATGAAAAGTCCAATCCCCATTTATGAAATATGTGAAGAAATAGAACATTTTAATTTTTCGTTACAATATTCTACAGAGGAATTCGATTGAGCGCTGCCGACTTTTATGCAATATTATGGACTTATTACTCAATCACGATATACTTTGATCAGTTTTGTATGTGTTGGGCAATTGGTCGACGCGTTTATTGACTTATTCCAGTAATAAATTTATCGGTACTTCGTAAATCGTTGAAAAAAAGACTATAGCTCTAACCTTGTTGGACGGTACTTAAAAATAATCTTCCAATACTCACGGCATGGAATTACCAACAATTGAACAGTCACTAGCAGTAGAGATCGTTCTCTGTAAAATTTTCACAATTTTCAATAAATTCACCTACGATACGGAACTCTTTCTATATTAAGCTGTTTTGTTGTACTATTTGGCATGTTTTGTAGAGAATTATACGGCTGAATGTGACAACAATGTCTGATAGCGTTCAGTGCAATTACAGTGAACTTCCCTGCATAGTCCGCGATGATAACTGAAAAAGCGGGAAAACTAACAACTCGCCGGCGGCCCTACCGCTGATTGAGGTACGTCCCGGTCCCGGCAGTGCCTCGTAGTGGGAGTAGCCGAGCGAGCCCGGTAGGCACGCGACCGGGCACGAGCGGGCTGTGCTCGATTGTCCACTGTATTCTAAATATTGTCAATAGTAATGGTTCCGAAAACGGACTTCACTCGGCCCTTCCAAATTCATGATTTTTTTGTACATACATTTATTGCTTGAAACTCCTATCTGCAAAATTTCAGACGTGACCCGGACATTTTACGGAAAGGCATGTTGGGTCTTGATTGAATTCATTTATCCCAATAATTCGTATTGGAAGAACGATACGAAGTGAATTTTTTACCCTGCCAATAAAACCTTGATACACTAATCACAATAAAAATTCAGGTTTTGTCGTTGCTCAACAATCGCTTTAAAATGTGTCTGTCCATTCGTTGTTGCCATGATTTCATTGAACGAAACAACGAAAAAAAAATCGCCACTCATTGACCGCGTATGCCGAAGAAAATTACGATCAAATTCCATCGACGAAAAATTCGCGAGATTATCGAAAGATACACGTTCTCAAGCAACGCGACGAATATTCCAAAAAGCGTGCGAATCCGTGCGCACCTTTGTTTATTCAAACCAATTTTCGAGAATCTTCGCGTTACCGCCGCTAAAGCGCGCAAACTTTATAACCCGCTACGATTATCCAATCGACATTATGAACGTGTCAGGCGAGCGGGGTAACCTCCCCGTTGGTCGGGCCAAAACTTTCACGCGGAAGTTTCCATAACCGGAAATTCCACGATTCAGGCGCGCGCTTCCTGAATAGTTTTACTATACGCGGTAGATATTCTGCATTTCGCTCAAGCGGCCACCCCGCGCCTCGGTACTTAAACTTCGTCCGACTATCGGCGTGCCACGTGAGCCTGAATGAAAATGTTTTACTACTCTGTGTCCTCGACGTGGCTTTCGTGATGCGACTCTCTCGGCGCTCACGTGGAAATATATTATCTCTCAACAGACGATCCTTCGGTCACCAAACAACAATTTCCCCCCTCCCGAATACACATCATCGCAATAACACTCTAATCACGAATTCACTCGATACGTAAAGTTTATAATTTAAACAGAAAAAACACATCGATCATAATTTTAGTATATATAGTTGTAAGCCGATTGATAAACGCCAAGTGCTTTGCGTCGAAAAATTATAGTCGAACAGATATTTAAAAAAACAGAGAAAAAGAAATCAGCAAACGTGGTAAATTGTAACGATTTTTCGACTTATTATTATGATGAATTATTCATTGATAAAAAAGAACGTTTAAAATTTCGTCGCTCACCGACACTGAGGCAGCCCTCGCAGCCTCCGCTGGAGCTCCGACCGTAAACACACGTCGGTGGCTGGTCGCGCACTGAAGTTTCAGCGGAGACTCCGGCCATCGGACCGGATCCCACCGCCACTCAGCACCTAGCACTATCCGTCGACCGGCTCGCGCGCGCAACCCGAACCCTCGAGCACATATCGTACGCTCGGAACCAGCACTGTCACCGTGGAGCTACCCCTACAACCCGGCATGAAAAGTATACACTGTACGACCGCGATATATATCACGTCACTCTATTCTCCCCTACACGTTTATCCATTAATAATCGCCGCGGGGGCATTCTGAGAGTAAAAGAAGCAACAGATTCGTGATTAGCGAGAAAAAGTGCTATGAAACAAAACCCGAACTCAATACCGTACGATTACGCATACAATCCATAAATCATCGGGACCGAAAGGGTGGGGACACGAACGTCGCGCGGGCGGTCCCACCGCTGACTGACGCCTGTGCAGCGGTCCCGTTGGTGCCTTGCCGCTACCATGCATAGTGGCGTGGTGGGGGTAGGCTGCTGAACGAGCTCGGCGACAGAGCGGCTGGACACGATCAAGCAACGATCGAGATCCTACTGTACTGTCATTGTGTTACATGAACATTTTATCGAACGTTTTAGGAGAAATATCGTCTTTATGTATTTCTAAACAGGCGTAAACTGACCCGCGTACCTCTAACACTGTCGACTACCCCCACCATGTGATGTGCAGCCAATGAGAATCGCGCAATTGGGAGATGATACACCGCGACACTCGGTCGCATTTATTGCTACGATTATTGAATGGAACTTTCACCTTGTAATACCGAATACTTAAAAAAAAACTCCCGAAATTCTACATAAGATAAACGGCCCAATTTGTGTACCTGTCCCAGTTCCTTACCCGGGTACCTGTAACATTGTCGATTACCCCCACCATGTGATGTGCAACCAATGAGAACCGCGCATTTGGGGGATCATGAACTGCGACACTCGGACGCATTTATTGCTGCGATTATACATGCGTTAAGTGGGAAAGTTGCTTAGAAGGGTTATAAACTGAGACTTTTACCTTATTATAGTGAAAACTTAAAAAAATAAACTAAAACAAGGTAGACGGCCTAGTTCGTGAACCGGCGCCGGTTCCTTACCCGGGTACCTGTAACATTGTCAACTGCCCCCACCATGCGATGTGCAGCCAATAGAAATCGCGCGTTTGGGGGATCATGAATTGCGACACTCGATCGCATTTATCGTACGATTATACACGCGTTAAATGCGAAAGTTGCTTAAAACGGTTATAAACTGTGACTTTGACCTTGTTATACCGAGCACTTCCAGAAAAAAACCCCCCAAACTCTACAAAAAGTAAACAGTTTGTGAACCTACCCCGGTTTCTCACATTAACATTGTCGACTGCCCCCACCATGGGATGTGCAGCCAATGGGAACCGCGCGTTTTATTTATTATAGAACGATAAAGAACGTGAAATAGGTATGATAACCCTTGGAAGTTTCAAAGTCGTATGCAGGATCGGTTTGGATCACTAAGAAAACCATGCAAACAAGGTTCGTTTATTCAAAGCTTTTACTATGAAAAAGAAAGAAGTGATTAACTGACTAGCTATGTTGTACAGGGGCTCTATAAACGACGATAAAAATATAATGAGCAAGCGATATGCAAATCTGATTTGCATCTTTTTTATCATACTCTGACGCTTATAAGCGTCAAAGGTAAGCTCGAGGCTGCCTTGTTGATTTGCTTCAGCCCCTGAGATAAACTGAATTTATGTACAGTTCCGTCTATCCTTGATGCAGTCTACAATGTACAACGGACCTTTCTACACCGTTTGCATGCCGACGTAAGGTTGTATGGAGTTATTTTGGCATAATCGATTGTTGTATACCGCAATTGAATAAAATGAACAAAAAGTAAATTCAAACAAGCATTGTGCATGTCCTTCTATATGAGAACGGGCCGCGTACTCTTTCTCTTTCGCGTCAATATGATAGGTCCCTGTCGTACCAGAGGATTGTGTACACGTAGTTCGTCGCAATTCGTTGGAGCGTTCGAGGAAAACAGTAACGTTACCAACTAAGCTGGTATAACAGAGCATCCCGCATTGCATCTGGCCTTGACAACAGTTGTGGTTTACAGAAGTATCAAAGTGTCAGTCGCAAGGTGTTGTCTCGTGTAATTGGACTCGTAATAAACGACGTAACGAGCGAAGTTTCATTGTAACGCTTAGCTGCTAAAGAATTTCATTATTCCAACCATGGCTTATCCCGTAATAATCAATTTTTTTTTATTATTTATGTAATTCTCTTTTCGAGGTTATATTTTAATTCATCTCCATTCATCAACTTAGTCTTTTTGGTTATCTTGTTTTTCATTTTACAACGCCTTTAGAACATTGGACGTCCACAGGGCACGATGTATGGCTCGTCCGGCGATCAACCTCACATTACCCCGGAAGTTCAACAGTGGTTCGTCTCCGTAGATAGAGACGGCAGCGGAAAGATCACCGCTAGCGAACTCAAAGCTGCTTTGGCCAATGGACAAGGCGGAACTTTCTCTGACACCGCTTGCAAACTAATGATTGGTAAACAATTTAAAATTTGTTAAATATTGAACATTTTTTTCCTCTAAAGAATTACAAGATAATCGCTGAAATTCTGGAATCAGCGAACGCAGGACACAAATATAAATCGCATGCTGTTCCCTCAGTTTTCGTAGTTCGAACCAAATTTGCATATATTCGCAAAGAAAGAAGCAATAGAAAGTTCATAGCAACAGTATGTATACCTACGATTTTTTGCTTGAGCCGTAACGATTAATTATTTTGAAAATTAAATTTTTGGAGAAATCGTCCAATTCAATAATTTGTGTACCCAAAACTCCTCCCAGTGACTCATAATACCGAATGTTTTACGTAATGAATATTGCCGAGATGCATCATGATCTCGTTTTTGAACTATCAGAGTAACAATTTTTTCGTGATTTTCTTCTTCAGTAGTTTTTAACAATTTTTCAAGCTAACCGAATTATGAAAATTCAAAGCATTTTCCGTGATTGCTTTGATTTCATTTTTTATTAAATCGACTTTTCAATAATGGATCATTAATTAAGCAAACATTTCTTTCTAAAACAGGTATGTTCGACAAGGAAAAAACCGGAACGATAGATTTGGGAGAGTTCCAAGCGCTGTACAATTACATCAACTCGTGGCTCGGCGTTTTTCGTGGGTTCGATCACGATCAATCCGGAAGTATTCAGGAGAGCGAACTGTACGCCGCCCTCACGCAGATGGGTTACAGATTCAGCCCGGAATTCATCAAGTATCTGATACAGAAAAGTGACTTCAATCACACGCAAAGCATCACCGTTGATCAGTTTATAGTGCTCTGCGTTCAGATTCAAAGATTTACGGATGCGTTCAGAGCCAAGGACACCGAACAAACCGGAACGATAACTATAAGCTTCGAAGATTTTCTTTCCATAGCTTTGAGCTGTAGCGTTTAATCGCGACGCCTTTTTTATAGTAAAAACTACGTTAATGCACGCCTTCGTTAGTGCGTAAAGCCTTTCATTCCTGCACTCGTTATTTTGACGCATGAACGAAAAGCGTTGTTTAACGGAGTTTCTGCTGTAATTAATTCTTCAAAATAATATATAAGCAGCTTCGTGCGCATCGATAAATTTTATTACGTATAAGTATTGACGGACGAAATGTTTATTTTTTTATCATCTCAGGTAGTGGCCCAACGCAGGGATTTTAACGATAGTCTCTTATAAATTCCTCCGTCTAAACGAAAAGTCTTATTCAATCGACCCGAAACTGCTATAATCGGATACTCGTTTGTAAATTTAATTATTATTTTATCTACAATGAACCACGACAAAGCTTGTCACGCAAATGATTAAACTGTAATAAAGTAAAAGAATTTTCATCATCACAGAATAATAGCTTCCGGAAGAAATGCGTCAAATTTTTAATAGTGCCATGCCGTGATTTACACCGAAACAAAAGAATTTTACTTTTCATGTATGGCAAGCTAGTTTTATTATTTTATGAACAGCCGAAGATCTTGTAACGCGCCGAGCGCATTATTCGATAATTGAACAATATCAGAATAAAACATGACATAATAAAAAAACAGTAGCTAATGAATATGTTGCGTCGCAAAGATCCCGAGTTGAAGCCTAAGAAAAACATTTTTCGACAATTCGGCAAACAAATTTGCAGTTCGTAGATTTTGGATTCCGTCGGTACGATTTCGATCGCTGATCTGTAGGAGCGGAAAGGCTTGAACGCTATTGAATACACATTATTTCCAGAACTGAATGCGGAAAGGGAAAGATAAAAACGAAGAAGTAGTTGCAGAGATGCAATTATCGTTTATTACAAAAAACGCAGAGAATAATCGCATTAATGCTCCGACTCGGCAGTGAGCTACTCCAATGAGCTTTCTTACGCCGCCTATTAATAAGTTGGAATATCCTTCATATTATTATCGTATTCATTGTTTATCATATTCAGTAAGCATCAAAGATCAATCATCGAACAACTGTTCGCATCGGACATATCTTACTTTACAAGCTTCGAGATCAATTTATCGTTCCTTCCAGTACTATGTACAGTTGAATGATGCAACAACATTCGAATTCTATTTCCGTATTTTTGTCATCTAGAAATAATTGTATATACATGATAAATTGAAGTACCATAATACAGAATGAAACCAATACTTTTCGGAGTTCACATTTTTCTGTCGCAGTTCACTTTTGTGAGCAACTGAAGTCGGTGTTTTTCGGTAAATTTGATCTATTTTTACCACATATTTCGAATAAAAGAATGTCGTTTATTTTAATGCTTCTTACAATTCTTCTAGAACAATGATTGGCGAATTGCGAAAAAATGACCCGCGTCAGGTCACCTATTCTTTGGAAGAAAAAAAGGTAGAAAAGAAAACTGAATAGAGTCGGGAGGGAGTTTGGAGGGCTCGAAAAAAAAGGAAAGAAAACAGGTACTCGAGACTCAGCATTGACCCGGGATCTTACCTGCTACATGTCGTTGGCCCAGCATGAGATTTTTCAACGGTTTCGGTATTGAAAAGGGATGGAGAAGTGTAGCTCGGAGATTCTGCTGGCTATTGAGGATAGAAGGGGAAAGCGGAGTACATATAGCGGAGAAGCAGCAGCCGGTGCCGGAGAATACAGCGGCCGCAGCCAGCGGAAGCCTTCAACCGACGTATATGCTGTTACATAGGCGCAGCAAGATTTTACGAATATCCGCGCATGGAATAGGAGACAAACGTGCTCGCGCGTAACTACGCTAATGCAGCGCGCCGCTAGGTACGAAACACTTTGTACGAGGGATCTCTCCTGAGGGCTTCGAACCGCTGATACACGACTCAACTCGCTCGTGCGGTGTGCCGACCAGTACTCAGTCCATATCGCGAAGTATATTTTGACCCACTTATAGAGTGATACGTGAAACTTTGTCTTGTCCATCCCGACTTCGACGTACGAAATATATATAATTAAAAAAAAACCACAAAAATCTCATCGAATCTTTGATTGTGTTTGATGTGTTTTCTCATGACTAAAAAAATCACATGTTATTAAATTTCAAGGGGAAAACAAGAAAAAAACAAGCCCTTGCTGCGATAATGAAGATGTTTAAAATCTTAACTACGGGTTTTGTCAATCCGATGAAAATCGAGCAAACAAACAAAAGTCTACGAATTATTGATTAAATTTACAGTGAAATTGCAAAACGTCGATATTTAGCTCACGCATATATTTATTTAAAAATAAAAGTCATCGAAACAACTGGACTATTTGAAAACCCTTGAATGACAAAAAGAAACGAAACCAAACATAGAAAACGTGCGATGTTTTGACAAATCCGATGAAATGAATGGGAGAATGCGATGTTGAAAAATTGGTTCTTCTGGAAAAAAAGAAGGGCCGAAGAGCGCACAGATGTGACACACTGACACAGAGAACAGCAAACAGTCGTCGACAAACTTTGTAACCGAGAAACCTTGAGGCGTGAGAAGGAAAATGGATAAGAGTATCGTCGCTGTTCGTGACAATAATAACACGTGTGTTGAACCTTGAATCGACTGCTCTATTTAGGATTCGTATTTGGGACATTAAATAGACTAACTTATGGAAGAAAAAACCAATCTCATAATTATAAAAATAACGCATCATCGACGTGCAGTGGCGAGAAACTGATCGAACGTTGACAACAAAACATTTTTCCCACTCCGGCAGCATCGAAATCGCGCGGCTTCCGCAAAACGCGTAAATATGTTGTGTCACCACGTATGCATAAGACATCGCGAGTCCTGCTCGAGAAAACCGCAGATAAGATTCTAGTGCGCGCGATAAACGGTACGCAAGGAGCTCGCAATTGCGAAAAGTGCGTGTTTCGATCGAGAAAAATTAAATCATATATTGAAATCCAAATCGCATTGCAGTAAAAAAGTACTCATCAGTATTCTTCTATATTCGTGGTAACGAAATTCTTCGTTAATCGATCAGGCTCTCCGCGATCCGTGATAAAAATTCGTCCGGTTAAAAAGCCAAAATTCGCGGATTCCATAAGACGGGTTCAACGGACCAGAAATTGATGGTCGGTGCGTAAATGCACGTAGCGCACATGTTCCGGTAAATGCACGGATGCGCAGCTGCCGTCACGAAGAACCTCCGTAAAAATTCGCAAAGATGCGACACGACGAAATCGCAAATGTATCGATAATACGACACGTTTGCAGGAACGAAAATTCCCACGAATCCGATGTGTAATATACGAGTATAATATACGAAATCTTATCGATGACTAGGAAAAGAAATTAAAAACAAAAGATCAACATATTATTCGTACAGAAAAGCATCGAAGCGAAAAAAAAGAATATTCGACGTATTATGAAGTTGCCCGCCATATGGAGAAATCCTTGCGGCATCGGCGTCGTCGTCGTCGCTGTGCGTCGAGCACGTGTCGAGTGAACGGTACGGCGACGACGAGGCGGATTTGTCGGGGGTCTCGCCGGTCCTCACCTCAAGTTCTTCCCTCCACGTGCCTCGCTGCTCCGGTGTACAATACAGGCATAAGCTCGGCGCGGCCGTAAGGCCACTACGTTAGACACGAGGTGTGTCTGAACACAACCTCAACACAGTCGAACGTGAGAACGACTGTGCGACAAGAACGAGGCGCAGACGAAAACGGCATGTATCCGCGCCGGTAGTGACTGTTCAACGTGAGACGCGCACCGAAAAGCAACGAAAAACCCGTTCGTCGTGACTCTCGCTCGCGCTCTCGGTGCCAACGTATTATACTAATTTATTTTTATCAATTAATTAATTTAACTCGCCGTCGAACATTAATTCAACTCGATTGACGCAATTTCTTTTTGATATAAAAAAAAAAATATCACAAATTAACGAGAATGCCAGACAAGGTTGCTCCCGCCGAAAAGCCATGCTTCAAAGTCATCGAGACTGAGAAGTCCGGCGAAGCGAGTGACGGCGTTAAGTTGAAAAAAGAATTGGGACTCTGGGACGGAGTGGCGATAATTGTCGGTGTTATCATCGGTTCCGGTATATTCGTTTCGCCAAAGGGTGTACTGAAAAACAGTGGCAGTGTCGGTCTCGCTCTTATAGTATGGATCTTTTCCGGTTTGTTGTCACTGGTCGGTGCACTGTGCTATGCGGAACTCGGTAAGGAAATATTTACTTATCAACGTTCAACGTTCTAATATTTTTCATTCTTGTTTCGTCGTATTTTCCTATTTTTTATGCAAGTTCGTGAGATCCGGCTACGATTAGTTATTACTAGGTTTTTACATTCCAGATACGAGTTTTCGTTCTTATCCTCTATGTCATAAATTTTTTCACATAACCGCGAAAGTAAAGCGCCTGCGATTTACACATTTGTGATAAAACGCGAATATAGCAAGTCCGTACTCAGTATCGAGCCCGGAACGGTTGCCGGCCTGTGCGGCCCACCGTGCATCCACCGAACATTCGAAGCCGCGTGCGCTTGACACTACCGCTGAACCTTGCGTCATCTTACTGTATTCGCTACTTAGCACGAAGAGTCAACGAACCATTCTGGATTTCGTAAAAAAAAAACTGTAACGCCGGATGTTTTTTTTTCTTTCAAGAATCATTCGTACTTATTTACTGTGTCATTTTGATTATAACGAAACGTAACTTTTCGCAGCGGTTCATTGATTTTTATTCACAATCAGCCCAAGCCGGCGAGGGCGAGACGGCGCATCGGTGCATGCGGATACTGAAACTTTTCGCGCTGTTCGTAATGCAGGCGACTTCAGTTTCGCGCGGTTATGAAAACTTCTCGAAAATCGGAATAATGATTTTGTTACTGTTATGACAATTGATTGTTATGATTACTATGATTATCATTGCAAAAGTTGTTTCAACATTGCATCATCGTATTCCACCTTTTAGTGGAGCATCAACGAGCACAAATTTAATGTTTTTTGCAGCACGCGAATCTGAATAGTGAGCCAATAATTCGGATTCAAGAATGAATGATCGTTGTCGTCACTAATTATAATGGCGCGTCTGGGCAAATGTTATCAATAATTCAGTCATCATTTTGCGATAAAATAGTCATTAGTAATCGTTCATTCGAGTTTAATAATAAATAACGCTTTATAATTGAGTACAAACACAATTGGCAATACGAAATATTTTCGAATGGTGCTCATTAAGGATATGATGAAATATCTGTAGGAAATGTTCTATATCAAGTCGGCGTGACGTCAGAAAGGCCTATTTATCTACGTTTAAGCGCACTCCATTGAGCTTTTTAGATCGAGACCCCGTACCAAGGGAACGCGCGTTTTGCGGGTTTGACAATTATCCTGACTTCAAAAGAATGCCGATGTTTGCTCGCGGCCTTTTAAAATCCTACGCCAATTGCGCTCCAGTTTTCCGAAATGTTTTCGATAATAAATACCATTTAGACAAGAAAAATTCGCCAATAGACCATGCATATCATGCAAACGACTATTATTTGTAAATATTGATATTTAACAATTAATACTGTACTGGAAGTAACGTAATTTCGTGTTTGCAAGTTTTACCAACAAAATCCACCCCGTCTATTTCTTGGTGAATTCTTAAAAATCGTATTTTATGGCAGACAAACGTTAAGGCACCCAGCAGTAATTTCGAAAAAGATTGCATCACCACGGCGTTTGTATAGTTTTTACTACTTACGTAATTCTTTTCGAAGACAAAATAACGAATTCGATAATTTTCAATTCGTGCACTTGTTTTTCTAGTGATATCCATTAGATCGCATGTTATAGATAATTGTTCCAATTACTGTTTTGCAAAATCTTGGAGAAAAATTGCATTCATATCTGTTGATCTGTAAGGATTATTTTAATCAGTCTAGCGCGACGGTAGTCAATGAAAGTAAAGCAACAGAGCGCATCCGATTGATTTCTTGTAACGATGATTCCGTCTTCAACTAGATATATGGCAATGGCTAGTAACGCTGCATACGATTGCTTCGCATTGACCTTCCGTCTTCGGAGGATTCCACTGAATAATTTGATTGTCATTTGAATACCGGAAGAATTTTTATATTTATCGTCTAATAAATCAAGGAACATATTAGTCGGTTTGATGAATGGCTGATAAAATCGTGTAACGTAGTGTCTATTAAGGCGAGCTTAACGATCGATGGAAGGAATGTTCTTTCCATCACACATAGTATGACGCGTAGCATTAGGAATCTTTTACAAACGAAAATTATCAATAAACACCTACGCTCGCAGGTTCGTTGATTGAAAGACTTTTAGAAAAACCGAACAGTTTACGAACCGTAGTGAGAGCTTATTTTTTGTTTATAAATATTTGAAACTTTTATTTTTAGTCTATAAACTTAATTGGCGAAATTCGACAACAAACTGTTGTTAATGTGATGAAAGACGATAACAATTGCGAATATTTTTCTTGAAATTGCAGGTACCATGATACCGAAATCTGGCGGCGATTACGCGTACATTAGCGAAGCTTTTGGTCCACTGCCGGCATTTCTGTATCTCTGGGTCGCGCTGTTCATTCTAGTTCCAACTGGAAATGCAATAACCGCACTCACGTTCGCCCAATATATATTGCAACCGGCGTGGCCGGCGTGCGATCCACCGTACGAAGCTGTACGACTCCTAGCCGCAGTCATTACATGTGCGTATACTTATCTCGGAATATTGTTATGCCAATTTTTCCGGTTGCACTCAGCCCGACGGGCGCGTTAAATAAATACGACGATGCTGCAAGCTGTACAACGCTTGGCTTGCACCGACATACGCAGCAAACCACCAAAATCCAACGACTCGTTTCGTTGAAAATGTATAACTTTTGAATTATTTGCAATTCTTTCAAGATTAATGCTAGAGCTTTGAAAATGACAAATCTCTAAACAATATTTCACAAAGTTAAAAGAGAAAAAAAAGTTATCTGTGAAATAAACTTTTGTTTGAATTATGGATCATTTTTTTCTGTATCCACTCGCAAATATGACGGGAAAAATTTGACTGAAGATTGGATTTTCAATCAGTGAGTATTTATTAAAAATTATTCGTGAAATTGCGTGCGAAAGCTTTCGTAACACGTTCGGGAAAACCTCGATTATTCTCTCAGCAACATTCTAGCGTCATATAAATAGAATCATAATTTCACAATTTCGAAATTCACGGACGCAGAAACAAGAATGTGCAATATCATGCATAAAGTAAATATTTCGCACCAGCGCTCGGCGCTGAGTTTGTCACGCGTTGCGTTAAATATAGCTGAAACGTTGAAGTTATTTCACGATTACATCGTGGCCCTTTTCTTATCCCCTTTAGCCGGTAGCAAATGGAAAATTATTAAACCGTGTCGATACGCGTGAGATAAATTTATTTTTAATGATTCGCAGGTTTACTTACCGCTATTAATTGTTACAACGTCAAATGGGCGACGAGGGTCCAAGACGTGTTTACCGGCACGAAGATATTCGCCCTCGTGATAATAATGGCAGCGGGTCTCTGGTGGCTATGCATCGGTCACACGGAAAATTTTGTCAAACCGATGGCCGGCACCAACGACCAACCGGGTTACATCGCCCTCGCCGTTTATGCCGGATTGTTCTCTTATTCCGGCTGGAACTATCTCAACTTCGTCACGGAAGAGTTGCAGGATCCTTACAAGTACGTGACAGTAAAGAATGGAGATAAAATTCCATCGACACGCTAACTATGTGATAAAATACATTTCTGTGCCGCCTGTACACGATTCGCCACTCGAATTATTCACGGCTAAACGCTGTCTCGTATCTCAATGATGGTGAATAAAGGCTCGGGGGGCCATTGGACGCGAGGCCAGGGACTGGTGAAAATTTTCTTTTGTGATTCGAGCACTCTCATGACCTTGCCGTTCAAAATCGTCATAATGATTACATTGCCGGCGACACAGAGATTAAAAAAAAATTATTCGAAAAAGAAACGATCGTAATCATTCGTTTACTCAAAAAAAATCGCATTTTTTTGTGTAAGATCTTCCAACCGATAAAGAAATAAAAAATTGACTTTGATTTGCTTTGCCACGCTGAATCGCCGAAAAGATATCATGTTTTATGGATTTTCGATGTACTAATCTCTTGGTTGTTTCAAATCTCAGGAATTTGCCGAAAGCGATTTGTATATCGATGCCTCTGATCACCGTCATTTACGTACTTGCTAACGTAGCGTATTTCGTGGTTTTGACGCAAGACGAGATTCTCGCCTCCAATGCTGTCGCATTCGTAAGTACACATTGTCGCTATTGTATAGATAGTTGTATCGTAAGTTACGAATATGAAGCTGTATAGATCCGTGTCGCAAACGGGTATTAAGGCCGTTCGTGACATTAATCCTGAAATTAAAGCGACCCCGACGGGCCATCCGACGTCTTCTTTAAACGCACAATTATCCTTTTCGCGTCGCTTTCGATGAGATCACGGCGCCGATATAAGAAAAACTTAGCGAACAAAAAAAACAATTCCATCACAAGATCGACGAAAGACGCGAGTAAAATTTTCAAATCCTCTATTTCTTCGTATGCTTCGGTTTAAATGTGGTTTAGAAAAACCTCTCAAAAATTTGTTCACTCGCAATTTTTCGGACTTTTCTGGATCCACTAAAATAACTCATTTGTTTCTTCCATTTTCTGAGTCTCATTGGAATGAGATTAAAATGAGTATCTACTATAATTAATTATAGATTCGCTTAAGGCCGCTTTGAATTAATGAAGAGAATTATTTTAAAAGGATTATCAACAGTAATGCAAAACGAATTATTTTTCAGACATTCGGTGACAAATTGTTAGGCGTAATGTCCTGGATAATGCCATTTTTCGTCGCGTGCTCAACATTCGGTGCTCTCAACGGTGCAATATTCGCATCCGCGAGGTTATTCTTCGTCGGCGCGCGAAACGGTCATCTACCGAACGCAATAGCGCTCATTAACGTGCAGAATCTGACGCCAATGCCATCGCTCATTTTTCTCGTGAGTACAATACGGTATCCAAATCGTCAGTCGCAGCGGGATTCAAATCGAATCAGAGATGTAATATTGTCGTCACAATGTAACAAAACAACGGACGGTAACCGATAGTCAACACGCGCGTTGGAAGATACGAGGAGAGTTTTATATATCGCCGACCGCAAGTATTTTATTATGACATCTTACGACGAGTCATCAAGTTTCGGGTTTCACTAAAACGCAAGAACTCGCTCCAATCGCTTCCATCAAGCAGGAATGCACTGCGTCGGTCAGCACGTTCCATAAATAATTGATTAAAAAAAGAAGCAAATTTTTTTCTTATTTCTGCAGTCGAAGAAATCCGTACGAAAGTTAGATTTTTTTTCTTGTCCCCAAAGGAAGTTGTGCACGAGAATAGAAAACAAACGAATTGCCCGATCAGTAGGATTGAATTAAAGAAATTAAATGTGAACTTTAGATTAGTATCAATTGGTAGTTCGTTGAACGTCGTATAGAATAATGTACTGACACAACGTTATTCTCGATTCGCAGTATGCTAATCGTATTGAGAGTAATAGATTGAAAGCTTTCATAGCGGCTGCGTGACGCGTCACGCGACTTTGTCGGTTCGCGAGAGCGGAAGCTACACTCGCCTCCTCCGTCCTTTGTGTGTCGTTTAATTCGCGCAATAGTTCGCGAGTTCTCAATCAGCACGAGAGAAAATTGAAAGAGCCAAGCTTCGTACCGTGCTTCGCCCTATGTATCGCGCGTACGTTCGAGGGAATTTTTGTCTTTTTATCTTCCAATGACGAATTACGATGACGATACGAGAAATTTACCAATTTAGACTCCGGTTCATCGTCGGTCGGTGGGAAAAAAATCATTTTTACTACTACAAACTGCAATCGCTGACGCGTTTATGTGCACTGAAACCTCCCATTCGGACCCTAAACTATAATTTCCGTCTCTAGTGCATTATCACACTTGCCCTGCTGATCATAGAGGATGTCTATAAGCTGATCAATTATGTGAGCTTCGTTGAAGCTCTATTCACCACACTCTCGGTCTCTGGCCTCCTGTGGCTCAGGCACAAAAAGCCCGATCTCGAACGACCCATAAAGGTACGATTGAATTTTTTAATCGAATTAAGAAATTAGTCCTTTCGTTCCGTCATTCGATTATCGACACTAAGCCAAAATTTATCCTGTTCCAATTGATTCTTCGGCTAAATTCTGAAATAGAGAATTCAAAAAAGTGTTTTGAAAATATGAGAGGATAAACTTTCTAATCGGCTTAAACGGCTTTTTCGGTAAAAAAAAAAAAACGGAGCGTAAGGGTTAATAGGAAAAATGTGATGTGTTTTCGGGAGTTTGTAAAATGTTCTGTACAATTTATCATATTGCAGGTGTCAATCGTATTGCCGGTCATATTCTTGATAATCTGTATATTCCTCGTCACGTTGCCGTGCTACGTTTCGCCGTTGGAGGTCGGTGTGGGAATGACGATTATCGTATCAGGCATACCGGTTTATTACATCTTCATTGAATGGGATAACAAACCGAAGTGGCTCGTGCGAGGTTCCGGTAAGTCAAACATACGTCATGGAAAAACGTATAGACACAGTTGGCCGATAGATATCGATTTGCAAGATCTTGCATACTGGTTTGATCGACAGACGATAATAATCTGAAACTACGAAAATAGTCTTTGGAATCATTTACGCGTAAATTGCTACCAAGTCATTAATTAGCTTTTTTTAGCGAAATTGTGTGCACAGTTTCCATTCCTTTATTTTTCCGTGTCCCAATGAAGCGGAAAAAATTGAGATGCGTGTCAATGCCCTCTTGCCATGCTCATTTCTACTAATTGCTGAAACTAAGTCGAACAACGCACAGACAAGAAATATCATTCCTTATTAATAACAGTAATTGTTCGCAGTGCAGAAATTTTCGGGATTTGTAGAAAAATGTCGAATACTCAAATATGCAATTTGTAAATCTCATTTGCTTGCACCAATCGAATTGGAAGACAGAAACATATCAGATGTTTCGATGCGTACATTCGGCATAATCAGAAATTAATGGGAATCCCGAATGGTTACATATTTGTTTATAAATGTATACGTCTTTTTCAGAAAATTTCAACACGCTCTGCGCAAAGACATTCATGTGCGTTCAAGAAGATAAAACCGACTGATCGACGAGCTCGCTAGTTGAAAATGTTAATTTATTTTTGGACAAATGATACGCAATGTCGCGGTTCGAATCGTATACTTTTCGTTATCTCCGAGTTCACACTCGCGTGATTATACGCGCGCAATCATTCCAGTTGGAAGAGTTGCGAAAAGACCTCCCGCAAGTGCCATTAAGTATTTATTAGATCGGTCGGATGATCTAACGCGATCCCGAAATGTTCGAATAAATCAAAACTCGTGGTTACGTAGGCTAATTCTATATGAATTAGCGGAAAAATCGATCACGAGCGCCTCGTTGGATCGCAATCCGCCTATCGTTATCAAAATTTCAAAAGCAATACACGTGGACCATGCTAATTATCGTATCATAAGCTAAGCATAATTTTTAGAATATCAAATTCACTTTGCTTGAGGCTGATTTTGGCTTCGAGATTGCAAAAACGCAGCGGTGAAATCGCAAACAAAAAAGAAGTAAAAAAATCGACAATGCGATCCGTCAATTAATCATTCCTTGTTAAGCCGCAGTTTACGGATGAATTTGCAAACGGACCTGTACAAAGTAACGCATAATAGAAAATTTAATAATTCATCGATCATTCGCGCGAATCGTGTCGAATTATCTATCGATTATACCGCGTCGCATGAGAAAATGCGCAACGGAAATATCATTCATCAGATCATTGCTACGCAAGCCTATATAATAAATTAAGTAGATCTTCGCGCAACGTTCGGAATGTCGTAAATTCTCGACCACTGTATCGTATTGTTACAACTAATTGTATATTTCATAGAACTTTTTATATGAAAATTGTCGTAGACAATACTCGGGACTTTCGTGAATTATACACTCGATTATATAATGATTTTTTGAACCGCGAACACGCGAATGTTGATGATACTTTAGCATGCACAAAGTCGACAATGAGTTGTATAATGTTACCCAGAGATGGGCAAAAGCTGAAAGTACGTACTCGGTGTACTCAAGTGTTAACGTACTTGAGCTGCTAGGTGATGCGGTATTCGTAGAGAGAATTCTAAGTAGTCACGCAACTTTTTAGATTGCGAACACCAAGCAGGTATTTATAGCTTTTGTCCAGCTCTGATGTTATCCGTTAATTTCTGCGCATTCATTGTATAAAATACAATTTGCGAGGGTGGGAAAAACGTTTTTATATTGTCGATCTGTACCAGCGCGCAATTTCTGGAAAATGAATTTATTCGAGGGTATTAGAATGTCTGATCCCGATGAAATCGACATTTTTCTAAATATACGAACCATAAACGAAGTGGTGACGTTTTATGAGTCTAATAAAAACAATAAAAATAAAATAAGAAAATAATAGTCATAGATCGAGTTGCAAGTTATCGCATTCGGTGTGAATGTATGATGACGCCCGCACGAATATGCTCGACTGTAAAAAAACTGAAAGGCTTTCAATTTGGGTTACAAAATAATCCCAGTTTGGTTTGAATCCTAATGCAGAAGAAAACAACGAAAAATAAATTGCATTACCGACAAAACGTGATCAAAAACTTATTTTTTGGCGGAAAATAACTTTTTGCTTGAATAGTATGTACCATAATTATTAACAATTTAACGCTTTTCTCTTTAACCAGTTGGAAATACTACGAATATCCAGAAACGCTAGTTTCTTGAGCAATAATGAATTTCACGAAAATCGTGGGGATGTGATTGATGGGTTGAATTTTGTTTTGAAACAACCCTTCTGTTTCAGCCTGGTTCTTTCGCGGTTATTTAACTCATAATAAACCCGCTTCTAAAACTTCGAAACATAATTATCGCTTGTGAAGGTGATTCTCATACAACCCAGAAACACGCTTGCATCGATACTCTGGGATATATTTAATCGAGTACAGATGTATTAGCGTCGTCATGAGCGACAAAGTGCACGAAAAATAGACAATAATCAATTTGCGTGTACGCACTTTTATACGCGCGACTATCGGATACCCCGATATGTACAATCCATTTTTTAATAACTAATACGTGAACTAACGTAGAGTAGGCCGCACTGTGGATTCATACCGAAACACGATTGATTGACGATCGCAAAACAATTGTACAAATGTTCTCTATATCATCTTTTTCCATGTAAGCTTTATACACCTACATTAAATTATAAATTGATTACGAAATATTGTGCCTTCGTCGATGATTAAGAAATCTATCTTCTTCACTCCCTTACAAAAAAAACATAACAATAGTAATTGTGATTATAAAACGCGGTTGAAATATACCATTTTTGCAAGCAAAATTGCACCAATTGTTTCGGACAAATGATAAGATTCAGTTTGGAACGTCACGAAGTGTTTCTCTTTTATTATAAAATACAGAGGACATTCGTTTCATTCTTTCCACTTCCGAATAATATTATTTATTTGGCACATACAGTATAATACTTGTAGTTTTGAGATTTTCATATGACTAGCAAAATGTTTTCGCTTTTTTTTTTTTTTTTGAAAGACAAATCGTACCGGTACATTTTTCTCGATGCAATAATACATGTTTCCTTTCGCGATTCGCCGCATATATATATATATTTTTTTTCCGTCTTTTCAGATGCTACCGGTAGCATCTTTTCGCATCGACAAATAATCGTGATAGTCGAGTTTATTGAGAATTCACAAAATGCGACATTCATGCGTATACAAGCTCGGTTGAATATTTCATTGAATTGCGTGAATTATTCGCGTTTTCATTAATACCATTGCTTCTTGTGGTTTTTTTTTTTTTTTTAGTCGATGTGACATAGTATACGGGTAATTATTTCGCGCGTCGTTTATACATCACTACGACAAATACTGAATTGTATGTTTTATACAACAACAACGTCCCTTTTGCGGGTCGATCACATGGAATTCGAGCGAAGTATATATAATTTTCTATTATTGGCGTAAATCGTGCCGCTCTTATTAACATTACATTTCCGTTCATAACTCACAGTTTCGTCTAAACACTACGACGTACCACGAAAAATTTATATTCATTAGCAAGCCTCGCGTTCGCTGAGGATAAAAATATTCTTTTCTTCAATGGCTTATCAGCTGTGCGTCTTTGAAAAAAGAAAAGAATCAAATCACTAGATCAAAATATAATCGCGATGATCTTTCGGTAATTGGTGAATACCGCGGAAACGGTTATCGACAATAGATTTGTGATCTCACTGCAACTAATTATTCGTAGGCCTGTCGGGTTCTCGCGGGCGGAGGAGGGTGGCTCATATCGTTTAAATTATTTTGCTCATTATCATCGATATATCGCTGCAAATCAACGAGCCTTTTTCTTTCTTCTTCCTTACAAAATATATATGGGACAGACTTTTTTATATAATGAACATTTTGGACCATCCCGCAACGACAACGGTTAAAACTCGAGAACGAAAAACCGAGAGGGATATCAACCCTCGGCGAGTGGGCGCGTTACCCAGCCATATTTCTCGTGCGTCTTCACGAGATTTCTGAACGATTCCTCCGCCGATCTTCTGTCGAACTCCTTGTTGTTCTTTGGCTTTCTCGCTACCCTTCCCTTGTAACGTATAGGAAAAATGTCTCGCGTTAGTTGTATCATGAAAGAGAATTAAGTAAAAGTTAGAAGACAGAAAATACTAACAAGAAACTTTTGAAAATAATAAAAAATGTCGCATTGACTTGAACAATGAAATTCCGACTAATGGGTAAAACAATGTTTTTTCAGAATCTTTCAAGGTGTAATTCTCTAAATCTTCCGAATTTCGAAAAACTGTGTCAATTTTTAACCCGGCACTTTTTAGTTGACAAATGAAAGATAGATAATAATTGACTATAATTTTTTTCAAAAGGATTCGAGAATGTGAAAGAAGTATCTTAATCTTAATTGCAAGATCGCAATGTGGTAAGAGGCTCACCTTTCCTTTCACTATACTGGCCGCAAACTGCGTTATAACAGCCTCGATGGTATAAGCACTGGCCCATCCGCGCGGCGTGAGCAATTCCATACATATGGCTCCACCCTCCATTACGAAGCCCTTCTCAATTCTCGGCGACACGACCCTCATGAAGGGTGGAGCGAATGGGAATGTCTCGGGAAATATGAGATGGAGCAATATGTGCGGAATCTCGAGCTCTATCATGTCAGCGGCGAGTTCGCTCTCCGGATCGATCTTGTGTAACCGGACGTTCCATTCGAAAAGATTGTCGCCCACGAGCTCGGCGGTAAACGTCGATTCCGGACGGTGCTGAGTCCTTTGAATTTCGCTCAACTCCTTCATCAAACGACGAAGTCGAACGCCCCTCTCTGGAATTCCAACAGTCTGCGAAAAAATTATAATATTCCATTGCTGAATTGTAAAAAAAGGTCATCATCCGTACCAGTTGCTAGCTCAATCGCAGACTAATCCACGATGGTTATACGGTTAAAAAAACAAATGAAAATAAGTAGTAACTGTAAAAAACAGCGTATTTAGCAAATAAAAAAGTGAACTTTTTTTTAGGCTGAAGTAAATTTTTTGAAAAATAAATTCGCGTCAATATTCATATTTATGGAGCAATATAATTATATTTAACTAATGGTGAGCGGACTGTATGAACTGATATTTTGCGGAAGTCACGATCACTCAAACGGTGACAAATTAATCTAAAGATGTGTCATATCGTTATGAATAATTGGATTTACCGCCGTGGCCCGATTTACCTGAGAACAACTGCCCGATGATTTCTTCGATTTGAAGAAATTACTGACCACATGACTAGCGCCGGGATTTTCCGGCAGTGCGGCCTCCGACGGTGTGACCGCGTCGGGACGATGATGACGACTTAGAAGTCGTCGCGAGGGCGAGCTCGTCGAACTGCTGCCGGCGCCTTCCTGCTCGGAGATCTTCTCCGACGGTCGAAATAGCTTGCGAAAGGCCGCGACAACTTTTTCCTTCGATCTCGTCGACATCTTCGCGTCGTCTACGCACTGTTCCAGTGAAGCACCCTCGAAACCGCTCGCTAATCTGACGATTCTAAAAAAAAATAACAAAAACATTCGACAGAATATACGACAAAGTTCTTCCGTAAAATTGTCGAAAAAATATTCGTCGCGATGAACGCATTGTTTTGTTATCCTTATTTTATCGGCCGCGTGTGTCGGTTACAGAGGACAAAAAAAAATACGCACCGTTTTTGTTACGCGATATGCCGAGACGCAAGAAATAATACGAAACGCAAAGAACGCTCCGACCCCCACTCGCGTTGCATCGAGAGAATCACCGATTTGTCACCAACGAATGTAAAGCGAATCATTCTTGGAACGAAAATATTTGCATTCAGTTGCTCTGTGCACGTGTTTCTTCTCGCTTTTTCGCGTGATCGACAACCGGTCGCCTTGGATTTATCGCGCTTTTTATTATCGCACTATAAGAATATTGCTCAAATTCGAGTATACCGTACGTATTGAATTCTGTAAAATATGTATTGAATAGCATTTATACAAACATACAATTGAAACTAGCGAATTTGTAAAGTACTCGATAGTTTTGAAAATGTGCCATCTATTATTTTAGGAACTTGTATTAAAAAAATTGATAATTTTGTCAATCAGTCAATTCGTCAGTTTGTGACACGTTTTTCGATTTAGCGAATTAACTGGACGAATCGTCTACGCTATGCAACAAATACATTTTGCTTTTACGATAAGTAACTAATTTCTTTTTCCGTCTTCGAAATCAACGCAATGGAGATTTCTTCCGAATACACGCAAATATGACATTCATTTTACCGCCATTATTTGTAAACATATGACGAAAATCTTCCACATCGCAGCTTCCACGGAAGACCCCATTTTCACGCCCAAACATTTTTTCACTATATGAACTTTTCGTAGCCTTTCTTTCAATTATAACAAAGTCATTCGACTCCTAGTCACGATACGTTTCACATCCCAATTGCATTCGACACAGCGGGAAATTTCTTCTTCAGAAAAACTTCAAAAAATACTAATCACAGTGTAAAAATTGCAGACTTGTTACCCTCGATGAAACATTCACTATTTTATCTTCATCGTTATCGCGTTTATCAGCTGTCTCTAGAGCGCTCTCGTCGTTTATTACAAAAAAGCAAATCTCTGCCCGTCGATGCGGTAATGTAACGAAATTTCGCCCGGACAGTGAGAAAAATAATAATTGATGATACTGTAAGACGGCTCTGATATTGTCAAGTGCCCTTCGAGTCCAATCGCCCGTCAAACTTCACGTAAGGGATGCTGCGTGTGTTCGCGGTGTGGCAGAACAAGATACGGCAATTATCGTTGCCAAAGCTCGTCGATACGATCCAAAAAGCTCACCCATATCGTCGTCACTGATACATTTTCCTCGTCGAACAACCGAAACGAATAATTTATCGGACAATTGTTTCGTCGCCGAGACGAAGATGTGTCCGGTAACGCGACGTCGAGTTGATACAGTTTCGAGGGTGCACTACTGGCTGACGCGAATGAACAGGGCGCAGTCTCCGCCCTCATTGAGCAGAGCGAACGAATGTGACTGTACAGAGTCCGGGGTGTAGAAGTGGCCGAAACCAACACGGGATAATAGCCGGGAGAGCGTCGAAGTATAACGTCAGCGTTGGTGGGAGAGAAAGGCATATCGATCCATCTGTATCGTTTCACACTGAATGATATATAACACTCGCACGGGGAGAGCTCACAGATCACGAAGCAACATTGACTTGGATACGTGCGCGATGCATAAATCTCTTTTGAGTCGCTCTTTCTTTTGTCTCACTTAAAATTTGTTCAATTCTGTTTTCTATTTTCAACTTATTTTAGTGTTATTTATTGATCTATTGATTAATGTCGACGCGAATAACAGTTTTTAAAAACCCGATCAAATTAAATAAAAATGTATGAAAATTAGGAATTTTTCAAATTGTCTACCCTTTTTCTTCAGAATGCATTTGCGAATGTAAGATATTTACATAGAAGTCAGAGCTTGTTGTTATTTGTCCTTCCACGGTACGACTACGTAGCTCTTGAGATATCTATTGGCGAACAAAAATCTCAGAGCCCGCGCGGTGAGGTACGCGAGCACGAGGAATATCGACAAAAATTGCATCCATGCCCACTTGACTTCGTCCCAAAATCCGGGCTGGTAGTGTATCGATTCTTCGGAATAGAAAATCTCCCCCGATACGTCGACTGGCTCTTCGTCGGAAAATCCTGTTTGCCACGTCACGCGCGTGTTCGCGAGACTCGCCGATACTGAAAACAAGCGACGTTCGATTATCGAAAGATTCGTTAGCACTGAACAAACCAGAGAGAAGAAAAGAAATGCTTATCAACTACTTACATTTGTTTCTTGCATTATCGGACAATATTTCGGACAGCGATTTGTCGCCTACATCGATACTGTAGTTATACATTTCGGGAAAGTTGTCCACTCTCAGTAGACTTCGTTGATTCAACTTTAGATCGCCGATGAAGTGAACGTTCTGCGCGTCGTGAAGCAAGGAACAATCGAACGCGATCACGGTCTCGATTTTTGCTTCGACGATTTCCTGAAACGTCGCTCGGTATTTGTTGAATACATAACACCACATGAATGGCATTTTTTTTATAACGGAAATAAACAAGAATTTGTTTATTGTGACGGAATCAATCAAAATTCTGACCTTCAATTCGATCCGAAAGAACAGTAACAGTCTTAGCGAGCGTATCGGCTGATCGGTGTAGAAGCGCGCATGAATCTTGAGAATGTCCTTTCTTCTATCCTTATTGACGTCTGCCTCTTGAACCTGAAAAGTGAAAGACGCAACAAAAAAATCATCATCCATCGAAAAGCATCTGGATCGCTTAAAAATACATACCTTCACGATCGCACAATCGTCCGATATCGGATTGCTCTTGTAAGTTGGAAAGGTCGAGCAAACAATTGGTTCGGCGGGAAAATCCTTTTCCGCTACGAGAAAATACCTGTGCATGAAATTCACCGAAGGTCTCTCGATGTGAAGACGATTCTTCATCCAAAAACCTGGCAAGTTGAAGGGCACGAGCAGTTGATTACGAAATCAGACGATTATTGAAAAAAAAAGCATCGCACGCCTTTACCTCCTGTCTGATAGACAATGAAGAGTGGAACAATTATCGTAAGACACGCTAATATTAACACGATGAATGTACCAAGTGAGAAAAATCTTGTTTTGTATTTATAAAGCACCGGACACGTGAACACGTCGAGCGTCGACATGTTGGAGCATTGTGTTGCGGAGTGCTCGTTGTCTTGGCGACGCGTGCAGCTAAGCGTGACTCCCTGCGTGGCTCTTAGTCGGCTGGACACGAAAATTGTACGACCGGCGCGGTTCCACATCGCTTGCGTTTTAAAAATTGTGTTTTTCGATGTTCAACGATATCGAGCACATCGCCGCGAAATACCGAAACTGAGTATTTTTAGATAATTTTTTTTTCGTTAAATCGCCGAACCCTTTCGAGAGTTAACGAAAGGATCACAATCTGGACTAAGTCATTTACATTCGAAAGGCAAATTTATGGCGTTTCCAATTTTCAAAAAAAATCGATGTTTCTATATCGTTACAATAATAATAATCGTTGAGCTTCAGTAATAACTTTTATCGCCTTTCTACAAAACAATGACAATTATCAAATATTAAGATATTAATCAATTACTCATATTTACCGGTTGGCTAATACTTTACACGCGGACTTCGCAAATTTTTTGTTTCACGATGAGTCCTAAAATGTCTTGGACTTTTGAATACTTATATAAAAATAGAGGACAAATTCGCAACCACGCTCGACACACATTTGTACTTTTCGTTGTTTCCTTTCGCCGTTCACATCACGCGATATTGTCGAGATCGATATCCTCGAAATCTATGTCGTCGAGATAATCGTCCGAAAGTTGTTGCGTCTCAGCGACAGTTTGATTATTCGTAGAAGGCGTCTTCGACGCATTGCTCGACGGTGATACTGTGACGAAAGAATCCATTCTCGTCTGACCCCTCTTCGGCGATTCGATTTCGTCCGCAGTCTTTTGCTCCGACACATCGGCTTTGTTGAGACAAAAGTTTTGATCGAGTCCAGCTTTCGTCAAGACGCCGATCTTTTTTTGTATCAACGGCCATAGATGATCGTCCGCTGTAGATCTTGCGACCAAGTATTGAATTACCACACTGTTCGCCTGGCCGATCCTGTGCACTCGGTCTTCGGCTTGGCACAAAATCTGAAAGAGAATTCAAAAAATATATACGTTGACGAGTTTTCAGTTTGAGATTTGTCATCCAAATTATTGAACTGCATATTCATTATCTCAGTAATTTTGTAATTGATATTATATTCGATTGTTCTAAAAAACATATTCCAATTAGTGGAGTCAGTTGTAAGAACTGATAGTAGAGCAATAATATTATCATTTGTTGAATGGATAGTTATTGTAAACGGAAAAAAACTAGCGAATGCTTTAAAGTGCACTGAAAAAAAAATGTTGGAATTTTATTATTATATGCAATCGATTCGAGTCGAAATGGAAAGAAGCCTCGAATACATCAATTTCACTGAAGAATTTGACGGTATAAACAGCCCCGTACGCACCCCAGGATTCCAGAAGAGCTCGGCGAAGACAACGAGCTGAGCGGCGGTCAGTGTAATTCCGGCGTTTGCTGCCGTTATCGACAACACCGCGACTAGACAATCGTCGGACTCTTGGAACGCGTCGACGTATTGTTTTCGTTGTTCAGGGAGAGTCTTTCCGTCGATGCGGATGAATCTGAAATAAAGATAGATATCGAAAAAAATTATAATGATCAAGAAGATATACATTGAATTATGTGGAATTCCTAATCGACTTACCGAATGCCCTTGGATCGCAGAAGTTCCGAAATTCCATCGAGAACATTCTGATGATGCGCGTAGATGAGGAACTTTTGGCCGTTTTCCAGTAGATCACTGACGTAATTGCTAAAATACGTACGATATCGGTATTAGAAGAAATAATATCATTTTTTTGTATCTCACCACAAACTTTACATACCAGACAGCTTTGATTCTCGTGTCGCTGGAATCGTGATAATACTGCAAGATCGCGTTATGCCTGTCTTTGTTGTTGAGGTTTGAACCATTCAACTGTTTGGCAATTTCTTCGGCTTCCTTGGATCCCTTTTTGATCAACGCCGGATCGAGAATTACGACTTGTCTGCAAATGAATTTCGAATCATTTAGTCGAAGGCCGTGCCTCACTTCATAAGCAATATAAGATTTTTTTTGTACACCGAATAACAGAAGCTAATCAAAGTGACGGCTTTTAAATATTCCGATACAGATGTATCGAGCAATTGAATTTTTTTTATAGCAATTGGAATAAGATTTCGGTTGAGTTGCGTTTACCTGATCTTCGACGGGAGCTGCTGAAGCACTTCCGTCTTCAAACGCCTTATTAAGCAGCATGCTCGCAAGAGTAACTGCAATTCCTGCATGTTCGTCGAACCGGAATAATCCCAACCGAAGGCTCTCTTCGTAGCGCCGCAATAGCGCATACCGTAATCGTGAAATCTGAAGTAAAAAAAAAACACATTTTCAATTAATCGAGTGTCGTTAATTAAATTATTTGGGGCATTTATAATAGCGCAAATACGATGAACCTACCCCATGAACGACGGGATAATCATACTAATTTGGGAATACAGTTCGATGGGACGCGATAGAGCCGGCGTTCCACTGAGCAGAACCACGCGACGAGCTTGCGCAGTCATTCGAGCCACGGCTTTCGTTCTCGCGGCTTTGAGGTTTTTCACGGAATGGGATTCGTCCTGAAACGCGAATAAGCACAATTCGTTAATTTACTTATGTCTGCCCACGAACATTTCCAAATATTTCTGTTACTCACCAGAATGACGAAGCCGTAGGATTGACTCTCGAACATCTCGATAGATCTGACCAACAAGTCGTACGAGATTATCGTTATTTTCGAACTTCCGACAAAATCTTTGCCGCTCGTGAACTGATGGACATAGTGAATCGGAACGGAGGGAAGAAAGTTGTAGATTGCCTCCGACCATTGGTATCTATACAAATATATCGCAGCGTTAACATTTTTTTATACATACTTTAGTCCACTCAACGACGAGATCAAATGTGGAAATTTGTTACCTTACTGACGACGGTGTAACGATCAGCAAAGGCCAGTCCTCGCGATAATAATGCGCTAAGGCTAAAGCTTGCACAGTTTTCCCGAGACCCATATCATCCGCTATCAAGCAACGACCCTTTTTCGATATGCCGTAACTGTGAAGAAAGAAGAAAAAGAATTACGTCCGTGTTTAATTGTTATTAAAAAAATATCCATTTCATTTTGATCGCAACCATTTTTTTTTCTTATGGTGTTTGCATGAAATGAATGATGATTTTTTAAAAATATGTTCAAAATACGATTTTGTATCAATAGAATCATTACCAAACGCCTTCGCGTTGAAAGGGCATGAGACTCTCTCTCAATTGGGGATCGATCCGTGACCAATCTACCGATTGAAGGTCTTCGTGTTTCGTATTCAGATTCGTCTTGAAGATCTGTAAAGAACGATTCAATTCATAATTCATTTATTCGATTGAACAACGTTCCGCTTGGGCTATTTACGACGAACAATCGCAATATTTTACCTGAAGTACGTATCTCGGAATTGCCGCTATGATTATTTGCGGCCGGAGCTGCATACATTCCGTCATCAACTTCTCGTACTCATTTATGTGGAAATTCCACGTTTTCGTTTTCTGATCTGCAAAAAAAATTGTATGAGCCCGAATTATTATTTGTTCGTCTCGCAGGTGTTTCGAACGTTTGTCTGAACGTTATGATTTCAAGTTCTTGTGTGTTTTAATTGATCAAAACGAGAGCAATCTTGTTTAAAGCAATTTATAATATATAGCAATATTACAAATTAATAAGTTACATTCATTAAAAAAAATCTAGCAATATAAGGCGTTATCGATTTGACAATTATTCACCATCGAAATGGCAATTTTTATACGAATGTTTCAAAGCAAGCAACCAAAATGCTATCAACAAATTAGCGAATCAAACCATTTTTTTAATCTAAAAAAAGTAACAAAAAAATTACTAGCATTGCATGCAGATTCAAGTGGGTGTATTTAACTTTCAATGAATAAAAAATAAGGAGGCAACCTCGAAAAAGTGGCAGAATCTGAATCGACCCGATGAAAAAAAAAAAAAACCCTAACTCACCGTACAATCTGCTGGGTATCGTTTTGAATAGTTCTATGAGTTGCTGATTGTAATCGACTTCGACTGTGAATCTCGATTCGCTGATCATGGTACATTTTCCGGTCAGCGTTTGACTAGTGCCAAAAAAGTTCTGCGCTTTGAGCGGACTGAGCCTGTTGTCGCGTTTGGGTGTTCGCATCGCCCCGGAAGTACCTTTGTTGTATTTGTATCGCGACAGATCATGCGATTTATCGCCGCCACCGCCCGAACTCTGTCCATTCTGTCGATTCTGACTCGACGCGATGTTCGGTCTGACGTTGCTCGAACCGGAATTCTGATTTCTCGATTCTTTCTCTGCCTTGCGCTTTAGAGCGAGCAATCGCTTTTGTTCTATCTGGTCTTGAGAATAAATGGTTCCTGTAAAGAATCATATGAAAATCAATAAAAAACATTGTCAAGGAGAAAATGACGAAGATGATTTTGTCATTTTGCTTGTCAAAAGTTTTCGAATATCGGAAAACATCGAACGATGTTTCTTTTCGTTCTTTTTCAACAGAAAAGACATATATTTATTTTCGATAGACGGTGTGAAAAAAGATAACGAATTGAAATTGAGGATTTATGGTCGCGAAAGGCATTTATCGAATTTAAAAGTAAAAATATGGCACGTGACGGTTTGTTGTGAATGGTAAACAAATTTCACTTAACCTGACATCGTCGAAGCAGGACGGTGGTTGTGACGACTTCGCGGTTAAGAAAGATCGATTTTTTCAACCACTGGTACAATTAGACTCGTTCATATTGATTCAGAAACTTTGATAGCACGTGACAACGTTCAACGACAAATTTATACGACGATACGTTTGTATGTTTTCCTTGGCAAACGTCTGCCGGCCGTAAACATATGACTTTCACTGTTTTTACGCGGGCGAACTTGTGCGCACTGTCCCCGCGCATCGATGTTTTCTTTATTTTCTGTACCCCGTTGTCCGGCGGTAATCAACAATGTGAAGAACTTTCGGCGTCCGGATCGCAGCTCTCGGAGACCGTAAACGCGAAAAAAGTAAAAATTATTTCCGACAATTGTTAATTTATTTTTACGCCAAGTAGCTCTCAAACGTTCTGGCCCGCATTGAAACGATTCTCACGTTTTGGAGACGAGAGTTGTTTTTTTTATCAGCTGTTTTTCTTTTGTAGACATGCGAGTACTTTTTTCTATCAAAATGAAAACACGCAAAGTACGCAAAGGATTAAAAAGTTAGACATATACTGATCGAAGATGTGTATAACATATTCATAAAATTCGTATTGTTCCCGCCTTACGTTTTCGTCTTCGCCGGCTTTCAATCGCTCCGAATTTTTGTGTAACGTGACGTGAAACATATTCTCGGTGTGTCTCTCTCGCTCCGCCCGGAACGCCGATCGCGCTATCTCTCCCGCACTCGTACAAGTTTGACATCATCTCAAGCAAACGTGTTACGAAGGTTACAGTGACTGAAATTGGTCCCAAACTACTTTTCAGTCGTCCGCTGCAAAAGTTCTCTTGACAAAGATCCACGCACGTGGTAAGTGATACTCCGGTAAAATTTTCCAATCCGATCGGAATCGTAATAACAAACATACGGAACGCGAGGTGTCAAAAAAATGGGTCAAACTCCATGCTTTTTTATTCTCTTTTGAAAATCGCGTTTTCAGCGATAATATACTCTGTATACTTTTTTCCTCGTTTTATATCTGCGAACACATTTCTGATGAAACGCACTGACATTTACCAAAATTAATTGTAAAAATTATATAAGTTTATGTAGAAAAAACAGAATAAAGAATCCAAGATCCAAGAATAAGGAAAAAATTATGTTTCGGCCAAGGCTTACAGAGAAAAAGCGAATATAATGCTGAATATTTTTTTTCATCTGTTCGTCATGATATAGGAATCGCTTAGCCGCAGCGCAAATGGACGTCTTGGAGCCAAAGTCAGTTTGGGTGGAAGGAAGACGTTACAGATTCTTCGACAGCGACGTCTGGTCAGCCAAGGATCATGCCTCGACTCCCTATGTAGAAGACTCAAATCCACAGGAATTTAGCGACCTTAACGAAGATACGTGTCCCTCTGACATAGACATAGTGTCGATCGATGGTGGCAAATACAAACATTCGTTTTACGTCCCTAAGTACATTTTCGTTCAATTGAATTATATTCGCCTCTAGTTTGATAGAATTCAATGTCAAAGTGTTTTTTTATTTCAAGGGTATTTTTTGGATATCTCATAGGTCCACATGGGATGCAATGCAGAAGCTTGGAACGCGAAACTCGAACATCTATATCCATACCGTCCAAATCGAGCAAAGATCGTGACATAGGTAGGGATCAGTGACGATACTGATAAGTATGGCAAAAGTCGAATTTTCGTCTCAATATTCATCTACAACTTTTTTTGTAAATTATTGCTAGAATGGCGTAAAAAAAATTTCAATTATTTTGAATCTTGAGCGAACATTCGAAATATTTCATTTTGTTTTGAACGCGTGTGTTCCCAGTAATAACTAGCGCAAGCCGCACAGCTGTAATGTCGGCGAGACATCGACTGAATCTGATAGTCGAGAGTTCTCGAAAGAAACTCAAACCGACGCATTTCGTTTCCATACCCATGCGAGACGAGACCGTTGCGGCGAATTTCGAAAAATTCAAGAACACGGTGCTGAACGAAACCGGCAAAGATTCACGGGGCGTGCAAGAGGGTATATTTCAAAAACCCGAGAAAATGCATCTCACACTCGGAATGCTGTTGTTGGTGGACGACGAGGAAGTCAAAACGGCGATCGAGGCTCTCGAAGAGTGCTGCGAAACGATAATAAAGTGAGGATACTTTGGATGAATTTAAGAAAATTCCGATGATTATTGCAATTTCGAGATATCAACAGAATCTTACGTTTCAGACCAATCGCCAAAAAGCACGGTCCCATAAAGATAAAAGTGCAAGGACTGGAGTACTTCAACGACGATCCGACGGAGGTCAGCGTTCTCTATGGCAAAGTTTCGTCAGAAAACAATGCACTTCAAGAATTGGCAGAAAAAACTGTCGAATATTTCGAACAGAGAGGTAACTTCGGTATTGGTAAAGTTGCGATAAATATTTTTAAAGATATTTGAGGATCGAATACGACGTTTCGTGTGTTCAACAGGTTTGATGAGAAAAGAGCACGAGAAGCTGAATTTGCATTTGACACTGATGAACGCTTCATTCCTGATGGACAAAGACAAATCGCACTCGCAATCGCTCAAAAAATTCGATATAACTAACATAATGAAGGTAATCAAGCATTCCAACAGACATCAATGTTTCTGTTTTTTCTTTCAATTCTTTGATGTATTACTTTTAAACGAGTAATCTCCGTTTCAGATGCACAAGGATTACTATTTCGGTGAAATCGCGTTGAATGCGATACATTTATGTAATCGCGGGGCCAAACGCGAGGACGGTTATTATACGATAACGTCGGAAGTCCATTTAGAAAATTGATAGCCTTGGCTCGTTGCCAAAAGTATCGATGGATTAGCAAATAATACAGTAAAAACCAGATCCCATATCGCGGGATTGTCTAATCGACAGTGTACAGAACAAGGCCACGAATAAAAGCTAAATTATAGCAATAAATTATAAATACAAACAGAGTCGCCTACATTGCTTCGAAGCAGCTCTATCAACGTCTACGTTTCGCACGGAAAAAAAATGAAACATTAATGATCTATAATCTCGCTTTCTTAAATATTATCTGTTAATATGATACGAAAAATACAATGAGATGAGGTACGGCCATCCTCGACCGATCCTTTGCTCACTGGCATTCTAATTCTTTTTTGTCGCATTCCTGCTTGAATTGTCTAAGCTTCGCCATAGTCTTCTTGAGTTGCGTGGGACCGAGGGAGTTTTCTTCCGGTTCATCCACCATAGTCATAGTCCAGCTGCGGGCGCGATACGCCTTAAGGTAGTACGACCACGTGCGGACGAGCTCGAAAAACGTCGCGTCGGAATGCTTGCACTCGATCGTCCAATCGATAAGTGGATAAAGTCCCGAATAATCGCACAAACCCCTCAACAGGTTAGCGAATTTCTTGAAATCGCAATATCGCAACACGGCAGTTAGGCAACGACAAACTAAGTTCCAGTCTTTCGGCGATGCCTGCAGCGTGGCAATTTTTTTCGTTCAAAATTTCATGTGCGATGTATACAAATGTTTCAGATTAAATTTTTTTAATCTTACCCTGGAATGCAAGAGAAGCAGTTGCCGATACCAGGCGAAGATGGCCTTTTCCGCTGCCGCGTCATCTTCGAATTCGCAAGAACTGACGATTGGTTCGACGATCGCGATTTCGGGATTGACAAGCGCCAGCAACAGTCTCATAGCTGCGCGAGAAAGGTCGCGCGACGTTCTCGCAAGTAGAACAAGAATTTTCAGCGGTTCGAGTTTCACGATTGCTTGAGCATTGCACTGAAATGATCCAAATTCACGGTTATCGATTGAGAGACATCAAAAATTAACATTATGCGAAATCATTGCAGCTACTAGTTTACCTCAAGCCTGAATTTTGTTTGGGCCTCGACGATGGATACCAAAAGATCCAATGAGGCAGCTGCGAGTTGATCATTGTGCTTTATAAATGCCGCGTCCCTCAACGATCTCGCCAATTCCAAATTGTCGAGACAAGTGTGCGCGACTGATCAAATATAACATGTATATTAGTTACCTATTACTTCGATACAGAACTGCCATTTAGTAAATTTACAACTTTCTCGCTATATTTGCAACCATTCCGACTATACCTTTCGTATTGTTACGCGCCGACGAAACTTCGAGCAACGTTCGAAGATATTTGACGAGCAGCGTTTCGAATTCCTCATCTACCGGTTGGAGCATCAACATGTTCAGAAGGCGAACAATCGATTGTCCGTCGATTTCTTCGATGTCGTCGCGCGTCTCGAGTTTCGATTCAGCGGAGAGTTTTAGGAGGCCTTTCGCGCCCGCTGTATCGCAAATGACAAGTATTGTGCAATTTTTGTATTCCCATAAGTATTCTTATTAAAGAGTTAATCATCCGATTCTCTAAAAATAATCCTCCTCATTCCTGTTTCAGTTTAGCTCCTAACAACGGATATTTTTTATTCTAGCGCGCAATTGCTACCATTTTTGAGTCATGAGCATTATCATAAAAGTATATCAACGAACTCAATGGGCCACACTAACAAATATGAGTGTACTCATTCAAATCATACCGAGATTTTCGGTAATGATGCATGAAGATAGAGCTCTTGACAATGCTTGCCAAACGAGAACATCGATTCGCTCTTGGAATCGGTTTTCCTTTTTCAACTCTTCAACGTACCCGAGAGCTTTTGTCACGAACTTTGCTGGGCCCGTTTCCACAAAATTCTGCAACAACGAACGCACCCGGGTGCAAAACAAAATAAGCACACACTGAATAAGCTGGATAGTTCGAAAGGTTCGAAGAAAAAGAATTTAATCCCATCGCACGATTATACAAAAGAGTGCTAAAAGTGAAAAACTTATACTTATTTCTATCGTCGACTTTATAGATGCACACTATAAGAAAAGTTTGAAACGGTATCAGAAAAGTTTGAATAAGTTCGCATACCACGAAACAATCCGCGATAAAATCATATTTCGCTGACAACAAAAGAGTTCCAGTGTCGCCATCGAACTCCACCCACAAACGAATAATTTTTCGTTTCAATTCCATCGGGAAGCCTTCGCAGACGATGCTATGCTCGACGATCGCTCGGTGATACGTGTAAAGCTTCTCCAGGTCGTTATTCTCCAGTAGAACAGCGAGACGTTGCTCAGCTGCTTTGCTGTCGCCGATCGATTGGGGTTCGGCATGTTCTACCCACGAAACCTGATAGAAACATCGAACGTCGTATTCGTTAATGAGTCAGCGAGTTCCGAACGAACGTTCCGTTAAAACCTTACCGCGAACATAAGCCATACAGCCTTCAGAACGATAATCGGTTCCGTCGTCACTCCGCGAAGCAATTTTCGAATTAGCATCGGTAACGAGAACATGCTGTGGCTGCACAATCAGAACGTATCGATAGATTTCTATATATTCAATTAATCTAGAATACCATCTAAAACATGAGCATACTCGGCAGTTCCACGGACGTGGTGATACATCGTGATTGCAAGAACGTCGGAGCTTATATCGTCGCAATCGAGAATACTTTCGAAGTTATTCGAGTAAAGCGGCCGTTCCACGCTTTCGAATCCGTCGTATAGGTAATTTCGGAATTCAACGCGGTTCTGCGGCGAGTCCGCGGTCGGAAGAGAATCCGTCGAGAGATGAGCGATCACCTCGGACACCAAAGAGCACATCGAATCTCGATCCCTGGGAGAAGCACAGAACGATAATGTTAGAATATTGCGAGAAAATTTTATGGGCATTCAATACAATTATTGAAACTGCGATCGAAGAAAAGAAAAACCTGATGGGAAATGGAATCGTCAAAAGATACTTCAAGTATCCGTTCGCGACGAGTGAATTCGCTATCTCGTCGGTATCGCAACATTTCAACATCATTAGGTGTTCCAAACACTCGACGATATCCTTCACGTACACGTCGGCTTCTTCTTGTTCGAACGTAATCGACTGTTCGAGGAAAATTTGAGCAAAAAAATTAATGAAATAGCAAGTACATGTGCGTGCACGCACGAGAATTACGCGTGGAAAAATCTTCGGTAGTTTTAGCTGTGGAATCGAAATCGGAACTTTCTTCTAATTCATACGCGCGTAATCCGAGTCGGAGAGGCTCCTACCGTTCTAAGCGAAAACGGTCTCAACGCTTGTTCCCGATAGGTTGCACATTTTTCATCTGCAGAAGGGCTCTAACGCTTTATTAGAACAGTTTGCAGTTCTTTTTACTTCATTTTCAAAGCGGCCTTAATGTTTCGTGTGAAAGCACTTTGCATTTCATTAATTAGTACTCTAAAAGAGCTTCAGCACTTTTAGAAACCGCCTAGCATTTTCTTTAATAATCATTCAGAAGAGTCGTAATACTTTTGGAAGACCCTTTGCATCTGCAAGCCTCTACGAAGATGTTTCCACATATTATCATTGCTCTTTGTTTTTCTATCGCATCGGCCTGATAGAAATTAAAAATCATATCAACAAAGAGCCTACCTTGAAGAGAGGCAACACTGTTTCGACCATGACCTTCGAGATCAATTCGGCGAATGCCGCTCCGCCGAACTGGGCTGCAGTTGGCGTTACTTCCGCGTCGTCATCGTGGCAAAATCTATCCAGTTTAAAAGAATCTTCGATCAAGCATTTTCGAAAAGAGTCACAAGAATAATTTTTCTTTCTTTGTTACATCCAATTGCAAACCTTGTGCCAACAGCGCAGATGGAACAAACGACTCTCAAAGCGCGGCGAGATGTGTGACCGTCGTCGTATTTCTCATCGATTATCATTTGGATGGCCAACAGCAAATCGTCAAAGACGAAGAACAAGTCGCCGTGCGTTTCCTCGTCGTATCTTAAATCGATCCATTGTGCAACCAGGCACAACAACTTTCCGGCGAACAAACGCAGAAGGTATTTCGCCGATTTCGATGCTTTGAGCAGCTTCAAAAAACGCAATACGTCTTTCGGATCTCTGATTCTTGGTATGGGATAATCCATCGCCGTGGCTCTTTTGAATAAATGGAAATGAAATTGAAATAGATCAATGCTTGTTCAAGCTATCGTAATAAAAGAAAATTAAAACAATCAGAAGATGATCAGAATATCTTACCCGTTGAGTATAACATAAAGCGTATACGTTACCGAATTCAATTCGGTTTGGTGACATTCAGGTTTCTTCAACATGAAATGGACTATTCGGAAAATCGATTGAACAGCCATTTTTCCAAGGTCGTGATCGTAAAAATTTCGGCTGTGTCTGAGGTCGTCGAGAATAACGAGTATCGAACTACAATAGTAAATTGTTTTTCGGTAATTTTTTAAAGCGTTTTAGTTATTTACAAAAATATAAAAATTAATCAAAGAACAGACAGAAACAAAAAAAAAACAAAGAAAATTGCACTTTCATAGAAGCACGTTGAAAAGAGTGATAACTTACTTTTTGTAAATAACAATAATAATATCCTAATGAAAAAGGAGATTTGCTTTCACTCAATGTCACAGGTTTTTTCTTCTTTTAATATGTACAATTCAAATGAACGTATATACACCACAATTGCATCGATACCAATGAAATAAATAATCAGTATAAATAATAAATATGACTCTTTGTTTTTAATATTGTACGAGTAACGAATGCTTCGTAATGAATATAAAAATATTATTGCGCAAGCTACTGACATAAGGACACTTTGTTCTGTTGCTGATCCAGTTTCAAACAAATCGATTCATTGATTATTTATAAAGAGTCAGTGATAAATTTTCATGCGAAATTCTAAACATAAGACAAAAAAAAATTACAACTTGTCTTCGGTCGATCTGCTGAGTTGAGCAGACACGATCGAATATAACTAACATACGTGAAAATCTCGCCGACCGAAGAGCCGAGTATTTTGCATAAATGGAGAGCAACGTCCGACGAGATCAGTTCCTCAATGAAGCATTCCCGGCTTTCGTCCGATGCCCTTCTCAATATATCTTCTATCCATTTAATCGCGCTCATCTGCAAAACGACGCGTATTCCACAGGATTTTATCTCATTTTGCGAGTAAAACATCGATATTTATCACGATAATATAGCTGCGCGAAAGTTCGTTACCTTGGACGTGGCATCGTCGATCAACAAACGCCCTTTGATGTCCATTATCGTCGACTTCGTTTTGTTCGCATTGTCGAAGTAATTGATTGAATTCATTGTTGCCGAAATACTCGCTACAAGAATGTTCGCTTCGATGACAATGGAACTGTCGTCAAAGCGAGAAAACACTATCGTAGTTTCTTAAACGCAACGCGACGCCTTCGTGACCTTGAACACGATCACGACGAAAAATATACGAAAGAGTCAACAACTGCACACTTCGGAAAACTTAAGATTGACGGTTTGGAATCGTATATATTAGATTCATCCCACCGCTCCTTCGATTGTCATGTGACGTTATATATAGCACATACCGAGCGCGGATATTTGTTGGACCCCAAAACTCGATCTTTCAACTTGTTGAACGATCTTCGGTACGATATAATAAACTATTCAACTCCGTACAAAACTCGTCTAAAAGTCACGCAAATGTGTATTAACGAATTTTGGCGCGCAACGCGATTGTTATCGGTCAGAACGCGGCTAAGAAGGATTCCGGGTCGTGCGGTCGAGCGCAATGACATTTGACTGCCGAGATTGGCTCAACAACGAAGTTTATGAACAATCTGCGTGCTTATGCAATTCCGGCCGACACGGTGAGTATCGCATAGACGTTGTTTTCGCCCTTTAGACGATTAATTTCCGATTTCAGTGCTTGAACATTCTTTTTCTCTAGCTCTCAGTAAATCCTCGAGAAAATATATCGAAAAATAACGCTACCTGCGTTACCAGCGAGCGATATATCGTCGGAATTGTTGTCGTTTCTGTATTCTCTGCGGTGCGTCCGGAAATGTACATACTCTCGGTAAGATAGAAAGAGTGCGAGTGATGCGCCTGTGCGTACGCTTGAGAGAGAAACTGAATGCCCGAGTGCGATTTCCGAGCGCGCCTTCCTAGTTCGCTGCGTTGTTTGGCGCACATGCGACGGGTTCCCGAAAACCCACGTGCTCGGCAGTGTTCGGTTTGCATCGAACGAGCGTGGTGTGCAACAGCATTTTTTGTACGAGAAATTCATATTAACAAATAATTCGATAGATGCCAAAATGTTGGTGGAGCCCGTGCTGTCAAATACGTCGCCAAAGTTCGGCAAGCCGCCGGATAAACAGAATCCCGTAAGTAAACCCCTTTTTTTGGTTATCGGATCGCAGTGTTTTGATTTAGAGGTTAAGTTTGACAAATATCGTTGATTTTTCGAAGCTGCTGCAAAGGCTCGGTACGCCGCACATAGATTCGTTCAATTACATGCTCGAGGATGGACTCACGGATTGTCTAAAGGACATTCTGCCGGTTTATCTTACGCTGGCCAACGACGATAAAATCGAATTGTGGGTGGAAGACGCGACGATATATCAACCCACGGTTCCAGCCGGCACGATAGGCGTGAGAAATCATAAGATATACCCAACAGAGTGCCGCCAGCGAGGCGCTACTTACAAGGGAAAGTTAGTCATCAAGATTGGCTGGTCCGTTAACGGACGACCCCAGGAACAAATAGAAAAAGATTTGGGCGAAATACCCGTCATGGTCAAGGTAAGATAATTTGTAAGATTCCTTTCATTTCCTTCTTCGAGGGTGTCCGGAAGATTTAACGACAATTTTGTCGTGCAATCGGAGATACCCTTTGACGCTATTATCGAGCTTGATACGACGTCAAATTTGAGGGGCCAAACATGAATAAAACACAATTTCAAAAAATAATTTTCACAATTTCTTTTCTCAGTACATGCAAAAAAGAAACTTGAATCTTTTTATCTTTTCTTTTTTTACAATTTTGTTTTTATAATTACATTTATTGGATGCTCGTATATACATACATGTGAGGATATAAAATTTCATAAATACATAGCATGATATCATATCAAGGACAACTTTATATAATTTAGGGACATTTGGAGAGACTGCCCTTTTTTTTTTTTAATTTAAATTTCAATAGTAGAGAATTGAAACAAAGCGTAATCACAATTTCCTATTTTTTTTTGTCTACAGTCGAATCGTTGCCACTTGTATAAAATGGATCCACCACAGTTAGTCAAGCACGGCGAGGACGACAACGAATGGGGTGGATATTTCATAGTCAAGGGTCACGAGAGGCTCATAAGAATGTTACTAATGACAAGACGCAATTATCCCATTGCCATCAAGCGAGGTGGATGGAAGGGTCGAGGTCTGCTGTTTAGCGATATGGGTCTTTATCTGCGAAGCGTACGGGACGATAATACCGCTGCGGTACGTCAATGACGCGCCGGTTTTTCATTTTCAAGACACTATTATCGTTGACATTCTTAATCCTCATTTTCCTTCATTCATTTCTTTTCTCAGACGAACACACTGCATTACGTGACCGACGGCTCTGCGAAACTCATGTTCAGTCATCGTAAAATCCTGTACTACGTCCCGCTGATTCTGATGCTGAAGTGTCTCGTCGACGTTTCCGACAAATTTATCTACAACGCGCTGACGGTCGGCTGCGAGGACGACGTGTATTATCGTGGATGCGTCCTCAACATGCTGCGCGCCGTACACGAGGAAAATTTGCACTCGCACGATCAGTGCAGAATCTACATCGGCAAAATGTTCAGAATAAAACTCTACGAGCTGCCCGCCGAGGCGACCGACACACAAGTCTGCGATTTCATCGTCAAGTACGTTTTTTTTAACAATATTCATTCGCGCAAATATGTAAATTTGTTCTCTTGGCAAATGGAACGTTTGACGCATTGCGTTGCCGATAAAGTAATTCCTGCTTGATAATGTTTATAAATACCGTTCACCATTAGGCCACCATTATTATTAGATATCGTTTCGCAACTTTTTCAATTTTCGCATAATCCTGCGACCGCATGAAAGTCGACAAGAGCCATTCGTGAAACACTTCGGTGACATCAATGTTGCGCGGTATTCAATCAGCAAGTGAATACACCGGCAAACGACAATTTCAACGTTTTTTTAATATATTTTGAGCAGTGAATTTCTCTATGAATAAGAGAACTCCGATATTGCAGAAAATGCATAGCGATACATCTGGATGATCCAATGGACAAATTCAATCTGCTCGTGTTCATGACTCGAAAGCTTTTCGCCATGGCGAATAATAAGTGCGCGGTCGAGGGTGCCGACGCTGTGATGATGCAGGAGTGTCTTCTCGGCGGTCACTTGTATCTTCAAGTGTTGAAGGAAAAGTTTTATCTGTGGCTGCAGATTTTGAAGATGGTGATAATGAAACGCGCCAAGAGTTCCGGCAATCGGTACAAATTGACTGTGCGTAAGTATATCAATTTGCCCCCGCGTAACACGTGCTGCTCTGCAAATGAGCTATCGATCGAAACGATCATTTTATATTGTGTCTATTCTGTTTGCAGAGGAGATGCTTACCGCGCTGAAGCAGACGGGAGGCTTGGAGGCTCAAATGGAGAACTTTTTATCGACCGGAAACATAAAATCCCCGACGGGATTGGGTCTTATGCAAAGCACCGGCTTGACCATCGTCGCTGAGAACATCAATAGAATGCGTTATATGAGCCATTTTCGGGCGATACACAGAGGGTCCTTCTTCCAAGAGATGCGAACAACCGAGGCGAGACAGTTGTTGCCTGATGCTTGGGGTATGTTTCCACGAAGAAAAACATTTTTACTGAACTTTGTGTTTTTATCAGATATGTAGTTTGTTTTATTGAATATTTTTATTTTCAATTAACTTTTTTTAAGTCCTAATACATTTGGCAAATATCTTTTAGGCTTTATCTGCCCGGTGCACACACCGGACGGTGCCCCTTGCGGGCTTCTCAACCATCTGACGATGAACTGTATTGTCACGCGTCATCCGGACGAGAAATTGAAGGCTGCAATACCGACGGTATTGCTGGATCTCGGAATGATTCCACTCGCGATAGCGGACGACTGGAACAATTCCTACACGGTTTTACTCGACGGAAGAGTAATCGGTCTTATCGAGGACGCGATCGTTTCGCGGGTGGTCGAAAAGCTTCGATTGTTCAAAATTGAAGGACAACAGGTGAGTTCGTTGCTTGCTGAAATTGTTTCAATACTCACTGATTCGGGATTTTGTTTGATTTCAGGTACCGACCACAATGGAAATAGTTCTGATTCCAAAGAAAAACGTGCCTTCACAATATCCGGGTCTGTTTCTGTTCACCGGACCTGCACGTATGATGAGGCCGGTTATCAATTTAGCCGCGAACAAAGTCGAACTCATCGGAACTCTGGAACAAGTGTACATGCACGTTTGCGTTACTCCCTCGGAAGCTTACGACGGAGTATGAATCCCAATGTTTTAATTTATTTTATCCAGCTCTTCAAATCAATAAGTAATTACTCTGTTGATTCGATGAGAAGGGCTCGTCGATCAGTTGGCAATGTAGTTTCAAATTCTCTTCCAGTTGACCACTCATCAGGAACTGGCGAAAACCTCGTTTCTCAGTAATCTCGCGTGTCTAATTCCGATGCCCGACTGCAATCAAAGTCCCAGAAACATGTACCAGTGTCAGGTAAATTTTTATCTACAATTTTATGATCCTCCAGAAATGAAAAACGAAAAACGAGGTAATAAATTAAAAATAATTTAATAGATGGGTAAGCAAACGATGGGCACGCCTTGTCACACTTGGCAACTGCAGTCCGAGACAAAATTGTACAGACTTCAGACACCGGGAACTCCGCTGTTCAGACCGGTGCACTACGACAACATAAGCCTCGATGACTTTGCTATGGGAACGAACGCGATCGTAGCCGTCATTTCGTATACGGTAATATTATATTTCTAATATTATTATTGTGTCCTCGGGATAAATTATCAAGGTACGAAAGTGACAACTAAAAAAAAATTGAATTTTCAGGGTTACGACATGGAAGACGCGATGATAATAAACAAATCGGCGTACGAGAGAGGCTTGGCGCACGGTATGATTTACAAGTCCGAATTCGTTGATCTCAAAGATGCGAAGAGTTACTTCGCTCGCGATCCCGACAATCCGGATCTCGCGGAGAAATTGGAATCCGACGGCTTGCCCATTCCGGGAACTCCGCTCAAAATCGATGATCCTTATTATTGGTAATTAACGAAACACTCGAACTCCAACATTCGATGAAATTACGGCCTGGGCGACACGGTTACTCAGTTTAATGTTCGTTTAATGTTCCTTGTCTGCAGTTATTACGATGCAGAATTATCGAAATACAAAGTCGGAAAGTACAAAGGCAAAGAAGACATTTACGTGGACAACGTGAGGCTATGCGGTACCTTGCACAGTCACGTGCCTCGCAGAGCTTGTATAACTTTCCGCGTTCCTGTAAGTATCTTTTTTAGTCTCCCACAGAACATCGCAAACTTGGATACTAGTGAGAAGAATCGTGATGGCTCGGTTTTTTTATGCGCTCGATAAGTTTGTAACTAACCGGTTTATCCAACAGCGTAATCCAAATGTCGGTGACAAATTCGCCTCGCGGGCCGGACAGAAAGGTATATGTTCGCAAAAATGGCCAGCCGAGGATTTGCCATTCACAGAGACCGGTTTAATTCCCGACATTGTCTTCAATCCCCACGGTTTTCCAAGTCGGATGACGATTGGTGAGTTATATTATTTGCTATTGCCGAAGAAAAAGAAAAATCTGGAAAATATCTCTGCGGAAGCCGAGTTGGACAAAGATTAATGAAAATGTGTTCTTCTCAATTCAAGCTATGATGATCGAAGTTATGGCCGGAAAATCGGCGGCGGTTCACGGCCTCGTTCACGACGCAACGCCGTTCCGTTTCACCGAGGACGACACCGCCGTCGAATATTTTGGCAAACTTCTGGAACACGGCGGCTACAATTACTACGGCACCGAGAGAATGTACTCGGGTATCGACGGTCGCGAAATGACGGCGAATATATTCTTCGGAATCGTTCATTATCAGCGACTTCGTCACATGGTATCCGACAAATGGCAGGTAAGAAGCACCGGACCGATCGACGTATTGACCAGACAACCAATCAAGGGTAGACGACGAGGTGGCGGCGTGCGATTCGGTGAGATGGAACGAGATTCTTTGATATCGCACGGATGCGCTTTTCTACTGCAAGATCGACTCTTTCATTGCTCCGACAAGACGACGGTAAGTCGCACTTCGGCGCGTTTTTGTTCTTTTAATCGCATTTATGTTATCGTAAAAAACTTTTAAAAAACTACGTGATCAGAAGCGAAATCGCTAACAATAATGTGTTTTTTTGTCGCATGCAGTCATATTTTATCCGCAGTACAATTTTTTTCTCCTTCCTTTCGCAGGCTTTAGTATGCAAAAAATGCGGAACGCTACTGGGTCCCGTGATGGAGATGGTAGTCAATCATATCGGTTTCAACGAGAACCGAAAACGCTGCAGACTCTGCGGCAGTCACGACAGTGTGGGCGAGATTGACGTACCTTACATCTTCCGCTATCTCGTGACTCAGCTGACCTCGTGTAACATCAACATCAAACTCGCCTTCACGGAAACGTAATCATAGAAGGTACAACAAAAAAAATCATCGCTCAACGGTACATAATTGTTTATTATTTCTTCTTTTTCTAATTCAAGATCTTTTAATGTCTTGACGAAAACGAATGTCGAGGATGAAAAATAAATTTTGAATAACGATACCTTTTTTGAAAATGAAATCATTGAACGTCACTATTGCGCGAAATGAGAGAAAAAGGGGAGAAGACACTTCTTTTAATCCTTTTCCATCCCGTGCAGCGCAAAATAATAGTCGGTTATCATGAAGCAAACTTTTGAAGTTCTACATATTTTGATTGAACGATTTTAACATTTAACAGGATGATAAAAATTGTTCGCATCAGAAACGTGAAGGATGCGAACGAATACCTTGAACGTATCCCATTTGCACTTGTTCATATTACCAAAGCGAAGTTTATTGCTGTATAGATCGAAAGTATATTGATTAGAATGCGTTTTTTTTTCTACGGGCCATTTATTAATTACATGATTTCATTATGGTATTGTTGTGATTTCGTTTATTCTACTGCAGCCTGAAGCCTAAGTTGTGTTTTCAATGAATGAGGATAGAGCTCAACTACGAAACTCGCGTGCAAATCGTACCCTCAGTTCTATCAATCATTTTGCGGGTTTATAATTTGATAAGTGCTATTCATGCGCAAATGCGGAGCTGTTTATTTTAATGATGCTGAAGCACGACGGTTCGCCAGAATAGAGTCTTTTTATCTGGATTACAGAATATCCTATAAGAAGTCTCAAAGACGTGCGCAGATTTCAGTCTCAACAGTCTTCTTCGCCCTCATTCTGCTCTTCGTGGCCTCCCTGACCTTTTGAACGTCTGTTCCATTCGTAACTTTCTTCACTATTCTGTTGATTGTGAGACTCGTGTTTTTCCTTTTTCGCGTATCGTCTGCTCGACTTGCTATTTTCGGATTGTTTGCCCCAATGTTGGGATTCGTTATCCTCTGATTCATCACCTTCGTCTCCACCGTGTCCTTTCCCGCCTCCACGTCCCTTGTGATCTCGATGTCCTTCGAGATCCTCTGATTCTTCATGTTTTTCGTGGCTTTCCTGTTCTTCCAGTTCTTCTTCTCTTTCATTTTTCTCGCTCTGCTCGTGACTCTTGCGCCAACGGTAGGACTCGCTATCCTCTGATTCGGCATTTGCGTGTCCCCCGTGGTCTTTCTGACTTCCGCGTCCTTTGTGACCTTTCTGTCCTTTATGACTTTGATTTTCTTCGTGTTGTTCGTGGCCTTCGCTTTCTTCGTCTTGTTCGTGTTCTTCATTTTCTTCGTTATGCTCGTCACTCTTGTGCCCGTGGTGAGACTCGTTATCCTCTGATTCGTCATCTGCGTGTCCCCCGTGGTCTTTCTGACTTGCGCGCCATTTGTGACCTTTCTGTCCTTTATGACTTTGATTTTCTTCGTGTTGTTCGTGGCCTTCGCTTTCTTGGTCTTGTTCGTGTTCTTCATTTTCTTCGTTATGCTCGTCACTCTTGTGCCCGTGGTGAGACTCGTTATCCTCTGATTCGTCATCTGCGTGTCCCCCGTGGTCTTTCTGACTTGCGCGCCATTTGTGACCTTTCTGTCCTTTATGACTTTGATTTTCTTCGTGTTGCTCGTGGCCTTCGCTTTCTTCGTCTTGTTCGTGCTCTTCATTTTCTTCGTTATGCTCATCACTCTTGTGCCCGTGGTGAGATTCGTTATCCTCTGATTCGTCATCTGCGTGTCCCCCGTGGTCTTTCTGACTTCCGCGACCTCCTTGTTCTTTGTGTTTTTTACTTTTTTCGTGTTTTTTACTTCCTTTGTGTTCTTCATGCTCTTCTTCTTCTTCATGTTCTTCGTTGTCTTCGTGTTCTTCATGTTTTTCGCTTTCTTCGTGTCCTTCGTGCTCTTCATGGTTTTCGCTTCCTTCGTGTCCTTCGTGCTCCTCATGTTTTTCGCTTCCTTCGTCTCCTTCGTCTCCTCCGTGTTCCCCATGATCTTTCTTGTCCGATTCATCGTCACAATCTTCTCCTCCCTTGTCGGAACCCCCTTTGTCACCTCCGATTCCTCCTATAATTCCTTCAATTCCTTTGGAACCTGCGATGCCTTTCGAAACAAGCTCGTCGACCTTTCCGGCAATTCCTATAATTTCTTCGTGACCTCCGTGCCCTTTGACTTTATCGACCATTTCCATCATTCCCCCAGCACCTTTGTGACCTCCGTGTCCTTTGAGACCATCGGCCATTCCCATCATTCCACCAGCTCCTTTGAGACCATCAGCCATTCCCATCATTCCACCAGCTCCTTTGAGACCATCGGCCATTCCCATCATTCCCCCAGCTCCTTTGAGACCGTCGGCCATTCCCATCATTCCCCCAGCTCCTTTCTGACCTCCATGTCCTTTGAGACCATCGACCATTCCCGTCATGCCCCCAGCTCCTTTCTGACCCCCCCCGCCTTTGTGACCTGCCTTGTCTCCAACTGATTCACCGATTCCAAGACCATTAAAAAGATTTTCGGAGATTCCTTGGTCACCAGCAATCCCTTTCAAAGGTCCCTTTCCGTGGTTTCCATGGCCTCCTTCACCTCCATGGTCGCCTCCTCCTCCATGACCTCCTTTACCTCCATGGTCGCCTCCTCCTCCATGACCTCCTTTACCTCCATGGTCGCCTCCTCCTCCATGGCCTCCTTGCCCTTTGTCTCCATCATCGCAATCGTCGTCACCCTTGCTTTTGCCTCCCTTATCGTGACCACCACCACCGATTATGCCACGCGTTCCACCGACCCATCCACCAATGTTCGGGTAAGGAACGGCAGAAACCGCTGCATAATAAAGTACATCCCGTTAGTTTTTATTCGCGGAACAATGTATCATGGAACGTGGTTGAAATTATAAGGGCGTATGTCCTAATATTCTATATACACGCCATGGGACATGAAATTTATAACTACAATTGTCGATTCCAAAAACGCTACTTACATTGTATACTCGAAGACACAAAAAATACGGCACTGACCGCAAGGAACATCACAGAGATTTTTAACGCCATTCTAGAAGCTGATGGAGCGAACTCCCAAATTCTTCTGATCGATGTAGCACGATTCTATCGACTGTCCTCTTTCCAATGCCAGAGATCCTTTTATATGGAAAATCCCCGTTGTTTATCAAATGTCGCGTAAGTGACGAAAAGACACGTACATATGGGGGAGTGTGCAAGTGCAAATTGGTTTATATTCATAACAATACTCGGAGAAATGTTTTTCGACTTTCGTCGGACAGCCGTGGCGTTCGGAAAATAAAATCATTGGAATAATAAAACGATTCATTCGTTTGTGTATGGGTGCTTGCGTTATCGTATGTTTACCCGTACAGTCACATTATCGATGGTGCAACAATATCGTTTTTTTCGGCAATCGCGCGGATTACTTAGTTGCATCGAAACGGGAGACAAATATGTCCCGTTTCTGTGCGATTCCTTATGCAGATACGATTTGTTTAAGTAGACAATAATCGCCCCATTCTCGCTAATATATTCATTATTTAAATATTATTGATAATCAAAGCGGAAATGAAATGTGACGCATACCCATCAAGACTTTTTCCTCTTCCCGGTAAAACCGATATTTCCTGGAAACAAGTCAATAAGAAATAAACATCGTCGGCTATTATGACGCCTGATCGATATTTTTCACAATGCGTGGTCAACGCACTCTTCTGCGTACGGATCACAATTTGTTTTCATTAGCATTCGTACGCTCTTGAACTCTCGGACTCTCGGATGCGCGTGTGAATCTGTCGGAAGAACGGAAATTAAAAACTTAATATTGATTCCTATATTAGAATTTAATAAAAAATCCTTTAATTAGGCAGAACTGATTGATTCCACTGCAGATGGAGGTGATTTTTCTAAGGTTTTAAGGCGATCTGGAACAGCAATGAGAATTGCTCCGGGGTTAACTTTCTACCATACTTTCTACGAAAGAGTCGCTCCGGAGTCGAAAAGCAATGTAGGTTTCCATGCGTCCATCTGGTGACTACAAACACCTGATTTAATTTGTCATCCGAGCAACCATTTCGGAAAAAATAGGAGAGACGATTTTATTAGTGACTGAATCAGCTTCATCTCCTTAAATACCAGACTTCTTGTATCTCCGTACTTAATCTCTCTAGTCGAGATTCAATTCTTTGTATTCGCATATTTTTTACACTCCAAAAGTAGTTATTCTAAGGATTCCGATTGTTAATTCCAAATCTTTATTAAAAAAAGAAGTTGAACTTTTTGCTATTGATCTTTTTATGAAAAATGAGTGACGGTTCAAATTGATTGTTAGGAATCATTCTATTGCGCCGTGGCTATAGCGAGATTAAGAATAATCGAACCAGCACTATGCATACAATTCGAGACGGTAGTCTCGATGGAAGAATAATAATATATTGTTATTCCACGATAAACGTACGGCATGCTTTGCGATAAACATTAATGACAAACGATAATTACAAATACGCAAATCTCTTTGCTACCTATTTTTATGTCTCGATGATTTATTATATCACGGTAATATTTATTTTTCGTCTCTTGCACAAGCACACGAAAATTTCATATGCAAATTTATTCTTGTAATTGACGAGCGCGTTACCTGAGAAAAGATATTGTCGTAATCGTGATTGGAAAAAAACCGACTGATAGCGTTTACGAAGTTGGGGGGTGAGTACCGATATCCCGAGTAAAAAATGAAGTACGATTGCAATGCCTCTTCTAGCAGTATTGAGGCTACCTTCTCGAGTTGCGCGTAGAGATGTAACTTTGTGATTGATGCGATCTGTGATTAGCCACCCTAATTACCGCCTGGCTTGTTAAATTAAATATACAATATAGATTGTGCACTCTTAATACATTTCGTGAAATTTCATCATGGAAAACAGAGGTTTTTTTTTTTTTTTCTTTCCAATTTAGCGTCGACCAGAGATAGAATACCCGTGCACTTACTAATTCTGTAGTGGCAATCTATTTCCTTTAGAGGCAAAATTTTACGCACCCTGGAAGAATCAGCATTACAGTCTTTATAACCGACTGAGGCATTTCACCTCGCCTTAAGGACATGAGACAGATAAAATCCTTTGCAAAAGGAAGAAAAATCGCAATCTTAAACAATCTCTTTAAGTAGAATTTTAAAAAACTATTGAATGGCAACATTGTTACAGTCTAACGACGCAGTATTTTGAGATCATAATACACACGCAATCGGTTCAGTCGGTTAAATTAACCAAATTGGTAAAATATGATTACAAAAAATTGATAACAACTGGAAAAATAATGTGAGTATGTTCAACTTTCTCATTGTATAGTATCGTATAGTAATTCCGAGCGTGTTATGATTATACGCTCCAAAAAAATCAAAAAAATCGCGATACATGTATAGCGCTAAAAAAACTGTTCTTGAATGCTATTCTCGCTATTCTGCAGTTTCTCGAGTTGGATTGCTATCAGATTCCGTAAACCGCCGCGGTCTATTCTCGCTTCAAATACTAGACCCTTGATGATACTGACACTCACATTTCTCTTTTTCCTGCAAAGCCACATTCGAGAAGCTCATTCTGCACGAGATGAGTGTATGCAGATGCACTGATCACACCTTTTTCCTCAACCAATGGTACGTGTTTTTATTTTCGACGATTTATTACAGGATTAAAAAACTACCGTGCATATGTATTTTCGAGTTTTCCTCGTTCCAATCCAAATACAAATGCGACTGAACAAAATTTCACGGATTCGCAAGACGGTGAGATAAAAAAATCGCCGAAAAAAATTCTTCCTGGAAGAAAAACCGGAAAAGTATTGCTTTCATTCTTTTGTCGTCAGCGTATAGTGTACTCTCATGCGCAAATATCGACCATTTGTTATTTCAGCGTCAGCAAACGTACAGACGCGCCTTATCAACGTTAACGCGTGTCGTAAAGTACCGTCATCGTGCGTAGTTTGAGGTACGTCTGAATCTTGTCTGGCGCATTGGAAGCCGGGTTTTGTACGTCGGATCTTATTGCTCATTTATACGTCACAGTGGTGTACGCGCCGAGTATTCGAGGTCAGAGCACCGGTCATCTCGAATATCGCGTTACCAACAGCGGATTCGCTCTGCGCCAGCTATTGCCGTTGATCGGCGATTTCCACTTGTTGCACACGTGTGCGCCTCTCTCTTTCCTATTTTTATTTCATGCCGGAGCAAGAATGCACGAGAGAACGCTTGGTGCGAAGTAGTTTAGCTGATGAAAAACTTTGTCAAAGATAAAGTTGAACGTGCTATACATAGAGGCTCTGTGTCCGCGACGCTGTGACGAACGGCGAACCTCGCTGTTCGTCGATACGGTAGAAAACGCGGTAATTGATAGACGCCCAAAAGTAAACGCGCGCGAATTCAAGAAGCATCTTTTATTATGCCTCTGCCCGGAACTATTACCATTAAGAAATGTACTTTTAAGCAACAATATTGTAACGAAAACGTACAAAAATCTGTTTGTCTTCCCGACGACGAAAACCCGAGGGCAATAAAACTGCTCAAGAGCCTAAACCTCAAAGAACGTTTTCGAAAATAATAAAATGTAAACTCCCACGGTTCGAACATACTTTCTGCTTCAAATTCCAAGAAGCCATAAACTCTATCTGGCTACGTATAGTTAAAACGAGTATATTGAAAAAATGAGCACAGAGAATGAAGCCCTTTCAAATGTCGAAGTACATAACCGATGGTCTGCATGTTAGAGACAATAGCCAGATGGCCGGCATGCCTCTTGAGTCCTCGAAGTCGGGACCACCATCGACTTGAGTTTTTCTTTTAAGCAGGGTACAATATAACTGCGAAGTAGGAAGCTAACTGTTCGAACCAGGGTAGTAGTATTAAAAAATAGTTATCCTTAGCGAGAGAGGGAAAGTCGCGTAGGCGTGTGTTAAAGCACAGCCCACTTGCTATTGGTTAAGATAGTTTAAGCAACTCATCCCCATACTCTGCAACTTTTCGACGCCGATCTTGGGGATGAGACAGGAGAATAATTTTGGCTCTCATCGTGCTCGGTTCGTGGTGAACATCGTTCAGAGAGGCCAAACGCGTAGTTTATCATTTTATTTTGATCGTCTAGTTTGTTTAACTTCTGTTTTGTGTATTATTCGTGTTTTGCATTTATTAAATTCTGAACATACAGTGAACTGTTTAATCGTTTAATTTCGAAACTCCCGGTCCCATCGGACTATTTCAATAGTCAATTACAGCGCGAATCCCCGACGAGATTGCGGACTTCTACTTCTCCAATCAGCAGGGAGCTGAGCAGCAGAAGCCGCTGGGGACGTAACAAACTGGTGACAGCGGTGGGATTCGCTGTACTTTGGTGCCGGGAAATTAATATCAAGATAAGCTCTTGTTTCAAAATTGATCTTAATCACAAAGTGAAGTGCGTGTGACCTTTAGTAGCAAAGTATTTATGTCTGTTGTTAGCTAAAAATCTCCTTCACCGCGAGAGACATTATATCGTTCATTGGATGATTTATTTAACAAGTGAAAACAAGTGCTCGACTCTTCGTGATCTTCAACAATCATCATATTAAAAGTTCGGTCGGCGTTACCTCTACCCGCTGGATTTTGACCGGGTGGACAGAGTAGCTCGGTTGAGCCACGCGGCGGGGTCTCACTGACCGAGAAAGAAAGGGGAAAGGAGGAAACTTCGATCAACAACGAGGACGGACAGGACCAGAGGGATTTTTCTTCGACTACAACGACAGAAGGACGGAACCAGGAACGAGAGGGACAACGCTCACCAAGGGAGGACAACACATGTGAAAATTTGTGAAGTCATATAGACATTCTTGTGACTATTTCCGTGACTGTGTATTGTGAACACTGCTATGTGCAATCGCAGTTGGTAGTAATAATTTCCAGATAGTCGCCGAGAGCAGCCATCGTATAAGTAGTAAGTTAATTAATTAAGGAGAATATTTCGAAATCGCACGCAGTCCTTCCACAGGTTTTTTGAGCCTTGGTTTTCCCTGTGGGCTTTGGGCAAATGCCGGGACTCTGATACAAATTGAGAGAGGTCCAAGGAAAATTAAACTCCCTCCTCAATAAATTTTTATATACACGTAAAATACATAAGTGGTGCAGGGATAGTCGTATAGACATATTTTGTATTTCAAAACATGCCGCGTAACACGAGGTCGGCTACTCTCGAGCGACGGGGTCGTGCGACCCACGAAGCAGAGGTCCCGTTACCTGCCGAAACAAGCCAGGCGAGCGTTGCGAGTCCTTTACCCGTGCTAATTGCCTCAAGCGGAATAAATAATGACATGGGAACCGATAACCGGGAAATCGAAATTAATCAGAGTGAAAATCATTCAATCGCTGGCTCTTCGGGGGGTTGCGAGGCCTCAGCTTTTTGTCATAAGGGTTCGAGCCAAGGCTATAAATTGGCAACGTCGATTATCCCGGAGTATGACGGGAAAAATATGCCTGTCTCAATGTTTATAGAACATTGTAGGGCCGCGGCAGAGGCAGTAGAATCACACGAGATCAAGTATTTGATCTTGTTTATTCGGACAAGGGTCACCAAAGATGCCCGTAAGTACGTCTGGGGAAAAAGTTTCGACACCCTCGACGCACTCTTGAGACAGTTAGAGAGATCCGCGCGAACAACCGATTCGACGCAATTAATGCTGAAACTTTCAAGCAACACGCGGCAACCCGGGGAGTCAATCGCTGATTACGGTTCTCGTACACTCGATCTCGTCTCCGAAATTTGCACTTGTTTGGAACAAGAGTATCCTGGCGCGGTCGGTAAAAGCATGGCCTTAGGTACGAAACACGGAGCCATAAAACATTTTATGAGGGGTCTCGATGAACCAACTCTTGCTCGCTTAGGAAAGGAACCCCAAGACTTAGATGAGGCAATAGATCTCGCGCGGAAGGCTGATGTCGAGGCAAATTGTTGGCGAGTGTTGCATGAAAAAACCAATAACAAACCCGTTGCTCAATTCGTACAAAAAGCTTGCGTCGCTCATCTACAATCGAGCGTAGAGTCTCCGGGAAACTCGCGTGGAAAATCACTAAGCAATATACAATGCTACTGTTGTAAAGAGCTCGGACATATAAAACGTGACTGTCCGCAACTTCATCAAGCAAAAGGGGGCATGGAGTGGGCCGGGAACACGCATTGCGACTACTGCGAACGCAATAATCATTGTCAAGATGATTGTTTCCTAAAAAGAAAGCATGACAACGAACGAGCCGCCGTGATCGCAAAAAAATCGCGTACCTCGAACAAAGGGAACAATTTAAACTCGAACAGGGACCGTCGTTCCGACGCGCCGACGGCCCAAGTCTTCACGGTATCTTTAAACAACGATGCGTCTTCCACCTCCGAAACAACGACGGAGTTCAAGTCCCAATAGTGCGCGTCGAGAGTATCATGTTTTATCGAGGAGAGGCTCACTTAATGGTAGACACGGGCTCGAATTTAAATTTGATAAAGCAAAGCGCGGTCGATTCTCGAGCTTGGATAAATCGGAAGAAAATTCATCTTATTACTGAGATGGGTTTGGGGATGCATGAAGCAAGTGGCGGATTAAATTAAGCGTATACGATTACGATATCGTATATAGGAAAGGTATCGCTGATTCCAATGCAGACGACTTGTTCAGGAATCCTCCGAATCTGACCGACATGACGAACAATTGACTGACACAATGCAGGCTGAGCGGATACTGAGCGTCGATGCTCAGTTACCCGCTCAGTCGGCATTTGACGCGTACAACGACAAAAGACGATACGGTGTATGAGGAGGAGGAGAACTGGCACAAGGACGTGTATGACCCAAAATAATGGAAACAGAAAATAAATGATATTATCATGGGTGTATTTCTGGCATTCGGTGAGTTCGAGGATAAATAACAAGGCCTCGAGGATGACTCGGATAACGAAGTGTGGCAAACAGCTTCGGAGTCGGAAGGCGAAAATGAGGCCCCAGCCGGTTATCAGCAGCCTCGAGTATCACACAAGACGCCTAGCTGCCGGGGGGGTGTATTAGGGACCCCATTATCGCCCATTCACGACATCACGCTCGTAGGATCGGCCGAGGGGACGAGGCGCTGGAACCCCGGATTAAATAGTAAAATACCACGGGCCACGGGAAGGGTGAGGCTAGAAGCCCGCGTGGAGGGGGATTCAGTCCCAAAACGTGTAAACCTGATGATTCTGAACAATCATTAGGCGCACCCGGTGGCCGTGAGTTTGAATGTCAGGGACCCCAGGTACAGCATGCAATGGCATCACGTCCGGCGCATACCCTGAGTGGGGAGAGGGGGGAAAGTGCCGGCGACGGCACCTTGGAAGACGTGGCCGGGAAGTGTCCGTCGGAGGTTGCCGAAAAGAATAAGGAACTCGGAGAAGGATGCCAGATTGCACGGATGGATAACATTAACAGAGAATCAGAAAAGACTATCTTGATTGGAATAAGCGACACCAAAATAATATGCTCAGTTTATGTAACCGAGAACTTGTATACCGTGATTATTAATGACACATTAATAATGGGAGGGGGAGGCATGAAATCAATTTCTTTTCCGCCGATTGCAAATACACAACCACGACTAACCAGGAATTAAGAAAAGCGGGACTCGTTAACGCGGAAATGCAGCTAGCGAGATGAATGAAGCATGAGCATGAAGCATGAGCATTAAAATACGAAATTAGATTTGTTGTCATTTGAAAAAGACGTTTGATTATATCTCAAACGTCTTTTTATAATAAGGGGGGAGGTGTGACGAACGGCGAACCTCGCTGTTCGTCGATACGGTAGAAAACGCGGTAATTGATAGACGCCCAAAAGTAAACGCGCGCGAATTCAAGAAGCATCTTTTATTATGCCTCTGCCCGGAACTATTACCATTAAGAAATGTACTTTTAAGCAACAATATTGTAACGAAAACGTACAAAAATCTGTTTGTCTTCCCGACGACGAAAACCCGAGGGCAATAAAACTGCTCAAGAGCCTAAACCTCAAAGAACGTTTTCGAAAATAATAAAATGTAAACTCCCACGGTTCGAACATACTTTCTGCTTCAAATTCCAAGAAGCCATAAACTCTATCTGGCTACGTATAGTTAAAACGAGTATATTGAAAAAATGAGCACAGAGAATGAAGCCCTTTCAAATGTCGAAGTACATAACCGATGGTCTGCATGTTAGAGACAATAGCCAGATGGCCGGCATGCCTCTTGAGTCCTCGAAGTCGGGACCACCATCGACTTGAGTTTTTCTTTTAAGCAGGGTACAATATAACTGCGAAGTAGGAAGCTAACTGTTCGAACCAGGGTAGTAGTATTAAAAAATAGTTATCCTTAGCGAGAGAGGGAAAGTCGCGTAGGCGTGTGTTAAAGCACAGCCCACTTGCTATTGGTTAAGATAGTTTAAGCAACTCATCCCCATACTCTGCAACTTTTCGACGCCGATCTTGGGGATGAGACAGGAGAATAATTTTGGCTCTCATCGTGCTCGGTTCGTGGTGAACATCGTTCAGAGAGGCCAAACGCGTAGTTTATCATTTTATTTTGATCGTCTAGTTTGTTTAACTTCTGTTTTGTGTATTATTCGTGTTTTGCATTTATTAAATTCTGAACATACAGTGAACTGTTTAATCGTTTAATTTCGAAACTCCCGGTCCCATCGGACTATTTCAATAGTCAATTACAGCGCGAATCCCCGACGAGATTGCGGACTTCTACTTCTCCAATCAGCAGGGAGCTGAGCAGCAGAAGCCGCTGGGGACGTAACAACGCGCAGCGGCTATTTCTAACGACCCTTTCACCGATAAGACGGTCTCGTTGCGCACACCAACAAAGAACTTCCACTGACGACGCCGGCTGTCGAGTAAGCAACACGGCCCACGAGATCACGCCGAGGCTGGCCGACTTTTTCTCGAAACTCCGCATCTAATCGTACGCGTTCAAATGAATTTGCAACGCTACTGATTTGTACACAGTAACGAGACTCCATTCGCTGCAGATCCCTGCGCACAATTTTTCTCGGATCTCGATACAATGGAGGAAACCGGCGTACGTATTTTCAAATCAAGCATCAACAATCGACGAGAGACAACTTCTCGAGCTCTTCACTAATTCTTTTTCGATGATTTTTTTTCCAGTTATTGCAATCTTCCAAAGTCGTCGATGACGTAACGATGCAGTATGCTCCTGCGCGGAATATAAAAAGCTATAATTTGATAGCGAACACCATCCTGGCTCTCGTGCTACTTGCCGGTAAAAATCAGAAGAAAGGAGTACTTTTTTACTCTGAAAAATATTTGTAAAAAAATTCGTCATGACATCGATCACGGAGAAAAAATCGCTAGATTGCGACAATCGTGGCGGAAGATGAATTAAAAAAAAAGAAGATATCAGTAAATATAATATTGGAGCAGAATCTCTTATATTTGGAATTTCAGATTTTTTTGCCGTTAGAATTCTCGCACAAATATTTGATCGTCGCGGATTTGTTTTACAATGTTTTTTACCGTGGAGAAATTAATTCAAAACGGTTTTTTGTCCTTTAATAAAGGAGCCTCCGATGAAAGACTTTTTTCTTTTGTTCTGCAGTGTCTCTCAGAGTTCTTCACAAGGATTGTTACAAAAAGGCATTTTTGGACACAGGTAAAGTAATTTCAATTAGAAAAAAAAATCATGCCATTCCTTTATTGACTAAAGTTTTTATTGCAGTTTCCGCCGTTTCCTTTTTCACGTTAGTTTTTGGTCTGTGCGAACTGCTTCTCAGGTTATACCACTGTACGATGGAATTGACTCAATTTCACACAAAGTACGGAGGGGACATAGAGAAGGTATTCAGATCTTTGAATCTCAACGGGCCGTCGTGGATACTTCTAGTCTTGAGCTGTATCGTATTTATGGTATGGAAAATGTTGTATCGAGATATTCGCAATAACTGCACAGCTGCCAGCGAAATCAGCCTCTGTTTACCGTGTAACAACTTCTAGATCCTTCGTACCTGGACTGGAAACACGGAAGATCGTATCTGGAGTATTGGACCGTTCGCCTGTATCCCGGCTATCTTAATATCCGTGATTCTGGGCAAAATATCGGGTCTGGTACGTGAAGTTAATCGAAAAACGGGATCAGTACTTCTGCATTCAAAATCCTGAATGGAAGTAAAAATAATCATGGAAATACAGACGCTGATAAGCGACCTCATTGTTCTGAGAATTCTCGCAACGAATTCGTACTTTTAATTCGTCTTAACAGACGAACAAAATTTTAAAAAATGTAGTGAGAAAAATATAGAATTAATATTGCTATTACATTGAAAATATACTATTAATGTAACTATTAATTGTATATTTTTAATATAACTATTATTTCCATATTTTTCGTTGCTGCAAGAAATTCGTAGAATCACGTGGAAACATAATTTTCGTATCCCGCCGTTGAATAGGGCTTTGTTCATTCGACAGACGGACTCGACGTTGAACACTGCCTTGGCGATCAGTTCGATGGGTGGTGTCGATTACGGGACCGGCATGGCCTACAGTTACTTCTACGGATATTTGCGTATCGTTCTACCGTCGGACGGTGCTTCCAACATAGGTAAGCTCGCACATCTGTAAAAAGTTTCGACATTGTAACGAATTCTGTTCAATCGCAACATCAATCGGCAGGACTTCGGGAGAAGATGAAGAATTACGCGCAGGACAACGACATAACGATACCGGTGAAAAAATTGTTCATACTGATTCCCAAATCCGGACACATTCCACCGAATCTGAACGAGGCGTCGAACAATTGGCTGGAAAGCACTACGGTAAACGGGGTTGAATAAATTCAATAGATAGGAAAGTGAAGTGATAGAGTAAAGTTCAAATTTTGTTTTAAATTTTGAACGCGAATCGCAGCACCTGGAAAGTGTGATTTTGGATCGAGCAGGCGTGCCGCGACGTCCGTATCGGAATATGGTGTACAAAATTCATCCCGGCGGCTACGGAAAAGGTAATCGTCCTGTGTACGTGATAACCGAGGGCGCGACACCGATGCTAACGTTTTGGGAAATTCTTCAGCACACGCATCCTCAAACTGGTGAGATGTTTCTTTATTAAAAAAAAGACGTTTGCTAATTATTATTATAGAAATTGTCCTTATTGTCTGGTGAACTGTAAAAAATGCCTTCCATTATTCAAACAATTTTAGCTGCCTATCGGGAGCATCAGATGCAGATCGTTTCTTCATTCTACGAAACTCTGCAGACGTTGCTGAACAACGATCCAGGGTGTAGAGACGTTTGCGAACTCGTACTGTATAACGGTGAGTTTTGTTTTTCTTTTAATATGGTTTTACGTCCAATCATGATCCAACGATTATGCGTCTATCCGTCTTTTCTTTTAGATTACGACGCAAATGGCAAAAAGGCGAATGTCGGAGAGATTTTGTTGAGAAGGATTCTAGCGGAAAGTCCATCATCGGCTTAGAGACAATCCACAAGTATTCATAAATGGCATTTACAATCAAATGTTTATATATCTTTCTAAAAAAATGTTAATAACTGAAAAAACAACAGAAAAGATTGCCTTGTTTTTAGTTCTTAGATCACTCGATTCGAATAGAAACAAAAAAACACAATTTATAAACCGATAAGGTTTCCTCGCCGATTTAGTGCTAGAAATATTTGATGGGTTCCCATTCAGTCAAATCCTCTCACAAGAAACTTTTTTAGAACAGTCTCCTCCGAAACTTCTTTGAAACATCAAAACGCGAAGGCAAAAAAAGAGTAGGCTATTTTTTCGAGGAAATAACTCACAAAACTAATCCACAAGTCTCACTCAACGCTGTTGTATTGCTTGTTACCAATCGTCATTACATGTTTTGTTTGCTTTTCACTCGATTGAGTTTTACATTCGCGTCGATATTGCCCGATAAATATCGCGATAATTCACGGATAAGAAGAAGACAATAAAATCAGTTTATTGTAACAAATTATCAGCGGCAACGACGACAGAATACAGACGATCTCCGAGCGCACACTTTCCCTCCTTGCTAGCGTCGTAGCTTAAGATCTAATGGAGTTCATTAGGCTGCGGTAAAACGGACGATATCGCTGATATGTTGAAATAATTTTTCTTGTTTCATGGAGATTGTACGTTAGGACTATTGTTTGATTGGCTTCTTTCTTCGATCACTGTTAGCGCTAAAAGAATTACGACCGCACTCGATGGACGTATAAAAAGATTCACAATCTCGCGTTTCCGAAGTTTCTTCTATAAACAAATTTCCATTACAAACCATCGCGACTCGAGAATCGCGGAATATACACGACTAACACAAGAGGTATCATTTTGGAACCTTTATTTTAATAAATATGTATATTGGATTGGTGATACACAGTACACAATGAAAGATCGGTATAATTAACCATGAGGGGAATAATATACCCTTGTTCTGTTTGTTCGTTTTTTGTTTATCGACCATATCAAATTCTATTACTGCATGTAGTATCCGTCTCTCCCTTTTCTGTGACGACGATGCGTCGGCCCACACTCGCGAACTCCCATTGTATTTCATTAATCTCTGTTTTCAAAAGTACAAAATGAAGCGTAACTTTAAATTATAATAACTGTTTCACTATTAAGAAGTTATTAAGGTAAAGTTAGTTTCTTTTTTCTTTTTTTTTTCATTCGTAGTAAATCGCTTAGGAAAGATTATTTTGATACATATGTACAGTTGAATACCGTTTGCCCTTTTTTTTCTGCGTTTTTTTTTTTCTCTTTTATATCAAGAATCTTTTGTTTTTGCTTCTCTATAACCGAAAGATAGACGCGTCGATGAAGAAAAGAAATTCAACCTGATTATTATGCCACAATTATAAAGCTACATTTCACGAAGATGCGCGCGATTCTACGCGGCACAATGAACTATGCTTCGTATTTCTGTCTCTATGGTATCGTATGATTCGCGTGTTTCCCGGATTTATCAAATCAACCGATTCCTGAACTACACCGCGATCGTTATGTCAACGATGCGTCGAAACGATCGACACAAACGGGTTGCAAGGAGGGAAAATCTTTTGCAATTGGGGTTTTTTTCAACTCTCTTCCTCAATTCGTCGTTCAAGGTAGTTGCGACTTCGACACTTGTTTTTTCATTAACAAAAAATTCAAAGCGAATCGAAAAATCTGAAAAAATGCATGCGCATTCAGAAAAATGAGCGAATCATCTCATTTTGAAAAAATTGGGTTTCCGTGAATTTTGTAAAAAAATTAATTTTTTGACTAATTTGTTAACAAAATTTAAAAACTATTATTTTGCAAAATGAATTTCTTCAGTATCTTTAACATGCAAGGATTGTTTGAGTTTTTGTACTATCGAGAACCATTTGCAATTTGCTCGAACTCGTGCGAAAAGAGCGCGAAGCGACATAACTACCTTAACGAAAAGAAGTAAGAGAACGTCTTGCCATGCGTGTCTGGAACTCGTCTACGTATCTTTGAACGTGCGCGATCGCCGTTGATCGGAAATTATTAAACATAAAATAAAAACCTGGTTGATAACATAAAAAATCATGATGAACGTTCAAAGATAAGCAGTGGATGAGAATTGAATAGTGGCCATATGAACGTATATTTGTTTTTCATTTTTTTTTTTTTTTTTCATCGTCGCAGCAGTCTTATCTGAGTACATCTGCTACTTTACATCACACACACGTTGCGATATCTCGATCGAAATGAACAGAGTCGGAAGATGCAAGTATCGTTGCAAATCATAACGATGTTTACAAAGGACGCATTATTGTTGATATTGAACCCCGAGGACAATAACTCTATACGGCGCGCAGGCCGTGACCAAAAAAAAAAAATCAATCACATAGTCAGATCTGTATCTCACTCAACATTTCCCTTTTTTCCAATCGGCCGGAGGTGGCGCGAATCATTACAAACGGCGTTATTTTTCGCTGTTAACTAGACAAATGTTTATCGATTGAAAGGCATTTGCGTGTTTCAGCCACTCGATGAGATCAATGCTGTGGCAAAATCAGCGGCCCTGTGCGCAACCGAATATCGGCATTTGGCACTCGCTTGGATTTCCCTTTTTCTCTCCTTCTTCGTCGTATTTTTCGAAAATACCTTTGCCCGTAAGCTTAAATCTAATTAAAACACACGATACGGTAAGTACATAAGTTCTGATGTTGGAAGCGCGATAAAACATGAGTAGTCGATGAGATGAAAAGAAAAAAAGGGAGAAAAAAAAAGGGAAGAATATTATGCCTCGAAAAGCGAAGATTATTCACAATTAAAAGCTAGACTCTCAAATTTCTCGATAACTCGCTCGTTAATCGGCAAGGCGCGAAGATCCAAATGATCGTAATAATTGTAATGATAGTATTAATGATAATAAGAGTATGTTATGGTGGATAGCAAGTAATGTTCGTCGTTATATGCTCTTGTGCTTCCTCTCCATTCTGGACAGAGATCGGAGAGTGTATTTGTATGACCACGGTATAGTAAAAAAAAATAATAACAATACCTAAGTACACTTCGCACGTTCGACTCGTAAGTAGCTCGATCTCTACGCTTTATATAATGATTATAATAAGTAGGAAAAAAAAATATCGCGTTTGCTCTTCGAATATAAAAAAATAACGTACTCGTACGGTGGACTCACGAGAAAAGTCTATGCGTCCCCGTATTCGCACCAACAATCGAACATTAATTTACCTTTTAAATAGTAAAAATAATAGTTTTTTTTTTTTTCGTTTTAACAATAGTCGTCCGCCTCGCGTCGAAAGTTAAACCCGAGATAAATACAACAGCCAGGAGGAAGAAAATAAGAATAATAAACCACTGCTTTAGCACATCCCCGATCAGGTACATTCATGTTTGATGATCGCAAATACGCAGCTTATCCGAAATGATTAACCTTGCATCGAGTCTCTCTCGGTGCCGCAGACGCAACTTTCGCGCGGAGAACATTTGTTAGGAAGCAATTTTCGTTTGAGTTTTTTGTTCTTTCTTTTGTTTTTTTGTTTCTTTTTCCTTAATTGAATAATAAATTAGATTAACAACCTTTGTAAAATTGTGACTGTCGCACGCAAATGCCCCGCAACTTCGTTATATTTCGTCACCCTCCCCCGTAGATTACAAACAAAAAAAGAACACTTCGTATTTTTCGTTTGTTTGCCGTCCGTTCGTCAATAGAGATAATCATTAATAACATAAATAATCGTACCACCGGGTCGATCGCAATTCATATCTTTCAGAACTCCCTGGAGATTAGCCGAATTTACAATTCAAAAGTGTTTCGTTTTTTCTTGTTTCACCAATTGTACGTAATTGTGAGCACAAATCGCGATTATATATCAACAATATCATATATAATTATTTCGAGACGAAATCGAGGGAGAAAAAGAAAAGTATAGAAAATATCAAGGAAGCCGTATCCCTGTTCGGATTATATTCGTCATACAAACGTCGATACGATCAATGCGAGACTTCTCTCTAACGTTCCGAAGAATCAGCATTGTTACTAATGACAAACAACGATCGGTGCAAGACTTTTTATGGCTAAATACGACAAATTCGTGTGTACCTACGTATCGAATGAACGAAAAAAAATGAGAAAAAAAAAGCGAATGAAAAAAAAAAATAAAGTCACAGCTAGGTACTAAATTTAATGTATTTGTGCTCACAGAACTGCTTCGGATTGACTAGGTTGGCTGAGTGGTGCCGATGTGTGAGAAGAAAAAAAAATGAATGAGAAATTGTCATGACGATGCCGCATTATATACATTCAATGGAGCGCGGGTGGGTATGGTAGTTAATTACGGGGGTCAGAGGAAGGATTTCTGTTGCGTTCTCGAACGCGGCCCAATCAGGCAAGCACTCGATTCTCACTTTCTCGCTCGCAATTATAAAACACATTTCACGAAACCCACGATGATAAAAAAAAAAGAGAAATGGAAAAAAAACGAGGGTTTTTCTTTAGATAATATTGAATCTTTCGTGTAGTACCGTGTTAAAAGGACGTGTTTCGCGTGGGTAATCGACGACGTTGATAAAAAAAAAAACTGGCGCAAACGAAAAAGCGATTCGATGAATTAAAAATAAATGAAATATTGGCTCTCGTGATCGTAATAAGAACGATGTTAAAAAAAAAATGGAAATTTTTCCCGACTATCCTGCTCGAGAGTCGAAGCAACGATCATGAATCGATCATAGGAACAAATTTCGTGACGGAGCATAGAGGAACGTAAAAGCAAACGAGGATGTATTTTTACTTTATCTCGGGCCGCTCGTGTCGAACCGACGAACGAGTGGTTAGCCCGAGATCGTGTCTGGCGACGTTGTATGTAGCCGGATATTACGATAAATTTTGTACGATAGACTAGTGGTTCGGAGACGCAATTTGCCGCAGACATAGAACAGTTTTTTTCCACGGATTCTGGAATCCACACGTGGGTTCGACTTACGGCGCATTGGGAAGCGTTTGATTCTCGATTTCTATCTTTGTATCCTCGTTTCGTCTTTTTTTTTAGAAAATAAAGCTTCGTTCAAACAAAAAAAAGGCAATAATCAGTCGTTAGCGATCTTATAATCAACCCAGGTTCGACACGGACGATTTTACTCGCGTTAATTCGGGCCGAGAAAACCATTAAAGTCGCGATTACCTCAAACGATAGGCACATCTCAGTAGAAAAAAAAGGAGAATAAACAACGAGCGACATAGCATGTTGTGGAGAGCTTGTACTTGACTGAGATAACATCGATACTCACGATCATCCCATTCGTCCATTTTTTACTTTTTCTTTTTTCTCTTTTCTTTTCGATTTCGTTCGTTTTTTTTTGTTTTCACGTAGAAAGAAACCTTGAAACATGCTCTGTTTTGTAGTCTACGTCACAAAGCTCGGCGGAGCTTTGCGACATGGCGAGAATCGTGGCGTTCAAGCTTCGGTCGAGGTTACCAGAGAGCCTTTGGGTGTGTACGCGGTCGCGTTGGGATCGAGATTCGACACGGTGCAACCGGGACACGGACTCTCCGTTCCTCGCATCTTTGTGCTACCAACGCGAACCTCGTTGTTCAAACGGAGCTTGGACGTCGAACACGTTGGCGGTGGACCGAACGAGTCTTGTGGCATCACCGCTAGATCCTGAGCTATTTTTGCTTTCAACAAATCGATCTCTTTCTCTTGAGATCTGATCAAACCTAAAATAACAAAAACCACAATCAGCTATCGAAATTGGACGTTTAGCTTGAGAATAATGTTTTTCAAACGATCTCGTAAAAAGAAATGTTCAATGATAAGTGAATTCAACATTGAACTTAAAAAATACAAGTTGAAACGGCAACAACTTTTTTCATAATCAATGGAAAGTGCTTACTCTCTCTGATCTCAAGTTGTCGTTTCGCCTCGCCGAGCGCCGAAAACAGATCGAGCTTTATTCGCGTTTCCGCGCTCAAACTATTCTCGAGATGCGAATTTTTGTCTTGTAGGGCGCTCAGTGCTCCCAGCAGTATTTCCGTCTCGCCGTGATTATCCTTGCATCGCGCGGCATCTTTCTCCAGCGCCAAGCATCTGTCGTCCTTAGTTTTAATCTCGCGCCGCAAACTCTTGAGATCCTGCTCCATTTGTGCTCTGCGACTTTTGCACGCGTCCGTGCATTCTTGCCTCACTAGAGGCGGCGGCGGAGGAGGTATCGCGGAGCGCGCTTCCTCCGCTACGCGACGGGCGCGTCTCTCCGAAACCAGCAGTGCCTCACAGGCTGTTCGCTGTCTTCGCTCCTCCGCTATTCGTCTCTCGAGAGACCCCATTGTCTGTTTGTCAACCTGACGAGCGGCCACCAGTCCATGCAGTCTGAAAACAGGCAAAAAATAAAAAATAAGACAAAAATATCCATTAATTTTCAGCCGACTCTCGAAATGATCCTAACAAAAAGGAAGACCACACATTTCCTTCTTTTTATCACTACACATGGATATGTGCAACGCAATATGTTTCGAGCGAAAAAGAAAAAACGTTTTTTAGACCGCCGCATGGCTTAAAATCGAATAAATGTATTTAAAGAACCGTATTCGATCGTCATTACGGATATTGATGATTTTTGCGATCGAACTTACTTGTTCTGCAACTGATCATTGTCGTGCTGCAGCTGCTGAATATCATCCTTGGATTGACGTTCACCGCTGATACGAGACAAACACAGGCTGTTTATTTGCGATCGAAGGTCCTGTTCGACCTGCCGACTGGACTGCAAGTCGGATTTCAATCGTTTTATGTCAGCCTCGAGTTTGCGACACAGCAGTAGCCTCTGACAATATTCGACCTCTTGTTTCTGCTGTTCGGCCAAACTGTCGACCGTACTCTTGGCCTGACGGCCTTTGCGTTCGCGTTGGCCGTTGACCGAGGTCGACGAATCGCGGCTCTCCTTGACGTTGTTCCACTTGCCAGTGGCCGTGCCGTTCGACTGTGTCTTTACGGAATTGTGCGACGCACCACCGGCGCTGCCCTTCACAGTTTTGTCCTTCTCGACCTCGTTCGCATCGTAATTGTTGACCGAGCTCACACGCTCGATCAATTGTATATCGTTGTGCGATACCGTCGACCCGTTGCTGTGAACGAATCTTTTGTCACTCTTTTCCGACTGCGAAGACGCATTGCCCGTACTGTGCCTCTGCTGTTCGTCCTGTCTGTCTCCCTTGTCGAGGGACTTTCTGTGATTATTTTTTGTCGTTGCACTTTGTGCTTGCGACACGCTATGCGTACCGTTCGGTACACCGCCATTCTGTATACTCGCGTCTATGGAAGTACCGCCACCCCCTGTTCGAACGAGAAGCAATGAAAATGTTATTTCCAATTTTACATCTCGCTTGAGAACTGTTTTCTTTCTTTTCGAAAACGATTGTAGAACGTCGATAATTTCAAATAAATACAAACTACCTCTACTCTTCTCCGGGCTTGGATTGTACTGTGGACTTGGCCTGTGCGGTTGAGATTTTGAATTCTGCTCCGCTGTGATAAGTTGGGCGTGCGGCTGTGACTGTGACTGTAGCTGCTGAGTCGTTGCAGTCTGTTGCTCCGCTGGCAACGCTTGCTGCAATAACTGCAGGTAGAACTCATTCTCCTTTGCTACATCTTTCTGTTTTCTCTGATTAAACAAAATATGGATTTTTTTTTCGTTACTCATTGGGATTCTCATGCTTCGTTATCTAAAGAATAAACGGGAGGGTAAACGAAAAAAATTCATGCGAATGCACATCGTAACTCGGTCGTCGGATGTATCGTTTTTTATAGTTTCGTTCGTCGCAATACGAACCTGTCTCATTCTGTAGCCGACGTAGCTTTTGAAACCAAAGCCCAGCGTGACTACGGGATAACCGATGCTGCAAAAAACAAATAGTTTTTTCTTAAGCACGCAAGATAATTGAGGCAAAGAACGGAAAACATTTAAAAAAATTTCTATCATCGAGCAAAATGTTAAACGCGAAATTCCAATACGTCCAGTTAAGGAATTAGCGCTGATAAGATCCTGTGGTCGGTGCATACATTTTTATCCTTAATCGAATGAATCTGATACCGATCATATTACACCGGGAGATAAAGAGTAAGTTAAGGTGGAATAGAAAGTAACGGTCGCTTCGCGAATGTCAAAGCGGACACTTTTGCGTATACAATAATATTTTAATAGAAATTATAAAAATGCGCAGAGTTTTTATAAAAAGTATTTACTCTATGCATTTTTTCCACACAGTTCTAATTCCCGAGACGACGCACTTTATTTAGCTCGTTAAATCATGATTTCATTCGAATTTGAGTTGTATTCAATAAAGCTATCATTGTAGACATTAAGGTAGTAGGTTTGGTATAGTCCGGCCAAATCTGAGATTCAAAGAGAATTTCGAATACTTCTAACTGGGATAAAACCCTGCAAAATTAGGCATATCAGAGATGCTGCGAGAAATGATTTCGCAAAAGATAAAAATAATGCTCTCGCAGCGGATTTGTTTTTTGTTTCACATTACAAACATTTTTCATCCAAATGATATACATTATAAAAAGCGAATAATATTTGAATGTAAAATGATTTATTCTTTGCATTTATTTGCACACGTCTAATTGCCGATAAACTATAGACTATTGAGTCTATTAAATTATGATTTAATTCATTTTTTCTCGCAGTGAAAATATCGCTAGTGATTTTTTTTGTATGCAATAATTGGTTGTAATTCTTGTGGAAAAAATAGTTAAAAAGATGATTTTCGATGTTCGCTTAGAATTTCGCAGTGGACTTACCAGTGCGCCGCGAACGGCCTGCAGAGATCGAGATGGAACGGCATGTGGCGTAGGTCTCGCAACCGCACCGCCGCCTCCATGTAGAGAAACAACAGCCACAGCATAACGGTGGGTAAACAAACACCCTTGTCCGTGTGCCAAACGTATTGCACCCAAACGTACGTGCTCGCCGCAAAGAAGAGCCAGTGTACCGGGATGAAAAAGAAACAAATCATATCCGACGTAAGGGCGATGCAAATGAAAAATACTGAGAAGGCCTGCAATGAAAAAAAAAAAGGAATATTAGTAATTTTATTTGATCGATCTCACGGAAAAGAAAAAACTCCGTTGTTAGAGTTCTCGCTTACCAAGCCTTGGTATTTAAACGAATCGTAGACGCTTCGAAGTAGCAGCCAAAAGGGCCACAAGAATTCAAATCTGAATTCCAAAATAAAATCCGCTAGAATCACCATGGCCCATAGTAGCAGAAACTTCAAATAGAGCAGGGTACTGAAAAGAAAAAAAATATTAGCGCATCGCAAGTTTTTTTTATTGTTAATTATTGGATCGTTCGAAATAACAGATGGAACGCAACGCACCGATGCGCAAGCCGAGAAGAACAAATTTACCTCACTCCGATTGTCCAAGATCGAGAACTCTAAGCGTCGAATGCATTCGAATTCATTGCTGACCGATTGGAAAAAAACCATTGTCGCTGTATCGCGAAATCGAAATTGTTTCCAGCAAAATCATGTTTTCCTTGTTCAAAAATAATAACCCCAAGCGAGAGGCTTGTCTGAGAAAACAATTCGTTCTTTTTTCCTGTCAACACAGGCGAACGTGTCGAGTGTTTTTTTTTAGGACATCGGTGCGTTGCCAATGCGTCTCGCAAACGCGAATTCTCGGTTTAGCTTTAAATGTCAAGTTGTGTCACGCATCTCGATGCGGGGAGCTACGCTCTCGCCCGAGAGCATCGACTCGTTACGTTTCTCGCGCAAGATTTAATCATCTGTTAGGCTATGTTTGTCGAATCCTAACGCGGAAATAACCTGACGTCACGAGGATTTCGACAGTTTCGCGAAAAAACAGCCGAACTCCGAGACCCCGCATCGGGTTTCGCGTGTTACTGCGAAAATCGTGCGGGTGTGTGGGCGAAGAAAAAAAAATTGTTGAATTTTTTTTTCTTGGTTATTTCTCGAGAACGTCCATTGTGATGCACACATATGGCGGCGAGTGTGTTGAAGATGAAAAAAAAAAAAAAAACAACAGAAAATTTTGCAATACCTTCCGTAGATTCCTTCGGTGATTTTGTTGCGTTTCAAGGGCCTACGGAGCTTGCCGCACTCGGCATTTCTTCTCTTCATTATCCTTGTTCAACGTTTTTCCACTAACTGAGGCGCGCGAGCCTACGCGGACTGGCGGTCAACGCAACGTAACAACAACAAAAAAAAAACACCTCGTATACAATGTTAACCGGAACCAAACGGTCGGGAGCTCGTAGCCGTCGAGCACTCTATCAATCTCTTTTGTTGTCATTCGTCTGTGGACAGATTCGAGGTCTCACGGCGATTCACCAAGCAGCTGATTGGTCCATCGCGAGACATGGCGCTTAATAAAATACCCTCTTAACGATTGCACACTCCGGACTATAACGAGACGGCTCGGAGCAACGCCGAAAAATAATATTATCAATTCGGTCCTCGCGACGTAACGAACGCACGTGTTACGCTTTGACGAATGTTATATATTCGTTTCTTGTACGTCATCGAGATTTTGTCGCGTATAATGCGATTCCCGGTTCCGGGGGCCTTTATCGATCGCGGATGTGTCTATGGTCTCTCTCCCGAACGCGCCAACTTTCCACCTCTCGCGCTGCCTGGCGTCACAGTCCTCTCTTGCCCTTGCCTCTTTTTCCCGATGCTTCTCTCGTCCTCCCTGATGCTGCCAGCTGTGAGCCCACATGTGCGCCTGTGCTGCGCGCTCTTCTTCCCGGACCTGCTGCTTCTCTCGCCCGCTTTCCCCGCTTCCTCGACACCCGCCGAACGTAACGCTCCTCGATTATTGCACAGACCCGTTACCCCTTACCCATCGGTTTTTTTCTTCACATTCGTCTCGTTTGTCGCTTCGTTCGCGTGCATGGAAACGAAATGTGCAACGATGCACCTGCGTTACCTGGTATCGTTGAATATTTCCTCGATCTAATGTCCCGCCAAAAGTGCACTCGCACTCGGAACAACTCGGTCAAACTCGTCGAATCTCGTCGCATACAGCTGTTGAAAGATTGTTTACTCATGGAAGCTCCTAAGCGCTCGGCCTCTCTCCCTCCCCCGTGAGAGAACGGAGTGTCATACTGGACTTTACTGCGATTTTGGTACGGAAATAGATTTTACGAGGTAAAGACCCCAAAGAGAAGCTTCGAGGGGTCTATAGACCGAAAGGAATGCTCGTAATACAGAAAAAATAAAGAAAATGAAATTCGTATCGCAGACTCGCGTGATTCGGAATGAAAGGTCGATGATTTTTTTAGCGTATATTTTCCTAGCGTTATTATCGCTTCAACCAGGTTCGAGGAGTCAATGAATCGATGAAAATCTCGCTTAGTCGATAAAAAGAATAAAGATAAATTTCTCCACGAAACGTAAAAACGGAACGATTCAGTTCGTGTTTTCCTGCCGCCTACCCTATCTTTTGTTTTGCGAGCTTTGTCTCGAGATCAACAATACACGCGCGGCACGAAGCCGGCTAATGTGATTCACAAGTTAATCTTATCGTTACGAACGATCGCGAACGGAGAGCGATGACCTGCATCAAGTTTTATTAATTTCCTTCCTCGCGATCGCTTCACAGATATGTTCTGGCTGTCGTGATGCAGGGAAGTCGGAAGCGCTTTATCGATTCGAAAAGCTTGTCGCGATAACGAGATAGTTACTGCGAGCTGTTGATTGATATAAGACAGCGCACAGGAAGCATCTCGGTAAAATGCGTCTGCAGAACTGTTCAATCAACGTTGCAACGTGTTCCCGCGTTCATCAGAGAACTTTTCATCGGATTATATTGTTTATGGACACTTAGCAATAATTCTAATGTACGCATACTCAGATTATAATTCATGTGTGTATTTGAACTATTGATAAATTTGATCGCTCATGATCAGATTTGTCGGTTCAAGCAAATATGCTTAAATAAGGTTAAAAAAAATTTTACATTATAAATTCTACGAGCAATCGCTTATCTCGACGGCTCGACGCGACGCGGGATCGTTGCATACAACATTGACGAGGAGGAGCTTAAAAAAAGACGAGATTTATTTCGTAATCAATGTTTACAATATAAAATACCGATCATCGGATATATCGCAAATAGTACAGGCATCCGAACGTGAGATCTTGGTTATGAGTTTTTAATCTGCCCGCGTAGAAAAACGAATCTATCGAGTGTTGTATACGTGTGTATTGTCAAAATATATCTATGTCCAAGGATCTTTCGTTCCAGGAAACTGTCGCAGCGTAGTCAAAGATCTTTGATTACGTGTACATTCATTCGTACATCGACGATTCGTCGCTATCAGGCGTCGCGGTATCGTTCTTAGTATCCGTTCGTCGTGAATCGCAGCCCGCGAACTTTTCGAAAAATTCGCAGGTCTCTGCGAATTTCGAGGATACGGACGTACCGATAGACGGACTTGAGCGACGATTGGCGAATTAACAACGAAATTCTTCTAAATTCGCTATTATTTTGTTTTTTATAGATCGGTAAGAGAATCGACGACTCGCGTACTGATCTCCTCGAAGTCCCGAGATAAATGAACACATATCTTATTATCACAGACTTTAACCGATCTCCGAGCTCACATGTCCATGTCGAACTGTTCTGCGGCCTCGTCGATCACTGGGATATCTGAAATGAAAATGCAATCCATTAATTTTACCAAAGGCGATTTTGAAGTAAAGGGAAATAGAGAAAACTTAATTATCGGCAATGCTTTGCGATGTGCATAGAAATTATCGTTGTGGCGTTGCATCTCGAATGCTCACCTTTGGCAGCTTGACTACAGGGAATCGGACCCATAGAGTTCGTGAGTGCTGGTCCGCTCTTCAAGAGTTCCGCGGGAATGGAACAGGTTCTCGGTGGCGTACGGGATATCGGAGAGTTTCGCAAGTTCATGAGGAAAGCTCGCTCGTAAACGATGCGGGTACCTGCGAAAATGAAATCCAAAATAATGAATATGTATTTCGAAAAGAACCGAAAGCAAGAGTGAAAATAGAAGGTAAAGTTCGAAATGTGCTGTTTCTTTACAGGTAAAACCATCAATTTCAGACAAAAATCTATCTCTGTTTTTTTTCTTTACGCATAAATACAACACATTTTTTTCGCCCGAATTCCGTGCGTTCGTTACAACTATCCTTTTGCGAGAGGGTAACTAAATAATAACAAAAATACATATTGATGAATATGCGAAAAAAAAGTTTGTTGTTATTTTTGTAATCGTTGGAGCGACCAGGCCCGTATTGCGATACGGCCTTTAATAGATTCGATAACCCGTTCGAGAGCGGGCAGCGCGACCGCATGGATCGCGCGCATCAATAGCCAGACGCAATTTCGCACGGGTTGCGCTTTATATTTAACGACAATGACGAGATACAGAAGCGTGCGACACACATGCAAGACGACGAGCGATAATATACACGAGAGCCGCCGAGGTCAAGCCTCGAGTATGTTTCGTCCTCAATATATTTGTCGCCGTCACTGGCTGCCTGGCCGTGGTCGAGCTAACGAACCTCTGATTACCTATTCGCTCGTAAATATCATAGACCGAGCTAAGCTGAATGTAATGATTCGACAATGCGCCACCTGCGGCTGTTGTGCCTTGAGCTCCATCACTGAATTTCTGCACAAGAACAAATTATTTCTAGTACGCGCCGATCTTTCGCGACCTTCGATACTTAAAATTTTTATTCAATTGTTAATTTGGATTTTTCATTTTTTTGTAAAAAAAAAAAAAAAAAAGTACAGTGTTTAGAAGTACGAGTGTTAAGATTTTTGGCCTGTAATCTTAATGACATTCGTACACAATTAATCACGTATTTGTCTTTACTTCTTATTTTTAATATCGTACGATTCGTCGTTCAAGTATTTCCAGGTGCGTCGCAGCTGCACAGGTTACAGTCGTCGAAGACTAAGAAAAAAGGTGCGTCGACGACTGGCCAAAGCTTCGTCGTACTGGCTGTGAATTTAATTTTACGGAAATTTGCGCAGTAAGCTTGATGACTCGATTTCAATATATGTTCTCACTATCGCAGAACGGAACGTACAAAATCGATGTTTCGCTATACGATTTCTGGTATGATTGCGCCGGTAGTTTCGAGGCGGATGGGTGGTCATTCGTGTATGCAAATTAAACGAATAAATTTATCGTTTATTAGCTCAACCTATTCAGTTATGCGCTGACTAATTTGATGAAAAAAATATTCATTGCGTTCGTTAATTCGACGCCACAAGTAAAATTTGTTCAGCGCACAATTTTTTTTTGTTTACCAAATTGTAGCGTAGAAAAAAAATTTATTGCCATAAGCGGGTCATTGGTTCGTGTCGGGCGACATGAGACAAAAACATTTGCGTAGAAGGAAGCGCTGGGAGCTGGTTTTTTTGAAGGTTGACACAGAGACTTGTGCGCACATAGGAAAAGTGTCGCCCGCCACCGAGTCGCGTGCGACTTCGAGAATTCGCGATAGCACGGCAAACAACTCGGTATGCGAGGCAAACAGCGCAGAAAGCAAAAGGCCCCGAAGAGCGAAGAAGCGCCGGTGCGTTCGCGCGAGGACAGCTAGGCCTCCCTATTAATAGGCTCGTTTCATTCCCGGCACTTGATTTTGTCGCAATGTGCCTACTCTGAGCTATATCAATGTACTATGTGTCCGCTGGTACCAGGCAGAAAGTACACGATAGTCACGAATTGATGGGCGAATAATTTTCCTGTTACTCCGAACTGGATAGTTCGACGCGATAAAAATTAACCCTTTCGCGTCGTAATTTATTCGCTAAAAAAAAGAAGAAAAATAGGGCGTTCAAAATGCATTAAAAAAGTATTGAAAATAATTAATTAATTTGAATAATTGATAATTATTTGAATAATAAATTAATTTCAAAAGGCAAAGATGTGTGATCAAAGGTTGACCGATCCGCGTCGATGATTCGCCGAGAAGACTTTTTTCTTCGACGTTAAAATGCTCGCTATTTTCGTTGCGATAATCCTTAACGCGCTTAGACAGTAAATTAGAGCGAAGATTAGACTCGCGCTACCACGTGTTAGTTTGCACATGGATAATTATAAATACCGTTTGAGAGATACCGTGCAATCGTGAAAAAAAATTCAAGGAATCACTACAGGTCGAAAAACCGTGAATACACTTCGCGAGCGTGAAAGATTCGTACTTCGACGGTAGCTTTTAATCTTTATAGCGACCGCACACCACCGCGGCCTTTCGTCACTCGCTTCGATAACCGCGTGCGCGCGTATACGCGGCTAAGATATGCGCAGCAAATTTCCATTAGCCCGAGTGATCCGAGAAATTTGTCTATAACGCAGAAAATTTGCGTTCTATAAAAAAAAAAATCCTTTCTTGCGTAAAGCGAAAAATAGAATGAAATATAACTCAGTGACATTGACGTCGTCTATCGCGATCCACGCGTCTATTATTGTAACGCGAGGATGCCATGTGGCGGATCGCGTGATTTTTTCGTGAGATAAATATATTTTTCAGTCTATCGGGATATCGAAGCCGCGGAACAACAACATTTTCTGTGCGAAACAATAAATCGCTGTTAAACGGCTTAAGATCATGCTGAAAAATTATTATCACTCTTTAACATGGAAATAAATGTGTGCAGTTAGGAAAATGATGCGCCCAATGAAATTTAACCGAGGTAGGGCGAAAGAAAAAACAGATCTGAACAGCACAAACACTCAAGTCTGAAAGAAAAGATTTAAAAATATCGATCGAAGAAACCATACAAGGAAAAAACCGAAAAATTGGTATTAAGGCTCTTTTTCGTTCGATTTTTTCTTCTCATACTTCCGACACACTATTTACATCGAGTCGCAAAATACTGCTAAAATAAATATCTCCGAGTGAAATTAACTCGATTTTAAGACCACGAAATATCAAAATTTTCCGAAAAGTTTTCAAGCTCAGATAAATTTACAAATTATGAAATAAAAATAAGCGAAATAAACATGAAAGAAATTTTGTGGATGGAATAGGCAGAAATTCTTTTTCAATCATTCATGGATTTGGCAATGATCGAATGGCTACTATTTTGCGAATCGCCGATGGTCATATCAACGGAAAATAGCATGAGAAATATCACTGACCTCCCGGAGTAGTGGAGTAAAGGGTTCCCCCGGGTGTCGACGAGTAGTCCGCCGGTAATTGATTTGGGTCGTGTATAACGATCCTCTTGGACGGTATGCTCTGGCTCTGAGTAACCTGCCTCGCGATCGGTGATGCAGACATTGCGTCGCGGTTTCCGACTCGGCTGTTTCTCGTGAGTGATTTTGTTCAAACGCTGGAGATTGATCCGCGAAGACCACGAGGCGCGAACTGCGAGACTGCTACGCTGCCGATGTGGCCCCGTGCTATATCGACGATGTCAGAGGAGACTGACAAGGGGGACACGACGGTTCTTCGTGTCTGTTCGCTTCGTTGTTTATGCCTCGCGAGCCTCCGTGTGTATGAGAGTCCGCCGCGTGCGTTGGATGACAAAAGAAACAAAGAAGTGGGGATGCCGCAGGAGAAAGGAGAGCGAAGGGGGCTTCTCTCGAGACGCGCTTCGCCTGAACTGATGGCGAATAAAGCCTCCCGATGAAAATGCAACCCGGACAAAAGCACGCGCTTCTTTATGCTTCGTTCTATCCCCCTTTCTCAGGCCCTACGGAAAACCGCGACTCTTCGTGCCTGCTGCGTAATTTCGCCCTATGGTCAATCGTCGATACGCGCGGGCTTCTTTTTCTTCCCCACTCTACTCTCGAAGATCTCGCGTGGGCGGCAAACAGTCTAGAACCGGCCAATCGGCTCTACCGCTGATGTCAACGAGCACACACTGTAGAATTATTCGTATATACGGAATAAACTAGCGAGCATACACGCGGCGCCTACCGTGCGTCCTTATACGCATTCGTTTTATATTAAAGTCGACGATTGTTACCACACCGACGAAAAAACTATGCCACGTGCTCGACGATGTCGCGACGAATAGTTAGATCTAGAATGAGAGAAACAAGTAATGTCGAATTTTTTTTTTTGTAGCTGCACCGCGTTTTGTGGAGAATCGGGATGACTGCGAGCCCGCCGATAAGCAGAAGCTCGTTTATATACTCGTACACTGCTGGCGCTCGCGAGACCCGGCACGTAATAGGGGGCAGAACGGCGAGCAACAGACTTCTACCCGGTGATACTAAAGTTTAACACTTTATTCCTCCAAAGATAGAATCTTCAGGTCGACGAAACGATCGGCTTTTTTTTATAATAACGATGATACGGTCTAAGGCGATGGGTTCTAAAAAGATTTATAAATTTGCGAGGTGGTTTTTTTCATTAGGCTCATCAAGCGAAATAGACGCGGAACGGTTCTTGTTTCAGGGGCGCTAGGTATACATTTTATATAGCAAGCATCCGAGGGTAATCGTGAAAACAACAACGTCAGGGTTATTTCAAAGGTGGAGGTGCGACGACGGTAGCGTTATAGCAGACGTGGAGCGAGTCACGCGATTAGTCCGCATTCACTCGTGCGTTGTTTTTATTATTGTCGGAGAAATAATATACTCGTGAACAATAATACATTAGTCACGCGAGGATACCGAGAATATCGATAACGCGATTGCACGGAAAAAACTGATGCACAGGCGAGAACACGATAAATCTGGTGTACTTTTTTTTGTTCTGTCGCGGGGATAATGGCGAATGAAACGGAGAGGAACGGAAAACATATGTGCGAAGAAAATACGTACAGAAAAGGCAATTTTTTTAGAATGGCTAAGTCGAACGTTGATTCCGAATTAATTAACACGCTAATCATTGATTTTTTCATTCTACTGATACCCCACCCGTAGCAAAAGCGTGGAAACAAAATTGCCGAAAAGCATCGACATTTACTTTTCGAAAGCCCGGTATAGTCCCCGTTGCGTAACATTCCAATATCTTACTGTCCACACAACACTGGCACGTGTGAATAATATCAACGCGGTATTTTTCTCCGGCGCACATCGCGCTTTATTGTCGATCGTTTTTCCTATCGAATGTTTTTTTCCGGCGTCAAAAATACCACGCATGTTTACATTTTTCCGCATATAATTATGCGCTCGTGCGCAGGGAAATTCGTGTTTCATGTTATAAGTAAGACTATAATATAGTTATGCCAAGATGATAATATTGCTGGTCGTCAAGTTATCTATGATTATAATATAATTCGATGATCCAACGAAACGAGATCGATAAGACCGTTTGGGCATATCGCCATTTGGCGATCAATCGTCTGGAACTGATATCTTTCGTCTAAGCAACATTGTGCTCGCAATCATTGGACCGATACTTTTCGGGTATCTAATTAGATCTGATTGGCTTTTTTTTCTAAAATTCTCTCAAGGTCATTCTACTGAATGCTGATTCAAACGAAAAATCATGTTTCGTTGGATTATCGGCATATTCATATAATAATGCTTGTTAATTAAAAAATGTACTCACTGTATTATATTATTTGTACATTTCAATATTCGGAACAAAGCTAAGTACAGCACGAGCCCTCTTTTCTTAACACGAGGGGACCGGATTAGCCTGAACTCACCGGACGCATTCGCTATTCTGTATTTCTGTGTTTGCAGTGGGGTGAACGGACATGAGAGAAATTCAGTTTAGCGAATTCGCTGCCATGGTTACGAGTTCAAACAAGCGAGCGATTTAATTAAGTGAGTTAAGAAAAGAGGGCTTCCACTGTATGTCGTTCAAAAATGTACGAACTGTACTGAATAGTACAAATATTACGGTTGTGTCTAATTGAATTGTCTTTTCCGAGGCTTTGATTTATCTGTTTGTTTACTGTACGTTTGTTTACGTACATCAACACAAGTATACAAGCGCGTACTTACTCTTACTACCTCGTTGCTTCCGCTCGTGTGCGTCTCGGGGTTCTCCCACCACCGGCGACCCGTGGTACTTTCCTCGCGTAGTTTGTCGTCAGGACGCCCGAGCGATAACATGGCGGAGCACAAACGGCAGGAAATCGAGACCGCGAGCTCGCCGGCAAAGAAAATAAAGCTCGACAACGACGCGCGCGACGACCCGAGGGATTCGTTCGATCTACCGAAGAATTGGCAAAATTTCGAGGTAAAACGCATACTCAACAACAATATAGTACGTAAACAAATATGGCTCGAGGGATCGTTCAAAGGCCACGAGAGTACGGCGATTGTGTTGTTGGAGAAGAAAATATTTCCCGACGAAGCCGTTACGTTGAAGAACTTCTTCAACGAGGACGCGACGTTGAAGAGCGTCTTCGACAACGACGCTTACGGCTCGTATGAATGTTTCCCGACGAGGGAGCACAACGGTGAGTTATGGCGGGAAGACCGATGCGGCGTTATTTATCATTATTATTATTATCTTCCGTTGTCTCTTTGTTGACGATCGATACAATCGATCCCGCGTCGTCGGCTTGCAGAATATAACCGCGTTAACGTGTTCTTCTTCTCGACAAAGGCTTGAACACGACTGTGATATATCCGGCGACTCAGAAGCATCTCGAAAAATTTGCGAAGAAGGAGATAAATCTCGTGGAAGAGACGCCGGAATTGTACAAGACTGTGACGATACCCAAAGTCATCGGCGAACAATTCTCCTTGAAGGTTTGTTCGAGCATCGCAAAATCACCGAAAGTACAGAGGAAAAAAAAAAAGTTTGAAAAAAAATTGATTTGTTAATTTTTTTTACAGTGGGTAGAAAATATATTGGATCACAAGGCCGAAGCCGACAGAATAATATACGAAGATACCGACGAAGCGAAGGGCTTCGTACTCATACCGGACTTGAAGTGGGACGGTAATGTAAATACTCTCAACGTTCTGGCGATCTCGAGGAAAAAAATCAATTCTATAAGAGAACTAAACGACAGCCACTTGCCCCTTTTGAGGAACATAAAAGACGCAGGCACAGCAGCTATCGTGAAGAAATACGACGTACCCGCTTCGAGACTGAGAGTATTCTTTCACTACTTGCCGTCTTACTATCATTTGCATGTGCATTTCACTCAGTTGTCCGTGGAGGATGCAGGTAATTTCTTTTAAATAGCAGGTCTCAAAAAAAAAAAAAAGAAATTATTTTTTGATGGCGTTTTTTTTTTCGTATTCAGGAATCTACACGGAAAAGGCTCATCTATTGTCGACTGTGATAAGCAACATAGAGTTAATGCCGGATTATTATCAAAAGGCAACGCTCACGTTTGCCGTCTTCAATCCCGATTTAGTGAAGGCTTACAAGCAGCCCGAATCGCCTTCGAAAGACGCGGAACCCGAGGAAGAGTGCTGAACTGAAGATCTTTTTTTTTCCTACAAAATTTAACGACGCACCTTGGAAAATTATTTTATTGACTGCAAGCGTGATGAATAAAAACGAAAAGTGTGAAAGGAAAATATTGGATTTTTATCAGAATTCCAATTCCTGCGAAGGTGACCGTTTTGAATTTTTTAATTCTATCGATGCATTTTGCAAATTTCATTTTCAGGTTCTCGAAACTCGTGGTTCGATCTGCGTCACGAGTGAGAATTATCCTGGACATTTTTTACCTAGACATTAACGATCCACGTATTTTTCGTGTTACGATTCGTTTTTTAATTCCATCACGAGGGCGACTATTAATGAAAGACAAAGTGGAATGGAGAGTCGGTAGTTTCACAGATCGCCAAAGCTTCAATTATATTGAAAGTCACGTTTGTGGATTTACTTACAAGATCATATATTCAATATGTTCGAAGGTACAGGCACTGTCACATTTAGATCTAATCTCGACTATCGTTTCGAATCGACAAACACATGATATTTAAGTACGAACATTTCTTCTTTGTTTGCGGAAAAAAAAATACATAATTATATACAAGTTGCACACTTATTTCGAGGAACGACGAAAGAAAAATCGCGTGATTGGGAATCGTGATGTCCAATGGAATGTTAAAAACGTACGGAACGTCCGCCGAGTCTTCGATGTATCATTTTCGCCAATGCATGAATCGTCGAACTCGATTTTTTTTCATTATGGTTGCATCGCGTGCTTTGTTCAGGTCTCTCGATTGAACGGAAAAAATTCTCTTGCGGATTGTCGCGAACGATGATCTTTGATCGGAAATCTTGAGTGTCTATGTTATTGTTATTATTTCACCATTATATCGAACTACATCGATTACATTCAACAGTTTTGTGACTCGATTACAATTGTGTTGCACAGATAGTCCCGCGAGCTATGTTTACATTAGTCTGAAAAAATAACTTGACGATATTGTTCGTATAAAGCGCGAGATTTATGGCTGTGCGCGATACCCGAAGAATCGTATTTCACAGGTATTACCGACAAAGACGCACGGAACTAGTGAACAAAAAGAAAACGACATTAAAAAAAGGATTCTGTTTTCTCGGATATGAAGTGCGTTTGATCTACTGATTAGCGGCGTTATTCTCTTGCGTTCGTGTTGTATACCCTGTATAACGTACACAAGTTTCCACTGAATCCACAGCTATGTCGTTACAACGATTTATCCTCGATTAGGAGTACATGCCTGTTTTTTTTTCTTTTTTTTTTTCAATTAATCGTTATACTTATTCACTTTTACAAGTAAAATCACATGATTAAAAATACAAATTGGCGAGTGTGTTAAACACCGCGCATGCACAACACATGCACACGCCGTTTAATAAAACTGTCGGTTTTCTTTGTTTTGTTTTGTTTTTCTTAAATGTTATATACGGAAAATCGTTCGGTGAGGAATGTTAAAACTTCTTCATCTCCCATTCTCTCTCGCGAGATCGGTTTAGATACTTCTTCTCAATCGAGAAGCCTCTCAACTGACTAGTACTTAGTATTTGGCCAAACGCTCACGCAGATGTGCGTTTACTCGACTCGAGCCAAGATGAAAATGCTCCGGCCAGAGCTATTCCTCATCGGAGATCCGGTTAGTTTACAACTTCCGCGACGTTGCCGTTGAGAAACAAATCGGCTTACCCTGACCGAGATAAAAGCACTTCTAATCAACAGTAACGCGGTGAAATCGTAAACATGCAAATCTTCGATGACGGCCGATCGCTCGAATTCTTTTACTTTACCTTGGTTTAAAAAAAAAGGATTCTCTTACCCCACCTCTCCTTACAACAACCTCTCGCTGCAAATTACCTCACATTCAGCCGGAAAGATCGCGCGTTTATCTCATGTTTTCACTCGCGAACCGCTCTTAATGAAGCCGTTACGAGTCTTGCCGTTTCTTATGTGACCGTTTTTTCCTTTACGATGCTCGAAGAGTACGTCATCGGAGTCTGTGTCCGATTCCGACAGTACCATCTTATGAGCTGAAACTGCAAAGAATAATATGTTACGACTCTCTTTGCCACGGCGATAGAATTATTAGTCCCTTCGATTGGAAGATTTGTTAGAAAATGTTTAATGCATATTTTTCGTAGAAAATTGTGAGTCATTAGTTTTACATCGGTGTTTATATTAATTGGGAGTCGTGCATTTGTTAGCTTTCAGTCGCGAGGACTGTAAAATCCGAGGTTCATGTGAAACGTACATGCACTGCTATCGTCCTCGGGCTCCGGCTGCAGAAGCGAATAACGCGCGGGCTTCTTCTTCGGTCGCAACGATTGCCGCCGGCCGCAGATGCGACTGCACAGACAGACAATACCCCAGACGAGACCGACCCAGCACACGATCAGAGAGAGCAACGCGATTATCACGTACAGAATGCTCCAATCTACGAAAAGAAAAGACACTTGTTCGTACATTCGATCCGAAGTCAATGAAGAATTGCGATAGGAAATTTCAAAAGCACCCACCGCAGTTCGATTCGCCGTTGCCGAAATACTTCTGAATCAGATTTTGCATCCAGAAAGCTTCGCAAAGGCACTGCCGCGATTCCTCGTCGCAGACACCGTGGCCGGAGCAATTGTTTTGGCAAACGGCGGTCTCGACCGCGGCAACCGAGAGCTGCAGAAGACCCGAATCTTGCTGAAGCTTTTCGCGGAGCCTGTTGACCACTTCCGGTCCGGGCATCGCGGTTTTTTTGCCTTTTTGCTGAACGTAAAATACGAGACGAGCACGACCGGTGCGCGGTTCGGCGCGCAAGTTTCGAACGACGATGGAGGCTTCGTCGCGCAGCAACATTTGTAGTTTAACGACCAAGGAATCTTTCTGCGATTCGGTCAGGAGATTGGCGCCGACATTCAACGTCAGCTCGACTAGATGCAATAATTCGGGGTCTGCAATTTAAAAAAATAATTAGATTCAACACTTTTGCGGATGATATGATGAATCACGATCTCTGTGATAATGATTAGCAAAAATTAGATTTTGTAAGTAAAAAATTACCAGGTTTGACGATAACGGAAACGGTGTCCTCGCCGCTGAGGCCCTGATCGTCGGTGACTTTGAGTTTGAAGACGTAGCGACCCGGCACGATGTCCGTGACCATCAAAATCGGCGATTGATCCGTTCCCTCGACTATGGTACCAATCGCGAGGCTCGAAGGATCGCGCGACCATTGCCATTGTCCGATTCTCAGATCGTCCGTCGACGATGATCCGTTTATTATTAATGCGCTGACGGGCTCTACGACGACTTGGTCGCCACCGCCGTTCGCTTTGGGTGGTGCATTTTTGTCTGCAACGCCAATTCTTTGTTAGTAACTCGACATTCTGGTATTTAGGGCTTGTGCGGGGTGTGTTACACATAATTACCTCACATTATCGATAAAAAATTAAAGTAAACTGCTACAATCCTTATTTAGCATCAACGTGTTTCGATTCCAGAAAAAATTCCCGTCTTTTAGCGAATTCGAAAATTCCGTTTAGACAAAACAAAACGATTCGTCATTTCGCGGTATTTAGGACAAAAGATTCACATTAATTAATTATATTCGCTTCGATTATAATTATCTTGACTCAGAAACAATTACTTTCTAATTAATACTATCTTTAGAAAAGTCGTATCCACAGATTTTTTTCACTTACTTTGCGTTACTTTAACTTTCACTATATCGGAATCTTTGTTTCCGTTGTCGTCGATAACAGTCAGCTTGAATGCGTAATCTCCCTTTGTCAATTTGGTGATGTTTGTGACAGACTCGTTAGCGGCACTGAATTCAACTTTGCTCGGTCCGCTAGAGAGTCGGAATCATATTTGTAGAAACGTCATAAAAACAATATTAAAAAGCCCTTGTTGGTCGGCTTCCGTAACTCGAACTCACCTTATTTGTTCCCAGTGATAAGAAACAATTTTTATGTCGTCCTTGCTCTTACTTCCGTCGAGAACCGTTCGAGTATCCGGTAGAGCTATAGTAATGTTGTTTCCAGCGTTGGCTGCGAAAAAAAAACCGATAAAAAAATATTCTATTGCTCTATTCGTAAGTATTGTATCGTAAATAATCTCGCACCTTTGGGCGGTTTGTTCGTCGGTGGTTTGACGAATACATGCACCTCGGCCGTCGAAGATTGATCCGAATCGTCAGTGACTTTGAGAACGAATGTGTACATTCCTTCCTCCAAATTCGACAATTGCAGATACGGCGTTCTCGTGTTCTGCATGTCGACAGCTTTGTTCTGGTCCGACGGGCTTTTGGTCCATTCCCAACTCGCGATGCCTCGGTCGTCCGTGCTCAGATTACCGTTCAGCGTTATCGTATTTTGGGGAAGATAAATGATGATGTCCTGTCCGGCGTTGGCGCTCGGTGGATAGTCCGTCACTTTGAGTACCGTTATGTTCGCCAACGTTGAATTTGTAACGTGATCGGAATCCTCGACGGTCAATCTGTCGGAAGGCAATTGCGTTAGAAACACAAATTTCGCCCACAGAAGAATGTCACCAATTTTATTAATAGCTACGGTTCACGCGTACTTAAATGTATAATTGCCGGCAACGAGATTGTCCAGTTGCAGTGTGGGCGTATCAATGAGACTGGGCTGATAGCCGATCGGACCTTGTTGCAGTTCCCAGTGATAGCGGATCACACGGTCGTCGTCCTTGCTCGGCGAAGCGTCCAGCACCGCGCCCGTGTTCGGTAATTTAACGACTTGGGATGCGGGTGACACAATTGCGATCGGCGCCTGATTGACGCGTTTAGCTATATGAAAAAATCAATAAACCAGCGTTATTCGGAAGACCAATAACATTGAGTGCGCGAAACTCACGTGGCAAAACGCTGACGTTCGCGTACGCCTCTCCGTATGCGTTTGGGCTGCTCACGGCGACGCGAAATTTGTATAAACCTTCGGACAAATTGCTGAGCTTCACAGTCATGCGATTCTGATCGGTCATCGTGCCTGTATGACCCTCCGGTTGACTCAGAAGACTCCAAGCGTAATTGTAATGCTCGCCTCCTTGCTCGGCCGGAACCGTGAACGCCGAAAGTATAACTTCGTTTTCCGGCAGTCTCACCTCCTTCGATACGGCCGAGACTACCAGTTGCTTTAACGGCGGTTTTATCGAAGTCGTCGTGTCACTTGTCACGGATTCTTGATCGATCGTTGCCGCTGGGTCGATCGATTGCGGCAAAGCCCGTAGAACGCACATATCTGCAATTTATTCGTTTAGAACGTTTATCGTCGTATCGGCGATGAATCGAATTGAGGATTCGGGTGTCAAATTTTCGCAGTCGGTACGTACCCGCTGCGTTTCTCTTGAAACCTCTGGCGCATTGGCAAAACCCGCCCTCCCGCTTGGGATCACTCGTTACGCAAACTTCGTTTGGCGGACAATTATCGTCGTCGCAACTCAAACGACCGGAACGAAACATCAGCATAGGATCTTGCGGTTTCGAGCTCATTTGGGAAGAGCTAAAAAAATTGAAAAATCACAATTTACTTTCTCGTTCAAGCCGAGCACTTGAGTAGTCTGCAGGATCTCGAAATCTTAAAAGAAGTTTTCCGCTAATTCAGACAAAAAGCGTATTTAATGTTTTTTATAGATAAAACAATTGTACATTTCATGTCATGCGATTTTCCGTTCATAACATTGAACGATATAAGCAAACCCATTGGTTACTCGCATGAAATAAAACGAACAAACTGTAAATATATAAAAAAAGTTTGTTCCGTAAAAAAAAAATGAATAATTAAACAATAGTGTTCTAATCATTTTTAAAAAATCCAGGACGTAATATCAGAAACTTTAAAAGTGAAATTATTTTCAATTACATTTTTTGCTTGAATTACATTTAAAAAATTTAACACCTTTTTCAAATTTTTCTATTGAGATATGGAATTCTTTCTTAAAATCAGAATTTTTGATTTCTTTTACTGATTAAAAGTAATTGTGTTGTTGATAAAAATTTGAATGGCTGAATTGCCAGCTATTTATTTACCCCGTATCGTCGCTCAACGATTCCAACACTTCACTCCACATTTCGTCATCGTCCACGGGTTTGACGAGGACCATCCTTGGCGGATCAACACCGTCGAGATCCTGTCTGTACAGCGGAGCGCACATTTTGGAACTCGTGCACTGCACGTGAAAGCAAGTGCTGTTGTACACCATCGCGACGTTGCACATGGAGGCTTTGCAACAAGCAAAGACGCATTGTTTTATTCCGTTGAGCTGCGACTGCTCCGTATAAACGGCGTACGTCAAATTGCCTCTCGGCGTGTTGCTCGTGAAGATCGTCGTGTAAAGTCCCGGACAGGTTCGTTCCGAGTCCCAGTCCGTGTAGGTTGCTCCACAAGTTCCGAGAAACAGGACGAACAGTCCCGCTCTTGCAATGCCGAGCATCGTAACTAAAAAAAACGAATGAATGAAGTCGTCGCTGCAATCTTCCTTGCTCGCTAAATCCTTGCGGTGAGTCACTGCTCAAGATTCGTCGCAGTTACAGCAGCTTTGATTAATCCGTCTCCATTTTCGCTCGATCTTAGTTAAAAATAAATAAAGATTGCGATTTAGCCGTTCTCACCTTCGCGCGTCGAAGCACGTTTTCTTTCCGCAAAGTTTTTTTGTCCGAATGAATGAAAAGTACGTTCGAGAACGTAGCGAAATCTACGGATAGGTTACGTCAAGCTCGACGACCAAGCATGTGGCACTCTTGCGGTCGAAGATTATTATTCCCGACGGAGAAGCTTCTCCCGACGACGACTGTTATCCATTAGCATAACAGACGTACTGCCCAAGAAAAGCCTGCGGGCTCGCACGTTTTGCGGGACTTAACATATATTAACGGCGTCGTATCATTATCAACAACACAGGCCAGGCGAACTAATCAACCATAGGGGTAATTATCATACTTCCTGCTGTGCGAACGGACCGACCGTCCGGACTGCCGGAAAAAACTACGCGATAACGCCTCAGTGTTTCGCAGTGGCTTCGCGCCCTGGCACGCTATTCTTTTTCGTGCGAGCGCGAAAGGAAAATAATCACGGAACGATCTATGCACGAACGGAGCTCAGTGGTCGAACGTCATTTTTGACAGCTTTAATGCTGCTCCACGCCTGATTCACCCGACAGACGATATCGCGCGCGCACGGCATTCTATTGGCTGACGCACCGCGAGTAGACGATATATTGCACCCGCTCCGAAAATGCGCACGCACGCGAATTCCATTCGCGAAAACATCTGCGACTATTACTACGATTACGAATTGGAATAAATGTATGTCATCGAAAGGACGAGACAGTTTAACGGAAATCTGACAAATATAACGAACAACCTAAGTCTCGGATCATTGAAATTCGATTCACACTTCGCGGTTGTCGGTGGAACAAATTTATGTAAATTCGAGTCGACAAACGAGTTTGATAAAAAGCGTTTTCGATAATACCTTTGAGATACTCGATATTAGGACGACTCTGGAAATGTTTACCTAATTGGAAGTACTTAAACTGCGGACTTTCCTTATTAATGAAGGCACTTGCTGTCGCGACGCTGCAAAAGTGCATCTACAGCAGGAAAAATGAATATACATATTCATGCAAGTCTTTAAGATAATAGGCTTCGTAGACGATACATCGAGAAGGATCCATCAATGCACGATGAATGTATTAATAGGATCCGTAACTTCCTGTTTCCGACTTTAAAATACTTGCTAAGGAACTACAACTCTAGTCTGATATAACGCCTCTTCGACTCCGAGTATAACGATTTTTTATTCTATCGTAATTACACGGTCGATTCTATTGCGTGACTGATTTTCTGCAAAATATTTACGTAGAAAATCGAATAAAATGACTCAATAAGAATTTCGCGGTAGGTTTCGAAAAAAAGAGTTATAGAAAACTTGGGAAAATTTGTTTTCTGTAAAAAACAATATTTAACAAATGTCTTACAGGTTTTTTTGCTCAATAAATTCAATAATCGACGAGATTGATAAGAAAATCAGCCGATATTGTGGCTCGTTTATAACTCAAGGTTCGTTTATACAATTCATACTTTCCCGCAATCTTAGACTATCGTGTCTTAAGAAAGTGCGCCTCCAGCGGGCTATTCGAGAAATATTCTCTTGTCATCCATTGAGGAGTCCTGTAAGAAGGGATGCAAGTGCATCGTGGGTGGCCCGGCGTCGGGGCAACGTGTGTGTGGTCCGGCAGTCCGTAAGCGGGATGCGATGCGGCAGCTACGGCTCTAGGAGGATGTGTGACGCTTTGTTCGTAAGGAAGCACCAAGGGAGACGCTCCGATGTGCCTTAGTTCGCTACCCTTCGACAATTAGCTATCGTCTCGGTACTCGCCGACCATCGGAATTACCGTACCTCGCAAGGTATTACAACATTACCGAGGCTGTTGCCCTCCTTTGTTTATCAACGACCACGTGCGGTGTTTACTCCGATACAAGTGAAACGCAAAAAAACAATACCGCGACTCACATCTGACGAACACTCGAAGTGAAGTGAGATCCGTTATAATTGAAACAAGAAAAAAAAATGTTTAAAAAAATTATGAATTTTTTTCGGAGCTCACTATTTTTGTTTATGCGCCTATTGTTCTGTGATGCTTCATCGATATTCGTATCGCAACGACGACTCTAAAAATCGTCGAAGGTCAAAAGTCCGATGCCTCCTGAATTTTAATCGCTCTCATAACGATTATTGGAGTTATTTTTGATTAACGGCGCCTTGGGTTATGATTATTTTTACGATAGTTTTATCATTTTTCTTTTAATAGGTTTAACATTTTTTTTTCGTTATTGTAGATGATCTCAACAACATTGAGGTTGTTCTCCGTACTCTGCATACTGTGTTACCATGGAGGAAGAACCGAGTTGGGGCACAGCTTCGCAGCTAATTCGAACGGCGAGAACGAGACGTGGAAAGACTTGGATCTCAGCCACAGGCACAGAATGAAAGATCCGAGTTACCTGCTGGACAGGTATCCCGTGGGTGAATTGCCCGCCGATTCCGTCGACTGTCGCAGACCGGCCAAATGTTTCAAGAAGGAAAACGCGACTTGCATGGGAACGCGATTGCCGTACGCGTCAACCACGATGGATCTTATTCCCGGCTACCCGACGGAGGATACGATCCAGGTAACTTTCGTGGATGGATCTAACCAAACGAAATAATATTATTAAACGTTGCACAAGTTTAGAGAAATATAAACATTTTTCGAATACTTCTCTACAATCTGGGAAGCATGTGTTTACGGGGATTTTCTCTACCTGACAGTAACGCGGGTCAACCGAAACCCCCCTCGACGAACCGACCATTCTTGTACGAAAATTTTACTACTTCGAGGAATAACAACGGCGTCGTAAATCCGTGAAAGTCGATACGTTTCTGCTGCCGCGAGTAGACGAGGCGAAGTTAAGCATTTTCTGGCGACGTAAAAACAAATATATATATATTTTTCTTCGAATCTTGTAAAATACGGGCAATTTTTTCAGTTTTGAAATGTTTGCAATTTTTTCTATCGTCAATAAAAGGAAATTCATTTATGAATAAAATAAGAATAATTGGTATTTTTATCCTTAAATTGTTCTCACGCAGTTCTTTTTACAGATTCAATTATTTCGAAATTCTTTGTATCGTTCTTTTTTCATAATATTTTTTCCTTTCTTGCCATCGATTTTTTCTATAAAGCCTTTTTTGTCTCGAATTCGCAGGAAAAATTGCGATTGCTTCAGGGACTGCGACACATACCGAAGTGTTGGGCGGTGGTGCAACCCTTTCTGTGCTCTCTGTTCATGCCGAAGTGCGTGAACGACACGGTGGATCTGCCGTCGCAAGAGATGTGCAAAATGGTCTCGGGACCCTGCAGGATTGTTCTGAATCACACGATATGGCCGAGTTTCATAAAGTGCGAAAACACGAAATTGTTCCCGCGAATGTGCAAGAACGACATAAGGGAGCTGAAATTCAATACGACGGGAAGATGCTTGAAGCCTCTAATTCCGACGGACAATACGCTAGCGATTTTCGAGGGTGTCGAGGGATGCGGGATACAATGCAGCGATCCACTGTACACGCCCGACGAGCAGAAGCACATTCACTCGTTTATCGCTTGGGTTGCCGGCATTTGCGGAGCATTCAATTTGTTCACGGTGGTGAGATACGAAAAAAAGAAAAAAAAAATAAACGGGCCATCGAACTTCGTTTCATTTCAGTCAATGAAGAATTAACATTTTTTTTTTCAGGTAACATTCATGATAGATTGGCGAAGCGCGAACAAGTACCCAGCTCTCGTAATTTTTTACATAAACTGTTGCTTTCTGGTGTCGTGCATCGGCTGGTTGGTTCAATTCACACCGGGCAACAGAGACGTTATTGTATGCCGAAAGGACGGTACTCCGAGAGTTAACGAACCGAGGTAATTCTTCTGTAATAAAAGATACAGAAATTACAAAGAAAAAAAAAATGAAAAAAAAAATGTTTGGCGCAATTGTTAACGAAAATAATCTTACAGCGGCGAGAATATCTGGTGCGTGGTGGTCTTCGTGGCGGTATATTATTCGCTGATAGCAGCTATGGTGTGGTTCGTGATACTGACCTACGCATGGCACATGAGCTTTCAAGCGCTCGGCAAGATTCAGGATAGAATAGACAAGAAGAGCGCGTACTTCCATCTCATCGCTTGGTGCTTGCCGCTCGTACTCACTGTGACCGTCATAGCATTGGCAGAAATCGACGGTAACAGCGTTACTGGTATTTGCTTCGTCGGTTACACGAATCACTATGTTCGTACTTGGTTTTTGCTGGGACCAGTTCTCGCGGTCTTGCTCGTCGGTGGATATTTTTTGTCGAGAGGTAAGCTTCAGAATATCGAACTACAAAAACTAATTTAACCAAATACTGCGGTTCACTCGTAATTATCTGTGTAACGTTGCTTTTCAAACGCGCAAGGCATCGATGTGAGTAATTTTTAAAGTGGAGCAAATTAATTGTAATGCAGTTTAGCGCACAGCGTTTAGATTTTTGAATTGAATATTTTGAATTTCTTCATTTATTCTTTCAGGATTGATCACGTTAATTCGTCTCAAGATAAGCAGCCAGGAGATAATATCCGAGCGCGCGAGCTCGAAGATACGCGAGACTATAGTGAGAATGGGATCATTTTCTATATTGTCATTCATCGCGGCTATCATGACTTTTCACTGTCACGTGTACGAGTTTCAAAATTCGTGGAAGTGGAAGCAGAGCTTTAGAAATTACATGATGTAAGACAAGCATGAATATGAAAGAAAAATTACCTACCGGAGAACATGAATGGAAGATTGTAAGACATTTTATCTGCAGTTGTTCGATCACGACGAAATACGCCGAGGAGTCGGAATGCAAATTGGAACATAGGCCGAGTATTGCGAATCTACAATTGCATCTTCTAGCGATATTTTTCGCCGGGATTTTGATGTCCTCGTGGGTATGGACAGGCTCGACGGTCGAGACTTGGAAGCGATTTCTTCGAAGGTGGGATACTTACAATTTTCATTTTCATTTCATCCGAGTCCCTCGCTAAACAAAATTCTTCACTAACAGAACTTTCAACTGCGAGCCCGACGAGCCACTGAAGTTGAAGAAGCACAAAGTAATAGCTCAGGCTTTCGCCAAGCGAAAAACTTTCAACAACGCCGGACGTTTGTCGATAAGCTTTCGCAACACTCACGAAGACCCGGTGGGTCTGAATTTCAATCTGGATTCTGTGGCGTCGCAGGATTTCAGTTCGACGTGGGCCGCCGCTCTGCCGAAATTGGTAACGCGACGGGGAGCTCTCGTCGGTGGTAATCCCGGCTCGATGTCGAGTCATCGAAGAAACTCCGTCGATTCGGAGATAAGTTACAGCATGTGCAAATTGTCGGTCGAGTCGCGACGAAATTCGATAGACTCGCAGATATCGGTGCAGTACGCCGAGGTAAAAGCAACGAGAAAGCATCCGGGTTCGTCGCGCAGCCGACGAGCCAAGCGCCGACGAGATTTTGGCAAATCGAGATCGGCCAAGGTTGGGCCGCTGTTTCGGCGCGGTAGCACAACGTCGCAGGAGAGCCAGTTGGGCGCACAGATATTGTCGACCCTGACGATCGGCGGTATACCGAACGTGACGCAGGGACCGAATATGAAGAGACGTTCGGCAACTGCCGGCCTGGAGGATCGTGGATTGAATCCAAAGACGCTGGAGGAAAAGAAGGCGGAGTTGTTGTTGCCGTTCTTGTTTCCGGGCCGTAGCGCGAGCGACGAGAATCTCAGCAGCGAGGAAAAGGAGCCCGGCGTCGCGGTGAACAAGGACGCCGATGTCGAAGCCGGAAGAGTCGAGAAGGACGATCGCGAGAGCGACAGCGAGGACAGTCAAGTCGACGAGGAAACTAAAATAATGGAACCCGAGGAGCCGCAGGAAAGGAGCCGAAGCAAAACCAGCAACAAGAGCACAAAATCTTACGGTCACGAGAGTGGAAGAAGAAGCCGAGAAGGGCTGAAGAGCAAATTTTCATTATCGACGACTCTGCAAGACGAGACCGTTTTGAAGCATCTGCTTCAAGACTCGAACGACATTACTATCGAAAATGATAATAGCAATAAGGACACGTTCAGAAAAGTTTGCATAGGTGATTTGGCTTCGAGCCTGACCGAATATTGCCCGGAATTGTGTCGGATAATGCAACAACCCGATCCGGAAAAGAGCGCGAGGGAAATGGCAACGCAAACGTCCCTTCCACTCGACATATTGGAAATGGAGGAGCTCAAACAGAGCATCGATGAAATTATTAATAGCAGAAATTGCAGCTCGAAGGGCACGCAGATATCGCCGAAATTGAACAAAGCCAACAATCGCAGGACTGATGATATGTATCGTTGATTTTTTTTTTTTTGTAAACTTGACACATGTTTTTTTAAATATATTTTATACAAAGCAACGTGTCGTCTTCAATCTTCGTAGTTTATTGTTTATCGACGATAGCAATTGATTTTTTTTTATCGAAAAAAAAACTTCAATCGATGCTACTTTTTTAATTCAGCTTATTTTTATATTAGGTTCAACGCACACATAATCTGCTAGGGATTGAATATTGGATTTTTGCTATCGGAAGAATCAGCGCGTTCCTAAACTCCAAGCCGATAACCGATCGATTACCAATATTTTGCGACCTAGATATGGTTTTTTTTTCAATCCCCCAAACTCGGACTTTGAGTACGGCCAGTGGGATTTATGGTTTATCCTAAATCGAGAGAAAAATCCATCGAGCCAATTTTTCCTCTCGGTGGAAAGGCGAAAACAATCCTCGTATGTTGCTAATAATTAACAACAATATAACAGTCGAGTCGCGTTTGGAAGGGTGTTCGAAAGTTGAATACAAAACACTCAAAACACTCGACACGCATCCTCTATTGGCACCTGCAATTATCTTTTTTCTCTTCAAGTATATTTCGTACAAAATAAGCAATGACTTATAGATGATTTAGGCGAACGAGAGACGATATATTGTCAGCAAATGAAAGAAAAACCACATCGATTAGGCACAATGAGTATCCTACGAAGTAAAAAAAAAATCATCACATTCATTTATTGTGAACACATTTCAGTAGACACTAACTAAGGCAATTGTACTCTCACTCTCGTATTCATTCGTTTTTTTTTTCTTCTTTATCTTTTCTTATAGTACGTTCTACTGCAAAAAACATTGAACGTCGTATAACAATGCTCTTCGGAAAGAGGCGAAACGATTTTCCCTTCTCTAATTTCATATTGCTCGATATTATAGATAATTCGCGCGTTTCTACGAAACGCGTCTTCTCGAGTTCTCCTACGCGAGCACTCGTTCGCTACAGTAGTTAAATTTCTCTTGTCAACGTGATTTTCTCGGTATTTCATCTAAAACTTATCACTATGTCGGTATCGCGTGTACGCGACGATTGCAATACTCATCGGCGAATGTTGACCGTCGACGTTAACGCGACACAAAAATCTTACATTCCGCATGTACGCGACTTTCATTGCACTGCATTGCATAACACAACAGAGGGGATTCGAACGATTTTTAACGGGGCGAATCTCTTCATTTTGATTTTTTCTTCTTACTCGCCTTAACCGAAGGCCTTTTGGTAGTACCTGAAAACGAACAAGGACGAGTTTTATGCAGGCGAAGAGTTCTGTGTCTTTTTTTTGTTTGTTTGCGTTGGAGGAGCGAAGCGGATATCAGCGAACGAAGGAAAGTAAAAAAACGAGAATTACGAGGATTCAGACGCATAAGAAAAGTACGTACTGTACGAAGTGCGATACGCATCATGCAGGGTATGGCAGAGATAGATACTAAATATGAAATATAAAAACAATTTATTCGTACAAATTCACACGACGACCAGTCTACATACATTGAGACGTACAACCAGATTCGGTCGAGCGTGAAAACAACTTTGGCCGGGAAAGAATTGAGAGGGAACTATAGTGCACGAGGAAGCTCAAGATAAAAAAAAACGAACAGAGGAGATTGAACAGTTATAGAGATATAGCACTTATCGGGCCAGTGGATTATCGAATAATTTAACACTCTTACTTCAGCCTCTACTTTATGTCTCAAATGCTTACGAGTTACGAAATACATTCGACCGTACCATGTCTTTATCTCGCTTGCCAGAAAAATGATAAAATATCGTTTAGTTGTAAATTAAAGCTCGGAAAAGGTCGACTCTGGCGAGTAATGGCCGAATACAAACTATGAGAATCCACTTGCCCGTTATCAACACTTAAAGAAACGGAAGACGCTAGTTTAAAATGAACGAGTCTATGCTAAACTACGGACGAAAGAAAATGCACACATTACGACAAACACTGATATGTACACGAGAGTTCATTTCCTGAGTCGTTGAAATGCCTTTGCAACGCGCATCGAAGCTCGAATTAAACAACGACAGGATACACTCTCCGAGGAGTGAAACATTTTTCAGAACGGCAAAACGCCGAGTCGTTCCGTTATTTCTGTTCTTTCTATGTATGTACAAAAACGTAAAATTAAGTCGCACTATTGTTGCTTATGAATGTCGGAATTTATTCCAGGGTTTCGAAGAATCGGCGGAGGCACTTGTTTCCGCGTTCGGACACAACAAGCTTCTTCGATTCACTCGAAACTGGTACGGAATCTTTTTTCTCTCTTTCCCTGTATTTCTCTTTCTCTCTGTCACGTTTCTCTCACGGAAAAATCCTCGTCGGCGAGAGGCAAAAGATTTGGCTATTTCGAATTTTCGAGGAGTCAGCCGGGAACCTCGGGTCCTCTTGCTCTCCCTCTCGTTTAATCCCAACTTCTACGTTTTCAAACCTGGGTCGTTATTCTCAGCTAGGTATCTTTTGCCTACAGCCCGTGCAAATGACATAGTTTAGTCGCTGAGAGTTTGTACGCTTATTTAAAAAAAAAAAAGTTTGAAAAAAAAAACAACTTTCCGGGTCCATAGCCCCAAATCCCAGATGACAACAGTAAATAGTAACAGAATAAGAGAAAAAATGGCTAAACGTATCTGACGGGAATGTTTGGAATCGTACTGTATAGAATATGTCAAAGATGAAAAAAAAAAAGTAAAGAACATGCATGTAGCGAAAAGACAGGAGAGTAATTTTCGCGGGAGACAAATTTGTATTCACCACCACCGATGAGGGCAGAGCACACTTTCGTGTCACCTTCCGGTGACGACTGGCGAGGCTACTTGGATTTTGAATGCTTTTTTTGTTGCTTAGATTGTTCGTTACCCCAGATGAGATGATCTAGCGCCTCCCCAGCGAAATACAGGACGCTGCTGAATGCGAATAGTGCTAGGAAAAATACAATTCTCAATGGTATCGAGAGGACGTCTAACACTGGATAAACCCAGATTCCGCTCTTCATGTATATTACGTGCATCCTGGAAATAAAAAAGAGAAAGCTATTTTTAAAAATCGCTCCACCTCCGAGCCTCAAGGTTGCTTACAGATATTTGTGCTTTTTTTAAACTTCACATTATTTCCATCACGAAAGGCACACAGTTTAAGGCATATAAAAAAATACTTGGCATTGAGGGAGATCGATAGGATATGACGATTTCTCACCAGACTAGATATACGAGCATGAGCACACTAAGGCCCACGAATCCGTGGGATCTCTTGGGATACTTTCGCGGCGCGACGATCATTTCCAATAGCGTCGAGACCATGATCAGCGTGTGCATCAAATGATTGAGCCACCAGGGAAAGTACGGATCGAGTGCCTTCGGCAGTACGAGTTCTCGATCCACGAACATCAAGGCCCAAAACGTGACGCCTACAAACTGAAACAATCGGTTATTTTTCTCGTTGAGGATCATTCCGAGTCTCGCGAATCGAATCGACGATTCTGTAGAGAATTGCGCGCTCACCATGGCCAGTGGAAATCCATAGGTCGCGTGGAAGTAATCTTTGATTTTTCGAATCGTCGGTGTCTTTTTCGGTGCGATCTTGTTGCTGCCGTACAGATCGTTGATTGTACAGAGCAGGAAGAATATCGCTTGTATTATCTGGAAAAAACAAAATTAATTGACCTTCAATTATCCGCTGTGTCGTGAATCTTAAAATAATGCCGATGGAGAGCCATATTGCACTTTCGCGCTGTCGCACAGATTGTTCAGTGCAACGTTAATACGATAATGCATCGAATCACTCTCGACTCGAGAACTGGCCATTTCGCCTCCGGCTGTTAACTCGTATTAGCTGTCAATTCGAGAGTCTGCTGATCCATAAATTGGAGCACCGCTTGTGACGCGTACCGAGCGCGTGTCGAGCGAAGGAGGCTTTAATTAGATCGAGTGGCCATCGGCAATCGGCACTCGTGTCGCAATATAAATATTGAATATCGAAGAGCAAACGAAATGAGAAATAACTGAACAATAATTAAACCTGAAACTGTTCGCCTGACATTTTTTTTTGTCATGGTCGAAAAAAAAAAAACAGACCAACGGACTATATTTTGTCAATCAAAGCGGGGGCAAAAAATGTTTTTTAAAAATAAATAACTCAAATAAATGACGTACGATGAGAACAGTTATGTTAAAAAACGGTCTCTCGAATATGCGTTATTTTCGCGGCAAAAGTGATGGATTATCATTTCCATTCACCATTTTTTTCTTTTTTCTCGTATCGCGTTCAAGGCTTTCGGCAACGCTCGTTAAGCGTGCAATATTTCGTGAAAATATTGTGTCACGAAAATTAGCATAATTTGCACGAGAGACATCGGCGAAACGAGCCGTCGGCTCGGTCAAGGTGTACGCATCGAAGAAGAAGCTATTATGCAAGCGTGGTAAGCGTAAAAGATGAATGGCTCTAGTCCACGCGATTAGCAGCGACAGGGAATTGCTGTACTTTTTTTTCGCGCGACTGGCCGCGCACCGGCGGGTAATTGTAGATAATCAACGTACAAACGAAGTCGTTTGTTGAACATAACGAGAGATTAGTGTGTTTGCATTTTCGTCTCGCGCAAAGAAAAAGAAAAACGAAACCTATTTTATCGCGATTTACAATACGTAATAACGCGGACGCGGACGACGTTGTTCCGTTATAACTTAAGGCAGTCCGAGCGGTACAGTCCGAGGAAATGTGAGATTCAGTGAGAATTCAGTGACAACTTCGAGCTTTTTTCAATGCGATAAAAATCTACAAAAACAACGCGTGTGGAACGTGTTCGAAAGATTAATTTTACGTAATAATAATTCCAAAAAGTTATTACCAAATTGATGAAAAAACACTTATTAACAAATAACTTGATCGATAATTCGGAAAGGTCTCGAGAATAATCTGTGGTCTTCTAACAAACCCATATCCGAAATGCGTGATTTTTCACACATTTTTCAAAATAAAGGAATATAAATGTTAGTCAAGAAAAAATTCTGAAAAAATTCATACGTGTTAAGAAAAATGCATAAATTATTCTCACCAGAAAAAAAGGTTAGTTGGCCGGTTAATTTGTTACACAAGTAGTTTTTTCATTAAGTTGTTCATAACGTTTTGGAATCATGATCACGCAAAATCAATATTTCGAACACCATATGCTTGATTTGGTTCCCATCGAGAATCGCTCGTAATTCTCTTTGAATTCTTTCGTGAATCTCACATTTTCTTGGACTGTACCGCTTGGACTACCCTAACGATCTTGCGGTCTTTCCGCAATGCACACGATCGGGTTATCCGATGGTATAATATTCCTGAGCTTATAACGGTTCCATTATGGAAACCTTGTTGCTTTTCACCATTACGTAAAACGCCGATAGCTCCCCATAGCCTTCGTAACGCCGAGAGTATGAAGTAGAGTTTGTTTGATAATCAGGAAGTTGACCCGTATAATCGCGTGGGTACTGTGCTTACCGAACGTCAAACGCGTTTCGTGGTAGCTCGGAGAGAAAAGGACGAGGGGCTCATCATCGGGTCAGCACGAAGCTGACCGGACCACGCGTCGTTTAAATTATCAAAGAGATCTATAATTATTGGTAAGGCCAATCGCGAGAGCGAAGAGCCCGGCTTCGGCTTTATGACACCGTTGGGTAAACAAGCGAGGAAAAAACAAAAATAACAGACTAAAAAAAATCTCTTCCGTCGCAAAGGTAGCATGAAAAGGGTGTAAAAATTGCCAAAATTCCATGGGTTGGGATGAACGGTTAAAATAATCAATCGAATAATACGAACCACGTCCCAAAACGTCAGGAACTTAAATTTTCCGCCATAAGCATTATGCATCTTGGTTGCATTTTCCGGCACTACTGTGTAGTAGAAATCGTAGTACACGGTAAATGCGAACGTAACGAACGTCGCCGCGTGAATAGCGAGTAATATACCTTCTCGCATCTTCAATCAATTTTTTTCTACGAGAATAAAAAGATTTAATTAAACTTTTTGTATTGTTTGAAATTGGAGATAAAATTATTTACATCGAAGACGCTTCGTCGACGCGAAAAAAAGATTCTGTGTTAAAAGAGAAGGAAACACTTTATAGGAAAATGATTTAGACGCGAGAGACACGAGTGCGTCTATCAAAGTCAACGATCGGGTTGTTGCAACACGCGGTTGTCTGCCCAAGACTTTCTCCGTACAACTCGAACGTATCTTTATGTATGTTGACCCGAGTCACTTCCGAGTCTCATGGACGACAGTGATTTTCACGAAAGGACGAGAGTAAAACTCGGCACAAGGAAGCATCGTGGGAAAAATTAATTCATAATAAACGATGGGAGCTCGGTGCCGCGAGTTAAACTTCCGCTTTGTTTACGACGCTTGCCGCGCGAAGTGGATGCTGCGACCGACGCACGCGTGCCGATTAAATCGCGAAGCAACGAACGAGATAGAATTTTCCTTTATCTCCTAAAACCCAAGCTATCTGTTGATAACGATGACGCGAAACAATCAAAGAACACATTTTTTTATTGTTTCAAACACATCATAGAGAAAAAACAAGATTTGATAAATTTAAATAAATGCCGAGCATTCGCGGTTCTTTAAGTAACCGCATTTCATAATAAAGCTGAGAGACAAGGAAATGCAAACATTTCATTAGATTGATTAAAAGATATGAATAATACAAGAATAATAATAGATTAAAAAATGTATATTTTTTTCATTCATTTATTAAGTTCCAAAAGTTCTTTTAGTTTCTCTTCGAGGGTAAATTGAATTATTCACTCAGACTTTTACTTTAATAACAAAAATACGCGATCAAACAAGTCGGCATAATTCTGAATAATCAAATTTTCATCAACGATGTTTCTGACCCGAATTTACGTTTTGTTTTCGCCGAGCGTCACAGATCGAACAGAACGATAAGAAAAGAGAGCCCGATTCAATTCGCGATTTACCCGAAACACGTGTTCGCTTTGACGCGTCTTATCTTCCGGTTACGTTTACAAGTGTACAATGACATCACCCTTGCCCAAAATAAATCGCGTATCGTGAAAGTCATGCCGTTCCTCGACAGCTATCATAATAGCATCGATAATCGCGAAATCCGCACGAGGCAAACGGAAGAATTGACTTTTCACGGTATCAAACAAAAATTCATATCTTTTCTTTAATCATATGACGAATCCGACCGATTTTTTCCGACCTTTTTGTGCTGCATCATACGCGGCAAGAGTGTTAACGAGATTCTCAATCGTCTCCACAATTTGTCGTTCTTTCTCTGCGCTTTGCAATCTCACAATAATCCGTGTGAACTCTTCGATTACTACAATTACGAAATAATGTAATCTATAATGAAATTCTTATTGTTCGTAATTTGTGCACACGAATATTTTTTTTCATGTATTACGTCCCATTGTGTTTTTTTTTTTGGTAAAAAAAAAGTATATCCCTTTGGACCGCACGATAAAAAAAAGGATTAGAATTGAGAAAAATGATGATTCCTCTTTTCGATAGCCGCGTTCAAAGATCGCCTGTCGTTACTACAGTCACTGACAATGGCCCGGCGTTATGCGACGCGTCGTCGCGGTATTCGCGATGGAATGCGCGGATAACCTTACATCGACGATAGTCGCGATACGCGGTGCGTTTATCAATTACGGAAATCCAGTGCTGGCTATCGCTCGAATCACTTCGTCACGGAAGTTCTATTCCTAACGCCTTGTGCTCGGACAACGTTGGGTCTCGTGTGTGTGCGCGCGTACGAAAACGATTGCGGCCTATCCTTCTAAAATGTCTTTATTCAACCCTCCAGTCTTAAATGCCGACGTTATTTTTAACACAGTCACGATGAAGCGTCTTCGATAGAGCGGAACGATAGAAAAATTCTCGTCTCTCGTGCGCGCGTATTTCTCGCAATTTTTTTTCTCTCAGTTTTTCACTTTTTTCGTCGCGGGCCAAAACGTCTCTTTTATCTTTCCGAGCCTTATTACTCGTGATAGCTCGAGCTTTTCTCTCGTATCGCAGCAAACTTCGATGTTAAGCTGCGTCGATCCGTACCCGACTGTCTCTAGCGCCTTCGACTTAACTACTGGCACGCTAAGGGACTCCCGCGAGTTCGCGCAAACGTACACAGAGAGCGGCGAAAAAGTGGGAGAGTGTAACGCTCGCCGGGAGAGGCGACACACGATGCTGACACGGGGGTTTTTATTCTATCTCGCGTAGGTAGGTATAGCAGAGAATGAAGAAGCTCCGAGGCGGACAGGGAGAGAGACATGCGGTGTGTCGCGGATGAAACCTCGAAACATCAATTTGCAGAAAGGCTGGATAACTCAGAGTTTCGGCGACATTCTCGCGCGGCGCGTGAAGCATCGTCGAGCTGACGGAAACTCGATAACGTATCACAGCAATGAGCTGGATAAGTCGGAACTACAATGTAACATTTATGTTGACATTCAACTCTCAACACATTTAAATCATTGCATTCGATGTTTAAACATTTATGAAATAAACTTTTGCTTGCGAAGGCAACAAAAAGTGACTCAATGAGTAAGTATTCGAGCCATTGAAACATCGAGCAAGTGCACGATTGGCACAAATTATAATTGCGCGTCTCGAATTCTCATGTCGTTTTGAAATACGTATACATTGATTGGCAAATTTGAAAAACGACTCGTCATCAATTTTTTTTGCAAGATGTGTATACAGAAAAAAAAAAGTAAATTGTACAATCAAAATTCACTGAAATACCTTTCATCCGTCGGGATAAATTAAGTATTGAATTTTTTTTCGCGGGTGCATATCGTTGCCGAAATCAATTCGCCCGTGTCGACCCGAGGCGAGGTTGTGCAAGTAAGTGCGAAACGTAGAAATATCGTTCCTCCACGAATCGAAAGTAATGATACCTTTCCATCGCGGAGAATGCTCAAGCTCATCCTCCTCGTGGGCAGATCATAGGAGGAAAAGGAACCGGTGTCAAATCCCCGACGGCGTTATACACACGAAGTTTCACTGCGGAGCTCTTGCATTGAATAGACTATTCCATAATACTCTAGAAAGTCTTTCACGTTACGTAAAATCCTCTCATTCTCGTTCGTGCGCTTTTTTCCTATTTTTTTTCTTTTTCGCTTCTCACGCTTCGCCTAAAATTACGTGTACATACATTGTACACGCGACTTCCAGCCTCGATTGGATTTCCAACTCGATCGAAAAGAGGAGAGCAAAAAAATATCTCGATTTATATCGATCAGTGAAAGTATAAAGTCGTCGCGGAGACTCAACGTTAGAAAATACGTTTCTACGAGACAACATTGTCGGGAAATTGTTCGGATCGTAACGGCGCTCGATTAATGAAATAATATCAACACAGATAGTGCCGTTTCCAGTCGAGACGCTCCTCCTCTCGCTCGATAATAATACAGATACAAACTCTCGTCTATTCGACAGACAGTGACGCGACAGTGTTTCGCGGTTACGCATTTATTAACGTCGTGACGTAACGCCCTACTCCTCTGTCTCTCTCGACTCGCCGTCGGTTCTTTCGAATCCACGTGAGCCGATTGCGCAACTATAAAAGAGGAATCGCGACGACTGCGGGCATCGACAGACGCGGGTTGTAAACGTCGCGGATATCGGCTGCTTCGAGGGGCGTCGAAGGGACACGAGAATTCGAACACTCCGCGCTGTAACTACGACGATGATTTGTACTATGAGTGCAATCGGTGTATACACGGAAAAGTGAGTAATTACGAGCACCGTTTGAAAGCGCCTCGTGATATAACGGCTGAGATCGTGCCAACGATCATGAGTTCCATTTCGAGACATTCCCTTCCTGAATGAAATATCATTAAAACGTGTCCATCGAGCTTACGCAGCCTCGAACCGGCACTTTTCTTTTTCTCCCGTTGCGCGCTCCCGATGTTTTTCAGATTTCTTTTTTTTTTCCATCCGTTCGAATCGCTCTGCGGGATTGATTAGTCTTACCACATCCCAGACGGTCAAGTACTTCAGTTGGCCAGGATCGAAGTCGCTCGTTCGCCCGGGTCGTTTGAACGCCGGCAGGGTCAGATGCACGAACGAGTAGTACAGCGTAAAGACGTAGGCGCCCAGCTGCGTCAAGTGCAGCAACGTTAGAGTTGTCGACGTCATTCTTCTGAAATGATAAAATATATAATTAAACTTTTAAATGGTGATTTACAGTGGAACACAATTCTCCGTCAATCATGAAGAATGGTCCGATAGAAAAGAAATATAATAGAATCCAGTTAATAATAAAATAGAACTGTGTTGTGCTACTTTTTTCAATGTTCGCGGGCCTTCAGGTATCAGCAACAGACTTGATAATTACGAGGAAAAGAAAGACCTTTGGTCGTCGTGACGATTGCGGGGTTAAAGTTTCATCACACTCACGCTGTACAAAGTGAATAGGAGTAAACAGAATTAAAAAATTATGCAAACCGAAGAAGTAAACTATTGACGTTCTCTCAACGGAATACTATAATAGTATTAGAATTCAATGCAATGAGCGCTATACATTCTCACGTTCTACGTGGCAAGAGATAAATACATTCAGACGGAGAATTGACCATTGTCTCGGATATGAAATAGACTCGCGGACGACGACAACAACGAATTGTGCATTTTCGTGACGAGTTGATTTTGACGGAGGATTCATTAACGATTTTCAAAGCGAATTATATTCACCGTCGCGGGCGTATTAGCAATAGCGGCAGTTCATGAAATAAAAATAAATCAATGGTCGTCGGCAGTCAATAGGTCGATTGTCGTCTTTTAAAAAAATGAGCATAACCGCGGATTGAATGTATTTATGAGAAAATGCCTCGAGCCGCGAAACACAGGCTGAATATATTCAAGCTGTGGTAACGATTATTTTTCATACACTCACTGGTCTTCTCTCGCTATTTCTTGAGAATCTCTGAAATACCGCGGTCGGTAATAGAAACAATAATCAGGTTTTTTCGCGCGCGTGGACATTTCCGCCTTGAAGAAGATTATCATCCCATGCAGACATAGTGTTAACATTCGAAAAGACTTTCCTTTGCATCGTAAATACGATCAGGCGGGAGAAAAGATGATTACAGTTTTTGATACCGACTGGGCCCGAAGTGGGAGCTCTTAAATGCCGTAACAGCACTTAAATATGTTATTATTATTTTTATGGGAAGTCTATCATCGTATGCTATGCTGATGTCCGCATACGATCTCTTCTCTACTTCTCTTGGGAGATGGTGAAATACCACTGACGGCGTCAAACACTGTAAACAACTTTTTCCGGGCATACTGACATTTACACCTTGAAAAAAAGACCCATTGCATGTGGGCATCACGATAGCATACAATGAGACTCTTCTTTAAGATGTAAATGCCATTATTTAAAAAAAACGGTGTTTACAGTTTTTGATACCGACTGAGGCTGGGTTGGGCGGGCGCAAGGGATTGCATGTCCTCTTAAGGCGATGTGGAACAGTCTCGGTCGGTAACGAAATTGCCTTCTCTATTTTCTCCACAATGTTTGCTCTGGCCATTAAAAGCAAATTAGATTTTTGTACACCCTTTTTTGTTCCCTATTTTGAGAAAAAAGGGAAAGCGAGTTGTTACCATCGGAGCATCTCTTATGGCTGTGCTCCATCGCCTCAACAGTTAAAATAAAAGTCTCGGCGAATGCCGACATGGAACCTGCTGTGTTCTTTAAATCGTGAATGCCTGCACGCGAGAAAAAAATCGTTTATCTTTTTTTTATCACCGACCGCAGTAATTCACATATTTTTAAGACGATGTCACGTTTCTTAATCTTCGCCCAACCCGAGCTCGGTCGGTAATACACATCGGAACTTTTTCGCGATCGTTAATCAATTTTACTTCAGAGCAAATTGTCACGAAAAGCGGATTAAACTCAGGAAACGTGACATTTTTTGCCGTATCCGGTTAGTATTCGCGATAAAAATACATGGCTGTTATTACCGCCGACGTCGGTATTTCATTTGCTACCTTTAAAGACGATACAAATACAGTCCATTAAAAGGAAATGTCAGATTTAATTATGCCGATGAGAGCGTATAAAACGACGACCCTACTAGCCATGCGTGTCTCATTCCTTGCTGGAGTCGTAATTAGACTCGTTCCCGCGATAGCACATGGCTCAATCGAGGTCAAATTAATCGCGAAGCTGGTCCATCGTGTCGGTCTCGCCGATACCGTCGACGACTATCGTCTTGTATGGAAGCTTCCTGCCGATAGGTCGCTCGCTCGACGAGCGCGATACTCGACGAATTCGTCGATTATAAATCATTTTAAGGGGGCATTGGGCTCACGGAGGTCATGGATTAATGCAAGTCCGAAGTTCGCCTCTCCGTCTCCTTGCGTTATTAACGAACGATATTCTTATTGATAAAAACGTCTCGTCGAGCTTATATCCTCTTCGTTTTTTTTTTTATCACTCGGTCTGCGGCTTGCATATTATCGAAACGTCTAATGCGAGAGTTATTAAAATTCAATGACGGAGCAAAGGAGGAAAGTACGTTATGCGGCGCATGAATTGCACTCTCGCGAGAGGAGTTATATCGATTAAATTCGAGGGTCTTCGCCAGACTTTATGAGGCAATTTTAATCGCGCGAGAGACGAAAAATTCTCGACGAGAATTATTCGTTCCAAGGTTCTTCAATGCACCGAGATCTTGGAAACGAGCGCCGAGAAGTGCGAGAGCCGTGAATCAAATTGTCGGAAGTAACGCGAAAGTTTGCGAGAAAAACGAACTTTGCCGATGCGACGAAGCTATATTGGCCGAGAGGCGCGTTCGCTGCAGTTCAACACGCGGCGGAATTATCGTTAGCGCATCGGATTTACCATAACTAGAACTTTTCATTCGCGCGACTCACAGAAAGTTTCGCCGCTTAAAAAGATTTTGGGCGACCGAGTTGGGTTTAAAGGGATTTAAGATAAAAATTTCTTCGTTCGTGGATTCCCTTTAAAAACTGAATAACTAAAAACTAAGTCCGCGGTAGAAAAAGAATCTCCATAAATTAAGAATCTGTACCAACAGATGCCCGGAAAAGAGATTATATTCTTAGCTGTATTTCATTTTTTTTAACGTACCTAATAGCAGACAATTGTAGTTAAAGCCGTGATTCACGTCCACTAAGTCCGCCGAAAATTCGCAGACTGAGGCACATAGATCGCCGAGTTCGCAAACCTCACGTCGAATAACATTAATATTGAAATCCGATGTCCCAAACGTTGCGCACTGCGGTTAACGATATTGCGGTGTGGCGCAATTAAATTCGTACGATTTGACCTTAAGCTTTGAACCGATTGAGAAATCGTTCGGTGATTCGCGAGTTGGTCACGGGCGTTCGGTCGACTGAAATTTATCGATGAACGAGAAAAATCGTGACGAGCCGTCGAAGATTTCGCCCGTGAATCGCGTCGCTCGCCAATCGCTCGGGATCCTCCTGGAAGACTGCCCGTCATTTTTCACGCACTCGGAAGGATGAGAATCGTAAGTAAATCGAAAGGACGTGACCTTGATGGTCACTCACGTAAACTTCAGCGGCTGGGGACGTCCCTGGAGCGCGAAACCGGTTTCGTGCGTTTCGTACACACGAGTATCGAGCGGTTTTTTTTTCTCCGCCGGTTAGTACATTGCATGTGTACACTGTCGCGGGCAGCGTAGCATTGTTGATGGAAAAATCTTGCGCGCATTCAGCGACTTTGTTATTGAATCGAGTGATCAATGTCAACGAAAAAAAATTCATTCAGTCGGGAAAAACAATATTCAAATCTTTTTTTTTTCGTCCTTGTGAGTAGTTTGATTGTTAAGCTTTTCCGCGCTCAACCGACGGGACAAACGTAGGCATCGATTCAATAGAACTCGAATAAAACTACAGGCCTCATCAAAAGCACCAAACTTTCGTGCCGAAGGTAACATAGAATTAAACACAGATAGTCGGAAGACCTTCAGATTGATCGAAAAAATAATGTTTACGATACTCGAGCAAAAAAAACATCAGAAAACTATTTCGGGTGACGAGTCAATATTTCTCTTATTTCTTTCGACATTCCTGATTACGATAACGAATCTGGAACAATGTAAACGCGACAGAGAAAAAAATTGTCGCTGATACGATACAGATAAGAAAAGACGATTCATCGGGGTCCGCGATAGTTGCCGCGAGGCTCTCATGTTTCGATAATAATTACTATTGTTTGAGTAGTTTTCTGTTTCGTCATAATTGGTCTGACCCCGCTTCGTTTACACAACGTAACTATTACCGAATGATTACATGACCCGAGAATCACCATTGAATAACACAGCGAATGAATAATTAATACTTCCGATGAATCACGAATCCCCCCATAGTCTCGAAATAAAAATAATATTATTCTTTCTCTCGATCTCGTTAACCACAATCGCGTAATTGCGCGTTCAGAGTCAAGGGCAAACGTTCGCAGAGCAAAATGAATACATACCTTTATTCCACGACCAAACGTCGCTTGATAGATTTATAAGTTGTTCGTTGTTTTTTGTTTCTTCCTCGTATCGTGTTTGCCACGTTGAATCGAGCGATCCTCTCGGTCACGGTACTTAGGCTTAGCGTTACGCGTGTAAGAGAAGCGACTGCAGTCGCAGCAGGGTTAGCAACAGCAGCAACGCGAACAATTCGATACGAGAGCTACCGGAGGACTGAGTTGAGGACACTTAGCTCCACAGGATGGCACGGAAGATCTATCGTTGTTGTTTGCAGCGCCCCGACGCAGACTCGCCGACATAGCACGTGTTATCGGTTCCGATGTAGAACTCTCGACGATCCGAGCAGGCCGAACGAAGGCGTCGACTGTTCAGTTATCATCGACACATCAACCACCTCTACCACCATTGGCGCGCAACGCTCTCTTTCTGCCGCGTTATTGTTCGCGCTCACCGTCGCTACCAGCCGAACGGAGAGGGGTCAGTCGATCTTTTTGTCCGGTTCGGAGAGTTGGCCGGCGAGTTGGAAGCGCGATCGAACGGCGAGTACTCGGCCGCTCATTCATGGAGTAAAATCCACATGCGCAACTCGAGGCTCTACTCGATATTCGGCTCGACATTTGTCTGACCATTAGAATGTCATTTGCCAAGAACCCTTTTTTTTACGATTATGTATATAGTATATCAATCACATGAGACATAGGTTATTTAGTTTGACGATCAATTTATCATTGTTTTGTATTTGCGATCAATTTTTAATAGATCAGCAAAGATTCGGCAGTTATGCCGATTTTTGGTAAATTTTTCCATGCATTCATTCGAGGATAAAAAAAAGGCATGTATGATAAAAAATTTATTGAGAGATTTCCTTGAACCAGGCGGGTTATCAATGTCTTATTCCCGGATGCTAAGATAGGTAGCGAGACGTGAAGCAAATGACGAAGCGAATGACTGCAATCTCAAAATAAGAAAAACAAACGATCGCAATCATCGGTTGCGTCAGCGTTTTTGGATTAACGATTTGCGCGAGAGTAAACAACGCGAAGGAAGACGGCGCGGGTCGGAAATGACGAGCGCATTTGATCGCGAATCGAAGAATTCTCGTTGCGGATCTTGGCATCGAACGCCGTTCGATGATTGATGGTGTATCTCTCTCGAAGCCGACAGGGCGATAATACTTTGCTGTGTCGGCTCGCATCGATACGCTTTCTGACATTGACCCAGTTCTTGCCCCTCGCCGTTTGCCGCATCCCGCGGAAGGGACGCGATGTGTAAAACAAATTTCGGAGAGATTCCGGTTATCCTTTCGCATCAACTTGAGGTTGATGTGTTTCGCCGTGTTGTTACCGTTAACAACGCTTCACGGCCTCGTACTTCCCGAGAAATTCGTTACGGTCCGGACTTGACGCTACTTTGTACTTGGAAAAATTTCTCTCATCATCGCCGTGCGCGTTTTCGGACTTTGCGAAACTTCGGCATTCGGAAAACTAATACGCTCGGTTCGATATGTTGTAAGGTTCAAAGGTGCGTTTTATCGATTCGCGCGAAGTGTTTTGCTCGTCTCTCGCAGCGCCATAATGCACGGTAATGCGCGAGAAACGGCGAAGCAAAGAACTATCATCGCAACCGCGAGAATTCTTGTCTTGTGGTACATTATTCATCCGACCGATATTATCGTTGTTCCCTCGATAACGTAACACGCGTTGATACCATCGATCCGCGGTGGCGGCGAGTGGCGACCTCTCGAACGCAACAGCCGACAAAGCGCTTCGCATGTAAACGATAACAAGTGCACGATGTATTATGCATAAGCATATATATTTCCCGCTGCGGCCAGCACGCATGTTTCCTTCGACCACACAATGAGATAAACTACTGTTTGAATGGAAATTCGTTAAGGTCGTTGCCGCACAAATGCAGTAAAGTCCTGCGTAGCTGAATAACGGTTACAAATATCCTACAGACGTTCAATCGAGTATTTTCATTTGTACAATTAGCATTTACTAAAGAATCGATTAAACCATCGTACTTCACTGTGCCTTCGTTCCTTCGACATTCGATCGGAACAAAAATATATTGCAGCTCTTTATTGTTTTTTGCCGTTTAATGAGTTGCCTCTGATGTCTCAATTGAGTTTCGGTACGACAATGCAATCGAAGAATCTCTGCCTCCACGAGAGACTGAAGGACAACTTCGTGAAAAATATAGTCATCACCGTGAAACAGCATATTTTTTTTAATTCGCATGTATCGATGATTGTCGAATAAATTAGAATTTCCATGGAAACGTCGGTCTTTGAAACATTCGAACGGTCGAGTTATCTCGACAAAGAGACCGAGTAAAAAGGCGCGAGAGACTGTTCGACCTTGCGCCTGGTCCAGGCGTCTCGACCTCGGGTGAAAGGGTTTTAGGTCTCAACGATCTCGCTGAAACCTTCGCGAAGCACAAAGCTACGACCGAACTGTACAATAGTTTACGAACGAAGACGAAGCCTACGAGGCTAGACGAAGAGTCCAGACTGTCCGAAAGTATACAGTTATGCGAGCATTCATGCACCTTCGCCGCGCCGACGAAACGCATCGTTTCGCGTATGTGTCGGAGCGCGGCAAATGTCTACCACAGGCTAGAGAACGTTCGGTGTATATCGTACCGTTGCTATCCCAACGCATTGCAGTTGCAACGTGCGAGGAGGTTACGAGCCTCCATACGGTCTTTTGTGCTTTTTTTTCTTTCGTTATACATGTAACAGTAACTCTCAATTGTGCCGTCATAACATGGCCGATCGTTGCAACGAATCGGTAGTATAGAACGAGGCAACAGAGACAAAACCCCGCGCCGTTCCCTTCGGTATACACTCAGTCTCCACGGTGCGCTGTGTATACGCCGCTTCACCTCGTCGCTGTTCGCGTCGTCGTTTTAATAGCGCGCTCGACCGTTCGCCACTGCGGACACGTTCGAGCCTTCGTGCGGAGTCTCGTCGCGTGCGTGAAATAAAAAACAGTCGGTTCGCGATACAACGCTCGTCGCGAGTTCGAAGTCGTTGTTGATACGTTTTACGTACCAGGCCGCGTGTGCTACTGTCCCTCGTAGATGAGCGTGTGTGCCGCACGGAATATACGTAACGACAAAATCTACCGCGTCACTTTGCAATTGGATTGAAACGTCGGATTAAAGGATTTAATCCGTCGGTGACGTACTTCCGACACTCGTCGTTGAAACCCTCGGGAGTTACCAAGTTTATTTCACGGTGAACTCGATACGAGGCGAACCGAAGCTTTCGGGCTTCGCGAAGGTGTCCGAGAGAGAAAAAGAGGATCTCGTGAAAATTGTGACAATTTCGAGTACGGGAAAATTTTGCAGGTAACGAAAAATTCTACTCCTTCGTGCGGTATTTAACATTTTTAAAGCCTTTGGCGAAACTACCTTAAAAAAAAATGTAGGATCATTGATAGTATTAAGGGTCTGAAAAAAACTGATTTTGGATAGACGCGAAGTAAAAAAAAATCGAATTTTGTCGGCTGTAAAAGTTATTCGCTTGTTTGACAAAAACATCGTTCAGCGATACAGCTGAGCCCGAAACTGGAACGAATTTTGTTTATCTAAATTCCTCGCAGGTAGTTTACACTTGGGTTATAAAGATTTGCCGGCGAGCCGCTTCGCGAGCTCGAATCGCGACTTCGTGGGCCGGTTGAGAGAATAAAGCAAAAATTACCGGTTAAAAAGATCGCTCTGACGAGCAGAGTTGACATACGCGCTTGTATTGTCCGATGTGCGTATCGGCTTTCGGGTCCAAGGCCGAACCCGACAAAAGTTTCATCCTTGCTATAGCTTCCGCTCGTACGCCTACTGCGTGAGAGGCCGAAGTGCTACAGCGATGCACAACGACATCGACATGTGCTTTATCTGTAGATTGCAAACTATCGATTTCCCCTCTATCGTATTGCACTATTTTTTCGTTCGCGTGTGTTGAGCTTTGTCCGTCATCGAACGAACATAAATCAAATTGGGCCGATTGCTTGCATTTACATAAACTTCTCGCGTTTCCTCTGGTGACCCTGAAAAATATCTATAAATAAAAGGACGATTTATCATCGATTTTTGTTGTCGCCTCGTAGTGCCTTGGAGATAAATCGACGTTATTGAAAAAAAAGGTCTGTCTCTGTGTTCGCAAACGTTTACGAAAATATCGAATAACAACAATTCGTATCATTTGCGGAAACGCTTGGCTCGTCACGTGTGCAACATCGCGCAACTATCTCAATTGACTTTTCTCAGTGTTTTCGCTCGAAAAAAGAAAAATTAACGCCCAACGATATCGGGCCTTGAACGTGTGGAACTATCGTGGTGTCGCGAGATAGCTGACTACAATGCGCGGACTGACCAACAAGCGACACGATCCTTCGACTATGTATAAACCAAAGACCATTGTTCAATGTTTCATTTTTTTTTCTTCATTCGCCACGTTCGCCGAGCGATTGTCTACGCTGGAGGCGAATCGACATTTTATGCCGCAGGACGAAAGTAAAAGTAGAACGTGAGATTGTAAAGTCTGGCACCGATATATGTATATATTAGCTGCGGATTCACCGGTTATCTTTTCGAGACCACGAGCTTGAAAAAGTTTCCTTTTTTTTCGTTTCGTACGTTATGTTTAATCGCTTGGCAATCATCGCCGCGTCGGACGCGCCACGGCCGGGTACGCTGATGACAAAGTTAGCGCATCGAAGTTTTATCTTTCGTGCCTTCGCGTTACGCCGGGTGCGGCTGTTTCCAACGCCGGCGGAGAAAATTACATAAATGGACTTCCTTATCGTGCTTCCGGCGCAACGATTGTTGTTACGCCGTAAGAATTCCGCCCGATTCGTATGGTATTCCGGGTCCGAACAATCGCCTCGGACGACGAACCGACGAGCTCGAGTATTTTTATTCGAACCGCCGATCGATTAGCATTCGAAGCACGCAAGCTATGTTGTGAGTCACACGAATCACTCCGAAGTGACAATCCACCGTGTTCCGAGAGTTGAGGCGTAAAAGAAAAAGAGTTTCCAATCTCTTCCGGTTCAATGATTTATTGCGCATTAATTAGGTAAAACGAATATTTTTCCATCGACTGCTAAAGTCTATTTTTGTTGTTTATAAGAATATTCGATGCAGTTAGTATTTACACGCATACGGAAGGTGCCAAACGGAGAACGCGAACGCGTTAAGTGCCGACATTTGCGAGATTTCGTTTGCACACATTTTGTGCGATCGAGTCGAAAGTTTGCTCAGAAGTCGATCTACCGTCAAGGTCGTTCGGTGTTGCTTTTTGCGGTAATCCGTTAAGTTTTCATTGAAAATAATACTTTTCCACGTAGACTCGCATAATCTTTGCGAATACAAATATTGATCAAGCTGGAATCCGATCGACCGAGCTTCGTTTTATAAATAAAACGTCGATGAATTTAGAAATTGATTCATATTACAGACTCGGGTCAACATTTTTCAATGCTTTTTCGAAACGAGTCTGATCACTTTCTCTGTTTGATAATTAATAAATTCCGGTTATTTCCGAAACTTCCGTCGCGAGAATCGAGTTCGAAAAAAAAAACGTAGTACCAGGAAGCAATATGAAAAGTCTTTGTTTTCCACGTATTTTGTCAACGAGAGTATGATAATGTTGAGGAATGCTCCGTTGTCGAATTACTCTCGGTACGTGGATCTGCGTGAAAGACCAAATGTTTGTGGAACGGCGAATATATCGTAATTTCCGTTCTGTTGCCACAGAGTCTCCGTTCGAAGCGTCCGACACTAGGTGGACCGCGAGGTACATTAATCGTCGAAAAGACCGTGCGCGTGCACGAGGCAGCACCTGAGCGAACAGAATTGAAGTTTTCGAGTGAATTATCATCGAAACATCGACGCGTTCGCGCGATTTATGACTCGGGTAATATTGTAACGAAGAAAAGTACATTCTTTTTTTCTTTCGATGCTTGGCACAACCGAATTCTTATGCAATCGAGGCCGAAGCGGTGAGACCGACGATCGTAAAACTGTATCTTCGAGCGATTTTGTAATAACGCTGGGCAGACCGTGTAGTTGAGCGCCTGCGTGCGCGCGGTGCTGCTGACTCACCGTCCGGTAACCGGCTTCGTGCCGATTTCCGTCCTCCTTCATTCGATATATCGCCTTGCAAGGCTTTCTTCTTCCTTCGCCTTCGCTCTTTCGCTCCTATCGCCGTTACGCCCTCGAACACTTTCGAAGGAATATCGCAATACGTCCGATTTCATTTTTGTACACGCCAACCGAGGCATTATACACCGTAAGCAGTTTTCGATTTTATAATCACCGACTGACAACATTTGCGATTCAACTTTCTTGTACACGCTGTCGCGTCAACTCGGCTGGACGTGGATGAAGGTTTAAGTGTACTGTTTTCAATCAAGCTTGACGGAACCTTGAATAATTTTCTAAATATATTTTTCACTCGATTATCAATATTCAATCGAGTCAACTCGGAAGAAAGGTTGACGATAAATCTCGGCGTCGAAGGTCGCGGGTCGGAAGAATGGACTCTTCGCAATTATAAAAAGAATCACGTAATTTACAAAGAGAATACACTTTTTTCAATCAGGTTCTTCGCTCGGCAAATCTAACGAAAACTAAAAGAAACAAAAATCGAATTTATGTAAATTTTTATTCAATCGCCAACGAAATCGATTGGCAAAAATTCGACGGTAACTACTGCCCAAACTTGCACAGCTTCCACGTTTTTTTTTTCTTTGAGTTAGAATGTGAAATCAAGTGAAAGCGCGATAAGAAACGAAACGATCGATTTCCCCTATGTTCAATATCGAACGTGCAAATATTTCATTTTTGTAGCACATTTTAGCTTTCTATAACACAAGCCTCCCGAAAATTATCGTAAAATTCGATAAACACGGCTTTTGCCACCTATCAAATTGAATTTCAATATTGTAACAAAAAAACGCCTTCATTTCCTGTATATAAAAAAAAAGAAATATAAACCGAACTAAAAGTCGACGATAAAACCAGCAGGAAGATCGCGGGTAGAGCGACAGAGTAGAAACATAATTTCTGGCCAAACCGGAGAAACGAGGACGATTCTGTTCACGGGTTCGCGTTGGTATAAAAAAAATCGTCGTTGGTTCGTTCTCGAGTCATCGACGTGGGTCAAAAAAGACCTGCTTGCTCTCGGAACTTGCTCACGTCTAACGGTCACTCCGTTTTTCTCGAATCCTTCGTACGAACCTCTCGCGGGATCGCCGCCAATACCGGTCGCGAGAGATTCCCCGTTTTCATCGTGAATGACGATCTCTTTCTTCAGCGTGACTCATAGCCTGCTATATCGCTCTTTCACTCGGCGCGCTTAGCGACCGCAGTCGCGAGAGTTGCTCCCGAGAGACTCGACCGAAACGTGCGTCCGGAGACAATGCCCTCTGGATTGAGAAACGCGCCGAAGAATACGAACCAATTTTCGTAATCGAAACCTTGCAGTTGAAGCGGTGAAAAAAAGTATATTTGTTCTTTTCCAAAATATAAAAAATAACATACTCCGCGTTATCGATTGCTGTTGCCGGTAACCGGCGGAGTTTTCACAGGTGAAGAAATACACTCGCGAAAGCATTGCGTTACCAGACGGTTGAAGAATTGTAATATTTGACTTAGATAGCGCTCGGGGATCGGTCTTTATCAGCGTACCGTGTAAACTCAACCACGTGCGATCGCCCTTGACTCACACATTGTTGTAATATAGTTCGAAGTAGATTTATCGAATCATCCTAGATCCGACATGGAAAGTATCCGCGAAAGTGTGCCTAAAGTATACAAGATGCGCTGCCTCGGCGATCACCCAAGTCAAGCAAGATTGCTCGCGGCCAGGACTTGGATGGGTGACCGCTTAGCCGTGCATTAATCGTGAAAACCCTTAAGGGTATTACCATAGTAACAAATAATTTAAAAATACAAAGAAGATGTTAACGAAATAAATTTCTTTCTCGTTATCAGAAAAATAAAAGAATACATAAAAATTCGCGGCGTGTACGAAGAGCATCGTCCGAGATGTCGGAGTACTGCGAATACATGTGGGATCCGACCCGAGGTCGTGTTTCGAATACAGCATTGGCACGAAGCATTTACTCCGACGAGGCGAAGTTCGATGTACGAGATCGAAAACTGGCCATCAAAACCGTCAGAGCGATACTGCGCGAGATGCCCGGTGTCGGTGAGTAATCTCGTCGACTGTATTATTCATCACGGGAGAGAATATTTATTAGAATAAATCCACTCGTATATTCTTGTCTCGTACGACGGCTTCCTGAGACACGTTGTCGTGCGTGGCGGCCTATCTCTATATCCCCATTGTTATTCCTATTGTAGACCTGAAGCACTGTACCGATGAATACATAACGCGCTTCCTGCTCGCCCGGAAGTACCGCACGGAACAGGCGGCCGCTCTCATCGCTGCTTATCAATCCCAGATCGCTCATCGACAGGATATTTTTGGTAATTTGACCGCTCGCGACCCACCACTTCAGCGAGCACTTCGGGCGGGCATCCCCGGAGTTTTGCCAGCACGGGACAGGTATGAAATCACGAGAGGACGAACGAAGCTCTCTTGTTATTTTGGATTTTTGTTATGAGAGTGGAAAGTTTTTTTTTTAATTAATGTCTGGACAACGTGGAGCAAAAATGGAAGATTACGACATTCTTATTCATCTTTCGTGTACTTTATGACAAACAAGGGAGCGGCATCTATTTCGAGCGTGATGACTTCAGAGACAAACAAAAAATAACGAAAAATCGAGTAATCGCGATTCCGAAGATGTAGAATTGCCGAATGAGCATTTTTTTGGTGTACATGATTTTTTTTATTTTTTTTTATTAATTATTATTTATTTTATCATTACTTTTTTGATTGATTTAGTTTTTGTCGTATTTTTGGGAGCTACTTTAGTTCCCGATTTTTTATTGGAATGCCAGAAACTAAATTTAGAAAATTCAAAAAAAAGATCAAAGTGTTCCGTCATCATCGTTCTTTCATGCCAATGACCTTGTCACGCCAAATATTTCCTCACAGAAACGGAATGGACATGGTTCGATTATGACAATATTTTATGGGTAAACGGAGATGTCGTCGGTTAGACAAATAACGATTTTTCCGCACAAAATCCGTCGACGAATAAGATGTCTCGCTCGTCAATGCAAGGTTACATCCGATATATTTTGTCCCGACGATTACGAATCCTAATATGAATAATCAATGTTTAATATGCAAATCAGCGATTAATGAGTAAAAAAAAAATTGTTGTTTTAAAAAAATCTTCCTCACTGTCGTTACTGATTCTGGTTTAAAATGCTGCTTCGTGGAAAAAATTGCACTGCATTGAGCGGTTCGAGAGGGTTAATTGCAGATGGTTATATATATTTCTGTTTTTCTTTTTTCATTGCAGGAAAGGTAGGTGCGTCCTTGTCATCTTGGCATCACAATGGGATCCGATAGCGGTACCAGCGCTATCGGTGCAACGAGCGATTTTCCTCGTTCTGGAGACGCTTATTCAAGATCCGCGGAATCAGGTAATGAACTTGTTCGGAAATAAGAGCGAATTACCTAATGCGCTATGCGAGCATTTTGTAACACGCGCGAGATCCCGCCGATACGAGAAATTCTTCGAGTTATTGGTATAATTTACCAGGAACGATTAGTTCATAGTAATGTATACGCCGGCCCCATAATTATGTATCCTTCGAGTCTCGAGCGCAGGTTATTGAAACTGCGCGATAGTATCCGAAGCAAGAAGTGTAGTTGATCATTTGAAAACAACAAAACAGTCAGGTTATCGGCTTTGTTGTTTTTCTCATTATTTATTTCTTGTATTTCGCACACAGCAATGCGGTTTCGTTGCGGTGGTGGATTGGAGCGGATTTTCTCTACGCCAGGGCGGTGCGCTCGGTGCAGCTGCGCTCCGTAATCTGATAGCCGCGCTTCGCGGACGATTTCCTGCCAGATTCAAAGCCGTCCACTTCCTGTCGCCCCCACTCTACGTCCAAGCCACCCTCGCCCTCGTCAAGCCTTTTCTCGATGAAAAAACTCGACACAAGGTAAAAACCGCAAAATTGAAGTTTTCGTTTTTTTTTTAAATAAATTGCTGATTTAAAAATGGATTTTACATAAGTTTTCGTTTTTTTTTTAGATATATCTTCACGGCAACAATTTGAGTACTCTTCACGAGCACCTGCCGACGGATATATTGCCAGCCGAGCTGGGCGGAACTGGTCCAGCGTTCAATCCGGGTCTGTGGGCAGAGCCGGTAATTCATTCGGCGATGAAGGAAGCCGAGATCGCGGCTCTCAAGCGGGACAAAGAGATCGCCGAGAGAGCGATGAACGCTTACAACGCGAGCGAAGAAACGAACAACAAAACCGTGAGGAATGAGAAGAACGAGAACCCTTTTCGACAAAGAACCGCTGGTAACGGTGAAGAAAATACTCACGACAACGCGATGATTCATCTCACGAAGAGCGCAACGATCAGTGCTACTGTTGAAACTCGGAGTTGCGTCGAGGAAAACGAAGACAAAAGAAGTACGCGTGACGAATCGTGCATCCCGGATGGCATTGACTCGTCGTGCAACGGCAAGAGCCCGTTGATTGACTCCTCGAGTTGCACGAGCGCGAGAGAGGACACGCGCGATCGAGAATCCGACGATTTGCTCGACGGTATCGGTTCGAGCAAGAATAGCTACTCCCCGATCTCGCGCGACAACAAAAAGTCCAAGGGGAACGATAACAATCAGATCAAGAAGGATAATCGCAGAGGGGATGGTAATAAAAATGTGCAAATTGCCACGAACGCCGAGAATCGCGTGGCCGACGACAGAACGAGATTTCGAGTTTACAGAGACGAGCAAGACAACGAGGTCGAAGACGTCGCTGCGAGAAGCAAAATTCGAGAAAATTCCGAATCCGACGACTTGGAGTGTCTCGATTTTGCGTCAGAAACGAATTCGAACGAATTCGAGATGATTTCGAGTCAGGTCGAGAGCGAGGATAGCCGAGACAATTCACTAGAGACTCTTAGGGTCGAAAAAATAACGTTGAAAAATGGAAGAAACGGATCCGTAGCCGAAGAAGCTAATCTCATAACTTAACACGATTTTTCTTTCCTCCGCGTTGAGACATCGAGGATCTCTTCGGTATTTTCTACTAAAAAAACTGTGATGACCACGTTATTATTTTAATGATCCAAACAGAACTGCTGGAGCTTCCTACGTGAAAACGATTTCTTTAGCTCGTAATTTCGTCTTTTTCTTTACTATAAGTATTATTTAATTTCATTTTGCATTTCGATTGCGACAATTCGAAAGATTTGGATTCAAGGCAATCCCGTAGAGGGGATTATCGAATTATTTCTGTTCTCTAAGCCGTAAAATAGTTCGTACACAGTACGATTACATGAAAAATAGTGCACGTTTCGTGTGGCGTAGTTTGTAATTTAATAATTATATATATGAATATATATATATGTCCATCCGGTGAAATCTCTCGCGAACCGACGTAAGATCTGCCCCTTATACAGGCCCGCGCGCGCAATTTTAAGTATTCGACACTTTCTCCGACAATGAACAATCGTAACGCGTATTAAATAACGAAAAGAACATTATGTAACGACGATTATTGAATCAATTTTCTCGAATAATTTGCAATAAGCTTCCGACGATTCAGCCCAACGAGCGAGTTGGGTCAGAGAAAGCTCGTTGAAACAAATTGTATGTTGCTAAGAAAACATATTTTTTCGCACAATAAACGAATTACGTTAATTCCTCTGCATATTCAAATCTTCCTATTTTCAGTTCAGATCGTGGTGATGGAAAAAACAAGTCGAGCGATAAATGACTCGATCGAGCGCAATTAGAAAAAAAGATATTTCGGATCGACACAATATCAGTATGAATAAATCAATACAACACAATATAGTATTCATCCGCCCATAATCAAGTTATTCTCGATAATTCTGGGATAGTTATTTGACTGCTATGATGTGGGGCATGTGTTCGAGGGACAAATATCATATAAGAATTTCAGTCTTACTGATTTTATTGCGAACGGGCGTGTTATCGAGGGCGACATTAAACTTTTCGCACCGTTTCCTTGCTTCTCGTTGCTGCATGGACAACGCGAATAGCATTAGTTTGGATCGGTAAATAAAATGTTGATCACAGAAAAGTAATCTCATTTCGTTTTTTATACATGTAAATAAAATTGTATATATTACATTGTTTTCCATTTCAAACCGAACCTGCGTTTGCTTGGTAAGTGAAAGCACCACTTCTATTTTCACCTGTTATCCTTGTATTTTTTCCGTATCAAAATACTTTACCGAAAACCTATGTTTTAATGTAATCTCACACACACGTACACACACACAAGTACACACACACGCACACGCGGCGAAGAATAAACTGGCATATCGGAAAAAATATATGTGTCCTTGGAAGATCTAAATACGTCCAAGAGGAGCGGATTTAATCAAATCCGCACACGATTCTGAATCTATTTTTCGCGGGTGTTTCGACGATTGTATTAAAAAAGTGTAAATGCTCATCGAATTTCTAACGATCATCTTCGCCCAACTTCATGATGGCTGTTGAATTGAATTGAAGAAATAGCGATGGTTATGACTTGTCAAAATTGGTTTGCGGATTGACTTTGAGCTTTTCACGCACAGTAAACACGGCTATTTCTGAACGTTAGCACTTTCCAAAATCTTTTACCAAGGAATAACAATATTTAATGGAGAACAGTTTCATTAATACGAGATGGCAGGCAAAACCCAACCACCAAATGCTTTCTCCAGCTCTTCCGCGAGAGCCAGCGTCAAGTGATCCTGGTACAAACCACCGACCGCTTGCAAACCAATGGGAAGTCCCTGCTTGTTCAGTCCTAAGGGACACGCCGTTGCCGGTAGACCCAAAACATTTATTATAGCCGTGTACGAGAAGTTGAAGGGTTTTATGAGAGGCTCGTGATGAAGTGGCGCCGCTGTCGGATGGGTGGGATACAAAAATATTCCATCCTCTCCCAGCATATCCTGAATTGAACAAAGAAAATAAAATGAACAATACAGTCGTGAAGAGTTGGCTAAAGAGGCCGAATAACTTTTAATATATCTTCGACTCACTTTGAACTCTTGATAGAGATCGCGACTTTCTTGAACGAGCTTGGCGCGCTGTTCGCTCTCGTGCTTTATACCGACCATCTCGAATGCCGCGGTAATCAAAGCAATTAACGTGTGCGAACTCGTGCAAGTGAACCACTTGACAAATTCCCACCAAATATTGATTCGTCCGTTCCGATTCGTCAGCTCGTAGGCGAAATCCTTGCCGGCTGGCGATGTCATATTCGCCAGCCAAAGTGCGAGGCTCTTCTTGAATTTTTTTATCTCGACCCTCTTCGCTTTCACCTTGTGCACATTTTCGAGATATTTTATCACACGCTTCATGGCGTCTTTTATCTCACGGTCTACGGGGGATACGAAATACTGGCCACCGTCGTCTTCCATGTAGTAAAACTGTAAAGAAAGTTTTTTATTGTTTTATCCTTTTATATTTAAATTTACATTCAGACATGAGCAAGCGTATAATGCAAAATCTTTTACCGAGCGATAAGAGAAAAGAATTTCTTACTTTGAGCTTGGACAAATCGACCTTCGAGTCCAAATGAAGCATCGACGCATTGTCACCGGCGAGAACTTTGAGAATTGGCGCGAGATCGCAGGCGTATCTGCACATCGGCCCAATTCCTAGGAGGGCATCTTGATCCTTGCTGTTGGCGTTCGGATACTGTCCGTCATTTGACACGACACCTGCGGAATTTCATTAAGAAACATATTAGAAATTTCTGGAACAATTCAATAATCTTTTATTGTTTTTGGTCAGCTGTCCTCGCAAAATTCGGAAAAAAAGATTTATTCTCATTCGAGCAAGATAAATCTTTCGTGTCTCGTATTATGAACCTTTTGATGGTTTGTGTCCGAAAATTCCATTGAAGAAGCAGGGCATGCGAATCGATCCGCCGATATCCGAGCCGATGCCAAATTGGGATGCCGCCGCTGCCTGAATACAGCCCTCGCCACCCGACGATCCACCGACAATGTGCCTGGGGAAAGAAGAAAATAAAATAAAAAAACGAAACGACGTGTTAAAAAAAATACAACAAGGCAAAAACCGAGCCAATGAAGTTCACCGAAATCCATCAAACCTTGTGTTGTAAGGATTCCTCGAAGTGCCGTATATACAATTGCCGGTTTCCCACCACATGGCGAGCTCGGAAACGTTCGTAGTAGCTAAGGGTATCGCACCTGCCGCTCTAATCAACTTTATGACTTCGGCGTCCCGCTCGGCTACGCAGTTTTTCCTCAGAACGAGGCCGGCAGTTTGCTTCATGCCTTCAATGGCAATGCAATCCTTAAAAAAAAAGCGAATTCAATTTATTTTACTATTTTTGATTCACGGCGTTTTTTTAAAATTTACCTGAATGTGATTTTTTAAAACTACAGACTAACCTTCGTGGTGAACGGCACACCGAAGAAAGGTTTCGTTTCGGCGATAACTTGGGCGGTGGGTGCGTCCGGCGAGGCCAACAGGGCATCGCATTTGCGTGCCTCCTCGAGGGCTTCTTTGAATCGATCCTCGGAAACGCAATTCAGTATCGGCTGGACTTCTTGGATTCTGTCGATGTACGCTTGCACAACGGACTCCGAGGTCAGCTAAAACGAATATATTTTTAAATGTTAAACTTTATTAAAAAAGTGTTTGCTTTTCGTTCGTTCGTGAATTTCTAACGAGATATGCTCGGAAAAGTATTCAAACGAATAAAAAAAAATTCGAATAATTTTCAAATCCACTTTTTTTGCGTAAATATTCACAGAGGCAAAGATTTTATGAAATCGTGTAAATATGCGCTAACGAATCGCGAAGGAATACTCGTCGATTGAACAATGTAGTCGTAATCCATTTAAACAAATACAATTTATTTAATTTTTTATTCAATCGACTGAGTGCTCGTTGCGATCAATCAATGATTTCTTTTGCCCTCGGAACCTGACATTTGTTCGATATTCAATTTGTTTCTGCTGTTCCATTAACAGTATTGAAGAAAAAAAAATGCGATAGAAATCTATATTTCTTTTATCGATTCGTATCGCTCGTCGGGCGTTGATAAGCTCGGTCATTGCACCAACCGTACAATCTGCATTAAACGAGCTCCAAATTGCGCGAGCATTTGTAGATTCGATTAATTATACGATAGAGCATCTAAATATGCAATTTTCCTGCCTACGTGATGTGCGGAGACGAGCACGATGAGGCGCGCGAGTAGCAAACGTTATCTTTATACGTGCTTCTTTATTAGCATAGCCGCAATGTTAATAATGACTTTCCTCAAGAAACATGTTATATTCGCGAGCGTTTCTTTCGTTGGCAACGATTAATTGTATAATTCGATAATGATGGTAATTAATGTTCAAACTTAAATAGATTCTAGAAAAAAAAAAAAAAGGATCCAATTATTTTGTTTATCCAATGCAACGACGCGTACTTACTCGTTTTTCGCGTATCATGGCGGCAATTGCTTTGCACGATCGCAACGTATGAATCATGTCGGTAATCGGCGGTTGAGATTCAGCAGGCCCGCTGATGTACGCGACGATTAGAAGTATGCTTCTCGCAACGAACTCGATTATCCGATGGATGAGATAAAGAATCTTGGCGACGGGTCTCATCTTGTTGGCTTTCGGTTCTGCCTTCTTCGTCATTTGTTATCTGCCGCGGCAAAGAAATGCTAAAACAAAGAGGAAAATTAATTCTCGAACGTTACGTAAATCGATCGGTGTGTCAGAAAAAAAAACCATCGTTAACTCTTTTTTTATTGGAACATCTAGCGCTGAATGCGCGTCAAACAAGTGGAACGAAACGACAAAAAGTCGACCGTGCGCAAGTGTGATCTTGACTATCGTTCGACGTATGATTATGTTTTTTTCTTTTCATTTTTCTTACGTGATCATGACCACTTCTCGGTAACAAGTAAAAACCGTTTTGTTTTTTTTTCACGTGCAATCTCATCAACGACGATAATTATTCAGATAAAAATTCCTCGTACTTTGGATCCATCGATCTAGTCTTACAAAACCGGTTGTCCACATACTTTCATGAGTATATATCTCGACAATCGTGCTGGATGATGTTCATATTCGAAAGCTCATGCAATATTTCTGCCCCCCGTGCCTGCGTGTCCGATGACCGTGTCCCTCGAACGATAATACACACGCTACACATATATAGGCCATGTATACATGTAGGTATCTTCGATATCCTAAATCGAAGGTCGTGCGAGCTAATTGCCGGGCAATTTAGTATTTGCGTGCGGTTGTGCCCGTTATTTTCATTCAAAATTGAGGAAAATAGAGGATAATCGCAATGGCTCCAATATCGTATCACTCGACCGTAAATATGTGACGAGAACAAATAAAAATTCGAGGGGGAACTTTGTTTATTCACTATTGTCATTATTATTATAATGCTGGATATTTCGATCCAAAAAATACAAGGGCGACCGAATAGATTGTAAAATATCGGAATAAAAAAAAGTTAATCTTCACGGAAGCTTTCGAGCGAACCTTTGTATCGTGATAACGGAGTCAGCCAGTCGATGGCGGATAAGCCTCGCGCTCTCAAAACCCAAAAAGTCGGAAAGAAACATTAAACGACGAGTTACGACAACCGGATGCGATCGTCTTTCAAGAGAATAGAAGCGAGCTATAACACAATACACGTAACTATATCTGTATATTACATTCTCTCTGCCACAACGATCGTTCGTATCGTGTAACACAAAACCACTTGTAGTTCTCGAGCTATAGACGCGAGCATAACAACAGCTATTCGGGCCTCGCCCTACGCCTGCAAAAACGGATCTGTCCGATTTTACGATCGAGACGAATTCCCAAAGGTTTTTCTCGTGTCAACTCCAGTGTATCCGTCGTATATGCATCGCAAACTTAGTTTCAAACGTTTCGCGTTGAAGCTCAGACCAGTCGCCGGCAAGCTCGATCGTGTCATCGGTATTTGCGACACGCCTAACCGGAAACGATTAATTTTTCACGCGAACGAATATATCGTACACAAAACAGAGCGACGCTGCCAAAGTTTATCTATTCTTTTCGCGGACAATGACTAATCCACGAAAAATACGTACCGCTATGGGCGAATGTTTATCTCGCTATCGAAAATCTCCGAAGGCTTCTGTCGGAATCGACGAACAAATTGACCGACAAAAACGAAAACAATAGAAATAAAAAAAACTAAACAATATTATAACGGAAAGGTACGTGATGTGTACTAGCGGAGAGTCATCGCCGCCGAAGCACTCTCTGTACGTCCGAACGGAGATAGACTGGTTGGCTGTGAGCTCCTCCACGCTTCAAAGTATACCTTCGCTCTCTCTGTTCCTCTCCGTGTGTGTGTGTGCGTGCCTTTGCCCCTGCCGCCAGCGAGCGGCGGTCGATCTGACAACTCGATATAAGCTACCACACCACTACATCGAATATCCGAGAAGATATCGCGTACGGAAATTCACAGTTAATGGAAGTACCGGGTCTCGTTAATAGTTGTACTCGTAGCTCGAGTGATCAGAGAGAAATCTCTGTATTGCGAGCCATTACAGTGTATCGCGACGCGTTTGAAATTTACTGTCGAACGGTGAATTTCGCCGACGAATACGGCAAATGGGTGAGCCGGTTTTTGCGAATGTGTGTCGTTCCGTGCGCATGTGTTACCTTGTGATCCCCACGTGACGCGGCAGCGTCTCGGTGTGTGTTGATAGGTCGTGTCGCGTCGCGTCGTGTTTTGCGCCTGTGCGCACGCCACGGCTGGGTTCACTGGAGCTCCTCCGTCGCTTGGCGAAGGCACGAAATACACATCGACGACGCGGAGCAGCAGCAACACCGTCGGAGAGTTTCGTACAGTCATAGGCGCGCTAACTTTCCGGCCACTTGCCTCTGATTACACGACAAAGTGCGACGGTAATTGCTGTGATTATTTGTGATTGCGTTCATCTCGCACTGAGGGATATCGAGGACCGGGTCGTGAGCAGTTTCACCGGTGAGTACCCGACTCGACGAAAGCGATGGGAATATTAACTTTCGCGATCGGAGTGCGCACTCGTCTGATCGTTGGAGGTTAGTTTACGGAGGATTGCCGAGACTGATCTTTACGATGACCGAGAAGCGGATTGAATATTTGCATAAAAATGTCGACTCATCGGAGAAAAGAATCGATTTGTTTATACACCGGGAGGGTTTGGCAGGATTGTTTTTTGTCGCTATAATAGTATCGATTTAATTTCGTTCGGGATGATCGATAATAACATAACGTACGGCTCGCGAGAAGCACCGGAAGAGTTTTTGAATGCGAGGCATGTAGGATTTTTTCAATGAACATCGTTCTAAGAGACATTGTTGGGAATGTTTATTTTACGAGCGATATAGCGAACTCGCGATACGATTCTGCTTGAGAAAATGTAACAGGTGGCGCGACTAGTGAGAGCGCTGAACGTGCTGCCTCCTCCGTGAAGTCGTGGTATTATTTTGCTCGCACGATAGAGGGAACGCTTGAAATTCGACACGAAATTTGAAAAAAAAAAAAAAAAATCTATTTATACGACTTTTGGATTAATCCATCAAATGTACGATTTCTGAAAATACCTCGATTTTTCATGCTAAAAATTGCTGTATATCATGCATTTAATATAAATGTGGAAAAGTAAAACAACGTGAATTTAATAACTTTATAACTTTGATTATTAGACTCACTTTCACAGTGAAATAACTTTAAATGATTTATGCATGTTTTCGTCGATTTTTCTTTGTTTTAAAATAAACTGTAAATGTATTTGGTCTCATTGAAAAGTTTTTGCCAGCCGCTATAATTATAGTCGGTTTGTTTTTATGTCCCACATGCGAGATAGTTATTCGCGTCGACGGCGTAGACCGGAAATGCAACGATAAAATTTTATTGAACACTAGATACAAATGTCCCATTCAATTCAATTCAGATGCAGATCCAATACTTCATTGTTCCACTACTTTTTCGTCTTTCTATGCCAAGTTTGTATCATTCCACTGAAACAAACTGGTAACAGGCATTGAATAATGAATGAATAATGTTCGATAGATCCCAATAGAGTTTCAAGAGCGAGTCCAATGACGATAGAACGAAACGAGGATGGAACCGACAGATAATACCGACACGTGTCAGCCGTCGCGTCTGAAAGCGACGAATTCATCGATCAGTCGTGCGAACAGTGCGGATGAGGCGAACGATCTGCCGGAAAAGATGAAGAAGGTCGACGTCAAGCCACCACCGTCGCCGACGATTTTCTTGGCGAGAAACGCCGTTTTGGTGCCATCACAAGTAGCTAGACTGAAGGAGATCAGTCCTGTTCAAAGTGGTCTTCAAGTTGGAGCTGCTGCGAATGCACTTCCGATTTCCAGCGGATCCGCCACAGGCAAGTACAATTTTGCCATCTCGACATTACAAAAATTACGGCCCATACACCAGTAAAAAAGAATACATGACACATCGTCGCATCGTAGTCGTATGCTCGGACATCGGCGAGACAGAATCCCATTTATCGTCCCGCCCGCATTTCGTCGGACAATAATCGGTCCGAGCTCGGAATTCCATTTCTTTCCCCAATCCCCGCGCGATAAAAGCTCCTTGAGAAATGAAATAAAAACGTAACAGGCAGTGTCAACGAGTTGACGAACCTGTTGAATCGATTGCGTCGACCTGCGAAGAGGCAACAAGTGTGGTAGTCGTATGTTCGGATTCCCTTGACGGTTTTCACTTCTCCTCGTGGCGTATTAACTTGACCGTGCGCCCCGAGCGAGGCAGCGGACCGTCGAGCGTGTGAGACTCTATGCCGAGACTCCAATGTACATAAAACCGCAAAGCGGTTATCAAGACACCCCGAGGGATACGAGGAAAATTTGCGAACGGCAAAGTCGTATATCCGACCCGACTAAAAATACACACGAGGCATCCCACGTCGAGAAAGGCACTATCGAATGTGACGAACGTCGACGAATTTTCGGATTTTGCTTATCGTGTACTTGATTCTCATTTAAACATCGTAAACGCCTCGCATACTGTTTAATTGTGAGTAAAAAAATAATGAGCGTAGAAAAAGGTTTCATCGTAAAATTCGTCTTTTTGAAGGTCGTTTTTGGTGATTTTTGAAGAATATATTTTGAAGATTTCATTAGAAAGATTATTTCCATAAAAATAGAGCAACGATCATTTTTTCGAATATCTGATCGCTCTGGATTTTCCCGAAATTTGGTAGAATATTTATTGATGTGAAATTGGCACAATGCATATGGAATCTTGCATCGAGAGATGCGAAAGCCTCTCGACGCCAAGTATTTTAAAGGTACGAATACCTGTACTCAATACATGAATTGCTTCAACCTTCCAGGCCCGATTATTAATCGCTGGTCCACCCCGTTCCGTCGTTATTACCGACTCGCAATTATAGTTCGGGCCGTATAAGCAGAGTTTCATGGCTCGGTGTTCCATTGTATCGTCCCGCGGGGAAATACGGTAATAGAGTACCGGCAGGTTGCAGCGCTCACCGAGCAAATGCCACGACAAGGCATACCCGAGTTGAGCACAATAGGCAACGTCGAGTTCCAAATTCTCTTCGCGTGCGTGTAACTAATAATTTTGTACTTCCGACGACCGCGAGACCCCTCGAGATAATGTATCGTTCGGAAGGCATGGCAACGTCACGCAGCAAACTTTCCGACTATCGTGTATATTTTCACATGCAAATATTTGCGGACCGCTTCAGCCGCTTTTTAATTAAATTTTACACCCTGTCCGTAACGCCCATCGGAATTCTCGTTCAAAGAATCAACTCCACGAATATTTAATTTTCAACAACGTCGTAGTTTCATAATCTTCGTCGGCAGTGCGTGACTTTTAACTTCGTGAAGTTCGGGAGTTGCTTTGCGAGTTTTACCTTGCGCTCTGCGAGTTCAAATTTGCTCGATGAAGTTTTAGGAGTTCCGTATTAACGACGAAAGATTTAGAAATCAATAACATCTTGCGCTTGGAAAAATATAATGGGAGATATTAAAGATTCTCTCAAAAGACCTCGATTTAAACATGTTCTACACACTTGGGTATTATTACGGATTAATTCCTTCACATGAATTGTAAAAAAACGCGTCTCTTTTTGCATTGGTAGATGTTCTATTTATATTAAGGCCGTTTTTAAAATTCCATTGGATCTTTTAATGAAAGGAACTTTACGAAGTCGTTGCTTATGTAAAGGTTTTATGAATACCGTTAAAATGTGCGTTGTCTTCGTGCTTTTCTTGACTAACCCGTCGATTCAAGGACTTTTCTCTGTGCTCATTTTTCGCGAGTTTAAACGCTGCGTGCTCCGGTGCCGGGGAGGACCAAAGGTGCATTCTCGTTGGCGGCAAGCCGCCACTGCTCTCTATATTGATCTATTCTGTCGTAAGCCCGCTTGTATTCGGGTTACCGGGTTCCGCGTGCTTCAGCGCAGTTACTTGCGATCCTCCGGTGCGTCATCATCCGTTTCGATATCATTCGCAACTGATCCTCAGACGATTCCCGATTGTTGTCGATTCGCCGATCGAGAATATGAAAAAATTCGCATCCATCGTTGCAGCTTCGTTTCGAGAAAATTGTCATCTCTCGAAGTTGTTTCGCGCGCCATCGTCGTGCATCTCCGACGATGCCAAAAAGTCCACGCTCTTCGCAACGCCCTAGAGGCACCCTTTTGGCTATCAAACGACGCTCAAGTTCAAGGTCACGCTGAATATGGTCAGTGTGTCGCGGAGTTCTCGTTTTTTCGTCGCTCCGCGGTCTTCATCACGTCGCTATTGTTATTCTCGTCTTTCCATCCCCTCGGGCGACACGGGGACGTTGAAACAGAAGACCCGACGATATAGAGGGGCCAGTGTGATCGTCGGGTGATTGCGCGAAGAATAGAAACCGCGACGCGCGACACTCCCCGTGGGAGATATTGTACCGACGTCAGAATAATACACGTTAGTGTCAGCGAGACGAGAGCGTGATTAGACAAACAGCAGCAGCGGTGGCGGTCGCACGTGGATCCGAAAATTTGCGAAAAAGCGCGGGTGATAAAATTCTCAAGGCTTTCCCTCGTCGATCGAAGTAACAACGTCGAAAATTTTTCATTTTATGCCATTTGTAAAAATGAGAAAAAATCCGGGTGTTCTCGGGATAAAAAAATGAACGGGTCGAAGGGAGAGAAATTGTTGATACCGCGATTGTGACGAGGGGGGATAAGATGCCTCGGTGCTGCGGGGCATCACCGATTTCCGTGATGGACGGCGACGGCTCTCCCTCGCCTCAGAGCCTCGGTCTTCACATCCAGGACGGTCAGTAATTGACGTAATTGCCAATTAGATGCTCCGTATGTCTCCGGGCAAAGGATTCTCGACGCGCGGACAACATCCGTGTCTCTCACGTTCGCGCCTCGGAGAAATGCTCCCGGCGAAAGATGCCTTTTCCCGCCACCTCGACTGTGCTCGCTCGTTAACGCGACACTGGAAATGTTCACTTCGGAACCAATTAGAACGTTGATCGATGAAGCTATTACTCGATTTAGAAAATTATTATTTAAACTGAAATATCGATATTGCGACGAATGGATTATCGGGCCTACGTTCGAGTACGATTTTTTTTATCTTAAGAACAAATTGATCTGCGTTTTTAAACTACGATAATGGTAGTTGTTTCATCAACTTTATTATTAACGAATATATCGACGATATTTAATTGTAATTATTCGGAAAAATTAAAGATCGGATCGTTTAATTCAGTTGAATTCATACTAAAATAACCAAGTTTTGTTTTCCCTTCTGTATACCTCGATGATTTATTTCCACGTTTTTTTGTATGTTTGTAACCGATTCGTTATTGCAGGGAATCCGAGAAACAAGACCGCGCTGGCACCGGGTCACAGTTTGATGGATTGGATCCGTCTCGGTTCTTCCGGGGTCGATCTAACGGGTGTAGGCGGTGTAACGCGCAACGTGACGCTGAAAGAGCTCGCCAAGCACAACAAGAAGAGCGACGCTTGGATCGCAATTCGAGGTATGCTTACAGATCGTCGCACAGTTCGGCTAGAATTACATTTTCTTGCAACGTTCCACCTTTTGTTGCAGGAATTGTTTTCAACGTAACGAGATACATGGATTTCCATCCGGGCGGCGTGCCAGAATTGATGAAGGGCGTTGGAAAAGACGCGACGAAATTGTTCGATGACGTGAGTCAGTTCGTAAACGATTTGGATCATCGCCGGATCATTCGTGACCGATCGATCGGATCGTAATTGTTCCTCTGTGTGTACCCACAGATAACTGATTCCAGGTTCACGCTTGGGTTAACTATCAGAGTATACTGCAGAAATGCGTGGTCGGACGATTGATCAGAGGCGGCGGTAACGGAGCCGCGGATAAATCAATCAACAGCAGTACGAATCTTTCGTTAATTCCACCGTCGACAGTGGGGCCTAGCGATACTTCCAGTGAGTATAAATAATCTGGAGTCCCGGATAAAAATAGAGCGTCGAATCGATAACTCGATAAACCTCGAAAGAGTTGCGAAAGCGCAGAAGCGGAGAGGATAATTGCTAATCGAATAATAAACTATCCTAGAGTCAACATCGGAAGTCGAGAAGATTAAGACACCGTCGGCTAATTCGAAGATCCAAGTCGATTGGAAACAGACGACAAACACGATATCGTTGATCTACAAACCGACGCGCGAACAACCATCGGCCGCTTATCGATTGACGAGGCTCAGTGACACCGAGTTCGTTATCAAGATAAGTTTCGAAAATACTGTGATCAGGCACGATTACGACTTGAGCTCGGCCGTCAGTTGGCCACCGACGTTGAGCAAAAATTTCGAAACTTCCGAGGTATTCTATAATGAGTTTACCGACAATAAACAAAGTTTCCTTCCCGTTCGCAATATTTAATTGTGCTGATCTCGATTTCAGTTGGATATTTCGTTTGCGAAAACGATCGGTAAATTGTGGGAATCTTACGGCAGTCGAACTCCCAGCCGCGAGACGAAGACAAACGATAGAACGTACAGAGAGTACGAAGTAATAAGCAATACTGCACTTTGCGAAGGTGTGCATCTCTTAGTCGTTAGATCCAATGATTATGCGGAAGTTTTGCCGGTCGGCAGACACGTGGAAGCGAAAATGAAAGTAATGGGTGAGCGAAACGAATTATCGATAAATAGAAAAAAAAATGTTTGCTCATTTTTTTGTTTAGCTACCGTATTTAATTTTCTGAAATAACTTTAGCGGTCAAAGCTCACTATTGTTCGTGGTTGGACTGTAGACGAGGCGGAAAAGTCTATTCTTAGAAAAGAATGAAGTAATCAATCGACAATTGAATATCTTTTTTTTTATCACAGGAATGGAAGCATCAAGGTCTTACACACCTGTACCACCGTCCCTCCACCCCGAGCACATGGCATCCGGTTATAAAACCGATTGTTTATGCTTAATGGTAAAGCGTTACGACGATGGTGCTCTCAGTCCGTCCATAACAGCTCTGGAATCAGGGCAAACACTGACATTGAGTAATGGCTTGGGTACCTTTGTAGTTGAATCCTTTGACGACTGTCCTACTATTCACATGCTAGCCGCAGGCACTGGATTAACTCCGATGCTCGGTATTATTCAACGAGCACTCGGCAGACGCACCGTGTAAGCGCGCCGATTAACGATCTAATATTCGAGCGTTGAATTGATTAGGCCGGCTTATTGCCGTCGCACTACGCGATTACGCTAACCAATTCCGCATCATCACACAGCGAATACTCGATGACATTTCTTAAACTATTCCGATAATCTTTCAGGCGCACGATAAATCTCGTGAACTTCAACAGAACGGAGGCCAACATTTTCTATGGTTCACAACTCGATAGAGTTTGTGCGGATAAAAAGTAATAGCTTCGATATAGCTCGCATTTCAACAAAATTTACATCAGTCGGATTGATTTCAATCGTTGTCCCTTTTTCGATAGATTGAATGTCGTTAACGTTCTCTCGCAACCCGCGGAATCGTGGATCGGACGTCGTGGCTTTGTGTCGGAGAGCTTGCTGAAGGAGCTCGTGGGAACTTCGAACGAACGCGCGTGCGTTTTTACTTGCGGCCCACAAGGTTTTATGACGGCCGCCAAAGAGTGAGTTCGTTAATCTCTCAAAGCTCTAACGATGCATCCTTCATTGTATATCATCACGCGAATGAATATGATTAATTACTCTTCATTGTTACAGAGCATTGAAGAAACTCAAGTGGAAAACCACGCAGATGCATGCGTTCGATGGATAATCTGGGTATCCCGTGAAGAGAAATTTTCCATGAAAGTATGAAGGTCCAAAATCATCCGAAACACCACAAATTGAAGAACGGCAGACCAATAAATGAATAAAAAATGCATGTAGATACCGAAAAAAAGCGAGAAATCAGCCATTTTCTCGAATCACCGAGAGATTTAGCTTCCATGAATTCGTTTCAAAAGAAATTTCATCCCGTGCGGAATAAACTGTGAAAAATACCTTCTATTTAATAGTATTTGCTTCCCAAATTTCGACTTCGCTGCCGTTAAAATCTTGAAGAAGTTTCAGCGAGGACAAAACAAAACAAAAAAAGCAATATAAAACCATGTCTTTGTACCCAAAAATACCAAAGTACAAGCGGCGCTTCTGTGCACAAAGTACAATCGACATTATTGACCTCAGACAATTTATGGGAACACTGAAAACAGAATGAATACACAAAAAAAAACTAAATCATACATGAAAGTCGGCTATTAGGGGTAAATCTTTTTGAAGAGTTTTAAAAATCGTATATATTTCCTAAATTCCATCAATCATAATCGTTAATTAATCGATGGCGCATGTGCGTGTGTGTGAGTAGATGAAAGCAAGGAAGAGAGCGCGTGCGAATCGGACACTGGTGAATCGTGAATGTACAGCTGTTGTAAATAAATCCAACGGATTGTATGTATTTGTATGTAAATAGAGATTAAAAACACAAAAGACGTGTGTACAGTTAGATGGGAATAAATCGATTGAAAAAATGTATTCTATAATTATTTGCAGTTTTGTCAATTTTTTTGTGAACCTCATTTACCTTGAACCTGTTTGTTTCGAATAAATAATTTATAAATCCGTAAGAAAAATATAATAACTGCGACAATCGATCGGTTAATTCCATTTCAATTCGAACTCGTGTTTAAATTTTTTGTGTAATAGGATAAAAAAAATAAAAATTGAGAGTAACTGAGAATCGTGTGAAACAGATAATCGCTTTATTGCATCGCGAATCGATTGTTTCGCGATCGAGCCGCGATATATTTAGAAAAAGAACAGATGAGAGTAAATCGAGCCGAAGTGTACACCGCAGTAAAATGAAGAGCCGGAAAATATACGAGTTTGTTTCTTCGAGAAACTCGCGTATCTGTACTTGTTAGTTGAAAATCGTATTCGAATAAGTTTTCTTACGCAATAGGGTCCATCAAGGTGGGGGACTCTCTTTCGCCGCAGCGGCAACCGGTAGCAGCCGTAGGAAATAATACAATCGTGGAATTTGCATAATTTTATGGCGCGCACCGCGCGCAAGAGAAGAGACGAGAAGATGGCTATGCAAATGTTCTCGCACTCGTCGCGTTCGTCACGGCAACTTCGTAAGTGGCACTTTCAACGGTCACTACTTTGCGTCGAACGAGAAGACGAGGGGTAGGTACGGGAGTTAAGTTTTTCCTTCATTTAATCCTTTATCACATTGTTCTACTTTCGGCAACGCCTGGCTCACGAGTGTATTCTCGTCATATTCATTCAGCCATTCTGTCGCATTAGTCTTAACAAAAAATAATCCTTCTCGGCTGTTGTCAATTTACGCTTTAATAAATATTCATATATTATTCAAATCGAGGATTATAAAAGTTCGCCGAGATCGCGATAAATACAATACCAAATAAAAATTGCGTTAACAAAAAAAAAACAATACAGTAGCAGAACGATTTTATTTCTAATATACATTAACAAGTTTGATTCGTATTCTATTTATGGAATACCCTACAAATTTGCTACAAACTGCGAACGATCGCGTTTTCTTTTTTTTTTTTTCTGTGCGATCTTCAAAATTTCTAAAAGCCCGTTAAGTTCTTATCGAAGTTTTGAAAAGCCGATAAAAAGTATAGATAATATTACATTTCAAGTCAAATGCATAAAACTCCAACTTTTCAGTCCGCGGTTTGGAAAAAAAGATCGATTTCGCGGCTGACTCGCCAGTGAAAAAAAACTAATGATAACGAGCATCAAACCGTCTTAGAAAAAGTGGAGAAAAAGCCATAGCGTTTATAAAGTTGAACGAGAGACAGTTATCGAATAAAGCGACTCGCCGGGAGCGCGAGAACTTTTCCGGGTGAAAAGTGCTAAGTTCCTTTCTCTCTCTCCTTATTTTTTTTTTTCTTCATTTTTTAAACTCCTCTTTCTTTCGTTTAATTTTTTTCAACGGGGCTCGGGGCCAAAGAGAGCCGAGTCTTCTAGTGGGTCATTATCGTAGGTACCAGGCTGTAGGAGAAGAAGACGAAGGCGAGTCGCTAGATCGTTACAAAGCATCTGTACCGGGGCGGAGGGTTCACTTTGCGATCCGCACGTTCGCCAGGGGCAAGGGGAGAGAGCGCAAAGACTCTCGAACGTACTCTCGTGGGAAACTTCGATAATGGTAAACTTTGCATCGCTCGGGCGTTAATTTTCCGGGCAAATAGGGGGATTCGTATACTGTCGGTTATACATATATACATATATATGTCAAATAATACAGTATAAACGACGACGAGAGTAAGTATCACGAAAAGAGCCCTATTGATCGTCGAACACCGGCGAAACTTCTTTTTCCGCAATATGACATAATGGGGATGAGAAAGGAAAAAATAAAAAAAAAGAAGAAAGGGAGGCCTCGAAGTGAGCGCGGAACTCGGTGGATCCGAGACGGATTTCTTTTGGCTTCTCTCGACACGTACACTTGTATAGCCTACTATACTATAATTAATGGGCGACGTCTAACGGATCGTGCCAAAGCCGTGAACCAGATTTCACGACTGCGCCGACTTGTCCTTGTCCCCGTACGTAGTTCACGAGTTTTCATTTTTTTTTCCCTTCTTTTTCTTCAATTCTCCATCAAGGAACGTTAAGTGATTTAAACGAATGCAATATGGATTAAAGGAAAATTTAGAATAAAAAAAAAGAAGTATAACTGCCAATGAAACGACATCGATTTTCATTGATACGAGTAATAAAAAGAAGAGAACGCATGTAAAATAAAAATAACGTATTGTAACGACGATGTTGAAGCTTGTAAACACAGGAGAGGCGAGCGTTCTCATTTCCTTCGAGCGAAATGGTCAATAGCGTCGCCGGCGGGTCTGACCACACGTACGCCGTATCTACTGCGGTGCTCTTTTCTCTATGTTCTTACTCCTCCCCTCATTCTCCTCGTTGCATTTCCACTTGTGGCGCATCCTGCCGCTTCGCTCGGGCTCGGAAGATTGCACAAATCGCGAACTAAACTCGCCCGACCTGCGTCGAATGTAAAACGTAAATGCAAGATGCCTGGAATTTTTTTGTTTCGGGTAACACGAACCGGCTAAAATAATAGTTTGGGCCAGAGTAATGGGTATCGAGGCTGCATGGGTCCTGCCGGTTCGGTGACCGATGAATGTACAACACCGTTGCCGGTCTCCGCCTCCCGGACAATAGTCCAGATTTTCCGGAGCTGCTGGATATTCCTATGAGGCGACTACGGCAGTCGCCGCATCGCCGCTGAAATTTCCAACCTGTCGTCTGTTGCCCAATAGGCGCATTTTTTTCCACTTCTGCCTCTCGGTCGTACTTTCCTTTTTTTTTTTCGCTTTTTTTTTTTGGTCCTCTTTCGCGTACAGTGTAGCATTATACCCACGCACGCGGACCTATCGTGTATTCGCGGAAGGGCCTAGCCGCTATGTATATGCGCCTCTCCGACGTACCACGTCGGTGCTTATAGCCCGGAATCGTCGGTAGAGTACACGAGGATATATGAGCCGAAAAACTAGTATCGCGCGAGAGTGGTTTGGTCGTTAGATATATCCGCTTATGTCCGTTCGTTCGTTCAAACCAAAATCCACTATAACCATTCTTCCTACCCTTTCGCTGTCGAGCAACAAAAAACACATCGCACCATCGTCCCTTCACGATCCGCCACGCAAAAAGACCTCGTACTAGCTGTACGCGTGCCGTACGACGAAATTACGGTTTACGAGATGAATCGTTAATTCGTCATAGTTTCATTGCTCTAATATTGACGAGGGTTTGCCGAGGGTTTATAGTATTAATACGACGATATCGATGCACCGTGAAATATTTTAACAGCTCGCTCTCGCGGATTCGTTGTCAATTCTTAACGCTTTTCGAAAAAGTCGTAACGGTCTTTTTGTTGAATACAAATAAAACTATAACGCATATATCGTAAAAAATTCGTTATTGAGAAATTGATTATAGAAAAACAATTTTTGCTCGATTTTATACCGAAACTTATTGACCTTCGGTTTACTCCGAAAAAATTTCAAAGAGTATTCGTGAAATCATGTCGTCGAAATATTGATTTTTATTCTCAATATTTGCGTAACGGCAACGGACGGGAATAAATATTGTTTTTTCTTTTTTCGAGGGTTGGACATTTCAAAAGAGCGTTCGAAATACGACGACGATAATTTGTGCTGCCTTTTGAGCGATACATTTTTTTTTCTTTGCCTCTGTATCGCTGGCACTATAATTTGAATCCTTCATTACCATGCAACATTATTTATAAAGACCCCTCACACATATTTTATTCCGTCGCAATTCCGATCCTCGTTCCACTTTTATTTCCCACGGCCGATGCGCGTTTTCTCTCTTTATTTCGTTCTCGTACGCGACGACGCATTCCTCGGATCGAGCTCGCACCGCGTTGCTCGTGGGCAGCGCCGTATCCGCGCGCACACGTGAAATCGAGAGACTCGCCGCTAAACCGTGATAACCATGGGTTTAAAGGGTAGTAATCAATTTATCAGTACGCCGAGTGCGGTTTGACAGTGCAATTGCTACCGCATCGAATGCACAGCGTCGGAGCGAGCGCCTCGAGGCGTCGTCGCATACGCGCTTGCTCTCTTTCTCTCGCTCCTCTCTTCGACCTACCCGACAATACGAAAAACAACGCGGGAGAAGAAGAAAAAAAAACAGAGATTATGAAAAATAAAACGTCCCGCGCCGTGCACTTTGCGACTGCTGCATGCGGCTGCGGTCGCGCGGCATCCCGCGAGTTTGAACGTTGTGCGGAATAAGTTTATTCGCGAGCGAGACGCGCACAGTTCGCGCCAGTAGGAACACGCGAATGCTCTTTGAATGGAAAAAAATTGCGGGCTCTTCCCCCCCGCGCCCCTCAAACCGAGTTGAAATTAATTATATTTACAAGGCAAAAAAGGGCGCGCTGAATATTTGTGCGCTGGAATAAAAATTCATGTGCCCACGTGAGTACGGAAAAGAGGCGAAAGAAACGTGAAGTTTCGTGGGATGAGAATCGCACGCATAACTGACGTTGCTTCTCGCGTACATACAGCGCGTATACATGCACGCTATAAAGACGTTACGCGATGTAGTGAACTATAGGAAAAGAAGGGTCCAAAGTGGGTAGGCTTCGCGGTGCGAGAGGAGAAAGAAAAGGTGATGCTGCTCGTCGTGCGGAAAAGATCGAGGCTCCCGCGCCGACGAGGGATTCGCGGCGAGTGTACGGATGCAGAGAGAGCCTCCGGGGGTGGCGGTCGTGCCTAGCGATGCTGGTAGTGGCGTCGGCGAGGTACCGAGGGGGAAGGAAGGATAGGGATGCTGTGTGGGCATAGCGGTTTCAGTCGCGCGACGGCTCTCGCCCCGGCCAGTCGATCGAGCTGGTCCTCACGATAATAAAATTAAGCAAAAAAATAAATAAAATAAAACGAGAGGAAAAAAAAAACATTGTTCTCAGCGCACCATAATTTTTGTTGAAAAACGCAAAACCATCGTCAACGCTCGAGAGACAGATCCTCTTTTTATTTCCTGTTTAGATGATCTGATCTTCGTTCTCGTAACTGTACAATCGCGTGATAAATAAATTTAAAAAAATTGCAATCCGTAGGACTGTTGATAAGTCGAATTTAAACGAAGTGATTAAAAAACAAAGAGGTGAGACGAGTCGAACGAAGCTCAGTTGAGAGATACCGCGCGGGCCAACAGCGGGAAGAGAAACATCGAAATTGTTCAGGATTTGCCGTTTTTTTTTTTTTTTTTTAATCGTTCGGAGCAGAAATTTTTTGCGGAGAGAATAGCATTCGAGATAAAGTTTGAGCCGAAAGATCGATGATCGCTGGTCGTGGAGTTGGCTGGCGTTCGGAGAGCGGTAAATTCGACCTCGCGCCCGGACGACCGTTCCACGCTACCCGCGTCCTCGGCAGCCGGTTATTTTTTTGTTTTTTTTTTGCTTCTTCACTTCATTTTGATATCTATCCCTTGATAAATGAATTACAGGAGAAAAAAAACCTCGGGCGCGAAAAACTCGTATGGCGAACTGAATTAATTCACGTGGAGAGCTTCCTCTGCGCCGGGGGGGTGTTGATTTTATATACCTCTCGTCAGATAATACATAACGTCGAGTAGGTGCGTGCTGTGCGCGGATAATGTAATTCAATATTCGTTGCTCGTCACTGTAATTATCGACGGACCCGGGCCTATTCGTTTGTCCTCGCAAAGGCGGGAATTGGAGAGGCGAAAATTCACAGGAAAAAAAAAGTTATTCGCCAGGCGAGTTTAACGAAAATTGAAGAAACGACTTTGTATGAAATTTGCGCTTGCAATTTATCGAACGTAATAGATTTCGCGTCCGTTTCCCGGGGATATCCGAATAGACCACAATTCACGGAGACGAATAGAGGGATATTTTTCGCTCCAATTTTCAATCGCAATTTCGGGGTATGAAATTGGCTTTTTTCTTTTTGTTTTTTTTTTTATTCATCGGTGGTCGAATGTAACGAAAAAAATGGTTAAAACGTAGCGCGGAAAACCGCAGCGTGATAAATTTCGGCCGCGATCTTGTAATGCAATTTTTAAACCCGAAAATAATTTTTCGATTCGTTCGGCTAATGTTCGAACGTAATGAAAAAGCGAATTGGCACGGTTGCGAAGGGCGATACACGTATCGAACCGCAATTTCGTTTCAACGTTGATTGCAATTGTAATGATAGAATCGAATTTTTTTACTGTCTCTCAATATTCGAACGCGAAGAAAATAACGTTATCAGAAACGCGAAGAGCGCGTTGAAAAATGCATCATCCATTGTAACCCGAGAGAACGTAAATTGTGTTTTTCAATCCACGATTTCGCGCGAGTTTACCGTAAAATATTAGCCGATGAAAGTACGACGAAGTAAATTTCGTTTTGATATTCGCCGCTAAATATTATTTTCCCATTTCGAGCGTGATGTATTATTTTATTTTGAAACTGGCCCTCTCGTCGTCAATACCGTCAATGCACTGACAAGGCGCGCGCGGGCGAGCGCGCGTATTGGTAACGAGGCAGCCTCGTGCAACATCACGTACTCGTCAAACTTCGACGTTGACGAGTAAACGAAAATCGAGAAAAAAACATCCCGCGGGAGAGCGAATGGAAAAAGAAAAAATGCAGATTGTTTCGTCGCCCGCGCGATGATTTACGCACGCGGTAGTTGCGACAATTTTTCACAGCGATAACATTGGACAGTTAATCCTGCTTTACGATGGCAACTTTCGTGCATAAATTTCCCTTTTCGTTTTTTCGCAAAATCGTCTTCTCCGCGTGCGGCTGCTGTGTATTACAGCTCGGGGTAGTGAGCCGGCGCGCACCCGTTGCGTCTCGCGCGAAATATTGTTTCTCTTTAATTAACGAAGAATGTATATTTCTCGGTGCCGTTTTGCAGCCCGCGCGGTATTACTCATCGTCTAGCGAAGCTACAGCGACTTAATTACAGCTCTTCCCCGCCGCGTCTCATTCGCCGGAGAAATTATCGTTCGATTAATTATAATGTTAAAAAAATAAAATCCAAAATAAAAAAAAAAAAAACGGAAAAAAAAGTTTTACCATTTTGTGCCGCGGTGTGTTTATTAGCTCCGGTGCGCGAATCATCGAGTGGAAAAGAGAAATACGAGTGGACCGGGGCATCGATACTACCGAATGGTAGAGGACGAACGGATGCGAATACGGATTTATCAAAATTTAATGCCTCTCCATTAGATATATGTATACGCGCGATACGATGAAGAGGAACGCATTCCGAGCATCCGTACAACGTGCTTGAGGCGGTATCGAGATTGCCGCCAAGTACGTCGATACATCTCGGCGGCTACCTTCCAGCGGAGCAACGGCAAACGAGGTAAATATCGCTATATAAATGTATATACACATATATGCGTCGATATATCGTAAATATGCTCTCCGGCCGCTCTGCAGCGCTATCATAAATCAGCAACGACTCGAATAAGCGTTTAACGTCAGTCGCTGCCTCCGCACTATAGCGCGACCGCTCCGCGTATGCTCGGACCCTCAAGGTTTCCCGTAATCGTTAAACTCCGAATGATTCTTCCGTTTTCAATCGTCGCGATTGATTTCTCACGCGAATACATTCGCATCGAATCTATCGCGTGTCGTTTGTAGCACAGCTGAAAATCTGACATGATTTTTTTTAACGAACTGGGGCAACGGCGCGCGCGATTTTTGGAGAGCGAACTTCGTACTGCGCGACTTTATCCATTTTTCCGCGCTGAATGGTGTTTCCATGGCGCTGATGGAATTTTTTTTGTTGAAAATTGGAAAATTTCGAAAAAATATTCTGGCTACGCATTTTCATGTAGTTTTTCGCGCTGAATACGAATCCAATGGTAATTATTGACTAAATTGATTCCCATCTACGTTTTTTCGCAATAGGCTGATTTTTTCTTATCAATACTAAATACAGCACTTTGCATAATTTTTTTTTATCATCCTATAATTATCGGTAAGTTTTTCTCGTTGTCATCGCTCTTCTGCCAATTAGACCCACAAAAAGAGAACTCCCGATCCGCGTCACTCGTAAGTGGGACAAATTTTCTCCTCGACGAGGGCAAGAACCCGTTAATTTCCATCGGAGCGAGTAACGAGAGCGACAAGGCTCGAAATTTGATAACGAGGAATGGGATATGACGCGTCGATGTTGAAACTCGATTCGTACTCCGGAACATACGAAGCGTTTTAAAATACCCTCGTTGCTTCGCAAAAAGTTCCGACGGTGTTTGCCGTGCGAACATTCGAAACTTTTGGCGCTCTTATTTTATCAACCCCATTCGACTACAAACATTTCGCTCTGCCTCTCATCGTTTATCTTTTGTCCCTATTCTTTCGTCCGTGCGAGGAATTCGCCCCGGGCGAAAGACAAACGCAACGATGGTCCGATAGAGAACACACATTCGCAACGACGGATAAAGCTACCGAACGATTGGCCCGCCGTTCGATCAATAAAATCTGTAAAATCCACGAAAAAATCGGCGAAGCTCGTCGGTGAAAAAAAAAAAAAATGTCAACTATATTTTTCCGCGCGAGAGATTCGATCGAATAGAAAAATGCGTCATCGCGGATCGACGTCGCCGGGCTTTGAATGTAATCTATCTTACATCTATTAATCTACATGCTGTTGTTATATTTTTCATTTCATTTTTTTATAAATCGTTCCCATTTGGGCCGTTGCTCGTTCGGCGATGATATGGCACATGGTCGTCGAGTCGTTATACGGATGGTCGGACATGCAAGGGGGATGTTTTACGTGAAACGTACGCGAGGCGCACACGGTCGAGCGACAGTGGTGTGCAAAATTCAATACGCGATAGTGGACCAAGGCCTCTCGTTAGCGCGCTCGCCACATAACTGTTGAGGGAAGTCCCGGTGGAATAAAAAAAAAAAACACAAAAAGAAGAATTGAAAAGAAAAAAAGAGTGCATAGATCCAGTCAAAGCGGAGGACACACGTGCTCGACCCGCGAAAGTGTTCTCGCAGTCACGCAACCAGAAACGCACACAGGAATGTCGCGACGAAAAAAAAAAAAAAAAAAAAAAAAAAAAAGTTGTTGCGAGAGAAAAGAGCCGGGCGGGAGGAAAGAGCGGAGCCGGAGAAACAAAAATAAAATTGAGGGGAGTCGAGCGGGGGTGGATGAAGCTCGAAGCTCGTGGTGCTCGCTGACACGAATGTGTCGTTACACGTGGAATACTGGACGTGGAACAAATTGAATTACCGCAGTGCTGCGGCTCCGTCGTTTCTCTCTCGTCTGCGCTCTCTTCGCGCTTGTGAGATTTTCGATGGAAATATATACGCGAGAGGGTGATTGGACAGTGGCGCGGTGTACCGTCGTTGCTCGATCATTCGCGCGAGGCTAAAGTGGCGCAAATTCGACGAAACGCGAGAGAGCGAAAGAGAGGGAGAAGAAGGACAGAGATTGTATTCGAAACTGGATGGCGAATTGATATCGAATGGAGCAACGAGCCACGATGTCGATTTTGCGTATTAGTATTATCTTTCCGGGAGAATCACTCGGTGTTTATAGGACCTCGACGGTGTTCGATTATCGGCTGTGTTATCGACAAGTTAAATTTGCTCGACGAAAAGTACGCAAATATTTCTCGTGTCACTGTCAATTGACTCTAGACGATAAAAATAATTGAATTCAATTACATGAGATTGGATCAATTGAAGCAAAAAAAATTACTATAGAACGCAGAAGCGACGCATTTTTTTAGCCTCTGTAAAACGGTATATTCGTTTATATTGGACATCGCTCGCTTTATTTCCGATGAAGAATCTCGGCGAAAATGTGTGAATAAAAAATAAATTTATCGAGCGTCAGATTAAAGCCGGTGTCTCGTGCGAGATGATCGATGAATTGAAAATATCGTCGACGGGCTTATCGTTGCTAATAAATGCCGGACATACGTTTGCGTAATTTCGTGAGTCCGTTCGACTCAATTGGCAATTTGGATAATTAAACGAACGGTTATCGCGATTCGACGCTATAGTTATTGCCGTTCGGGTGTTAATTGGACGATTTTCGGTCGTTCCGAGAGTATCGGAAACAGAATGAATTAGCTTCGAATTTGTTTTACACACGTAATTCGATTGAGTTAGAATTTTTTTTTTATGGTGAGAATTATTTTTGTCCGGCATTTTCCGTCTCGATAATAACGACACGATACGCATCGGGGGATGCACGTGGCGACGACGTATCCCAGACACGTATATAAGGTTATCTATATACGAATACGGTTACCTGGGCTATGTTATATTTTCGCTCGCGGAACTCAGCGTAACTGACTATGTCTCACACTCGATAATGTCCCGAGCCTCGTTCCAGACTCTCGGTTATCGCGTACCCGACTGCGCTTGACGTAAAATGAGACGTACGGGGCCAATAATGGAGCCGAGATTGTCGTCCGTGGATTCGCGTGACGATAACCGCGCTGCTCCCTGTCAATCTGCGCGAAGTTTCTCATTTTCTTTCTCAATAAGTCGAACGAAATATAAGCCCGTATAAAAAAACCCCAAATAATTTCCGCTATTCTTATTTGTATATACTTTTTTCAGCAAGTGATTTTTCTCACATAAAACGAAAAAAACTTATCTGAATGAGATATCTTTATCGGTTTCGAGACTGATTTTTCTCGTTTCGATGTCAGTGCAATTCCAGACCTCAAATTTCATTATATCGCAAATAAATTTTTTATGAACAATTTGCCGATAAATTTTCTCTACCTTTTCTATTTTTATCTCTCATAAAACACGCTATCGCACATTACGTAAGTGCGATCAATCGATCGAAATAATATTCTTCGATAATCTTCCTCACGCAAACTATTTCGAGCTTGAATGAAGGGAGCATTATCGTCACGAGATCGGCTCGATATTGAATTTTTTTTTGCTCTATCTTCATTTTACATCTCGGACAGCGTGTCCAGGCTTTCGCACAATATTTTTCTTCGACGACTAGGATATACACCATCTTGTGCGCTACTTTGAACTAACGCCGGTGCGTTGTATATAGATATGTAATACACCGCAGCTAAGACGGGCACTCGTAATATTTTCACCGTGCCGTTAAAACGCTCTACTCGGCCTTTGGTGCACGCCTGGCCAGAGAGCTACGTATATCCCGACGTATACCTATGTATCTATGTATCTAGACTGGATGTAACTACGGTATGTACGTATACATATATATATACATATCTATACTCTCTGGGCTACAGAGTATGTATAAACGAGGAGGCAAGGGCGCGCACAGTGCGCCAAGTAAAAGTAATGCAGAGTCTGGAGGGGAGATGGGATAGAGAGAGGAGTATAAAGTATAAGACGAGTGCCGAGAGTCCGGGTGAGGAGTGTAAGGCTAGCTCGCAGAATGAAAGACGCCGGTACATGCTATACGAAGAAGAGAGCTCTTTCAGCTTCAGCTTCCCCAAGTAACTAGTACCGGAGGACGACCTACCGAGCTTCTTATTCACATTTTTCTACGTTTCAATCCTTACCCCTTTCCCCATTTTCGGAAAAAAAAAAAAAAAAAAAAACATAAGCCCTCGTCACAACAGCGAGTATGGCGCGCCGGAGTCGGATGACTGAAGGATTTCGCGATTCATACGAAAATTGCTATTCGCGAGTGAAATCTGCTCCGAATGTAAGCCCGGCGATTCCGGAACAGGAAAGACCGGATTTTTCGACGAAAATATTAAATGCACGACGGCGGGGAGTCGAAGAGACGAGAGGTCTCGTTATCGTCGAAAATTTGTATTATGCGTCGATGTACCCGTTGCACGACGAAATGAGAAAGTTTCACTACAATGTATCGCATTTGCCCGAGAGAAAAGCTGCGAAGCTGTCGTCGCTCGGTGCGGTGGGGAATCGGAGGGTGCCGTTGCCGGTTGCGCCGGTGCTACCGTCGCTACCACGACGGTATAACCGGTAGATAAATCTTGAAGCCCGCGAGACAGAAAGCGGGATGAAGCTTCCGAGCCGAAGAGGTAAAAGACGGAGTAAGGAGTGGTAGAGGAGAACCGGTGGACGCGGAAGTTCCGCGAGTCTGGTGAATAAATTCGCGTCCCGGTGATTCATCTCTCGTGGCGTTCCGCAGCAGCCCCCGTGAACACTGCCGCTGCATCCACTCCGTTTGCTGCTACTGCCTGTGCTGCGCGCCTGCCTATGCGAGCACAGAAGGAAAACGGAGTGCGAGTGGGAGTTTGCGGGCTGTTTCTTGTCCGGCAGCGGGGCGATGACTGCGATTCTCCGCCGTATACCGCAAGGGCAATGCAAGAGCATTCCGCGGAGGAGTTGCCGACAAAAGAAAAACGAAAAAAAGAAGGTAGAATGAAACAAAACAACCTGCTTCCTGAACAAGTGCACCGTGATGGAATCTAAGTGAGAGCGAAATCCCTGGAGTATGAAGCTTAAAGTATCGGGCGCAGTTGGACAATTGAATTGGCGCGAAGCTTTCTGTTTTTATACAATCCGATTCTCTGAATAATCACGGGTCGATCCAAGCGGATGAGAATCAAAGACTAATGCTGGTATCGTCGCCTCGAGTCGAAGCTCAATCGTTTGTTCTTGCATTTACATGCTAAACAATTGGCTATCATGCCTAACAGTTAGGTATCAAAAGAAAAAATGTATTCGCACGTGAATGAATTTATGTAAGATAGATTAATAATGAGAGGTTCAGATCGATGGTCGTGAATGTGCGCCTCAATTGCTTCGGTGAAATCCGTGGTAATTGCCTCGATCGAAATTTTTTTTTCTCCCATTGTATAAAATTTTTTTTCTACAATATGTCGATCTTCGATAATTGAACGAGCGACGAAAGATTGCGGGTAGATTTGTCCGATACGTTCGATCGTCGGTTCGGCTATGGTGAACAATCGTCGAGGCTGGCGGGACTGATGCGCTTATCCAGGTCAGGAAGCTCGTACGAACTCGTTTGGGACGGCTCATCCCTCGATATATGTATGGTCTGTCTTGTCCAACGGTATATAGTTTACTGTAGCGAGCGGAGAAGCTGTACGAGATAAGCTTGGGCCGTCAGTGGCAATCGGGGATACCGGGATGATGCTCGGTACTGCACATTTCCACAGATAACTGAGGGAAACTTCGTGGCGAAGGATGGAATGTACGAATCCGAGCTCCAATTCGCCTTCCTGCTATCCGCTATATACGTGCTCCGTTGTGCATAGACCTCTCCGACACGCCTATCAGGCTATCCGAGCTTGTTTCCCCGCTTTGCTTCTGTTACATTTCTCACTCCTATATCGGCCGTCTACTCATCCGCATCCTTATTTCCCTTCCGTAGCTTCTCAAAGACAATGAGAATGATTTGAAAGTTATATGAAACTCCACTGCCGATGCAGCTAGTTAAGCCATCGTGCCCCCTTACCGAACATAGCGATGATGACAATCTCGAGATCTTCTTTTCTCACAACTGCCCCGACGTTATTATTTTCAGAAGAGTCGAAAAAAATACAATAGAATGTAATTTTATACTATGGATGTTTATCTTTCGAACGCGATACGCTATTTTATTATGATTTATCAACATCGCGAAATTAGTTTAAAAATCGTGAAACTTGTTTTTGATTCTCAGATACTTTTTGCACAATAACTGAAGATTATAATTTTTGTATTTATGACAATTTCGTTTATAGAGTTCGCAATGTTTTTTTCTTTACACATAATTCAAGCGCTGTAGAAGGCGGAGTTTTGGTCTACGGTATGCGATTAAATTCGTTAATTTAAAAAGTAAAAGAGTCCGCGAGAATGTCGTAACTGATCGGATTGATGTAACGCGTTTCTGTTGCCGAGGTCAGCTGACAATGTACTTATCACCAACTTTAGCGAGAGCGACCGTGACAATCTAATACTGCACTCGTCTCGTGTGGATGCTGCGGACCTCGCCTTTCCGGCTTTCCCTATCGTTCTTGTATACCTCTACTATCCTATTTGCTTTCAAGGATCCACCTCTACGCCACGTTTAGGGCACGCTATTCCATCGGCACGTGCACCCGAGAGCCAAGCAAATGAGATGTCGAAGGCGGTTAACAGCCCGAGCGCTCTCGAAGATGGAACGATAATCGAATCGAATCTCTCTCGTGAATCGTATCTTCGACGAGCGCGGAGACACACGCCCAAGCCAGATGCGAAATCTTCGAACGCCACCTGATTACCACTAATTACTAATTAATGCCAATACCGCCGCTTGAGATTTAAGTGAGCGTCCCACTGGATTAGTGACGATGCCAAACTTTCGAGACGCACCGAATCGCCGTTTAGAAGATTACGCGGTTTTTTCGATTTTCGAACGAAGGAAGAAGAAGTCCGTATTAGAAATGGTTAATATGGGTCATTGCCATTTTTATTTGATGGTCTTCTTATTTATGTACTTATTTTTTGAATTTTGTTACTTGTTGATGTTTTGAGAAACATATTTTTTTGTCACCGTAAATTAACGATCACATGTGTACCCATAACTCATAATATCGCCGATGCAACATTAAGTATGTCCGGAATACCATAACAGCCATCTAATGTTGCAAAGCTTGCAAACAAATATATTGGACAACATCTGTGCAAATGTTACTTGTCAATTTCAAGTATTTTTAAAAACTCTTGGCATACTTCCGCTTTTGTCGCGCTTTGCTTGCAAAAGCATGCATCAATTCGGGATTACGAAATTTCGAAGTTTAAAGGCGATGCTTCACCGCTTATCGTACAACGAAGGCGTGCGCGCGGCAACACCTGCAGCTCAATCGTGATGGTTTGATGATGTTGCCAATAGAAGCCCCGCGGCCTTTGAATATGGATATAAATATGCTCGTCGGCGCAGTCTATTGCAGCGTCTACAAGAGAACGGAAATATGTCGTCCCAACTCGAATACTTTTCAATTCGCAAATCGTCGTTGATCCTGGGCACTTTACTAGTACTCTGTATTCACGGATCTTGTGGAAAAAACTTGCCGGATCCGGATGCCGAAAGAGTACCGGATGTGCCGCTCGGCGTGAGTACAAAAAGATTTCTTTAATTATGAAAAATTCTGCAAAGGGACTTTCGAGTCTACTTTTCTTATCCGAACAATGAAATTAATTGCAAAAATCCATCGAGATCCGTTTATGGATGAAATAAGCTAGCGGAGTTTTTTCTCAACGCAGCGTTTCTCGTGAATGTAAAGAGCTAATAATCGATTTTTTCAACGATCTAATAGCTAATTAACAATGGTGAATTTTTATGAATTACAATATTTATTTATTCATTTGTTTGGATAAATTTAATTATTTTCTATATAAGAATAAATAAATAAATATTATAATACATATACAAGACAAGAGTGCTTCTACGATTATACTTTTTTCATCCAGACTGATCACGTGTCCGACAACCTGTGTCCCGAGAACATGATTAGGACGACGCCGGATAACGATGAATCCGAGGGTGTTTGTGCCTGTGTACCCGACTATGTGTATTCTCCGGAACTCGAGCGTTGTGTCATGGAAAATATCCAAGAGCTGTCCGAGTACGAAGAGAAGGACGAAAAAAATATTATAAACGCGCCGAAAAGGCAGTGCCCTACTGGATATAGATGGGCTCGTGGACATTGTCGACTAGTGATCAATTGAATGAAACCTGCTCATTCGATCATGCTTCAGATCAGACCCTCCAGAATTTTCGAATCATTCGAAGTGCATGTTACAACAATTTGTGAAACACCGAACTAACAAAATCGCATCGAAGTTACTAATTCATCAATAAACGTTGAAGCAGTACTGAAAAATTGTAAAGTACGTGCTTTTGGAATCTGGGGTACGGTTTGTGTATAAAATTTTCAATACGGGTACGGGGTTTCAATATTCAGACAAACACTGTGTACATTACAATCGGTCAGCATATGAATAATTATTCGCGTAGCGCGTTGGGACAACGGAATAATAGAATTTGTATAATGGCCTTTACGTACCATGTTTCTGTTATCCACATGAACGTAAAATAATTGACCGGAAAAAGTTATCAGATGTAACGCTGCACGCGCGAATCAATCGCCGAATTGTCGAGTGAAAGAAGATTCGCTGAGCGAAAGTGCTGTTACGTGCAATTTACACGAATAATCATATTATCTCATGTATATGTGTTTGTTACAGTACTGATCAATAAATAGACCGTCCCTTAATATTTCCGAGTGTACAACAGTCCGTCCCGCGCAACATCAGTTTGCCTCTCGATATTCCTGAATTTAAGCCCACCGGCCCTTGAAATTGGCTTATTGCACGATCACTTTGCTTATTGGTCCTCGAAATTCGATCTATTGAGAGATCGTTCGATCTCGTGTCTAGGACCATTGAAGGATTGTACCGTATTGTCGCAGTGTTATCCAATAAGCTGATGAATAAGCTTATAAATCTTGCAATTCAAAAAAATCAACAAACTGTAATACTATTCGGATAAATTATGTAAGACACTTTTTCGTCTCATACAATCGCCAAGTGACCCAATCGTTTTCCTTCTTATTTTTGCTGATCCTTACTTTAAACTTCGTTTTTCGCCTCCGTAATGAAAATTCTAAATAACGATCGATCGATGATCAGGATGTGCCGCGCCAGCGCTTCGGGCAAATAGTTCGCGAGATAGTTCTTTTTATTACCTCTCGAAAGAGAAAAAGGGTTCAAATGAAAGACGGACGATTGATGATTCGCGGCGATATAATGTTCGTCGAAATTCTTTGTCAGAATTCAGCAAGACACAGTCCGTCGAGTCAGCCTTTAACAAGCGTAACGGCTAATAGAGTAGCGAAAAAAAGTGGATTCTAAGAACCCTGAAGAGGATTGGAGAAAACTGACCGATCGGAGCGAAGTATACAAAATCTTCTTAGTTGTTTGCGAAAGCTTCTGAATGGAACGCATTCCTTTCTGCCTACTCGCACAGCGAGATATGCATAATTAGATCAGCGTCAAACTGTATTTGAAGTTCGTATTTAAAGGAATGTTCATTCACTCTATTTATTAAACGGTAAATGAGAAATTTTCTTTCGCGAATTCTCGCGATCTCTCCATCTGAGCCCAGGGAGAGGAGAGAGATGAAAATCAAGCCGCGACTCTGACGTTCTATATGTCCGGAAATGCCCGGTAATAGCTCTCTCTGTAGCGAGCCAACGAGCAGTCCGATAGAACAGTTACTCTCGGCGCATTCTTCGCTTCTCGAAAATTCATTCGGTCGCTATTTCAACCCATTCTGTAATAATAGCGTTCGATGCTCTATTCGGATTTTGGTGAAAATTAACTCATTGTAAATTGTAACGGACGGCCCCAGCCGGACTAGTCCGTCACAAATCTATGCAGTGATTCATCCACTTCCGACTTTACTGCAATTTCGCGTTACCAAAATTCTGTTTCTCCATCGACCATTTCGGTACAATCCATACGAAAAAGAATTACACAGAGTTTCAACATCAAAAAAATTATACGTCGGGACATATTAAAAAACCATTTGTATACAAAACGGCAAAAAGTTCTATATCCTACATATTATGTCGGATATAGAATATACATGTAAAAAAAATGATATATAATTTACATATTTTCCGAGAAAAATGCTCCGTGCAGAGCATCAAAACATCCGTCCTTCGGTCCTTTGATCTGCACTCTTTTAAACAATGTATTCGATAACTGCACTTTGAAAGGCGAATGCAATTAAAAAAAATATCCACAATTTTCACCGATGCTGAAATATGCATTAAAAAAATACTTCGTTTATTTATCCACGATGACGTAGATTCAATCCGCTGAACTCTATCCCTTATTTTCGAATAATATGGTGCGCATTTTTTTGTCGATTTTCAAATTTTTTTCATCATACCGAAAATATTTTATTCCCGATGCAATGCGGTTGTTGCTAGCCGAGGGATTCTTTCCATACGAAATGAATGCAATTTTATCGAACAAAATCGCGGAGGAAATATATCTGACGGACCGCGAGGCTCTCGAGCTTTTATATAACAAAAAAAGTTGATTCGTGTGCATTCTCTTATACAATTAAATACCAATCAGTGATTTAGAGAAGCGAGATCTGATGTCGACACCATACAATCCGACGATTGATAATTAATTAATATACAGTTCAATATATGAACTTCAAATTTACTTAAGGGACAGAATATTCTTTATAATTCATAATCCCCAATAGTTGACAATTCGCGATTCGAATAGTCTGCGTACACGCGTGAGATATGATCAAAATATGTAGTAAATTAGGTAGATTATATTGCCGAGAATCGAGGAGTATCAGAGTGGTCTATGCCTCATGGCGGAACCAACTATTGCATGTGCTAGAGGTAGATACCAGTCAGAGATATAATACAAGCGTAGGTACCGCTTATACCGCTTACTTATTTTTTAAATTTTGTTACTTGTTGATGTTTTGAGGAACATATTTTTTTGTCACCGTAAATTAGCGATCACATGTGTACCCGTAACTCGAAATATCACCGATGCAACATAACATAACAGCGATCTAATATTGCAAAGCTTGCAAACAAATATATTGGACAACATCTGTGCAAATGTTACTTCACAATTTCAAATATTTTTAAAAACTCTTGACATACTTACGCTTTTGTCGCGCTTTGGTTGCAAAAGCATCGATCAATTCGGGATTACGAAATTTCGAAGTTTAAATGCGATGCTTCACCGCTTATCGTACAAGGAAGGCGTGCGCGCGGCAACACCTGCAGCTCAATCGTGATGAATTGATGATGTTGCCTTCGAGACAGAGTCGACGATAGAAGCCCCGCGGCCTTTGAATATGGATATAAATATGCTCGTCGGCGCAGTCTATTGCAGCGTCTACAAGAGAACGGAAATATGTCGTCCCAACTTGAATACTTTTCAATTCGCAAATCGTCGTTGATCCTGGGTACTTTACTAGTATTCTTTATTCACGGATCTTGTGGAAAAAACTTGCCGGATCCGGATGCCGAAAATGTACCGGATGTGCCACTCGGCGTGAGTAAAAAAAGATTTTTTTAATTATGAAAAATTCTGCAAAGGGACTTTCGAGTCTACTTTTCTTATTCGGACAATGAAATTCATTACAAAAATCCATCGAGATTCGTTTATGGATGAAATAAGCTAGCGAAGTTTTTTTCTTCAACAAAGCGTTCCTCGTAAATGCTAATAATCGATTTTTTGAATGACCTAGTAGCTAATTAACAATAGTACGTTTTTATGAATTACAATATTCATTTATTTATTTGTTTCGATAAAATGAATTATTTTCTATATAATAATAAATAAATAAATATTATAATGCATATACAATAGAAGGACGCTTCCACAATTATACTTTTGTTATTCAGACTGATCACGTGTCCGACGACCTATGTCCCGAGCACATGATTAGGACGAAGCCGGATAACGACAATTCTGAGGGTGTTTGTGCCTGTGTACCCGACTATGTGTATTCTCCGGAACTCGAGCGTTGTGTCATGGAAGATGACCAAGAACTAGTCGAGGACGAAGATTATATCATAAAAGTGGAGACTCGATGCCCTCCTGGAACTTTAAAGGTGGCAGGACATTGTCGGCACTACAGCTGAAAAAAAACCTGTAAATCTGATGTAATTGAGAATTTTTGAATCCTCCCAAGAGCATGTAGCAAAAATATATGCAACATCGAAATAACAAAATCGCATTGAAGTTACTACTTCATCAATAAACGTTGAAGGAGTACTGAAAAATTGTAAAGTACATGCTTTTGGAATCTGGGGTACGATTTGGGTATAAAATTTTCGATACGGGTACGGGGTTTTAATATTCGGACAAACACTGCGTACATTACAATCGGTCAGCATATGAATAATGATTCGCGTAGCGCGTTGGGACAACGGAATAATAGAATTTGTATAATGGCTTTTACGTACCATGTTTCTGTTATCCACATGAACGTAAAATAATTGACCGGAAAAGTTATCAGATGTAACGCTGCACGCGCGAATCAATCGCCGAATTGTCAAGTGAAAGAAGATTCGCTGAGGGAAGGTGCTGTTACGTGAAATTTACACGAATAATCATATTATCCCACGTATATGTGTTTGTTACAGTATTGATCAATAAATAGACCGTCCCTTAATATTTCCGAGTGTACAACAGTCCGTCCCGCGCGACATCAGTTTGCCTCTCGATATTCCTGAATTTAAGCCCGCCGGCCCTTGAAATTGGCTTATTGCACGATCACTTTGCTTAGTGGTCCTCGAAATTAGATCTATTGAGAGATCGTTTGATCTCGTGTCTAGGACCATTGAAGGATTGTACCGTATTGTCGCAGTGTTATCCAATAAGCTTATGAGATTAAATGTTGCAATTCAAAAAAATCAACAAACCGTAATACTATTCGGATAAATTATCTAAGACACTTTTTCGTCTTATACGACCGTCGAAGTGACCCAACCATTTTTCTTATTAGTTTTGCTGATCCTTGCTTTAAACTTCGTTTTTCGCATCCATAATGAAAATTCTGAATAACGATTGATCGATGATCAGGATGTGCCGCGCCAGAGCTTCGGGTAAATAGTTCGCGAGATAGTTCTTTTTATTACCTCTCGAAAGAAAAAAAAGGGTTCAAATGAAAGACAGACGATTGATGATTCATGGCGATATAACGTCCGTCGAAATTCTTCGTCAGAATCGCTCATTTAGCAAGGCGCAGTCCGTCGAGTCAGCCTTTAACGAGCGTAACGGCTAATAGAGTAGCGAAAAAAAGTGGATTCTAAGAACCCTCAAGAGGATTGGAAAAAACTGTCCGATCGGAGCGAAGTATACAAAATCTTCTTAATTGCTTGCGAAAGCTTCGGAATAGAACGCATTCCTTTCTGCCTACTCGTACAGCGAGATATGCATAATTAGATCAGCGTCAAACTGTATTTGAAGGAACGTTCATTCACTCTATTTATCAAACCGTAAATGAGAAATTTCCTTTCGCGAATTCTCGCGATCTCTCCATCTGAGACCAGGGAGAGGCGAGAGATGAAAATCAAGTCGCGACTCGGACGTTCTATATGTTCGGAAATGCCCGGTAATAGCTCTCTCTGTAGCGAGCCAACGAACAGTCCGATAGAACGGTTACTCTCGGCGCATTCTTCGCTTCTCGAAAATTCATTCGGTCGCTATTTCAACCCATTCTGTAATAATAGCATTCGATGCTCTATTCGGATTTTGGTGAAAATTAACTCATTGTAAATTGTAACGGACGGCCCAAGCCGGACCAGTCCGTCACAAATCTATGCAGTGATTCATCCACTTCCGACTTTACTGCAATTTCGCGTTACCAAAATTCTGTTTCTCCATCGACCATTTCGGTACAATCCATAAGAAAAAGAATTACACAGAGTTTCAACATCAAAAAAATTATACGTCGGGACATATAAAAAAACCATTTGTATACAAAACGGCAAAAAGTTCTATATCCTACATATTATGTCGGATATAGAATATATATGCAAAAAAAATGATATATAATTTAGATATTTTCCGAGAAAAATGTTCCGTGCAGAGCATCAAAACATCCGTCCTTTGGTCCTTTGATCTGCACTCTTTTAAACAATGTATTCGATAACTGCACTTTGAAAGGCGAATGCAATTAAAAAAAATATCCACAATTTTCACCGATGCTGAAATATGCATTAAAAAAATACTTCGTTTATTAATCCACGATGACGTAGATTCAATTCGCTGAACTCTATCCGTTATTTTCGAATAATATGGTGCGCATTTTTTGTCGATTTTCAAATTTTTTTCATCATACCGAAAATGTTTTATTCCCGATGCAATGCGGTTGTTGCTAGCCGAGGGATTCTTTCCATACGAAATGAATGCAATTTTATCGAACAAAATCGCGGAGGAAATATATCTGACGGACCGCGAGGCTCTCGAGCTTTTATATAACAAAAAAAGTTGCTTCGTGCGCATTCTCTTATACATACCAATAACCAGCGCTTCAGACAAGCGAGATCTGACGTCGATACCAGACAATTCGACGATTGATAATTAATTAATATACAGTTCAATATTTGAACTTCAAATTTACTTAAGAGACAGAATATTTTTTATAACTCGTAATCGCCGACAGGCGACAATTCGCGATTCGAATAGTCTACGTACACGCGTGAGATATGATCGAAATATGTAGTAAATTAGGTAGATTATATTGCCGAGAATCGAGGAGTATCAGAGTGGTCTATGGCGCATGGCGGTACCAACTATTGCATGTGCTAGAGGTAGATACCAGTCAGAGATATAATACAAGCGTAGGTACCGCTGGCAATGCGTTCGCCCAGTGGACATAGAACGGTCGAGAGAACGTTGATCGCGGAAGCATTACCAGTCAGACATAAATGAAAGATGGTCCACGAGCGTGGATATATCGCGGGGGGGGCGTAGCGGGACCGGAGAGGAAAGCGACAATCGGGCTGGAGTGCACTCGGATTGCATTATAGCAATGAGGGACCTTTGTCCCTGTTTCCCCAGAGTAGAACTCACGGCACTCACACACGAATGCACATACATCTCCACGCAGTTCGACTACCGTTATCGTTCTGAATATTCTCGATAATTACTGCCAGAATAATTACCGCGATATCGTTCATAGGAATCGAGCTCCTTTTTGATACCCCTATTTGTCGAATGGTAATAAGGCCACCGGTTCTAAATCGCGGAAGAGTTCTTTGGGCCGCTATACGAGGCCGAGAAATAGTAAAAACATCACACGTCGTTTTCTTCTCTTTAGTGGTCGAATTCGCGGTTCTGAGCACTTTTCTTCACCAAAAACTAAAAATCTCTCCAACACTCGTCTAGTTTATTTTCCCACGTATATTTTTTCGTCCTGAATGCGATGATAGATTTTGTGTAGACCAATAGGACCGAAAAAACCCGATTTCGATTAATTTTTTAACATTGACAAACTTGTCTTTGGAAAAACCTCAATATCTCTGCTTTCCGTTGGATTTACGACAAAAATGATGTGACAGAAAAAAAATGCTTTCTAGACACCGCATATAAAATTATAAGCCAACAGGACAATAACTGTTTTCAAAAACTTTTTCTCCTGAGCTATTTTAATTTAAGCCTGGCCCTGCGAATTTCCTCAGAGGGACGTTAGCTGTCTCTGGCGCACTTTGAAAGTTGGAATGTTCGCCCCGCACGCGAGGGAAAATACAGCGTAGTAACCCCGACTTTCGTCGCCTCGAACAGACTAGACAAACCCGATGATTATAAAGCACGAATTTCAGCGTAGGGCAGCCATTGACCAGGTTAATTGTAATTCAACCGTCCAAACGAGATAATTGCCATTAATTATTGCTTGGATCTCGAAGTTACACGAGCTTTGTCACAATTTTCATTATTTTACCACACTTTTTTTTTATAACTGTTATCAATTACTCACTTATCTACATTTTATATATAGAAGACCGATACGTAATTTTCTTGAAATTTCATATTTAGCAAATCTAAAACACAAGACCCTGATAGTAATTTTTTTTATAGAATATTATAATCTCTTCTTCTGTTTACTTCGTATGCAAAAAGTAAAGAAAGGTTCAGATGCTGCTTCTGGCACGAATAGCTGAGCGTTTAATTTGAACGCGCCATTTTTCAATTTCGGCGTCATCGGAGTCTTATTGACTGTCCCGTCTGGCCGCCCCGTCGCAATATTCTCGTTTAATCATACCCAAGAGGGTGTATATACAATCTTCCAGCAGTTGACTCGAGTACGAAGAGCGGAGGATTGTCGCAATTATGCGGCGCAAGGGTTTCCTCTCGACTCCGCCGGAATTATTCCTGCGCTCTCGTGTTTCCTCTGTCGGGCACACACGTTTGTTCCCTTGTAAATTAATCCTTCGGCGCACAATACTACCGGGAAAGGAGGGTTCCGCCTAATTTGCGTTCACGACGAGGCCCCGAGACCCACGGTATAATCGCGTTCGGCGCGCTCAATATCTGCGCGATCGTAACTCTTCGCCAGAAGTAGAGCGTGGTAAGCACGTCAGAATCCGGCAAATTTGTGCTTACACTTGGCAAAGCGGGACGAGCTTCTGCATAGACATCGTCAAGACCGCGCGAAGGACCCGCGCATTTCCGTGTTGCTCTATCCTCAACGTCTGCGACGAATTATTGAGGATAGAGCAACTTTGTCAAGGACCGGAACACGAAGCGAGACATGAAGTTACGAATCATCGAAGCTTCCGACCAAAGCCCTCCGAGGAAACGAGAGAATTGTTAATGTATGCTAACCGACTGTGTAAACCATGCCAGCCGATGTTGGCAATGGTACGTACGTTGACGGATGGTTCGTCGGCAAATTCGCATGGCCAGCTGGTTGCAGCGGCTTCGCTTTGACGAACGCCCAGCGAATCGATGTTGGGCTGTGCACACACCGACACCGCAGAGTAGAAGCAGCGGCAATAGTGGACCGGAGTACTATTATCGATTCGACCTGTCGACTGATGTAAAATTTACTTCGATATACTGCGGAGAGGCTTCATTAGATTGATCCTTGAGTAATCGAGCTTCTATGTTTATCGTGGGCTTGCTATCGTTAATTGAATTCTACCGAGACGTCGGGCTTTCTCTACCAGAAAAAAAAAACAAATTGAATGGAGCTTTTTCACGAAAGAAACCTTCGTGACGGAAAGAACATTACCCGAGGTAGCAACGCAAGGATGGCAATCCTTAGGGTACTTTATGATATTTTTTTTTCTTTGCCATCGAATGAATTCGTCGTATCTGCAGAGAAATGAGAAGTGGTAACCACAGAGTCCCGGTGGTGTGTGGACCGCATTGCGAGCGGCAAACGAATCGTTAATTATCCATCGGGTCGCCAATAATGAACGTATCGATAAACCCGGAACCTATGCGTGCGATATGGCTTCTGGTGATAATTTTCATGTGGCTCCGTTCTCGTCCTTCCTTCCGCTCTCATTCCCATCAGCCATCCCGATCACTTTCCGGAGCGCGAGAGGAAAGCGCCAGCAGTTGCAGAATCAGCGGCAGCACCTGTTGCGTCGAAAACCCACGTACCCACGACGAAAGTCTGTCTGTTCTCTCTTCTATGCTGTACTGCGACTGTTGGCTTGCGCTCTGGTTCTTTTTTTTTTTTCGACGAACGAACATGAGTAGAGTGGGACTCTGAAAGGATGCTTTATGCCTGATGCTGGATGGTCCGATGATTACTTTTCCCTAATGAGGCTTTTGAATAATGAGACTTATGTCCTTACAGCGAGATAAATAAAAGGGTTTTTGGCGATTGGCAATGTACCACTTGACTTTTAGACTATAATTGTCTCATACGTATTACTGCGTAAAATACAGTCAAACAGAAAGAAATGTACTCGTGTATGTGACTATATCCCTAATGTTGAATGTGCTCTGAATCCTGCAATTCTTGCGCTCAAATCCGATGGTTCTTATTGAATGACCATATTTGTTTGCCCTTAACATTGGATCTAAAACATATTAGACCTGTTTAAATCATCCCTGCGTAAAAACACTTCGAAGTGGACGGTTCTTCGGTGACTACCAATTTCGAACGCTCCAAGATAAACACGATAAAGTTGACACTGCGAAAGCACGTTGAGGAACGATAAAAATTGTATTCGTATCGATCCTATCGAAGTGCAGGAGATAGAGTGACGGTATGGAAATGTCTCGATCGGTGAATGCATGCAGACACTCCAAAATAAGAAACAGGTCCCTGAGGATTGTCACGTCGATATTTCTCCATTTCTGTATATTGGCTTTGGAGCTCTTCGGAGACCGTCGGAGTGAAATGACGATGAAACTTAGCGACAGAACCCTATTCGAATTCGCGGCGCAGCGGAGCGTCATGGATCGCACTACATTCGGCAAGTGCATCGTCGCCGTACACGCCGTTGCTGTGTACGCATGTAACGGTGTGGTAGGATAATGCGTACGTCGGTGTGTTCGGTATTCCGTTCGACCATAGCGAACAAAACTCGAGGAAGCATTATCCCGTCGCGAAGGCTAGCCGGATGCAGTTTGCATCAAACTCGAATCCTCTCCAGTTCACTCTCCGTCTCTCGATTCTACCGTGCCTTGTACCAGCGGTTTAGTTTGCGTTTCGGGCAACCTCGCGCCATTGCAGTACTCTCGCATTGTACAGATGTAAATGCGCAAGTACAGCGAAAAACAGTAGTTGTACAACTATTTTCATCAATTCAACACCAGTAAAGCGCTTATTAACGATTTCCTACTTTTTTGTATAATAATAATTGATATTGTACATTCATTTACAGTGTTTATAATCATAATAATTTCTGAATGAATGTTTTTTACACTATAATTTTACACTAGAACCAAAATTTGAGCTGAGAGAACCAATAGACAGTTGGTATAACTTCTCTTTTCTTTCCAACTAACAGTTAGTTCTTCCATTTAATTATTTTTTAGTCTACATACTTTGATAGCTCGGAGAGAATGAATATATTAGATAAAGATCCATTGGAATGAGCATAGAATTTTTTTTCGGAAGGGTATAAAGAACAGTTCAAAGGTTTCAGTTCTCCCTACTGGCCACGACCATCTAATCCGACATGAAAGCAACGCAAACAATTGTAAAAAGATCCGTGCGATTCACTGCGGATAGCTGTGCGACTGGGTTCGTTGATTCTATGCATTAACATTGACAGTTTTTGCTCATTGCGGACCACTAGCCAGCTTTCCGCATCCTCCGAATGCCGTTGCATTGCTCGACTGAGGATCTCTATCTCTGTTTCTCATCCGCTGTTCATTCATTGCGGTATGTATAGAGTATAACGTACATTCGAAAGCGATGCGCCAGCGAGCGAGTTTCAAAGGCCCGCAGTACTGCTCTCTCTCATTAGGGGTTACTCTCGGTGCCCGAGTCGACTGGACCAGAGAGGCAAAAAAGCGAGCGACAGATTGCCAAATATCCGTCCGAATAATGAACGCGCTGCCGCTCTCTGAAGTCTCTCTCTATCTCTTTACCGTTCTCAATCGTTTTCTGGCACGGATAAATGAATGAACGAAAGTGAAGTTAAAAGCAAACGATGACCAACTCTAATTGATTGTATTCAATTTCTGTACGGTCTTTGTGGATACGATCGACCTCCAGGTCGATGCACTTGATCGACTGCCAAACAATATTTCACCCCGGGCTTTACATTCCGATTCCGTGTGTACATTCGTTGATGACAAACGATACCGAATATTCACGGAAAGTCGATGTCCCGCCCCGTTGGAGTTCTCGTCACCCGTTGGAAATTCCGCAGAGACTCCTCGTAACCCGCAACACTCGCGGTTGTCTACATCGAAATCCGTGAAATTCCTCCAGTTCATACCGAGCCTGAGACTCGGTAAAGTGAGAAGCATACCATGGTCGGAAAGGTACAGAGAGAGGCTCCGCGTTAGTGAGAGTAATCGCTTAGATACGACGAATTAACAAGAAGCCCACTTCGTGGTAACGGGAGCCTGACGGCCACATCGTCGCGTACCAGACAGTTGCTCCTTCACGATTCTCCTCTATCTCTCCATCCTTTTCACAACGAGAGTTTCCGGTCTCGGACTTCGGAAGTTAGCTGAAAGTAGCAGAGCGTTTCGTCGACAACTATGTACAGAATCTCGTTTTCCGTTGGAAAAGCGAGAAGACCTCAAGGCGGAAGGTGGTACGGTGTATGAGGAGGATTCCGCACGGGTAGTGGTGTTGCCGGTGTCCCCAATCGTGAGACTGCTGCTGTTGAAGCTTCTGCTGCTCGAGCTCACCCAGCCACAGCTCCAAATAGATTAGCAGTCGGTTTACATACCCGCTATGTTGACCCATACGTTACCAATACGTCCTTCATGCCCGTCAAGACAAACGACCCAGAAGCACAGTGAATACCTTATTCATGTAAACACGCGAAAACTGTTGCCCGGAAAATATTCATTGCGCCCCGGAAACGGATGTTACCGATGATCGACACTCAGGAAACCCGATTGGCTCGGATAATCTAAAAAAGTATCTTCCGCTACTATCCGTACATAACGTTTTTCGATTCGATTCAGATCGAAGTTTCAAGGCAGATGCGAAGCTTTGCATCTGTCTTCGATTATACTATTCACTGTATGCTATACCGCACGTATAATTAGGCGATGATTAAACGCTGGAACGTCTCGCATCGATCGAGCACATCCACTGTGTACAAAACGTTTAATGACTCGCTTTTGTCTCGTGGTGATACAAAGCTCGCGGTTGACTGTACGTAATCAGAGCGTATTCTCACGTGAGACCTGAACCCATAGTTCATTCGACATACTGAGTGATCCGCTCGGTTCGAAAACAGTTGGAACATGACACAGGGCATAGGGGCGCATGGTTGACCCGCGCTTGTACAGGCAGGCGGTGTACCAAGGCTATCCTACCTGCTTATGACTGGATATACATATACGACCTCCACCACCGTGCACTCTGTGCTCGCTGACCCAGACGTCGTCCCGGTTGAATCACTTGCCAACCCACACGCCAACGACGATTATGCCGATGAGAACCTCCCCCATACGTGTTAGACATCGAAACGCACACATGTACACGCGTGACACGCACTGAGATTGTTACCAGCACAAGAACGGAGGTCACTACGGCTGACCCCTAATAGATAATACCTCGGCAAGGGTGGTTCACGCGTGGATAAACGTGACTGCACGTGGGAGCAACTCTCCCGGCAGGATCTCGAACATGATACCTGCGATACATTTACCGAGCTCCCCCATAGCGTGCGGATGGTCAATTGCATAGGTGGGTAGCGAGAGAACCAGGGCTAACGAAACACTCTAATACTCGCTCACGATGAAACGAAAGTTCTCTCCGGTCCTGATACACTCTTGTCTATCCCGCGTTATCTGCTGGAATCGGAAATACCGACTCATCGTCTGTGCCGCATTTTATCCTTGATTTTCGATTATTTTTTTTTTTCATTGCTTAAATCCTACCACAAATCGTGTACTGATTTGAAAGTGCAAGTTCCACGACTAAGCCTAACGATTATCAAAATTCTGGTACTGGGAAACTACAGACTGAAACGCAGCTGAATTTTCAAGCGATTGTGTATTTTTGGGAAACTTCTGGACGCACTCTGGGTTCTACTTTTTTCGATATTCCGGTACAAAGTTGAATAAACCAATCATCGAAATAACATTTGAGGAAATTTGCAACCATTCTGATTTTGTGGAATTCTGAATTTTTTCGAAAAAGTCTGGATGCGGTATAACACTTACACTTTTCGATACATCGTGCTGAAGTTTGGATCAAGCATAGGTTGTTATTGAACAAGGTTTGGAATTGAATCTGGGATAAATTCGTTGAGGGGTTAGAATTTTATGGTACTTCGAGATTTTGAAAAAAGTTGTTTACAAATAAACTTATATAATTCCAGAACCCAAAACAAAGCTTTTTAAGAAATCGAAAAGTTATAAACGTACTTCCCTACAAATAGGGCTGAGTAGACTGCGATAGAGGAAAGAGCGAAAGCAATATGGCAATGCACTTGGCAGCTTTTTCTTCGTTTGGTGGAAAAGCGCGGCAACGGAAGCGAGTTAGTCGATAAACGAAAGAGTGAGTGCGAGTGGATTCAGCTGTGTGTGCATGTGAGCCGCTGGATCCAGTAGAGTCGGCTGATGCTCGTAGATATAGAAACGAGGCTAGAGAGAAATTGGTCGCACGTGGAAGTGCACGGACTCCCGCACGTTTGCTCTGCGCTGCCGCGAGATGCAGTGGAGAGAGAAGTCCGCCGAGGTGCATAAGGGGACGCGCGCCGAGAGGATGGGAAAACTGGGTGCAAGCGAATTAGCGCGGGACAACCTCCGGCGTGTTTACACACTCCCGATTAACCCTCTACTACCCCTACGGCTGTACGCGAGGATCCTATCCTATCCCGTACTTTAGCTCGATCGCTCCCTCGATTCCATCGATGCACATCACGATTGTACGGATGTACGTTGCTATATGTTATTCTATGCTATGCGCGATCTTACACATGTCGACAATTCGATTCGGTTCGGAAAGTCCATTGGCATATCGTCGGATAATAATAATAACGATAAATAAATAAAACATTGCCAAATTAGTATGATCGATGATGCAACTGTTTCAAGTCTTGTTTATAGATTCAAATTGCCAGATTGTGGATAAACGCAACACGGTGCCTGAAAGCGTGAACACTGTTGCTAATGGAAGAATTCAATCCAACGATGAATCTTTGATGATGATTGTGTGTATTGATCGCGAAATTGATTGACTTTTCAAATAATACCGAAACTACGGACTACACTTTTTTTTCGCCAGATGAAAGAGGGATTGCAAAATTTTTGCGAGTACATCGATCGATATCTTTTGCGTTTCGAAAACTGACGAGTAGCCGTTCGACGTATATTTGCACAGTCATTCATTAGGGCCGATGCATCGCGAGACTCGGCGAAGTGCACGTGCAACTATCCTGCAGCGTGTGCATAGTGCGCGCATGGTACTGTACACATCCCAATGTACTTCGTATACCCACTCGAGTTCTTACCGATGCGAATGGACAATCCATCCGGTCGATTAAACGTGTTTACTCGGACCGAATGTGAAACGCATTGAGAGCACTGCTCTCAGTGTAGCTGCCGTCGTCGTGTACTTTTACATTTGCATATGTGCACCTGCCGTTTCCGTTTGCGGCCCCGCTAACGGCTGATGACTTCGTCCGAATATGCATCGATATATATATTTTATTTTCGCGCAACAAAACGCGAGTTCGAAGTTGAAGCGTTCGTGCAAGTACGATCGAGCCCCTTCAACCCTTGGCTCGATGCAGTCGAGTGCGAACGTCCGCCCACTCGACTTCCTCGATATTGCCGTCCATCGAGCTCGACGAGCTGGAACAAAAGTTTTCACCCCTCCGCTTGCCTACTCCATGCGACTCCTTGAACTCCTCTCTCGCCACACCGTCTTCTACAACTGCGCGCGCGACCCTCTCACGCTCGCATTATTAATCGAGAAAAAATAAAATGATGAAGCCGTTGCCGATCGCTCGAGAGGGCGAACAGTGTACACTGAAGCCGACCGATCGACGAGCTAGACGACGATATAGGTAAGATGCGCCGTCAACACTTTGCAAAAGTTCGATACAATTTGTGCGCTAATGTAAAACCGTTTTGTCGAGAAAAGTGTGTAATTCGTTGAGAAACGACGAGGAACATTGGACTGAATAATTGAAGGAGTTTGATAAGAAATTGAGTGGCGTATCAAAAACTATTTAGTATGTAAAATAATGGATGGCTTTCCGTTACGAAGATTGATAGATAATATTAATAATAATTCATAAATATAACAATAATATGTATCATAATTTTTTTTGCGTGTGTAAAGATATATCGTTCAGTTTAATATATATTCCAATATATTCTTTATTTTTGTAGGATTGCAAATTTTAGAATTAAGAACGACGTGACCACCGGATAGTTGCGATTCGTCACGTCGTCAATAAGACCTTTTTCTTTGAAATTATTATTCAACGTCCGCGAAATCGTCCGAGCTAAACTCGTCACTCAGCATTGACGCGGAATCCCTGAAATATATTCGTCAAAGTTTCGTCTTCCGGCGAGGTCTCAACGTCTATCTCGTCGTATTCGTGGCGTTACAAATTTCGTATTCTCGTCGTCGCCAAGCCGTGTAATACGTCTGCAAAGTTTCGCGTCATCGATAATCAATAAATGCAAGATAGGGAGTGATGAAACAAGAGAGAAAGAGGTACGCGAAAGCATTTGAAAGACGCGAAACCGAAGCCATCCGCTCGGTTGTGCCTTCGCCGTGGAAGGCTCGCTGCTGGCTTTCCCAAGGTCTCCGAGCAAGTTTTCCGGGATTGATCGGCTTTTCTCCGCGAAATGTCATTTAAATATCAAAGGATTTCTATCTTCCGCGTGTAGCGTCTGCGATACGCAAATTCATATAATACGCGGTATATCCATGGCATATAGATTTTCCTCTTGGCTTACTTCCGGAAGTCCATGCTTCGCTGACTATCGCGCGTCCGCTCTATATCACCCTTTTGCTAATATTTCCATTTTCCCTCGCCCCGATTACCCTCCGCGTTCATGGTACTTTTTAACTGGCAATACACCGTTGGCTTCGGGAATTGAATGCTATCGCTCACCTTCGCAGAGCTTCGCGAATTTTTTTTCCGACTGAAACAAGAATCCCATCGGGGAATTTAATCGAAACGGGAGGATCGCCCGGATCTCGAGTTTTTGCTCGGGCTTGTAGGACATCGACGATTACGTTGCAATTTCCTGTGCGGAAATTTCGAAAAAAAATTCGTTAACAACGACGACGAGATATCGCGAGATTTCCCTACAGATATCTCGAACCGTAACTGAACCTTTGGGGATAGAAAATGTTTCAGCAAGCGTATATCCTAATAAAAAAAATGTGGCAAAAGGAGGAAAACAACGAGATAAAAAAAAATAGAGAAGAAGCGGAATCAAACTAGGGCTCCGAGGTTTTCGACGCGTGGAAGAGCAACAGCGAAGTAGAATGGGAGCAGGAAAAGCCGACGGGGGTTCCGTCACCGCCACAGAGCAACACTGCAGCAACGCCAGAAGGAAGATGAGAGGTATGAGGAAGAGGATGAAAACGGTGTAGGTGGCTGCTCGGGATACCTATGTACTGTATACATATATATGTGTTCGTATAGTAATGGCGAGTAGAGGAAGGACGGTTGATGCTGGCGGCGCTCAGGGGCCAGGGACTCGCGCGGTGTGTGGGATGAAATCAATAATACACCTCCATTCAAAGCTCGTCCCGGTACCGCTTTCGCCGTCTTTATCTAATGTTCTCCCTTCCTCTCTTACCCTCGCTCTCTCTTCTTTCGTGTTCGCGCGACGAACCCCGAGGAATATCTTCGCGGCGCATAGTAACATATCGCGTGTCGCGTATGAGGAAGAGGCTACAGGTAGCACAAAGCATATATATCGAAAAATACACGAGGTAGGACCGGACGAAGCGAGTGATATGCAAAAATACTATTTATATAATGATACTGCGGTTTCGCAGGGCCCGCTCAGCGCGCTCGCATTTTTTTTCCGCCTGTATCATAAAAATTCTTCACCGCGACCGCAACTATTATTAACATTCCGCAACTTAATACAGATTATTAACCAAAGCTGAATTGTAGGCTGAGGGGGAAAGAATATTCTAAGATCCATCAAGATTTTTTCTCTACAGTTCGCCGGTTTTTTTTGTGAGAAACAGAATATTTTTGGTTGAGGTGGTGGCCAATTGGGGAAGGGAGATATTTCATGGAAGAAGGAACTTAAATATAGCGAGTCAAAAGAGGACTTAGAATATTTCAGGGCATGGGGTCTCGGAGACCCATAAGGGCCTCCGAGCTCCGCGATGTACCCAAGCACTCCCCCAGGGCAAGAGGCTCGATTCTCATACACGGCAGCGACGGCGAGAACGACAAAATCCTTTATATGTATGTATAGAGAGATATGTGTGTACGGGTTTTACCAGACGACAAGTGCGGGTAACTAGATCATGGGGTATGAGGCTTCCTCCCTACCCGGGATGAACCACTCGACTTTCTCGATTTTCTTGCGGATAGTTTCTCTCTCTCCCGACTTTTTATCTATCCGGCACGTTCCCATCTCGTTCACTCTGCGTGAAACTCTCTCTCACTCGCGAATATCGAATTCCACGGATCACGGACTGTCTGGCGTAGCGCGTCGAAAACTGATGAAATTCACATGAAATTCAGAGTCGCGGGTAGGTACGTATGGTACGAAACGAGTTTGATGCAAACACTCTGCGGCGAGACTCAATCTGAAGATTTCGAGAGGAAATGGAATAAAATATTGCAGAAGGCATAACATATTTCCATAATGATAAACCATCGGTTATTTTCTATCGTTTTCTTTAGAAATTGAAGCATTAAACGCCGTTGTCGAGACTAATACTTTTATCAGGAACGATGAAATCCGGTGCTCATGTAAAGTTGGATTTGTTCGGATTTCAAATTATGATATAACGTTATCGATAAATAATCCCATTTATAACCGATTAATCGGATGAACCGGTAGATACTAACTTCATTGAAAAAAATATACATTTATGTGAATATCTAACGGATATACAAGCTTTATAAATAATAGTAAATAATGCATCGTCTCATTTTTATGTTTGATATCTCTTCTGTAAAATAGATTTACTAGATATTTAATGTACAACTATAATGAGAAATGAATGTCCGGTATATTGAAAACTGTAGTCGTTACTTGATAATCATTAACTTAAATTCGACTGTAATAGTACATTAATAAGTCTATCAGTGTTGTGCAATAAATTTAACATGTCTAAGCACTGCGAAAAAAAATTGTAAATTTAATGTACAAATCTTATGTAAAATTAAAATACCCTCAGCGTAATTTAAAAATACTTTGAGTATTATCAAAGAACCACTTTACTACCATTTCTTATTTGCCATGCATTCATTTTACGTAACAATTGTATATCAAATGTAATGTACTAGTTTATGTATAAAAACTTTCAATACCAGTACAATAGGTTCGGAAGACGTTATTCCATATATATGAGATATTTCAGTATGAATAACTATTATCATTTTTACGAACGTGAGAGGAGGTGCGCAGCAAGATTTTTGCACGCACTCCGAATTGTTGTGGTTCGCTCGCGTTACTTGCTAGTTTTCAATATCACCTTGGCTAGACATCGCCATCCGCGAGATTGTGCGATTTGCAATAACGTGGTCGATGTCCAGTTTAGCGTGAAAACAAGATAAACTCCGTAACCCCTGGTTGTCCGATTATATAAACGGTCGGACAACGAAGCCACCCACCTGTATATCGTTAAATACAGTGAGGAGTATAATATCATATCCAATGAAGTGTTTATGTGTGTATTCGGTGTTGCGTGCAGGGTGTACGCGTAGCGTAGAATAATTTAACGTCAGCGCGTGATTCGTGAGACCAAGCTTGTTCGTTACCGAATCCCCCCGTCGGGCGTCGAGGGTGTACCGGCGCGAACTTTGACGTTTGCCCCGTGCCTCGAGTACACTCTCGCCTTCCTCTCTTCGCCGCTATATAACCTCTTCCTCGCTCGCTCGTTCGCGTTTCATTTAGTTTTCTCATTTACTCGCGAGAGAGGGAATTCATTCGAACTCGCGCACGCGTGGGGGTTTCCCCGGAAAAGCTCCGGATAACGAATGCGTGGGAGTACGTAGCGCCCACAGACGAGAGGTAACGTCAGGCAGAGTCGTGGTACTCGAAAATCCACGGGCCTTGTCCCGGCTTCACTTTGTTCGCGCGGTTCGGTCATTCAATTCTCTTTTCCCCTTCCCCCCCATACCTCTTTTGGCACTCGAGCTGCGGAGGACGTACAGGCCGTTTATTTCCGACAACGAGAGCTGGACGTTTTTTCGTCTATGTCCGTCCAGTCCCGTCCGCTCGAAATTACGTTTCGAGGCACCGTCAATCGGGCTGGTCAATGTTGACGAAAAAAAGAAAAATAAACCTAGAAAGACCGAAACACCGATCACAATCAACGTTAATTTTATTTTCACCCGACAGAATGGCAATCTAAATCGCCGAAAGTTAATTTAATTAACGCAGCATTTGTCAACACGGTTAACGAGACGAAATTTCATCCATCGTGTTTCCATTCGATAAAGCGCTAAATTTGTATTAAAACGTCAGGCCCTTGAGCAGCCATCGTGCTCGCAACGAGTGAAAAATCGTACGCCTCGCTCGAGTCGACACTCGAGCGTTAATTGAATACAAAATTATTCGGAAAATCCCGTCGCCGCGAAGAGTGCAATGAATTATGCGAAAAGCGGGAGAAAAACGAAGTGGACGTTGAAAGTACGCGAAGAGATTTTGCGCTGTTTTATCGCTCGCTGCGTGTTTTCTTTTTTCGAATGTAACATTTTTTTTAATGCGCCCGGTACACACTAAAGTCGCCGTTTAAGTTCTTTCAAGGCGAGTTTTATGCTTCAGCGGCAACGGGTAGCACGTACACATGCATCGGACTCGCCGTTAGCGTCAGATCGTGCGAGAAATGTTCCGCCGCGCGCGCGACCAAGATAGAAGTACGAAAATTGCTGTGGAAAAGGAACGAGAGTTTTTGCACGTAGCTCACGTGATTGAAATCCAAGTTTATCGACGATTACCTCGAGCGTCTTGACGCCGTCCCGGGCATACCCACGTCGCTTTTCCCCGTACTTATTCCCTCGCCTCGGCTTACGATTTTATAATACCGAGACCGGAGCGGAGAGAATCTCGTGGGGTGTCGAGTAAAATGTTAAAATTGTGACGCGAGACTCGGGAAAGTGGGCGAGTCTCTTTCACGGGTAAGTTTATCTCCCCGAGTCGAGCGACACTTTCATTTCGCCGCGGAAAATAGAGGAAACCGCTGTGGGGAGGGCGAGAGAAGAGGAGAAATCGAGAGAGTAAGATACCGGGATGGATGTTAAACTTTCGCCCTCGGCCTCACATACTCTACCCCCCTGTGTCCTCACGCTGCTGGCATCTCGCGCGCATTATTTATTGAAAACAGCTGACGTGCGATGCGGAATTCGCAGCGAGCTCCCCCAAGAACTGCATTTTACCTTCGAGAGGCTCCTCCGCATCGCGAAAACTCCGGTAGACTTTATCCCTAGCGCCGTTCCGCTGCCACCGCTGATGCTAGGCTGCTCTCTAACAGCACAAGTTCGCCGTTCAGCCGTCTTGTCGGTTCGTGGGACGAAAATAAAGCTGTCGCTCGCGAAAAAAAATAAATAAGAAGAAGAAAAAAAAAAAAAAACAACCAACTCTGCACAAGAAAGAAGAAAATTCAATACCGAGAGAGCCGGAAAAGTTTTGCCGGGCTGGCGCGATTGAAAATTGGAAAAATGTTGTGTATTCGCGTTGGAAGTTCTATATTTCAGGTGGTGTCTCCGCTCGTATTTCTTCAGCGATTCACCAATAGCTATTTGTCTTTGCTCCGTTTTTTTAGCGATCGATTTCGGTTTGATGTTACCAAATATTGACAATTTTTCGAATGACTAAGTAACGCTGCAAACGCAGAAAAAAAATGGTTTGTTTGTTTCAGCCGAGAAAAAATTACCCTCGCGCTAAAACGTTCTTATTTTCATTTAATAGAGATGTACTCAAGGATATTTGAGTTAGGAAGCAAAAAAAAATTTATTTCTCTCAGTTTCGAGTTGCAAGTTATCCCGGAGCAATGCTCCCATACGGTGAATAGTGAATTTGATCATAATTTTGCTCACGTCGGTGCACATGCGAAGCGGTCGTTATCAAATTGGAATGCAAAGTCACGGACAGGACGAACATACTTTTATCTCATGCAAATGTTAAGGACTGTGAGATCATTTTGAAATGGGGATTTTGGAGCATTTTCCCCAATGAGATTTCCAATCTGTGCCTGCGATAAGACCCGAGGGAAGTCTTGAGCCCCGAGCGGTTACCGGGCCCCATTGGAAAAGTGTTTTTGCACTGCGAAAAAAAAAAACAAGCTTGCTCGGTGGTCGGTATTGCACAGCTGTCGAGTTTTGGCTTTGGCCGGCCTCGAGACACGCTCGGCGAACCGAAGCTATTGCTTTCCAGCTTTCGACGGACGAGTTCTCGATCCGATCTCGGAAAACCACTCTGCTATGCTCTATAATATATACGTATATACTTCATCGGTATACGCGAAGAGAAGAAAAAAAACACAGACGAAGGGATGAAGAGCGGAAAAAGAGTGGAGCGGAGAGCGCACTAAAAACGTCCCTACCGTCATAACGGCAAAACAAAGAATTCCGATCCGTGTCGTGGAGGAAAAAAAAAAAGTGCCTCGGGGGAAATTTAGTTCGAAGGGGACGAGAGGCCTGATCCGTACTGCCGGCGACGATATACACAGGTATACAGGTAACGTTTTCATTCGAAACGTTCGGGGAATGATTCTCGACTGATTTCTCCGACGACTGGCGAACGCCGACCGACCGAACGAGTGAAAGAACTAAAAAAAATGCAAAGAGAAATTGGAAAGAGTTATCTCCGCACGCCAAATTCGCAACTCATTCGGACGATCTCACCGGTTACGCCGGGACTATTCCCACACGTCGAAGGAATTGTGAGAGTTCGGATGCGACTTCGCTCGATGCCAGACAATTTTTATTTTCATCGTCACAGTTGAACGAGAAAATTCGACGAAGGGTTTGCGGACCGACTCGAACGTACCGAGCGTGAAACAATTTTTCAATCGGGAAAAATTCGTCCACAAAAGTGAAAAAAATGTGTTCGCATGACGTTTTTGGTATTCGGGGATTAACTGTGTTTTCAAACGTGTCAAATACGCAGAAATTTTTTAATATACTTCGCTATCGATAACCCGGCGTCGCGTTCCGTAAATATGAAAAAAAATGCATAAAACAAAAAAAATAGAATTGCGAACAGATCCTATTGTTTTTAATATTAAATATCGTACAAAAATCATATCGCACTAAATGCAACCCTTCGTACAATGCGTTGAATGCGAAACTGGACAATTGTGTTACGCGGTTTACATTGTCAACATTGAAAAAAAGTAACGTTCGAAAAGTTTTTACACTGGTTTCTTTTTCATGTGCAAAAAAATACCCGTTTTTTTCGCCTGAACTCGTCCGAGCCCTGCGCGCTCAATCCAAAAACGTTTGCAATACAAACAGCCGATAGAATTTACTGTGACGGCGCAAATACAGATGAAGCCCGGAATCTAAATTGAAAAAAAAAAGTAAAAAAAAAAACCTTCCCTGAAAAATCCTTGATATAAAAGCATCGATCGTGCGGGAGAGGAGTCGAGTATTTTTGTGTGAAGCGGAACAGAAAAACCGATTGGTGAAAGCCTGAAGATTCATCGCCGTTGAGTGAAGAAGAGCTCGAGGAAAAATTCAGCTCGCCGAGAGTTTGGTGGCCAAGAGATAGGGGAAAGAGCATCAACGTTTCAGTTCTGTGACGCGTAACGATGATGCGCTTTGTGTTGTACGGAGACGAAGTTGGAAGAGAGCGGGAGGGAGGAAAGCTTCGCGGTACCGAAGAGGGAAGGCTGTAGGTATATCGCGCGACAAAGAAAATCCTCAAGAATATATCTATACCGACAGAGGCTTGCGGTGTGCGACGAGCACTGGCACGAATGTTTTCGTTGAAAAATCGGAAGATACCGAGCGAATAGTAGGGTCGACTGGCTCGCCGGTCTTCGGGGGGCGGCGAAGCATTTCCTCACGGTTTCTTTAATTTTTTTCCACGGCCTCTCTGTATGTCTATACAGGGTTTTCCGCTAGGCGATCGCCCGTCATCCCTTGCAGTCCTGCAGCAATTTTGCGCCGTCTATTCGGGGCAAGCGCGGAACGATGGAGAAGATGAAGCGAGAAGGAAAATGGAGCAAAAGCGGAAAATGTAAGAAAGAGGGCTGCGAGGGCCGAAAGGGTCGGGTGGATTCAATCTAGCAGGATTACGCGCAAGCCCGTCTCGCCTTTCGCCACGACGTGGTACGCGATTCCTAGCTAAACTACTGGGGTACACCGAGGCACCCTATAATAGCTTCGCCGAGGGAAAACGTGGCCGGGCAACGTGTGTCAAGTGACGCGACGCCGCGCGCCCTGAATATATATATACATGCGCGTATGTATGTATATATACACGTGGGTACCTCACGGGCTTGGCTTTTCCAACCCCTGTGTGCAGCAGACTCATATCGCCCGAGAAAGAGCCTATAAAGTTCTCCACGGCGGGCTAACGTCAGGGTGAAAAACTCTCGTGTGCCAAAGGAAAATTCGCCGATATTATGAGAGGCCCTTCGAGTTCGCGCTACTTCCTCCGCTCATGCGGCGAAATGCTCACTTTTTTTTCTTGCGAAGAACGTCACGCTTTTTACGCTCGAAGTTTTAACTACGATACACTCAAGACTTACGACCTAGAAACTAATTAACAGACCTAATCAGAATGTACGGCTAAATGTGTGCTCCGACTCGAATGCGAGCGATAAATTAGCTGTTTTTTATGATTCTCGATAATAATAAAAATATCTCGTTGCCTGGTTACGAATTAATGAGAATAGATTTAAAAAAAACTATCGCAAAGACTATATGGCAACGATTCCTTAAAGTATGTCCAACTTTTCTGTTCGCTTCGCATTGTGTTAAGATTGTGGAAATGTGGAATACTAAATTGTCGAAGGTGACAAAGCGAGATTGAAAGTCGTATCGAATTGGCCTGTTCTTTCCTTCGCATGCAGCGAGACGACACAAACGTAATCGGCGTCTTACTCACGAAATGACTTCTTCCCTTCATGCAATCTCTTTCCGTTCGAGTCTCTTGCCCGGGACAACGTGCACATTTTCCATCTTTGTTCTTCCGACGTACAGAGTCCCGTCCGTCGTTGTGGCTGCTCCGAAGGGTAGAAAAATGAGAGTACGGCAACGCGCTGGAGCTCCTTTTTTTCTTTTTTTTTTCGCGAAGAAGAAGCGAGTGGAAGGAAGAATAACGGAGAATCGTGTTGCTGGTCATCGGGCGACCCTGTGTCCCGTCAAGCATACACTATGAATGTGTGGAGGAAAATGTGCGGTCGGTGAGAGTTGCGGAAGCGAGTAAAGCCGAGAGAAAGAACGAGAGTATAAGCTCTAATTGGAAAGTGGAACGAAGGCGGTCTACACTACACATGTATATGTATGTACATGTGTATATAAGATAGTGCAACAGAGTTACAAGGGGTCCAGCGGGCGAGCAGCATGCGCTTCTTCGAGCATACTCACTGGAAAAGCCGCGAAGAAAACTTTTCTACTCTTATTCTTCCTCTTCTCTCGTCATCTAGTGGTCTAGTCTCCCTCGTTTCTTCACTGTCCTCTTCGTCTATATCCGACAACAAAAAACCTCTTTCCTACTCCCTTTCTCCCTTTCTCTCTCGTCTTTTGCTCGTTGTCTATTTCTTATCTCGTTCTACTTCCCACTGACATTGCCCATCCTCTCTCGCGGTTTTGCCGAAGTCTCTTGTTGACGTTCGTGGTTGTGCAAACTGAGCCTCTTAACCGACAGTTTCGTAGTCCACGGGAGTGGTGTCGTTCCTCTACCTCACTTTATCTCCGAAGGCAAATTTCACTCGAACTACGAAATAGCATTGTCGTGTTTATTTTGCACTGACCGGTTTCGTAGATCTTGATAGTCATTGCATTCAAAGCTAAGGATAACAGTCGAAAGCGGCTCATCAAGAGGATGAATTCCTTTAAATCGCTAAGATGTAACGGAATAGATCTATTTCATACGTGCAAGTTATTTATCGATATATTTGAATCTTCCTTCGCAAGTATTTTTCAAGAAACTCAATGGAATTAGAAAAAATAACCGATTGAAATTAAACAACGTTCGTTTGTACGATCTTTCGACCACAATAAAAAAAAACTTTATCAAGTTGTTCAACGTAGATGTCAGTGAAATTTTTTTATTCATTTTTCAAATTGCAAATCTCCTTTTCGCGTTGTTACTTAATTCGGATTATCAAACGCGAAAACGCAGTTTTGATATTATAATTGATTGCCGTTGTCAGTTACGCAGGAGTTACCAAAAAAAAAAAAGAGCGATACAGATACAGGGATGGGATTACCCGAACGTCAATAACTCGCAAGAGTCTGTGCCGGCGGCGTTGTCGTATGCCTGCAAGCCGGAGATGCATCGCCGGTAACTCCAATCATCTCGTTTCCGCGGAAGGCTGTCTTCCATATACTTTTTCCCCTCTTTTTCTTTTTTATTTATTTGTCATTTTTGTCCTGTGCGTGACAGAGAACTCGCTGGAAACGTTATTTCCACGTTCGATCTTTGAATTTGTCTCTCTAGCCTTTTTAACTCTTCGTCCTCTGGCTCGACGCGACAACGACAAATCTCGAAACTCTTTGGCCGTAAATCGGCGATTCAGTTTCAGAGTGATCGACCGACTGGAACGTGACATTATATAGTTATAAATATCAACGAACGTTGAGACAATAGAATAACGAGATAGCGCGGATAGACAAGCGCTTTTCGTGTACGGAGGGAAAATCCGACGAAAATGCAATATTCCAATTAACGTCGCGACGAGACTACGCGGAGGAAGAGAGAGAGAGCGAGCGAGCGAGTGCGAGCGTGAGTGACGTCGTTATCGCGCGGTACGAGAAATCCTCATCCTCTCGATCTCTTGTCCAACTAGTCTACTCTATCCATCCGCCGTCTCTCTCTCACGTAGACGTGCATGCTCGGAATTACTATGGATTTCTCAAAATGCGCGTAGAAGCGTGACTCCTGAATACCCGATGGAATCCATACGGCAGGTTCGCGAGAAAGAGCGAACACCGAGCTCCATTCCACGTATCTCTGTCTATCAACGCCCGCACCGGAATAATAATTCTGATTAGCGAGCCGAGCTTCAACACGATGATGTAGACCGTGCGGGAATTCTAGTCTCGAGTTGGAAAAAGCCGAGATCATCTTTTTTTTCCAAAATTCGCTGATTGTTATTTGACAAATTGTATTGTTTTTTCACTTGGAGGACCCATTTTTATTTAACAAAAAAGTTGTCCCTGTAAATATCGTCCTTTTTTCTTCAACCAAAATTTACATAATTGACTTTTCGCACCTTTGTCGTAAAGAGGCTAATTTACATCCGTCGTTAATTAACAAAAGTGTTGAAGTATCGACTAAAATAAAATGCAGCTTTCTGTCTTTGACGTTTCTGGATTCGAAATATCGTGATATCGTTTCCTTGCCGTTTCGTCAACCGAAAGAAATACGAGTGCAAGGGTGACACGCCGATTTACAGCTCAATGTACAAGCACAGAAACATATAGTTTTTGAGGTATGGAGACTCGGTTATGCCTGAGCGTATACGACTGCCACCCACGCTATTATATACATGTGTATATGTACACGAGCGCTTCGTTCGGTAAAAGCATAAAACATATTCCGGTGATAAATCTCAGCGATTCTCGCGACTGCACAGGCTGATTTGGTAGCTCGACGCGGGGGAAGGGGTCCCACGGAGTATAGGTTGGCGCGACGGTATATCGTCTCATACATATTAAAATTTTCGGCTTCGCGCTGTCCGAGCTGCTCCGAGGCAGGGCGGCTTGCACGTTTAAGCTCCCGTTACATCCTTGGCACGTGCCCGACGGGAGAAAGAGAGATTCGGTGCACAGGGACGGAAAAGACGATGGGGGCAGTATTATGGAGGGTCGAAAAACGATTCTTGACTGAGATGAACGAGTCTCAAGTGCAACCTTTATTTTCTTCGTCGTCCTCAGAATCTCCTTCTTTTTAATCATGACCGAGAGTAAATCATCCGTTTGACCTAATCTCTTCTGTATCCTTCGTCTGTTACAGATGTACGCTGTGATCAAGGAGGAAAAGAGGAACAGCTGTTGAAGAGCCAATAAAAGTATCGAGTAAGCAAAAGCGTAGGATTCAACGGAGAGTTACGCGAGCGGGCTTTGTTGAATAAAAAAGAAAGAGCCTTCGTTATTGCAATAGCCGTATAAACCTGAGTGACTCAATGATCAGTGACGGGGAATCGTTTGCCTCGAGGACTTAAAATTTAACGAGGTTCGATTAGCGCGACGTCGGAGGATAAAGCGACGTAGGGCTGCAACAGGGTGGGAGAGGAGTTTGATGATATAATTAAGCGAGCGTCTCTCGTGCAGAGATCGAAAGAGCGACGAAGGGAAGAGGTACGAGCGCGCCGGGGGCGGAATTGAGCGAACAGTAAAGCTTCGGAAGCTCCGAATGTCGACGGTAAAGCGGCAGTAACAGCGAAGATGCTCGTGGACGAGTGCGGGGGTGGCGGCGTGGGATGGGTACCCAACGTGCGTGGAGGTTGGTCGACTCCCGGTGGATGCAGAAATTCAGCTATGAGTTTCAGCGGCAGCGTACCGTCGCTGCATCCAACTGGATCCATGAGATCGCTTCGATCTCATCACTCCATGGTAACGATACAACAAATAAAACCAAATTTCACCATCTATATTCATACGAATGCATGTAGAAATAATCGAATTGGAAAAAATTTCATTAAGAAAAATGCTCTCGGTTCTATGTGAAATTACAATCTTGCGCTATAATAAAGAACAAACTGAATTAATTAATCGAGACCAGAAATGGCGGGTTGAAATAAAATATACCGAGGTTTCTGGAACAAAGGAATTTTTTAACTTCCGGTACTGTAATATTTCGAGACGTGTATATTTCGCGTGTTAATTAGTCCAGCTCTCGAGAAGTGGAACTATATTGTTCGGAAGAAAGGATAATTAATATCTCGCCCGGTAAAACGTGAAATAAATTTCCACTCTCGTTGCCAATCGCACTCTTTGAATTCAAAGAAGCCCGGCCCGGTATCATAATTCAAGACGTGCTCCTCCTTACGTATCAAGCCACGGAGCCTCGAGGAGTGTGTACACCCTCGAGAGAATGAACGTAGGCATGCGGTATAAGTGCGCAGCGGTAACAGGACGCCCGCGCGAACGCAGAGCCTTTGCGATCCTCGGAGCTTTCAACATGCTCGTTTTCTTCGTAGCCTCGAGAGCGCACCGTGTGTTATATGGGCGCATATATATAAAACCGAGCTCTTCGCCGAGTGTCTCTTGAAGCACAAAATGATTTAATTCGCATCCTCTCGTCTCGCGGCGCATCAAGAGGTTTCCACTTTCCATATGCCCACCGCATCAGCATAGCGGAGCTCGAGCTTTCTCAAACGATGCATTGGCTTTTCTTATCTCTTATGTTTTTTCTCACATTCATTCGCGTAATTTAATTGTTTTACTCGAGCTGCTGTGCTTTTTTCTGCTTATTTTGGTCAGGTTAGTTTTTTCAACGAATAATCTTTTTTTCCACCAGGCACCACCGGAGACTCCCAGACGTTGCTTGCACTGTCATCCGGTCCACATGGGAACACCGAGCAATTACGCCCAGCATCCAGTGCAATATTACACGCCGAGCCACTGCATGGACAGTGGACATCAGAACGGCGGTGGTGGAGCTTACACTCCCCATCGCGGAAGTTCCTATCACGGTGGTGAGTTATGTTTATTTTTCAATTAGCGTAAATCACAACGAACCGCGTGAGCTCCCCGATCCCTGAGGCGCAACTGTGTTAACTTTTCGCATTAAGTCGTTACTCCACGCCCGGCAACGCGGTTTCGAGCTTGACGAGCGTGTGGGAAAATTTAACCGCGGCCGACAATACAACGTTATATCGCGTCCGAAAAGTCTATTGGCTTGTTTAGCTCGTCAGATTTAGGTAGAGGCGTCCAGTCGCGGGGTTCCAGTGTTTTTCTACGCCCCGCCCATCACGTTGGACCAAGTTTTATCGGGACGTGGGAGACACCTGCGCGCAATCGTATATTTTACGAATTAGCAATTTACATCCACTGTCGTGCGGAACCGCCTACGCCGCGGCTGTCGCGTATATCCCCACATAACCCACGGGGACTCCGGGTGTTTCGTTACAGAATTTATGATACTCGACGTTGGAGCCGCGCGCTCGTAGTATACGTTTGCTTAGCGAGCTTACAATATCAGCGCGCCTAAAGCACCGGCTCTATTCGTATAACGAGACGACAGTAGAATTAATAAGTTCGAATTAATTCTTCCACCCGCGAGACGGCCCTTCTACGGCCGTGTGATGGAAATTCAGAGAAGCAACGAACGAAGATTTTTCTTTTTTAATGAGACAAACAAATTAATGGTAGACAAAAATAAACTATAGATAAAGAAGCGAGGACAAAATTTTGCAATGAAGTTCCATTCGGGTGGTTAAAGGCTTCAACGGCTCCGTCGTGAAAGTAACGGAGGAAATGAAACCGGAAATGGATCTCGTGGATTGGATAACGGTCGTTAAGGGTTAAGACATCGGGAATCCCATTCGGTGGCGCGTTAACTTATACGGCACCGGCTGTGACTGCAATCCGAGTGGATCGAAGATAAAAGAGGTTTTTTGTAATCACTCGACATTCGGATGTTTTCCTTTGTCGAAGCTATTCTATTTTTTTTCTCCTTGCCAAACTCCCCGTTCCATTTGCTCCGCGGCCAGCCCGGTTTTTACTCGCCTTCCGGGCGTATCTTTGCAATGCCGTAGACGTAAAATCCCCGAGAGCCGGCGGAGGCAACGTTGTTATCACGGTTACGGACGGGAGAAGTTGGACAATGCAGTTGAAAGCGGAGCTTGCGAGATCGGATAGCGTCGGAGACGACCGGGACCCTCTTGTTACCTATATAGCGTGTAGGTAGTGGTTCGTTTCGTTCGCGATGTTTGTATAAGGTTTGCTCCGACTCACGCGAGAGGTTCGCAGCAACCCTCCGAATGTATAGCGCGACCCTCGAATATCGTACTGTCGAATCGCAATGCCAAATCTTTAGTTCGAGCTCGAGGAAGCAACAAAAAAAACGGACGAATGTTACTGCGTCGACAAAAGGAGTCGTCAAATGCCTCTCGTCTCTTACGTCGTTTTAAAAACGGTTTTATAGATTGTCGAACTGTTGCCATTCAGAGGAAAAAAGGTGCCGGGGAACGTACGAAAACATCACTATTAAAATGGGTAACAATGTATTTTTTTCCTGCTTGACGTAAAGTACACATTTTAGGTGTAAAGGGGATTTCTTGACATCGATTAATTTTCATAAAAATTGGGATGCTCGATTATGAATGTGTCTTAACAACATGAGGATTAAGAATGCACTATTACCTATTCAATCATATTTCTTGCTGTCCGAAGGCATTTTTTCAAAATTGAATTATGTAAGCCAATCCACGGCGCTTCGAACGAAATAAAAAGAACTAAGAACTGAGACTGTACAACCTGGAGGAAATTTTCCTCGTCGCACGACTTCTCGATTGCACTCTCTTAAGTATCCTCGAGCTGTTTTTACAGTCGTTGAAATGAAAATATACAAAAAGAAACTTTTACAACACTATCTTGCATTTCACGACGATAAAACTTTTCTTCTTTTTCTAATGCAATAATCCTAGAACGGTTGAAGGGCCCGTTCGGCGAAGCATGAGCGAAAAGGGGTTGGCTGATGAGCTTCTCCCTGTTTTTAAGTGGATCCCTAGGAATTCTTGCGCATAATGAGAAAATATCGCCGGAGTCAGGGAGCACGAAGGGAGCCGGGCGGATTGCACGATAAGGTAGAAGAACCGAACGAAGCCGGAGCCGGAAGGGACACAACTGGAGGTTGCAACTTTTCAAGCGCTTTCCGGGCCCGAGACTAACAACGACGGGACGTACCTAATACACGTCAAGTTTTCCCTGCGCTTTGTTGAGATTTTCATCCTGCAATTTGCTCTTTTCTTCTTACCCGCTTTCCGCGCAAAGTCTGTCGACCGTTGCGACAAGAATCCTCTTTTTTTTCGCGACAAGAATGAGAACACACCACGGTTGTTGTACACGAGAAGAAGACTCGGCGAAAAGATTTGTCGTTGCCTACCACGAGAAACGTGGGAAGAGAAATAAAGGGCGAGCTCGAGAGAGATAAGTAATTGGGTTGTTTCTTAAGGACCTTTTGGCTGTTGCATAAATCCAACTCATAATACACGCACGATTATAGAATAACGATGGTTCGAAACGTGTTTCGAAGGTTCTTGAGAGACTCGAAGAGATTCTTCATCAATCGATGTCACTCAAATACGGAATCATAGATTTCGTCGCATAGTCAATGAAAATTCACCGCGCAAAAACGACGTCACGCTGGGCTTTCCTTTCTCTTCGCTCGGGTATGCAGAATGAAAAAAAAAAAGATGAACGCTTTTCGCAGTAAAGAAAAGAACGAAGAGTTAAGAGGAACGAAAGAGCTCTGTGAAACCAGGGAATGACTGTCGAGATCCAGCGAGCGAACGGAAAGAATCGTCCGAGTGGAACGAAAGCGGCGAACGGAGCTGGAAGAACGATCGAACGACTCTGCGTATACATGTCTGACTAAAGAAGAGATTTTTCTACTCGTCCCAACTCGATCCACGTGGCTCTGCCTCTTTGCCATTCCGTCTCAATGGAAGAAATACCTATCATGTGTATATATATCGACGTTTGAACGACATTCATAGATATACGCGTTCCAACTCAATTATATTGTACTGTCGGCGAGAACACGAAGGAAAGCATGTCGGAGAGAAAAAAAAAATCTTCAAGATCATTTTTTTTTTCTTTCGTAACTTTCACGTTTTGCAATGTTTTTCCAAACTTCTCATCGTCTCTGCCAAGGGAAGTTCGTGCAATTATTTTTTTTTAGAAAACTCTTCACACCCTGTTAATAGAAACTTTACTATTATTTGCAATTAAAATCTGGTCAGAGCTGTGTCTTTTCTCATAAATTTGGGTAATGTGTACACAACAACAGCATGTCGACAGGATGTTGCCTCTTGCCCGTCGGTGCGAATTAAGAACGTAAAAAGAAAAAAAAAAAAGTTATCTCTCCGCGCCGTTGTCTGCTTTTCCTCGGACGTCCCCTCGACAATCTTGAAGTCGCGTGTAGCCCACGGGAGCTACCCCGTTGCGCGTGATAACTCGTTAGTGTGTTTTTTTTCCTCGCAAACTCTGCTACCGCGCGGGTTTTCTGTCTGCACGCTTCTCAACAGTCATCCCCCATCTGCTGAAGCACGATTCTCCGTGCGCCCCCGTCGGCTCGTCACGGACCCTCGTGGAATTTTATTATTTTTCCCCCTGGTTTTTGCTCCACTCGTTTTTTTAATCACTGAGCTCGGGCTTTTTCTACTTAGTCCGTCTCGTTACTCTTGGCAATTAAGAATATTAGGTTTCTTCGAGCCAACAACGCGATGCTTCGCACGAATCGTTTGTCTCTCACGAAATTATGTATCACCCCGCAATATCATTGGCGCCGGCGAAAAAGAAAAGAACAGTCAGATAAAGCGATAAATCCTTGCAGTTTGTGAATTTAAAAAAAGTGTTAACACACTATCGCTATTAACTTTAGACCCTGAGGGTTTTTTGTCTCGTATCCCGTTTTAATATTCACGTTTTTACCAAACTGTAGATAAGAAAAAAAAAACCATGATAGCCCAAAATTCAGATATTTGGCCGTTTATCATGAATTAGAATGAGCATTGCACAATTTTAAGGATTTTTTTGATACCCGATAGCGTTGATTTAAAAGAGGTCTTAGGTAGCTTTGTTTTTAGTCGAAGCTTTATAATGATCGTTACAAACGTATTCTAATCAATTGATCTCAATATGCGACATTCGAGCTGATTCAAAGTTGCTTCTCGTAGTTTGGCCCTTAGTGCTGCGTTTGCAAGTCTTCGGCGCTATACCTATTGCTTTTCAAACTCTCTCCCAACTGTTGGTAAGTCGTCCGTGAGTGCATTGTTGCGGCGAAATCGCAACTTTGCATCAGCACGATAGCGAAGGCTTGTTTACGCTCGATCGTCTGCTCGCATTTCGCTTTGCTCGTTCTTGTACCGCACCGCGCTCTCGGGGATGTATGGTATACGTTACCCAGTGCATACTTGCCTATTCCGCGCACACAGGGGTATGATGATACGAGCTATAAGTGCACGGTCGAACCGACATCTAATTGGGAAAGTAGTTGGGCTAATTGCGTTCAACGATTTCTATAGCGACCTCGATCCCAATGACCTGTAAAACGTGATCTCTTGAGACGTACGACAAAGGACGCGACAACATTAACTGAGCACGCAAAAAAAAAAGAGAAAGCCCTCCCAATTAATTTACAGTGTTGCGAGCGTAAACTTAGGACTTTTTACCATTTTTTTACCAAAGTACCCAACGAGCCGGTACGAAAAAAGTTAATGTCCTGACTTTGACTTCAAGTGGGTAATCTACTGTTTTATAACTTCCACGCTAAGGCAATTATGGTGGCAAAGGAGAGATGAACGACAATCTACGAGAATTCGTTAGCCGCTCAGAAACATCGTTATCACGAACAGCATCTCTTTTGCCGAAAAACAAATGTTCGCGTGTTTGTTTTTCGTCGAAATTTAATTGGAAAAGAGTAGATCTGCGAGTTTGGAAGCTCGGAATCTTTGCGCGTATCGGATATGCAGGTGGTGAAGTATAATTAGCGTATTTGCGCGTATTTAATTAATTTCTTCATGCAGATTCCGTCCTTAAAAATTGTGGTACGTTGTACAACGATGTATTACGCAGACAATGCAACACGCTTGAGGGCCTCTTTTTTTTCATTCTTCCTTTTCCCCAGATACGGCAGTCGAGGGAATGGTGAGGCTACCTATTGCATTATAAACGTTACGAGGTCGAGTTTTTCCAACGGTGTTCCTTTTTGCCGTCTCATTTATGAGCCTTTTTTTTTTTCATTTTTTACTTTTCGTCCCTCGTCCGCGTATTTCGCGGCGTCTCTCTCGCTCCTTTCGACAATTTTTGAAGTCTCACACCACTTCGCAACTGCACACAACGCCGCCAGAAGGGTTAACAAGTGGCGGGCGGAACTGGTCGGCATTGCCACCCTCTATGCGACACTATGCTCGCCAGCGGCAGCTAATAAAACACCGGAGACCACGAGACTTATTAAGAAATTTCGTTTTCTCTTAAGAAAAGTATGCCGTTTTCACGGGCTACTGCCTCCGCGCGACGCGGCGAAAAATTATTCGCGAGCCTCGAGAAATTGGTTCTGAATCCGTAAGCAAGAATACGGTCACAAATTTTATTATAATCGAGCTATTATTAGGGTAGCTTCTATTGCAATCTATTGAAACGGGGGTCAATTCCTGACGATATTCTTATGAGGGGGAGGCGGCCGGGGGTAGAGACGTTTTTGTGCCTTCGAATAAGTAAGAGAGAAGAGGTGATGCAATTGACTGCGCCCTTCCCTACATTGCAAACAGATATTGCCTCTGAAGGTTTTTTTTAATGGACTAATTATGATTAATTTTTTTCTTTAGATCCTCGAGTTCGATGCATGGATGTCGATGAAAGCCTGCCCGGAAATACAAACTGGGTTCTCGGCGATCTACGGAGCCTGCATCGATGTGTACCGGCACTTCGACGAACAGGTAACTATTCTCCTCCTCCTTACCTTCACGACGTAATCCACTCTGGGCTCTCCTTTTAGCAAATGTACATTTTTCACTCGAACGAGCGCGATCAATCAGCTATGTAATCGTGCTTATCAATTTTTCTCTAAAATCAGTACCGTTGCCAATTTAAGCCAAGTGAAACACAAGAGAGTTGCTATTGATTCTGAATTTAATGGCATTTGAATAGATTTAATTCAATCGAACGAATCGTTTTCACAAGTTCGACGTTGAAACGGCAAAGGGGCGTAAGAGCTCATAATCCGAGCAATAGGTTTAATGAAATTCTCAGATTGCTAAGATCTGTCTTCCATCTTTCGTCTCGAATGTTCACGGAGTCTGTTCGTTCTCAAGAATGTTCGAAACGTCGATGAGAGATAGATATACGGAGATGGTATATAATAATAACGTCGAAAAGTTTTCATTTGGCCGGATTTATCAGGGCAAAGTTCTCATTAAGCCGTTGGGTTGGTTCGCCGTATATGACCGAGCCACGCCATCCCCGATAGACTTCGATTGAATATTAATCATCAAAAGTTTGGCTCACGAAGCGCACACTTCGTCCAAGTGTTTTATTGGATAGGTACGCGCCGCTCGGATACTTAGCGGAATCTATATGGATTTAAGGATGCCATATTATACCTATATATCTATAAATTTGCCTTCGGTAAACGAGCCTCGTTTTGAGAATGAAAGCTCTCTATATGTAGCTTTCGTAAAGATCCTATAACCGGCAAGAGCGCTTTCGGTATTGAAGCTCGAACGGGCAAGCACGCGGTAATCGAACGAGATTGCAAATACTATGGGCTACCTATATCTCTATCTATTCCCCATTAAAGATGCCTCTGGGCGAACATTATGAGGTACGAAAGTGTAGAGTCCAATATATGCTATATCCTCCTTGCGTACGATTACCTGCGAGAAAAATATTTTTCACTTCGTTCTCGCCGCTTATTTTTCAACTCTTCTTGATATCTGATATTATCATCGCCGGGGAACTTGGGCTTTCACCAGGTGAAAATTGAAACTTTCTTTCAAGGAGTGCATGGAAATATTAGTTTCATTACAGCATTTCAGTGCGCATATTTTCTCGTATTTTTCTGCCGTTGATAAATCTCTCAATAATCCTCTCGAGGATTCTTTTTCCATGGTATAAACTTGGATATTAAAAGTGTACGAGCCACTAGTAAAATGTTCTCTTAATAAATATGCAGCTCGCTGAGAATGTTTAACGAAGAATACAATATTTTTTTTATCTATGTGTTCTTTTTCGTTGTTTTTTCTCGTTACGATAACAGGCATAGATGTTGCCGGTATGCGGACGCATTTCTATCCGGAGGGCGGTTGGGGTTGGCTCGTGTGTGCTGCTGGCTTTCTCGCCCTGTTGCTCACGACTGGGATGCAACTCGCCTTCGGTATTCTACATCTCTACGCGGCTCGTCATCTCGGCGAGCGCCACCTAATGGACATAGGTGAGCCCTCAATCCAGTACACCCTATGCAGCTTCGTCGGCAATGCCCGTGCACTACCGGAAACGTTTGCAATTTATATATTTCACTTCTTTTTTTTTGTGCCGTTCTTTTTTTTTTCTTTCGCCCGTATTTTCTTTCTCCAGCTTTCCAGAAAGCCCAGTGGTAGCTGGAGCAAGAGGCACCGGTGTAGCGAGCAGAGTGTAGCATCGCCGACGAGCCGCAAAAAGATAAAAGCACGCGACTGCGGGAGAGAACGAGAGAAACTGAGGGAAAAAACGCTCTCGCTCTCTCTCCCTTCGTACGTTCGTTTCGCGCAGTTTTTTTCATCCTCGCTACGCATCGTTTCTACACTCGAGCTTCATGCATGTATGTATAGAGAAAACTTATACATACAAATGCCGCGTCGATTTTTCAACTAAAAATTCACATTCGTCCGGGAGTACCGCAATTCTTTTACTTCCTTTTCCTATCTTTCGTTTGCTTTCTTTTTCTCTCTACCGACCGCTATTTCACGGTACAGAGGATTGCTCATATTTAAAAACGGCACGACTCAACTAGACTTCTGGACACGACGCGAGTTACCTACCATTGAGTTTTACATATATATATGGTACTCCACGAAAACGTATAGAAAAGAATATTGGGAAGGGGCGAAATGCGCTTCGCTCCACTCGCCACGGGAACACGGACTCGATAAAAGCCGAAACGCCCAGGGCTGATGGATGCAGATACGTGGCTTTGCCTTCGACCTGCTCCACATTCACTTGTATACGCCGGTGACGAGATTCTTCCTCGGCACCCCAAAATCTACAGATATTACTGATGCGGTGATATATCTAAGAGGCTGAAAAAAAGGAGTAATGAGCCGCTCTCGCGATGCCATTAGACCCTCACTCTAAAATAATTCGGATCACGACAATACTTATTATGATACTTGCCGAGTGACCTCAATATTTATATCTTGAGGCTTGAAGGTGGGGAATGACCATCCCCCAAAAATCTTTGCCAATATAAAAGAATAAAAAATAGTAGGAGTAAAAAAAATCATATTTATAATTTATGTTCAGCGGAATAAAATATATGAATGCATGTGCGCAAGAAATTTTTTCAGAACTTTTTAATTTGAAAGAATTGAACAGAAAGACTGTAACAAATTGCATTTTCCTTTTTTCCACGTTTTTGGGGATTTTCGTTGATCCACGATGACTCGAAAAAGCGAGTCTGAAAAGCCTCCGAATACCCAATATACCTTGTACAAATTATTTTTCTTCCTTTTTTTTAATTATCCGTGCGTAGCTTTTTTCTACTCCCGATCTTCTTGTTTTAATCCGATCTCTATTTCATTACTTCTTTCTTTTTACCATTTACTTCGCTATGAGACCGCTCACGGCAAAGTGATATTATTTAATTTTATTATATTATCATTGTCGATAAAAAGCCTGCATCTTGTTAATCATAGTTATTTGTTCGTGTCATTATCTATACATTGGAGTTCTCAATTGCAGCTGTTCGGAGAAGAAATAAACGCATTCGAGCATATTATGATAAAATATTTTCCAGCCGTCGTAGGTTTTAACGTCGTACACGACGATGTATACGTTTCTGATCTGTGTCATACGGGTATATACGAGATGCTGCCATATATATTCCGCGATCGTAAAGTATGTATGGGATAATATTATATAGTGAACGAAGTATAGGAGTACAAAGTACCGCGTCACCAATCATCCAGGACGACACTTGACAGGTTACTCGCTCAGCGTTGCTTATACATAGCCCGTATAGTATATTTCTACACTATGTCCGGATAGCTTTTGATGCTTCGGGCCATCACGGCGAAGGCTGCGGAGGCTCCTGTGCTCTTCCATATTCGTCACTTTTCTTTCCCTCGTTTATTGCGGAAAGACAGCGAGCGCGCGGCCAGTACGGTCGAATGAGTCAGGAAAATCCGATATGATGCACCTCGACACTGTTCCCTTGTAGCCGCCGATAGAAAGAGCCTTGGCCCTCATCTTTCTTGTGTCAGCCAGACGATCCTCAAAGACCGTATTTCGACGAGACAATAGAGAGCCTCGAGAACATTTCCAATTCGGTCTCTCACGATCTTCCGGAGTCTGTGGGCTGTACAGGCGCTAAGGTGCTCTGTGCAACTTTCACGAGTTTCGAGTGTCCTCTCGTGGAGTCCGCAGAACTCCGGAACAGCTGTACTTCTTACTTGCTTTCTCTCAATCTTTATTGTTTCTTCAGCTGCAGTACGTTTTTCCCAAGAATCTTTCCAACTCTACGCTACCTCGTTTTTATTCAATCCCAATGGCGCGAGTAAGAAATTCGTTATCTAATCATTTCGGTTTCCGAAGCAATCGGACAAGGGTTGTATGCGTGAAGGTCGTGAACTTCTAGTTAAAAAGTGATATCATCGATTATTTTCCCGCAACCTTCGCACTGGTCGCGTGCCCCTTCAGCAACCATCATGGCTAACCAAGTGTCTCGTCGATGAGTGAGATGAGCACGGAGAAGGGTATATCTATCAAAAATAATCAAAGAGTCGTATCTCGGGCGATTCGATGTATAAAACGAAGTCCGATAAGTCTTTCTGCGTCTGAGAATCCGATATATAGCTCGTAGTATGCGGCCCCTACTGATGCTGCTCGCCGATGCTCGGTGATACTGGCGGTGGGATGAGAAGCAGGAAGTATGAAAGGGGAAGGTGGTCTAGCGACCGAGAAGAGCTTACGACATCCAATTAGCAAAGTTCCGCTGGGAGGCCACTCTTCATCCCTTTCTACTTAGTCTTTGGGGGGAAGAGGATGTATCTCCGTAACCCTGTCGGAAAGGAACAAAAGCGATCGGGCTATTTAACGTCGTCCTCGCCGATCGTGGCATTAAAATCTTCTGGTCTTCTCTATCCTGTACCGCTGGACCATATCGCCTCCCACCCTCTTCAATCGCTTCTAACCACGTCCCATCGATCGAATAAGAAAACGAAGAAGTTAAGTCACCTAAGCTCGAAGGAAAGAAAGAGATCGAAAGCACAGAATAACGAGAGAGCCCGCGGTCACGATAGACGGAAGGAGGCAGTCGCGGAAAATGGGATTTCACGATAATCGAGGACCATCCCTCGGGCGGGTCGCCTACTCTCCACTCCATCGTCTGGGTAATTGAGAAGTCCAAGTGGAAGCCACTAGTTTTCTATGAATCGAACGAGAATACGAGAACGAGAAACTTTCGTGGATGCAGTTTTCTTCTCGGATAAAAGTCTACATAAACGATTTCCCATTCGACCATAAAGATAGGGCGAGAGGGGACAATATCTATTCATTCTCACAGGGGGTCTTCCATGGACCAACGAAATTACTTGCTCTTCTTGCCCTTTGGTACGATTTGTGGAAAAGTACCAAGTTGAAAATAGAAAAAGATTCGTGGTTTGCTCTAGCGTCTGTCTGACGACTCAATTAGTTTAACAATGTTTTCCACGCTCGACGTTAAAACGCAGGAGAGAGTACGGCCGCAGGATAATTCGAGACTCGAGGCCGTTACGCCGTCTCGCCATTTCTCCGGGGAATACATTTAGCCTCACGCGGGAGGATGGGTTTTCTCGTCTCTCTTGTCGTTCAACCCCCGTGTGGAACTTCCGGTCACACACGAATTTCGTGCTCAAAGATAATTCGGGGTTGAGTCCCGACGCACTTCGTTAATATTCAGAGTCCGCAAGCTCCGCGACGCTCGTTGGGGAAATCTGCAGAGAATCTGCGCGGGAGAGCTTTTCGCACATATATGCTTCCCACGTCCCTGTCGCTTAATTATCCGTGGATAGGAAGAAGTCTTGAGCAAGAAATTTGGACCGCAAGATGTAACGGATATTGGCCACCGAAACATTGAATTTTGATGATTTCATTCTGTTTTCGTTGAGAAGACCGACCGAAAGTACGAATAATTCCGAGCAAATTTGGTGCGAAAATGAATAGCCGTTTCCAAGAGCTCGCCGACGTGGCGCGTTCTCCTTTAATTTTTCTCGAAGCCCCTGCCGCAGTCGGTTAGTCGATACGAGAGAAAAGAGGGAACAAAAAGGAAAAAAATATATATTAAAACGCGGCGGCGAACGTCAGGAAAGAGGGAAGCAACGAGGCGTGAGAATATTCACTCCCGTGTTACTACCACCCGAGCTAACCGCGGTACTAGGGAAGAGTATCGAGAGAGAACACTCTTGAAGAGTGCCTCGGGAGTCGAAGGTTAAAAATTCAACGTCGACGTATATCCCTAATGTTGCCACGTACATCGAACAACCTTGACTCACATTCTCTCTTCACACCAGGGGAATTATTAACCCTAAGATGTCGCTGATGAAATTTCAAGGGCTATCTATCGGGTACTCTGGATAATGAAAATCGCATGTAATGTTCATACGATCCCGACTTCAAATTGGCCATCGTAGCGGAGCTCTTCGATCGTTTATCCAGCGTGCGGTGGTGAAGAAATCTCACCAGTCGAAGAAAAATCAAAGGGTTGCCTGTTGTGTCGGAAAAAAGAAACTCTTTCGAACTCGTACGCGAGTAGAGAAGGGAAAAACTTGTCGAACTTTATTTTAAACTCGGAGAATAGTACGCAGCTTCGAAAGTGGCTGTAGTAGAGGAGAAATAAAAGAATAAGAAAAAGACAGAAAGAAAAGAAAAGAGCGCTCATTCGGCATCGTACCGTTCTTCTTTCTCGGTTTGGAGGACACGCGGGAGGGTTGAGAAAATAAGTTTTCTTTTGAGAACGAGAAAGGAAACTTGTTCAGCCGTGGTATAGAGAGTAGTGGTATGATTATCGGGTTAATGTCTACATACAGAATACCATATAGCAATATTCATCCCTGCGGAGACGGTATATGGTCTCAACAGTCTCAGCTCACTCTTCCTTTTTATTCCCCCAACTTTTTCTACTTCGGTTATATTTCCTTGGGTAATGGTCGACTTTCTCTCTCGCTTGGCGCGGCCGTGGAAAAGCTGACTTGGCGACTCTCACGATCTTGCATGTTCCCCACTCGTTTCGCTTCGCGGCTGAGACTCGCGTGCGCTCTCACCCTCCAGTACGAAGAGTGGTATAGGAAAATGGCTTGGTACGAACACGGGGCGAATAAGACGCACGGAAACTTCATTTCCCACTCGCGGCATCTAATACGAGCCTTTCGCGCTCGTTCGGAAACATTTTTCTCCATTGAGCACAAAACGAAATACACCTGAGGTGTTATATTGCAGTATTGAAGCAATATGAAGCAATCGTACTTGCCATTGAGGTGGAATTGAAGAGACGGACGATTTAAAAAAATCAATTGAAAGTCTAATATTTCGATTTGAATTCAAACGAATCGCCTACCATTATAGATGTATCAAATGTATGACAATTATTATCCAATTTCAACGATTTGGTCACCAAAGAATTCTCGTTTTTCCTTTACCGTAGTAATTATCACCATTCCTCTTGACTTTTTGGAACTGGTCCATCTCTCTCAGGGAATATTGCAAGCGCATCACGATTTGACATTTTTCATCGACTTATGAAACGCCGAAAAAAAAAAGGTTTTGATACTCCGCCAAATACCTTATCTTGCGCATTTCCTTCCGTGGAACACGATGGACCTCGGAATCTTTTTTTCTCTTTTTTCATCGAGACAGAAAGATACCGGTGTTGGGAAAAAAGACTAGAGATCGCAAGTATCTCATAAAACGAAGGAGGAATTATTCTTATCCGTTGTCTGATGAGTAAGTCCAATGTTCCCCGTTCACCCCAATTCAGGGCTTATTTTACTTGTACCTTGGCCAGCGGATGCAAAAATTCGTCTCAGCGGTAGGAAGACAGAAAAACGATGTTTGATTTCAAAAGTTCTCTCTCTAGTGGGCATAAAGTGATAAAAAAACTTCATCCTTACCCTCAGAGTAATATTTATCAAACACAAAAAGCGTATCTTCGAGTAAACTTCATCGTTCACCGAGTCCGTCAGCAGGTCAATAGACTCTCGCGTACATGGATGTGGAATGCACAGTGTCCATTGGGACGCAGACAGAAGGGAGGGATTATTTATTATCCAGGAGATCGAATGCCCTGGCGATTGCTGATGCATCACGTGTGTTTCTGTTGGTCGTTCTATCTCGAGACTGGATGTATCGGTGCAACAGTGGATTGCACTGTTCTGACCGAGAGTGAGTGCCAGTGGGAGGTTTCGTAACGATACGAAGTATACGTGGATCACTTGCATTTCCCTCTCCCAGCGGATTCCCCGATTGTTTTCACGGCATAAGATAGTACTACTCACTATAGTAGTAGCTGTACTCAACATTTAGTATTCACCGAACGATATCGACCTTGACGCAAAAGCTTTATTCGCAGCCTCGCGTGCGACCCACTAGCATAATTGATGGTCATCGCCCGTTATCACTGTGCGATTGGAGACACAAACTAACGAGATATGATCCTTGTTGTCACCTCCGATACTACTTAATGCGATAGAGTTACCATCGAGTCAGTGGAATGAGATGCGCACACCATACACGTATAATTACCTAGAGAGCTTTCGCATGGCCGTCGGCCGGGCCGGGTATGGATTTCATTCTGGCGAATTCCATGCAGACGGCCAACGTCAGGCACCAGGCGTCTCCATATCACTGCGCGTATACTATTAATATATGTATATGCATTGTGCGCGTGTAATAGTATACTGTATACACAATTCACGGATCTCCGTGTTAATTGGGTTAGTTGATACAGATGCCCGGTCGCTTTCGCTCTCTCTCTCGGCTCGCGGCTCGTCAGCAACGATATGCGCTGCTCGTTATTCCCGGTTATAGATTAATTACAGTTGTCCAACCTCTATATGTGTATACGTGTATATACAGAATATAGAACTGCATATAGTTTAATCCTCCGAGCCCAAAACAACGAGCAACTGGTGCGTGGACTGTATCAGCATTATATTGCAAAGCCTCGTAATTCCATATGAAATCAAGTCAGGAAACAGAAGGCGAAACAACGATGATTCGTGGGTTGATCACGGACCCCGCGGAGAGAGTTACACGAGATAGTCTCTCGGCAGTGCAACGAGAGATAACCGTAACTATTCGCGAGAACGAGGCTTGACCCAGAATTTGTAACATTTCCGCCGCCTCTACGCGGCTTTTCCGGTGTGCGCAACACTGCACATCCTTATGCCGCGCGTTATACTCCTGCACTATGTATCAGAAAGCGTCGCAAGCTCGTGTTCGGTCCCTGCGGGATGCTCCGCGTAGTGTTCTGAGGTTCGAATGACACTGCGCGGTAAGCATGAAGAACTGCAGAACGGAAAAGCAGAGAGGCCGAAAGGCTTTTCGGATCTGTTACACAGTGATATATACAGCTAACTGTGACCCGACTGTTGAGTCTCGCGGATACTATACATACGTATCGCCGGGTACGATAGCTGAATCGGGTTTTAAAGCGCTTTTTGCCAGCTTTGCACTTCTCTATTGGATTCTTCGACTCGCTTCTTTTCCACCGTGGTAGCGAACGACGACGATATAATTATACGTTATAGAGAGATTATCGAGTCAGTAGCTTGCCGCACGGAGGATTGAAATATTAATTTTACATAATTCACGTTGGCGCTGAACGGAAATAGCTCATGGAGGTAATATTTCGATGGAATGGCGGGGCTAATTCGTATTTATCCTCTTACCTTCCGAATGCAAATTTACCTCATGCTTGCGAATGCGGAATAACAGTTTGTAATGCAGTTTAAATGATTTATCAAAGGTTTTTCGATACCACCTATTTTTGATAGCGAAAAATACTTCTGAGACCAGAAATACATAAGAATAACGATATTTTTACTTTGGATATGAAAAGAGTTGTACCAAAAATTTCGTAAGAATCCCGTGAATTATAAGAGGACGATACATAATTTCGCCGTCGATTGACAAATATACGATATAAAATCATCATGAACGATATTCTTACTATTTTTCAATTTCTTATATTCATATTGAATTACGCAACTCTCTAATTGCCTGGGGTTGCGAATGTATAATGTTTAAACACATGGGCGCTCTAATCATAAAAAATACAATTCTTAGCTTAATTGTGAATAGTTATGTAGTACGTAATACGGCGAGGCACGTGGTGTCCGGTAACCGTACACGTATTATCTATCGTCCGTAGGGAGGGCGGGGGGAGAGGTTTCTCTACGTGGGACATAACGCCGGTGCTTAAAAGGATTTAGGAGTTGTCGTCTCCAATTTACTGTACGTGCTCTACCGCGTGGGCGTCGAGCGCGTGTGCGCAGCTCTAAACTCTCGGGTTTTGGTACGCCAGTGCTTCGCACCAGCTGGTTTAATGGATTCGCATTGTGCGAAACGAATAGTGAAGCGCCACAGGGATATGGTGTCTGTTGGTCCGCGACACTGCTTTGTCATTCGTTTTTTCTCCATTGCGTTGCGGCACAAACCAAACGCCCTGCTGCCATTCGTGAATCTAATAAATCGTCGAACACGGAGTGAGATTGAGGAGTAGCGGGTTTCACGATAGATATACGAGAGAGCATATATACAACGCGAACAAATCAGCAGAAAACGCCCTGGTAGCGCACGTTCCAATTCCATTTGGCTGAAACCCTCTCGTGATACAACATCTGAACCAGCAGACAAGCACGCGCCCTTGCCCGTTCGTCTTACGACCTGTTGCGAAAGCTGAGAGGCTCGGGTACTAGAGTTCGAGTTACATCGAGTATTGAGGACGTTGATGGCCGGAAAGCTAAAAGCCGGAAACCGCGACACTAAAATTGTGTTGCGAGTTACTGAGAAACGGTAGATCAATAGTCTAACATTCATCAGATGAGGAAATTATTTTTCAAATAATAATTAATTAAATGCATGGTTTGAGAAATAGTACAGTATCAACGTTTTAGAAGTTAGACTATCATGGGAGCTGCGTGGAGGTGACGGAGTCTCGCAGTAAATTTTGGGGAGTTCCGATGTGACCGTAACTTGTAAACGGCCAAAAACAATTTGCCTGGACCTTACAGACTCCTGAAAAAGGATTGTTCAGAGACTGACGACATTAACCAGCTAAATAAAATATATAGAATCTGATAAATCAAATTAATCGATTGTCAGGCAAAATCAATGAATCTACAAATAACCGAAAGAAGCGAATAAATTACACCCAATACATCGAATAGAATGGAAAGTTCGTTCGCAGATTAGAAAACATTAATTACGGCGCAAAGACGTGGGGTGGATACGACGGAAGAATCGATAACGGTGGAGCCAATCGAGCACAACGGAGCTCCCATCAGGGTCTGTAGTAGAAGTACTTTATTAAAGAATATAAAGCAGCAAACGGATATAACGTCTTTCCTCTTCCTCTCTCGCCTCTTCATTGTAATGATTATTTTCTATATACATTCGACTGGGTAAGGCGTTCATCTTTTGTGTCCATTTCCACAGAAGGGGAGAGTTATACATAGGGTAGTATATGAGAAAGTTAATAATACATTTCCACTTTTCTCCTCGAGTCTCTTCGATAGCATACAATTCCGGAAACTGTCTCATATTCTTGGACCCATCGATGCACGGATCGAGTAACTGCTTCATTTTGATCCTATCCAGGAAATCTTTATGCTTCAAGCTTCACTCTGTAGGTGCAGTCTATCGTGGCAAAAAAAGGTCCGTAGCTAATAAAAGTGATGACGACGTCGCGCGAAGGGTAGGACTCTGGTGAACCCTCTTATGGCTCACAAAGTAGGGATGAGAGGCCGATCATTACCGGATATTATCTTATTACGTGGGGACTACGAAAGAAGGGAAACCTTTCTCACTGGGGTTTTTTTTTGCGACCGCCGGCGTTGCAAAAGAGCCTTCCGCCGCGAAAACCTATAGAGGAAATCCTTGAAAGGATGGATGAATCTCGGGGAAAAATGACTTTAGTAATGTCAAGTAATGGAAAAAACAAGACTGGTAAAGAAAGGCATGTAATATTAATAACCTAAAGTTAATGAAGTACATGGAGTGAATTTGACATTCAAGCGCATGAATGAACTGATGTCAAAATGTTACATCTGTCTGAACAAAATGACTACACTCGCAACGCTTGCGCAACCGGTATTTTTGTAGCTAAGCTAATGTCCGGATCACGATTGCTTGGTACGATAAGCTTTTCCAATGTTTAGCAAGTCTTTATCACTCACGTAGCCCAAAATTTCATGAGTCACATTGTTTGTTAACTGATAACTAACTAACGAATTGAAAGCTTTTGACATTATTTCTAACAAACATGCTCTCTTAAGTGCTCTCACAAACTTACAACGTATCATGTTAGAATAGATTGGAAATTGTTCATTGAAAAGTCCTCGCACACATACCTCAACGATACTCGCATTGTTCGTATAAATCGCGACACGTCTTACACTTTTAATCAAGATATCGTAAAATGAAACATGAGTTTCGTCGTTAATCGGGTGCCGCATTCGTTTCACTTCTCTCTCGCACTCTTCACAAAAATCTCTCATATCGCCATTAAAATCGATCGATTCTATGTATAACTTGCGCACATAGACATTCAATGCTTTTAACTTGACGATATGTTTTTTCAAAATTGTGGCGACTATCATAGTACGTTCGTGTTCTGCATGCCAAGTACGCTGGAAGACCCTGTCGTCGATATTTGCGCTGTATTCCAGCAAGATTTTGACTATATCATCGTATCCACATTCAACCGCAAGGTGTAGTGGCGTCGTTCCATATGTGTCCTTTGCATCGACTTCGGCACCGTTGTCCAAAAGGATCTTTACGATTATTGTTTTACGGTGAGAAACAGCAATGTGAAGCGGTGTCCAACCGCTGCTATCCAGAGCATCAATGTCTCCGCGATAAGCCGAAAGAACTTTGACTGCTTCTTCCCGTCCACTCTTTACCGCAACGTGAAGTGGAGTTTCTCCGTTGTGATTTTTGGCACTATCATCAGCTCCGTTCTCCAAAAGAAATTTCCTAATTCTTTCATTTCCACGATCGGCCGAACAATGAAGTGGCGTGTTGCCATATTTATCTGCGGAATTAATGTTCGCCCGGTATTCTAACAAAATTTCAAGAATTTCCAATGAGTTTTTCTCATTTTTTTCGACAGCCCGATGAAATGGCGTTTTTCCGGAGTTTTCTTTAGCATCAACGTCAGCTCCTTTGTCCAAAAGCATCTTGCTAATGGAGCGTTGCGAAGAAACGTGGAGCGGAGTTTCATGAAAATTATTCACCCAATTAACGATTGCGTGATATCCCAATAGAATATTTACGACTTTTTCGTGCTTACATTTCACAGCAACGTGAAGCGGACTGTCCCCGTTCTGATTTTTGGATTGAATGTCAGCTCCGTTCCGCAAGAGGAATTTTGTAATGACTTCATTACCGTAATAAGCAGAAGAATGGAGTGGTGTATTGCCGTACATATCGGCAGCATCAACGTTGGCGCGGGATTCTAACAAGACTTTAAGACAATCCAATGGATCCTCAGTGTTTCTTTCGATAATACCGTGAAGCGGAGTTCTTCCATAATGTTCCCTAGCATCCGCGTTAGCTCCTTTGTCCAAAAGCATCTTGCTAACGACTCGATGCGACGAAATGTAAAGTGGAGTCTTGCGAAATTTATTCGCCAAATCAACGTCTGCGCGGTGTTGTAATAGAATTTCTACAAGTTTCCGGTGTCCTCTTTCAACGGCAATGTAAAGCGGAGTTTCGCCATCTTCTCGACGAGCATTTACATCAGCGCCTTTCTCTAGAAGGAATTTGCAAATGTTTTCATTACCGTGATGAGCGGTCGAGTGAAGTGGTGTGTTGCCGAATCGATCTGTGCAATTAACATCTGCTCCGTACTCCAACAAAACTTTGACAACTTTGTCATGCCGTTTTATGCCAGCAGGAGGTGCATTGTCTCGCGGTTTATGTTTGGAACTCGCATTAGCTTCTTCGTCCAGGTTCTCCATGGACCAGACTTCATTTTCGAATGAACTCAAATCTCGTAGCTGCTTAGAGCTGGTATTGCTCACAGACTCGTTATCCCCATGACATTTTAATGCGACTTTAACAAGGTCTCCTTTTTTGATGGCCACATGAATCGGAGCTCTTCCATATTGGTCTTTAGCATTGACACTCGCTCCCTTATCTAAGAGTATCTTAGTCATTATCGAAAACCCGTTCATAGAAGCTACGTGTAGAGGAGATAAACCTTGTACGTTGCTTGCATTGATAATTCTTTTAAGATCAGTATCGAAATTTTTTTTCAAAAGATTAACGACCTCGTCTATGTCATTATTTTTAACGGCCAAGTGAAGTAATGTAGAAACTTCTGTCATTTTTTTCTTATCTATGTGATACGACATGATTATGCAGACCGTGAATCTTCATTTGCGAGATCAAATTTCATACGACGGATGTAGAACACAATCCAACCACATGGCCCTCCTTGCATGAGTATCGATTGCATCGATTTGCAGCACTATTGGCCAGACGGAAGCACCGGTACCTGAGGATGCAATGATATCGTTTACGTATGTTAATTGTTTTGAGGAAGACTTTCGAGGCAAACGAACCAAGAGATAATACACGCAGAGTGCCGTATAAGAGAAATAAGATAAAGGCTGGTCATCGATCGTAATAGCTATGACTCATTGCCGTAAGGTATAGACCGGCCGCCAACCGCGATCCCAAACAAGAGCAAGAGTGCGTCAAGGCCACTTTCGCTCTGACTAATACAAAATTGTATACTGCGAAGTCACTGGCCGCCAAAGTAACAGAGTAGTCAACATACTAAACTTGTCGGTGAAACTATTCGACTGGTTCAATTCATTTTCAACTACCGTGACTCTAAAAAATTGATCACTATTCAAGACTCGGATATGATGATATTTTGTTGTACTAATCCAATTTATTTTCATTTCTTACCGTAAAATTGTCAATTCTTCGACATGGTTGTACTCGTCGTGTTACATCCATCGCAACACGATGGAGAGAGCAATATCGTTTCCTCTTTTCGATTCGAAGTATAGCAGCTTTTCACAACAGCGATGAAAAGCGCCCCTGTTAACACTTCAGTGTTGACGGTTTTACGGATGATAGCGATTACCGATACCCGATGCACGTATTCGAATTAATGAATAGCAGTCAACTGTTTACCGAACGTAGATGAATACTGGAAACTTCGCGAAATGTTATCTTCACCGGTTTGAACGCTCATTTAACGATACGGTTACTTCTGCAAGTTACACGTACAAAATTAAATTGCAATTCGGAAGATTGATGGATGGACGAGACATTCACAATGACCAAGACACAATGATGTACCCGAAAAACTCCAGAGTTCGTGGAAAAACCGTATTGGGCGACAAACTCAAAAGTATAGCTGGCCTGCCTTCGATGGAGATAGCGACACTTTAACCGTGCGACTCGTGTGTAGACGTTCGATGATAACTAACGACGCTCACAATTCGTTCGCTCTTATATACCTATTCTTAACTCAGCCGTTTTGGGTGATGCGCGCTGAGTAAGCCTGATACGACTTATAATACGGTAGGGTGCGCTACGGTATAACAGCTATAATTTTATGTTTCATGCATATACGACTCCAGTGATCTTTATGTTAGAGCTGAAAGATTCAGATTCCACTTCTTTGGATATGAATATAAAAAAGGTCATAAAAAATAGGCAAGATTCCGAGCAATAACTTTGTCGCATTTCAGATGAATCACTTAAGGTACCGGTACAGTCCGGCTAACCATGAGGTTGAAAGAGAACTTTGATCAATTCTCAACGGGATGAAAATCGGAAAAAATCAGACATGTAGAAGATGCTGAGAAGTGACTTTGTATAATAATGATAATACCAAAGTATTATTACGAAATTAATGAAAAAAGTCATAGTTTAACAAATGGCAACGTAACTTTTTTTTTTATGGAAATGATTCGTCAATTTTTCTGTAGACGAATGATTCCTTTGAGAATTTTGTCTTCTATTTTAAATTGCGGCTTGCATCCTTTATTTTGCCGGAATAATTACAATAAAAAAGAAATCGTTGTCATTATTTGGTCTCTAAAGATATAAAGAGTTTTAACATACGAAAATATTATTCATTTTATTCGTCTTAATCGGTTGCAGCACCTATTTAGTAAAGTGAATTCGGACATAAATCTCATTTTCCTGCTTACGAATATTCTCCGAACATTTGAAACATTGGAATGTTATGTTTCGGGACAGCAGTCCGTGCGGGCAACAAGTGTTCTCGCCTTCACGACTCTTGAGACGGAGAGAAACGTCTTATACTTCGAATCTCACAACGGTGCAGTAGCAGTCTGGCTGCGCTCGATCCTCCTACCCATACATATGCGAATCTTCCGTGAGCGCGAAAGGTGCAAGTAATTTTTCTCGCCACTTCGAGACTCCATGCCGAAAGCACCATGGATGCATATTCCAAAAGAAAAATGCAGTCGCGCAGATGTTCACGGCTTGTTTATGCAGGCCCGGATGTGGGAGAAGAGGAAGGTCTGTTACTTGATTAATATCGATTCTCTTTACGGAAATACAGAATGCAAGAAAATCCCTATATTTTTCTCATGAATCCACGTGGACCCGAGTGCGAATGTGCATCAGAGTAATCGCCTAGAAGTTGATGCGATTACCCGATACAACTGTTCGCCCTCCAGGCAAATCCTCTGCCATGTCCAATAAAGCTTAAACAAGAGGCACACGCTAGATGCGACCTCGCAGCGTGGGTCTTTTTTCTCCATCTCGACATTGCTGACTCGTTTCGTTTCGAGACTCTCGGCCTTGTATTTTATCAGCTCGAAACATTCCGCCCTACCTGTTGAAATGTATCGGATAGAAGAGCGACCTAGAGTAACTATAGTCATCCCTCTTGCGAAGTACTCAAGTCAAAACGGCGCTCAACCGGACGTACTTATTATGCATGCAGGACAATGCATATTCATAGACGAACAGGAGGAAAACAGAATATATTTGCGCTATATACATATATACATATATATATCTATTTTCCTTTTCTTTTGCGATCGATCGTTATGCGACACGTGTACAGCAGGGCCAACATACCACCGACCTCGAACGATCGAGCTTTTCGTGCACAACTTCATTGTGTCGAGCGCAACCGCCACAGGGTTGTAAGCCCCGTACATGTGTCGAATGTATATATAATAACAGCGCGTGCACACGAGCCAACTGGAAAATTCGCCAATTCGTCACTACCCGTAGAACGAGAGTTATCGGGGGAATGACGAGGGAGTACGAGAGAGCAGAGCGTCGATTTTTCAATGCACGGAGTACAGCAGAGCTCCGCGTGCGGTTATCCCGCAGGAATTTGCTGACTCCAAGCAGCGCGTGCAAGGGGGACGAACTATTTTGTGGTCACGCGACATACAGCGGGGCATACAGCGGAGCATACAGCTCTTCCGGTATATCCGTTCCCTCGGGGCCACCGGGTACTCTATTTCATTTTTTTCCGCGCTGTTTATCTCTTTACACCTGTAAGCAACGTTAAATTGGGAGTAATGCTCGGTGAGCCGATACATCGGTCTTGCTTGCATTCGCGCGCTTTTTTTTCTTTCTCTCTCTCTTTCGCTCGGGCTTTCTATACGGCGGCGGACTCAGCTTTTGCCAACTACCAACACCAATGTTGCAGTATAATGCTGATGCGGTACAGAAACTCTCGGATACTCGCTCGTTATATCTTGCCCGCAGAGGCTCGTACGAAAAACTCGATAATTCGTCGACGTCGTTTCGAGTGAACCTCGAGAGCTCAACGTCGAGGCGACGCTGGAACAGAGGCCGCAAATAATCGCGCTGGGTCAAGCGGTCGACAGACGATTTTTCTCAACACTCCTTTCAACGAGCTTAAAGACCGCACGGAATTCCGATATCGCCGCAGGAATTCAGCAAAGCCCGCGCACGGTCGGACTACATCGCAGAATTTTTCTCATTCGTATTTACACCCCCCAGCCGACGACGAAGGCTTCGTTAAACGCAAGTTATTCTACGACGTTGTTATCGAAGCGTTTACATTCGATTCCAGAGCTCAAGACAACTCTCGAAACCGAATTATTTTCTATTCATTGACGATATGTTTTTTTTTATATTTCATTACCATCGTATGCCCTTGCGGGTTTTTACGAACCCTTTTCAACCCCTTTCCCTTTCTGGCACTCCCGACCCGCATTGCACAAAGTCACCTAAATCCCAATGCGTCCGCAGCCGACTTAGCTACACTGTAACGCATTTGCCAGGGATAGGGGCAAACTGCGGAAAACCTAAGCCGGTACAGACGGCCCTGTTCTTTTTGATTCCCGGGTGTATACCCGAAACATACTTAGTGCATACACCAATGTCTCAGAAAAACTGACCTTCCGCTCGACGGTCAAGGCGCCAGCCAGTGTGCGGCTAGGCGGTCACCCATCCAAGTACTGCCCGCAAGCAATTTTGCTTGACTTGAGTAACCACTGAAGCCGCGCACGGACCGCGCATCCACCACTGTCGGTCAATTGTCGCTATATTCATCAACGAAACAAACATTAATTTTCGTTGAAAGTAGTAAAATGTCGCATGAAAAACGCTTCTCATTTACTTCAACGGCCAACGTTAAAAGATCGTGTCCGGCACGCACAAAATTTTTTGAAAATTCCATTACATTCCTTTACGAGAATAATTTTATGTCCGGCGAATATTCATTACATACAGCCCGGGTCGATAAAATCGAACAATGAAATCTATGACATCGATAAACGAGCCGCAATTTTTCCCAGCTATATGAAAATTCCACGGCTCTCTCGGTCGTACCCGTTTCAGCCTCGTTTTTATCCGGCTGACTATCACGACAAGTCCTCGATCTCTCGAAGAATCGCGTCCCGCTGTTTCGAAAGTTCAGCTCGAGGCTCTGTCCCTCTTTTACTCGGTCTTCTGTGGCGCATCTTATTTTGACGCTCGCTCGAACTTCACCCGGCGGCGATTTTACTCGCGCGTCTTTTCCATGCGAGCTTTTCCGTCGGTCTCTCCACTTCGCTCTACATTTTATACGAACGCTCGAATGCCGAGTGTGAAATTGCGGGAGAAAACTGAACGCTCTTTCTCTCTCGTGCGCCGTTACATCCGAGATTTCTCGATCCGCTACGTACATATCCTGCCTACGTGGCAGCGGGAAGGATCGATGCGTTTTACGATTCTCTATCTCGCTCTCATCGCCCCGTTCAGCGGTAGACGAGGGTTGAGGCGAATCGTTCGCAAGAGTAGTCGTCATCATGCGCGAACCTCTCGCATTTCTTTTTTTCTTTCTTTTCCTTTCCAATCCCTTTTTTTCATCTCGCTCGACATACGAAGAGAAAGGTCGTCTGCAGTCATATGGCGTGAAAAGTTACGAGTTGCCAAGAGCGACTTGCAGTAGATCTGCTTCACTCCGGACTAAAACCGACAGCTTTACAAAGGTGGACGATAAAAAAAAGAATTCATTCGAAATTCGCGATAAGTTTGAGGTAAAAGCCATTAATTTATATAGTTGAACTATCGAAACTATCGAAATTCGACAATTTGAAAGACTCGTCGTTTGGGGGAACTGCGTTTATATTGTAACGGGACCGACGTGAACAACGGATTCTATAACGAAAGAGAATGAGGGAGAATCGAGCGAGAGTTAGTCAGCAGCAGTGTGCACGCATGCGAATTATATTCGGAGGTTTGAACGCGTATACTCAAAGTGAAAAGCGTTCTCGATCCACCGATTCGAACTTGCCCCGGTATATCCGAGAGCGCCGATAATTCCAGCAGCGGTAGAGACTCTTTCTCTCGCGCATCGTTAACTCTCGACTGGTTCTGTCTCGCCTCTGTGTGCCGTTTTGTGCGGGGCACGGAGAGCCCAATGTGCAACTTGGAATCGAACAAAATTATAGGGTGTCGTCGCTGGATGTGACGAAGAACAAAATCATATATAAGAGACATTCAAAATAACTCAAAATGACCGACGGTACCGCGACATCGTTTCGTCGTTTCGTTGCATGAATAATCTTCATTTTTTGAATATCCGTTTAACTTTTTTTACCGGTACGTTGGAATAACCTGCGGTTAAAGATCGGGACGGAAAAGAGCCCCTTGGCACTGCGTAAAACGGTCGTAATACAACGAAGCACTTGTAATTACCAACACCGCGGCAATAAAATAACGTGCCATTGGGGAACGGGTGAAATAACAATTACCGTCTCTCTCTCTCTCTTCGCGCTGTTAGTCTTTTACCATTTTCTCGTTCGATTGGTATCGCGTGACTCGAATCGCCAATTCTTTATGCCGGCAGAAAGGAGAACGGAACGGAGAGTCCATACGCAGGTGAATAAAACGGAACCTTTGCGGATTTTTTGCCTCGCCCATAGAGGAGGAGAAAACCTTTTCTGCAGATGGCGCCGAAGAGTCAATAAAGATTTTTTTCTCATCCAAGGCAAATGGAAGTACGAAATACAAGCTCTCGAAGTACTGTAGACTCTCAGAGGTAGAGCTCTGTTGCCTTTGCCACTTTCGACTCGAACAAACAAGCCTGTATATTTAGCTCGGTTAGGGGTGTACATTCACCTGTGTGTGGATTTAATGTATACGCGAGTAGCGGTGGTGGGCCGAGTCCATACACACCGGGTCGGACGTATGTTTATCAGTGGGGTAGGTAGACCGCAGACCCGCTTTCGTCGCGGGTATCGCAAGTTCTCTATACACCTATTTCAAAATACACATAATACGCGGAAACGCACTTCGGCGCTTTTAACTGCTTAACATCGTTTCGAATTTTTCCGGCAATATTGCTCTCAACCACCCATTCTCGTTAACTCGAAGAGCCCTCGACATAATAAAGCGAAGCAAAAAGTCACTGGAACTTTTCCAGTCATCGCCGAGTGGAGCAAAAATGCTCCGAAGTATCAGAAGAACAATTATTATCTCGCGAGCGAGCTTTTTTTCGACGATGTATAAATACGAAATATCCGGAGCACACCGACAAGCGTGTTATTCCACTTTGTCACATGTGCTCCCGCGTGACCTCCGCTTGATGGATGCGTCAGAATCATTGTTCCACTCGAAATAATAATAAAAATAGAATGAAATACACCGAGCGAGAATCGCGGAGCATCAACGGAGCGAAAAATTTGATGGGATAATTGAAACTACCACTTGCGGCCGTCTGCCATGCATATCGTTTACCTGCGACGGACAGTGAAAAACGAAAAAAAAGGCGACAAAACAGCCAACGAAACGAATAAAAAGCGGTCAAGTTGTCATATATTTTTTTTTTCGGGCTCACTGCGCTTATGATTTTTCACTTCCTGTACTCATCAATTGTATACTCGTTTCTCTTTGCAGCTTCGCATTATTTTATCGCTGTTTTTGGGTACGATGCATTTTGGATATTCCGGGATTTGTGCGAATTTTTTATAGTTCGTATCTGCGCGCGTATTAATGATATATGTATTTTTCAGCGTGGGTCGGAGCTCTGAGTGCGGCGGTGTCGCGTGGCTCCGCACCCCTCGTTGTCGGTGCGTGTCGTCGCGGCAGCACGAGAGTCACAGCCGTGATCGGTGGCCTCGTTTTGGCCCTGGCATCTCTATTCACATCGTTCGCTCTTCAGATGCATCAAGTGCTACTCAGGTATACACTGTACATACACCACGTACGTAGGGTATTTCAGCTTCCCGAGAGCAATCGGAATAGTGACGGGCGTGCGGTACTCGTATACAATTATGATAATGACGAAGGCGAGTGGGAAAGAAAAGGAGACTCCACTTCATGCATTACATCCATAATACTCCTCCCTCAGCGCGATCCTTCGTATCTTCTGCAATTTTGCGTCCCATGCTGGCGCGACTTCCCAATAAAATCAACGCATTTTCGAGAAAACAAGCCATTGCGAAAAACGTGATGAACGTCAAAATTTCTGGGTCAAGAGTTTCTAGCGAAGCTCAAGTCTTTCGAGCGCTGTCGCATCTCAACATTGTCGTTAACTTCCCCGAGAATATCGTTGCGACATTGCCATTTGCCGTTCGCTTCGTCGTTATCTTGGAAACAGTTAAAACTGCCAAATTTGTATAACACAGTTTTATTTCTCGCTCGAGTTCTCCCTAATGGTGAATATTTATTTGTTTATCGAATTAATTATTCAGCTCATAATCAACTATTCGGAAAATGTGAAAATTATGTGATAAAAAAAGACTAAATAACTTTGTCTCGGGAGAATCAACATATGGGAATCAGGCTAGTGTTGAAGTGGCCCTAATAACTTCTCGACTGATCGCACATCCGAAATTTTGCTCGGCCGATCGAACATCGCAGGGGGTAGGCGCGGCGACGTCAAGGACCCTTTCATTGCTGCGGTCTTGCGGTTTCTCGGTTCGTCGGTTCTCGTCGAAACGCGAGCATATTCCCTCTTAACGAGATAACACAGAGGATGACCTATCGACGACGAGCTCGCGATTAATTCGATTCTCGAAGAGTCCACCAAGTACTATTCCCTCGCAGTTTGAATCAAGGGGCGAGATGCGCTGCGGTGACTCTGCCCGCAAGTGTTCCTCGCTCCCGAATGTCCCGCGTCGCTATATGATCTCGAACCAAGTCGGCGTCAGCCCTCAGGGCACTCAAACGCCAGTCTAGCTGACTGCTTTGATGCCCTGCACTTGCCGATCCGCCTCTCTTCGTCTATCCGCATACCTCTCTATCCTCTGAAACGTTTATATTTCGTTCCGCGTAGCTTCTACCTCTACCGGGGCTCGCGCGGGCATTTTATGGTGATACATTACCTCGCCGCGAGCGACTGGGACGCAACGCGAAACTCATCTCGTTAGCGAGATGAAGGAAAGGATGAAAATGTATACCGCGAGAGACGGAAAGCGAGAGCCAGCGTCGGGGTTTGCGGTGGCGAGAAAAGCGCAACGGTACACATATAAAACCGGGAATATGGCAGGGATAGAAAAAAAAAAAAAAGAAACACGAATAAGTAGCTAAGGGAGAGGATGGGCGTGCAAAGTGAGCTTGAGCCATCCGAGTCGGCGAGCTACGAGCGCGGGAAGACCAACGAGTCGAGAAAGAAGAATGGATCTCAAGGTTTTCGGGTTTGTGCAAGTCCGGTAAAAGAGAGGATCAGGAGAATAATGGTTACGGGGCACGAGCAAGAAGCGAACCATTTGTATTCCGTGGAAAACGGGCGATGTAGGGAGCGCGCCCCGGTCTATAGTTACAGAGCTCTCGCGCTTTCTTTTCTCTATATTTTACCGTAGCGTGCGCCTGTTACGTCTTTATCGATGGATAAAACGATACCGATACCCATGCGCGCAGGTATACGTTTCACTTTAGTCTGTGCATTACTTCGTCTCGCAGTTTTTTTTCATCGTCGAATAAAGGCCCTCGACTTCGCCGAGACTTAAAGCGAGAAATCGAAAAAAGCTGACAATTTTATTTTATCCTTTGATATTTTTTTTGTCCCCACTCATTCCTCGCTGTTAGCAGTTACTTCGCAACTTCGGACCGCTTTCCTAACGCTTCCTTTTCCTCTTCGCTCGTCTTCGACTTTGCACTTAGCCACGCGCAGAAACTAACCCACTTCACATCCGAGCTCGTCGGCGCGACTATCGTCGTTGTTAACACAAGGCTGGTGCGAGCTTTATACACATTTTCCGTTTTTTTATTTTTGAAAAATGCAACACGCAGCTACGGTCTCGTGCTTGGAGCAGGAGCCGGCCTCGTACGCGAAACGGCGGGACTCGTGCTCGGCCATTATTTCAAGAAACGCCGAGAGTTCGTGGAAATGGTCGTGCAAGCCGGCACTGGAGTGGGAATAGCTCTCTTCAGCGTCTTCTACAAAGAGGCTGTCGGGTAAGTTATTATCATATCTTTCCTATTATACACCAACTGAGACGCGAATAATAACGATTTTTTTGAATCTCTTGTCCGCAACAAAAAGTTTAATGAGTCTCTCGAAACTCGGTAGTTCTAGCAACCGAGTTGAGTAAACCTATAACTAGCCGCAGCGCTGTGAAAAATAATTGAACTATAAGAACTGACAAGTCGAGAATACTAATGAAAAATTAACACAATCAATTTGTTCGTTCAAAGGTAGTTTTTCCATTTAACTGTCCGTTTTTCTGAAACATGATTCTTACCGTGCAATAATGGTATTATTTGATGGGCTGCCGTGATATCTGACACGAATCATAAATATGCTATCGATTGCTCCATTCGTTGCTTATTGACGCAACGCTTTTTCAATGCGCTATATATATTAGCAGTGCCGCGCTCGTGCCACCGAAGGGATTAACTACTGTTCAATGAATTTGGCCGTAGCACGAAAAAGCAGCGATTTCTCACAATGGGCACGACCATCTGTTGTTCCAATACGGTATTTGGAAGCCGCGCTGTGCACGCTTCGATGTCACGAGACTGAAATCAATCGGTCGCATTTTCCGTGTACAAACGCCCAAGATACGATATTTTGGTGTCCGTTACGCGATATGTGAACGACGAGCTTCACGCTCGGCCATTTATGATCATTTCGATCGGCAATCTGTTCTACAACTTGCTACTACACTCCACGAGTGTGATTTAAAACACACTCAATAAAATAGATTTTCTAATGTAATATTATAAAAACCATCAAGTCCTTACAGTATCACGATTTTAAAAAAATGCAGCAAAGGTTTTATGGACTAAAATGCTTTCGAAGCTTTCATTGGAGGAACATTACATTCGCGCCGGTACAAGTACAATCGACTTACATTAGCGTCCAGCTCTACTAAAAAAATCTGTTGAGCTGAACTTTAAACGAGCCTAAAGTTCATGACCAAGGCTAATGGCCCAGTTAAATTTATGCCACCGTTGCTCATATTCCTTTTACGCCGAGGAAAAAAATTGAAAAGGCAATTTTACTACTAGCTACTTCTACCAGTCGTTTCCGTTATAATCGCAAAATTACGTGACAAATATGATAAAACGTTTGCGACACGGTAAATTACGGTAGTCTCATCGTGAAAAAAAAAATATGAAGGGTAATCCGCTTCGCGTAGAAATACAACTTTATTATAATCGTGAAAAGGTAGTTTAAAAATAAAAAGTGCAAGCTCAAGCGAATCGAGGCTGTCTCGAGAGCATCAAGTTTATAAGCTATGATGAATAAGGGCTCGAGGGGAGAGGGCCGAAGTGAGGAGTAGCAGCTATTCTTCACAACTCCCGTTTCGAGACGAGTATTATAGATATCCCGGAAGCTTCGGCTACAAGCTCAAGGGCTCCAAGACGTGATGCGAGCTGCTAACCGCGAAGCTTATCGATAATCTTCGAATATACCGCAACGTCTCGAAGAGTTGCAGCACGAAATTTCATCGAACGGAACACTACGTAGAGTCTGCGGTAGTATGTGTTATATATAGATAGATAGATTGCGGGATAATCTGGCTCCTCTGATCGTTTCCACCCGCGATAATCCCTCACTGAGCTGTCTGTACGATTCGTAATATTGCTACTCTCATTCCCGTCACAATATTTGCCCCGTAACTCACACATAATTCAACGATCATCTATGCGCATTTTTTTCCCTATTCCTTACCTCAAAAATGTTGGATCTTCGTGACTCGCGCGTATCAAACTCTCAGATTGGTTACGAGAGATATTATGAACCGTGGAATATCTCAATATCGATCTACATTCATTAAATGTACCGTGCGCTTGAATTCGTCAGCCGCGAGAATTCTCCAGCGCAACCACCGAAGTTATTCTATTATCGAGGGAGAGGTAGAATTTTCTTACGACTCCGAGCGCGAAGTTCGGGAAGAATCCTCCTCCGCCATGAGACGACTCACGCTTAATTTTCGAGTCAACCCCTCCCGATCACGCTCGGCGTAACTCGTAATTTCGCGGCTCTTGCGTGCGGCGTGATGCAAACTGGGGAGAAAATTTTCGAGCTAAATATTTTTCGATCGAGCGGAAACGGGGAGAGCCCAATAGCGGCTTGAATAATTCCGTGGGATTAAGGGGAACTCTTGCGTGATAATGGAAAATCGAGTTCACAAACTTCAGTACTTCTTAATGCCTCGCAAAACTTCCTGATTTTACCGCGATTCATCTTACAAGATTCTGCATCGTCCGAAACTACCTCCCAGTGCATGAACCATCGGATAGCACCAGTGCGAAATCAGACGATGAGCTGCACGATAATTCGCTAGTGCGGACATTAAGAATTGCTTCGTGAAAATAACCCGAAGATCAGTTTCATATCGCCGATTTGATAGCGGGACTTGTATGAAATAAAACAGTCGAAGACGAAAGTGAATGTGCATTAAGCCAGAGCTTTTTCTCGCCGATATGTCGTGCCGGAAGATCTTTTTCCGGGTATGAGTACGACGTGAGGCGTCGAAGAGGATAGCATCAGGGGGTTGAAATACGTCCGCAGGTTCTGAATAAACGATGAGAGCCGCTCGAGCGTCTCCCCTATTTTTCCCTTTTTCGTATTCCATCGTCGGATTCGACTGGAGCTTTTTCTCCCGTCTCGCTTTTCCCTGTGTGTACCTCGCCGTCGGTGGTTTCTCGACGCTGCCGTGCGGGTCCCGGCGTGTGCTGCGCCGTTCTGAATTATTCGTACGAATTGTTCGTACTCTACCCCCAGCGCCCATATCGAATACTACTGCTGTTGTAGCCAGTCGATGTATATAACGGCCGTTATACGGGCCCGCGAGCACCAGAACGCCGCCACGCTAAATTGAAAGTGATTCGACGGTCTCGCGCGTTACATTAATAACGCTACCGCGAGCTTATGTAACGGATGGCTTGGCGTTGTCGGCGAACCAACCATCGCGCGCCAGTTCTCGCGATATTGATATATATCGATTACGCGATATAGAAAGATCTTCAATGTTATGTGACAATAAATTGGGCATTATGAAGAATATCTATGAAGTTAATAACAAACTATCTGAAAGGCTGCTGAAAAAGTTTGAAAGATGCATAACAATTTTTCATTAATCACGAGGAAGGTATTCAAAGGTTTGCAAAAATCGTTTTTTGACCATCGTGCCAAATATGATGTGCTGGGCGTCGAATGGTTAAGAAAATAAATGTTCTTTTCTCTGATTGTAATATATCTCGTTCGGTAATTAGAAAAAAATATACGGCTCTCACCCACTCGACGGTAGAATGCGCGAATTTACACTCAATCCTTCGCAACACGGTGTATACCTTTCACGCCGGTTATTATTTCCCACGGGATTGCGAAATCGTTCTCGGATCGTAGAACCGACGAAAATCGAGGGCAATAAAGTGTGAAAAGCGATATGAAATGAAAATTTCGCCAAAGGCAACTCGGGAACAATCAACAGAAATATAGGCGGGTAGAGGGTCACGCTGGAGCTAGTTTCAGCTGGGTTAATTGCAAACTAATGAAAGCTGGTACAGGCCAAGAGGTTTCGCGGATTCTGCTGACTCGCAATGTCCTTCCATCGTCATCCACAAATCCGGCCTCTCTCGCGATCTCTTACCTCCGCGAGTAAGCGGAAAATCTTTTTAGACATTTGGAAAATGTTCATGACCTACTTCACCCGTTGAAGGGATCGCGACTATATAACCACACTCGTGAATTCTTCGCGTATAAATCGCGACATTCGACGTGGACTCTACACGAAATTTAGCCCTATGCGAAATTTTTTTCTTCTCACAACCGCACGTTCGGTACGTGATTCTTTCGAACAGTTTCTAACTTATGATCACGACGAGCGATAAGGTCGAAGGTTCGAAAGTGTTTTACAAATAAGCTGTGCGGCCAGTGGGTGGTAGAGTAGGAGGCGGCAATAAAAGGATGCTGTTAGGCGCGCTCGTGTTACATATATAATGCGAGCTCGCGTTCGTTTCCTCGTCAACTCCACGGGAGAATGGAACTTTTTACAACCTCGTTAAAGCACTGCGAGACGCTCATGGCGCTGCCCGCCGATGGATTCTCCGCGTCGCGGTCGTGTCCTTCGGGCTTGTTACGTTGTCCCGTTACACAAGGCATAATTCCCGAATAGGCCATAAACAAAATGTCCGGCATGAAATTTGGAGCTCAAGTGCCGATTCGTACGGTACGAGAAAGGTATAAATATTACAACGCGATTGTATGGGCCGAAGTACATAATGCAGAACGTAATTTACCGTTCGATCGAATTTGTCGGCTAATTACCGTTCTGCCTAATTAATGCTTCAGTACCACGATGGATATTTAATTTTGATTCTCCGCTTATGGACGATCTATTTATGTTATCGTGGTATCATGGCAGCGCGTAAATTCCAATCAAAAGAACCGAGTTGGCGCATAGGCGAAACGGAACGCTATCGGGCATTAACACCTGCAATACGAGAGATAGAAGCTTTTCAAAGCTTTGGAGATGAGCGCGAATTGGATCTATCAGAGAGTCGGGAGAGCATAGAAATGACGACGGATAACGAACGGGCGTATCCGATTGAATGCGGTATCTACAATGATACAGAATGTGAAAATGGCACTGAATAACCAAACATTTTCACAGGGTACCTTTATATGGCAACAAAAATAGTGATTTTGTTCACGGGTGAAGCCAATTCTGTGGAACATCGTCGATCGACAAATGGATAAATGGATTAGTAGGCCATTCGATACAAAATGTTATAAATTGCTCTGCTGAAAAGAGTAAGCTAGTAACAATGAATTTTACGGCGTTTTTCAATTATGCCTCGTAATAATCGATACTCTTCTAAGATGCATAGATTAACTTGTGATCGATCAAATTTCGTGGCTAAAATCATGAATTTTGCAATAAACGAAATAAACCCGCCTGGCCGAGGGATCGCTAAACGTTTGCACCTCAAGTTCCATCATCGCCTATTCTGCTCGCGGCGGTTCAAGTAGTTAAACCCATCCATACGGTTGGACTTCGTGGAGTACGCTCCGAAGGGGTCAGTCCTTCAATGTTAATCCCCCTCTCGAGCGGACGACCGCCGCGGTAACGAGAATATTTATCGCGGCTTTTCGTGAAAGGATTTCCTTGTCGTAAGCCGCACTGTGGCAGCTCTCTCGGGTAGACGCGGGCGTTTATTTATGCTATTTTAATGAATATGGAAAAATCCTTGGTTCGCTCCTGAAAAGCCTGTCTGCGGAATTTTTTTTTCGTCGAGAACTATTTCTTGCTACGCGATCTCGTCGAGAGAAATGCCATAACATCTCTTAATCGGCAAGTCTGACGGCTGGGTGGCTACCTCGATGTCGGACGATTCGAAAAATTGCAATGCAAAAAATATTCACGATGCGACGGGGCGAAAGACTTTTTATTTTCTGCCCTTTTCCCAGGTAAAGAATTTTCATAGCTTTTTCATAGGCAGGCGTTGCACAACTGCATTGCGGCAAACATTTTTATTGCCGCTGAATAATATCTCGGCATATTCCTGCAGCTTCTCGTTCACGCACACAGGTGATGTTAATTCGAATTCATGGATGATGCACATTCTGTACTCTACGTACGCAGAGATATCAGATCCCAAGGATTTATAATTTCCTGGATAGACGAGGAGAGAAACTGTACGTATACCCAGAGCGGCACCAAGTTTCGCTAACTTGCCGCTCAAACGAACTGTGGCGAGGTTATAACTTTACCCCAAGGAGGGTTCATGGCAGAGAAAACGAGAGAGGGGAAATGAGGAGAACGGATGAGTTGCTATCTCGCTGAATGCCGGGGAAAGTGGAACTCGCCCTGGGAACGGGGAGCTTTCTCGATTCTCAAAATTCCCGGACCTAAAATGCAAAGCTACAGAGTGATCGCGCAGGCTTTCAGTAACTATGAACGTCGAAGCAGCTTACCCTGAATTCCCTATTCCTTTCGTATTAAACTGAAAGGAATATCCATCACCATATACATCCCGGTTACTTATTAAAGCCCCGAGCGCAACTTAATAGGCTAATAAGTATTATGAAGTTTTTTTTTTAAGGAAAACATTCCACTTCGACGAATTCGACGAATGCCAAAGATTATTCTCGTTAGTAAAGTCTGAACTTTCAATAGCCTCTTATTTCCGGCGTTAGATCAGCGAAAATACGTTAGTTTTGGTATATTTTTCACAAGCATGGATAAATCTCTTTTGTCTTCGATGTGAAGAACATAGTGTTGATTTTGACCTACGCGGCGACTTTTCCTCGCGGACCAACGTTAAATCTCATGTATGAAAAGCGCGAAAGCGCCTGAACACTTATATTATACACGATATATTGCCAGGTGAAGGAACGCAACGTACAAGTTCGCCGCCCACGCGTCTCTCATCGTTTCGCCGACATACCTGCTGGAAGCTTTCCCCTCATTCAACTTTCTATTCCAACGCACCAGAAAAGCACCAAGAGCTGTTCCACTGGTACACCCCCGACGTCATACATCCAACGAAAAAGCTTTCACCTCGATGAATAGAATTCCCTATACAGATATTTCTATATACATGCATGTATGCATGTGAATATATTATACACGAATATGTGTATGTATAATATTTCGCGGTTTCGCCTCGACCAACGTTAAACGACATATATATTGTATACATCTAAACGGAAAGGTATGAATTTCGACGCAGAGCAGATTTTTGCTCTTGTCGCACTCCGTACATATATGTTTATATGATATGCTCCGCGAATGCCAAACACGATCTCTTCGCGCGGCTCTATTGTCGAAAATTCCGGAATGGAGCTTTTTAATGGGGTAAAAAAAAATCTGCTGTTGGCGCGGGGTCGTTTTTTCCAATGATAAAAAAGTTGACGCGCACAAACGCCCTCACGGCGAGCGCTCCGGCAAGCCGCGAGTCAATTGCCTCGTGTAAGGTTTAATTAATTAATCAACGTACGTTCGATGAATAATGCAATCTGATTGGAGGATTATCGTATGGACGTATTTTGATCGAACGAAAGTTATTACGTATTCATTTCTTTTTGATAATATTCAATGACTTGCCGTGTTCGCAGTAAGCTCGGATGGAAACTGGGCCTCCAGTCGGTCACGGGCGCTCTCTCGTTGGCCTTCTTTCTCGGTTTGATATATCGCAGCGCGGCGCTCTATCATCCCCAGCGCCGAGCGATAGTTCATCTGAAAAATCAACGAAGCAAAGTTAAGGAAAAGAGATCGTCGTCCAAGGCGCCGCGTCAGCCTCTGGTGGATCTCAGCCCGCTGGGATGTCGGCCAGTCAGGATGTTGATGCTCGCCGCTGGTGCGGCCGGCTTTGGTCTTTACACCCCAGCCTTCTATATCGTGAGTATAGCCGCTCGTAGTGCACGATAATTTTTCAATTTTTCAACCACCGCGCATCCCAACCGTGCTGACGGAAAATTCAAAGTTCTCAACTGACTGGTTTGAATTATCGGACCCATTAAGCTTGCGGGAGTTACATTTTAATCTACAAGCGCAAATGTGAGAGGGAAAGAGAGAGGAAGAGCACACAACTCGAAGAATATCTGCGACGTGGCCGACTCTCTCTCTCTCCCTCGATGAAACGGATTACCAATCGATAGAGCCAGGGATTAGGGACGAATATTTAAACGTGACAGATGCCGCTCTGGCACAACGAACCCTGCGCAGTTACGAGAGCTTATTCCGCTTTTAAAAATTTTCATCACGATTTTTTACATTTTTTAAAATCAAATTTCCGTGTCAGTATTAATATTTACATGCGGAGAATTTTAGCTGTTCAATTTTCTAGCGCGGAGAAAGCAATATTTTTTTTATACCTCAGTAAATCACTGGGAAAGTCGTATGAAGTTTTCGAAGAATCGATACTCCAGTATTGTTTTTTATTATTCTCTCACTATCGTCCTCTTTATCGTATTTATTTGTTATTATTATTATTTTGGCTTTGGCTCTTTCTTTGTAGGTTGCAGGAGCTTTGTTTTTCACCGTGTAAAGATTAAAACCGGAACGGTGTATGAAGTAAAATATGGTAAACACACACCCGTCGACAGGATAATAAGGAAACTAAAAAAAAAGAATAATAATCCACTCGACGACGTGATGGAACAATGGCTGCAAACTGCGATGTGTATTAAAAATTCCGTGCGCAAAATACCGTGATTAAAGTTTTCCGGCAGGCGGATGAATGAAGATGACGTCTAAGGTGACACGACCGAGAATGCTCTCCGGTGAAAAAATTATGATAAAAAACTGCACAGCCTATATAATGTGGAATGTTTGTATGAATTAGAAATCTTTGCACGGACAGAAGATCAACGCCAGTCACGTACAGGCATCTTTGTGTCCGACCCTTTTTTTTTTCAAAATCAGAATAAAATTTCAAGATTTACTAATAAAAAATTCTATCAGTCAACCATTCCGTCCATACAGACCGAAAAAAATTTCGCAAATTTTGGAGCCAGTGAGGTTTAGTTTGCGGTTTTATGTTTTATAATTCGGGCTCGCTGGCTGCATGTCACAGACGGATAATTTGCCTCGTATTAAGGTGAAGAGCATAACGCCTTTTTTTCGGGGATCAAGAATTACGATGTGTAATTACTTACGCACAGCTCTAGTGGTTGCAAAGAAGAACATTCTCCGGATTCGGATAACGAAACAAAATTTGATATCTAGCGTTATAACATACGTTATGTTTTTTCTATCTTTGGTCAAGATGTCGATAGAAGCCCATAATAGCAAGCTCGGTAATCCAAGCTGATAATATGCTCAGCCGCACGGCTAATTGGGCGGTCACCTTTCGTATAATATACGAGCTCGTTCGGTGGTATTTTGCTAGTCGTCGGGATATTCGAGAGAACTCGGTGTGCCGACGTAGCGATATTCTACACTTCCTACCGGGTCAACACCAAGACCGGTAACCGGGGATGGTCGGCGATACGTTATAATCCCACTGACTGCTTCCGCATTGTAGACCGTAGCCGGGGCGAGCGGGGATTCCGGTATCGTTGTACACTCGAACGTATGTAATTGGAAGCTCGGAAGCTTTCCGTTTTTGCCCGCGATAAAAATAATGGGCGGATATCGAAATTTTTTTCCCACATCGCGCCATTCATCTCGATAATAATTATAAAAGGTAATTATAAATACCAATTTCCTTTCGTTTCGATGATTTTCAGGCAATGCAAGGATACCAGGAGGGACTGGAAGCTAGCGCTCTCGTCCTGTTGCAGACTTGTTTGGGTCTAGCCGCGGCTCTCGGTTGCGCTGCTTGGGGTTTAGTTACAGCCAGACCCTCCGCACAGTGCCTCGTGTCCAGGCAATATCTCTGTCAAGCAGCGCTTCTAGGAGTTGGTCAGTAAACACAGCAGGCTTCAGAGAGCACTCTAGTAATCCTGCTTTCTCCCACTGTTTCTCTCGTCTCCCTTACGTGTACATACGTATAGTATGGCATAAACTTCTCGGCATAGTGTTTCTTTCTATATATGTGTAGGTATATATCCATATATACATGTATGTACGAACGTGTAGCCACATGGTACGTGTACCATGCCGGTAAGTTCATACGTGTAACATAGCGACCATTGGATGCTACACGTTCCGGAGTGGGTATATCCCCGAGCTGCTAGACACGAAATCCACGAGCATGTACCACTTCGACATGCGGAATTGGAGAGAAGGAGAAGTAGAGAGAAATTGGCCGGGATATTACCGTGGATGAGCTCGGAAGAGAGACCGTTTCGAGAATTTCCTTCCAACTGTGCTTCACCGACGATCCTTACAGCCTTGTAAAATATACATTCGAACATTATCCCTCAAAATCTCGTTTGCAGCATCTGTTACCCATTTACCTGCCGTCTACCCGTCGACGATAAAAACAAAAGATATATGTACATCGTGTCTGCGTCATCTCGGCATGAAGTTTACACGATATACTTGAGAATAGAAAAAAATCACTACCGTACAAGCAACACGTGCGGCTCGGATTTTTTACGGTGATATCATTGAAATTGTCATACAAGCTTTGATTTGAAATGGGTCGAAATTTGAATACAAATAGTTTGAAGATGAAGCACGGATAGATGAAAATTAACATTTTTTTCAATTCGCATGGTCAATCATTGTTATGATAACAAACTGATAACCGTCGGAGTGTCTTACTCATTTTTCTTAGTCAATACTTTCCGTACGAGAACGTTAAGATATCCGAATAATAGCAGTAGGAATATTTGCCATCAATCATTTTTATCTCTTTAGATGTTGTATTTCAAGGTCAGCGTACGAACTTTTTCAGCATTTTTTTTACCAACCTCAACGAATCTCCGGATTCGTTGATCGCTAAAGTTACACGTCGAACGAGAACTTCAGTTGCTCGAAGTGCGAACTTCGGCCGTTAACTCCGAACGGATGATTCTACCTGGAGTATCTTCGAAAGAGATTCAAGGGTGCGTTATCACGTCTCGTGTGTTTCAGCGAATATTCGGACATTCTTTTGGCAATAAACGGATTTACAGGGACGAAGTTCGTTGCACCATTGAACTTGAAAAAATGTGCTTTTGAGAAAACATTTTGGTATTCATCAAGGATCAATTTTCGATTGAAAATAAGGAAAATACTTTTTCAATTTCAAGACCCAATGACAATGACAATCTTAACAATGAAGCTATTGGATCAAAAATTTAATCTCGTTCGGTAGTTAGTGAAGTTAGATGTCGTTGTGTCGACGTAGACAACGGCAAGACTAAACTGTAATTGCCGCGACGCTCTTACTGAGAATGTCCGTGCCAAGCATCGCGATGACGTTGAACGAGAAGTCTCGTTTGCGAAGAAATTGTCGCCTGGGGCGTCGAACATGATTCCAACGAAGTCTATGTGTGTATACGTGTGTACATCGACACACGTACAAGTCCGCCGAATTATAGTGATAGCAGAGGAAGATCCTTAGTTCTCGCGAAATCCATGCAAACCCGCGTCCATTAAATCTGCTGCGATTCGTTTGCCGTGCACTCACGGAGAGAATAGCCTCGGACCGACTGTCTTCGTGACTTTAAATTGCGAGAGGGCGGCTCGTAGCTGACCTCGCTCGTTGATCCTTCACGCTTCGTATTCGTACACGTCAGTGTGACACCCTACTGATATTCAGACCGAATCTAACGCTTCACCTGTTTCACTGTAAAGCCAGCTGCGCTCGCTCAGCAGCAATTCATCCAACAGCTTGGATCCAGCACCGGCCCATAAAAATTAATCGCTTAATTCTACAGAAGCTAAATTAATATAATGTATACTATGTATATTTTATGTATGGTATTATATATATGATACTAGGGTTTTGCAGGGCTCGCGCGCTCGCAGCTATCCAAAAAAATCGACTGAGATATCTCCCAATATGTATAAAGATTTTGCAGCTGCCACCCCTTGCCAAAAAAAGAGACTTGGAATATTCCAGACAATGGATGACAGAAGGGACTTAGAATTTTTCGAGCTGAGGCCCGGAGCGACTTTAACCCCATCGAGACATTATCCACTCTGTTATTTCATCATCCATCTGACATTAGCCATTCCCTGATCTTAGCCACACCGAGGCATATGACGTCTATCCTACTGAGAAAATATACTATGAATTTGATAAGAAGGGCGCGAAAGAAAATATTTCGTGATTGCTTCTAACGTGGAGCTACACGCGATATCGTGCAACAACATATCGACTGTCGAGAAACATGTGGGCGCGAAGCAACGCCATTTACCATGTGAAACGACGCGGGATACACCGCTCCGTTTCTCAGCGTTGTGTGACGGAAAAATAAACCGGGAAAAAGAGATCGAGCGAGCGGCGTAGAAAGAAGCAAAGGGTAAACAGAGTGAGAAAAGCGACCGCTGAAAGAGAACACGAGCGCAAGGAGATAGAAAAGTAAAAAAAAAACGTATGTGGAAACACCGAGCGCGCATTTCGCGCGTGGTTCGAACGTTGTAGAGTACACAACTTCAAAAGAGCGGTGGGGATAGAGGGTGCGAGAAAAAGTCACGGAGGGTGCGCAGGGTGAGAGGAAAGCTAAGAGCGTGTCTCGTCTGAATACCTGTCGCGCGTTTAAAAATTCTAGTACGAGATAGAGATATGAGCTCGTGGCGTCTCGCGACACACAGGGCTCTCTAGCCATTTTTTTTTGCTTTCGCTATAACGTCGCACACACGGCCATAAGCGTGCGGTTTCTCAATGAAGACGACGACGACGTCGGGAGCATCCCCTGAGGCAACGTTCGTCGAGCCGGTAGCCGCGACCATTTGCATTTTTAATTCGTCCATCGCTTCAGCGGCGACCGTGGCAATGCCTCGGGAACGTTTCATTCTTTTTCATCCTACGGTTAGTGACCGAAGCTTCGACGAGACGTAGAAGCTTTCGCGGGTGAAGCGCACATGTTCGCGGTCGAAAAAAAGCTCGACGGAGAGATTCATAATTTTTGCGACTACGGACAGACGATATGAGTCCTAGCGCGGCGAATTCTCGTCAAAGAGAGACAACGGTTATAATGACGAGAGCTTTTCCGGCGAAGAGAAGAAGAGGCGTATGAAATATCAATAAGGTTCGAGGAATAATTTTTTTCACAGCCGTTGCTCAGGTGGCTCTCGGGAGCGTCGAGGGATACCAGGGCCTCGTGCTCGCTTCCGGTCTGTACGGGGCGTCGCTGGGCGGTGCTCTCTATTCCTTGAAGATGCTCGCGCTCGAGAGGCTCAGGGCGAGGCACTTTGCGAGATCTTGGGCACTCGTACAGGCGGCCGAAGCTCTGCCTATCCTTCTTGGAGTTCCTCTTACCGGTATGTACGGCAAAAAAAATAATAATAAATTAATAGGATTCAACGATGCGTTAAACTAGACTTCCGGGTTTTGAGGTAATCGAGCGCAAATTGCTTGTGAAGAGTCAAGAGTGAGAGTTTCGTCTCGCGGTGAGACGTGAATTGAACGAAAGCGCGTGAAAGTTACACGATATTCGAGCTCCGCGCATTATTCTCATGCTGATACTCGGATGAGTGTACCGATGCGGAAATAAGAGCGGAATTAACGAATATATACCTGGAAGTCGCACAGTCAATTGGCAGAGCGAATCACGCGAACCGAGCAACCACACAGATGATATATTGTTTTTCTCTCGTAAAAAATGTACAATGGAGTCTTTTATGACGAAATATCGCTAATGCGGTGAAAGAGGGAAAATGTTCTAACAAAAGTGTTTCGTAACCATTCGTTAGCAATTTCGCGATATCATTAATGATCATCCGTTACCGTACCGTGCTGCACCGTGCAGGCGGCATACGAGAGGCAGAACTCTCGATGACGCTCTCATTCAGCCCCGAGGAGTCGCCTCGCAACAGCTTCTGCATCCGCAAACAATTATCGACGCAATAGACGGCAAATGCAAGAGAACGCGGTCGCCGGCAACACGTCAGCATGTATATACGGGCGCATCGCGTGGGTTTTGTCATCGGTCCGAAAGAACACACGTGTTATATACCTTCATGAACGGATTCTCCTTCATGACATTGAACCTATACGAAAATAGATATCGATCATCGCGAATGTGAAAAAAAAAATCCGGAAATTGTAAGCTTCAATGTTGCTCACCGGGAGAATGATGAAAAGAAAATGCGAGCAAAATTTTTCACCTCTCGCGCACATTTCAAACTTGATATTCAAAATGTACTGCAACTGATTGGGCGATTTTTCCGCAGGTATTTCCAATTATGAGAATTCACGGAAAAGCCTTGAATTTCCGTCCTAATAACATGTTAGTAAATTTCTGTGAGATGCTCGCAGGATAAACGCCTTTTGTTATCAATTTTTTTTAAATACCAACCCAATATTAGAGATTTATATAACTTCCAGACAATGTGTTGATTATTTGATTTACCAGCAAATTAAAAAAACCGCCGCGTTCCGTCATTACCTCGAGTAACCCATACATGGTTTATGGACTCCATTCGATTGTTCACTTTACCCAGGAACCACGAGCGTTATCGGGAATAATCGAGCCGGATTCTCGGGTTAATAAACGTAATAGAGAAAAACCTCGAAAATTGTATAACTTTTTTCGTAGCTTCTTTCGTAGCTTTTTTTGGCACTAATTATGTTTTCTTTTCTTTTTTTTTCCCACGAAGGTTACATGAACGCGAGAAGTCCACGAATCGGTTACTACGTGTGCACATTGAGTTCCTTGTGCGGTGCTGCACTCCTCTTTCTCGTCGGTTGGGGACGCCAGCCGACGTCGCCGATACTCGGCGGTTCCAGGCTGTCGCACGTGGGACCATTGCCGCCGCCGTGTGCCTGTCCACCGCCTCCGAGGCCGAGATTACCAAAGTCACAATCGCTTCACGTGCCTCTGGACGTCGAGCAGGAGATGAGGGAACAAGAGGTCGAGCGTCATCTGCGCTCCACCGAACACTATTATCAACCGACGAATTACTATCAGCACGCCCCTCTAAGGCCGAGCAAGAGCGTTCCCGAGGGTCTCGGCCACCAGGACTCATTCCGGTCCAGCAGCACGAGACCACGACGGTACCGGGACGTCACTGTCATCGAGCAAATCACTACTAGCGTTTAAATCTCGGTATTGCAAACGAAAAGGAAAAAAAAAACATATTTCTGTCCTTAATTTCAATTGTTCTATCTCAGTATTGTACCGCACAAAGAAAGACCGGAAATTCTCTAAGATCGATGTATATTCATTAGAAATAATTGTACCTCGCGAATTATTGCCACGGAAAACGAGAGGCGAGAATCAACTGTTTTTTTTCCTTCCTCGCCGTAGGCAAGGAGAGGCGCGATTAGTATGCAAATTCCTACTCCGTATTGCACGCTACAAAGGAAAAGAACAACAAAAACCTCAGGTTTAATGTTTCCGAGAAGCGCGATTCTCAAAGTATTCGACATCTAGAAGACAATTTTTACCTATCGAAAGTTTGTTACGTTGCTTCGTTAGAGTTTAGAACGATTTATATTGTATCGACGATGATATTATAATAGCGTTGTAGAGAGATATTGAAGGAGCTGGACTCCGATCATTGTGATTCTTTGGGAATTTCTATGACGATGAGATAATGAGGAAAAAAAATATGAACGATCATGTACAGTTGTTGTGAAAATTTATCGGGTAAATTATCACCGACGAATGAATGTTGGGATTTGCGATCGTGCGTCTCAATTAGAATCGCTATTCTCCGTCTCTCTGCCGCGGGAAAAAGAGTGGGGGGAGGAGGTGCAATCAATGTAATTAACGCTCGAATGAAAGTGATTACGACACGAGAGCGCGCGATACAATCAAGAGAGGGAGAGGGCGAGAGAGCAGAGATTATTTGTTCAGAGGTGCTTCCCTCGCAACGAGAGACAATGGGTACGAAAGTAAAACGTGCGAACATCTCTCGCGGTTGTTTAGGTGTGTAAATATATGTATACACACATAGGATAAGTATTGGTGTAGAGGCTCACGTACCGCAGTCGAGATTGTTATCGGATGTTTCCTTTCTCCATGGCCGACCTCGAGACCAATTCGCTTTGATAATTTAAAGAAATTTTCTGGCTAATGAAACGGGAGAGCCGCGAGTACGTAATTTTCAACCAAGAACCTAGTCAGCGCAATGAATATTTAAAAAAAACGGGACGTTCAATTGCGCTCATACATTTTTTTTTTTTAATTAATAATGCGATATTTCAATTAAACGCTGCAATTTTATATTTATGAATGCCCGGAAAAATGAGATAATAATATTCGCAAATTCATATGAGAGTTAACATTTCGGAATTATTGGCCGTAGCACTTTTTTTATTTCACGAATTTCAAGATTAAAGAAGGCAAAAGTTTCAGCCGGCAAAATTTCTCGAAAGAACCGAACGTAAGCATTGGCTCAAAAATTGAACGTTTCCCGACTCAAAAGGCAGATGAGTTTTTGCCGAAAATAATGTTTGTTCAGTTTTTAGCTTCGAGCGAAACAAATTTTTTTATTCCTTCAGGTCTGAGAGACTCTGTGCGCGAATGAGAATATTGCAAAAATGCATGTACCTCCCCTATCGACGTTTGAATATCTAATCCGACGGCTATTATATTCAAAGTAACGATGAATATGCATTCGCGTATCGTAAACCAGGATCGAATGGGTCTCGGGAAAGCCCGTCGAAGGGTTCGAAACGCTCGTTATCACGTTTCGTTAACACTGGAGTTAATCGTTCGCGTCATCGACGCACTCGTGGCGATAGCGCGGAATATGGAAGAAAAGCCGAGGGGGTTAAAATCGATTCTTCGTGGGTGGCGACGAGAACGAGTGCCGATCGACGACGGCGACAACGTTGTATACAATGAAGAATAATCGACGGCAGAAGCGTCGCATAGCTGAAGCATCGGGCTTTTCGAATGAGTTTTTCGCGAGAGTATGCGCGAGCGTGTGTGCGAGTGTAAAACTGCCCAAAGTGACACATTAGAATAGACAAGAATTTTCGTAAAGCTATTAATAGTCGAGAGAATCAACAACGGCGCCCCCTCCGATTGTGTTCTTATTGTCTAATCTTTCTCTCACGTTAGACGTTGTATAACTGTGGATATAACGGCGCCATAAAGAAAATTGCCGACTGAACAATCAAATACGCGTAGATTTTTCTCGATGAGTACGCCCGACCACGTTACAGCACTCCAATCGATTTTACTGCCGCTCTCGGATGCTATACCGAAATCTCTGAGATATATCTTAGCGTTAATTTAAAAAAAACTCGTTTGGATTAAGAAAAAAACGCGACCGAAAAAAATCGTCAAGGACGTTGAAAAATTTTTGAAAAAAATTAATGATAGCGTAAGCGTAACTTGTTGAAGAAGACGTAGCGGCTGTTCGACCAACGTTTGTAACTCATTCGAATTTCATATTGAAATCATATTGATAAGGGATATTGTCGCGAATAAAAAAAAAAAGAACAATCGACATTCTTTGAACATGGAAAATAACATAGCGCACATTAGGCCAAGCTACAATGAGACAAGGGATCAACTGCGCGACTGAAATTTTCATTCCGATTATTGTAACATACGAGACGAACAATTGTGAAAAAAATATAGATTGTAATTATGAATTAACGTGTAACGAGAAACTCTCAGTCCTGTATCGTCAATTTTTAGCTACCGTATCACCGATGAATTTAACCGTTGCTATCGGGCACTCGGTCGATCGTATATCGTAAGAAAAAAAGTCATCGCAAGCTCTTTACGTAGCTCGTAGAGATAGTTTCCGAAGCGCGAACGCGTGTGGCCGATGAGAAACGAACCGAGAACGAATTTTCTCGCAAGCCGCGTCGAAGCGCCGTCGATTAGAAATGGTCAGCGTCACACTCCGCGAACGTGATCGGCTTCGTTTAATTTTCTTCCTCCCACTTTTTCTTTTTTCTTATCCGCTCAACGATTCTCCAGCCGCCGTCGTCATCGATAATCCTCCCACGCGTCAAATCCAAATGTCTGGTCGCCGAAGCGACAATCCTTTCGCAACGACCAGCGAAAACTGTGAACTATATAGCCAAGCGATCGAACCATTACGCGGAAATGTAAACAGCTCGAATAATCGTGATCGGTGCTCCATTGTGTGCGATTTCGAGAAAACAAGAAAGGGGACAGAGACCCGGATTCGTACGAAAGTGCGCTTACCGCAAATTTAAGCGTCGACGGCTATATGTACGATGAATCATAATCCAACGATAATGAGAATCGTTAATGAGATTTGAAAAAGAAATCAATAAATAACATAAACAAAAGCGGTCAAAACCGTCGAGGGTGTTTCGGAGAATTTTTTAAAGATTTTATAAACGATTCTATATCGACGTAGAGATCGTAGCAGGACCAATGTAATCTTTTGTCGGCAGCGTTAAGACTCTTCATTATGAACACTTTTAGCATTTACTATTATATATAAATATATATATATACACACACAGCTTGGTTATACGTATATATATATACTCCAACGCAGAATGAGAGTCGATCAGGCAGCTAGAAGACTGCTGTTCGTTAATTCATTCGCAGAAGTACGAAAGGTACGTAGAAGACTGGCGAGTGTATATATTTTTTCCGCTTGCGTGTGTAAATAGCGAAATCGGTAAAAATAAGCCTCTCGCGAAATTGCAAGGCAATGACCGAAGAATAAATTGTGTACGACAAAACTGTTTATCGAGCACAAGGCCCGATTCCTTTTTTATCTTCGGCATTATCACTGCTCGTGGTGAATAGGAAATTAATTTTAAAAAGTTGTTCTCACCTACGCGGCACGAAACCGTCTTTGTGAAGATGAATTTTTTTTATCACCTTTATTGTCGATATTCAATTGCGTTGTCTGGGATCCGTTTGCAAAGAAAAATTGGAAGACGAAAATATAATCTAGAACAATGCGGAAACAAATTTCGTTCCTATAATTTCGTCTTCTGAATTTTTTTGTTCTTTCGCAAGAGACGAGACGGTCTGTACTTCGAGCGTGTACTATAAATATATTCGACAATGTATCAATCCTGTAAATAAATTATTATTTTCAAAGTTACATCCTTCATCGAATGAACGACGAATTGTTTGTAAGAAAGAAAATATACGATTCAGTTTCCCGACGAAGCTTCGAGCGCGATAAGCCTGAACGAGCCGAAGAAACGTTCCGGTAATCGATTAGAAAGCCAAGAAAATTTCACGCTTCGCCGTTCAAGCCCAATTCGTGTATACCGCTATGTAAACACCTCGAATAATCACGTTTTCCATGAATATATATAACGCTGTACCGAGACTTTCGTGAATTACGAACGGTGCCTCCATCTCCTACTCCGTTCGGCGTACCGCGTGTTCATTCATAAAATCCGAGCGAGAGCTGAGTTGGGAACGTGGAGTCGCGCGCACGTCGTCTCGTAGAGGGGTTAGTTCGATGTTCAAACCCGACCCTGGCGGCAGCGAGAGGCGCTGCTCGAGTGGCGGGAAAATTAGAACACAGTTTTTCGCTCCTTCAATCAACGGATCGAAGAATAAGGAACCGAACAATGCTCGATTATGAAAGAACAATTAGTTCTTCATATTCCTGACTGAATAAATGAAGAAAAAATAACAAAATCTCATGATCGAAAATTCGAATTATTGAGGTTTGAATCACGACGACCCGGCGGCGCTCTTTCATCTGCCTCCGTGGCTCTCAACGCGAGTCTCTCTCTATTTTTCCTAAATCTCCGCTCGTCGCTTCGACCTCGAACTATCCGATACATTTGGTCCGTCGAGTTTCTCTCTCGAAGCTCGATCTTATCGACACAGTTTCACCCCCAGGGGTCGACGCGACGAGAAAATCGTTGATACTACATGAGTACGGGCCACAGGGTTTACTCTATCGATGGTCGGAACTGTTTCCCTGCCCCGCGATTGTCGTTCGGTGCAGTTGAGCACGAGCAGCAGAATCAGCCGGATTCCCGGTTGCTCCGACACAAGTAACCTACGAACAGGTGTCCCCACCTAAAATCCTCTGTGATAGTTAATTCTCTCTTTCTCTCGTAACGCACAGCATGGACGCTCGTCTATTCGCGCATACGGCAAGCGTTCGGCATTAGAATCCGTGAGTGGGGGAAGGAAGATTGGTTTCGTGGCGTGCAAAGGAAGCGACCAACGACAAATGTTCGAACGGGCCACACGTACGTGAACTGTCGCAATATGTACACCTGCTGGAGACGCGATATCGTACAATATTTTCGTCGTCGTCTCGGTCCCTTGACTGTACGTCAGTAGGTCACATTAGGTGTGTATCGATGGCATTCGACGTTGGTATCGTCGTCGAAAAATCATACCCAATCGTCGTCGGGATCGTGTTCGTGACGTTCGGCAATGTGTTAAAAGCTAAATATGCGGTTGTGGGCAAGTAAGCCAACTAAGAGATCAGCAGTAAGACAGCAACAGCAGCGGCAGCATCACTAACACAACGTGAGTCTCGAGACTAACGATTGATAATAAAATAATAAATAATTAGAAAAAAAATGTGCACGTCTGAAACGGAGTTAAAAAAAAAAAAAGTATACAAAAATCGGTGAAAAGTGTCGATAAGTGCGATTCTCTAATAGACGAGATTTCATTCGAAAAAATTTCATGAAATTTTTCACTCGAAATTTTATAATCAGAGTGCCATATTACTGGATTTTTTTTTATTCATTCTTTTACTTCGCATTTTACCAATACTTCTGAGTGTAGCTTTGATAATTCGTGAAAACGGCTTCAATCGTTATTCTATTCACTTTTTCCCCCCTGCCCCCCCTATAGTTATCGTTCGCTCGCTCTCGTGCACCTGGCCGCGAGCTCTATCATCCGCGAGCGCGCTCACTCCTTCCCTCGTGTACACAGGTTTATCCTGCATACGTGGTGTATCTATATGTATATATACGTGGCCGCTTTCGACACTGCGCGAGGTGCATCCTCGTGAGGAACACTGAGAGACGGAGAGAACCGGCGCATCACCACATAGCCAACGGGCTCTAAAGCGGTTTCATCGTGTCTGTATCCACCTCGCCGGTTTTGTTGCTAACAGGATGTACCAGTGAATGACCGGCTTCGTAATTTCTCATCGATATTTCTTGAAATTTATTCCTCGACCTTTAACGCTAATTCAAGAAATATAAGATAACGCAATCTGTTTATTTTGATTGATGATTGAGGAACAGTTAATGGAATGCCCGAATTTTTTCGTTAGGAAAAAATAGTTATTTTCAAGCGGTCATTCAATGGGGCATCATAGATTGTTCTTTTTTTTCTCGTGTATCGAGGCAACTACGAAAGAGGAGCCCGCGCGCGCACAGTGAACTCTCACTCGTTCGTTCGGCATGGCTCCACGTCAACCGTGAGATACGAGACAGTGGCCAGGCACCTACTTTCGTGAAAGTGGTCTCTGCCCCCCCTCTTTTCCCTTTGCTTCTTCTATGTACGTCGTTACCCACTAGCGTATCGTGTATCCCAATTTATGTGCTCATCCTCTCAACGTTTGCCCAACAAAGGTGCGGAGCGACCTCGGCGAAGCTCGTTCACTCGTGACCTACGTGTAGAAAAGTGTCTATCTTTATGGCCACTTTGCCCCAACCGCTAAACCAGCTGTTCAAAACTGTATTAACGAATAGAAGAATAGAAACGAACAAAAAAAAATTGAGTGACCATAACGAGAAATAACATTTACAGTGTCCGATTCGTCATCCGGAGCTCCAACTATCGCGATCGCGGTATTCGAGCGTGTGCGCTTACTCGTAAGTGTTATATGTACCGCCGAACTCCTTCGCCGCCGGCGGGAACCGGTTAGCGATTCTACACGGGGAACCTCGTGTGGCACGAAATTCCTTTGCGGCAATCGCGTTGTTGGCCAGATAAACGGAGATGAGAATAACGAATTTTTGTAAGGTCTGCGGCTACGTTTCTCTCTTGGTCGCTGAATCGTGCGGTAGAGATCGGCATTTTTCTTCATTAAAAATCAAAATAATCAGTCTAGAGTATTCACGTGGTTTGATATCGGGCACAGTAAATCGCAACATTTTCCTGATGAGCCACGCGAGTCGACATCCGGGCGATAAGAAAATACATGGAGAATGGCATGAGAAAAAATAGTTTGATGCTTTCGTAAACGTCATATTTTTTCTATCCATTCAAGTACTGTATTATCTAAACTGAGCAATGGGACGATATTAAGTTTAGACATCGTAGAATTGTCGATAAACTGTAAGCTCCATTTTGAAAAGGGATTAAGCGAGTTTGAAATGATTGCAAACAGGAACGGCAGCGACGAGTCTAATCGTAAATGGCCGTACGTTTGCCTCAAATGAAACGGCAAAATTGATTTGAGATACTTCTAGACTTGCGAAGGATTGATCGGTGCTTCACTTGATTATTTGGACCTTTGATTGCCCGACATCATTTGGATACATGCGAAAGTGTTATAGTCGCGCTTGACGCAGAGGCCACCCTGTTTCTTCGTCGTTCGCGCGGCTCGTGTTTCCCATCGACTTTTCTCTCGCGTAATAATAATCTTCCTCTGACATTTCGCGCTCGTTACACTGGATATAACGACTCCGCGCCATGTGGCAGGCCTCCGGCTTAACGGATCCGGTCGCGATGCGCTTCGGTATATACGTGTCAGGGTCTTTACATCGGCGTCAGAACGCGGACCATTCGTGTAGCAGTATCGCGAAAAATATATCGTAGACATAATCGCCGGTAGCTAGGTAATGCCTAGCACCGAAACCATTTGATTTGCCCTGCGATTAGAGCGCTGACGCGCGTCAACCGGATCGTGATTCGCGACGCTGACCGCCGCTCTACAGCCGCTTCGATAACGTTCATGTAAGCCGCGAGCTCGAATTATGCTGAATTTCATTAAAACGCAACACAAAGCAACGCGTTTCTCTCGAAGCCTCTCGCCTCGAGCTCCGTAATAAAGTTATTAATTAATTTCATATTGAAAAATAAAAACGGCATCATTCATATTCATTTATGCAATTTTCCCGTATGCAAATAATATTTGGTTTCGCATACGATTGTCCGCTATCTCGGCGTTTGTTTTCCAACTCGAATTATTCGCGGTCCGTTTCGCTCTCTCGTACGCCGTTCGAATTTTTATCAATGCCTTTGGCCCCGCGTGACTCTCGGCTATGCGAAAGACAATGATAATAACGTAGCGCGGAGTAGCAGTTGACTGCTCTCCTCATTCCACGAACTTTTATATACCTTCTCGCACGCGTTTCTCGCGGAATGCCGTTGTGTGTGCCGCCCGACGACGACGAAGAGCGTAGAAGCGGTTTGAAGGATTCATTCGCTGGCGTCGAGGGCAGCTCGCTGTGACGAGGGGATTCTTTCTTTTATTTTTCCTTTTCGCTTCTATCGCTCGCCTCTCCCGTTCACCGTTTTCTCTTCATTCCACGTACGCGTTAGCGTTCGCGTTGTATATTGTACACGCTTCTTCGCGGCGACTCTCTTCTCACGCGTACTCGCGCGACCGCATTGCAATGGATATAAAGCGTTAATGTACTGTAATAAGCACGAGAGTCGTAACGGGGAACGGAAAAAGAGTGGCTTATTATACTATATACCGGTGTCTTAACGGCGATGCTTGTTTCTTATTTCGTCGCGCGGCCGAGGAGTAATTCAAATTGCCGAGTTCCGCGAAGTGTACGAATGCAAAAATTTCGCGTTCTATCGCGGATAGACGCGAAACGATTATTAAAAACGATGATGGCCAAAAGTGCGAAAGCGTTCATTCACTTGCAAGCGGTGCAACGGCGCGACGATCTGGATTAACCAAACAGTCCGCTTTCGCGAGTTTCTCGATTCCTAACGAACTCAGTGATGTAATTTTACAAGAACACGAAAGAGCTGTGAAAAAAAATCGTTCTTTCATAAAGTTCGCAAAATGGACTTTTTGCGCTGATTGTACAGTCGGGAAACGTTGATGGAAAAATTCGAGAAATAAAGTCGGAAAGTTACTTCAAATTACCATTTCTGTGATGGTATAAAAAAAAAAGAAAAATCGTGAACGTCCGTACTGGTACGACAGAGCAAAGGAAACTAAACGCCGTCACTTGTTTGCAGGAAAAACGTCTGCTTAATATGATAAATCTTTGCAAAGTAAATTGCAACGTATTTTCATTATTGCATAAAATGGGAAAAAACTCTAATACCGCATCGCGAATGCGGCGATGTTATTTCAATTTTGTATTAATTCGGGGCATTTTAAAACATACACAATAATCAATTCCAACAGTCTATTGTTGAAGAGAAACGACAGAAAAAAGGGTCAATTCGCCAAAACAAACGCTTCCAGCCCTGCTAATAAATTTCGCTCGCGTTCACACAGAAACGTTACTGAATTTCGCCGTTAACGGTACCGCGCGCACTCTTGAATTTTTTATCTTTCGCAAAACGATCGCTTTGATCGTTCGGCATCAGCTGCTAAAAATATAAATCTCACTCACGTTATTTTTCCCTGTCGCATACTCTTTATACTATGCCCGCTTGTCCACACTTCGACGCAACAAATTCACGTGTCACGCATACACATGAATTTGTAAATAAATAAATATATGAATAAATTATAAACATGTTAATAAATACAGCTTATGAGAACATTTCCTATTTCGCGCGCGTTGCGTCGCTTTGGGACGTTTTCTCGCCAAAATCGAAAATTCATGAGCAAATAGAGAGAGACTGAATTTGAGAGACGATTTGGGGGCGTTAACCCTAATCACGCTACGAACGATGGATAACAATATAATTGGTCGAGACCACCCATGACCGAACAATTTCTCTCCGACTCGTTGTCCTTCCATCCGACGAGATTTCGAAGTGAATTCGCTCTCGACTCGCGAGACTCACCAATTCGTAATCTCTTCCTCGTCTTTATCGAGCCAATTGGCAATGACCGGGGCTCTCTGTTCAGACAACCGCAGTGAAAGAGACGGAGATACAAGTGGCACGTGGGAAACTGTCGGAATACCCGCGATGCACATAGAGCCGCGCATCCATAGACGTCCGAGAGAGATTTATCGCTGGTTTCTCGATACTTTCCAGCGCGGCGCATTCGTCGAGCGTTGATAATTGCGTCACGCGTTGTTCTCCTTACCGCGCAGGATAAAGAGAAAGAACGCGAGCATAGCTAATAGAAACGTAATTTTTCCCGATGCGGAAAAATGAAATAAGCTTACTGACGTTTCGAAGATGGTTATGGTTCGGTTGATCGAAATCAACCGAACCATAACGCGGCCGAGCTATGGATCGATTTATCGAACTAGATATAAATTTCATTCCAATTTTTACGAGTACAATCCGCGACAAAATTTTCTGAAGTTTCTTTGACTGTTATTCGATAATCGATAATCGAAGAAACGATTTTTATGACGCTTTTCTGCCCAATCGCGCGAAAAAGTGTACTTTTCATAAAATCTAGTTCAACACAAGTGCCAGAAAAAGCGGTTTCTCTCGGACTTGACTCGAAAAAAATTATAATAAACGGGGCAAAAAATCGGAAAATACGTTTCTCCGGACTAGTTCCGCGTAGTTCAGGTGTAGCGAAGAACTTCTCGCATTCCTGCACATTGAAGTGGCAAATGACGTGTTCAGGCGTCATCGACGCCTCGCATCGAATGCCACAGATGTAAAGGGCGACAAACAAAGAGGCAACGATTGCGAACGGTCGCGGAGAGCACAAGAAAAAGAAGGCGTAGCGAAGAGAGGGAGAGAACGAGAAGTGCATGCGTGCGTGTAAGGTCATCCCGGCACCTCGGCTACCGCATCAAAGCGAGTCAAGTGAAAAATGCCCGAGCGACCACAATCTCCGGACAACTCGTGTCGCTCACCGGTTTTCCTGCCATTCGTCGAGCTCCACGCGTAACGTACACAGGACGGTATTCATTCCCGTATTCGCAGATTTATTATGCGGGCGGGTAGACCGCACGCGCCTCGTTCACGCGTCCTGGCGATTTACTCCACTGAACTAACGGGGGTTCAACAATGGGAACAGCGCTTCGTGCGACTCCGAATCGCCATAGCACTGCCTATATACGTACTTTAATGCCGTGTGCATAGTTACAACAGTATTTCTCTTAACGTTACTTTTTTTTTCCCAGGTTGAATTAAAAAAAAAGAAAAAAACGGAGGGTAGTTGATGCACTCGAGCTTGGCAAGTTGCAAGCTTGTGCCAATTAGTGAAATTATCTGAATACGTTATGGGATTTTTATTGTAGGCAGATAAAAACCATCTAGCCGTGGGTAGAAGAAAAATCCAAATTATTCCTTGAAATTCTACCATGAAATAATACCCTATGGGCCAGAGTATTTGCCTTGCAGAGTACTGCCATATGTGTTTTGCAACGTTGTACGGCGGAATTTGAACAAACGTGTTATTCACATTCCGCTACATCGTTTGCACTGCAAACAATCTGTTATTAATATATTCCTCCCGGGCGCAATAACAATTGGGTGAATCCCGACTTTCTTGGCCTACGATCTCATCCATACACCTCGTCTGACATCGTTCAACTAATATACGATCTGCAAAAAAATGCATTTTCTCGAAAGTCGTTAAAAGCGCCGTTATTATATTCCGAAAAATGTCGAATGCTACCACGCCGGTGAGACGATGGAAAAGAGATAGGGAATGGAGATAGCCCATTGTATTCAATGTACAATCGTCGCTGACGTCGACGCCGACGGATTTCCTGATAGTTCGAGCTCGACCGACCGATTTCTGCATTCGCCGCGCCGAAATCCGCGTAATACACGCATCGCCTCGTTCTCGTAGCTACACGTATAGATACAGTTGCCCGTGGCGTTTCTGTGCCCGGTAGTTGCCAGCGCTATCGGTTGCCCGGACAGTCATGAGTGAGCGTGTATGCGGTAGCCTCGTATTTTACCGTTTTACGACGGGGTTCGACGTCGATCAACGCAGCTCGGTTAGCTCTCGCGAACGTTGTACACTGTAGGTAGGTAGGTAGGCAGGCAGGTAGTCGGTCAACTCGACAAACGGCCACAGCTAAGCGGATCTCGCACCGATCACGATATATCGTGACTCTCGCGAAACGGACGAACAGCGCGCGGGTTTCTCGGTTGTCCGGTCACATGCTACCTCGTTCCCGCGCAACCTCAACTCGCAATAACGGAAATTCTATTCGATCCGATGTACCCACGGAGATTCTGCAGCGAGTTACTATTATTGTTCAGTAAACAACGAATTAAACGTCCCGGCTATTCCCACAAATCAGTCAACCGACTTTCTTTTTCGCATTCGAATTTTTTTCTATCAACCCTTCAGAGCTTTTTCCAATTGATAACACATTGAAGGACACGAGAGCGATCAATATTTTCGATAGCTCGAGGCAGGCCCTGTGTGTGATTCCGTCGACGCTACGAGGCATTTTGCAGAGAAACCCCGGGGCAAATTAGTGGTTTAAATGGACCACCGTATCGCTCAAGACGTTAAACTCTGTTGCAATCTACCGTACGAGAAATAACAGCGAGAATTAGCTTTGCGAGTGTAACCTTAGCAGATTTCGCTAATCATTCCGATCACTCGGACCGCCGGGGTTGAGGGGCAAACGACAGAAGGAAAAACTCTCTCCTTCTTCGGAATATTACACTCGTTAGTTAATACGTACAACGTTTTTCTATCTCGTTCTTTCTCGGTTCGAGTGTAATGATTTCTTTCGCGTTCCTTCTCTTTCTCGAATTTCCGGTCTTTGTGCCCCTCCGAGCGGCGGGAGGCCTTTTGTTGAGTTTAACTTGCGAGGGAAGCCGGCTCTTTCACTCCACTTGTTCGTTTCCACTGGTCATTCGTTTTCAGACGTTAATTTGCCGTGCTCACGCTGTACCACCTACTGCTACGACCGAATACAATAGTATTACCCAGGTAGCCGGCTAGACGAGCGGAGCGCGATGGGATTTGCAACGTGGCGTGTTTACCGGGGCGTGTGCGAGCATTCGTTTCCTCTACAACGTCGACTGTTAACCGACGCGTTCGCCACGTCTGTACCTATTCTATATACGGCACGTGAACGCTTGTTACGTTAACTGGCGAAAGATGTAGAGCTAAAAGAACAACACGACGAATGCGTTCCGAGCCTCGTGCTCGATTAAGACGACTGTAGCCGCAATTTGGGCCTCAGTCGCGTCCTGCTTTCGAGGATTGCGACAAATTTCTCTCGGCACTTTTGTACATCTCTGTCACGCGATAACATTTAAGTTGTCCCACTGATTGAGGCGTCAACGTCAGTCGACAAAGATGCGAGAGATTGCTCGAACAAATTTATTACATACGCTAGTTCGTAACGCCTATAAAACTTAACAACGGCCAATTCAGCGTCAATCTGGGATGTCCCACTCCTTTCACACTTATGCGCGAGTGACTTGCAGCGCGGCGATCGCTGCGGAATTAGCGCATGGCTCAATTATTTGCTATTTGAGGTGATCTCTAACGTCGAATCTGCCCGGTCTAAAATTGAGCTCCTCCACCATTTCACCCGAGCCCGGTCGGCAACGATAATTAGAATCATTTCGATGTTGCTAAACTTGTATGCTAAATAAAAATTATTGATCTCCACGCATTCAGATAAAGCGCATTTGATTTTACTCTTACATATACGAAAAAAAATTATCGCACTTTTGTTACCGCCAAGTTTTGTCTAATAAGCTTGAGACAAGCAATACACAAGATGCAATGATGAATATAGTATTAAAAATGGTCAAACAATGTTCGTAAGTTTGGAATTCTTGACTCCCGTTTTTTTATGTGATTATTTAAACAGTCCATCGATGAGTGAACATTGTAGCCTTGACATTGTAACGGGATGAAACCGTTATCAATTCAAGCAATTTATAATAGTTACATATCTGGTGCTCGTACTTATATTTCCCCCCAGAAGCTCCCTGATTTGTTTTTTCTTTTTAAGAAAAATTATGCTACGGGTATTTATATCGATGTTCGGTAAACCCCTGGTGGGTACACCCACCATATCTTACATGTGATATATTAATGCGAAGATCGCGTATACTCCATAGTGGGCGTACATATCAGCTCTACCTAAGGGAAAACGTTAATATCTTAGTTATACAGCAAAGTTCGATAGAAAGTCTTGATTGGGTAAATCGAAAAAAACCCATCGCGGGCAGTTAAAAATGGATAAATTACTTTAACTTCTAATTCCTACAATTTCATACAAGTTAAAATAAAAGTACTAAAAATGTCGAAGTAAATACATTATTACATGCGGCTCATATCCAATTTTGCACTGAGAAAACGGGGCTCCGAAATATAGCCCTGATCCATTGGGTAAGAATACAGTTTACTAGAGTTCTAGCCATATTTTGTATAACTTAGTACAAAGTACCAGAATACATTATTCGTACAATAATTGTGCACCCAATGAAAAGTGATCAATACAGTACAATAATAATGAGCCGACAGATCAATATTTAATCAAATATACCACTGGGAAAATATTTTACAAACTATTTTTAGTAATGTAATATCAACCACCTAATTGCACTTGGTTACTAAGTGGCATTCAGTGTTAAAACGTGTTAATTCCGGCCTTCCATTAAAAAAAAGGTCCATTTCCTGATATAACCTAGCATCACACAGACCGTCGATCGAACAGCGATAAAAATGTTTGTCATCACTTAAATGGAAAGATACGTTATCTACAAAACATTGAACTCTAAAAGCGTAGCCTTCCTCGGATAAAAAGCCAGCCTCGTCTAAACGTTCGAAAACTTTCCTCATTTCACTACAAAGACAAAACTGCACCGAATCATTTTGATTCATCGCAAAAATATAAATCAGGATTCATCTGGACGAAACTGAAGAATTCTTTGAAATTGACCGGCCTTGTGTTTTGCGAAACGGAAAAAAAAAATCTGGAATCATATATGCGACCTGAACTTTTTCCGGTTTCTACGTCAGAGTCTTCGTGTTTTCATCTCTCCTCTGTCCACTTCGACTTCCATGTCGCCGTAATAGAATCCATATAAAAATGAAAGCGGCTTTCTCGTCGTTTCCTCTACTCAACGAAGTTTCAACAATGAGGAAGGGGCAGGGCTAAAATAACCGTACTGCCCGAGTACACTCGAGACTTGGGTATATTTGTATTTTGCAAAGTTGGAGCATAGCTCCCGCGATTAAATTGCGAGTCGGTGGACGGGATGAAACGGAAGGGAAGAGTCGCGGTTAAGAGCCGAGAGCCACGGACCATCGTGGTCTCGTCCCGTCGAGGCAACTCTGTTTCCTAACACGAGCAAAGTTACAACGCGTGGGCGCATCCTTCTGCATTCTCTCTGACTCTGTCCCTTCGGCTCTCCAATAACACAATCGCGTCGTTTCCGCACGTGCGGACCGTCGAGAAACGGGGGTAAGTTCGCTCGGTGGAAGGATTCGATTTCCCGTGCAGAGATCGGGGACGACCCAGTTGTTTCAGCTTTATGCTTCGTTTGCAAAGTTCCATCGAGTACGGCAATTCACTCTGGCCAAATGTTTTGCGAACAATTTCGCTCGGTTGCGAGCTTAAATTTCGGTCGTTGCACCGATCGGGGACAATTTAACGGAAAACCAATCAAGCTTCGCCATTACGGTGCCGCTGCCGTTGGAGATGCCGCGAAGTCGTTCGGATCTCCTCTCAAAGCAGTTCAATTATCGTGGACGCCGAACGAACGCGATGCTAGGCTAACCCCCATCAATTAGGTATATGGCTTCGAGGGGTAATTGCTTGCAACTCTTCGCTCGCGTATTTCATACATAGTTCCGTGAATCAATCGACCGATAGACGAATATTTATCGTTTGCAACAACCGACTGTGTGTACCTCGCTCGCGGTTCGAAGATTTACACAACACCGAATCGTTTACGCGCTGCACAATCCGCGCGATTGTCGAATCGTTTGTTCGCGCTCGAGAATGATAAAGTTGATTACATTTCCGCGTATCCTCTCTTCGTTTATACCGACCGCATATGGCGCGCGCTCTGCACACAAGAAAAACAAACTAACAAATGCCAATCCACGCTCGGTGGGTGTCGAATAAAAATTGCTTTTTCATTCTCGGCATTCAATTTATGCTTAAAAACGTGTCGTGCGACTGAAATCGAAAGGGCGTATATTTTAGGCTGCTCGTGCACGGAAGATAGGTTCTTCCGATCGTAATTGAGCGACACGATACCATCGCTATTATCGCGAGGCAACCAGACACGAATTAATGCACTTGTTTTTTTTTCGTCGTTCAATCTCACTCTAACCATGAACGTTTATTTTATCTGTCCATATCGCAGGGAGGGCTCAAGTTCGGAGCACGCGTCATGAGACACCGCGAGAGTTTGCCAAGAGATTAATCCTTATCGACGGTGAAAGCCGATAGTGTACAGTGTGAAAGATTGAAAAACAATAATTGGCCGTAGTCATCGTCGCTCGAAGAAGCCGAAAATAGAGGAGCGAGGGAAAAAAACGGATTGGGTGATGAGCTCAGTATCGCCGGAGGCGAAAATTCCTCAACGTTCAACGAAAAGCTTCAAAGATGTTTCGCTCGAAGATACGCATACACACGTGTCAAGTGATACTGCTAACGTCGCTGGTATGGTTCCTGGTAGACGTGATGGTGCTAATGTTTTATTCGGATTGTATCGGGGGTTCGGGATGGGGTTGCACGGAGAGCAACAGGCAAGCGTTGACGGAAGAGAGTCAGCCGCGGGCAGAAGAGCTTCGTGCCGATCCGCAGCCGGAGAACGGTCGCCGGCGTTACAAACAATCGGAGCTTCACTTGTGGCGACCGGCAAAGTCAATAAAAGAAAACAAAGGGAGCCCAGGAGAATTAGGATCGGCGGTGCGCATACCGCCGGAGAAGGAAGCAAAGCAGCAGGAAATGTTCAAACTGAATCAGTTCAATCTCATGGCTAGCGACATGATATCGTTGAATCGATCGCTCAAAGACGTCAGACTCGAGGGTTGCAAGACTAAAAAATATCCGAAGTACTTGCCCGACACGAGTATCGTCATTGTTTTCCACAATGAAGCTTGGAGCACGCTGCTCAGAACCGTTTGGTCGGTCATCAACAGATCGCCGAAGACTCTGCTCAAAGAAATTATTCTCGTTGACGACGCTAGCGAACGAGGTAAGCGTTTTGTTTTATTAGCAAAAATATTGTGACGTATCCTAATTTTTTAACGGTAGTGCCGATTCTTTTTTTATTATAGATGATGGCGTTGAATAATTAAAAATACATTGATTTCAATTCGGTAGACAATTCATTTGAATACTGAAGAGAAATTGTATTTTTCTTTCTACGATTTTTCAAGTAAATGTGTCTATTTTTCTCAGATCATCTTAAACAAGATCTCGAGGACTACGTGAAGACGTTACCAGTGCCGACTTACGTGTTCCGCACGGAGAAGCGTTCGGGTCTGATAAGAGCTCGTTTGTTGGGCGCGAAGCACGTGAAGGGACAAGTTATAACATTTTTGGACGCTCATTGCGAGTGTACAGAGGGATGGCTCGAGCCTCTGCTCGCGCGAATTGCGGAAGACAGAACCACGGTCGTTTGCCCAATTATCGATGTTATCGGTGACGACAGCTTCGAGTACATAACCGCGAGCGACATGACCTGGGGTGGCTTCAACTGGAAGCTCAATTTTAGATGGTAAGCCCGACGAATCGTTTGGCACTCGTCGCAGCCTCATCGGACTTCATCACACGACTCATTGGTTATGCAAATTTGTCGTTTCTCATTCTCTTTTAACTTTCATTAGGTACCGAGTAGCGCAGAGAGAAATGGACAGGCGGAACGGCGACAGAACGGCACCGCTTCGAACGCCCACGATGGCCGGTGGACTTTTTTCCATCGACAAGGAATACTTTTACGAATTGGGAGCGTACGACGAAGGTATGGATATCTGGGGCGGCGAGAACCTCGAAATGAGCTTCAGGGTAAGTTCGAACGGAAATTTAATTAAACAAATTTTTTCAATTTATACAATGAATGACCCCTTTTTTACAATATATCTCGTCTAACGTATCCGTATCAAGAGAAACACTGTTTTTCAATTGAATTTGATCGACGTTCACAGACCTTTCTATCTCGCCACATAAAATCCGTGAAAATTCTCTCATTTCGGAGCTCGAACTCGAAGAAGCGATTCTCAGTTGACTTGCACGGGATTCATTTGTGCCGAGATACGAAGGTTGGAAAGCTAACGAAAAATTAATCGATGTCTTCCCCGCTGTTATAAAAATAACTCAAGATCGTAAAGTCGCATCAATTATGCGTATGGCTGACAATTCGTCCCGTCGTGCAGCTGGCGTCGATTCTCGCATCTGTTGCGCTCTCGGGGCTCGAGAGAATTATAATTTGCAGAAAGACAATTTGTAACGCTGCGCTATGACGTAGAAACCGAGAACGGGAACGGCGTTGAGCGCGCGTTGGTCGGAAGAGACTACAACACACGGGTGCAACATGTATAACTATATCCGAGTTGGTTGTAGGTCTGGCAGTGCGGTGGAATCTTAGAAATCAGTCCGTGTTCACACGTTGGTCATGTATTCCGTGACAAGTCGCCGTACACGTTTCCCGGCGGTGTCAGCAAGATTGTGCTTCACAACGCCGCGAGGGTTGCCGAGGTCTGGATGGATGAGTGGAGAGACTTTTACTATGCCATGAACCCAGGTTAGCCCATCCTTATTGATTGTAAAAATTGATACCGATTGATATCCATTTGTATCGCTGATCGACAAGCCGCCTAGCATTATTATCCCTCGCCTTCTATTTTTCTCTCTCGTTACTCATTGAAATTTGTTTTTTTCTTTCCGATCGATGCTCGAAGCAGCGTTATCGCCTATTTAATGAATATCGAAATATCTCGCGCGTTTCTACAATCTCCGGTCCGACAATTGTCTTTGCCCAGTAACGAGCGCGACGATTTTTTCTCCTCGTAAACCGACTGTGTCGTAATATAAGTGTTTTCAGTTAAACGACAGTGCTTCGAACTGTCTCGTCAATTGCACGATTTTTCAGGAAGCGATAAATGATAGGAAAAAAGAAACGAACAAAAGGGAGGAAGAAAGAGAGGAAGAAGTGATTGCAACTTTTTCGTACGAACGGGTATCTGATACAAGCTTTTGAGGGCATTTTCGAATGAATTAATACCTTAATATTTTCAGAGAAATTTTACGAATTTAATTGTAAAACGTCTTAACCACTCATCCATCCAACTCGACTAACATCAGAAATGCTTTGTTTTTTTTTTCTCTTTATTTTTTACGTTAAGAAGGTTTTTAGCGAAGCTAACTATTGTAGGTGGTGAGAACGCGCTGTCCCGCGAGGCCGATACGAATGCTGACGATCATTGTTCTTTCAGGGCCCGAAGCATAAAGATAAACGAAATTGTTCCTTTTCATTTGATCAAGTTTTTATCAGCCTAACGCGAACATGTAATCGCTAACATACTAACAGAAATGAGTTGGTTAGATATGGATGTGTGGTGGGACATTGGAAATAGCGACTTGCTCACACGTTGGGCATGTATTCCGTAAGTCGACGCCGTACACCTTCCCCGGTGGTACGAGCAAGATAGTCAACCACAACAATGCGAGGCTCGCAGAGGTCTGGTTGGATCAGTGGAAGTACTTCTATTACAACATTAATCCAGGTAGCACTAACACCAGAGAAAGAAAAAAAAAATATAAAAAAAAAAAAAGACAAATAATAATCGAACAGCATTAACGAGCATCGCCGAGAGCTTCGACGCTCGCTATCTTTGCATGCCGAGCATGTTCTATAGTCGGAATTACGTACACTCACTGTGTATTGGCATGAATTCTACAAGCTATGGGTTTACTACTACGACGATATCTCTTTATCAGATACCCGTTGAACTGAGATTCACACATTCTCGCCACTTCCGAAATTCGCGATATATTTATATGAATCTCCCTCCCTATTTATAATGTACAGTTACATCGACCCGTGTATCGTCGCACCCGAACAAAATTGTGCATGCAACAGAGCGCCGAAAACGAAGCTCGGCAAAAAGTTGATCGCAATTTCATCAATTCCGCATATAAAAACGATTCATTCATTGACGAATTGCTAATCGTTGTTACTTGCTTATTGAACTATTTTTCGTTATTGCCGAACTTCGTTCGAGGTAATTCTAATTTCGATGTTTTCAATAAAATAGATTTCTGTATCGCATAATCGTTGTATTATTTTAGGTTTCGTTACGAGAAGCTTATGGCAGAAAGACACGTTATCACAATATTTCGTTCAGCACGCATAATCGTTGCCACAATCTAATTTCATTTTTCATAAAAAAGCACACGAACACACGAGCACCGGCTTTAGAAAATTGTAAAATATTCATCGACCCGCGGTTCGTGACTCTTTCTCAATGTGCGAACGACTTTCCAGGCGCCCGAAGCGTGCCGGTCGGCGACGTTTCCGAACGCGTTAAGCTCCGCGAGAAGCTCAAGTGCAAGAGCTTCAGGTGGTATCTGGAAAATATATATCCGGAATCGCCGATGCCGCTGGATTATTATTATCTCGGCGACGTGAAGAACGTCGAGATGCGCAATTGCTTGGACACGATGGGAAGAAGAACCGGCGAGAACGTCGGCCTCAGTTATTGTCATGGATTGGGCGGCAATCAGGTCAGTCAACTAACTGAGATAACGTTTTTGCGATAATTTCTTATTGATCGAGAAAAAGCTGTTATTGAGAAAATTTGTTTCTTTTTTTGGTAATGAGACATTTTTATTTTAAGGTCTTCGCTTACACGAAAAGACAACAAATAATGTCGGATGACATGTGTCTCGACGCTGCCAGTCCACAGGGTCCCGTTAAGATAGTTCGCTGTCACGGAATGGGCGGCAATCAAGCTTGGGTATACAACGAAGAGGTAATTTTATTAGTCGTCGCCGGGTTCGTAACGTTCAGGGAAAAGGGGAGCTCATCGATTTTTAGACGTAAAACAAGTGAATTTATTTTTACTTGCGAAAAAAAATCGTACAAAAAAATTTGATGAATTTAATGAATCTCCCGGTTCCAATGGAAAAAACTGTAAGAGCTCTGTTTCTTTTAAATACAGATTATTGAGAAATATGATATCGAACAAATGGAAGCGCTCTTACAATTTTCTATATTTGGATATGAAGATAAAACCTTTTTTTTCCTCAATCGAAGAACTCCCTCATGGAAATTCCGAGACCTTTCCAGAAGTTCGTAGAATTCAACGACTAACGATAATTGAAACTGTTGCAGACAAAGATGATAAGGCACACAAATACGGGTCATTGTCTGTCGATACCAAGGCCAGGCGAGGCGGCGCTGCCCGTGCTCGCTCCTTGCGATCCGCACAATTTGGGCCAGAAGTGGATAATGAAGAGTAAATTCAAGTGGCAGGCTAGCTAATATCGGGCGGCTATCGGTAACAAGAACTGCTCGCAATACTTGTTGATGTATTTAACAAATTCTAATGCAACCACCGGCTCTTAGAGAGCCCACGGCGAGTCTCGGCGATGTATCGACGACGAAGCAAACAGGGAGACGCCGAGATAACGATGAGATTAATGACGCAGAAGGTCACGAAGAAGAAATTAGTAGTGGGCGTGGAACGACGATTTTTTAAATTACGAATGAATCAACCATCGATCGCGTCGCGATTGATCATCCGTTTATTTTATTAACATTTTTTCTCTTGGACAATGAATGATTCTCGGGCTTTTTTTTTCCTAGAAATATTGATAGCAGCATCGTGCATTTATTGCCATTTTTTGTGGTACGCCTTGATAATTGCACCTGAAAAATGGACGAGAACGGCGAAAGAAAACAAAGGAAAGGGAGATTGTTTTAAGTGCGCGTGTGAGAATGAGAGATCTTTTTCGACCGTAAGAGATTTGAAATACGTGATTGCGACATATAGATACATAAGTGAACGATTGCTGGGTCGGACGGTAGATGAAGCATATCAGACAACTGTTATAAATAAATTTAAAAAATAATTGTTCACGTAGGGAACACAAGTTGATTGGCGAAGCAGTTCGTCATTTGGGATGTGTGCAATGGTCATGTTTACACGAATGCGTGTGGATGGTCTTTTCCGCGTTCGTCGACGCAACATTTTCTCAGCTACTATTGTGACCGATGTGGATGTTTCGAGAGTGCGAGTGCGGTGACGCGTTTACTTACTAGGGACATAGCGACTTGTATGTACAATCTGTTTAACGTATAGGAGAGCACTGAATCTTTTTATACTGTTTAATCTAAATAGTTCCTCGCTTCATCATATTATGAACAAAAGAAAAAAAGAAAGACAAAAAACTAAGAAAAACATCATGATTTTAAATATAAACGGCGTTATACCTCGTTCTTTCAAGAAGACTGTACTTATATCTGAATTCAAAAGAGTGCCGCGATTTTTTTTATTCACTCGAATTCGTGGTCGCTCGAACTGAATGCAAATCGTTGATGGATGACAAAGAAAACTTCCTCGAACGGCCAATGTTCAATGAATTTACGACGCCCTTCCCGTTGTTCTGATTTTCTTGTATGGTTTCTCCTTTTTTCCGAAACTCTAATCGCATTTATCGAATACTTCGTGGAACTTGCGGCACTCCAATTATTTAAGGAAACTGAAACAAAAGGCAATTAAATGGATATCCTTTATAACTATGGTGACGGTGCAACGGTATACTATCTTATCAATTGTTTCGTAGATTGCAGTATTTATTTTTGTACAGCCCCTGAGTTGACTTCGCGATGTTGAGCGGAATGAGAGAAGAAGAGAGGAGAGCATAGCCGGCGACGAATCGTCAGCGAATTGTGTGCAATCGCCTTCTCGTTAAATTCAATGCTCACTTCGGTGGCATGATAATAATAATGATATATAGAATCTGCTTGCGCAAACTACAATTGAATTAAACATTGTTCGCGGAGTAAATCTATTTTCTACTTGTAAAAAAAAAAGAAAGATTGAAGTAGCGAAATAATACTCTGGCACTTGTGTATACTGGATCGATCGATGCAATCGATTTTTTTTGGAGAAGAGACTCTCAAGAATTCCCCCCGTTTATCTCGCAACAGATTTTGTTAATACTCTTAGCTATATTCGTGCCCTCGACGCTCGAATCTCTCCGTTTGTGTGTATCGAATATTTGATAATTTTCAAAGAGAATGAAAAAAAATATAAATATATGAAAAATTCGTGGGTCGTCAATGGAGGAGAAGCATAGAATATCAATGAGAAAAATAACTCTTCGCTAAATTTAACAACCCGGACGTGCCTCTGAGTGTTGTGCGCGATATGTTTTATTTCCCGATAGATCAAATGCGACACAGCGACGATCGTTCGACTAACTATAAGCATGTACAGAAGTAATATTGCGATAACTAGTACTATACGATTCTCAGCTTCGTCATTTTCGTCGAAAATGGGAAAAAGTAAGGAAAAAAAAAAAGACCGATTCTATTCCACAGCAATAGAATAATTAGACAAAAAGAAAAGTTGTTTGAAGCGCGAGCGTTGTACAGTACTTCTGGAATATCGATATAAGTGATAAGAATCGCGTTTAGCATGTAAGGAGCTCCGTCGATTGTAAAAAAAACAAATTACCCACGGCGAGAGTGGATACGTTATTTTACAGAATACGAATTTGCTCTTCCATATATCTCAATTGTTGGTAAATGCAGATGTTTCTATGCCGATTTTTTGTATACCATACAAGATAATACGACGATACGCGAGTATTATTCTCTGTTCTTTATTTTTTTTGTTCTCTCTTTGGTTCACGTTGTAAAGCAACATACGATCCAACCGAGAAGCATCTTCCCTCATTCCAAAACTTGTAGCGCAATTCGATCGACTCTGATGTTAACGAATTGTCGCGTCGCTTGTAGAGCTATGATATATCCGTCAATACAGATCTTTGTTATTAAAAATGTCGAGATTCTTCGTCTATTTTTTCTAGATTGAGTCCTGACTCGATATCTGCACCTCATTCTTTACCTTTCCCAGACATTAGAGCGAATCTGCATAGGTAAAATATAACTTTCAAATAATTGCTAAATTATTTCTAGTAACCTGGAAAGCTCAAACTCGTTGTTGTACCTTTCCATAGAGAATCGACAATATGTTACTAATTTATTATTTGGATAAAATAATAAATATTTCAATCATAAAAAAAAATTCCATAGCAAATCGCAGTGTTCAAGATTTTGAGCCTCCTCCAATAATATCCTTTCTCCTATAGAACGTAAAGAGACACTACTTTGTGGGGTTTTGGGAAAGAAGACGCAGTTGCGAATACTTGAAAAAACAAGTTTATTTAGTAGATTTACTGTTCCTTAACCTCGCGCAATCGGCGGACTGCCGATCGCACGGATGCCGCAGCTGTCGTCGAGTATACCCAGGCGCCTCCGGCGACGGTTCTTTTGCATCGTTTGCATGACCAGATACCGACTACGCTGCGCTTCATGGCGTCCTAGAAGAATGATCGAAGATCGTTAGAACTCGAAAGTTTCAATGACCGAAGAAAAAAAGAAATAGAGATGAGGTAATTTTTAGACTCGCCTTGCCGCAGAATGTGCAGGTGTACTTGCTGTGTTGGGTGATTTCCATCTTCTTGACCATCTTCCTGAGGGAAGCACCGTAACGGGTTCCATACTTTCCGGTGATTCCTACCTTCTTGGTACGCTTGGCCTGTCAATCGCAAATCATTAATAATCATTCAACTACGATAGATTTTTTCGTGATCTTAAACCCCGAGTTTTCTTAGCGTTTCGAAAAATTGACGTTGATCGCGAATATCGAATCGAAAGCTGGGTCGCTTTGTAAAACGTATTTTCGACGTTTGTTTGGATCGTTCATGCCGCCTAACCCCGAAAAACGATCTACCGCGTCGAAAAATGTTATTCGTTCCATTGATGCAAATTCCAACAGCGCGGTTGGTGCAAAAATTCATATTCTTTCTTAAACAATTAAACGATAACGAATATTCGATCGTGAGAGCCAAAAAAAAAACATGAAACAGGCATCGCTCGACGAAGTCATGAGCGAACACAACCTCACTGTACACACGTCCATGTCACATAAATTCTAATTTTTTCACCCAAATATTATGAACAATCGTTGCACGGACTATCGGAGCAACATTTGACGCGCATAATTGTGTTTTTTCGAAGCCGATTGAACGTTAAAATCACGATAACCGATCTTACCATTTTGGTAACAGTTTTGTACACCCGACGAACGGACCGGAAAAAGACGTAGAGGCGTCCTCTACTGAACGACGATGATACCTTCGCTTCCGGAACCAAATCCAATGTCAATTACACAAACAATCATTATTCACGAAAAATTCTTGTAAAGCTATCGACATAAAAATCGTTTTATCAGAAACGAAAATATGTTGATTAATATTGACCTACCTTACGATTATGTTGAAAAAAAGTAATTGTCGTATTTACCTTGAACTTGACGAGTGTGGTGCGCTTGTAGCACGAGCCGCAATCGGCTTGTTTTGACTAGTTTTACAACAATTATTATTTCATTTAGCGATGACAACCATCAAGAAACAATAACAAACAATCGTGAAAGGATCGTTCAATTAGATCGGATAATGGCTGATTACGGGCCGAATTACGGGCGCGGATCGCATTCCCGACACGGCCGTCCAGGTGAATTCGATATTTTGCCCGGTTAACCTCGTTTCGTCGATTACTTTCTTTGCAATCAAAAATAAATTTTCACCGAAAAAAAGGAGGGAAAAACTATCGTTGCAATTACTTATTCAGCCAGCAAACATTTTTTTTTCTCGAAAAAATATCAATGCTGCCCAACTGGACAATATCTTAGTCTTATGGCTAAAAAAAAAATTGCATTGACATCTGTCATTGTGATGCAGTTTTTTTTTTTTCTAGTTTCTTCATAACGTCATGTTGTTTCAACACGTTACGCCTTGTTTCGCATTATTGCGAAAACGCATCAAAATTCATTTGTGGAAGAATTGTCGACAATTTTGTTCAGGTGGAGATTCGGAGGGAGGGAATCACAGCGGCGGCAGAAGGCATTACGGAACTTCCGACGGACCTCCCGAGTTTGGGCATGGCCGGGGTAGGGGACGCGGAGGAGGCCATCCGGCTCACCTCACTGGCAAAGCCATCGGTCTCTACTACAGGGACAAGAACAAGAAAAAAGCAAAAAAAGAGCAGCAGGAAGCCGGGGCGTCGGTCGGTTTTAAATTAGATCCGCATGTTTTGGAACGTATAGAACTCATGCTCGAAGAGACGAAGCCTCCCTACGCTCCCAGATTGGGACAGCGAGACGGCGATATACGACTGGAGGGCTCCTACAGAGACGACGATGTTCTCAATGCGAGATACACGCACATCGGGGATTCTCAGTTCAAGAGAAAATTCCTGGAGATTGTGTCGGGCAACATACAACAGAATCTCTCAAAGGCTATCTTAGTGGCTACGAAACTCACCAAGAATCCAAGCTTGGACGAAAAACTGTTGGAGGAGCACAAGGAGAGACAGAGCTCGAGCGGCTACAAAAGTATGATGAATTTTCGTGCCAAACTGCCGTCTTACAATATGAGACACGCCATTCTCGATCTCGTGAACAAGAACCAAGTCACGGTAATCAGTGGAGAGACGGGTAAGCGAATCTTTGCAAATAGGTCGAGACGATCTACGATTTGTGCGCTCGATTATTCGAAACGTGATTTTTTAATCAATTTCAATTTACAGGTTGCGGAAAAACGACGCAAGTAGCTCAATTCATTCTCGACGACGCGATAGAGCGAGGGAACGGTAGTATAACTAAGGTAGTTTGTACGCAACCGAGAAGAATTTCCGCTGTCTCCGTGGCCGAGCGAGTCGCAGCCGAGAGAGCCGAGAATCTCGGAAAATCCGTCGGTTATCAGATCAGATTGGAAAAGTATATATTAGAATATCCGAAGAACTTTCGATAAGTTTTATTAGCGAATAGTAAACACGTTATGTTCGTTGCAGAATTCCGACGAGAGATCACGGAAGCATACTTTTTTGCACCACCGGCCTATTGCTTCAATACATGCAAAGCGATCCGGCCTTGCGAGACTTTTCTCACGTGATACTAGATGAAATACACGAGAGAAATACGGAGAGTGATTTTATCATTACGCTTCTCAAACAAATCATTCCTAAAGTAAGTCCCGATCGATCGAACATTTATCTCAACTCGCTAAGCCGTTGTACGATCTTTTCAATTAATTTCCGTAACAGAGACCAGATCTGAAAGTAATCTTGATGAGCGCGACCCTGAATTCAGACAGATTTTCTTCCTACTACGACAATTGTCCGAATATTCATATTCCCGGATTCACGTATCCGGTCCAGGATTATTTTCTGGAAGACGTGCTCGAGGTCACTCGGTAATAAAACGACATTTTCTATCAACTATTCATAAAATCCTCGAATGAAGTAATTGAATAATTTTCGCGCAGCTTCCGGTTTCCGGTGCAGGATCAAAAAGTGATGAAAAAAGCCAAGAACTTGCAGGGTCAAGTAAACGAATTCGAGAACTTTATAAAACCGGCGATACGTCTCATGGAAATGGAGGCAAGTGTTTCTCACGTGAACTCGCAGTTTTCTCACAAGAGTGTAACTGTTAAACCAATAACTGATAAATATTTCAGAAAAAATATTCGAAACACGTGACGACAGAACTTCGGAATCCCAACAGTGAAAAACTCTCGCTCGAGCTCATCCAATCGTTGATCGAGTATATCTGTGCGAGAAAGGGTCCCGGAGCGATTCTCGTCTTTCTTCCGGGAATGCTGGACATAACGAAGCTGACTCAATTGCTAATGGAAAGCGGACAGTTTCCGCCGCGTAAGACACTTCTTCGTCATCGAGAAACTCGGCACAACGATTTCTCTCGAGCGCCTACTCAACGTTCGTTGAATTTTCAGATAGGAGTGTTATTTATCCTCTTCACTCGCGAATGCCAACGGTCGAGCAGAAGCTTATATTTAAACCGCCGCCCGAGGGCATACGGAAGATAATAATAGCGACATCGATCGCCGAAACTTCGATAACAATCGAGGACGTTGTTTATGTCATTGATTGCGGGCGCACGAAACTCACGAGATTCGATATAACGAAGAACATTGAGACGCTCGAACCCGAGTGGATATCTTTGGCTAACGCCAAACAACGGCGTGGACGCGCCGGCCGGTAAGAATCGCAAAGTACTATTCATTGTTAAGTTAATCATGATTTTCGGTAAAATAGATTTTTTCTATAAACGGAAAGAATGACTGTCGTTAGAAGTTCATAATTAACCACGATTCAATATCAATACAGAGTTCAACCGGGCGAATGCTACCACTTGTACTCCAAAGCGCGCGAGAGCACGTTCGAGCAGTATCCGTCGCCGGAGATGCTCAGAACTCCCCTGGATCAAGTTATTCTCCAAGCGAAGATTCTGCAACTCGGCAAAGTCGAATTGTTCCTGAGAAGCGTGATGGATCCACCGGAACCTCGAGCGATTGAATTATCCCTCGATTTACTGAGAACACTCAACGCTCTCGATACCAACGAGCATCTGACTCCTCTCGGTTATCACTTAGCGCGATTGCCTCTCGATCCAAGAACAGGTAAAACTGACTCGAGTAGCATTTTTCAATGTCACGCCGAGGAATCTTCACAAAATTGTGTCTAACAATTTTTGCAGGCAAAATGATAATCTGGGCATCGCTCTTCTCATGCGTGGAGCCAGTTTTCGCTATTGCCGCCAGTCTCACGTTCAAAGACGCTTTCTACTGTCCGTTCGGCAAGGAGGACGAGGCGAACAAAAGAAAGTTGGAGCTCGGTTTGGGACAATTCAGCGATCACATCGCCCTCGCCGAGGCTCTGAGAAGATACGAGTCGTCTTTCGCGAGCGGACGAGCGCGGCGATTCTGCTACGAAAATTTCCTATCTTGGAATACTTTGAAGCTCTTGTCCGACATGAAGCGACAATTCGCGCGGCATCTCAGCGAGATGAAATTTCTCGACAGCGACGATCCTCACGATCCGCGCTCGAATCGTAATTCACACAATTTGTCAATGATCAAGGCCATCGTCTGTGCCGGATTGTATCCGAACGTCGCTACTATCGTGTAAGTAAAGCATTCGCGAAGAGTAAAAAAAATTGATTTATTGACGATCTAACAAACGAATCGATTGTCCAGAAATCCAAAGGGTTTTCCAAAAATAAAAACGGGAACGGACGGTTCGGTGAAGATTCATCCGGGCAGCATAAACGCCAGAGTTCGAAGTTTGCCGACCCAGTATCTCACGTATTTCCTCAAGCAACGCTCGACGGCGATTTATCTTCACGACACGACGAGCGTCAGTTGCGTCGCCTTGCTATTCGCGGCGCCTAAATGCACCATCGGTGAGTGATCGATCATTTTTAACGACGAATCGTCTAATATCGAAGAATGTTTCTCTTTTCAGAACCACGAGAGAAATCTTGCAACATCGTGCTGAACAACTCGCTGTCGATTCGCTGCGAAACCAAGACTGCCGGACTCATTCAGGTAGAGCAAAAAGTTTTCAACGATAAAAATAACGCGGTGGTGTTGAAAATATAACGCTTCCGTATTTGCAGAGACTTCGTCAAGAGTTGGAGACGTTGTTGGAGTACAAAATAACTCATCCCGGAACCGTAAAGTGGGAGAGCCACGAGGGCCATTTACTGAGGTAAATTGATGTTTTCTCGGTCCAGTAACCAATCGGCGATTAATAAAAGGCGCGTAGACTAATTGATTGGGATTTTTTTTCAGAGCTATAGCGGAGCTCGTCTCACAGGGATATCCCGAAATGGACAGTGGCATCTACCGCGGTCCGTCGCAATTCGACGGAAGCGATTAGTGACTTGCTTCGACTAGAAAATGAAAAAATCGTAATTCTCATTTCAGTATTTATTCCGAATCGAGCTACCGAACAGTTCGAGACTACACATTGTATACACCATTAGCCTGTTGTACCGAGAATATTCGCTCGTCGTCGACATTCGCGGTCACGTGGATACATGAATTAAAAACCGGAAAAAAACGGGTTAACAATATTTCTTCTTGTTTCATTAAGAAAAAAAAAAATTTCGTTCCCTCGATTAATCGAGTCTGTAACCAGTTTTTCCTACCCCGTCGTTCTTCGCGTCGTTCTTTTCGTACTCTAAATATTTTTAGACCATAGTCTGCAGCGATAGCCTGCGATAAAAGTCATTCGCTTCTTTATCGCTCGAACGTCAGGCCGCGGAACGTTACGGATAAGGAATACTGAGTCACCTCGCTCTTCCCCCCCACGAGCGCTCTTGCCGCAATAATAATGTTTTGATCGTAGAATCTAATTACCGCTTATAGAAAAAAAAGCCTCCATCACAATCCTTCATGATTTATCCTCGAAAGAAGAATGTATAATCTCTATGCCACATGCGCGTTTTATATTTTCGCGAATTCTGCCTCTTGGCAAGGAAAGTTATCTAATTTCGTGCGCCGAGACCGCAATTCAAATGAGTGCAATATCTCGACAGCTATTATTGTCCCCGCAGTAACGAGTGGCGCGCTCGCACCGAGAGAAGAAAAAAAGGAGTGAAGAAGAAAAGGGAGAAAAAAAGAATCACGCGAAGAAGAAGCGTACGAAGGAGAGAGAAAGATCGCGTCGAGACTAGCCGCGAGAGTTGGCTTGTTTTCATTGCGTTGACGTGAGTCATACGTGGTGGTATGTGAATCTTGATGGTTTATACTGCTCTAAGGAAAGTTGAACAGCCGTGAACTATACCATTACTGCAACGGCACGGTGGAGAGACCCGGTGGGCAGTGACGTTGAGACCATACCGGTATGGACGCGGGGCGCGGAAGGGGCGCGGTGGGGGGGATCAACGCGCGCATAGTACTGTACTTCGAACATGCAGTCACGCACACAGCGTAGTTTCGCGGTGGGTGCTTCTAACTCCTGCTTAGCCTGGCTGCTGCTCGTTGCCATATCTGTTCTCTCGCATTATAATGAGCCAATACCGCAAATAATAATGATCAATAATCCTGGCTAATGTTTCCTGTCTATTATAACTTCGCAGGTGGCAAAGACTTCCCGCGGACAAGTCCATAGATATCGTTTAGATATCGGCATGGGCACAGAGGACGTAAGAAATTGCATGCTCTATCGGGTGTCGTGTCATCGACACCGCGGAATAGATATGCCGTCAAGATATACAATGCAACGCATCTAATTTCCATACGCAAGGTGCAAGGGTCATCGATCCAGTGAGAATCTTCACTTATCGAGGACATTTTTTTAAAATACTTCTTCGTGATGACTTGACGATTTTTTTTTTACTTTTTAATAATCGATCTGACGAGGAGCACTCCTTATCGAAGGTATTTTTTTCAAGCTTCTCAAATATTTGAATTATTTGGTTTTATCATTTTTAGGATTTTTTAGGTTCTGAATTGAAGAAAAACAATGCTCATATTTTTTTTTATCGGGTCGAGTTTTTTGGTCGAGCAGATATTTTCCGTATGTCGTGGGTACTATGTCGTCGAGTTTGTGGATTAGGGAGGTTACCAGGCTATAAGGACCTGTTACACCGGTTCCGCGTCACGTTGAACTCGGCAACGAGTCTCGGAGTCGCGACAATCCAATCATGTCGGTGATCGTCGTCGCCGTCACCATCGTCGAGATCTTTCGAGCTTCGGCGAAGTTAACTGCATTTACTTGAACTCGCGAGAGACACGGTGAAGAAGCCCGTGCGTCCAGTCCTCGACAATCAACGATAAGTTTTTCACTCGGGGTGGAACGACCCTTGAACGAAGATTTTTTGCAACGCATGCTTGAAAAAGATTTTCCCTTCGGGCCACCTGTGCGTTCTTATTCGCAAGGCGCGCGAACATCCCCGTTCCACAGCCCCAAAAGGGAACTTTTTCATGAATCTGTTATAAAAAAAAAAATCGATACGAAAGCGAAATTATGCCTTAAGGCTCGGACAATGATTTTGAGCACGCATCTCTGTCTTGGTTTTGGCTCCGCCTCCGCCTCGACTCCGGTTCGTGCCGAAAAGCGTCGTACGCGCCTAATAAACGCATCACATTTCGCTCTTGTGCCGAAAAATACAACAGGCACACGTGCGTCGTGTCCTCTGCCGTTGCGCGCCCTCGAGCTTCGACACGACGGAGAGAAAAAAAATTGTAAACACCACCATTACGAGCGTCCCACATTATTCGTACGGCTCTCTAAAGGCTTCAATTACGTTTCACTGTGACCGGGGTCAGTGCTAACTATCAATCACAATACTTGCTACGAAATTAAGGTCATAGTCTCGAATCGAATCGACCGGGACATCGAGCCTCAAACATCCCGACTTCACGTAGATGTTAAAGGGTCAGTGGAAAAGGGTTAATAACCGAAGGTCATTGGCACAGCACTATCCGAGTGTCGAAGACTGAACAAAAAACGTTGTTCATTCGTGAATAATTTGGCCCTTGAATGATCAGCGCCTAACGCTCGGTCACATTTTTTTGCATTATTTTCAACTCTCCAGCAAAGTTAACAAACCTTCGAATTAAACGTAAGTATAAAAAAATACCATACCAAAAGTCAACAAAATATATCGACCCGAAAATGAAATTTCAACTTCAAACAATCGAGAATCGCAGTCCGGCGTTCAAAATGTAATTACTAGGTTTGCCCTATAATTGTCATGAATTAAAAAATGTTGTGCAAATTCCGAAAAAAATTATTGCAACGGCTGCAGTTATAATGAGATCAAGGCGGGGAAGCGGAAGATAGAGAGCGGCGGAGAGGGGTTGGAGGGTGAAATACGATAATTGCATTTCCGGTGAAGCACATAGCGCATTCCGACTGAGCCATAAACTGGCCCCTTGATGTCCTGCACGCGGGGATTCTACTCGCATGCATATTATATACCACTTATAGTAGTAATATGTACGGCACTATCTCACCGCGTCGTATATACTGCAATAAACGAACGAGTATTGTATATTTTAGCATACATTGCTGAATTGAATGAACGTGAATGATTTAAGCGGTGTGTACATACGGAGGCCCTCGTCGTTGTTTCGAGAGAGTTCGAGCGGCGTGTACCGGCGAGCCGGCGAGCCTGTGCGCCGCGAGCGCATACAAGTCGTCCGAGAGAGTGTGCGCGATGCCAAAGGGACGAATGAGCAGGGAGGAGGATATATTTAATTTGCGCTATTCGCAAGTGCGCCGAGAGAAGCCCAGTGGAAGAGGTCGAAAACGGGAGAGCATTGGGCGCGGGGTAAAAGCTCTTTCTTGTTTCGGACACGGCACAATTGTTTTCTTATACTATAATATTGCGGCGCTCTCGTGGAAATTGAATTTCACTGAAGGCTCCGCGGAGTGACGAGCGGTAGATGCTGCGCGAGAGGAGAAATCCGAGGAACGAGGATCGCATTGGAAATCAGCACAGAGAGTCAAGCGAGTGCAGCTTGGACTTATTGCTATACCGCCTATATCGCCGCTGCCGCATATACGAACGGCCTCACTGCTATATCTATGTACGTTTACTCTGTAATCCCCTTTCCCCCTCCTGACGACCCCTCCCAGCGTAAAGCGCGGAGAACCAACGTCATGTACATAGTACAGTCCTGTGTCACGGAGTGAGAGATGCGATGCTGCGCTGCATTCACGATTCATTACCATTTCCTATCGCGGGCAACCCGACGACAGATGCGCTCATTTTCACTCGAGGTTCAAAGACCGACCTTTATAAGCGGCAGCACGCGCGTCACCGTAACCGCGGTACCAGATACCGGAGACCCTTGAGATAATACAATGTATTTATCTGTACACGTGATGCTACAAAGTATAACGAAAGAATCCCAACCATGTGCTCGGCGCTTTTGCACGCCTTTTTTTTCTTACGTCTACTCGAGAGCGAGAACGAACGCGTCAGCCGTACCTAGAATTGTGTTACTGTACTATCGTCTATATTTGCGTTGTAGGAAGTTCGAGGTTTGTTGTAAAACGCGGAGCAACGCACTTTCGACAGATACCGACGACCTTGACGCTTGTCCTTTGTTCCTCGGTCAAGTTTTTCACACCTCTCGTTCCGTATCGCCGCGAGCGATGATGAATAAATAAATCGTAAATTTAATCGTCGCCGAGTAATTGTTTTTTCTTTCTCGCTTCTATCCCTGATAAGGTGAGAGATCGTTGCCACCGCGGCGACGTTTCGTATTCGTCGTACTGCACTCGGTGCAGTTTCGTTATCGAACGCGGAAAGTATGATCGAACGCAGCGATCCAAAATGCGTCAAGAATCATTTTGACAAGTCAATTTTTCATGTACTTCGATAGATAAATATTTTTTTTCAAATGTATCGAAAAACCTTTTTTTTTAATTTTACGATGACAATTCTGTCGTTTCTCCTTAACGAAATAATTAATTTTCGGAAGAACCCAGGAAGATACGAAGACGCGGAAATGCTCGGAGTTGCAACAGCGAGATTTATAACGCGAGGGAAGAGAATCGTTTGTTCACGGCTAAGTATATGGGTTAGGTGCACTTGAGGCCATTCTGTCGTTCGCATCCCAATCGTAACTGCTGTGCTCTCTTTGTGCTACACGACGTTGCAATGCGGAGAAGTAGTTCAAGGGGTGCAATTATTTAATTGTACGGATATTATGCGAGCTTCGTAACAATTTGTATTGGCGAGAGTCGTGTGCGCGACACACAGGTGAACAGAGAATGAAAAAAAAAAAGAAAAAAAAAGAAGCTTCGAGTATCGAAATCGCACGGGGGAATTAACGCGAGAAAGTTTGATGCCTCTAGTGAATTTCTTATTTCCCGGCGCGGTACGGAGGGTCCGGGTCTTTGTAACGCTTATTGTCGCGGAGAAGCATCGCGCGGATGCTTCTTCCGCATTCTCGTCGACGCGGATACCTCTTTGCGTCGGGGAAAATCATGCCAACACATGAATCTTTGATCAGGCCAACGAGACTTCCCCGTTGAATATTCCATATCGAGAGGAGGAGCATCGAGTGCGGGATTTATATGTGGGACGGGTTCAGAGCCGAGAGACGCAGCGCACGTGAAAGCTTCGACGCTTCGTTCTCTCGGCGCAGCGAAAAAAATATATGTATTCGAAACAAAACAAGAGAGTTGGGGGGGGGGGGGGGGGGGGGGCGATGGCACGATGGAACGAACAGCGCGAAATACGCGAAGGCGCGATGACAAAATCGTATCGACGATTGCAAAGTGTTTGTAATCCGTGCGCGTCATATTCGCGAAATTTTTTTTTGCAATGTGGATTTTTGATGTGACGTAAGATTGAATCACGTACCTCGCATTTATCGCAGGAAAAAGACCGCGTGGATGGATCGAATCATTTCCTTCATAACCCGACAGCTCGCCTGACAGGTCCGCACAAAACACACAAACACAAAACAAAAACACAAAACGAAAACAAAGAGCACGTTGGTACAGGTTCGCGGCGTCGGTAATACTAACGACATTCGGCGCAGTCGGCGCGTGGAAGGAGCAGCGGCGGCGCGGTGATTGGCGGAACTTGTTATTGTCGCGCTGATTGGTTGTGCCGAAATTATAACCGTTTTTTTAAGTCAGCTGGGTTGTGGGTGCGCGTCACGTTGCGATTAGACACAGTAGTTTTCTAACGAGGGGCATCGGTGTCTCTACGTCGTGTCAAGTGCATTAGACAGATATTTCGAGTAATCGTGAACGCATTGATCATTGGAACGAAGTTTTGTCCTCGAGTCAAGGCAAGAAAAGCCATAATTTGCGGCCAGTGTCACTTCTCAACTATTCTGCATACAGGTTGCTCGCGTCATTATTCCGAAAGTTTCTCGCGAGTTCTCGCAAGTGCAATGCAAATTCCGAAATTATACGATCGGTACGCGCTTCTCTAAACCAAATAATTAATCCAGTGCAGACTGTTCATTGTTTCAATTGGCATTTCGGAACGAAGTTCCTCAACTATTGCTCGTGCTCTTTCGACGTGCGCGCATGCTCGCTCTTGTTTACAAGACGGCGGAATATTCTCAGACTCGGGAAATCGTGCTATGTCGAGTTAACGTTGAACTATTTCGCTATTAATGTTTGTTCAGTGCCGTTTCTGACGTTTCGTTCAAAATGGAACGAAATCGAATATTTTATAGAGTCATAAATCTTGCTCGAATGAATTTGGTTTTTCTGTGTCGGACTCGATTCCAAGTTCGTACGCGCATTACCAATTCAAGGTCATATTATGCACAAGCCATTTTAACCTCGAAGATAGGCTCAGGTTTTTTGTTGTCACTGAAACATTGTCGGTTATCGTACGTCCGAATTAAGAGAGAGAGAGAGAGAGTAAATAGAGCTGAGTTCGACGAACCCGAGAGTCTCGCGATAAATGCGACGGGCAAGAGCAGTGAAACGGCGAGCGGCGCATTTTCACAAGTCTTCCCGAATTTCGTCGAGAATCCATGGACAGCCTATTTTCGTCCGCGTGCATCCCCGTCCGCGCTACTCTTGACGCAAACGAGCAAATATCGCGCGAAAAGAATCTTTTGATAATCGAGTCTCGGCCGTTTTAATATCCTGTCGATTACCTATAAATTACACTTTTCTGCTCGCCGATTGGTCTAACGAGATGCGTAACAAAAAAATTGATAATTCCATTAGGCACAGTGTCTACTCGTTCGTCCATTGAAAAATTATTAACCCGATAGCCGATTCTCGCAGTGCAGTCGACAGTCGTGAACGCCCGGAGTGTAATTGGCCGACCGAATTATTGGTTCATTGTTCGTCCACCACGAACTGGTGAGATAGAACGTCGTGCCCGATCATCGAACGATTGAATAAAGGTTTATCCGATCGTCCGAAGAATGAACAATCACGAATCGACCGACTGTCGTGCGAATAGACACTAATTGGGCGACCTGAAATCATGAAATTGATCTATTCTGGGACGAATAAAAATTATAATCAAACTACTAGACACAGTTTCCGTTGAAATGTGATTGAATCAGTAGGGAATTGTTGGGTTCTCAATACTTGACGATCGAGCATTTTTTTTTCTCGTTTTCCAAGCTATAATTCACGATCGCAAATGAATAGCTCGAGTGAAACGGTTTATCACTAAAATATCGAACTCCTTCGAGTGTTGAAAATTGAATATCGTGGTAAAAAAAATTGTTTATATATACTTCGAAAGGTCAATAATAATTTTTTGATTCCATAGATGTCGCGGTATTGAGGCAGATGAGGAATCCATAACATACACTTACACATAAGATTCTGTAACGGATTGCTATTTCGTATCCGTTGCATTTTCTTTTTTTTTTTTTGGATGTCAGTTGAGAAGTCTCGGGATTTCGTTCGTACGAAAACTCGAAGCTGCGCGGACGATCGAGAAAGGGGAGTTTGAGAGCCGAGTCGACTTAATAATCAGTTACCTCTGCGCCCGGTGTTCTGCTATAGCATAATACTCGGCGCGTACTGTACCGACGTGAATTGCGAGAGGCGAGAGACTCCTGAATGAGAGAAGTGTAACATAACAAGCGCCTGTGGCCCGTTACAATGGCAGAGCGTGAACCGGGTTAATGGAGGAATATCTTTGTGCACTTCATTCTTTTTTCTTTCCTCCTTCTTCTCCTTTTTTATTCAATTATTTATATCCGCGGAGCTCTGGATGCGAGAGAGAGAGAGAGACGGGGATGTAGAAGAGGGAGGATTTAATGATGCGGTTTTCTCTGTACCGGCTCTCTTCGTGCCTGTTTTTCGTTCTCGCGGCGGCAAAGAATATGAGGTACGAAAACACGCTGCTCTGTTATATGCGCTCGGGCGTTAAATTCGAGTGCACTCTGCACTCGTTGCGCGCTCTTCCATTATACCGGTACCAGGTGTCGGAGGGGGAGGGAGGGGAGGGAAAAAAAACTTTCACGAAAATTACGGTACCGCGATCGAACGCAGAAAGAGCGGAGCGATATGTAACACGCGTAAAAGGATATATTTTCGTGCGTGTATAATGCTCGTGTAAAATATCCGAGGGTTATCGATCCGCGATCGGCGCAACATCGTGGTCGATACATTCGCGCGCACACACGTGGCGATCGCAAAAATCGTGAGATCGAGTGGAAGGACTCATCAAGATGATACAGCGCGTCATTATTCAGTCGGCTATCAAAGTCTCGAATTCGCAATACTCGATAATTCGATTTTTCCGTCAACGACGCGTATTCTCGAACGCAACGACATATTTTTTTTCATCGCTCGTCGCTCACGCGAATATCGTAGTTCTGGATTTCTCTCGATGCCAATCACGTATTTTTTTTTTCCTTTCCATGTCGTAAGATAGTGCGAGGCCCGCGAGTGATTGACGGGCCATTTTTTTCAAAAGTCAAACGGTAATTCGATTCTCTCGAAGTTTCGCAGCCGTACACTTTTCAAAGACGTTACAGTTGCAGATGCGGGCTATTATTAAAAATTCGCACGAACGTGGCGACGCTCATATGACTGGCGATGGTAGCTCACAGTAGGATACGATGATCGCGAATGAATAAAAAGTTGTTGAAATGCCAATTATCGGCCAATAATATATTTACGTGTCATTTACGCTGAACTATTTACCTCGACAATTAAATAACAGTTAAAGAGGCGCAGAAGAACGCGTGTCGCCGTTCTTTTACAATCAATCACGCCGCCGCGTTTCTGCGTATTCATATCCTGCATAGATTCAAACGAGCGCATGCGAGCGCAACATAGGTAAAAATAAAAGATGTAAGCATTGTGTACCGTTCATAAAGTCGGCGAGCGGGTGGCGTGTGACTGATAGCCGATACGAGAAGGGAGGATAGGATCGAGCAGGAGCAGCGGCAGCGGCAGCAGCACCGGCAGCGTTGAAGCGGCGGTGCGGCGTTCGCGGCTCTTTCGTCGTATAGACGCTGCGCGTCGGCGAGCGAGCGGTTCAGTCTGCATCCGACCATCGCGAGTGTCGCGTCGTCATCGTTCGCGTCTCACCGCCACCCGAACGGGAAAATCGGTGTGTTTTTTTTGTTCTATCTCCCCGTCTCCTCGTTCAGTATATGTACATATAAAGCACGCGGAGTTGAACCGAACAATAAGTGCAATCGAGTAAAAAAAAAAACACAAATAATGATAACAAACGATAAACCAAACAAAAAGATTCGTTCCGTATCAAAACAGTAAAGAATCGGTGCGCACAATAGATACCGGAGAAAGAGTAAATATTGAAAAAAAAAAAAAAACAGTATAAAATCACGAGACGAAAAGTCGAGTCAAACCGTAAACCTCGTAAAAACAACCAAACTACGCGTCGATAGGTCCGTGACTCCGGCATACCTGCATAAACAAATAAATAGTCGAAATAGATAAAAACAAATTGATAAATTAATAAATACAGAAAATCTATATGAATCATATTAATATATAATTAACGATTATTTTGTGCGAAAAGCTAAAATAAAACGGTTTCCGTAATCTAGAAAAATTGAGACTGCAAATCTCGAGATTAATCGAATCGTGCGAGTGTTCGAATAGAAGATTTTTTTTCGGTGAAACGAAAGAAACATTCGAAGGGAAATCGCCGATTCGTGGTCGTGTTTGGAACGGTGAGGAAACTTTACGAGAAACGTGGGTGGGGGCGAAATCGGGGAGCAACAAAAACAAGACATGAGGAGTAGCAATGAGAGTCTAGCGATCGAGGTGACGCGATAGCGGTCACGATTTCGGGCGGGATTGTGTCAGGCAACGTTACACGAAGCTCGCGGCGAGATCGTAGCTGCGAGTAAAGGCAAGGCGGTCGTCGTCGACGTCTCGATCGGAGAGAACAGCACGATTCTAGCAGGGTCAGTGAACGATTATAAAGTAAAGAGAATACGCGCCTATCGTATCGCACCAAACGAGCGTATGCACGCAGGGAAACTACAATAGGCAGTCCGAGAGAAACGTTCGGCGTGACATATCGAAACAATTCGAACGCGCGTACAAATCGTTCAAGTCGTACAAGTCGTCGATGTTACGAGGGCGACAAAGAATAGAAGAAAAGCGCAATTTACGTTAGAAAAATTAGTAGAACACCGATATGCGAAATACAATAGATGAGCATAGAGGCGTGCCGTATGAATAATTTGCGTTTTAGCTAATAACCGCGTGACACGAGTTTTCCCTACTTTACGACGATTTTTCAACGTTCGACTCGTGTCGTGTAGCGGATGGTTTCGTCGACACGGTAGTGTCGCGCGTAGTCCGATGCAGTCGAGGCATCAGTGGCAGGCGTTTAAACGTTTGAAGACCGGGACTTTATAAGCGGGCATGCTGCTGCTGCTGCGGCTGCTACTGCCTCGTGAGAGAGAGAGCGGTATGTGGCACACACGAATATATGCAGTTGATATATAGTATTCGATGTATGCTGCGTATATCGCGCGCTCGCGCACGACGACATACACGGTGTTGCTACGCGTTTGCTCGATCACGCTTCGGGAGAGTGAACATTTTTTACTCGATTCCCCATGATATATTTTACGTTACGCGTAACGGGACCGCTCGGATAAACGTTTGTGTTAGCGTTGAAGAAGCGAGTATTCGTCGGGCGGAGTAGGAATAGATGAGACAACGGGGACGAAAGCGTGGAATTCGTGGAAAGGGGAGAAAGAGAGAAAAAAAAAATCTATGAAAACCGGTGACCATCGGGTCGGCCTGATAGCGCCAGTGCTGCGGAGAGTGCACCGGGAACAGTAGCACAACAAGACGAGCGGGATGGGGCGATGTGTTTGCGAGGGCTGCGACTGAAACGACTCATCGAAGACGATTAAATACAAAGTCGGAATACGATTTGAAAAAAAAAAAAAAAGAAAAAAAGTAGTTTGTCGAGGTCGTTGACCGAGAGGTTGAAATATGCGCGCGCGGCTGCTTTCGAAATTTTGTCGAGCTTGCCCTATTGAAAGTTATCATTTACAATTCTCACACGTTAGACATATCCATACAGAGAGCGCGACAGCCATTCGAATTTGAATTTTGTAAGGAAATTGAGGTTGAAAGTTTGTCTGGTGCATTGTATTTTTATAGACCGTGTCGACACAACGTATTCCAATACTGCAGTTAATTTGATAGTTTGGGCTCTTCGAGTCACAGGAGACGCTCGTGCATTCCCGTATTTATCGAGCATTCAGGAGAAGGAAAAATCTTTTTGCGGTCACCGGAAATGACCGATGTCCGTGTTATAGAAATATTTGACGTTTGGTATCAAAATTTGCGGCAAAGATCTTTCATCGTTCCAATGGAAAATTTCTTTTATTTATGATCTCTGATGTTGAAATCTCTGCTGTTGACACGCTATGTTTTATTAGATAAGGGATAAATTGTTGATCAGCAATTCATCGTTTGAAAGATAGCGTGCACTCAAGGAATAAGAAATTTAGAATAAAAAAAAGTATTTCCATTCAGAAAATAACAAAACTTCGCTATCGTCGTAATATTTGTTTGTCTCCAGTTGATATGCAGATCGTATTAATATGTTTTTGCATCTAAATAGAAATTTTCATTGCCGAATGTTTCTACATTTCGGCACGGTATGCACCGAGACGAAACGTCGGGGACACGGCGAGAGAGAGGACGCTCCGCACCCTGCAGTATCTTTATTTCGTCGACGCTTTTCTTGCTCCTGTTTGACACAGATTGTTGAACCACACGAGAGCGCGCGAGAGCATGCGGCGCTAAAAATTACTCCCTCACGTTCACTGCAGCTCGCGGGGTCCTCTCTCCGGCCACTTTCCGTTGCTGCCGCTGCTGTGGCTGCCCCCGTCTCGGTTCTCTCGCTCTTCGCGCTCACGTTTCGTTCGGCTCGTTCGTCCTCTCTCGCCCTTCTCTCATTCTTATTTCTTTTCTTCCATCGTGGCTCTCTTCTTCATCCGCTTCCTACTTCTCCCGGTCGAAAAATTCAACCGGTGAGGAAGGCGCACACAGCGTTGACCCTTAATTCGAGCGAGTCTGCCGACCGGAGGACCGCCAAGTGGTCTCGTGTTTCTCCACCCAGTCGCACATATATAACTCGACTCTGATACCAAAACTTTCCTGCTACGTTTTCCTCATTTCATACACTTTTATTTCCTTACTTTTCTTATTTTCTCATCTTCATTTCTCTCCGATCCTTTTTATGTCGTTTTTCCCGCAGATACAAATCGTTTTGACAGAGCGATGCATTCTTTGTCTCGAATTTCGTCAATTTTTTTTTTATAATTCGCGAGAGAACATACTTGACTCTCGGTAACGTAGGTGAAGTTTGAGCGTTTTTTTTCGTTCACGATAAGAAATCGCGTGAATTCGTCGCAACTACGACACTATCGTTATCGGTGCTGCGCGTTATCGCTGGCTCGAAAGATCCGAGCCCTGAATTTCCATTACCGCGACCGAGGCTCCGATGGCTATAATTCTCGATAGAGTAGTCGAAAAAAAAAAGAACCTACAGCACAGGCACGGTACAAAGATTATCCTAATATGGACACGCATCTCGAACGACGCACTTGACGATCTATGATAAAAGTTTATTTTTCGTAGAAAACTCGAGTCTATCTTTTTCGTCTTTCATGCTAGCGTGCCCTAGACTGTATGTATATATTTATAGGGGTCTATAACCGTACAATCTCGATTGTACACTTGCCAGTCAATAACGTGGTCGTATTTTTGTGGATTTCAGAGTGAAGCAACGGTTACGCGCGTGCCCGGAGAAGGAAGAAGCGTCAAAAATCTTCACGGGGCAGGGAATACGTTACGTGCTCTCGAGGATCAACGTCGCCAAAGAGAAAATAATTATCATCGTTGTTCCGATCTTCGCGATCCAATCGCGAACCATCGATTCGGAGGAGAAGAAAAAATTCCGCGATACCGGGAGTGCGCGAGGTTGTGCCCGAATTCTTCATTTTTTTCGTTTGACGCGTGCAAAAGAGATGAAGTGACACGCGCGTTCTCCATGGCCTTGACTTCCGTTACGAGTATTTATCTCTTTTCGTTTTGTCGTCGTTCGTGAGACGAAGTTCGTATATCTATATCGACGCAAAGCAAGAGAAAAAGGAAGCCTCACCGAAAAATCGAAACGACATTCGTCTATTCGATAGTGCTGCGTGTTTAGTTTTTATTTATTTTTTCGTTCGTTCTCAATCTTCGTCGTCGTCGTCGTCGTGAGCCGCGAGACTCTCGTAAGTCTCACGGTAGTCGACGTCGACAACGCGATTACTCGCGTACTCGAACGTAACGCGAGTTGTTGTTCCGAAGTTGGTGACGAATCAATAGCGAATCGTATATAATAAGAGTGCTGCTTCGAGCCGCTGGCGCAGCCGAAGATCAAGGTGGAGGCGGAGGAGGCGACAGCTGCTACACGGTGGTGGACATGATTATTTCAAAGGATTTGTTCCTCCTCGGCGATCAAGATTATCTGCGCCTGCCAAACAACGAAAAGCGCCAGCAGCGGGCAATGGGACGGCCGATCATCAATGCTCCCAGGTCAGTAGTTCACAAGCGTCTTCTATTAATACACACTTATTTTTACCTTGGAACAAATCTCCGTTTTTTTGCCGAAAGTCTTCGTTTTCTCAAGAATGATATTCTTAGACAGTTGATTCGAACGCGATAAAAAATCATGAAAATGTAGAGAACGAAACATGAAGATTCGTTGTTTCGATGGAGTATCGAATCGCCAAAATACACTTTTTTTTCGATCGAGATAATATTTTCGCCCGTTAAGACCTTTGACACGAAGGCAACTGCCGGCAACGTTAGCAATGCGCAGCTGTTTGATTCCACAAGCGTGGTTGTACAGCCGGCGCTCGTAAAACTGCATCGGTTGCCGGTGGAATAAACCTTCACAGGAGAGCATGCACGATCTCGACGCAACTCGGCGTGAGAGAGGAAAAGAAATCTTCGGTACGGTCGAGAACGTGTTTGCTCCTCACCGAATAGTTTTTGTGCTTCGGGCGGTTTTATTATAATCGAAAAGTTTTATATCCGAGATTCGATGAACCACTCGATATCCAAGTGTACATATGCATTCGTTAAATTTTCTTTTGTTTCGTCGTTTGTTTCTTTTATCGAGAAGCTTCGTAACCGAGATTCGTTCAATGACTCGATATCTTAATGTCTTAACGTATACGTATATACATATTTGTTAAAATTTCATTCGCGACTCGAGACTCGGCGCTTGTTAATTTCGCAATTCGCGTTGCGCGACGATAACTCACGGTCAGCAAAAGTTAATTGAGATCGCGCGAAGCCTCGGATGGTGTTATATAGCGCGCGACTGTGAATTCCGCTTAGACGAGAAAATGAGCGACAACGGCCGAACCAGCGCGCGTTTAACGACCGATCCCACGAAAGTCACGGAGATAATAATGTTGCCGGTGTGAGAGACGGGACACGGTAGAATGTGTGCCCGCGGTCGATTTTTCTTCGTTTCTCACACTCTCGGACTCCGTCGCGTTGTCGTAAAAATTATCAGAGACAAATAGAGGGAGTCCACGGTCGACCCGTTCGCCACTTCTCTATCTTTCTCTCATTGTGTGCGCGCGCGTCCGTGTATCTGTCGGACTCTCTCGCGCCTTACGGCGAGTTCTTCTTTCTTCTCTACATACACGCCGTATATCGGATAACCAGGAAAGCAGAAAGACAAGCGACTGAACGAGTTCCTCATTTCTTATACTTTGCTCTAACGATCTGTCGACGAATCTTTTAACGCCCCCTTAACCTTCGATTCGTTTACACGTTGAGGCTTATTCGGAGTGCACATACGTTTTAAAAATTGCTGCTTCAAAGGAGGCTTTTCAAGGGCCCGAAGTTGCGGGCGAAGAAAACGGCCTCGATATATCTTGGTCAATCATATCGAATTATTATAATTTTTTTATCCGTTTATCTCAATCTCGTAGGCGCATTGTTGAATTGATAATTTCTAGCCTCGAGCTCTGTAATCCTTCTGTAACGTTTCGTCCAAAAGAAATATCAATTTTTTTAGTCAATGTCGCTTTATTTAGTTTTTGTACTCGATTCTACAAGGTTTTTTTTTTCAAATTTAACTTTTAACACATTTATTCCGTGTTTTGGCTTTTTTAATATTTATTTTCACAATCTTTTCCGTCGTTATATCCAGGCAATCAGTTTCTCGGAACTTGTCGCTTCTTCGAGCCCTCCAATTTTTTTTTTCTCTTTATCGAATCGGTAATCCCACCCGTGACGCGTTTTCTGGCGTCATTCGTTGCGAGCGCGCTGTCGTATAGATGCCGCGATGAAAGAGACGCTTTGTCAATTCGCCTTTCGTCGCTTCTTCCTTCCCGTCCACTGTCGGGCCACGGAACTCGTCTCGCGCGACGCTCCGATATCCGATTGGCAGAATCGGACAATGAAAGAAAAAAATTTATCGAATTCAAATAAAAGATAACGGCGCGATGCCGATCATGGGTCTCTCGTCGGGGGCGTATAGTCATCAACGGCCTCGGCGTTCGATCGATATGCGTTTCCGACATCGGGATTAGCGGCTCTGTCGATTGCGACCTTTCCGCAAGGCTCGGAAACGAGCGCCGAAAAGTCGAAGCGCGTACCCAGTCTAGTGGAGAAGGATCCGCGAGTTTGCCCCGACCACGAAGAGTATCGGTCGGCAACGCCGATGTATACTTCATAATGTACCCTGTGAAAATATGGGAACCGGTTGGCGCAGACCCGCGAAGAGAGAGAACGCCTTTGCGACGATTCCAAGCGCCGAACCCGACGACTATTCGCGCGAGATGCGCTTAGGAAGAAAAGTATAAGAAGACAGAGCGGGAAGCTGGGAAAAAGACGGAAGCTTGTTGCGAGGGGCTGCTATTTGACAAAGGGATGCGGGTTTTTTCTATCTGCAAATAATGACCGAATCATGATTAGAAAAATCTCGTTCCTGTTAGTTGTAGCTTAGCGATGTTACTGCCTGATTTATATAGGATTATTTGGGTCTAATAGGTTAAAGATACATTTTTTCTCAATCCGATATATTTGGGGAATTGAAAAAGAAGTGATAAGTATCGTATTTGCAAGGCTCGAAAAACCAATTCGGTGACTTATCGGATTTGACAAGTTGCCAATAATTAAAAATGGAACAAATTGTTAATCATTTTTATTCTGTTTCTGCTCTTGTTGGTCGATGCAATGCGCCTCTCGTCGACCGTGCTATTAATCGGGGATCGCGATCGAGATTCATCATTACCGATAAAAGATAATTAAAATAATTATGATAAAGAGTAGAATTATTTTCATGCAATAATATTTACTTGAGCAAAGAAAAGAAAAATTCTGGCTGTTTGCGTTCTCGGTTATCGAGTCCTCCGAATTTTCTGTCGGCACTGCGATCGGCCATTCGCGATCGAAGACCGCGCTTCCTACTCCCGCGGAATTCAGCTCGCGCGACATAATCTTTCTGTCGCCGGGAGCTCTGAGACGCATCATTGAGAAAAAAAAACCGAATCTCCGCGTGTGTTTATTCGTGTTCGCGATGGCCCCGACGATATGCAGAAACACGTTGAGAGATTCGAGGAGAGGAGTCGTATTCGACGCGAAATATTCCAGATGTGTTCTCGAAGGGATGGCCCCGTCGGGCGTAGAAATGTTGGGACGAGACGCCACACGGCCTCAGCGAAATTTTACGACATCGTAAAGAAAAAGAAATGGCATATATACGAATAAAGAGAGAAATAATAATGCGAACAGCCTAATATGTTTCGGCTATGTTTTTGGAGTAGAAAAAAAAAAGTACGTTACGAATTCTGAAAAAAGTTGTCGCGCTGCTCGTAGCTAGATTCGATTAGTTAAATCAGCTGGTAAAACGTCGAAGTGAACAGTGGCGAATCGGTAGCCATAAAAGCCAAACGTCGCGCCTTCTTTGTGTTTGTGTTTTTTTTTTTTTCTTTCCTCACACAGTCCAAGAATATACTCGAACCAGAATTCGATTTCTCTATCGACGATACGGCGTTTTCGATCTTCCGAGAGCTCTCGCGAGTCACGCGACTCTTAGTGTCTTACTATCCCTCAACCATCCGATCGTCAGCCGCATAATATGCTAAACAATTATATCTCGCCTCGCCGGGAATAATGAACGAACGAACGAACGGGCGAAAAAAAAAGGTCATTTGCGTTTATTATTCCCGATGCAGGTATACTCAGCCGCTCCGATATAATGGCCAAGCCGCGGAAAGACGCGAAATTGAGGACGCTACTCCGCGCGCCTTATATACAATGCACTCGAGTCTCATACATAAATATATATGTATATACCGAACCATCAACCATTTCGCTGTTATACCAGAGCGGTCTCCCATTAACTAGATTGAATATTACCCTATATTCCCGAGGATGCAATCAATACAAGAAAAAAAAAGATAGCGGAAAAAAAGGAAACAAACGATAGACCGAGCTGCGGAACGGGATACGGAGAAATCCTTCCATTAATATACCATTCGCGTGGTTCTCCTATCGCTCCTTCAACATCGGATACCATTTTTCACGGTAAAAAAAAATTGAGGAAGCGAATATAATTGGAACACCAAAAAAAAAAGTTGTAAATTGAAAAAAATATACATATATCTATCTCCAATCGCGTTGTCAGGCCTGTCCTTGAGTCCTGTTCTTCGGTCTTCTCGAACTCGCATTCAGCCCAAGTGCAATACGCGCTGCTTATATACATATCTATTATATACATATATATGTATGGAAGTTTTCTTTGCGCACCTGCAATCGGTTAGTCCAATAGCTTCTGCGTGCCTGCTATGTATGTATATTTTACTACGCTGTATATATCTATATACATGTATCCATGTATAGATATACTACATATAGAGATACATATATACACGAGTTTACGACCGTCACCTGCCCCCGCTGTAGCCTCGCGGTTGCAGCGCCTCATGCAGCACCGCAACGTCGCGCGTCCCTTTCCGATCGGGATTGTCGCATCGTACGAATAAGTCTGCGACTTATTCGTCGAAACGCGGTTTCGTCTCGCGCACCGTCGATTCCTCGCGAGTACGTGGTACGCGTGTACGTATGCGCTTTATAACAGTCGGTACTCGGATGCGCGCACATACGTGCAGAGGCTGTAGAACAGTCGGCTGCATTCGGCACATCGAGTGGTTATACGGTCGAAGCTCCAAGGTCCGTTTAGCGCTGGAAAATTGCTCGGGTGTCGCGGCTACTGTCGCGTTGGGACCTACGGATTGTCCGCGAACGCTACGAGAGGAGAGAATTGGCAAACGGCCAAGTAGCCGTACGAGCCACGTCGGAGTAGACGAGAGTTCTTCGAGAGAGTTTCTCGATGCTTCCTCGCGGTCGTGAACGATCGTGATCGCGCGAGACGCTCCGAGATAGACGGTTCGAACGCTTCTCTCTCTTTCTCGTCGAAGAACGGGGATTCCTCGTTCCGACGTCTGTCCATCGTCGTCGTCGTCGTAGCCGTTGAGATAGAGAGGAAGGAGATGAAGCGAGAGTGCAAAGCGGAAATTCAATTTCCCGAGCAGACGGTCCACCGAAGCGGTTACCGAGCAACGAGAATATACTATATATATATATACATATTATATGAAGAATTTCATCGACCGTGCTAACAGAATTCGACAGGGTTTATTGCTTTATTGCTTTGCTTGAGAATGTCTTCTGCACCCGCGAAATCCCTGGAAAATGTCGATTTATCATCAATTTTTTATTTTCTCTACAATACGACGCTTGAAGAAATTTCAGCACGGTTTCAATATTTAATCTTTCAAAGAAAGATAATATATTTCTGTTATCTCGTCACGTTGTCACACCTTTCGATCAACCTCGACGAAACAATAACGACATTTTCCGATATTCCACACTTGCGTTTATGAATTAATTCTCCTATCGTTATGTCGAAGATGAGAATATGCTCTTCATTCCGTCGAAAGGCATTGCACGTGTGCGCGGCTCGTCTCGCGAGCGATTACATCTCATCTCGCGGTTAATAATTAGTCGCACAGCGAATCGTGCATTATATTCGCGTGTACAAACACGCGTGCGAGGGGAGAGCGAACCCAGATCAGAAAAGTGTAGATGGCTCCGCAGGCAAGCGCGTCTCAGGCTTGCCGCCGGTGGTCTCGGACGAATCGGACGTCACTGACCTGCCTCCCGGGAGGCCGATGCACCAGCCCGCGAAGACGCGTCCTTGACGCGTGTATCCAGAGCACGGAGACTATCGCGATCCTTTCCCTCGAGCCGAGGCATCGGAGCTTCCACGAGTCTCGCGCGTGTCTTCGGCATCCCAAATTATCGAGAAGTAACGTAAAAAAAATTCTTTTCGCTCCGCCCGAACTGCGAGAAGGTCGTTAAAACGTTCGGACAAATTTTCACATTAATATCTCACGAACATGTCCACGGTTCGTCCGGTTAAGCAGCGAGGAACGATCTGCATGCGGACACACCATGGTCTCTCGTGCAAATTTTATATATTGTGTGTAGATCTTTCTTATGCATATACGGATGTATATGTCCATACATGTACTGAAAAATCATCGAGCTGTGATCGAGAAGAGGGCAAATTACACGCGTGGCATCACGCGAAGGTAAAGAGACGAAGTCCGCCACCCCTTACGATATATCTCCTCATGGCGGCTTCCTTTCGCTTCTCTCGGCCCGAGCGAAAAGCGTTTGTGTTCTATCTTTCGTTCCAAGGCCGTGAGCTCCCCAAGAAAGAACGAGAGGGACTCGAGAAACCCATACTCTCGCGGGTGTGGGGGAGCGGCATGGCTGCGAGCAAAGCCGAGAGAAAGAAAGAAGAAAGAAGTGAGGCCGTCGACGCCGACCTGCCTCACGCGAGACGAGAGAGTACCACCTCGGAGAGAGATTTCATGTGTGCATGTGCGCAATGAAGGTATATGCCTGACCGTAGGATAAAAAGATTCGTAGCCGATAGATCTTACTATAGATATATACCGTAAACACAGATATTTCAACCGAGTCGTCGAACTCCGGAGGTTCACTCGCGGAGGAGTTTGGAATATAAAAAAAAAAAAATTGTATGAAAGTTAAGCCAAGCGTTTTATTCGGAGTGACGACAGTTTAGAAGGGCGAATAGATCCGTTGATGTTGAAGCCCCTCGAGCTGAAAATGAAATAAAAAGTATCAAGTGCGCGCACGGAACTCTCCCCGATGACGCTTGAACGCTAACCTACCTCAAGCTTAGCTCAGCCTCTCCAATTCGCGCTCACGACAGACCCAGAGCGGATCGTTAAACTCTAAATTCGAGATGGGTTACTATACGTCTCGTGGCTTTTATACCGCGGCGAACGATTATCATTGTACGGAGACGGAATGGAGCTGTGGTGGGGGACCTAGACGAGACCGTTCTCTTCCGTCACGTCCGAATCTATTGCTTCCTTTCTTTGACTCTCGCTTTCATTCACACGGAGAGGCGAGACGCGGAGAGATGGGACGTATGAGTCAGGCACACAGACGCGGTATCTCACGTTGAAACGGTGACTCGTTCTATTCCACCCTTCCCTCGTTCCCGCCGTTGCGTATGAAAGAAACGAGGAACTTTCAATATTTGTAGAGCAACGAGAGCGCGGAACGGTTAACTCCGTCGTAAAAAGAAATTCTGTGGAATTTCGGAAACGAGGATGAATCGTTAGATATCACATTTAAGAATTTATACATATTTTTTCAAATAAACGCCATCGCTTTATTTAATTTGAAGGAATGTTGGGAATTCTCGTAATGAATTTTTTCTGTGGTTAATTGAGAAAAAGATAATACAACGATCTTGCGATCGATGAAACACTTTATACTCGTCTGTAATCTTGTTTTTCGAATTGCCAAATGGAGAGTTTCCGACGATTCTTCGAAATGGCACGAAAGCCTTGAGGAAGGAGAGTGTCTCGTCTCGTTGGAGCGTTCCCTGCGAGACAGAGCGGAATCCGGCAGAAAGCTTCGAACGAAATCAATAAACGCAAATGAGCTCCCGATGATGTCGTTTTATTAGTGAGACGGCCGGGGGGCACTCTCGAGATGCTGTCTCGCGCGGGCGCCCGCGGTGGGATAATCTCCGGAGTTAAATTAATCGATCTCTTCTCCGTGTACTCCCCGCGCTCGGGTATTATAGCCGGAGGATCGTCAAGAGTCAGTAGTCGAGGGTTGAGACGTCGGGACCACAAGCTGACGCGCGACTGCATCGTGAAACGCGGATGAGAAACTCGCCAATTGAAAAAAGAAAAAAAATGAAAGGAGATGAAAAAAAACAGTAATAGTAATAAACAAGAAGAGGAGAGAAATATCCCTTCGTTCTCGCGTAGAATATAATTAATTGTCGAGACTGGTATTGCTATGCGAATCGTGCACTGCCGAGTCTAAAGTCTAGAGACGTTGATAAGTGAGAGTGACCTCTCGCGGTTGGCTCTTCGGATTATATATATATATGTATACACATATATGTATATTTACTCCTTTATAATAATTGTATTGCGGGCAATGAATAGACGGAGAGGAAGAAACGGAGAAAAAAATTTCAATAATTGAGCGAAAGATCGCTCGCGCGCGGTTGTCCTTCGTGAAGTTGGGTTTCGCCCGTTCCACCAGTCGGCCGGGCCAGGCCCCCGTGTACGTTTCATAAAACGTCTTTCACTTTGGCGAATAACCTTCGAGACGACTTTTCCAATGTGACGAGTCTCGGTCGCGGGAACCGACGAGCTTCGACGTTGTCTCTCCGTTTCGTTCGCTCTCACCGCAATGATCGATCGTTTCGAAGACCTCGAAAATTCTGTACAGTTAAATAATTCGATGAAGCCAAATTTATCGTATCACGAATTCGACCGGGTGGTAAAAAAAAAATTAAGTTCGCTATTTCTCGTCTATTTTCGAGATTCATTTACGAACCCTAGGGCAATTTGATTAAAAATTGAAGAAAGTTTTCGAGTTTAACTGATCGAGGAAAAATCCAGGAAAGAAAAATCTATTTTATCCCCAATTTTCGCAGCTGCCCACCGCAGCTCTAAAACCAATAAAAAATCGAACTTCACACTTGGAGTAAAATGTAGTTTATAATGAATTTAAGAAATCGATACAGAACCGAAGTGAAAAAATGGCTTTTATTCGTCGTTCAATCAGAGCACTAAAAACAAATGTATATATATATATTCGGCCGCTGATAGTGAGTGTTTCGTTACCGAGTCTTCGCAAAGTTCCACCTGAATCGCAACCGACGAATTGTACAATTCGCCCACAGTACCAGCACTTCGTTGCACACGAGAACATACGGACACATACACGGTTACATTTGAGTGCGAGTTCTGGTGCATGTACGAAGAGTTCGTATGAATGCTCGTGTGTCTATGTACATCGTCGTACAATAGGCGCAAACTGCGTTACAGTGGCTCCTTTGTTATCGCTCTTGTTGCCGTCCCAGTTTCTTCGCTCCAACACACACGGCTTTCCCGAGCCTATGCTCGGTACGCGCGCGCGGTTCTCGCTAGCTTGATGCCTATGTACTTGCGACGCATGCATGCGGACGGCAAACTGCCGTGGTCCTATGTACTTCGTTGTACGAGTATGTGTTTCATGTACATACATATATGCATATATGTGCATATAAACAAATATATATAGACCCCATTGCTTATAATACAAACTCTTACATGCCTTTTCCGTGACTCCAAGAGGGTGTGCGTATCATCGCAATGCGTCAACACGCCGACGTACCATGTCGGAGCGGACTCGACACACAGTACATATGTATATAACGACTCGATATGCTGACGAACCTTCTCGTTTCTTCCCGTTTGACTGTGCAAGATGAGAAAAGTCACAATAGTACGGTTTCTTCCTTGGTATTTATCACCGTTGGGAATTCTAAACGGAATTGTATAGATAGATAAGCAGAATTGGACTTCTTGATTGTATTATACGTCTCCGTTCCCTGATAGATTCTAACACGCAATTCATCATGCACTTTTTCAAATCGCTTATTAGCTTATGAAAGTGTTTACCAAATTTCATTGTAGGCAAGAAAAGAGGTTATTAGCTTGAATAGGAACAAAAATCGATAGCTAAAATGAAAATGAATGGAATTTTTTTTTTGTTTTTTGGGCATCGGCAATTTTTGTTGCGCGGTTGTCAAACAGTGCGAGCCTATCCGAAGGGCTAGTTGGTGCACGACGAGAAATTAGGTATATATCGTGAACAAGCATCAGAGTAGAGAAGTCAGTGGAAGAATCAGAATCACACACAACGCGCCTCGGCATCCCGGCTACGTCTATTTCTGTACCCGGTGTACGGCGCGCGAGTAACCAGGCGGTCTCTTCTTCTTCTTCTTCTTCTGCTGTGCTCGGGTATACATAGATATCCCCCAACACACGCGAGACCAGCAGAAACAGCAGCAGTCAACATCGTTCGCGGAGAATCATGAGGCACAATCTCGCGCTCCTCGACGCTTGTAACGGTCGCCAGAAAACCACCACTGTCTCTTACTACGTTTTATACACTTTGCTCGCCGGCGGATCATTTCACTTCTGCAGCCCCTTTGCCACGTTCACTTTCGTTTTGACTGCATAAAAAGTATCCCGTTTGGTTCATATTCGAGAAATCTTTGCCTTTGGGCGTCAACAATTTATCCTAATTTTTCGGATCACAAGATTCAGCGAAAAGAAATGCGATTAATATAGATCTTGATTGCGATATTAATTCAAAGAATTTTTATTATCCATTATCTTGACGAACGGGATCGATGCAAAAAACTGGAAAGAAAGTTTGACGCTGAAAGAGACATTTTTTCACCGCGGTTTCGTCATCTATTTTTTGTTGTCATCACAGTCCCTTCCGTTCGTGAGAGCTAGGAGACTTCGATGCGGCGTCAGGCAGCGCCGCCGTTTCCTTTTCGTCTATTCGTAAAATATGCGCGTGTATCTATACTGGCTTGCAGAGCAGAGTCGCATGGGGTGAGTGAACGGTCGAGCCGTAAAATTTGCGCCCGCTCGAGCTTGAACTAAAGCGAGAATAAATGAAGACAGTGGTCTGGTCGAGACTGCGAAAGGGGCGAAAGGGGAGGAAAAAGACTCATTAAGCTCTCGACTCCAACGTTCCATCCCTATATCTTTCTTCCATTCTGTGTTTTTCTTTTTTTTCTCTCGTCTTCTATTTTCTTGCTCCCAAACGGGAAGGAGGGAGTAAACAGAAGAGAAAAAAGAAGAACGAAAAATCTAGTCGCACGAGTCACTGCATGTACCGATGATGGTGCGCGCCGTTTCGCCTTTGCTGGTGCTCGAGGCATTCTTGCCAACGACCTCTCGAGAGGTTGATGTTAATGCCGGGAACACGGTTACTAATGACTCTTAATAACTAGCAACGGTGTTACGTCGTGAAACGAGGCTCCCAGTAGCCGCTTCGACTTCAAGTGCATACAGCACCAGCGACGAACTCGAAAGCGAATTGCTCGAGCGAAAATATCACTTTTGCATATTGCAGATGTGAGATGGGTGTCGTATATTTCATCTTCAAATAAAGCAAAGATAAATTCCTTCTAATTCTTAGCGTTGCGATGCTGCCACGTTCTTTTCCAATATGGAAAATGCACTCGCGTGGAATCATTTGATCTTCTCGTACTCGTCGATAAAGAACTTATTCGAGCAGTCGGAAAAAGAATGATCGAATTCGAATCGAAAATTCGAGAGTAAAAGTCGGAATAGTCTGCCTCTCGGCTATAACGATGATGATATCAACGTCCGGCGTGAAAAAAGCTATACGAATCCCATTATCGGAGCCAATTAAACGCTCTCGTAATTTGCAGCGTGCAACGAACCCCTCCGACGTACGTCGATATTGCCGATGAATTTTGCAATTGCTCTCCGTGGTATTCGTTCGACTGGGCTTATTTCTTACTCGCTGCGGAACGAGTGACGGTGAAGAAAGAAAAACAAAGGAATTATGCATTTTTATTATTATTCATTCAATTAGAAGTCATTCGTACTATTATAGCGAAAGAATCGTTTATATTTTTTCATTTTAATAATTAAATTCTATATATAATGCGCGTGTCTGTGAGTACGCGCGAAAGTCTTTCCTCGTTATAATATACGATACGTACTGAATGGCAAATTATTGTTCATTGATCGTAACATTTCACCTCGGAAACTCTCTTTATGGAATATTATCGTCGCGAGCCTTGAAATAACGAGTCTTGTTGGCCGGAGCCGGAGCTCTTCGAAACTTCGGCTTATTATACCAGCAGGTTAATACATGTAACTACCTATAAGCCCAACTATATACGTGCACAGTCTCTCCGCGTTGCATATATAGACAGTAGAATACAACCTATACGTTCCCTCTCGATCCCTCGACCTTCTTCTCTCTTTTCCTCGTTCCATCAGTGCGGCTCTTGGCCGCGGTGTTGCTGTACGATCGTAAAATTTTTCCTCTGCCCCCATTAAAACGACGGGACGTTTTGCCTCTCGCGATATTATGGTTTGTGCACCATAGGCAACGCAACAACCCCCTTTCGAACAGCAGATAAATTTATCCATAGAAAAAACGTTAGAGAAAAGCAATAAAATACTTATCCGAAATAAACACATTTTTCAATAAAATAAATTTGATGCGCAGTGCACAAAAAAAAGTTCAATAAATTTTATCCGCCAAAGATGTTGTTCGAGTGGAAAAAAAAAGATCTTGAAATTGAATTGTCACCATGAACATTACACGCGCGTTCTTGTAACGGCTGATGAGTCACGGCTTTCTTCTTCGCCCATATAAGAGTACCCTGTCAATAATTGTTTATCGGCATGTACATGTATCTCTTTCTCTTCGTCTCTGCAGTGCATTATACGCTATCCTGTGTCCAACGAATGTATAACCGTTTACTCGCCACTGGCAATGTACGCGAGATTATCAGAAAATTTTCCACTCTCTGTGCCCGCAGCTCCCGCGAGCGTCCCTCCGTATATATTATATAGATATATATATACACACACACACATACATATAAATATTCTTCTTCGATAAATGTACGGCGATGAGAACTCGCCGCAAGTATAGTTAGCCCGGGGCATATTTTGCCAGCAGGTAAAAGGCTCTCTCGCGCACTCCTCTCCGTATCCACTTTGGCTTCTCGGCGTCTCTGCGCCTCCGGATTCTCTTCCATCGGTGTGAGGTAGACACGAGTCCTGATTCTCTCTCTCTCTCTCACTCTGTCTCTCGACGTCGCGCGAACAAGACGAGCTAGCTGCTGGCGTCATAAAATTTTTCCCAATGCGACCCGTTAAAACGGCTCGAGCCAAACGAAACCGAGAAAGAAGCGAAAATAAAAAACATCTCATAAAGCACGCGAGTAGACGAGAAAAGATCGAGTGAACGCTACTCTTTCCCAGGATATGCGCGTTAGGCACGCGCGGATAAGTTTGAAGTTGCGTTTGTCCGCTCGCCATCGATGTCCATCGTCGTCAAGTTCGTCGATGTTAGGCAGTGCGTTCTACCTTCGATTTCTGCGCATCCGCGTGTACATGCATACGAAAATGCACATAGCGTCGCGTTGCGCACGCCTACACGAGTACGCACCGGATCACACAACCGTGGAGTCACGACGACTGCGTCTCGCACACATTAAACAGCGTGTTCCTTCGTCGTCGTTCGGGTGTATCACACCGTGGCGAGAAACTCTCACTCTCGACGGCGCGAGAGCGGCATACCGGCGCGAGAAAGATAGAAATTCACGCACACATGCGTCTCACACGCCGCCGACGACGACGACGTTCGTTCTCGTGCGCGAGCGCATTTCGCGCGCTCGCACGGGAAGGCGACTCTTACGTATTGTGCTCGTTATGTGGAGTATACGGGGTGTCTCCAAATTTGCCAACAAAAAATTATGATAAAGTCTTCCGTCGTGAAAATCGACAAATTTCTTCTTCGGTTCATTATTTTGGGTTTACGAGCGATCGCCAATTGATGCAATGTGGAGACAGTGGACAGATGGCGGTGCAGTCCATCTTTCTATTGCCCGAAAACTTCGAGTTCACGGAAAAACTCTCAAAGAGAAAGCTCGTTGGCTTTCGAGCAGCGATAGCGAGGGTATGATTTTTTTCGGAGGCGAAATTTTGCGGGACACCCTGTACTTATGTTTGTGCATCAATCGTCAGGAGGGTTAAGGCGTCGCCGTGAAGAGTTGTGCGCGGTGTCTGCAGGTCCTAAAGACACAGACGATCGAGAGGTTGAACAAGAAGTGTATATACGCGTAAGAGAGCGAGAAGTCGCGATTCTGCGGCGCGACGAGAATGAGCGACAGAAAGTAGTGGGTTGGCTTTGGGGGGGAGAGGCGCGGGCAGAGAGGAGTAGTAGAAACAGTGGATAAAACGAGAGTAAGAGAGAAATCGATGAAAGAGGATAGACGCTGTTGCGATGAACGAACGTAGCGAGAGAGCTCGCGAAAGAGAGCAAAGAGGGCACGGAACGAGAGTCGCGGCGGGTTTTCTCATGGCGCGAGAGACGAACGGAGCGGAGGGAAAGAGTAAGAGAGAAAAGATCATTGAACTCTCGGTAAGTGAGCGAACGGCCCGTTGCGGCTGCTGCGGTGCTCGTGCAAGAGAATTCTCTTTCTCTCTCTCTCTTCTTGTTCGTCTTTCTCGCACTTCACGTCGTATAATCGTGCGAAAGAGATAGGGAATTGAGTAGAGAAAGAAGAAAGAGAGGATAAAAAGAAAAAGGAAAAGGAGTGAGAAACCCGCGGGGGTGGGGGGAAGAGGTGAGGGTAGATGGAGGGGAGGGAGAGAGATAACCGCAGGGAGAGTATAAGGCCAGGCCAGTCAGTAACGATGTCATTAGTTTAGTCAGTCAGCGAGTCAACAACTGCGCGCTGTTTCGTAGCGGCAGCAACAGCAGCCAGTACAGGAACAGCGAGCCGTGCGCGATCTCTTCTCATGGTGCTGTTGCTGTTGCTGTTGCTGCACTGGCTTCTCTCTTCTCCTTCCTCTTTCTCATTCTCGTCTTCTTTTACTCTCCGCCGTCTATGGTCCGCGCGCGGTTTTTACCGGGCAACGCGCCGCGCTCCTTGTCGGTGTTCAGGGCTGTCGAAAGGGGCCGAGTACCCGAGATACCTGACCAGCCACTCCGGAGGGTACGCCACGTCATTACTTACCGGCCCTGGAATCGAGTAGAGTCGAGAATGAGAGAAAAGACAAAAAAGAAAAAGGGGGGACAGAACACTGGTCGCTGCCGAGTGTGCAGGCGGGAAAAAAAATCCTTTTCAGACCAGTACACATATATGTAGATTGTTTTTTCGATTTCAAAGCGATTTATCGATAACGGATTGAATGGGAAGATATTACATTTTTTTTTATTTCTGTTTTATTGGATCCCGTTGGTATTTCCCAATGGATCGTACCGCCGGGCGAAAGTTGTCGGTGACTGCTCGCCGGCTACATACTGCGCTCGTCGCACTCCTGATCTCAACTCCGCTAGGCCGTCCGTTCAGCACTATCCGTTACTACTAGAAAGAGCCCGCCGCGCTCCCGAGCGCGACACTCCGCTGTGCGCGGGCTCTTGCCACCTAGCCCCGCTAACTCTCCGTTACTACTATCGCTAGACACCGGACGCTAGAACGGTCCTACGAGAAACGCTAGAGAGGCTCTACTAGGACGGCCGTTCGACACTGTCCGTTACTACTAGGTAGAACGGTGAGCAGCCGAGCGAGTCAGCCACGGCGGTCAAAACATTTCTCTACTACTGTGTAGATCGCCTATCTGTCTTGGCACGAGAATCTTTCGTAGCGATTAAGAGGATTGATGGCAAAGGTCACGACGTTTCAATCGTTCGTTGAAACTTCTTGTTAGTCTGAAATTCTTTCTACTTTCTTCGCAGATCTTCTATTAAACAGTAAAAAATTGAACTTCTGTTCACGCGACAAACGATCTTTCACGTTAGATCGAATAGAAGGGAAAAAATATCTATCGGTCACTCGAACAAATTTGGCGACTTCGTAAGAGATACGTGGTTTTCCCGAGGCAAAGATACATTGCTTATCAAGAAGGGTTGAAGGAATTATCATTTTTTTTCCGAGTTTTATTGCCGCAAGATTGAGGATGGCAAAAAAAATTAAATCAAGAATGCCACACGTTTGGTCTTGTGCTCGTGATATATCCGCATTACGATGATGAGAGGAGTTAAAGTGCGAACGAAGAAAAGAGCAGTAGATTTTTATCTCAGTTCCCCGTACTTGGTGGGCTCGTAGTAACGCCTCGAATTAACCCTCCACGCCAATTCTTCGAGGTTCTTCGTGGGATTCCGCGATTTTTTTCTCTTTTCTTCGCTCTCTTTTACTGAACGAAACATATACATCGCGTGCTTCTTCACTCGATATATAACCCGAGAGCTTAAAAATAGAAAACATTTACGGTTACGCGCCAAGTGTATGGATACTTCGAATGGGGCAATTGCCGGTCCGTCGCGATAACGCGAAAAAACACCGCGCCCAAGGACTCCCTCGTTCTCTCTGCCTATTATTTCATTCTCCGCGATGCGGATCGTTCATCGTATACTTAACGTCAAGCACGAAATGTTCGAAATTCTCTTCTCCAGAAATTCAAAACGATTGTAAGCGAAAAGCGATTGTAACACGTGAGATTCCGTGCTCGAGTTTCTTGATTTCGATGTGTCGACGAATTGTTTAGGACTTCATCGTCCCGTTTGTGGCAATCGTTTAGCGAAAAGTAGAACGTGCACTTCATCGCTTAACCGTATATCTATAGAATCGTTTCTCGAGAATAAATCGTCTTTCCGTTAGACCGTTGTTTCTTTTTCAACTCGGACGAGCGTCGCGCATTGTTTGCGCCTGACTGTGTGTTACGACGTTCATTTCTCGCAAAGTTGGAAGAAGCTCGAAGAAAGGAAAACGAGTTGGCCTAGTACTATAGTTGTCCTAGTGCAAGGAGAGCTCTGTAAACTCGCTTTTCATCGGCGAAACGGAGGGAGCGCGAGGAAAGGGTGGAAGCGAATAGAATCTAGGAAGGGGTTGACCCGATGCCCCATCGATCGGATTCCTATCCAACCGGAAATTCGCAAGAGACTGACGAACTTTACTTACGTAAAGTGGGTTGCCGCGAGTTAGGAGAGAGAGTGAGAGAGAGAGAGAGAGAGGGGCTACGGGGGAGTAACGTGGCAAACATTGGCTCACACTACGTCGCCTGTGTTCTTCACTCACGTCCAGCCACCTTTCGTGTGGACTCTATCGTTCTTTGAACCCAAACTTGCGCAAAGGACAGAGGAAGATTTTCAATAATTCATGAGCAAGGAAAGCGTGACAAAGGGACCAGAAGGATTGAACAACGACCGGTAGACCAACGGAATTTGCCAGTGCCCTTTAGTCACTTTAAAGGATTCCTCGATAGCACCGACTGACTTTCTCATGTTACATTAAATCGCACGGATAATTTATGACAAAATCAATTAACCATCTCACGAGCAAGCTCCTCGACCGTAAGTTGATCGGATCAATTATTCTTAAAGTCGCGTTGCATCTGACCAACCTGAGAAACAAACGTCAGTTGCAAGAACTAATTGTTGGTTCGGGCGAATAGTGAAAAAGGAAAGAGTTCAACCCGCAAATTACCCTTCTTAATTAGTCCTTAGTTTTTCCAACTTATCGTCTTCGAGTGCTACATTCTTGCTTACGTTGAAGAATTCTTTCAATATCATTTCTCGAACCTGTTCTTTCCGTTCTGATCAGTCAGTATGTAAATAATCACAAGACACAAGGATTGATTTGTTTAAAGAAAATTTATTTGTGGATTTCGACTACAAGTCAGTTAAACACTCGCGTTATCCGTTGCCGGGCTCCGCAGGCAAATCGAAACCTTGTTTTGATCGATGTCTCGCATATGCTGGTGTGATTGTTTAATTGATACACAGGAAGGCTCGTTGCCAGCTCGTTTGGAGTTGTGCTTGTAGCATGGTCCGGCAGTGGCAACGGCCAAACTGTGCGATCCGTTCTGTCGTCAACTCGGTCAATCGTTGAGAGACGTTTGGCAAGAAGCTCCACGGGCTAAGACTCTCGTGCGTCTACAGCTCGCGGACCGGCATTTTACGACCTCGCGACCTTATACCGTCTATAGTACAACCTCTCTGCCGCTCCCCTTTCCCCGATCCATTCTTCTGCGCCTGTATGCTAATGCAAAAGCAAAAGCTTCCACGCCACGGAGCCAGACGAGATTCAACCTCCCCTTTATTACCCAACTAGTTAGTTTCTACGCTAATGATACGCGTTATTCCATCTTTTAATACTTCGTACCATTCGACGATAGGCCGAGTGCATAGAATCCCGAGTTTACGTGCATCCGACTGCATAGCTACGAGGAGAGACGACGCGAGACCAGAGGCGGTAGCACGGTCAACGACTCGCGAGAATGACGTCTGGGGCTCTCTGTGCATCAGCACAGAGTGCTTTCACGCTCGTACTCGATCTTCAACGCCAGAGTAGCCGCACCGAGTTCGTGACAAATTAAAACAAAAAAAGAAAATAAAGCACGTAAAACTCGGCAATGCTCTCGCGAGCTCTGTTTCACGTGTTCTCCGCGCATCATAACCATCGAGAGTGAATGTCGCATGATTGATACGCGTACGTAAATACGTACTGTCGTCAATTTATTATAGCTAATCGAGACGCGTCAATATGTTGTTCGTATACGTGAAAAGTGTTCGCGTCTATGAATAGCTTGATCTACATGAAATTATCAACGGTATTTATCGCGGAGGGGAAAATACGCGAAAGTTTCACTCGAGGGGAATATTCTTTATTTTTTTTGTTTAACGAGCATTTGTTTCAACAAAGTTTTTCACTCGAAAGTGGGTGAACAAAGTTCGCTCACATAATACACGAGGTTAAATGAGAATAGCAGAAAGTTACTTAAACCCTTAATTAGGATGCGGTAAGAGTGGATCCTCCGTGTATATTCTGCGGCGGGAGAATCTGCTCGATGGTTGCTGTGTGTGTGTGTGTACGCACAACAAAACGGCACCGACAAGCCCTGAGAGTTATTTCCTAACTGCTGCCGGCGCTGAGGCTTGATTCGCTCGCGCTCACTCTCGTTGCTGTTATTTTCACAACGACACTACTTCGCAGTTACTCGTCGAGGAGAAAGAGAATACTACAATCTCCCCGCGCGTGAACACACGATCCACGCGAACGAGGCGAATGCAACGCGTTGTGCAATCCCGCTTGCAACCGACACTCGCGAGTCTGTTGGACAAAAGCTATACGTGCATTCTGCGAGAAAAAAAAACTCATGAAACAAAACGCAAGAAACTATTTAGAGAACGCAAGTTGATGCTTAATCGAGGCTCCAGGATAGATTAAAAATCGTGTATTAAGAAAAAAGTAAATTATACTATAAATAAGTGATGAGTTAAAGAAACTGAAGCGGCGCGATATTAACGAGTTACTTGAATCGAGTAAATAAATCGAAATGATCATTGATATTGCATTTGAGTTGGAGCGAGACAACTTTTAGTGTCAAGCAAATCCAATTTCGTGCGAATAATAATCTTTTAGCGATTTTTTCAACGTTTCCCATCGGCCTATAATACCTAAGAAAAATTGATTTGAGCCTTCGCCAAGAAGCTTATCATCTGTATTTTTACCCAGAAAACGAAAGCCCCTCAGATCTCCCAATGTTACCGTACGGAAACGAAGATATCAGTGTGTAAAAAAAAATCGCCACATGTCGCAAAGTGGGTCAGTTGGAGAAAAAATTAAATTCCTTTCAAGCGATACCAAAAATCGCGATATATCAAGATTTGCGGTCGAGCGCAGTTCACCCGAAACATTGAAGACTCCGTTCGAGTAAGCGAATGTGGGTGCTGTCACTGTTAGCGCGTGGTTACATTTTGTTTCTCAGCTTTTGCGCTCGGTGATGTGCGTCCGAGGATCGAGAACCGTCGCAAACGCGCTTCTCTCGTCGCGCACCGATCCGCGCGTGTTTTATACGCTCGGGTCAACGACTTCCTCAGGGCGTAATACGCCTCTTGTATAGATATATATATAAAACTCGAGAGCATGAACAAGCAACCGTGTACGTGCTGGCTCCCCGCGATTGCGTGACGGTATAGTATAGTTTATACATGTATGAATCTATAGTATATATAATGTCCGGATAAACTGTGACTAAGTGAGTGCGTCGATACGTGATTGTGTAGAGGGGAAGAGTGACGCTCATATATATATGTGTGTGATGAAGATACAAGAGTCGATCGGTTCTACTGCACATGCAACAGTCGTATCCCCCATCTATACGGTATACAATACGCGAATTATTCACACAACGACATTAGGCCCGAATCGATGGCCCGAAGTCAGAAGGGCGTAAGCATAATTCGAGTGATTCGGGATTACGCCCCGCTGACTTTTAGCAGTCGTTACGCACACGCATGTCTGAAAAAGCTCGAATGTACTCGCACGTTCGACTTTAAATATGTTAATATCGAGGTTCTGGAGCGTCACCATCGCGTCTACTCGATATTATACGGTTGTGTCGAAGCATCGTGCACATTCTCGATTCTCCTATTGTCCCATCAACGGAGGCTATGCCGGTCAGCGGCTCAATATAGTTATAGAAATGCCTTTAATAAAGAAGCGGGGTCTTCACGTGTTATCGGTCCGTCGCTTTAATAATGCAATAAAGAGCAATATTTTACCTACGCATAGGTCAGATACGCGCGGACGAGCGGAACGATAAAACGTCCGTTTCTATTACCACGGTGAAACGCCATCACGCACTTTGATTTTATATACGGAATAAATTATCGTTTTCATTGCGGGTCAGAGAAATCTGTGCATTAAACGCCAAAGCAAAGGATGGATGGAATTAGAATCAATTTCGATGCTTCTGGCCTACAAAAAAGGTTTAAAAATAGATATAAAAAAATGCGTTTTGTGCACCTGCTAAAATAGCTACCAGATAAGCAAATATCCAGGTTACTTTAAACGCGATGACGATCAACCAACGCGAATTCTCAAAAGAATCAAAATTAACAATTGCATTCTTACGCATATACTCGATGTGGGCAAATTGCGTCTCTTCAATACAACAATATATAAGCAGAGAACGGAGTAAATCGCGTCGAGAGATTGAGAGAAGCATCGTGATGCTGGTATAAAACCTCCTTTGCCAACCAGGTCGGCAATTTAAATTATTTTGTAACTTTAACGACTTCCCTCGCGGTTCGGCCATCCCTCGTCTAACGACGCATAATTACTCGCCGGGTTTACGGTACGCGATAGAAAGAGGGAGAGAGAGACAGATAGTTGCAGTGTTGCAGGCGAGCAACGAGTTTATATTGTAAGGTGAAGACGCGACAGAGGCAGGAGAAGAGAATTAAAAATAACATCGGGCTAGGTCGCATCACAGACGTTAAGAAACTCTTGTGTTCTACAGTAGAGCTTCCATCCAAGAATAGAAGCTGCAGTATACTATAAAACGATGCGAATCCGATTTACACATCGCTTCTTCACTGTTTTTTTTACCCCGTTCACCAATCTCCTCCATGACAAGTACTATACTTAACGGATTGGCTTAGCGACGTTAAGAACAAAATGTGACCGAACAATTTCACTTCGATTCATTAAAAAATGCGCAAGAAAAAACGATTTTCGTAGAGATATCGAAAACCGAAATATTTGAACCTTTTGAATAATTTTATTGATTTCGGTACTTTGACTGCAAAAACGACCTTTTACACTGAATGGAAACCTATTCGAACGCTTTGGCTTCTTTCGTTTACTCTGTTTCACTTTCTGTGCTTCCTCGCTCCTAATTACCTTTGTCTGTCACGAGATCCCGGAGGCGAAGCTCCAAGCGCCAGGAGAAAATCCGACGATCCTCGATCTCCTCTTTCTCTCATCGCGCTCCGATGGGTTCACCGAATGTGTATGTGTGTCGCGTGTTTGTGCACGAACAACAGGAAGTCGATGCTGTCGGTGTGAGATTCCCGCATCGTAGAAACCCGCGGTGCAGGTGCACGATCGTTGATTTATAGCCTTCGTTATTTGATCGCACACGAAACGACCCGAGCGTCCCCGGGAGACTTTCTTCCCGTCGCGTGGAACGATTAGTTCGGCGTCCAGGCGCGGCGTTTCCACTCGTTCGCTTAATTATTCCTTACGTACTGTCTGGGCATATTCCCATTCGTATTTTACCACCCACACTCGATAATTGGACGAGCATCGCCAAAATCGATATCAATTCGAATATTAAAAAAAGCTTTCTCGCGTTTGAATTATTATTTTCTTCAGACAGACATTAACTACAATTGACATTGATTAAATAACGATGACAAAACCCGATTGAGTAATAATCGTAATCGCGAGAGTAGATTACTCTTTTCAGCTCGGAGCAACTGAAACAGCCGATAAGCCGATTAGTCATCCCAATGTCAAACTTCCTGTGAGTTCTTCATTGCCAATGTCAACGAGGCCAGTACAAGTTCGAGCAATCTTATTGAAACATCGTTGATTTACGATACAGAGTGTGGCTGTAATCGGCTTAGAATTGTGCATCGCTATAAGGATGGTTTGGGTCGCGTTCGATCAGCAATTACTGTCTCGTCATCGCTGTCCGTATTTCCCGATGCCCAAAAAGATCGAAACGTCCGCCACAATCACGCACTTTCCCTTGTTCAAACTCTCTCGGCGGCTTCCGATGAGCGAGCAATCGGATATCATCTTTTTTCGCTCGAAAAGCCGCGAACGCGCGTTCGCGGATTCGAGCGGTGTTTGCACAGTGACGAGCGAGAGATAAGTCATTGCTTCACGAGCTCAGAGGAAAACAACACCGGATATAGGACATTGCTTCTTGTCCGTGTATATCTAATTAATTGCGATACAAGAATACCTTGACGGTAAATATGTTCTATAGAGCTCTGCATGTCATTCTTGTCTTCGCGACGAAAGATGGGGATAAGAAAACTCAATAATGAGACGAGATGGTTTACCCGCCTCGCGTATGCATGCTTATGGTAGACGAGAGAGCTCGAAAGCTTCGAAATCGATCTTGTACGTATATTTTCATATGGGTATGTCTCGAATGCACCGGCAGTCCGGAGTGCAACCGACGACCCGCTACTTTCACCAAGGGTTAATGCCACGTCCGCGCGTGCGAGATCACCGAGTAGATCGTCATTCATTGACCGCGTACCAATAATTGATTAATCGTTGATATTCAATCGAACTCCATTCAAATTATTTAGTAATTCGCAGTTCAAGTTCCTTCGATTTTTTTTCGCTCAGCTCGAGATTATAGTTTTTGTGCTGGGTTGGCAACTTGTAAGTTCCGAAACTTCTTCGTATTGAATATGTACATTTGGAGCCAAACAACATTTTTATTTAAAACCGCAATGCATAAAGGCAGCGTAGTCACTAGTCTCGAATGCTGAAAATACTGGCCTCGATACTGTAAAGTCTATTATTGTCTTTAGATAGTTTGTTTTTTGTCGAGCGGTATACGATATATTTGGCGTTTACTTCCCAGCAGTAGCGACAAGTATTAATAAGAATTTCGATACTAGACGTTTGCTATTTGGATTAGCGTTTTTGCATTTGAATGGTATTTTAAGGGTATTTATTTTAACCTGCATAAAACATGATTTTTTATTTATTCATGCATTTTTTTTTTCATTGCAATTTTTTTCAGCAATACTGAATACTGCATGAACACTGAAAGTCATTGAGCTGAAAATCTAAATAGATTTATACTTGTGGCACTCGGAGCTGGTTTATCATTTTTTTTTTTTTCATTGTCGTAATACGAGTTTTTCATGGAAAGGATTAATTAAGACATATCGAACCGATCGCTTGCGAGTTGAATCAGGGAGACAATGTAATTAAAGAATTTCATTCAAACTCCGCATCAGCACTCCAACAATACGAGTCACGATATCTCCGCCGTAGGATACACAAGTTCATGACTAAAAATAGTGCAAAAGCGTCCGGGAGTCCCCCTCGACACACACATAGAATCCTTGGTTTTTTTCGTCTCTCTCGAATCGCGCGATTGCGCGAGCCCAATCTCGATTATTATTCGCGCGCACTCGGTTCGTGCATCCGCTCGTTTGGATGCTGCTGTGCGTGGATTAGTACAGCGAGGAGGAGGGCAGAAAGGAGTTCTCTGTCTCTCGAGTCCTTGACTTTTGGAATGCGGAGTATCGGGAGCCCGCAGTCCGAACGCCTCAAGTCCCTCAGGTAGGAAGACGCGCGGGGGCCCACAACGAGCTCTTTCTTTCTCTCTCTCTTTCTCCCCCCACAGATCTCGATCCTTTTTCATCTCTCGATTCTTTCGTTCCTTCTCCTACTCTTCTTCTTCTTCTTCTTCTTCGGCGCAACCTTTCCCTTGCCCGGGGGTCGAACAGAATCGCGCAGTATTCACCCGCAACCGAAGAAGCGAGTTCTGCTTATACACATTTATATACATCTTTCTTCTCGCTTCACGACGACCTTAATCCCGAACCGGTGAACCTCGTTCCGTTTACCTTATCTCTCTCGCTCGCGTTCGCAGACCTCTCTCGTCTCCACTGTTGCTCTCTCAGCGTTCATCTTACCACACCTCCGTGTAGCCGAACGCTCGAGCGCCGCGCGTGCACGCACGAAAAGAAGGAAATCGAGAATTCCTTGCGACACACAGTCCTCGTTGCAACGATACGGCCCGGGTAAGAGGTACGTAGCCCATACGTACGTAGGTATGCAAATGACGTGTCCGCAAACTTTATTTCACGAGTTCTGAAACTCTCTGCGTCGTTACCTTGAACGTGTCCTTGCGAATATTCTCATGAAAATACCTTTCAGCGACTCTTTCTTTTATCCGAAAAATGACGAATAAAAAACGATGCTAAGAACGTTGCGACTAAAGATTTTTTGACGTAATAAACAAAGAAAAAAGAAAACGAAATTCAGTGACTGAGAACAAGTTCTCGTTGCAGTCTCCGAGGAAACGGGCATTTTTCGGACAAAGTTTTGTTTTAACAAAATATAAATTTTTAATTTGCTTCTTTTATTAGATATCGGACATTTTGTCCAGCGCGTCACGGAAAGCTTATTTCAATAACCTATCGACAGTCACGGAAATACCAGGAAATGCAACTGATATGACGCGATAACGTTTGAATATAGAGATGTTCGAACAGTGGCACATTTTCTTCATTTTTTTTTTTCTATTGCGATGCTTAAATTTTTACCTCGATCCACCGCTACGCAAATCGACGAATAACAAGGCTAAGGTGAAATATTCCGCATCCGTGTGGGATATGTGAGGTTATTTTCAATCGCTCGTACGCCATGAGGGCACGTATTGCCCGAGTCGTCACCTTAAGTAAATCTCGTAAAATTCCTCTTTCTCAGTCGGGCGTTAAAAAAATCTCGCGGCTTTTGTAGCTACATTAGCGTTGAGCGACAATTCATTGATCACTTATTCAGCAGCTCGGATACATAAAATTATCGATAAACGCGACTAATTAATAACGTCCGGTTTCCATGAAGTTTTGCCTCGGCAAATGCAACGCTTGAGAAATAAATTGTCTCTTGTCTCCGTCGCCAGATGAATTTTCGCGATTAAATACGTTGATATCTCCGCCATATAAGTTTGCATTGTCACCGAACCGTTGCGATATTGCCTGCGTCGAATGGATCGCGGACAGCTTCATTACCATTCACGCCATTTCCGTGATCGAGCTGCGTGAAACTCTCGCCTCGACTCTCGTAGACACAATTATTTATTACGATAATATGTACGGAGAACCGCCCCAGACATTCACAATTACGGCTTTGCCTTATAAGCATCGCGACGCTAATCCGATCGGATATTTAATTTTCGCATATTATGAACACGCTTCTTGACCTACCGCATTGGATTCTCTCCTTTTATTCGCAAGGCTGCAAACGAGAAAATCGCATCTGAAGACGATTCACGATGAAGAGTGTACACGTTACATTTTCAGATCATCGTTTTGGTTTCCAATACCTTGCGCGGGAAGTCTAGACGCTTTGATTTAAAAGAGAAGCATGTTCGCGCAATTACAGAGTACAATCATTTCCGTTCTCCTCTATATATAGTCGATGAAATGATCCGCGCTCAACGCGTAACGACTTCATCAGCGTCAATTATTGAGTCCGTTGGAAGGTTTTCCAGACTGATTATCCAACGATGCTCCGGGGTAGTGAGCATGGTTGAGAGACTCGTCGGAAAATCATACAGGAGTGGACTCTCGAGGGACGCAGGAGCGTAGATCGCTGGCTGTACCGTCCCTTCGGACGAGGCTCTATGCATAAACCGCGAACACATTAATTGTAGTATATCATAGCAAGGGAGCGACGAGTCCCTCGAAGCGCTGTGGGCATCAGGACGATAATCCTTTTTGTCCAAGAGAGATCGCCGAAGCGTCCCGGCTCGCTCGGTATCTCCAGCGCGAGAGGGAGAGGCGAACGTCTATGCACTCATTACTGTTGCGAATCGATCGGGTGTTCCGCAATTTGCCGCTGTAATTACAGTGACTCGACGCCCCATGATCATTAAAACTATATGGCAAAGCTTGAGCCGATGCTGTCGAGAACGTAAGCGAAAAACGAGCCTCGGACAGACGCGATGTTGCGGTTCGCGTTGCACTCTCCGACTATGTTCGAACACAGCGTCCTGCCCCGGAGTTCTCTCTTCCTCTCCGTCCATCTAGCTCGAGATACGATAAGGAAAATTAATCGATGATGCTCGCCTCTCGACGGGCGATGATCGATTATTAACGATATATACCCCTCACTACTACTATGAAGAGATAAAGCGTTATTGTACAAAGATCGAATTACCCACGCCTGTCGGACGCAGATGCGTTTTTATCGAATGATCTGCACTTCGAGGATTTCATTCGTCGAGCTTCACGTACGATCGATTGCTAATTACTCCAGCGAGGGGGTGTAGAAAATATTAAGTTTTGGCAAAAGTATGACACGAATTTTGGAACAAACAATATCGAATAAACTCAACTAGATTACGTTGTGATTGCTCATCGAAAAATAAGCAGATAAACATATTTGCATGGGAAAAACAAATACGTGTTACGTGAAATATTTTAATTACATTATTTTTAACATTTTTGTTGCAGGTCAGTACTGAACATTTGGTTAAAACAATTTATGCTTCGGTAAGTTTTTATTCTATCGATTTCAATACGATACTAGCAACAAATTGAATTGCGCATGCAAAAAGTGCCGCTGCCACGAGATAATTTATCGTTCCAATCTCTCGCTGCGTTGTTCCTTTTTTTTTTTCTTTAATTTCTATATCTCTCCCCGTTTTCCATGAATGCCAGAAGCCACGTCATCTTTTACCGTGTGCTCTCCACGAGTCGTTCTCCGCGATATAGGTGCGTGGGCACAAACTCGGCAGAGAAACGAGACGATATAGAATGCACAGGCGCGAAGATGTAGATGCCGAAGTCTGTGGCAAAAGTAGAAGACGAAGAAGAAGACAGAGAGAACAGCGTAAGCGACCTTGCGCGTTCGCTTTGCATATATACGATGTGTGGCGTTGCGCTCGCGAGAGACAGAGAGATTCTTTGGGCGCACCAACGGCAGTGAGCATGGCAAAGAGCAAGCAACGGACCTCCTCGCTCGATGGCCACATGGAGAACGCAACCTTGAAAGCGCGCGGGCGTAAACGAGCAAAGGTGTTCGGGCGCCTCGTTTTCTTATACGTTTCATCGCTAGCGTCGAACCTAGGCTCCGCCATCACTTTCGGTTTTATCGCCGTATCCGGAGAGGGTGACTTGCGTGTTCTTCTCGACTATACAGCCGACGCTGAGAGTGCCTCATCATTTGTTTTTCAGCCCCCTCGGCATTTTCGCGTTCGTCTACTAGACACTAGAAGTTACGCTTTTGTTATTTACGTAAAATTTGCTTCTGCGATACATTGGTCATCAATTTTCGGTAGATTTTGCAGGCATCGCATATCCGCCACCGAACAACAACGCGAAGGAAACATTTTTCATATTGTCGTACAAAACAAGTGCTCAATTTACTCCTCTGAGGATTAATGAGGAAAAGCTAGTTTCTATTAATTTTAAACGTCACTCGATTGCAGAAATGTATCGTAAAATTGGAAAAAAGATCCTGAGAGAGGTCCACCGAATTAAAACGGACGATTATTCGCATCCATTCTTCTCTCAGCCATACACGGTTAGAGAAACTACTTCTTTGAACCATATAAAATTATTAAATCATATAATTGTTATTTGAAACAAACACGTCTCTTCTCCGGTTGCGTTGCACGCAGAGGATCAAACTCACGCGCATTTGCGTGAAAAAAAACCATCGTTCGACATAGACGAGAACAGGACGCACCGTCGTCTCGATTTGATAGCACAATCAATTATCGTTGCCCTCTCTCGAGTGCATTTGAGTGCAAGCCTCGCCTGCGAATTTCGCCTCCTTCGTTCTTTGTCGTCGGCGATTACTCGTCACGCGAAACACCGACGAGGAACGAAAGCGAGAGTGCGGGACTCGAGCTTTCGCGCAAATATATTGGTCATCGGGTCAGTGGTAGTCGTGAACTACACGGGTTTCGCCGAAAAATGCATGAACGACGCCCGATGTTTTGTACTATCCACATCGGCTCGCCGAGACTGCGGTCACGAAAATCAAAAGTGTTAATTTTCGCACCTCGCCCAAGGTTGCCGAAAACGAATTCGCGAACAAACATACGCACGGCCGGCCGGTCCTTTTCAGTTCGTGTGTAACGAACTCGCTCCCGACCCCTCCCGTTGACATTGATTCGCGAGTCGCCCGAACGCTCGGACAAAATTTTACGCAAAACCTGAATTCAAAATTAACCCTTTGCCGTACCGAATTATTCTTTTTTAACAACGTACCGTTTGTTTGAATGGCTTCGTCAGTCGAGACCATTGCAATTTTTAGGATCCGTAAACAACTCGAACATGTGTAGACGTCGTTGAAGAAAAAAAAAAAAAACACAACCCTCAACGCATTCGCCGATGCATCAGCAATTCCCTTGTTTTTTTGCGTCGGCCACGCAAATTCGCGTTGCACAGAGCCTAGCATCCCGTAGAATAAGCATCGTAAAGATCGAAATTGTTTCTTCGAAGCATATCGGCTCGTTTTTTTTTTCTTCTTTCGCGAGCTGGAAATCTCAAAATACATTGGAATTCTTCTTCTTCTCTCCCTTGGGCCATCTAATATTTGCTTGAGCTAACGGCAGGATGCCCGCCCTCCCCCGCACCTCTCCTGTGACTTGTATACTATCGTCTGGAGTCTGCGGACGCGAGGCCGCTAAACTCTTCTTCTTTTTTTCTTCTCTACGCTAAAAACGCTCGTTTTTCTTTTCAACGTACGGCCTGCGAGCCGTGCCAGGTGACTTTGGCCGAGTATCGAGCGAGCTCGAACCAAACGCACGCGAGCGGGGGCCATGTGGCTTTTTTTCGTGACGCTGTGCTTCCGCCGCGAACGAAAAAAAAAAAAAAAAAAAAAGAATGCACTCATTGTCGTAAGAAGCCGAAATATTTCTAAGAATGATGCAGAGCCAGAGTAACCAAGTGTAAGACCTTTGCGGTCTTCTGATATTGACAAATGATCGCTTTAACTACGTCCGTGGTGCCCAACAAACTAAGTTCAATTGCAACGAGAACTTCACAGCCAAGAATAAATGCGCTGTAATATATAAAGTGTGCACATGCCTGTACGCTTATATGCAATACAATACGCGAAGCGGCCGGGCAGTGTTCTCATTCGAGTTCCGAATGAAGTTTAATTGAATTCTATTTCGCGTACTCACGCATACTTCGGGTATTCAATCGTTACAACGTCAATGCATTGCCTCCGCGAGGAAACTCGAGACTGAAAGTCACAAAGGTGATATTTGATTTTTTCTTTAACCAAGGCGAAGGTGTGGTCCAAGTAATCAATATCGCATCCTATTTCGCCCTGTATGGAATTCAGTTGAACGTTGCTCCGATTTTCGTTGAACAATCCTGACACCTGTTTATCAGGTTCCCTAACATTATCTCAAACGATAGAATATTTGCGATAAAACATCCACGATGTAGTATGAAAAAAAAAACAATATCTGATGGTCCAAATACCCTGAAAGTCGAAAAATCTGCTCCAAAAAGTGGCTCTTCTAAAGTCTCCACCAAAAAGGACACCAACTGACAATGTTTTTGTGCAGTGTGTGGGCATTGTCCATGCGCCCCAGGCAAATGTTTTTTTCTTTCGTTTATTAGGAGAGGAGGTTTTACTCCCCTTACCCTTCAAGAACGGATTACCTGCACAGGCCTACACGTAATTGTCGAAGTTACCAATGGGCCCGAGTCAAATTGGAATCTCGAAAAAATCATAACGCTTTATACACCAAAATACGCGCATTTACGCAAATACTGTGGGAAAATTGGATCAGAGCTAGAGGGTCCTCGCAAAAACATCGTCTCATCTGGATAGAACTGGTAGATGATTTTTAAAAATGTCCCGGACTCCGAGATCGAATTGTTGGTTTGGTTGTACCCGACAGCAATGTCTTTGCCTACGTTAGACACGACAATGACGTCTTAGCCGACCTAAACTCCAGAATTACGCCCCAGTTAACCTGAACTTCGACAACGATGTGTTAGTCACCTTCGACCCGTCAGTTCGTATTCTCACCTCTAGGCAGAGTGTTGCAATCGATCCCTGATGACACCGTTTTATCGGACAGTGTTTTAGAACAATGGATCACGGCACATAAGTATTCTTCTCAAAAATATTTCGGATAAACCCAACTGATTGAGCCCGCGATTGGTTCCTTCGATGAGTTTGATTTGCGTCTGGCAAGTTCTTACGATTGCAATATTGACTGCGATGTTATGATCAGAAGTATTGGTCAGTGTCTTGAATGGCACGATGTCGATGCACCGAGTCTTTGCTTTGCATGAATTTATAGTAGCATATGTTACAATTGACCCATGATACTTTCGGTGTCCGGTCTCCTCTACTCATCAAATTCAATAAGCCAAGATCATCTGTATTCATCGCCGATCGTGAAGTACAGTTGTATTCGAATTTTAATAATCGGCTGCAAATACGTTTCGAGTATGGGTGAAGAACGTCGCGCATTCGTCAGTTGCGATTTGTAGTCAAGTCGATTTCTTGAAAAGGATTGAGAACATTTCATCGCATAAGAAAAGTATTTTTGTACAAATGAATGCCAGCGGCTAAAACTTTTTTTTGAATATTACTCTTGAAGTTTTGCTTCACTTTTTAATCATTTTTTCGACCCAGGCCTGTTTTTAAAACGTGTTAAATCCAAACATGACTCGTTTCGGTTGAATTGAACTAAAATTAGTTGAATAGATATTGTTTTTTTTTGGTGAGGCGCCTCAAAGAAGAAGACGACTCGGTTCGAGCGAAGAAGTCTAAACATTTTGTTTCGTGTTCTAGGCTTAATTAGCATCCGTATGTATAAAATATCGACAACTCTTTCGGATAGAGTATAGACACGGTTGGAGTCTGCGGATGACGCGGAAATGTCGACTGGTACGAGAAGTACGAGTAAATCATCATCTCGTACGTGAATATAATTTATTCTTTGCGCGATTCTCTCGGTCAATGTCAAGGTCCCCGTGGCTGTTCTTGCTGTGGGGCAAGCGACGACAGAGACGAAGCAACACACTCAGCCGTCTACGCAGTCAGACACATCTCTCTCGCATTCGCGTTAAATCTCACCGCTATGTTGCACCGGGGGCCTGCCGCGCCTTTATTTTCGCTTTCGACCTTGGGCCATGTGGAATCGGCTGTTTTATTGGTGGTAGCCACGACCGTTCCGTTTATCGTCTTTTTTTTGTTTCGCTCGCGAGACGCGTAGGTGATAAAGGGATCTTTCGCAGCTTAGATTATGACTTCTCATCCCCCTCTACGCCCTCTTTCTCTTCTTCCCCTCGAAATGTTTTTTTCGCCCGGTTTGTTGTTTTTACGCATTGTTATACGCTTTTTCTGCGCGCAAATGATGTTAGTCTCCTTCGGTACACTGCGACCTCAATGAAAATCACACCCCCTCACTTTATTACCCTTCGTGAGAGTTTTACACTGGATATTCGAGACAGTTAACACGTAAGATCCTCCCTGAAGTACACGTAATAAGATGAGCAGAGCAAAAAGTTTCACGTTATTTGAGCTTTTTTGTCATTTTTATTTATTCATGCGCTCATTTTTTTTTTTATCGCCCTTCTTAGAAATGTGGCATATTGTAATGCGAAAAAATCGTCGCATCCCGACAGGATATTTTTAGGCAGACAGCGCAGTTTGAAGGTAACTATTTTCCAATTAATATAAAATAAGATTCATTCTATTGCGAGTAAAAACATTATTTTTCTCGTTATAAAGGCTAGAACGATCGTCTTAATGACGCGATCCGGTTCCCGTATCGATCGGCCTATCGCTAAGAGCCTACGCGATTTTTTTTTAATTGCTCGATCGTTCGAATCGAAGAAACGCGTTCGGTGCGTCGCTATTCGATCGTGTTCGTAGCTTCGATTTGTTGAATAACTCCATATATACGAAGAATCCCGGCGAGATCGAGGCTCATCACGCGATCCTCCCGTTAGCGGAACGATCTTAGGCATATCCCGGATGGAATTCCCTGCATACGCTTTGCCAATCTACCGCCTCACGTGAGATATTCGCAACCATGTCGGGTTTCCACGAGCGACGAGAGAAACGAGCCTCGAGCTTTTACCTGTTATGCGAGATAGCAGTTCGCCCTCTGGACGAAAGAGATCGATTAATCGGGACGGCTTCTCTGTCTGGCTTGCACTGCTTTATTTTTCTATCTAACGGTCATTCGCAGCTGAGCACAGAAATCTTGTCTCCGATCGGTAGGCTTGTACTCGACACTCAGCACGTCTAACGGATAATCCCACTAGGACGTATCCTAGTGAAGTTACGCAGCACTTGCTTGGGGTTCATTGTACGAAGTGAAGCAGCGGAAGATAGAGTCCTGGTAGCCCTCAAAGACCCTTCGTCGTTCTCAGCTCGGGCGCCCGGAAAACCCTCGACGCGGATAGACTGCAGAGAGCGCCCTCGAAGGGGGCACGAGAAATACAAGGGTTCTTCAATGAACCGTGTATAATTACGGCAAAGTCCCGCAGGACATGCTCCGACCCCTCAGCCACTCCGCTACTGTCTGCGCGCAGACTTTTTCCTCTGCACTAAAAACTAACCGGAAAAAAAAAGAGCTCAAAGAGTTGAAAAAAAAACTCCAGGCAAAAGTTATGCAGCTCCGCCATAGCAACGGACTATCTTTCCGTCCCACCGTGATGACCTGTTCACGAATATACTTAATAAACGAGCATCACTTCTCTCAAGATCGTTCGCGATCAATCTTGATAGTCGAGAACCGGGCGTTGAGTGTGTTGAGGATGAAAAAAACGAGAAGGTCGACGAAAAAAACAAAACGGAAGAACAAAAAAAAATATTAGCATGGAAAGGGGATTTCGGGGTCAAGTTTAAGGCCCCTCTAGGCATCCCCGATCGATCGGTCACCCGTCAGCGGCGCGTCTTCGCGTCATTCTTGGATGCAGAATATGCTCTCTCGCCTTCGAGCTTGTGTCCTATCCCCCTATGGCTATATGTTTCTTCGGGATCTATGGCGTATTTATTTTCAATGTCATTCCCAGAAGGATTCTCGATCTTCTCCGCCCTTCTCGCATCAGTCTCCCTCGATGACTCCACGAAACCTAAAATAAAAGGGTTAAAAAACACACACATACCCACACACACGAATAAAAAAAATTGAAAACACATAAGCGAATAGACGAAGAAAAGGAATTGCAGCAGTTCCGAGTTGTACGCACACTATAGAAAGATTCTCTCTTCGTGATTGCGATATATTAGCCACATGCGAAGTGCTGGAAAGACCGGAGGGAGGCAGGACTAACCGACCTCCATTTACCATTGAGCTCTCCTCCGTGTACAATCGACCGGGAACTCCACGGTGCGTTTACTCGTGGAAAGTGGTGATTACACGTTAGCCCGAATGCCCAAGCTCTCGGTGTACCACAAAGAGAGCGAGAGGAGCAGATGCGGAGAGAGAAACACGTCTTCGGCTGCAATACCACACGCTACTTATTGCGCTTTACACTGTACGTTAATATCGGACGTGTACAGAGCATTATATTATAGTAAAAAGAAGAAAAAAAAGAGAGAAAAACAAAGACTAAAAAAAAAAGCGTAACGCGCAAGTTCGTACTACGCGACTGAACGGCCCATTCAACTCAGGATGTTGCTCCGTCACACTCATCGGGACGCGCATACGTACCTTTCTCGTTCTCTCATTGCATCGTAACTTTCCCGATTATGTGTGTCCATACTTTCATGCCGGTAGACACTAAGAGCTCGACCGCAGTCGTACCGGATATTTTATTTCCTTGAGAACGGTCATTATTGCTGTCTTTTCTTCTTTCTTTTTTTTTCTCTTTCTTCTTCACGATACAAGTAACACGAACGAGGAGCCGTTCCAGTTTTTTTTTGTATTACCGACTTGTTATTATTATCATCATTATTACTTTTGATATAGGTATAATACGGGGATGATTACATATGATCGATGTCACGGTATTCATTACGCATTATTCGATCGGAAATGTGGGTATCAGCCGGTGGTGAAAGAAAGAGGAAGAAAAAAATGAAAAAACATGAATGTCAATTTCTACCTCGACGAAACTTCCGGTTTGATCATCGGGGTTTTGCCTGGCTCTGCACGAAGCATCCGGAGGTGGAGCGGGTTGCGTATGTGGTTACTCGTCGTTCATCCAGCTCGCGCGATGCATTCCCGTGCCCGGCGCATCCGGGTGACGAGTATCCCATCGATAGCCACCCGCCTCGGGGTCCTTGGCTCTCCGTCGCGCTGCTCACACACCACCAGTCGTGTCGCGCGGTCGTTACAATGTCTTCGCTCGACTCTTTGTTCCTACTCCTATCCTTCCTGTATCAAGCATTCTAGCAACGTTTCTATGGTTATTCTTGACTCGTTCCTCCCTTTGGATTTAGCTCTCGCTCGATCGCTCGTGCTGATGCACTCTCGCGCGGCATTGCAGGTGCGACGTTCGGCGACGAGCGAACGATTGATCGACGGCGTCGGACGAGACTGTGGGAGACACGGCCGTGTTCGAATATGGCGCTTGGATTGCCTAGCCACTTCTTTGTTCCGTCGTCAAAAATTGCACAAAACAGTTATTCACAAATTCATACCCCAGCAATCTTCTACTCATATTTATAACTTACGTTTGATTAAAATGAAATATTTGAGGGTTTCAATGAAAAACGACAAAAGTGGTGAAAAATATTATAATTTTTTGTATGAGAATCGTGGCAATGACGATTGGCAAAACGCGGCCTCTCGTTTGACGATCGAAGCGTTAAAGCAACATTTTTTCGGTGTTTCGCCCGCTTGGCTTACCCGTACATTTGAACCGAGGTATGCGATCTCCGCGGGCTCGAGAACTCAGGGAGAGAGCAAAAAAAAAAATTACGTTGTTCGCGGTAGAGATGCATTAGGGAGAGAGGGCTTTGATTCCCGATCGTGGAAAGATTTTTGCAGCCGCGAAGAGTGATTCGGCCGGTGCGTAACACACTCGGGCGGAGGTCCGATTTTTCACGGGGAGTCCTTGAGTATCACATTCGTTATGGGCACCTCTTTGGGGACCGGTGGAGACGAGAGAAGAGCGAGCGATCGGAGAATAAGAAAAGAGAGACGAAAAGATGAAGCGAAGAAGGCCCCGAACGTGCGCTTCTGAACAACCCCGTGGGAGGATACCCCGAGTATCATCAAGATCCATCGTTCCCTCCTTTGCTCTCGTCTACGCGAGACCCCGGCCGTGGCGCATATTACAAGAGAGAATGTCAGAAGCTGTCAGAAAGGATCCTCCCCCCTCCCCCGCCCCTGTTGCCGGGGTTCCCTTTCCCATTATGCCTCGAACAATGTAACAAATACCCTCATCAGACTATCTCAGACGCGGCGCATTGTGAGGACCCGAAGAAGCAACGAGGAAGGAAAGGGAACGCGAAAAAGAATAATGAAAAACGTTGGTTCCTTCACCCCCCACTCGCCTTCCTCTACCGGGCAGGAATGCGATTTTTTTTCTTTGCTTTTTATTCAAAGTCGCAAAAAAAAGAAACACGCTTTTCTTCTTCCTTTATAATAGGCCGCTGTACTGAAAGTACAACTCTTCGATTACGTATGCAAAAATTCGAAAAGACGAACGGGTATCCGCGGAGAATAAGCGTTATACATAGTCCGAACACACGGTGCAACTTGGCTCGAATCCCACGACGACGTGCGGACTCGAGAGACTAGCAGTCGAGCGTGCGCGCGCGAACTCACTCAGGCTAGACCGATCAATTTCCTCGTCGCCCACGCATAGAGAATGCGTTTTCTCTCGTCGACGCTCATACACACGACGTCCGTCTGTTTTCTTACCTCTTCATACGATTATGTGATGCGAGCTCGGGCAAACACTTCGACGATTTCGTATAATTGATTTTCGATCTATCAGTCTCACTAATCGTTCGGTCTCTTCCTCGTTTTATTCTATGCACAATTTGATTCATCGACATTTGTTTTACTGGGCATGACCAATTAATATCGTCGGAAAGAGATAATTCATGCTGCACAAAAAAATTTCATGGGCAAGTCCCATTTACAAGTGAATTCTTTTTTCATTTCTGTTATCATGGGTTAAATTACTCGGCCCTTTGGCACGCATCGCAGGATTTTCATTTGCGTCTGAATGAAACGTTGACTCCGCGAATGAATAGCCACATAAATTGCCATAACGCCGTGCAACGTTTAAAGTTCGCACGTTCGTAAAGTTCTACCTTCCTTCTCGCTAAAACTGGCGCATCTTCGTTTTCCTGCCCATGAAGAATAAGACACGACCTTGAAAATCTTCACGAGTAACAGACAGAGAACAAGACGCGCGAGAGCGGCATACACATATAAAAAGGCAAACGAACGTTTCTACAAATAATCATTTCCTCCAGTGAGATATCTCGCGGTTTTATAGCGAAAACAAGTTTCGGCGCATAAATCCATGCCGCGAGCCAATCTTTTATGCAGATTCTTACTTCGGCTGTCCCCACCCCGTCCCTCCCACCCTCCTCACACTTCTCGACACTCTCGGCTCTTCGCGAGTGAAAGAAATTGAAAAATCTTAAAATATTCGTGCTGGCGGCGCGTGCTGAGCTCGTCGCGGCACGTGAAATGCCTCCGTCTCTCTCGTACCGTAAAACCCGAAGGGCGAACCCGTCCTCGTCCAAGATTATTGCCCTTCATCGTCTCCCAAGTCGAACGATTTCTGACCTCGTGCCGCGTGGTCGATTCTTACCTGGCTTCTTTGAAGCATCGTCGGCTATATGCGCGTCGAACCGAACGGTCCAAAGTCTAGCTCTAACGAAGCGAGAATTTCGTAACGGTGTAACGCGAAGCTATCGATTGTGCGAGATAGTCAGACATCAATCGTATACCAAAAACGACGACGAACTTTTGCCGTACCGGAGACACCCGAAGCCTCGCGTCTGTCCTTACTTGTAATTTATACCAATTAATTGAAGGTCCCTTATTGTTTTTTTTCTCACGAAACTCTTATCGCCATATTGTTTTTTCATTAACAAAATTTCTGTTGAACATTGCTAAGTTGCTTCGGTGGAAAAATGTTACAGCAAGCGAGAATACGTTTGGGTTTGTAGTAAGGTAAACTTTACGTAAACCTTCAAGTAAAGGTAAACATGATAGGTGAAAGTTTAAAGTTAAAGGCACATAAGTGTACGTAATGTCATCGTCGAATTAATGAAAAAAGAGCATTATAGCGAGTTGGAGAGGAAGAAGCTCCATAGGCTAGAGAGGTGGGAACCGGTGAGAATGGGAGAACGAGATAGAGGGAGAGTAGTTGCCCCGAGACGCGAAGAATTTTAATTCGCCTGGTGGCCCAACCCCCTGCCAGCCGAAGAATCAGCAGCGCGAACATATGAGACGGTATACAGAGAGTCGTATAAAATCGTGTATAGAGTCAAGAAAAGAGCATTCGAATATGCGAAACGAGAGACTAATACGGCGCAAGAGAGAAAGAGAGAGAGAGGGGCGGGGGAGGAGAGAGCAAAATTGCAGTTCGTAAATTCTACGACGATATTGACACTAATGAAATTCTCGAGGAAATAACGGAACGAGTAACCCGATATACAGTAGAGAATAAAAATTATTCTATCCGTCAGATCGTATTTTTGCGAATTGTATGATACGCCGGTTTTTAGAAGAGCGGTCGACCGACCGTCACGGATAAGCTTCGAGCCAGGTGCTCGCCGCGTTCTCACAAAAGCCAATCAGAAAGAGTCTTTGTAAATGTTATACGAAGAAGAGACGAAGCGGGAAATGAAAAAAGAAGAAAAAAAACAGATCTTATCGTTGTCTTGGAGGCAGAATTGGATTTTACTTAGCACTATACAACGAATATCACGAGAGTCTCGCGCGAGCAGAGCAGCGAGTTGCGTGACCCATGTCACGGTCACGGCCTTGCAGAAACAGCCCGGCGAGCGGAGAACACGCAGGAGGTTTGTCGGTATTTATAAAGAATGTATCTCGATACCTCAGAGACTTCATACCGAGAAATATGGTAATCGCGAATCGATGTACAACGTTATCTTCCTTCGATCCGAAGAAATCGCTATTCCAACCGTTCGGTCGTCGATTAAGCTTTGCAGAAAAATTATTGATATTTCGCCGTTTTGCGTATATTTCAACGCTCTACGTATATGGAGAATCCGACATTTGCCAATCGGTATTCTTCGAACGGTAGTAATAGAATGCCATTGTAGAATTCCGAACAAACTCGGAACCTTTCGGAAATCGCACTCTCTTATCTCGGTAGAAGATTCTTTCTCAGCAAGGGTCGTCATCAAAGTTTTTAACAAACGACGTTTCATCGCCCCGCTCTCGAGAAAACGTACCATCAAATTGACCAGCTGTAATATCGAAACTTTGATCAACAGTGATACGCGAGCTCTGCCGCAAGCCCTATTTATCCTTAAAAAGAAAAGAAAAAAAAAAGTGAGGTTTCTCCGATATTCAAGAATCGTGAGTGCGTACGCACTCAGCGACTCTCAACGAAGCATGTGTATGAGCGCGCGGTCTGTGAATGAAAGTAGTAGGGATAAATACATAGCTAGACCAGCTGTGCCAGGATGGTTTGCCTCTGCTCGCGTCGACCCGTTCTCCGCGCAGGGGGGCAATGCCTGTGTGCGATAGACAAACAACTTTTCCATTCAGCGTGTCTATACATCTAACCTATTAGATACGCAATATATCTCGTACACATTTACAAACTGTACAACATAGTATGTGCAACCGAGCTATCCAATCGTTGCACCGGGCATATCCAATGGCTGGAATAAGCCAGAAGAGGGATGACGATGCGCGTGCTGGCGCGATTCACGTTAGCGGTAGCTGTTATAAAGATTTGTAGGGACAGGTTTGAGCTACCTATGGGGAAAGGAGGAGAGTCACCGCACCGGGACTTATACCACCAGAAGAAGAAGAATGTGAAGGAGGTTGTATAGTAGAATCCGTGTAACATCGCGCGCGGTATAGAGGAAGCGCGCGGCTCTTCTCTTTCATGGCCTCTTCCTTTCGCTCGTTCTCGTGCATTATTCACCTCTCTATCCTTTCATCTATCTCTTCCGTCTCGTTCCTTCTTTCCTCGCCTAGGATAAGGCCTCGAACGTAAGGTTCTTCCTTCTCGGTATAGGATACATGGCGTAGCTACGTGTATACCACATGTACGTTATAATCGAATACAAGCTAGAGCTACTCCGTATACTCCTACGTACGGGATATCTAACTCACACACTGTTATCCTCGTACTCTTGCTTTTTCAATCTTCTGTACCACACCGCTGGGACCTCTAGGCGCCTATGTATTGCGACTACATTTTCGTATACATGTACGGACCGCATTATATACGTGAATGTGGACACTCCGTGGCACTCTCTTCCACCTACAACCGTTGGCTGTTTCAACCTACCCACCTATCTACCTACCAACCTACCTTCCTACGTGAGATCCTGGATGCCCGGCTAACACACTGCCACACTGACAACGACCAGACCAGGAAGAGAGAGAGATAAAGAGAGCCGCTCTCTGCTTCAACGAACTCCTAACGGTACATCTTGCCAGTCGTGCCTCTCGTACTATATATTTCTTCGTTCTTGTGTCAACACATATCCGGAGTACCGAGCGATTTTATTGTTTTTATTTTTTGGGACTTGTTTGTCATGTACATGTATATACTTTTTTTCTAATACGTTTTCGATAATTCTTGGAAGATATTATCACATTTTTAGTAGCAAATAAGGTCTTTTCTGAATACGATGCCATACAATTTCGTTACGATTTCATACGATTTATACAACACGATCGATAATGGCGGATTTAAAAGAGATTAATTAGAAGACCAATATTAGGTAATCGGGTCGACAATTATCTTGAATAAAAACAGTGAAACATGAATGTTTACTGTTGAGCTTATTCAATGATTTCTCAGAACTTACGGTCGACGTAATACCATGCGAGAGAGTTTCGAGCTTTAGTGTTCGAAAATGTACTCTGATAATAGTAGAAAAAAAAAATAAGTTAGTCGAAAAACGAGCACAGTTCGACAGTGTGTTGCACCTTGGACAATCGATTCTCGGCAATTGCGTTGCGTTTATCTAGGCGCATAAGTGCCGGGTTTCCTCGTACACGCACCGAACGCTCGTCTCCTCGTTCGCGAGCGCGCTCGTGTTCACTCTGCGTACGCTACTCGTTCACTCTTTCGTTCGGTCGCTCACTCTCGAGCCTCGCGCACTGCGGGAGAGCCTGTGTACGAGTTACTTTCACACGGAGGTGAACAACACGCGCCGGTATCCAGGCCAGGGGTGGCCAACTCTACACGTTACCTACTATAGTATACACCGTCGACGAGCTCGTAACACGCGAGGCGTGCTTGGATGCACGCTGTTGCACTCCGCGATTCGCGAAATGACGAAGAAGAGGAAGAACCACACGGGAGAAGGACCGAGGCGAGACGAGTGTGTGTCTTCTACGTGACACGCGAACGCGGCGTGACAAGATCCAAGGATCTCTTCACCGTGTATAGAGTCGTAGTTATACCGAACATCAGAGAACAGATCTAGGCATACGCCTCTCACATACGAAATACGCAACTCGACGAAAGAGCTCTTTATGTGCTTTGCGATCATTGAAAACTTCCCGTCTGGCACTTTCAACCACTTCGGCGTGTATGTCGTTTGGATATCGAACAATAATATCTATCCATAATAATTTCATAATGCAAACGACCCGAAAGAAAAGACAAAAGGCTATTACTCGAAATAAAATCGGATCACTAATCATATCCGAGTTACTGGAAAAAATGCCCTGAATCCAGATTGTAGGAGAGGTGTTATTTTTCAATTTTATTTAACATATCATTACAAAAAATTTAATTTGTTCCACGAAAAAAATAAAACCCGCTTTTGAGCCTCCAACTGTGGAGAATCCTTTGAAATCACATCAAATACATTTCGTTAACGAGTTAAAAAAAAATAGTCCTAAGTAAGTTTGAAAGTAGCTCTGTATCCAAAAATCCTCAAACTAATATTTTTCCCCTTGTTATGTAAATAACTTTTTATGTCTAACACTAGGATATTGCGCTTTGTTCACCATGTAATCAAATATTTTAAGATTATATGCCACATTTTGCATAAGCATAGTTTCAGCGACAATGAAGTCATCGTTTTCCTTTTTTCTCGTTTTTCCCTAAACGAGCCAGTTGACGGGGTCGTAAATGACGTCAGAATCATTGACGTCATACGTGAAGAAAAATTGGACAACATATAAATGTTCGAACGGTGGTTATCTCTCTAAAGTGTTTCGGTAATCGGGAGCTCAAAAACGTCGCATTTCGAGATACGAAAAATTATTTCTCGTTCAGGAATTCGTTCGATTCTTTTGTTATTTTTTACTCGGTTTAGCGGTTGGTGTATTCCGGTCGATAAAGTGACTGTCGGTTGCAGACGTTGTCCGGGGCCGACGACGACGGGAGAAACACGCTCGTACGACGAGCCGGGTAAACACGCTTCTCTCTGACGACTTTTAATTAACGCTCTTCCACTGCACCCGCTGCCTCTCGGTCGTTGCACACGGTGCAATAGACGCACAGGAGAGTACAGGAGGGTGATAGAGACGTCGAGAAATAAAGAATAAAAAAAGAGTAAGAGAAAAGTAACACGGAGAGGCGGAAGGTGAAAAAGGATAAAAGAAGGCGATATGGAGATGGAAAGAGAGCAGCAGACATACGCTTAGAGTCCGCGACATGGCAGGGAGGATGAGACGTTTTTGCATATCTTTTTCGCTCGTTCTCCGTTCTCTTTCTCACTCCGTCGGGACTGGCGAGTCTGCGCGCTCATTAGTCCGGTTGCACAACGAATTATTGATTAAAAATTTCTTTTCCATTATTCAACTGCATTCAGAAACGAAATCACGATTAATACGCTCTGTACATTATAATCGACGATTTAATTGATGCTCGAGCAATCGCTCGCGACGACAGCTTATATAGAAACGATTTTTTTTTCATTAATTTTCGGATCTTCTATGACGGATTTTAATTGGCGTTCAATAACGATCGTCGAGGTTGTTAAATACATAAAGATTAATGTCGCTCAATGATTACTTATCTCGTTATTGGCACTTTTATGAATCGAAGACCGTACTGGCTAGACATTAATTTCGGAAGGTTGTTAAATTTTAAAAATGTGTCGTCACACCAACTACAGAGAGTCAGCGTTGGAAACGTAAATTGAATTGCAGAAGGATGCAGTTCCGGAAGTGAAATTTTGCATCCATCACAATTTGTTAGTTTCTCGTCCCGCTGCTTTCTCTTTTCTTTCATCTCGTAGACGGGTTGCTCTTGCACTTGTAACTATGCAGAGGAGGTTCTCGGTCTGTGGTGTCGGGCCGACAGCGGTGGGCCGTTGCCGAGAGAAATAGCGATAGATGCAGGTGAAAACGCCAATTTAGTGCCGATGGATTGCAGCGCTCACGGACATGACGTGGTGGTGGATGCTCAGCGGGCGACTCTCCGGTGCGGCGTTCTCTCGTACGCGGAGATCGACCGGAGAGGTTCTTCGCTTACTCTGTGCACACACTCCGTGCGAATCCAAGCTGCGGTTATGCAAGTCGGTGCGCCTGCATGCTAACAGGATGTGTGGCGTACGCGGCGCACTGTCGCGGTAAGGCGCCGTATCGCGGCTACGACGATTATGGAAAACTTCGACACGACCATTAGCGTTAGCGAGCACTCCCACACTCTCGTGTCTCCGAATATTTCCACGTCGGTTAGGTGAACATTCTTTTTGTTCTCAAGATTCTTTTATGAGCACCGCACCTGGAACTTCTGAGTATGCAACTGAGAGACAAAGATAAGAGAAGCAGCTCTGTTACTCCATTTTTGCTTTGATTTACTAACACAATTGTGGAGATTAGTGCTATACAATAAAAGCATTTGAAAAATGTTCAATTTCAAGCGAATGTTCTTTCAGCAATCGATGTCCGCATATTTATTTCTTTACGACGAATCATTCAATTTTTAAGTCGCACTTCATTTCTCGACGAAACCTACAGAATCCACGTCGATTATATTCACAAGCGCGGCAATAATCTATGAAATATATGAAATTTGATATCACAAAGGAGAGTTTCGCAATTACAGCGAAGAAGGATGATTACGTTTTATGCCTCTTTGTTCCACGATGAGCGATGCATTTTAATTCCGAGAAATTTCTGGGTAGGTTACTCGGCGACACCGAGATCTCCCGGTAAGCTTGCCACGGCGCTGCAGCATCCGAGCGCGCGGCATCTGTCGTTCTCTCATACATCCCAAGACTTGCCGCGGTATTCCGTGTGTGCGCGCGTAAACCACGCTTATACATTCAAAGTAATAATAGCTAGAATAATTCGCGTGTCACTGGGTTACCGCCTGTTTACTACCGACTCATGCCAAGCGGCAAAGCGTCTCTTTCCCTCCCGCAAGTACGTCGCAACGTGAGATCTCTCGACGGTGGCTTCTACGTGTATGTTCGTCTCTGTCTATCCAGCTCCTTTATCACACTCCGCTGCAGTGGCGCGCGATCATCTGTCGCGTTCAAGCATAGACGACCGGCACTGATGGAATAGCCACCGCTTGACATTTATATTTTCATCCGTCTCGTTGTCATGCGTGACTTTTCCTTCCGTACGTTAAATCGCGATCGTTACGGAGGCTCCTCTGTCGTATTTTGTGGGGACAGGCGAGAAGCGGTGAGACGCGTGTCGGAAGCAAGTGAATGCGAGGCAACCGCGTTAAGGTCCAATCGGTAACGCGTATCAAGTCGTGTTTTACTTTTTCCGATATTTCTACGAAAAAAAACAAAAAAATACAATCGAGACAACTATTTTATCATTTTCATGACGCTCGCGATGATCTAATTTTTTAGATTTGTTTAACACATATGACACTACACTATTCTGCTTAAAGGCCGATGTTTGATTGGTCAATCTGGAAGATTTCTCTAAACAACGAAAATCCAATCGAAACTTGCACAGAAGGTTTGCAAACGGTTTTTCAATAAAAATTTAGTGTTGAGTAATATCTACGGACTCTCGTGACGATCTTTCGTGTAAATTCGAGAATATATACATATGCACCCATGTATCCGAACGAGGTAAAAGTATGTTGCTGAAACACGATTTATTATGCTCTTGCGTTAACTCAAGCAATAAATTCGCATTCAGACGCTTATTATAGATAGTATCTGCAGCCACACGTGCCGTACGAGTTATAGGTATTAGCGAATTAATCGACAGGCCGAGACGACGATAGAATGTATAGATATACGAAATTTGAGCGCCCGTGTATAGGATTTACCTCCGCAAAAGTGCCGCTAGAATTGATATGCAAGTACGTTAACCCGCACGCCTACCCGATTAGGTATATTGTCTAGTTAAGCAAAGACCAACGTTGCGTTGGGAATTTTCTTCGTTCCGTGTTTTTTTTTTCCTTTCCTTTTTTTTCCGACTCTTCGAGCGAAAATGTCAAAGAGTGCGAGGTGCCACGGAACGGATAGTGCTTCGGCATCCTGTGCGCTCGTTGCATAAATCGCGCTGCGATTTGTGACCGCGATTTGTGTGCTTCTCTCTTCTTTCCACTCGCGACGAATCGAGCGTCTCCTGTGTGTCGCGCGAGGCTTAAAGGATTCGATCGAACGACGACGAGAGGAACCAGTATTCGATGGCGTTGAAATCGCACACCGAAGAGAAATGTCGAGCTCGCGCTACTCGGAGCAAAAGAAGCGAGCAACGAGCTATCTCTTGTCGAATTAAGAGGACGCTGAACTCTCTCCCACACTTCGATATCCGGTTTTTGCGCGAGCTCCGCGCGGGCTATCGACACTCCTCCTCATCCTCGTACGAAACTTCGCGATGCGGCGAGTTCTGTTACATCGCTGCTCGAAGTTATACGGCTATTGACAACTTGTAATGATCCGCCACTTTTTATTCAATAGCGAATTAACCCCTTTCTCGGATTCGGAAGAGCGTTGCTACCGCGCGACTACTTTGGCGACGTGAGGAAGAAGATGTTACGTCATTTTTCTTCTACAGCGACTATTTTCCATCGCGCCTCGTTGGAGTACTCATCGATTGGAAATGCGATAAGAGCTTTCGATTCCTCGTGTATGAATTAGCGCCATTATTGGTCCGGGCGCCTGAAGCCCGAGTTTCTTGAACCACGGTGTGGCATTAAAATTTGACGCGTGCACGAAGTCGCGCGCGCGATGCTCGGCATCTATGCATACATCAAGGCAGTGCGCCAAGGCTCTCCGTGCACCGTCTCGAGGTCGTTAACTCTTGCATACAAATTCGCCGATTGGGCCGATAATTGATTAATCAATCGTTATTATTATTACTCAATGTTTGTCTTATCTGGCCTGGGCGTGCACGGGCTGTGTTCGGTGCTGCTAGGTTTTGCATTCCAAGCGCGATCGATCATTGATGGCTTCGTCGATCGCCGCCGACGGATGAGAATTCAGTCTCGCGAATTCCCAGACACAGACGAACGCCGACGGCGAAGTCCCTTCCGTCCTCGATTCGTCTCGTTATACGATCGAAGCTTTGCGGATCAAACTCGATGCACCGTCGCCCCTCACTCGTCTTTCCCTTTTCCTACCTTGTCCGGCCCTCTTCCGACGCCCCCGCGCCGTCCGCGTCTCGAGCGCCGCGTGAACGCGAATGAATCGGGGGGGAAAGATAGACAACTGTTCTCGCGGTTGTACGACGCGATCCAGACAGTCCCGACAGAAACGCGGCATAATTGAGCGGACAGAAATTTTAATACCAATGCTATGTGAATACATATACAACGATCCGTATCATACTGTATAACGGTGGTATACACGTCGCGAGAAAGCCGCGACTCCGTAAACGGCGATATCGATTGGTTCGCGTCTGGTATATATCCCCCACCGACGGCTCTTGTTCGTCTCGTCTACCCTGTTATTCATACATACATAAACAGTCGCAATCGCAACTTATGCAATGCACCTGGGATATCGTCGAGGTGTGAAACAATCCCACGTGTTTTTTTTTTATTTTTTTTGAAATTCAATGTCAAACGCTTGCAACAGAAATCAGTACATCCAAAAAAAAAGCAACGTTACCATTTGTTACAGCCACATTTGGATGACCGACCTAACGCATTGTTGGGGTCAATCGTTCTTCGGATGACGCTCTATTCTTCACATATGATTTTGACGCTTTCACATTCTTTTGATCCTTTAAATTCAACGACCTACAGACTATTTGTATTTTGTTTATTGTAACAAAATACAAACGTATAAATGATATATTAAGGAACGTGAATCAAACGCTCTTATTTGTTTAATAATGAAATTCAATCAAAAGTTTTCTTTGCCAAGTAATTTTTTTAAAGGTTGATCACGAGGGCGAATTTATTCAATTGTTCGAACGAACGTAGAGAGCAAAATCAGTTCTAGACTCTAGGACCAGATTGTTTTCCGTAAAGCACCCTTTCACCTGTTTTTCCTTTCGTCTCATTGGGAAGTATAGTTCTTCGGAGAGGAAAAGTTCGAATACAAGTGAATTCACGTGTGCATACACGGTATTACATACCTGTATCAAACTCGCCCGAGATAGGACCAGTGCTCCGATAGTGGGAGGAGCATATATTTGCAGCGAGATAGAAAAGGAAGGGGATAGTTGGCCGACAGGTGGAGGAAGCCCGTGGGGGGTGGATGGGTGGAGGTTGATGCCCGGGTTTACTTCCTAGTCTGGTACTCTCCGCCTGTATCGACCGGCGGAGCGCACAGCGTCCCGACGCTCATGGCCCAACACCGGTTGTCCAACGAGACTCTCTCGCTACACTCTCGCACACACCCTCGAATTTTACAGTGAGGCGCAAGCGAGCTTACGTACACCTAGATCACTCGCTCTCCGGTGCACATGCGCGTTTTAACCATGTGCAATGACAACGACGGAAAAAAAAACACATTGCACTCCGCAATATTACGTAAATACCGCAGACAATCGATCATTAGAATTGTTCGCGAAGAGTACGTTGCCTCGTCGAAGAGCACGGATCAATGTCAAACGATGTTTTTAATGAATATTTTTTTAGAATGCAATTGTCGACAGCTATGCAAAACTTGATGAAAAAATAGATGAAATACAAGTCCGAAAAATGTGGGACAATTTCGCGACTACTCGCTCAGAACAAAATCATCGAAAAATTAAATTTCAAAACTTTGATCACCGGTATCACTTATTCTTGCCAATAAGTCAATTATGTTTCAATCCAAATATCAGAGTCCGGAAAGAATATGTTCTCGGCCCCAGACGCGGCAATAATGAAGCATTATTGAAGAAATATATTACAAATTAAGAGTACTCAGGAAGAAGCGAGACAAGTGTAATTTATCGAATGACGCAACGGAGAGGGTTGAGAAAAAGAAGCCCTCAAGTTTTGCGTTCTAGCATCGGGAGAGGCTCTCATCTCTTGTCATTGGTTCGAAGTATTTCATCTCTCACGAATCGCGATGCCACGTGTGCCCGCTCACAATGTTGTTACACGCACGATGCAAATATGGATATGTGCTGTCGTGTGCAAATATATGATTGTCCGTATGCGGTTCGGTGCTCGATGATTCCTCGTGTACAGCGAGATAATGGGGCGCACAAGGCGAGAGAACGAGGAGAGGATGAGGATGCCAGTGAGAGAAGCGAGGTTCTGCACCGAGTGCGATGCACCGGTGGGGAGAATCATAGAAGGACGACCGTGACGGCGATGACGAGGAGGAAGAGAGTACATAGGAGGATGAGGATAGAGAAGAGACGCGGCGGAGGAGGAGGCCGAAGAGGGGGAGAAAACGACGAGAGGTCGTTGCCGGTCCGAGGGGGTGCCCCGTGTGTCAGCGGCGGCGTCGGCGGCTTCGACGCTGGCAGAACCAGCGGAGAACGGGAGGGTTGAGAGGTGGAAGGTGGCGGGCGTTCGGAAAGGTCGGCGAACCCCGGGTCGATAGCCGCTGTTAGCGCGCGCGCGGGGCTCCGGCTCCCGAGCAGCGGCAGCGACACCACCTCAGCCTAACATATCCACCCCAGACTCTCTTTCCACCGATGCATAACACAGTACGGCCGAGCAGCGAGCTCCACCAGCTGATCTACCTGATCCCTCTTTCTTTGCTTCTTTCGTTACGTTCCAACGAGAAGGAACGAGACAGACGGGAATTACGCCCGCACGCACACCGCTGAGATTTAGAAGTAGTAGCAGCGGAGAGCACGGAGGTCGCTTCGTCGAAGGGATCTCTCCCCGCTCCTCACCTCCCCGCCTTTCGCCAACGGGAGCCAAGTAGTATTATAAAGTACGGGGCTATGTACGGGACAAGCAGACGGGCAAACTCGAGAGTTCTGTTTCCTCTCTCGCTCTCTTTGAATGAGCCGGTGAGACGGAAGAGCAAGGAGAACAGAGCGACGAGGACGCAAAACTCTTATTTGCCCCTCGCACCCCTCCGCGCCCCCCTTCTCTTTTCACCTTGCAGTATATAACTCTCTTTTCAGGAGAGAGGCACTTGTTGTAGAAGCTCGTCAATTAGAGCCAGAGGCTATGAGGCACGCGACTAGACGCACGTAGACAAGCGAAGTAGGGACACATATAGCAGCCTTGGTAATCCCAAATTCTCGCTGTATCCCATTCGTGACAATTTATTACGATGTCAAAGTTCATTGAACGACACTGCGGCTGATTAACATTTAACCCTTCGCCGCTCTTCGCGCTCTAAGCCACATATGTAATCGCCAAAAACAATATTTTTCGGAGCAGTGAAACAAGTGGCAATTTCGTAATCAGCGCGAATTAATGAAACGGGTTATAGCCTTGAAACGAAGAGTAAACTTTCAAATGTCCACGCCGTTCAGCGGATAGTAAAAATTTGTCGTATTTTTTCAACTCTCACATGCTTGCTTTCCGATTTAGAAAGAAGTAAGAAAAATAAGAAAACTCTATTGTATCGAACAAAAATTAAATCACAAACTTGTCTGAATCTCCCAATAATTCTTGCAAGAGTTTCGGAGCCGTAGAACGGAAGTCACGGAAAAACATCGATTAGAGATGAATCCGATCTACGTATTTATTCGCTTGAAAATTCAGGGTAAAAAACATTTCCGAAGTTCACAATTATGCATAAAAAGTAATTGCTGATAAAACAACATTTTTTGTTTGTTTCCATTCCAATTGAATTTTCTCGGGAATAGCATTCAGCTTCAGTGCGAAAGATCTCTTTCAATTCTTCAACGATAAACGTAATCTCTCCTCGAACTCGCGACACCCAATGCAACCGCCTACCGGTAGCCTTATCGCTCCAGCTTCGATAGACAGAAGCTAAGAGATATCGATTGCACTTATCCGTACCACACAGAGGCAATACCTCGACCTATGAACCCGCCGAGAGCCGATGAGAGATGAAGATCAAGATCGTGTGTACTCTAATACATCTCACTAGTGCAATTTTAACCGAGAGGAAGGGGGGGTCTAGGGGAGGCGGAGAGTTTAGTTAGAGTCACGGGATCATTGCACCGGAGATAGAAGATTGCACCGGACTTTTAACACACGTATGCCTAACATCTAACACGCGCACACGGACGTGACCATTTACATAGGCGTACCTATACACATAGTTCGCACATGGTGATTTACATTGGTTGAATATGATGCCCACGGCTTTCTCTACAGTATCGTCGTTGTGTGTCGACTCTCGGTCGTTCGTTGATGACATTCTGTCGCGCGTCGGTCATCTGTTAAACTCTCTCCGTCTCGCTGTTCTCTCTCGCTTCAACCGAGCCCGAGAAGAAGATGAGGAGACCGCTTATCAACCCCGGCTGCGTTATATGATCCACGGTGGCGCAAGACGACTCGCGGGGTCTCTGAACTCGCGCGCCAGTCTTCTACACACACCACCACACTCTTGGCTTATTCGAGAAAACTCACTCTAAACATATTCAATATTGTGCCTGTATGCGCGCTGTGCACATTCAGTAATGGATCTCTCCGTCTTTCGAATGTCTGAGTTATCTGTCTATCCGAGTCCTAGCCATCGTCACTCACTCGCGCGCACACTCTCGGCGATGGTACGAAAAAAATAAAAAGATAAAGACTCGCAGACATTAAATAGACAGTATCGAAGTCTCTGACACGAATTCCATAACGCGTTCCTTAGCGCAACGAGAAAGAGTGTCTCGATTATAAAAGCTAACAGCGTCAGGCGTAAGCATAAAGATCCGAGCGGTCGAGTGGCTCAATAACAAAAAATAAAAAATAAATCCTTTTCAGACCTTCGGCGACTCGCAATTCGGTCAAGCCTCGAGCCGTTTTAACGAGAACCTCGTGCGTGTAGCGTCACGTAAGAGGCATATAAAAATTATTATATGTTGCTGTGGAAGAGGCACCGCGAACTATGGGGCTTAGCGTAGAATTCATTCGACATAGTGCCGACCGCGGGAGCACTTTACAGCCACACGGCTATTAAATTCTCTCGGTGGGCCTCGGGTTCTACGAGCTCGAGCGAGTCAACGCACGATTTCGGGTCTTTCGATCCTATCTAACGCTCGCTCGTTCCGCGATCCACGGTCTAACGGCACGTGGCCAACACACGAAACGCCGAGGCTCTCGCTTATGCCGAGGCACGACCAACCTGTGCGAGAGAATGAGACGGAGAAGGACGGACGAAAAGTTTTTCGGGGGCCCCACGATATTCTATAGAGTTATAACCAACTGTACCGTAACATACTCCATTGTCAGGCCGCATACCACTCTCCCTCTCTCGAGGCTCGTCTATCCTCCGTCCTCCTCTCGCTCGCACGACTCCGAGAGTCTCAATTTACCGGCTGAAAGGAGACGCGTATAGGGAAAAAAAAAGAAACTCGCAACGGGGCACCATCGACGTGCCGCTGCTACTACTGGGTTACAGTTATGTGGCTTATGCCCAAAAAAAGAAGGAAAAAAAAACAGTTACGGGACCGCCGTTCGGGTTATATTTCTTTCCGATCCGAGGAACGATTTTATGGATTTTCTGTAAACTCGGCGAAGTTTTTCACCGATTAGATTTTCTCCCTTTCGAGAATATCATTATTTCCATTTGGCGGATACCGCGGCTTCGTAGCGATGATTTGTCAGTTTGATTGGCTCTCCGCCAGTAGAGCGCGATGATAAAATATGATGAACAACGTCCCGCCGACAGATAAGACGAGTTATCTCTCGTGTCTCGAATTTGTGAAACGTGACGTACAAAGGAAATTAAATAGTGGTAAAAATTTGTTTATCGAACGAGCCTCGCATATCGGTTGGATCGGCGAGAAAAAATAATGATTGAAAAGAAAAAAAAATCGTCACGTTCGTGTATAGAGTTCTGCGGGAAGGTATTCCAAAGAGAACAGAAGTCGCGGCAGGATTTGTATGCAATATACAGCGAGGCGATACTCTGCGTATCTAAATCGCTAACCGATCTTTTCTCTCTCCGGTATCTTTGAATCTTTCCATTTGCGCTCTCTCGTGTCTCACGTGCATTAGATTATGTGTCTGGGTCGGTTAATGCCTCATAAACGAGCGACTCTGTTGCTGCTGCACCTTAACGATTCCGTTTCCGCACTTAGTAGCCTCGTTTTTAATGTTTTTAACCTTTGAAGCCACACGGAGCTTTCCGATAATGCGTTTCAACGCCATAACTTGTACATAGTTCGATGATACATTATCTAAATCTGTACACTATATTTGCATGAATGAAGTGTGATAAAGGGCACGATGATAGCACTTACAATCTTTTTGGGTCATATTTCGAATGGGTTTGGGAAGTAGAAAAAAAATGCGGATTAGATTCGTACGTTGCTTCCTCATTTTTTTTATCGTTCGCAGAGCTTTCTCCATAAGGTCAAAATTGGTCAACGGACTTTCTCACCGAGGAACCATTGAGAATGATGATAAAAGTGTATAAGAAATTGATGACTCTCCAAAATATTTCACAGATATGAAATATCAATAATGTTTTTTTTCTTCTATTTTTCAGGTAAAAGCTCCAGCTTCAATCTAAGGCAGTTGATATCAACCTAAGCTTCCAGTAGGCCGAAAGGTAGGACGTATCGAGACCGTAAATTGATAATGATTGTTCTCTCACATCGTCGTCGATAAATTTGAGCGAAAAATCGTTTCGATCTCCACGCTCGGTCGAGCATCACCGTTCCGTTTACACGCCAGGCTCCGGGCTTGCCTTTAACCTGGGTCCAGCTCTCTCGGGCGTTCGATTTCCCGGTGAACGGGCTGCTGCGCCTTGTGCCGGGGAACCGACCACTTGGGTTTTCGTGGGTGTGTCCGCGGGGGTCGTTGAACCGTTTGCCTGTCGACGGTACCGGCGCACAGCCGGGACGCGAGCTGCTTGTGCTGCTAGAGCTGCTTCTCTACTGCAACACACCGCGAAGACACATCCATAGCTAGAGCTGGCTCACGGGTCTAGTATGGCGCTAGTAACTATTCGTTGCTCGTAGTATATATAGCTATAGCTGCAGGAGGAGGAAGACGAGAAGGAGGAGGTTCCTATGGCGAACGGAGGAGAGGCTGTTCCCTCCGTAAGGAGGTCAAGGCCATGACCTAGTGAGAGGTCGTTGCACCGATGTCCCTATCTCTCTCTTCACCAGCACCTCTGCTGCCAGCGCCACAACCAGCGGCTCAACGGGCTCCTCCTTCGACGCGCCCAACCCCAGTATCGTAACAGGCTAACTCCCGCAATGGTTACACCTATCGAACGCTTAGATGCTTCCGAAAATCGCGAGGATCAAACAAAACGGAAGGCCGCTTCTCGACTATTCGTAGAATGTTGACCAGTCACTGAGATCTTTACCCCTCCGACGTTTCGGTTCAAAACGAACCCCTTCAAAGATCGGGCAACCCATAAATACCAGAATTTTTAGGACTTGTCAATAGGATCTGTTTTTGAGTTGAAGGACTTTAGCTGAATCATGTATTCGATGGTTAGGTAACAATGATTGGGTTTATTTTTTTCGGTAGACTCCATAATAAGATACCACTAGAGCGCTAACCCCAATAGATCTTTGCCAGGAAGTAGACATCTCAATGTGCCTATTAACGGGACATCTACGTTAGAACCTCCGTGTCCGACGAGTTGCCACTAAGGTTCATTGAACTAAAGAACTTCCTTGCCGTCTTTTCCTGAAGAAAAAAAAAGAAAAAAAATTACCTAAAAAATAATAATTCTCCTCGATCGGTCCTTTCACCTCTGCGCCGGGTATTATGGAAGTTATGGAAATTGCTACGTGCTCTCACGCGCGTGTTGTGCGTACTCTGACTGTATACAGAATTTTACACGCGTGTGATATACGCGACGCCCTGGCGACTCGCGTGTTTTTCATACTTCGTTGTCGGTGTGTTTCGCTATGCCTCATACGCCGCGACTACTTCCACTTTTCTCTCTGTCCGAAGCTAACGCAGCTTGACGCTCTCGCGCGCGCGTGTGTTCTCGCCTGTGGCGTGTTTCTCTTTCTCCCTTCTCGTGTCGCCGATCGGGCTCTCTGGCGCTCGAAGAGAAAGGCCTCAAAGAGAACCGAGGTGCGACGACTAAGTCGAGAAGTTCGAGCTCTCGAATATAATACGCGCCGGCGAGCATATGCATGCACATTCGTACGGTATCCACACTCGGGTAGAGGTGTGGGAAGTCTTACGTTACTTCGCACCAACACCGACGATTTATTACCACGGCTCCTGTTATTACTATCACACCGTGATCTAAAACAGCTATGATAAAAAAATATTAAAAAATCACCCCCCCTCCTCTCCACCAAACGATCAATCTCTTTGTAGATAAATTTGTAGATATCTTTTGCATACATAATACTTGTATTATATTTTAAAAAATGGTTCTGTTCGTTTTTTATGATATTACATTTTTTTATACATAATCATAAAAAAACAACGAAAAGTATCGCTCCTTAAACGTGCCACCCAAATCCAAAGTAAGATTGTACAAATGACCCTTGCATTTAAAAATGAATTTGTATTTCGAAAAAAAGCTATTTTCAATCGACAATTTATTGATAAGATGCTTTTCACTATTCTTCTAGTTCGCGAAAAGGCGCCGCGGTGGACGCGGGGATCGCTGCTATTATGAAAAAAAATGGTCTTGGAGAAAGGCGAGAAATCTAACGCGTAGGTAACTGTCACTTGGGTTGGGTTATAGGTGCATTGCACTCTCGGCTCTCCCGATGCTATCTCCTACGCCCATTTGGCACTGTACGAGTCTTATATTACTGTATACCCCGGTACATAGATAGTCAGCACCTATATACACAATCCAAGCAACTTCTCTAAGTACCTCGCTAACTGCTGGACCGACTGTGTTTCTCTCACGTCTTTTCTCTCGCGTATCATATGCGAGTTGCTCGACGGTCGTGCGAACGCGGTAATTACTTCATCACCGCTAACGCTCTTGTCTCGATTGCTTGAACAAAATTACTTCAATGTAATAGTTATTTATACCTAATGATGACATCCTTTCGTTATCTTCTATTTTTATTCATTCATTCATATGTTATTTGTCAGTCGAAATTTCCATACCGCCAAAATAAAAGATGCATACATCACAAAATCCAAGAAAATCAATCACAACACCCAACGGCAATTCCTGTACGAGACTTCGTTGAAGAAATATATTTCACGTCAACCCGCGAGGATTCTCAACGTCCCGAAGGCTATTCGAACTCTATCTCTCGCAATATCCGTGCTCTTTACGACACTTCCGTCTAGTCCCCCGACATCTAGTCTATTCGCTTGAGGAGATAAAAGATGCCGAGAAAGAGAGAGAGTGCAGCGTACTTTGTGCCACGTCGTAGCTCACCGACAGCCTCCTGCATGCATTTTCGCCTCGCGCGTTTGTTGACTTTCTGACTCACTCCGGGGGGCATAGACTCAAGCTTCGCACCAAAGGTCCCTCACTTTGCCATCGCGCATCACACGCCCAGCTTCGAAAGTGCGGGTCAACCGATATCGCGGAAACGACGAAGGAACGTATGCGCGGCGCCGCAGACATCGTTCCAAATTATATCTGCATCAGCATAACGCAGGCTCGCCTTTCATAGTCTATCCCCCGGAGTATTAAATGCACAGACGAAACTCTCTCAATCTATGGACCAGACGCGCTACGATTCTCGTAAAGATATCTCGCGAGATACGCGAATTTTCACTCTTCATCGGCCGGTATATCGAACAGAGCGCGATGTACTTGCTTTACATCCACGGTTTCTTCGTATATTCCTTGTTTCGCGATTGTCGTCCTGGAAATGGATTTTATCTCGAATTATCATCTCCGCAAAGCCCGAAGAACACGAACGACAAAGCCCCTCGTCCGTTACGACACTAAACCGCCCGCGCGGTTCATTCTTCGACTCACTCCGTCTCAATGTCATTGAGCCCGAGAGCGCGTTATAGAAGAGAATCTCCGTCTCGCACCGAGCGGCCAGGGTAGCGAGCAGCGAGGCTAAAAGAGAGAGTATTGAAGAAGTCTGAACGAGAGCTCGGCACCCCTGCGAACGCGAACGCACAATGCAGGGTGCATCAACCTCCACCTTGAACGATAAAGAACCAAGAGGTGCGCGCAACGCGCAGTGGAAAAGGAGGAAGAAGATGAAGAACGGCGATGAAGGAAAAAGGACGATAAATGAAACGTACGGAGTCTGAAAAGCGAGTGAAAGAGACGGAGGAATAGAGTCCTTAACGTTTTCTCCTATATACGAGAAGAACGGCTCAACGTCCTCACACCGGAACACATTGCGCCCGGCACGGAGGGCTATACAGCAGTGCGAGATGAAGAGAAAGAAAGAACAAGCACACGGGGTACCCGGAGCTCTTCGCGAAGACCGGCGTTGGTTTCTCTCCTCTGCTCTCCCCTCATATGTGCTCTGTGTCTGCAAATAATTTATGACAGTCTAGGAAAGCTCGGGGATTGGAATACTTGGAGGCCAGAGTCGTTGGGCCGCACCCGGCGTTTAACCCCGAGGGCCTGCCGTGTACAAACTCGGTGCTCACCTACGTATGTGTGTATGCGCGTGCATGCAACACATATATAATATAGAGTATAAATGTTGGTTGAGCGCATTTCGTTCTAGTACGTGGGTGTAAGCGTTTCTCAGAGGTTCTTGCTCTTCTTATTCTTCTTCCTCTCGTTCCATATCCCATCGACAAGCTACTTCTCTTGTTCTCTTCCTCTTTCCCCGTTAAAGCGCACGAAACTCCCGAAGAAGCGCGACAAAGGCAAGAAGGACTCGCGAGAGAGCAAAGTTTCTCATCTACTGTCTGATGTTCTTCCGAAGAGGCGCATACGGGAGGAGGGTCGGGGGGGACTAAAGGCCTCGAGAGACTCAGACACCGGAGAGTCATAAAACGCTTTATATTCCCGCATGCCCCGACGAGCAAGCACCGCGAACCTGAAACGAGCGAACTCTCTGCTAGGAGCGCGGCTCCGTGCCGTTCTCTTCTCTCGTCATCGTCAGTCGAGAACATTTTTCTAGCTAGGGACAAAAAGTAAATAATAAAACGCGGACTTGCCTTAAAAGCAACATCGACGATCCTTATGTATATCACCATTAAGTATACCTGGCAAGCCGTAGTGTAAGGGAGTGCTTTATCTTATCGATGCATTCCTCCCCTCGGCTATGAATTCTTTGCAACAATCTCGTAAAAAAGAAAAAAAAATCTGTTCGTCTAGACAAATTTACGTGAGTCGCGTTTTCATAAAAAAATGAAACAAGAAAAAGAATGAGACGTTTTTCGTGATATTATCATGTTTCGTCTAGCAAGAACAATACTCGGTTTCTCAGACGTTGAGATCATTTGTATAATGGTGGGCATTCTTCTTGTGTTTTTTTATCCTTATTCTTTTTTTCTACAAGAATAAAGAAAAAAGGTTTTGAAACATATCTGCTTCGAGGATATTAATAATTCGGGTTCATCGTATTAGCAGTGACGCATAAATTGTCCACCTTAATCGTGAATAAAAGAGGACATCAAGAAAAGAGAGAGAGAGGCGTGTACAAGGAGTACCATGTACATCTATTGTCTGTCCAGTGTCGCCAGACTCGCGGAGACTCTTCCTCCTCGACGTCATCGTCGCGTCTCGGCGGGACTCTTATAACTTGGACAACAACGGGGCGCAACAACCCCAACGTTAACATTCTGTATATTCTGTATATGTTAACATCCGCATGTATATGCGGATGAACACATAACGCGGTGTATCCCTCTGCACATTGTTCGTGCAACGGGAATGCATTTTAACGTGAGAGACAGCCCAAAGGTGTGTATAGTAGACGAAGTTGAAATGAGCGAACGTGAGGAAAGAAGATATAATGAAAGGGAAGAATAGAGGGGAAGGTACGCGATGTACGTGGTGGTACATAGAAATGGAGAGAGGAAGGAAACGAACAGAAGCATCAGAGTTTCGCAAAGAGGGAGTAGAGGGGAAGCGGGAGAAAGGTGTAGAACGCGCAAGGCTAAGCGGGACGTGTGTGTGCGCGCGCGCGCGCGTGCAAGTTCGAATAGCGGAAGGGTGAGACGACGAGAGGGTGCAACGACGACGACGACGACGACGACGCCGGTGCTACGGTGGGGTCAATGCACCAGTAATCTCGCTGAAATGCCCTGCAGACTGCTATGCGCCGCGTGCTATCGCTTCGACGCCACCGTGTTCTCTTCGCCGAGCCCTCTCTCTGTTTCACATCCTCGTTCGCTCATCCTCTCTGCCTATTGCCTCGGTGTTGATGCTCGAGGGAGGAAGAGAAAAGCTAGGAGAGAGGAAGGAGACGAGAGAGATGAAGTTTGCCGAGAAGGCCCTATGCGCCAAAAATAGGATGGGCCGAAATACCACGAAGCGGTTTTCTCTTCTATACACTCATCGCTCTTTCCACTTGTTCGTCCTCTGTCCTCGTCTCCGCACTGTAGTTATACCTCCCCGTTCTTCTTCTTCTTCTTCTTGTGCTTCGAACGAGTTTCCTCGCAGTGGACTTGCGAAAGCGAGGGCCACGAGACAGATAGACGAGATATAACCCGAGATCGACAGACACCTTGAGTGGCACTCAAGCATGAATGGGGAAACTCTGTGCCGGAGATATATTAGGATCGTGGAGAGATTTTCTTACATTGATTAAAAACGTTATATTATATAGTAGCACGGAGAGAAAGTCTCGTGTGAATATGGATCTCACTTGTTTGTTGAATTCACAAATTCAAATATTTTTTTCGCACTTTATTCACTATCATTTTGGCTCAAATAACAGGCATCTGGATCAATAATTTTCGATGCGTCGCCATACCGGAAGCGAATAATGCATTCGATTGACACAGAGGAAACGCATCGTTAGATAATTCTTTGGTACAATATACCGGAAACAATCGGCCAATTCGGGTCACAGATTCTCGGATCAGCGAGTTCCCGCATCGGGGCGATTCGTCGTAGTTGGCGATGCTGCGCGGATTCGCATGGTCCCCTGAACCGTTAACATCGACCAGAGAACGCGAGAGAGCCAAGCGCGCAGAGAGACCCAGCATCAGCGAGTTGGATAACTCTCGGCGAGCTGCTCCTCCGCAGTAACGTGGCCCAGTTATGCCAGTATGTTCGAACTGCGAGAGCTTCAGCGTTACACGAAGAGATTTAGCAAGCATAACGTTAAACTAACTAATGCAATTCGTACTTTGTAGCATCGGAACTGCACACAGTCCATACAGTTGATTGGACTGAAAGACGCTTCCAATGCGCCTGCGGGACTCTCCGCCTCCGTAGAGTACACACCGAAACTCGTAGACTCTCCGCGATTTCTCTCGACTGAGCCTTCCCAATGATCGATATCTGATCCACGAACGTCTAACTGCCGCTTAACGCACACGGCGATCCTTCGCAGTTTGTGGCTTATCGCGTTGTACTAGTTGCAACGGCAATTACAACGTTCCTCTGCGGCAACGAAAACGATTCGGATGAACGGAGATAATCACGCGCACGGATGAAACGTCTCATAAATTCTCGAACGCGATAAACGAGAGACGAGTGTATCTCATGGTGTATAATCGAGGATATGCGCCTAATACGACGCGAGATCTCTCGGTGGTTTCTATTTCACGACTTCTATCAGCCGACAGCAAGTACGGCACGTAACGATCTCGGGGCCGATCTTTCAGTCGTAAACAAACGCGGAAAAACGTTTCGCCGCTGATCTTCTTAAATGGGAGATTCAGAAAACGGTGATTAAAAGTGCGTTTCCTGATTCAGTTATTTCGATGCGAAGATACGTTGTATCTATGCACAATTTTCGAGCAGTGGGTCGTTCTCGAGATGGGAGCAATCGAAGTTTTCGTCCATTAGCTGCGAACTTGCGATGTATGTAACTGTGCAATTTACGAAAATATATGAAAAAAAAGTTTGATCAATTTTGAATTCGAAATCAGGCCCCCGCATCATCGGCGTTGAATTTTCTCTTTCGATTCAATCGCGTGATATCATCGGTCTTAAATTGCGACAATACATCGCATCGTATTGCCAGGAGGACAGTTTGCTCGATTTAAAATGCAGATTAATGTCCTGAGACATTTCAGAGTCAATTTTTCGACACCGTGCATGCAGCAGGACGTATATGCAACGCGTAACCTGTAGGTGTATCGGGTGGAGCACGACCGACTACCTACGTTCCTACGCCCTCGCAATACCTTTATACACACATACATAAGTGTACATGTAGTGTTACATAGATGTAGGTTGTGAACGCGAAACCCCCGACTGCAGGTCGAATAACACGATTTAGCAGAGGCTGCCGCCGCTGCACCGAGTGAAATTATGACACACGTATGCAGGACCAATACATCGATGCAAGGATACGGTGTCTCTCTTTCCCGACACGATCATACATCCGAGTGGTTGCCGGCAGCAGGAGTCTCTGCAGTCTCTATATCGTGCAAGGTATCCAGGCTGCATCCACCCACGCATTTGCTCGGCGTTTCTGGGGCGAAAAATCTTTGCGAGAGCGCCCGCCTGGCCTGGTGTGCAGCCTGTTGTATGCTCGCTGGAGAACAGCAGCTCCTACTCAAACCCTGTCTATATAGATAGTTATATAAAATATACATGTATACCGAGTACGTGAGCGTACCGGCCTGGCCGTTCACTTCCGCGTGGCCTGGCCTGCTGGCGACTGGCGAACTCCTCGCCGCGACCGACTGGCAACTACTAACTAACAGTATAAAAGCGGCGTTACCATACACCGAAGAAAATACATTAACATCGGCGAGCAATAAAGCAACCGGGGCGACAAGGAGAACGCAGGGTGTTCCGGGTCTGTCGGGTTTTTCGTCCTGGCAACGTCGCACAATTGTGTGTTCCTCTCGTCTCCTACGGCGTCCGCGTCTACGAGCCATAGGCGCGACCAGTTCTCTACGGCTCGGCTCAGCTGCCGCGAAAGCGTTGTTTTTGCTCTTTTTTCTTCTTCGCCTTCTTCATCTTCGAAGTCTGACCATTTCTCGACTGTTACTACTGCGGAACGCCCGTTTCTCCTTCCAGGGTCTCGGGACTGTCAACGACTGGTGAATTCATTGCTGAAACTTTACGAGAGCCGGTTTTAGACACTGATAATCATTCAACGATCACGAGCGCGCCTTTAACGAGCCGGATGATCGGGAGAGTTCGTCTTCTCTTAGCGCAGTTCTCCTTTATGTATACATGTAAGACACACGCTCCCATGGGCGTGGCTGTGGGCCAGTGTACACGTTGTGAGCAGCTCTCACCGTGGTGCATTCATGCGATGCAACAACATTATACTAACTAGTACGTGGTTGCGAGCCAGCGCACAGCCAAGTGGGGCCTATACGTCACAGACCGAAGAGATACTGTTGAGCCCTGCGAGAGACTCCTGGGAAACGAACGTCGCGTTCGACAGTCGCGGGGAAAATAGACGATTCGACCTCGTATTCCCGAGAAGGATCCATGCAGCAGATGGATTTTCTCTCGCTTCTGAGATAGCCTCGATTCGGTCGGTGTGTGCATTTTTTTTTACCTTTCCTCTCCGTCTTCTTTCCGATACACCGCGCCCCGTCCAACTTCTTTCACTCGGGGTTTCTCGGGTGAGCTACGTCCGCAAGAAGTGCACCGGTCGACGGGGAGGGCGAAATTACGATGGTTGCTCGGTGCTTGGGAAAGATCTCGGTAGGATACATCTTCCTCTCGTAAGATTCCCCGCGTTTCCAACATGATAACCTCGATCCGATTGATTGTTTTTTTTTTTTCCTCTCTTTTCCCCTCCTTTGCCATCATTCATTTCCCCTTCTTCTCTGCAAAACTTGCGTCGATCAACTTTGTGGCGCAACGGCCACGGCGAGAACGAGATCTTGAGATGATGATGATGATGATGCTATTGCGGCGCTGCGAACTCCTTGAGTTATCGTGAAAGGTGCAGCCAATGTAAGTTTCTCGTTCCCGTTTCGATCTTTCATTATTTTCCATGATAAATCGGCTATTAGATTCCAAACGGCGCCGGGGACGAGTGAGACGAGAGCGGAGTCAGTTGCTGTTACTACTTCGGGTGCATGAGCCTCTCCACTGTTATTATTAACTTAACGTGAAAGGTAGAGCAAAGACTTTTCTCTCTCGTGAAACCTCCTCGTCGATCCTCAATCTCATCATCCTCCCTCTGTACTCCTTTCTTATTTCACTCATTCGAGAGACGCGATAACCTGGATCTCGGCGAGTAGATATTTTTTTCCTGTTTCTTGTTCTTTTTTTTTTTTTGCAACTCGAGAGCGCACACTGTATGAAGAACTGGTGTACGACTGTGAAGCTACGAGAGGGCTATTCGGAGATGTTGATGTCGGTGACTGGTGGAAGAGTTCATCTCGCCTCGTGAAAGGTATAACGCCGGTAATATAACTGCAGCATCCTCGAGAAATCCAGAGCAGGGCAGTTTCGCTCGGTGCCGACGAGCCAACAACTCCGGATACTCATCACGGCCAATACTCGTTACAAACTTCCCGACGAACGTCCCGAATCCGATGATAGCACGAGTTTTCTCGTTACCAATGAGTGTTCTCGTACTTTTTCAATCATCGCTAAGACGACGATGGAATTGGTCCGACACCGGTGCGAAACGAAACGAGATGAACGTTATTAAACAGTGAATATCGTTGCAGAAACATCTATGTAGGGTATTGCGCTACGTGGAATAATTGATCGTTGAGCAAATTTGCGCAATCCCCGAGCGCCATCGTCGGTAAATTATACATATCGAGAAACATGCGAAGCTGGTGAGCCGATAGTGTCGAGAGTAAGAAACATGTGTGTTTCTATTCAAGCTGATGTGTTTATTGTCGTAGATGTATGTACGAGAGACTCTTGAGACGAGAGTTCGCGATTAGTGACGAAAGAGTCATCATCCTGCTGGGAGAATCATCGGAGGTTCAATGTCCCTCTCGATAGTCGAAGCGCGTTCAGCTCTGCGTGAATAGCGATGACACTCCTATTCCCTCTCAACATTTCTACTAGTCTTCTACCGATATGTTACCTTGGAAAATGAATTGCTTTAGCGCCCGGTCTATCAACTGAATCGAACGAGATTTAGGTATGGTTATTCAAAAGTACGAAAACTTATCCAAAGTTTTGTTTATTTTCCCTTCTAAGTGAAACAGACCAAGTAATTGTATTTCAAGAAAAGAAACCAAGTTGTGCTAACTGGAGCACAAAAAATATATGGAAAATGATCTCAGCAAGGTGTGAATTATCGCAGAGATTTTTATTTATTTATTTTGAATTCTCTTTCCTACCTCTACATCTCTATGACGAAACAAATTGCTCTTTGGCACGAAGATGCGGTATTTATTTATGTGTGTATAAAAAAATCTTGACATGGTTAATCGCATTGCTTGTTTTATACCTGATATGTTGAAACGTCGAGTGTGTCGATTAGCCCCGATCGTCTCTAATGCATTGCATCGAGTCCGATCAATCGTAGCTTGGCGTTGAGAATTATACAATTCTGATTCCGGGTTGCATTCGATACAGCTATATCGATCAACCTCGTAGAGTCTCGGATTTCGCATTTCTTCTCGTATCGTTTTCTCGACGTGACTGTAACTCGGCGCGGGCGTCTCGCAGGAACAAACAATCGCGCCCGTTGTTTGTACCGGCGCCGGTCATACTATCTGCTTTACTGACGTCAGCGACGAGAGACGAGAGGAACAGAAGCGCTCGCGAACGTGTGTAATGGTCGCATACAGTAGCCCCCTCGGCACGCGATTTTATAACTATAGATATACGATACTTTCGTATTCCATAGGATAGAGTGTGCAGAAACGAAGAGAGAGGAAACTCTCTCGGTATGTACGATGAAATTAGGCCAGCTTTACCCTTCTAGTTTACGCTCGTTCCTTTACTCGAACGATTTTTCTTCCTCCCCTCAAAGACGACGATGATCGAGCCGCGCATTACCCGATACCGGCTAATACCGCCTATTCTCTATTCATCCAAGGAACAAGGTAGTCATTGAACTCCTCTCTCGGCATCGCGGACGAGAATGATCGACGATAGGAAAAAAAAAAGATAATCTATCACTTCGCTCATCTAGCATTCAACGAGCTTGCGAAAAACCAAAAATTGCATATAAATCCACGTTACAAATTGCAGCTTGTTGCCCAATGAGACATTCAAACTATGACCGAGTCACGAACTTCGAGATCCTCTCGTTTGGGAAACGGCATAAGGATTTGACCGTCGCTCTCGAAACTCGCAATCTCCGGTTTATTACGGAAATACGTCGCGGCTGGAATAAATTACCACCGTGGGATCCGAATTCTCCGGTACGGCTCGAGACCGAACCGGCTTCGCGTAATTTTCGATTTGCTCACAGCTGATTCGTGGCGAACAATTTTTGTGCGTCGTGCATCCCTTTAATATTTTATTAATTACATGATAATTTTATTTAGACAATGGTGCACAAATTCTCGAAATTCTCTCGAAGGAAAAGGACTCTCCTGGCGTCTTCTCAGCCAGGCGATATCTCGGCAGGATCCTGAGCGATAAACTCCGCGGAACAGCGCGCGGGCGCGTTAGCCGACCTACTTGCGGACCTGCATCTTTGCAGGAGACGCGAGAGAGGAGGGAGAGAGATCAATTATTGTTGACGAGGCGTATTCATCGGGAATTATTCATATTATTCATGACGAGAGTGAAATAGTTTTGCATCTGGACGTCGAGAGCTTTCGGTATATAAATGGACAGCATTAGAGTGCGGAAAAAAATGGCAGCAAAGAAAAACAGAAGAAAAAAAAAAAAATAAGAGGTTGGCTCACGCTATTGGAGTACACTGTGAACTACCACAGTGCGGCTCACTCCGCTGTCCGTCGAATAGCCTTACATTTACTGTTTTACGAAGCGTCTCCCGAGTAATAAAGGCTTTTTTATCGTTGCTAACGCACCTATATATACCGTTCTTTACGAAGACGCGATGCTTCTTCTCCCTTTGCACGTAACACCTCTCATTGCCGCTGTAATACTCCCATCTCTTGCTTCGTCCCCTCTTCGTTTATTTCATCCCTTTCGTTCTTGTTCTTATTCTCCCATTTTTTACGGCTTTTTTAATCATTCTCTCGAGGGTCTCAAAAAAATACGAATTACGTGAACACCCGACGTAACGTCCGCACTGGGGTAAGACCGCTCGATCGAAACGAGGCGAGGCATCGAGAGGAGAGACGAGTACGTGAGGAAGAAGACGAAGGAGAAATTGGGCCACCTGGTCAGACGGAATCGACTCCGCACCCGAGTAACAGCACTACAAATGCGTCTTTTCTCTTCCGAGAGGATCAAAGGTGCAATTTTGCGAATCATTTCTCGGTACTCACGCGACCGCAGGAACCGTTGCCTGTTAACGGAAATTGCAGGGCTCGCCGGTATACGCATTCGCGATTCAATATCGAGGCTCATTACATTCGAAAAATTGGGCGATACTTTTTTTATTTCTTTCTTCACTCCGAGTAAACGTTATTTGCGTCATCATTTGAGAAGCATCATACACTTCGTGTTGAAGGAAAAATACGAATATCGACTCATCTGGATAAGAAAGAAAAATCAACCCCTCGAATCGGTACTATCTGTATTTTTATTGTACGAATGTTTTTCATCGTTTTTTTTTTCGTTAAACGAACTTCATACGGCACTAACATTATTCCGCGATAAGGAATCGAGGCATCATTTAAGATCATTTCCGTTTTAACTATTCTCCCCCGTGGGTGCAGCGCCAGCTCTAGTCATTGAATCGAGCGATGCACTGAAGAACGATTAGTTCCGTCGTGCAAGTACCCTACACTCGTACGGTCGTGTTGCAGTGTCCACAGAGGGGTTCGGCATCGTTTTATAATAGGATCGGCGCCTGTGTGCTAAGAGTCTCTCGATGGAGCAACTCCTTGGCTGTTAGTTGCACCGGTGCAATTACACAGCCGTGCGCGGCGTCGTTCGCTCGTCCCCGCGTTTGCCGTCTCGCTTACCGGGAATCGTTTTGCGCGTGCATACTGCACGCGAAAGGGGTCGCTGACAAATAAAGACGCGAGCCGTGACGCACTCGACCTTCACCGCTAAGAGCGACGATTCTTTATTTTCTTTTCTTTCTCTCATCCTTTCTTTCTTAATTGCAATGAATTTTTTATCGGAAAGCAAGAAGGTACGAATCAAGCATCGAGCGGAAAATGGTTGAAGAGATACATGCGGTGCTCACGTTGCCATTTACACGAGCGAGTCGCAAGTCGGTGCGAGAGCGACGAGCAGGTAACCACCGCAACGCTAGAATCCCATCTATTTTCGTTCCAACGTTCTAAGTAGCTCGTCTCCGCGCGCATCTCGTAAAATGCAGCCAGTGAAGACCGAGTTGTCCTCCTCGTTAGCGAGAGACGCCGTCGACCCACCTACCGGAATCCCACATTCATTTTTCAACTGTCTCGCGCGCTCGCGGATAACCGAGAAAACTTTGACGCTCTCGCCGCAGCACGAGACGGATATAACGCCTATCTATATGCCGTGACTGCGAAGGAATGAGCAACTCGTCAACGAGATGCAACGTTAACAAATGCGTATGCCCTAAGCTTCAACGCGCAAAAAAGAAGGCTCGAAGTTATCATAAAATCATCGTTGCGCAAAGACAACGTAAAGATACATTAAAAAATCTCACCCAGTATGCGTGTAATTATTTAATAACCGTATCTATCGAATTGTAAAGTTCACCTGTTCGATCGTCAAACGTCAGGCAGGTTTTTCGATCATAAATATTTTATTGATTTTTCTTTCATGATAAATCAATTTGCAGTATACAATGTAGTCGACACTGTGACTTTATCGTCGGCGATCTCGATTACGATATTGAATAACGGGGGAGAAATAAAAGATGTATGCAACGATTGCAAAGTGCAACGAAACGCACGAAGAGAACGGTTTAGCGCGTTTGAGATCTGGCAATACGTAGCGAGAGAACGTCTCGGTTTAAGTTAGATGGAGAGTGGTCATATTAGGTATATATCTGTGTCTGTGTCACGGGTCATCGGCCTCGAGATATTCTTGGCAGCCTCTCGCCGCTTTCGCCTCCTCCACCTCGTATCTTTTACCTCGTTTTTTTTTCTCCTCTCGCTGCATTATATCTTTTCTTTTTTTTTTCACCCCGGTACGCATCAGCCCGGCTTCTTTCCATCCTTCGCGTTACACTTTCCGTTGTCGCTCTTCGACTATTTCTTTTTTTTTGCTCGACAAGCTAACGCGGTACATCGAGGACAAGATGAGATACGCAACAACCCCTCGCGACGTCGCGATCTTCGATCAAGCTCCGTAACGTCAACGGAGGTTTCGCATAGTCAGTCGCGGAATAGAGCGCTGCATTGAGAAGCCAAGGGAGACGAACTTTATTATCGCGCTGATGTAAAGGGTGTGGACGGGGGTGGAGGAGAGAATTATGAGGACAGAGACGGCGAGTGAGGACACCGATGCAACCTCGAGGGATCACCCTTCGTCCTCTTCGGAGCTGTCGCGCCCTTCGCACCCCTTTCACGCTCACCGAGACCTTCCCGTCCGCCCTTGTCGAACGAAGCTGTCGCTTCGCCTTCTTTTTTTCCCCCTCTCATTCCCTTGGGGGAACTCTCCCTCTCATTTCGTACCCTTGCCAATGCCACGCACACAACCCTTTCCCTTTCAGACAGTATCACGCTCGACTGTGAATCTGTCAGCCTGTAACTGCCGTGCAGTGTTTTCTTCGCGTTTTTTTTTCGTTTTACTTCCTTTCTGCGACCCCTTTCGCGCACGGCGGAGGGCTTCCCGGTGAAAGCAGTCAAGCGTTACACTTCAACTCTCGGGATATGTCGAAGGTGGGTTTATAATGTACTCTCGCCGGAGTCTCAATCGAGAACTTTTTTATACCATACCTCACTTTTCGAGATAAAAATTCCTTCGGTCGAAAAAATGTATTTCTTTGTTTTGTTTTGTTTTGAAAAGAGCCTCGAGAATCCCCGGAGAATTTCGCGCGCATAGCTGTTGTGAAAATTACGTACGATACAGTACAAAGGAATGAAAATAGAGAACCTCGGAATGCCCGACGGGAGATTTGTACATTGAAAAGCACAGAGTGGAAATTTTACAATTTCGCAAGTGTACGAGTCGCGGCATGTTGCGAGCAGAAAAACTCGCGAAGTCGTCGTTAAAGTGAGGCGAGTGCGTGCGCACGCACGACACCGAGATTTTAATCGTATGTGAAATATCATCAACGACTCTCGACGGATGTATGCAAACGCTCGTAACACTTCATAGAGGAGTTTCGCTTGTACACACGAGAGAGATGCCTGGCGTTATAAAACACGGAATTTATATAGTTAGGGGACGTGGCATTTAGGCATACATATTTTTTATTAGCATTTTTTCCATTTTTTTTTTTGTTTGTACACTCGATCTTTCTCGTATCACTGCAATTCGTTATGAGCTGGACTGCCCTGTGGGTTTAACGGCGCCGCGAAACGTTTTGCTACATAAAATTATGTTGCGTCTCATTGATGTCTCATGTTTTTTTTTTTTTTATTGAAGAACCTACAGATCGATAAGCTTCGAGAGTTTGCTCTTCTTGTTCGCGCGAGTGTAACGTCCGAGGAAAACAAAGGGCATGGGAATATCTCGATGAAATGACAAATCTTCGACGTTGCAGAATGCGTGTCGTAAACTTCAGCATAAAATTTTTAAACCGTCGCCCATTTGTTTCGTTAGATTTGCATCAATTCTCGAGCCAGCGTGCGTTCGTTCACGCAACAATGTATCCAAAAATACTCAAGTTTACGCGTTCATTGAATCGCGGAGAAACCCTAACGGGAAACAAACATTTCGATCTCGAATCTTCAACGATACTCAAAGCCGAAATATCCTTTGAACAAATTTTTTTTTATTCGCCTCATAGATAATGGCTAATGCGGCTATTAAACAAGCTCAAAGATGTGATCGTATATTTCGTCCAGTACAAAGCGCGCGCTCCCGACTTCGGCCCCGTGACTTCTATGGACCGATTCTTCGTCGCGCCTGTGTATCGCTCGGCATGTCGTATTTACGAGCCTCTCGATTTACGATTAGCTTTTCGAACTCGCAAAGCGGAGGAAAAGAACAAAAAAAAAAAAAGAGGAATCGTGCACAAAATATCTTTTCACTTTAAGCTCGATGTATACTATGCCAATGCCTGTTTCTCGTATTCCCGGGTCGGCGAGCGTGAAACGTTTGTCTCTGATTTATCGCGACAGCGGTGAGGATCGAGCTAACGGAAGTCGTTCCTCGGGATGAATGAGAGAGTGAAAATGGACGTTGAATGTATTTTACTCGTCGGACCGCTGATATTTGTTGTGACCCCCCTCGGCCATCAAGAGAGCCGGGCTCGCGACAACTAAATTCTATATATTTCGCCTAGGTATACTGTTTCGCCCATCACACGTCCGCGAGTTCAGATTTCTCGCCGCGGAGTGACGTTCGTCGCCTCCGTTCGACCTATTTTATCGAGGCTGAACGTCAAGTTGCACTATCAACCTGTCACTACTTATCACAGGTGAACGCTTATATTAAGTGGTCCGAAAAATCGCTCTGGGGTTCGTTAACCTTCGTAGAGAACGTTAACCCTATGAAACATCGGTTGCCGTCCTTTCGTTTGATCGCTTCGATGGACATCGACACCGGACCATTGACGAATATATCAGCCTCTCGACAACGTATTCGTAACCCTTTCGCGCGGGGTTAATTGACGATCCTCTTTTTTGCCATTCTACTGTCCGCGAGAGGGGATTTTTCTTTTCGTGACGCAATCTCGATGTCGGTTTTGTTCGTTCCGACATGAATTTCCTGGACCCGCGCGATACGTGAACAGTTATAGACGATTTGCGTCGTTCTGAACGGAATGAAATAAATGGAAATAATCACCAGTCTAGTATAGTGATCGAGTGACAAAAGCAAAATCTCGAAAGTTTTCCCATACTTTGGTAGAGTTTCACCCGTCCGTCTGGGTGTCGTCTAAGAATATCTGGGGAAGAATCCCAGTTTTCGCTTTCGTCACTCGATTACTCTACTAGTCGGGCGATTATTCCTAAAGTACCCTTTTTCATGAATCGTGAATCGTGTCTGTTTAAGACGAAGTTCGTACATTGCCTTTTGGTGATCCCGAATTTTCGAATTTTTTGAATACTTCATCGAGAACCACTTTTTACTGCTCAACAAAACGTAACTGCGTATGCCACTTCAATAATGTTGAAGAAACAACCATGTTAAAAAAATGACAATAGTTTTCACGTATACATTTGGGTATCATCGGCAAATTTATCAATCGTAGTGATTGTTTTATCTGCATGCTCGTAGAAACATGTATTTCGTTGCACATAGTGTTTTCACATCGACTTTTGGACATAACTCTTCAACGGTTCCCACTGCTCACGGGTTTTTTTCTTCGTTTTTACCACTTTCAATTATCAATTTCGTTCCGCAACTAACGTCACGTTTTCTCGCGACGAATAAAAGCTGCGGATGCGCCGAAAGCAGGCCCAATAAAGTAGGCTACATTTTGGAGTCCGCGGACGCCTCGACGATAACTCGAGCGTGCCAACTGCAAGCCAGCGAGCGCGATAGCAAGGAATCTTTTGTATACATGTATATTTATACATAAGCAACACTGTATCAAAGTCCCTATGTACACATGCGCGCAATATATTTGCAAATCTATGTGATATTTCCCCGATGACTCGCATGCATGTGTGCAACGTAACCAACGAAGACTCTTGCAACTTTATAAAGAGAGTCGATTCTACGCTCGCGATCCTTCTCTCCGGCTCGTTATACTATATACTCGCGTAACGCGGGCGAAAGGTTCACTGAACTCTCGACGCCGGGGGACGCACGGCGTACACAACGTGCGCGGACCGAACGCGATATAACTCTATATGTCGAGAATTTATTATCTTCGCGTCTCCTCGCTCTCGTCTCGCGCAATGACGTTTTTTGCCGTTTTCGTGTCTAATCGCACTCGAGTCTCGTGAAGTTTTGACTTTCTCCGATCCGCCGCTTTTTTTCTCACGTCGCGCGGTCATCTGCGGCATCGTTGTTTTCGATTATTGCACTCATTGAAAAATGTTATTCTCTCGTTGTCGAAGCGTCCGGAAGAAAATCTTCGATGACTTGTGGATATATTTTTTTTTTTTTTTTGAAGATAGAGACTTCCGAGTGTGTACGAGAAAGCTTATCATTATCGTTCGCTCTCCCGGTGTTGCATTCCAATCGCTATCGCAGACGCGACCGCTTCATTTTATTGTTAATTCAATGCTCCTTTTTTTTCGCGATATTTTTCTTCATTCCATCGCTCCCTCGGTTAGCGTAATTTAATCGTCGCGAGCATCCTCGCGCCAGAAATCATTTCCCTGTTTCTTAAACAGGTCTTTGTTTTTCTCGGAAATTCGTTAGAAAGTTGCCGGCGTTCGCTGTGGTGCCGCGTGTGTAGAGATAGCGAGGAAAAGACCGAGACGAGAGGTTGAGGACAAACATGGTGAGCGCGATGCTGAAGCGCGAGTGAAGATGTTTTGCTACGCGCTCTTATGTCGGCTGCGAGTTCTTATGCACTCTTTTCGTGTCGCGTCTCATCGCAACTTCGAGCTCTAACCCTCCGCATGTCGGTCGATTAACGTTTTTTTTAAGCGTGTTTTCGTTTTTTTTTTTTTTTTTTTTTTTCTAATAATCCCTCAACGAAACCAAGTCGCTACTTCGAAATTCTTCGAGTTTTACGAGTGTCGTTTAACTCTCACGGTCCTAAATTTAATTGCCAAGAGCCGAGTCGCGGCGCTAATAGAGGGAACGAATAGTTGCCGATGGCGCGCGTCGACTCCTTATTATAAATTCCCTTGTGAAAAAAAACCTTGTGTTGGCCCTCCGATTATGAGACCGAGTCGTCGCTACTTACGATTACCAAGAAAGAAGAGAACAAATGAGAACCAACGAAAATTATTCGACTCACAAATTGACCCGGCGCATTGACCGTGACGAAAAAAAAAAAACAAAAAAAATTCAACGTTTCACCGTTCGCAAAGCTTCAGCGAATAACTAATTGCCACCGAGTACGTCGAACTCTAACGAGAGATGGGAAGGATCATAACTCGCGATTAATTCGTTCAAAACAATTGCTGCGAACTCGACAATTGTTTATTGTTGCGAAATTATCCGTGCGATACAGCTTGTACATTGAACTCTCGCGAATTAATTTGCATGCTCAATTTACTGGCACGCATTTTTTTGTATCGTCGTTTACGTCAACGTGGGTACGCTCCAGTTTCCATGCAAATATTTCGGTAACAAGACTGGCGCTAAGTTTTCGAACTTTTTGTCATTTCAGAGTGGAAAGCACGGCTCTGCAATTGGTTTGCCCGCTGGATTCTCGTCCGGTGCAGCTGGTCTTCCGGGGACTCCAGGTGTTCAAAGAGAAGCGAGTACTTCTTCGAGATGTATCCGGGGTTGTCAAACCCGGCGAATTGTTGGCCGTTATGGGACCCTCAGGTACTTGCATTGTTTGCTTTCTATCATTCTGCGTTCTGGTACTCAGCCACGCCACCCCTTTTTTTCAATCCAACATACCGTACGTCTATCAAACTATTAAAAATCGAAAACCTTTTTCGCAATGACCTTCATCGTTCTAAATGTATTTTGTCGAATATTTTTTCAGTGTTCGAGAAATGTTGCTTATGCAAAAAGAGGCGCGAGCGAGATTCTATTTTTTCAACATTTGAAACGAGAACGATCATTGCATATTAATCAGCAATTTTTCATTAACATTTTCGTAGTTTTTGAGCCCAGTTGCGAATAGTTAAAGCCACTTCGACGTACCGCTATACTTTCTTCGTGCTCGATAGTTCTCGACAGTGTGTCATCGAACTCTCAAAGAGATGACGTCACGAGCTCCTTCGGGGCATCGTTATCGTGGCTTACCGTGAATTCTCGTCCTCGTCGATCTGCACTATATATCTACGAACCGCGGCTACTACTACGACTCCGTTCGCCCGACGCTCCGACGATCGCTAGCGCGCGTGGCTCGAATTTAATAACGAGAGCGTGCCGCGCTCTGACTTCTACACCTCTCACGTTTTCGTACAGTATTATATCGCGGGCTTGTTATTCTTTTTGCGGCCTCGAAACGAGCCGCTGAATTGCGCCAAAGGATCTCCGCGAACGTTCACACGGGGCTGCGGCACTCGCAACTCACCGACGCCCCCGAAATCTCGGGCTCTTATCGGCTGCACGAGATTCCATTTTTTTCTTCTTTCGGTTTTCTCGTTTTTCTTTCCTACGCTCGCACGATGGGACAGCCAAGTTTTTTTTATAGTTGTCGGGGAGGGCGCGTAGCCGGTCGAGTTATTGCACGGTTTTGCAACCCAGGTTGTTCATTCTTTTTGCCTCTTTCGCGAACGAAGGCCGCGCGGAGTATCGTAAATCATCCCGCGGAAATAACCTGCACGCAACTTCTTTGTTTCGAACTTTTTTTTCGGCAACACAGTGCACCGGCGAGTGTCGGGTTTTTCACGAGCGCCGATAAGACCCTCATCCCCCTCGCGGAGACCGGCCCATATAAAACGCGGAGGGTAATGTATTTTCATTTTTTCATGCCTAAGGCTGCGGAAAGACCACTCTACTGAACTGTCTGTCCGGGCGAGTTGGACTCGACGCCGGTGAAATCTGGCTTAATCGCGAGAGGCTCACCAAACGATGGCGTCGAAGAATTTGCTACGTTCAGCAGCAAGATGTGTTCTTTCCCGATCTCACGTTAAGACAAACACTCGAGGTGAGTTATTGTATTTTAATATTTTTGCGCGCTAACCTAAGTGAATTATCGAATAGGGGAGAGCAGAGTTTAATATTTCCCTAACTGTGCAGCATTGCACGATTGAAATAGGCAAAAGTAGTTCGCCTTTAGCGAGGTCGTTGCAGATTCTTTTCTTTTATGTGAAGACAACGCTCTGTTACACACTCTCAGAAAGTACCTTCTGGAGAAATTAGCTTAAAACAGGTGAATATCGAATGAGGAAAAATTGAAAAAAGGGATTAACGATCTTTCGTTCGAATACGACGATGAGGTGAGGGGCAATTACCCGCTTAATCCATTCGATTGATCACGGTTATTGATCACCATCGAAGACCGTTCCGTCCGGGTGCATCGGAACGCAGAGGGTTAGCATAAATCTCGTTAGCAGCGAGTTTCCCTAACTCTTTCCAAAGCTGTTCGCTATATATACCCGGGACAGAGGACTAGTTCCTCGATCTGGGCCAACGTCGATAATCTATCGCCTGTATACATATCCCGTCGAATGCCGTCTACATCGCTTCGTAGGAGCACTCGCACAGTGTGCTATGGGTTCTGTTGCCGTTGCTGCTGGGAAGTAGCGCTCACATCGTGTGTAACTCGCGACTCGCGTTATCGGGTCACGATATCTAATACTCGGCTGCCGGTGCGTTTGCCGGTGTTTGCGATGTGCGACGAACGTGTGAAAGCTGCTGCGGCTGCTGACTTGGAGACCAGGAAGTAGCCACCTGGGATGCTTTAGAAAACGCCCGACTGCGAGCAACAAGAATGAGCCACCTCAGATAATAATTCCATTCAAAAATTTCTGCTCGATAGTCTACACGAAAAAGCTCGTGTTCAACGAAAATAACGACCCTTCGAATAGTCCAAACGCCAATAAATAATTCCTAGTTTGATTGAAAAATAAAAGCTTGTTGCGCGATATTATTATTACGAAACTTATGAGCGATATCGAATCGTATATCTGAAGGCAGTGCGGAGCGACCCAACTTCCTCGGTTTCTCTTCCCGCCGCACGATCTTCGTGGAATTTCATCGAAGAACCGCACGCGAGCGAGCGTCTCTCGATGATCGTCCGCAGCGATCCCATAACGCCACGCGCTTCGGAATTCCATCGCGAAGACGATGCCCGTAGCGAATACCACAAAAATTGGAGCACCGTTATGTGCGTTAACGTCGGCGCGTGCCTATGGCTCTCGTGTTATATAGCTCTCGTTTCGTACCTTTCGCCTATCTCGTCTTTCGCGATTCAATCTCGAAGATATTGAATTAATCGCCGGGGTATCGGACTTTATCAACGTATATCGACGAAACTTTGCCATTTCGCGGTCCCGGATGGAATGCCTTAAGAGCGTGCAGTCTAATGGGAATAGTTTCTACACGCAGAACTCATCGATAATCATACAGAAGAGCACAATATGTGTTTTTTCTTAGTCGGAGAGAGTTACGACACTTTAAAAATGTGCAAATAGCGCGCTCGGTGAGGACTGTCGAAACATGTGTTATCTGAAACTGGAAATTCCCGATACCTTTTATTCGCAAGGGTCTTCACTAATGCGGCCCACTCAATAATACATTATTTGAATAAATTACACGGGACTCAAAATTATTTTTCATTCGAGAAAAAATGTACAATCGTCAATTTTTTGGATCATTATTTGAGATGAATGAAAAATCATGAAATAAAGAGAATGCAAGGTTAATGAGGAAGCATTCCAGCAAACCAAACAATGTTCGATTGCGACAGCTGACTTTTCATCGTAAAATTGAATAATATTATTATTTTCGTATGATACTATAAGACATAATTGCATCTCCGTCAGGAGCTTTTCGATTATCAACAGTTGCCGTCTCTTCAAAGCTTAACAAGCCGTTGCAGTTTGCGCATAGACTATAAATACTGTATACAAAATCGATATATATGCTCTATATATAGTCTACATAAAGTCCAATGCTATATACGTGAATGATATATAGACTACGCATAATTTGTATATAACTTTTTTTTACTTGGGCTATAGCCGTTCGAAAATAGAAAGTTGCCCGCTGCATCTTCTTCGTTTCTCAGCGAGAGGCGAAACTCGCTTCGCTGAAAAGCCCTCGCACACTCTGCAAGCGACCGTTACAAAGGCGTCGGAGTCGTGTGGAGCGCGCTTTGGATCCCTCGGTGGGAGACCACACCGCGAGGTGACGTCATAACTCGGTCAGTGAACCGTGAGGCGTCTTACGTGTTTCAAAAACATTCGGCGCGGCCCGGATCTCCTCTCTCTCTGTACGCGACGAGGCAAAGAGAGAGGTGAAAAAAAAAAACAAAAAGAAAGGAGAGAGGCGATCGGGCCGCGGAAAACAACACCAAAACACTGTGTGCCTTCTCGGGCGATTCGCGGGGACAAAATAAGAGCCGAAGAAACGCCAAAAGCGACGAGTGCGACGCGGGGTATTATTGTCGCGACGCTCGAATCTCGCCGAGATCTTTCAACTTCTTTAGATACCGATCGCTATTGAATTCTGGGAAGCCATTGTGTGCTCGTTGTGACTCGCAACGAAAGATTTCCGATCGAGATTGAGAGCGCGCCGAGTGTGTTATACTATCCGTTTCGCCGTAGATACAGGAAGACGATGAGAATGATTCGATAAGACGCAACGTTGCGAATGGAAAATTGTAAACCGATGAACTTGAATCGATATACGAGCGAAATTACGCACGTGTTACACACTCGACATACGCCTGCTGCCGTTCATCGAGTGGTTCCTCGTGTACTGTTGCGGAGTCATCGAGTTTCAAAACTTTTTAGAAGATAGCAATCGCCAAAAACAATTTTCATGGCTCAATGTGATTTTGCGTCACAGATATTGGGCTGAAAATGAAGCGAAAGATGATTCGTGATAAGTCAAAGTTCATAAATTCGAAGTCGAGCAAGGAATGTTTTTTTTCTTCCTTTGATTTTGATTTAATCATAGACATATGGTCGATTCGTGCAATTATTATGTTCAGAACCGGTAATCCTAAAAAAAGGATGAACTAATACCAAGCATTAAACTGGCGAACTCCGAAAAAAGAAAGTCCCTTCTCCCCTCTTCTTATCCCTTGTTAGGTCGCGATTTCGGCAACGGTATTCGAGCAGGTACAGATGGTCTAGTTTTAAGGATCAAAGCACTGAAAGTATAGTAACGGGGCTCGTACTTCGACCGAGCGGTTTCGTTCGCCCTCGAAACTCCTATATCCGGCTGTAAAACGAACGTCGCTACCGTCGCTGACGAAGAAAGTCTCGATTCGCTACGGGTCCTACGTGCAGAACGACACGGTACCGATGGTGGTTTAAATGTGGTTCTCTCGAACGTGGAGAGGTGTGGCAATTCGAGCATATGCACCGAGCATATACACCGCTACCAGCAGCTTGAGCGCGCAGGTGCCCACAAGCTAGATGAGGGCAATTCTGTTGCCGGACAGCGAGAAAACGAATTCTTTATCGCCCATTACACGCAATTAAACTGGTAGTCGATCCAAATCAATCTAAAGCAATCGACCTTCTATCGTCATCGAATCTCGTATGCTTTTCGTATATACTTTTTTTTTTCCTACGAGTGATCGACATTCGATGTAAGAAAGAAAAAGAACCGTATCCGTTGCAGCTTCGAAATGCGTAACTTTATAGACTCAAAAAGTACGTTGCCCTCCGGGAATTACGCACTCGTTGCATCTCATCAATTCATTCTTTTCCCTCTCTCCGTCGACGGATTCTCATTCGCTGCGGTTTTTCAAGCTCACACGTGTCATGTACGAAAATAAATTTTCACGAGATAAACCCGCGCGTATAATACTCGGTTGCATACGCAATGCACGCAAGGTCTGCGAAAAAGAGGCAAAAGAACGGTGACCAAGTAGCGAAACAAATAGTTGCATCAGACGTCGGAGCTGGAGCAGTCACGAATTCTCGAAAGCATGTGTCACGTTCTTATATTCCTTCGGCGGCTTTTTGCCCGATGCCTTGTAATCGAAGATGCGGGGTCGAGAAACTCTGCGGGTCTAAAGTAACATCGTCGCGTAGCACGTACGGTCGGACGGCCGACAGTGCGGATTGCGTCGAGGGTCTCGAGAGCAAACGATTCCGGCACGGCGCGTCGCCGCAGTGGATATGGACCGCGCTCGGTCAGACACGAAACGTCCATGTATTCTCATAGGTCTCGTAAAAATCTCGAGTACAGAATTTCCATCGTGGAGTCTCGACGTTGTAGCCGATACACACGCCTTGAATATCAAAAGCAAGTAGTCGCCAGCTTCGAACTTGAGCTGCTTATTCCATATCATAATGTTATTTGAAAGATAAAAAAAAGGAATTCTACGGAGACGAAATTTCATTTCCATGAATAGCAATGAAATCCATTGGAAACATCTGCGTATATTTGTCAGAAATAAATGCCTTGGAGTAAATACTATAATAGCTTCTTGCATCGTCGTTAAATAACTGAAAGTACAAGAGACCGACGAATAAATATGGGTAATGCCGCCGACCTGGGCAAGGTCGGCGAACGAGAGATACCGTGTGTGCGCGGCACGGATTTTTCGTGGCTCGAAATGACCGAGTGAGCGGGAGGCTTTACGGAGAAGCAATGGGTAGCATTATACTCATACGTACGTACGCATATACTTACTTACACACGTGTACGGTGTATAGTCGTGACGCGAGGAAACGGGACATCACGTAGTTGGAAAGACGCGCATAACGGCACCTTCCTTTTCGCCCCGAGAGGAACGAAAGCCGAGCGCAACGAGGGAGCGAGTACACCGATGCGCGTGTAAAAGCATGTAAGGGAGAAAGAATTATACGGAATGAGAGAACTCGAGCGCGGCGCTCTCGAGATGACTCGGAAAGTTAGACAAGAACGAAGAAGAAACAACATGCACGGTCATCCGACGTGTATCTGTGTAATTGTATATAGACACATACATATACATACATAAGCGGCGTTCGAAGAGCCACCGTGTCGATGTTTCACGTGAGAAGAAAGAGCGCGAGTTCTTTTTCTTTTTCTCGAGAGTCCGGCGAAAGTACAAGTGAATCTCCTATTTAGAGCTCCGAAGAAGCGAAGCGATGAAGAAGCGCGTAAACCGGTAGCTTCGGAGCTCGAGAAGTAGCGCACGAGATACGGGCGAGACTTCATTAAAATTCTGACAAGGTCGCGAGAACGAGTAACACCATCGCGTTAACACCTGTGGTTGAGAAAAATAAAATAAACAACAGAAACACTCGGGAGAAACAGTCCTATTGACGTGAATTCAGGAAGTGAGAAATAGAAAGCATTAGGAAAGCCGAAGATTTGTAACAGCCCAAGAAAAATACGGCTTAAGTTTGGATTGTACAGAATAAAAGAGGGAAACAATTGTTTCGGGACAAGTAGTAAAATCAGTACCGGTCAGACGGAGTTTTAGTTTTGCTTGCTATACACTTAGAACAATAGAAAGATCCAACAAATATGTATGATCGCTACTACGAATAAGAAAGTATTTTTCATACATACTTCTAGCTTTCGTATATAATATTTATTTGTCGACAACAAATATTATTGGCGATTATTTGACGATAAGGCATCGATAATTAAAGAAAAATCGCAAAAATGAATGCGCTACGTTCAGCTAAAAGTTAAAAAGCACACGATTCAAGTAGTAGATAGCACGAACGGTCAGACGCCGTTTAGTTCGAACGTGCTGCCACCGGGACGAAATAAGAATTTCTTTGATCCCCGATTCTTTAGAATTAAGTAGGTTACAGTCTGTGTACGTTCGACCGAAGATGTAACGAGCAAATGATGTTTCAATTTTAGTACCAGGCACGCCTAAGGCTTCCGGATACACTTTCACACTCGCAGAAGATGCAATGCGTGGATCATATCATCGAGGTTCTCGACCTCGCGGCCTGCCAGGATACAAGTAAGTACGAGACCAGAACTCATAAACCAATCTCCGGGGATCGACGTTTAGATGCAGTTAAAACCGCGATGCGTTCCATCGCGGCGCCTATACTCGCGCGGACTTCGCGCATACATACCAAGCTCCGTTGGCTCTCTTGCTCATCAAATCACTCCAAGACCTCGCGCGTCTGCATCGTTTCCGTTTTCGATTTCTACGAAATGACAACCTATGCAAATGTATGATATCGTTATTAGCTCTTTTTTTCGCAAAACTGTCCAGTTGATCTTGATTCTTCGATTACAACCGTATGGAAAATTGGAAATTATTTGACCATCGTTTTTTTTTCGTATCATCTGTTTGATCAGTTTGTATTTGCCATTCATTTGAAAGTCTGTAATGTTCACACTTACTTTCACTTTCGTTAGCCGTCGTTACTTTGAATGGAATCTAATTTGTTCTTTTCATAATTTCGTAGTTGTCGGCGACTACACGAAACGAGGATTGTCCGGTGGCGAGAAGAAAAGATGCAGTATAGCGTGCGAGCTACTCACAAATCCTTCCCTCATGCTGCTCGACGTGAGTAAAATTATTGACTGAATTTGGATCATACAGGACGTGAAATGTATGAATACCGACGTGGATCTGTTAATTTGATGTTTTAGGAGCCAACGAGCGGTCTCGATTCACATTCGGCCCAGGCTCTGATATCGAGACTGAAAAAATATGCCGAACAGGAGGGCAAGAGTATCGTCGTCACGGTGCACCAGCCAAGCTCGAGAATGTTTCACAGTTTCAGCAAGCTTTTGCTGCTCAGTCGTGGTCAGGTCGCATATTACGGCTCAACGTCGAATATCGGCAGGTTTTTCGCCACGATAGGACTCACACTACTGCCGCACTATAATCCAGCGGACTTTATACGTAAGCCAATCGTCAAGTTATTCTAAATATTGATCCAATTGTGGCACAAAAAAAACTCGCAATTCGTTCGCCCTCGCGTTATCGATTCAAAAAGAAAACCATATTAACGACAGGGGTGTAAATACGGGTTTTCATTTTTTCATTGTTTGCTTCCAGTGGAACAAATAAAAGGGCCGGAAGAGGTTCGAGAGCGCATAGTTGGTGCGGCGAGAGCCGCAAGACAGGGACCCGACTGCCCACCGGAACTTCGTCCGGAGTATAATCCCAGCCAACATCCGCTCTGCGACCATCTCATCCATTATCACGAGCATCACATTACCCACAACGGTATTATAATAGTATGCAGCTCACTGCAAGCCTTACCTATACCATGCTATAAATACTCGGACGACGGCATTGATGAAATACGGGGTCCGCGCAACCGTTCGCTAAGTGCAACAGCGCACGGCGCGTTCACCCACTGCCGGAAATGCTACCGCACAGCTCAACGCGATCTACCCCAGTCTGCTCAATCGGTCCTCGTCGCTCATGCTCTTCCAATCAATTTTTATCATTCGTCGCGTTATTAATGCTTTGCGTCCATCGGAAAAAATGTTCGAGCGTTCGCGCAACTTCGTACGAGATATGCGTACTCGAAAATATACGTACAAATAATATTTTAACAGGAAAAAACAGGAATATGATTTAATGTTAAAGGCTTTAAGTGGTTTAATTGTTTGTATGGGTCAAGACTGTAATTTGCCCATTATTTAGCGAAATTCGTTCGCGGCAAGAGTAAACCACTCGAGTAAAGTGCTGTTAACGCGACATATCAGTATGGCCATTTAAGGCTTATCGGTCGAAAAAACGTTTATACATGCGTAATGACCCTCGCAAGAGAAACCCCGATCGCTTATCGAGTAGAGTACTTATCGTGCGTAAACGTTCAATCGAGAACGATAGGAATACGTGCCTACATGGCTCGCTGTCAGCGAATACTGTCATTTAAATCAATGTTCAATTTTCTAATGTACATTGCGACGCACTTTTTTGTTTAATCGTCCATTCGACGACTTTGAGCGACAGGTTGGGTATCGATAAGTGGAAAAATAGGACACCGATGACGACTTATCAAATCGAATGAATGATATAATCTCCAAGAAAGAGAAAAATCACTGTAGAGGCAATGGAAAATATTAAGTAGGGATTAATATTGCAGAAGTTCATGTTCATCCGATTGTTGTCAAGTAAAAAAAATATTGAGTTTCAATCTTGTCTTTTCTCGACGAGTTACAACATTGAGCTGGGGAATATGTGAAAATAACAAGTGTAACGTCTTCTAATGATTTCTCTCTTGACAGTTCCTCCTTCAATTTTATATATATGCACTTTTTTTTTTTGGGACAGTGAAAGAGGACGAAGGTCGTACACTTTGGCTGGATACACAGAGTCATGCGAGCAGCAGCGCGAGTTCAGCGGATGACGACTATTCCTGGCAGTGGCCCACCAGCTTTTGGTCTCAGTTCAAAGTGAGCATATACACACAGATACAGAAATATGTCAAGCAATTAGAAGACCCTCTACGTTGGCGGAGAGGCTGTCACGAACTTCGCTAAATTCATCGCTGTCGTTGTCGTTTACACGGGCGAGTTCCGCGGAGCATTTCTGACAAGTTTCGAGACACCTGTGAAGCGCTCATCCTAATGCAATTAACCGGTTCGAAAAGCTCGTGAACGGCGTTGGGAAAGAAATTTAGATAAACATTGGATTCGCTTCTTCGCGAAGTGTCTTTAATCGTGGGACGATCGGTGTCTCTCGTTCGCGGAGTGCGTTTATCGCGAGAAAAACAACGGGAAACGGGCATTGCGAATTGTGTCGTAACGAGGAGAGCTACTGGCGGCATCGGCGTCGCCGATGTCGATGCCGACGGCGGTGCTGCGTCCAAGTGAAAAGGGGAAGTAGGCCACGTTTACGCGATACGCCATATCCAGATAATCATTTTCAACCGGCGTATATAATGCGCGTTATATTCCATAAGTGCCACAAGCCATATAATCGGTTTTCGCGAGCACGCCGATGGGATATTACTCAGTTACTCAGCGAAATGATTAATTTTTTTCTTCCCGAGTATCATGGAGCAACTATGATGATGCACCGTGTTGCTTTCGGTTTTTATGTCACGGTTGCAGCCCGCACGCAACACTGCAATGAGCTCGAATTGAACAATACCGCTAGGATCAAAGTAATTTCTAATATTTTCTCATGCTTCCCAACTTATCAGTAACCGGAGAAGCGTCTCATACAATAATAGCCCAATCCCGTTTACACGATCGATTATCGAATTTCTGGGGAAATTTGGAATTTTCTTGCAATGAATGTAATCATCGCCAGGTATTATCGGAGAGAAATTTCCAAGAGGCACGACCGAGGATGCTGTCGCGACTGAATTGGCTTCAGACGATCGCACTAGGTCTACTGGCCGGTCTACTGTGGCTCAGACTACCCAGAACTGAGGCGGCACTTCACGACATACAAGGCTGGATGTTCTTCAGCACAACGTATTGGATGCTCTTCGCTCACTTTGGTGCACTCTCCAGTTGTGAGTTTAATCTACTTTTATCATTTTTTTTGTAAATATCGCATCCTACTTTTTTCCTTAGAGCTTCCTGTTGAAATTCAGCTATTTCTCTTTTTTTTTTACATAAAAGGAAAACCACGTTTTTATATACAACGGTGCTAGTTTTTTTTTTTGCATAACTGAGCATTAAAGATCGCATTTTTTATTCGACAGTTCCGCCGGAGCGTGAGGTAATAAACAAGGAGCGATTGTCCGGTTCGTACCGTCTATCGGCTTACTACCTAGCGAAAATGGTGGGCGAGTTGCCGCTGACGATAACTCTGCCGGCTGTGTATCACATTATCAGTTATCCTATGTTGGGCTTCCACAGTCCAGCTGTATTTGTCACGCTTCTCGCCTTCCTTCTTCTCAACACTGTCGTAGCGCAGGTAATTTCAATGTTCCAATTTGTAACTTTTATCAATACCTTCTTTATAGACCTCTGGCGTTATGTAGCCATTAAAAATTCAATACGATCGTCGTATGCGTGTGCACGTGAGCGTAAAGTTATCTTGCATTGACACAGAGTGTCGGTTTCTTCGTGGGCGCTTGCTGTCTGGACCTGCAAGTGAGCATAACGGCATCGGCGCTATACACCCTTGCGACCCAGTTGCTCGGCGGTTACTTGGCGACCGCTGTACCGCCGTGGCTGGCATGGGCGAGATACGCCAGTATGGTACACTACGCCTACCAGAACATGCAGATACTGGAATTCGGCGTCGGTGATCCAATCACGTAAGTTGCGAATTTATTGCAAAATTAATATCTATTTCGAGTATGTTTTCGTCACTAAAGTACCACAATCTTGTCTCGTTGAGTTTATAACTAAGATATTAATTCAAACTTTGGCGAACCCGAGATTTAGAAGATTATTAATATTTTTGTCGGCTGAATGGGTATAACATGAAAAGAAATGGGAATTGGATCACTTGTGTTCATCAATTGTGGAAAATGTGCAAAAAATGTAAATACCGATTTCAAAAAATTGATTATAACAATGTTGTCCATTTGACTGTCGCAGGTGTTCGCAACCGAGTAAATTCGCGGAATGCAGAAACGGCACGACGATACCGGTATCGGCGATACTCGAAAGTCAGGGCGGTTCGAAGGGTTCGGGTCTTCCGCTCTGGGCAAACACGGCGGTGCTACTAGCGTTTCTGGTAGTCTTTAGGACCCTTGGTTATCTAGTTCTACGTTACTATCGCGTACCCAAGTGAGCCGTGATTCATCGACCACATTAGTATGCAATTTTGTACACGACTTTTCACACGATTCTTTGTTAATTACCGTCGTTAATCCTCTACATACGGGACGTGAATATACATATAATTGTATGTATACCCGAACTATCCGGCTTTTCCGTGGTAACGCGTTGCTATCCTCAATTCGCGCGCTTAGTCTCATTTCGGTTACGTCTCGGTATTATATCGCCTGTATGTAAAGGATTAAATTATTTCATTTAATAATTACGTTTTTTTAATTAAGATCTATCGTTTATCATTTTACGTTATTAACAATTTACCATTATACATCTTTAGTATCACATATTATCGGGCGATTATGGACCGTCGACGACGTCATATCGCAAATCCAACTGAAAATACGCACACGTCTCGATGAATGGATAATTTATCTATAAAAATTATTATTTTTTATAGATACTCGCAATTATCGTCTCGACTGCGACAGTTGTTCGCGACCTGTAACGCCCGTTAATATTCCGCGATACAAAGTAAAAAAAAAACCCAGAAAAACACAAAAAAAACTGCGAGACTAAGAGACTTGGGCGGAGACGACTATATAATGTATAGATATTTTATACAAACGAGCGAGATCCGATAAGGAAAGTGAGAAACGAAGCGAATGACCGAGTGTGACAGAACATTATTAAAAAAAAAAAAGAAAAAACAAAAAAAAACCGAAAAAAAAAGAAAACACCTACGTAAGTGACCGAAAGAATGCCTGGGAAGATTGCGCGATTGAGCGAGCGGAGAGATTCAGTTTCTTTGCGGCATGAAGGGTATATAAAAAATAAAACGAAACGGAAAAAAAACAAACATTGACACGGCTTCCGCGTCAAAAATTGACTGAAAATTTGTACGGGCGATGAACATTTATACCTACACAAATTGTAGATTTCTATTTAAGAGCGATTAATTATTACGATTAGTTATTTAGTTATGTTATTTTTTATTATTAATTGATTTATACCGATTAATAATTATCGTCATCATACCTATCACTACTACTACTACTACTATAGATACGCGTTATTAATAGATCCGTCGCGGTTTATTATTGTCACCATTATTTTTCTTATCATATCTTATCTTCGGAACGACACTACGACTAAGAGATAATGAAACATTGTGCTGCCAACTTCATATGAGTGAGGAGTGAGATATGTAACCGAGGGAATATACTATATATAGACATTTCGCTGTCGTCCGTCAATCCTCGTCGTAGCCTCGCATATATTATTATCAATATATCGCACACATACGACGAGTGAGAATGGATCCCGCGCGCTTTACCGAGCGGATACGATAAGCGAGAGAGACGTTCGTACGTTTCACGACAATCGTCGAGAGATTGAGTCGTTGCAAGCGCGCTCAGGGTCTAAGGAGTAAAAGCCAGGCAATAAGAGAACTTCGGTTGCGAACTCGATTAAATTATTCTTGGCGATGAGGAAAAAAGAAACGTGCGGGGTTCACGAATTACACGATACATGGCCCGAGGCAAGTCGCGGCGAGTCGAGAGAAGGATCTGATTCATCACCGAACGCTATTGTCGTTGTCATAGCAGAACGGTTTGACTATTGGATCCTTCACAATTTCTACCATGTACATAGTTAAACAAGACGAAAAACAATGGATATAAAGAAATACAAACACAAAAGAAGCGATATACATAATTATATATGCATGTACATGTTAACGGACTGAGCGTGGGTTAAGGGCTCGTAGTTATAGTCGCGAAACCCGAAAAAAGCCCCACCCCCCTCCCCTTCCCCCATCGCCGACAAATATTCTATATTGCATGTGTTTTATATATAAAAAAACATAAAAAAGAAAACAAAAAATCTATAAAACAATCGTTAATCGAATCCAACTAATAACACTAATTATCATAGTGTGTTGTTATACTCCTTTCCTCTCCCGAGTCGCACAGTCATGGAAAGCCAGTGTTTGTTGAACTAAGATTTAATAGTTATATTGTCGCTATCATTATTATCATTATTATTATTAGTTATGAATTATGATTATTGTCATTATTAGACGAGGTTGTATAACGATTGCAATTGTAACGATTCGATCGATCGTATGTTAGGGACGATAAATATGACTGGCCGACTGGTCGCGATCTCGTTCAGTAAAAAAGAAAACTTGAAACGCTATTTATATAAAATAACAGAAGGTCACTGCAACGTGTATAAAATGACAACCGCGTAATGTTTTCACGCACTCATAATCGTCATCGTTGTCGCCGTAAACGATCGGACGTTTCTGTAAATGCAAGAAGATCCACCAAGTGTTCAATGAGTTTGGTAAATCGTGAATTGCGGGGTGTAAAGGGACGACCGAGGATCTCCCATGTTGAATGCGAGTAAGCGAATAATGGATGAGCACGAGAGAAGAGGAAAGTGAAAATTGAGTAAGATGAAAATTGCGAATGAAAGAAAATGTAAAAGAAGAAATAACAAACTATAAAGTGCATCTGTGAAAAAGCACAGCAACACTGCAGACCGGGGACACAAGTGTTTTAAAACAAAGATTTGGCTGTGTCAACTTCGTAAAGATTGTTATCGATTAGTACCGTTTTTTTTGCTTCTTTTTTTTTCTACTTAAACTATTAGAAATGCGGACGGAGACGGGGCGAAGTTTATTTGGCGCGAGGGAGATTTGTACGAAAGGTTCGTGTGTGCCTGCGTGCGTTTTGAGAGAGTACGTGCGAATGTGCGAAAGGTTCTTGTGTGCGAGAGATGAAGAAACTGGCGATCGCGAGTATAAGCCCTAGGAATCACTAACGAATGCATTTTCTTTTCCTTTTTCTATATATATATATATATATATATGATTATCGAGTAATTAAGCTTGACGAGGGGGAAAAATACACGAGTACTACGATTTTTTTTTACTAAATACATGCCATGTTTTCTTCACACATAAATATCTACTATTTCTCGTAAATCTATATATGTAACTTTTTCATACGACTATCGAGTTACGCGGGGACTGAGCGTTACTGTGGTGGATAAAAAGAAAAATATTCTGAAGCGAAAACGGCGAAAACAATCTTCTCTCCCAAAGACCACTTGATTGGTAATCGAGAGTCCATTTTTCCGTGGAAAAAAGAAATAAAAATTAAATCTTCGAGACGCGGCAGCGAGACTCCTGCATAAGAGACGCCGAGAGTATAATTATAATAATAGTAAAAATAATAAAAGTAGTAGTAATAATAATAATAATATGAATAATAAAAATAACAATAATCGGCTGCAGCTAACTGGCCGGTCACGATATTCGCGCTACGTAAACTGCCAATCAATAAAATATGAATTTAATCGCGGATTCAATACGACGATCGATGAACGCGATAAAGTTAGTTCGAAGAATAGTACATTGTGCAACAAGGGCCGAAAGTTGGCGTTTGCGACGCGGGTGACGTTTGCTGCCCGAGCGAAGCGAGGGCCGCAATCACACGAGTCGCGATCGCCAACTCGGCCCATGTTGCACACTATATTTTTTGCAACGAGGGCAGGAATATAGGCGCTTTGAGGAGCAGTGTTTGCGGGACGAAAAAAAGTGAGGTTAAAAAAGTGGGCAAAAAAGTGGACATTTCTTCCCTAGGGCAGGAATGTAGTGTGACGCGCATGCGCATACCGACATTTCGACGCTGTTACGAAATGAGCTACTTTCGTCCCGCAAAACTGACCCGAAAAGCGCCGTTTTCATGCCCGAGTTGCAAAAACTTTTATATACGCGTATACTTAGGTAGTTATGGGGCTCCGAACCGCCTTTTCGCGACACTCACCGAAGTGCGCAACAACGTTTCTACCAGTGCTTTTACAGACTTTTACAGTTTCGTACGCGATTTTTTCGATGAGCCAAACACGAACGTATTCTCTCTCGGCAACAAAACGCGTGGAGGATCACGATCGATCGGCTTTCATAAAAAAAAAAAAGAAAAAAAAATCAATAAAAAGAAAAGAGACGGTTTTTTGCGATGAACGACCAAAACTATTGTGAAACCGTTATTAGCGATTATAGGCGAGACCCACGCAGAGACCATCCAATTCACAGTTATAAAAATAGACGATACATTTTTTCTACCGCGAGATTCATTATCATCGTCACGAGTTGTTCGCACGGTATAACTGCAATAAAACTCGTCAAAATCTTTTTGTACTTTCGTCAATTTGTATTATCCCGCGTACTTTTATAAATGAAGAAAATATTTTTTTTTTTAACGAACAATGCGCAACTTTCAACGTCATCGCTTCGGACGTGATCTTCTTTCGGACAAGCTCGATACCGAATCGATCGAGTGCACGTTGACGAGAAACGTTTTCGTGTCCGAAAAATTTCATTGTGGATAATAGCACGATACATTCGTAAGATCCTTCGCAAAGATTTGGAAAGAAATCATTCGACATTTCGTCATCACTATAGAAACGCGTATACGGAAAAAAAAGTTCAAGGTTCTTCTTCGGCCATTGGATTGTCTCAAAGCTCCGAAAAGCAGTGCCTTTTTCTTTCACTTCTTTTTCCGCGCTGAATTGCACACACTGCATCGCATTCGCGTTGATTGTGCCAATCCGTAACTCCAAGAGATTTGAGGAACTCCAAGAGGAAGGTGGAGTGAGTATGAAAGCGAGAGTGACGACTTATCCGATTGCCACAGATGACGAGAGAGAGAGAGAGAGAGAGATGATATAAGAGCGCCTCGAAGAAGGTGGCATTACAAACAAAAAATGAACGACGATGAACCGCAGAGTTGACCATCGATCGATCATAGATAGTCGAAGTCGAAAAATTAATAAAAATAAAACTATATAAAAGACAAACTGAAGAATCCAACGTAGACTGAACGAAACAATTGAGCGTGGAAACGTGTCACGAATATATTCACCAGCATATGCGCGTCATTATAACATAAATTACAATATAGTAACAAAAAAACTGCGCGATAATAATATTGCGCTAGCGATAAAAAAATTATTTTAAAAAAAACGATACAATTCACTTACATCTATATCATTGTATGTAAATATTGTACTATGCATACGGACGAACGAACGTACCAAGCGTTGTCTAGAACGTCTTCTCGTTAAGCTTGTTTGAAGGATTAACCGGGGAGGGTGCCAAAAAGTGTTCCATTATAGACGAAAGGAGAAAGAGAGTGAGAGTGCCGTTACCGTAACGGGCGAGAAGCGTTAAATAACGATATATCGATTTATCGATTGACCGGGCCCTCGCGCGATGTTTATACATATTTAATATGCGACGATAATATACATGGTATGAAGAACGAATTAACAATATTTTTGGTTTTTTTTTGTTGTAATACATGCGGTCTCGGTAGATAACGCAATTTTGCCAATCTGCACGACTATATGCACAGCATAGACGGCGCACCGTATTTATATTTTATCATTTAGTCTCCCCTGGACACCCGTAAAATGCAAATCAGATGCAAACCGATCCTCTTACAAGAAACCGTTATTTTCATTCTCGCGATCATTATTGTATATACACTAACAGAAGAACCTATTATTATTTTTATTATTATTATTATTATTATTATTATTATTATTATTATTATTATTATTATTATTATTATTATGAATGATATTAATTAACTGATAGTATTATTCCTGTTGTCCGATATGAACGGCGAATGTGTTTCGCTGTACGATAATTATTGGAAGAATATATGAGATAAAAAAAATGAAAATTACATTTCTGCGTTAGATCATTATCATTTTCGTCACTATTAAATTATCATTGTACGTCTACGAACGTGAAAATAATTCATTGATTGACGCTGATTTGCTCGTCGGTTCGAAGCGCCGTTGCAATTAGAATTGTACGGCGTGATGAAACTTCGAGCATACCTTTCTCGATGCAGCTCCTATTTTCGTACTGGCTTTTCTGCACCCTTCGATGTACGCTTTTCTCGTCTCATACACATAATTGTACACATACGAGAAAAAAAAACAAGCAATAGACGGGCAGAAAATACTGGAAATATCGACAGAACTATGATTTTGTATAGTAATAGGCCGAAGATTTTTGCTGATAATTTTCAATTCCACGTCTACATTTTTTTTCTCGTAAGTGCAACGGACTTAATCACGATCGTCTATCGGTGTGATCTACCGTAATACGGCTGGAGCAACGTGAATAAATCACAAAAGTGCGCATATCGAATCGCGCGCGCGACTAATAACGCGTTATCGTCTAATATTAGAGAATTAAAGAAAGAAAAAAAAACATGGTAGAAGCAACCAGAGTCATGGTTCGGCGATAAACAAATTACTTGATTTTCGTTCTTCGCGAGAGCGAGGGATATGATGATGACGAGATGCCCGCCAACGGAAATCTAATGTAATGAATAAAAAAAAAATGAAAAAAAAAAGTGTACCAATTTGTTTCTAGATGAAATTTAGAGTTTATCGAGTTACACTCGTGGGTTTCGCATCCCATCTCATATACATTGGTATAAAACATATGCGGAGGCCCTTCTTCGCTCAAAGCGGAATTTCACGTTATCATCCGCATCGTTCATATAGTATATATATTTAATCAATCATTGTACGACATCCAAATATATAGATCGAGTCGAAGGGACACACAGATATTGCGTGAGACGCGAAGAAAAGGGAAGACGCGGTTTTTTGATAATAAATGGCCCGCTGGATGTGCTTTGTAATTGTTAATTGCGATGTGATATAATCGAAGTTGCGATAAACGAACCGTGTTTTTATCTCTCATTTGATATGTGTATAGGAACGATTATACGAAATGACTGCATGAGATATTCGTCTCTTCACGGAATAGGCTGCCGATCGAGATCGTGAACAAATTTCTTACGCCGCTGTTTGCGTACGGCGAGTAAAAAGAAAAACAAGCTTGCATCTGTTCATCTTCAATCGGATGGTGAACGAAAACTAATTTTTTCCCTCGTGAGGTTGCCGGCAACTTCACGGATCGGTGTGTAAAGAAAGAAATGTTTGTTTCTCTTACATGCATATCGTTTCTTATTTTTTCACCGCAAACAGTTGCGTGTACGACCCGAAAGATTTTATTGTTGTATTGATCTTTCGGCACGGAGCGCGTCTCGATCGATCTCCGTTTGTAACTCAGTTTTTTCCTAATTGTACGAGAGTCAATAGCGACGGCATTATCGTTAATAACAATGGATAAAAACGGATTAATTATTGAATAAGCAATGACCGAACGATCGGCGTGGAACGATTGACATAATCCGAGAATTTTTTCATTCAATTTACACTAAGGTATACACAGCGAACGAAGAATAATGAGAACCATTTGTCCTAGTCCTAATATTCAAACTTATCACCATTATTTATAACCGATTTCAATTTAAACATAATAAAAATGATGTTATCATGCCATATTGGACATATTAATTGATTTATTTTTGCAACTATTAACTATAGTATAGTATTAATAAGCATCCTCGTCAATCGCCGACTAAAGAACTACAAACTGCTCGTCAACACAAGGACGTATCCCGCGCGGTTTTGTGTCTCACTGATGAGCTTGTCCCCCTCGATCGTAGGTTTTTTCGGTCGATATGCGAATCATAACTAAACTGACAATCTCAAACTAACAAAGTCCATCGTGGCTTCAAGAAATATATCGTCTCCTGCGATGACGGTTGAATAAAAGCAAACATTTGCCTAATCTTTACCCTAAATTTCAACCAACTGTTGCGCAGTAAATCGGTTTAGAATTTATTCGGATCGTAGTCTAGCCTACTCTCGATAACGCGACAGATATTTAAACTCGCAACATAACACAGTGCATTCGTAACTTACAACATATGTTACGGGCTATTTACCGGTTGTATTTTTCACGCCGACGCACCTACCGTAGAGACGACACTGCGTACACTGACGGATCTCCAGCCGACGTGTGATTCTGCTCGTGGCGCGGACGGCCAATCGGCCGCGTGGTGCTCGCGCGTCAGATCGCAGCCCCCCCTCCGCCCCTCATCGACAACCAGAAGAGAACAGTCATGTGTTCGTCCCGAACACAACACAGGTCGAGGGCGATGGAACATTTTATCAAACTGACATATCGATGAATATATTTCATTGCAAATCATTGTTTTGTAGTTAGTGTTATTGAACCGATCCAAAGTATAGTGACGTGTTGAATATCAATAGAAAACAATAATGAACGACAATTACGAAATATGCGATTTCGTTGAGGCTTGTTGGAACGACGTTTTCGACAAAGTCCGAGGGGCCGCCGTTTACATCGATCATGCTGCTTCCGAATGTCTTCACTGGTACAAAGGCGACAAAGCATATTTGTCTTTGAAAGACGCCGGAGCCGTCTCCGTACATGAACTAGCCATGTACAACTTTCAGGTAAGCATATCTTTCTCGTCGTAAAAATGTTTCCTTACATATGTGGACAATACAAAAATGACAACTACGTTGCAGTATGTCAAAGTTTACGGAACCAGGAAAGCCGTCATTATCGTCACGTCCGCCGATCGTTCCTTCTATCAGAGAACATTGAAAATGATAATAGAGAAGAATGCATTCGAGAGCTGCTCAATAGTGTGCGCGGCTCATTTTACGATACTGAACTACGCGGCTCTGCTGCCAGCGGATGACGACAACAGTTACGACAAACTGAAGGAAAGCGTTCTCGGCTGGATGCGAGAAAAAAATCCGTCAAAGGTAACAATCCGTCGATGCTTCATAATCAAAATGGTACATTAGACAAAATGTTGAATTAATCGTATCATTCTTACAGGAACCCGAAGTTGAGGTAATGTTCCGTCCTCTGTTCGTTGCTCCGATAACGAAAAATGTTTTCGTGGCGCCTCCATTCGAGAGACTAATGCCGCCTATCGATGGAAAAATCACGGACGAACACGAAGCCAGCACGAATTATCTAGTGAGCTCCTTGCACAGTTTGTTCACTCATTTCGATGTTAAGGAGGAAATATATTCTTTGGGAAAGCACAGCGAGTACGTCGCTGAAAAACTCGCCAATCTACCTGCTGCGGTTGACAGGAGAAAGGTATTTATTTGTTATTTTTTTTGTGCATTTTTTATACATTCATTGATTCTTTTTCAATTCAGAAACGTTCATATCGGACGTAACTTCCTCTTTGTCGATTCCTGCAAAACTCACTGAAATTTATTGTTTTTTTGGCCATTTTGCATAGAAATAATAAAGTAGGGGTAGATTAAGTTTGAAATAAATCATTATCAAACTCGCTTTCAAAACAATACGGACGATTATTTTTCTTTTATATTTATGGCAGAAAATTGAGCAATTATGTTCTATCGAAATTATAATTTGATCGTTTTCGAATCATACCTTGTTTTTGAATTATTTTGATCCACAATGGTAACTAAAGAGCTCTTGAATTTCTATTCAAGTATCATTTCATTATATTTCAGAACATAACTTTCCGAAGTACTCAAATAAAGTTTGACTGTAAGCCTACGAATTGCACAGTTTCATAGATTTTTTTATTAGCTGATCAATCGAAACAATCGAACGGCTATCGATTTTAAAACAATTCTCACGAGAAAATTCAGTTTGAATTTGTCTCGTATCGCTTGCTCATTGCTTTTAAGATTCACATTCTTTGATTCAACGCGAATGCCTGATACAACTTCGAATCTACCGCAATGCAGTTGATGCCCAGTTATTATTAAACAGGGCGTAATGGGCCCATCGAGCGCGACGCTGATCTTGGTGGACAGAACATTGGATCTGTGCACGGCTACTAAGCACAATACAGAATCCACGCTCGCGAGAATACTCTGTACGTTGTCGCATTTGCCTTACCATAACAACGACGTGGCAGTGAACATGACTCCGCTTTGTCCGGACGGAGAGGTGAATATCAATTCCATAATTATCCACGATACATTGGTGAGAACTTGGCGTAACAATTTGTATTGATAACAATTGTCTGAAATAAAGGAATGTCCGTTAACAATGACGATACCAGGCTGCCTCGCTAACGACGACGATACAACGTTGAATTTACTCATAACGAAGAATCAGAAAGACGTTTTGCTGGCACTGAACAAATGGCTGGTGGAAATGTCGGCTGTTGAACAAAGCCCCAAGACCAGACTCTCGACGAGAGTGACGGCTCATAGTTTGGAAAAGCTCGTTCACAAGTTTCGTGACAACGAGAGCATCGAGAGCTTGTTGAAATCGAATAAAAGGCTTCAGGTATTTGAATTGATACTTATCTAAGTTTTAGACGAATAATACGACCTTTACCACATCCACTTACGTGTTTATTTTCCCCATTCAGATAATAATCGGTGTGATTCAATCTCTGAAATCCGAAAAGACAGCGCAGATAGAATTGCTCGTCAGTCTGGAGAAGCTAATGTTGCAAAATTTGGCGGTGAGCGGCGGTTCCTCGAGTATACTGTCGCAAATAAGCAATATAATAAAGATGCGAGCCGCAAGAGGTTTGGAGATGGAAAATTTGCTGGTACTGCTGATTCACATCTACTCGCTGGCCGGAACGGAAATTCGATTCTCGGCGGCGCAGGAAGAGTCTTTGAGGAATGCTTTGGCCGAAGCTATTTACGTGGATATAAAGAAGTGCAACGAGTCAATGGAAACCCACGAAGTATCTGTGTATCAACAAACTTTGCTACTGTTGGGCGCGAACGACGAAAACACGGCTAAAGACGCTGCTAACAAGATCACTGATCAAATCATCGACGTTCTGCACGCCGTCGCCGGGCAGCGAGATCATTTGAAGGATTACAGGTTCGTCTGGATATGTTTGTAATCGAAGTTGTAATCGCTAATTCATTATCTGTAGAGACATTTTTTTCAGCGTCAACTTTGCTATTTTTAGGCTACAATATTGATATGGATGTTTGTATTAAACTTTTTTGTATCCCGTTAAAGAAATGACAATTTATAGTATTTCAATTCCCTCAATATTGTTTTTTGCACATTGTTACTTTTTTGAATCCTTCGGAGATGGCTGGCTGATTTATAAAAAATAAGAACCGGTATGCGCAGAGTTCATTTTGTGAAAATTCTTTGACATTTTTATCAATTCATTTTTCCAGACCCACGATAAGAGAGCTAAATCCTCGAGAAATGGCTCAAAGTATTGGTCTAGTCGAGCGACTTTTGGAAGACCTCTTGGATCCAACAAAACCGAAGATTCAAGATTTGCAAAGGAAAACTACATCGCTCATCTCCGCGGGCTTCAAGTAAGACCAACAAATCTACCACAATAAGTCTTGATCTCACGCTGATATTATTTTTCTTAGACAAACATTCATGTGTCTATTTACTTCTCTTTTTCTTATAGCTTGCTTATGATGGGTACAACGAAACATCATCCGACGCACAGTCCATGGATAATAATTTACGTTTTGGGCGGGATAACGGCGGAAGAAGCGAAAATCGTCGAAGACATCGCATCGAGAAGATCTGGTCCGCGAATAACGTTAGCCGGTTGTCGGTTGCTCTGTCCCCTTGACATCGCCGATAAGGTTCTTCTTTCTACTATAAACATATAAATACTATCCAATATATGGTAAAATTTTTATTTATTATTTTACGACCTATACGATCTTTAGAAATTATGTTACCATTTTTTATCATTTGTATATTCAACTTCCACCTTCCTGAAAGTGTTTCGATGAGAACTTAATTACCACTACCGAGATTCATTTTATACTCTTTATTTTGCAACTCGATTTAACCGCGACTTAGGTTCCTTCTATCCCTGCGCGATGAAATCGTTTGGGTTCGTATAAATTGTTATTAGATTTTCAGGGAAATAAGCACAAGTTAAAAAATATTTTTGAAATTGGTAAACAAATGAAATCATTGTCTTTTTCGGCAAAAACAATGGAATTCATTACTGTTTTTGTTATCCACTGTGTTTATTCACATCGGCTTGAGTTGAATTGCAATTTTCCTTGAAATCGAAAAATTTGCGAGCAGAATAACATAATTCGGTGTTTCGGATACTTTGTATTCGCCGCTCTTCCATGGTAATCAATATTCACCATAGGTGGCATTCGCGTTCCGGCCATCTGACGACAAAGTTCGTAACGCGTACCCGACAATGTTTATGATTTTCAAACCGATTCGCTAAACCGTCAAAATAATTTCTTGTCTCATTCGCGAGGCTCGGAGAAAAGATACAATTATGAGCATCTCCGATTCGAGTCAATGGTCCGGTAAGTAGCGATTGAAAAAATCTATCGAAAAATTGCCGACAAATATAGACAAAGGTACTGAATAAAATTCTTTCACCAGATTTGTCGGGAATATCGCGAATTTCGCGTTCGAGCAGTACTCGACCCTTGACGAGGTTCGATTCCGTCGTCAACATGTCGGAGTGTCCGGCCTCAAGTTCGTTTCGAGAACTGCTGACAACGTCGACTGTGACCGGCTCGGTGGATGGCGGCTCTTCGGACCTCGCCAAAGCCGTCAAAGCGATCGTCGCTTGCGAAGACTCCATCGTCGAACGTGCCAGGATGAAATTTCTTTACGACTGCGTCAACAAAACAGCAACGACGGCGGACTCTGAAACGCTGCAGAGCAGTACGGTAAAAAAGTTGGAAGGTATACTTGCCATGCATGCAGCTAGTAAGTATCTGCAGTTACCCGATGTTGACAATTGTCACGAAGAATTGACGCTATTGGGCATCACCGATCTGCCAAAAATCTATCTGACCCACGACGAAAAGCGCGACGTCGGTGTAGTCGCGGAAAGCTTGCTGAGAGAAAATCTTAATAATTTTATAATCCGGTAAGTACGAATTTATTCGCTATTTATGAGAAACCGGTTTTTTTTTTTTGTTTGCCATGTTTGGCAAACAATTTAGAGTGTCAAAGAGACTTTGCTTGGTTTTTTAAAAATTGCTTTCTTTTTTGTCAATCATTCTTTTTTTTATTTGATAGCACAATTGAAAATAGTATTAAGAGACGCAGAGCGTCGCGATACCAAGTGCTGCAAAAAAAGGAAATTTGTTCCAAAGACAATGGAAACATTTTTTTAAATTAATCAGGGTCGATAAACTTATTTGTGTTCCAGTTACGAGACATTGGGAGGTACGATGAAAGAGGTTCTAAAGAATAACGAGTCACCGGGAAGAGCCTATTTGATTGAAAATCCCGGTGCCGATTCGCTACGCTGGAAGGATCAAATAGATAAAGTTTGCGCTGAGTATCACACGGATCTTCTCAGATGCGCGGATTTGTTGCTCGAATGGCAACGACTCAAGTACATCGACATGAAAGAAATTAATTTGAGAAACGCCGAGAATCTGTTGTTGAAAGCTCATGTTGCCGAAGCGCAGGTAAAGATCGTCGACAGAATGAGCGCTCTCAGAATGTTCAAAGAGACTTCGACGACCGTCGAGGCGTTTAAAATTCTGAGCGAGAACGTCGACGATCGTTTGCTGGAGGCGCGGGAGAAATTACGCTCCAGGAGAGCTCTGAGAGTCGCGTACGCGGACGTTTCTGGCGGGGGATACGACCAACTGCTGACCAAATATACGGAACTTTCCAACAAGATAAAGAAGCAGGAACACTTGATGGAGATGTTATGAGACAACGGTGGGCCCCATAGTCAATAAAATCTTTATTACAGAAAAAGGACGAACAGTAGGAATTTCTTTTCAATCGTTGACAGAAAAGACTGAGTACTACTTCGCATTTGTTAATTTAGTCGTACGAACGGTATTCGATCGAGGAATTTGTCTTATCGTATTGTATTTTCGATACAAATTCAGTCACTGTCGTCGTCGTTATTCGAATTTTTGATTATAGCAGGTACACAATTTTTATCCACTATCATGCCGTTTTCCAGGAGGAACGATTCCACGTCGGACGCGTAAAAATCGGTTCCCAAACTGTCCGTGACGCGTACAAAGTTACCGATTACTTGACCATTTTTATAAACTAACAAGGCCGGTACTCCTTCTTTCTTGAAGTGCTTGCTGAGCCCGGCTGCGGATCCTGAGAAACGAGAAAACATAAATAATTATTTTCAGCACTCCAAGTTCGGTACGGTACAGATTCTAAATGAAAGAAGTTCCTCAGTACAATTTATAAGATGATATCGATTACAATTCAGGATTCTCAAATCAAGAATTAATATAAATTATATTTCGAGATAAGAAAGTTCTAGATATTTCTTCGCACTTACCGCGAATTTGGCAGAATTTCACGTGAGGATATTCCTGCGCCAAAGTCAAAAGGCAACCGTTCATAGCTTCGCAACCGGGAATGTTATTTTCGTAAATGTGTACTACAACTGTTACAGACTTGTCCTCGTCATCGATCGCCTTCAGGAATTGATCAGCTTCCGTCAAATTTTTCACCGTACCGAAACGCAACTTTTCCGCTCTGACCAACATCTCTTTCATTCTCTGCCTCTGATACTCGAGAAGATATTCGTCCGCGAGCAGTTCCGCGAGATCGGGATCTGTCTCTTCCAATTTTTCCTTTTCCTCGTCCAAAGCGCTCTGGCACGTAATACTGAGTTTCTTTATCAAATCGAGCTTCTCCTGCTCCTGTTCCGCACGCTTTTGCGATTCAAGCTGTTTGTAGCGTTGCCAATCCTTTGGAGTACAAAAGGTGTTAAAATTATTACTGAATGTGCTGATTTGTACGTGAAAATTGGATACTTAAATGCATTCGACGTAATTTCATTCGTTACCGGCATCGAAGGCCGAAACGATGAAATGCGATTCAAAGTGGGGGTAACGCGTTACTATTGAGAAGCCGTAGAGTAAGCGCATTCGTATGACTTATAAGAATCTAATCCTCTATTCTTTCGATTGTATTTATAGAAAATTCAACGGTTTAAGGGAAAAGTTCATTTTACACAATAATAATAGTAATGTCAAACGATATTTACCCGTATAACGCCTTTGGGTCCAGTATTGCTGGAGGATCCATCCCACTTATTGACTTCTGGGGTCATGCACGAACCTTCCGATTTGTCAACGCTTCTCACATTGTCCTCCTCTCTATCCGAATCGCAAGAGTCATTTCCTTCGTCCTCGCTGGAACTGCAATAATACTCGAGCTTCTCGCCCAATATTTTGTCTTCCAGCGTTGCCATAATTCGAGCTAATAAGTTCAAGTCGCGCGTTGATCGGTTTGATGCTTCATTGGAACATTATCACGCGCGATAGTTGCACATCACAATTGGAATCACACTGATACACGCTCATTTGTTTCAGCAATGGATCTGGGATGGACGCGAAGTAGCTCGGATAAACAATGCTCGATACGAATACACGGGAGTCGAAGCGCCATAGACAGCCGGGCGACACATGAGATGGGCAGTGTTATCGAACTTTCGATGCAGCGACTTCGAGCGGTATCTCGCATAGACGAAGTCCACCCTCGTTGGTAAAACTCCAGAACTGCGGTTAAACCGGGCAGAGTGGTGGGGAGGGGTGGATGCTCCGTTTTTTTGAACATACGAAAAAATGTATGAATGATTAATTTCGCCACATCTATGATTAACGGGAAGCTAATTAAAAGGTCGCTGGTAATTAGAAGAATAAAAAAACCTCCAATCGCTTTGCTATCGTAACGCGTCGGGAGCGAGCTCGCGCGAGAGCGAAGCGCATTGTTACGGATTTCTTAAACCGTGTTGCTCAAAGGCGGTTAATTAATCTAACAACCAAATATCCCTTCATAACAGTGATCCGAAGAAATAGCACAGTATAAGATTTTTTTGTTTTTGCATGATATATTAATAATCGGAGTAACTCCGAAATGCAATATTGTTACCCAGTGAGCACGTGTCGCACCACATTAAGCAAACTATCGTTACTACTTCTAATCGTTGTCTCGACAATGAAATCGATATTTTTTTTGTACCATTGCTGCGAATGAAACAAATTGAGCAGAATCGTAATAACTTCAGCATTTACTTGCGACTATTGTTCAAAGATATCGACAATCCAGCGTATCCATGGATGCGGATACCCGCAGATGGCGCTACGACGAGCTTCATATCGGGCATCTCGTTGCGTGCCAAATCATTTACAGCGTTTTTCATTGGCCACACTAGAGCACACTTCGTTTAACCCGTCTCCTTTGCTCTCGCGTCGAAGTAAGGGACAGCAAAGCACCGACCGACTGCACACCAGTGCAGCGAGTGAAAAACGCTATCAGTCGCAAAGTGGGGTCGTGAGTCTATCGAGTCTTTAGCTTCGCGGTTTGGCCGATACCTGTCAAAATCGCGTATACGAGAGATTGAGATTGTTTATCCGTGTATCATTATCGTTAACTAATATATGTAAAATGATATGTGTATCATCGTCTACGACGTCGCGTTTCGTTACATCGAAGATCATCCATACGTCGTTAATTGACCGTCGTGAGCGATTTTCTTCGCTCTAATTATTCAGTGTGCCTTGGGATACACATCTATCAAGCAGTGGATATAATAGCGCATACGAGCGGCTCTCGGCGATTAAAGTTTCGCGTAATATCATTCTTGTATAAGGTACGCGATATTCGTTTGCTCCAAAAGTGCGTATCACTGGAAATGCTCATGCACACTGTTGAACTATGTTGACTGTGCGAAATTGCACGGAGTTTTCGAGCTAATTTTTCAGTAATTCCTTCGAGAAATGTGTCTGTTTCTCGACTATGAGTGTTATAGCTGTGACTCGGCGTTCGTCGAGTCTACATTATCATCGATTGAGTTTCGTATTCAATGAAGTCGGCACATTCAATTTCTAAGGAAACATATAGAATGCTGATTGCATTTGCTGCAATTGATATAATTAACATTCGGAGAAAAAAGCATGACTGTTACTTTCCTTTGTTGTGCATGTGTTTTGGGTTGTTTTGAGCTTTGTGTTGCTTTTCATGCACCTTACACCATAGTTAAGTAGGTGCATTTTGTGAAGTCTGTGGAACTCAAATGGAACAGTTCTTTACACTTTAATAATACCAACGGCGCATATTCTGAACATTCGACTGTAACACGGTTTTATTCTTTTTTTCTGTAGGATCAAATTCATCTGTGTAGTGGTGATTCAAAATATTGATGAGATTGTACTTTGAAGCACTGTCAATTTGGTTTCTTTATTCGTTCAAATGTTCATTGAATAAAGCAAAACAAATTTTGTGGGTATATCGAAAGGGATGTTTGGAAAAAAAGGGATGATTTATTGTGCTATAGCTTTGTAGATTGACAACTGTTTTCTTCTGTTTTCTTTAATTATGGTCCTAATTAGATTGATCACAGCGGGTGAAATCTGCTTTCTGTCTTTATTACTTCAATTCTTTAGATATTTGTTTATCCTTGTATTGGACTACCATACAAATTAGAATACATTGTACCAAGGCAGAATCCTGGTTTTGCAGAAACTGATAAATACAAGAGGCGAGAATTTATTTTATCATAAATTAGCATATATCTTTGCGACAGATTTGAGTTCTCTGTTGATTACCGTGGTGGTTGGTTATCAAAGTAGATGAATCTAACTCTCCGATCAAGCACACTGGTGCTATGAGACATTCATAAGAGATTTTTTTTTCCCCTTGAACAGCCCAAGAGAGTCCACTTGAGGGAGCCCGATATGATGTCACGGCTACAGACGCCAATTCATAATCAGAAGTGTTTCTTCTACTGAAGTTTGTAATTTCAAGTGCTCACCAGAGGCATAATGAAAGTCTCTGTTTCGATCGCGTTGCTCTCTTTCCTCTATGGGATCAGTTCCGTTACCATCAACGCTAGCAGAATTTGTGCTAGCAGAAAAAAGAACATCGAAAATATTTCTCTGCAACAAAATTCCCACGGCATCGAAGATGTCTCTCGGGAAATAGACGGACTTCATATTCAGGTATGAAAATATACCATCAAATTCTCAACAACACTCGGTGTTCAAATAATGATGCTTGCAAACTAGAAGGTGTAAATTGCAACTCACTTTGAATATTGTGCATTGCTGGAATTATTCTCCATTTCAGTCGGCTCTTACGCCTTAAACTGTTTTTCACTTTGCAGATAAACCATCCCGGAATCACATTCGAAACTTGCAATAACTTTTGTTATGCTTTGTGGCAAGAAGACAAAGTTGCAAATGGCAGCAAAATTACAATTTTATTACAAGGTAAGCGTTTCTGTCTCATAAGATCATATCGCATCCCCGGAACAACATTATTGCAACTTTTATAGTAATTTCATAAGAGGCAATACACTGTTGTCTTGAGAGTGTTGTTTATAATTGAGTACATTTCATAGTCATCGAATTAGTTCATTGAAAATTCCAACGCAAATTTACGCTGCTATAGTTGACGTTGCGTTACGTATGTGTACCATAGATATTAACATTTCAGAGTCATGGTCACCAATTCTCAGCAACGTTTCAATAACAATACCGTTTCAAACTCTGTACTACATAATACTGCATTATTGTCTTTCAGGATGTTGGAAACAATCAGGGGAGCGAAAATGCGAAAATACAGAATGCGTGGCACTCAAAGAATCGACCAAAGCTCTGAACAACACGAAGTTTTGTTGCTGCAACGGGGACTACTGCAATCTCAATATAACGGATACATTTGATCTCTCTTACGGGGACAACGAGGTGTCTCAAGTCTTCCCAAAAAGTGCGTTTCATGCTTATCAACAAAGTTACTCTTAAAGCCTGCGCGAAGTAGTGCACAAGTCGGCTTATTTTGAGTCGCTACTCGGCAAAAAAAAATCAATGCCCTACTTTGTTTGTCCGTCGGCGAGTTCTAAATATACTTGTGCAACGCAAATTCTTTAATGCCACGATGTTATATCGTTCAATCTCGCATATCTTATATCCTTTATAATTGTTCAACAGAAACAGGGTTCTTGGAGCGGGTCGAGTCCGAACAATGGATGCTTATTATAGGGAGCATTGTAGTGTGCGTTCTCATAGTAATATGCGCCATAAGTACACTCGTTTATAGAGTTTATCGCCATAACATATTGGGAAAGATGGAAAAACCTTTATCGTTTGCGGATGGCTTTGTGGAAAGTACGGCATTGCGAACAGGAAACTATACGGTCGATCATTTAAAGTTAACTACCATCGTGGGTAAGTTCATCTTCGAAATTTAGATACAATAGAACTTCATTAAATGCTCAGTTTCCGTAGCTTCGCACAGATAATCGAAGAGTTTGAAGTTTTCTTGAAAACGTTCCATGATTATATTTATCCTTGCGACATTACATGATCGTTAAAGGTCAAGTAACATCTATTGCATATAAAGCATTCACATGCTCATGTGACGATTTCACCTTTATAGTGACTTGTAAACTTCGAATGGCAGCGTAAAACGGAAAAGGTTTACTGTTATTAACTTTTTATTTTCTTTCCATAGGGCAAGGAAGATACGGTTCTGTTTGGCAGGGCAGTATGGGCGACAGAGATGTGGCAGTCAAGATATTTCCATCTCACTATCGAAACTACTTTCAAAACGAAAGGGATACTTATTGTTTGCCGTTCATGGAACATCCATCGTTGTTGAGCTATTACGGTAAGACCAAGGGCTTATTTTCTTCAGCTAAAACAAAAAATAAATACTCTAAATGAAAATCTCAAAAAGAAAAAAAAATCTTAACGAAAAGGGTTTGTATGACGATAAAAAATTACTATTCAAATAACGTTATAGGTACGGACGAGAGAGTCAGCATGGAAGGAAACGTTGACTACCTCCTAGTACTCAGTTTCGCGCCGCGAGGTACATTGACAGACTTCCTTCGTTCGCACACAATCGATTGGGCTACGTTCTGTAAAATGGGACTTTCCATCATCAAAGGGCTCGCATACTTACACACCGATATACGCAAAGGCGGTAAGTGAATAAATTTTTCAATCTGTTTATCGATACAAACGATATCGAGCATAAGTTATATGATGGCTTAGCAGAATTGACGATTTGCTGCCGACGAAGATGATGATGTGCCAATAAATCGTTCGTTTTTCAGATAAAATGAAACCGTGCATCGCTCACCGAGACATGAATTCAAGGAATATATTAATAAAAGCCGACGGTAGTTGCTGTATATGCGATCTTGGTTTGGCTGTTCAAATCTCTGGCTCGAAATACTTCTCGAATGGCGAGGAGCAACATGCCGAAACGAAATCGATCAACGATGTAAGCAGATCAACAGTTTTCGTTCATTCGCTATTATTTTTTTACAACAGTTTCGTCTCTAAGAATTACTTTTCACGGTCGCCTTTAGGTTGGCACATTAAGATACATGGCCCCTGAGGTACTCGAAGGAGCGGTGAATCTCCGAGATTGCGAAAGTTCACTGAAACAAATAGACGTTTATGCGATGGGATTGATACTATGGGAAACTGTTTCACGATGCTCGGATATCTATGTTTCGGGCGCGGAGGTTCCGGTTTACAGACAACCGTTCGAAAAGGAGATTGGTATAAATACATTGCAATTGAAAATATGCTCGGTTCCATCGGATTCTCTGATTACACTTAATGGGTCTTTCCTCGATTCAGGGCTCCATCCGACGTTCGAAGACATGCAAATTCTCGTTTCGAAAAAGAAAGCAAGACCTCAGCTCGATGGAAATTTGGTTGATAAACCAGGAGTAAGATTGATCAGAGAAACAATGGAAGATTGTTGGGACTCCGACGCCGAAGCTCGTCTAACTGCACTTTGCATAGAAGAACGTCTGACCGAGCTTCAATCGCACAGAGGTGAGATACTTGTCGCTTCTCATAAACAGTACCTCACCAAAAATTAATTCGACCGTTGAGTAGCCACGAATTTAACCATACGTACGATGCTTATGATGAAAAATGGCTTATATTTCGTTTGGCTCTTGTTACAGTTTACTTTGTGGATGGGAGTCCGATGGTGAATTCGTACAGTGCACTTGTGCCTCCGACAACGAGTAGTTTATTCAGCGAGGTTTCTTATCACGACAATATTCACGTGCCTCAGGCTGGTTACCACATTCTTCATGAGAGTTCGCGCAACGATATCAGCGTCGACAATTCAGTGACACCTCACGATGTCATTCATGTTGAACACAACTGTAAGTACATTATCGGGAATCACCTTGTATTTCTTTCGTTAACATTTTTCTACTCATTTGGGATAGTTTCCGCAAAATTATATTACGTTGTAGGTAAAAATTCTAACGAAGTCGCCACGTGCAAGCATACGCAACCGCTGCAGCCTCACCAGGGTCGCAATCCGTGCATGGAGAGAAACCTCATGTTACCATCGGATTCTCGCGACGAACTCGGTTGTGAAATAAAGGTGCTCGTTGATCGCTCGTCGAAGCACGTGACGAACGATCAATACAAACTTCACGCCGAATTGCAAGGACTCGTGCCGCACGATTATCCGACCAGAAACGCCACTCAGCTGACTCAACCTCGACCGGCTACACCCATACCTTACGTTCAAAACGTAATAACCGAAAACGGCGTCGTGCAATGCAACAAGAGGAAACAGACGAATATGCACGAGAGTACGTCGCAGGAGAATCCGAGGAGAAAAAAGTTCGCCGGCTGGTCGAATATCAAGAGGCTGTTGGTGCACAAGAATATGTATCCATACATGAAGTGTCAGATCGATCGGGAGGACTCGAAGTCGAACCTCTTGTCGAAGCAGAGTTTACCGATCAAGACGGTTGACACCAACGTGACTATCTCGCCAGGGGGAAAATACGTCAACGGCGTAGTTTCGAAAAGTTCAACGAGCGATTCACTGTCGGGAAAGGTCGAGAAGAATATGATACCCGGTATGAATCATCAGTACGACCACGACGACGAATCTAACACGAGGCCATCCACGCTGTCTCTCGTTAACTTCGGCACCGACAGATGCGAGAATAATCTCGCGAGGCAAGAGAGCATCGATAAATTCAACGAAGTTTTTAACATTGGGTCCAATTCAACGATATTGAAACATCCGAATATGAGAATAAAGACACCGGGCGACCTGCCGCCGTCCGTGCGCAAAGTGCGGGGACGAGCCCAGTCATCGGCTAGATTCTCGTTGTACGACGATCGCATGATGTGCAATATATTTAGCGACACGGAGAGTCGCGACGATAAGACGATGTCGAATTCGGTACCATTCGGCATGGATTGCACCGACATCGGCGACAACAAAAGCTCGTCGCTCACGGTAAGCGCTAAAAACGTAACGTGTTTCTAAATAACGACGAACTTCTTGTATCTTCATAATTTTTCACATTGTTTAAGTCAAAATCACGAGATTACCCTTTACGAATGCTCCCCCGTTAAGTGTATAGAGATTGTGTACAGGCATATATAAAATTTTATACTCAAACTAATCTGATTGCACAAAATGTACTGATCACTCGCGCATTTGGGTGACACATACGAAAAGCCAGAATTCATTTAAACGTATGTTGATATTACGAACAGACGAAATTTCGATGCTCCGCGCAGTTTAGAGGAGGGAATTTGTATTTATATGATTATTCACAATGTATACTCATAGTACTTATATTAGAATTAAAATTATACACTGTGAACACTGTAAATTGGACTAATTGCATTTGTAGTTTCTTCGCGAAGCGACGTAGGATATATTTCATTTTCGAATGCTCAGCCGCCGGTTTTCAACTTTTGCCGGTACAAAAGTTAATATTCTATATTACGCAATAACCGAAGCCAAGAAGTTTGCAACGATAATAGCCACTGTTAATCATTGAGAACTTGCTGGCCTAAAGTCATAAATTGTAGGTAAGATGATATACGAGTAAAGATCCTCCAATCGAATGTCTTTATTGCCTTTTATCAGTGAACAATCAGTTTATCACGCCGAGCTCTTTTCCAACATTTTTGAAGGCATTTACAGCCAAGTTGATATCGTCCGTTGTGTGGGCTGCGCTTAATTGAACTCGAATTCGGGCTTTTCCTTTCGGCACCACTGGGAAGCTAAAGCCGATCACGTAAATACCTTTTTCTGCAAAAAAAAAAAGAAAATGTCACAGAAATACAAAGTTTTTAAACCTGGGTTACCGAAGAATTCTTCATTGCGAGTACCCGAAGACACTGAGAAAAGGATTTATATGTTAACAAACGGGTAGTTGAATATAACGAAATAACTGTTCAGTTGACATTAAGGATTATCTGTTGAACCAAGTGAAATTTAATTGGGCCAATCGAATCTCAACAACATTTGTCAGTAGTTAGCAAATCCTATTTGGCTCAACCGATATACGTTAAAATGAACTGAAAACTTATGTTCCTATATTCAACTATACGTTTGTTAACTACAAATAAAGCCTTTCCTCGGTTTGTTATGCGTAAACGATTATCCCGTACCGAGCATTTTGTCAGCAAAGGTTGATGCCAATTTCGCGTCACCGAGCATCACCGGACAAATGGGATGGTCGTCGCCGCTGATCACGAAACCTGCGCTTGTCATGCAGTGACGAAATTGTTTGGTGTTATTCGCTAAACTATCAAGAAATGATGTCGTACTCGTCAGAAGATCCAGGACCTGCAAAAGTGCAATGAAGTGATCGTGAAAGTTGAGTGAGAATTACAGTCGTGGGCAAAAAAACGAAGACATTCACCTGAATGCCGGTGGCTACTACAGGCGGCGGCAATGAATTGGAGAACAAGTACGGTCGGCTCCTCTGTCTCAGTAAGTCGATCAATTCTTTGGGCCCTGTGGTATAACCGCCGGCAGCTCCTCCCAACGCTTTTCCTAGTGTCGAATTTATGATATCGACTTCGCCAAGATGATTGCAATGTTCTTCGGAGCCCCTGTAAAAGTTGAATGAATAAGATGAAGCGACGCTTTTACTGATCATAGGAGTGCAAAGAAGCTTTTTCGGAATTTTTTTTTGGGAACAATTACACGCTTACCGTCCCGTTTTACCGAAGAATCCAGTAGCATGGCAGTCGTCCACGAAAGTTAGCGCGTTGTATTTCTTCGCTAACTGTATGATATCGGACAACGGTGCGACGGTACCGTCCATAGAGAAAACACCATCCGTGGCGATAAGACGCAAACGAGAGTCACTGCTTTCCTTCAGTTTCGTCTCCAAATCCGCCATGTCTCTGTGCTTGTATCTTCAAGAACAATGCAACATTTTGTTTCTTTATTGATGATAATTGACACGGTGATTATAGAACATGATCGGAAAATTACCTGTATTTCTTCGCTTTGCAGAGGCGCATCCCATCGATAATTGATGCATGATTCAACTCATCACTGAGAACCGCGTCGTTCGGTCCCAAAAGAGTTTCGAAGATACCAGCGTTCGCGTCGAAACACGAGGCGTAAACGATCGTATCTTCTCTTTTGTGAAACTCAGCTATCTTTTGTTCCAATTGTTTGTGAATATTTTGAGTACCACAGATGAATCTTACGGAACTCAAACCCGCGCCATACTCGTCGAGCGCCTTCTTGGCTGCAGCGATTACTTGCTTGTTGTCCTGTTGGAAGAAAAAAAAACCTGCATTACCAATTCCATCTATGAGGCCGAAGGGTGATTGGTATTGATACATTTCAATGGACATTGATATTATTGCGTTTTTTCATGATTTTATGTAAAGACAATGAATATCGTTGCCGTTTTATTCGTTCCCGGATCGGCAAGCGACCGACGACGGCTGGAAGCTAAATCGCAGTCGCGCAAAAAACTAAAAAGATTTATTAAAAATTATCCGTGATTTTCCAACAATGGGTCTGATAAATGAAACTTCGTCCTTCCTTCAAAATCTGGACGCGGTGTATTTTTTTTCAATGCTCTCGAATACGCCCCCTTATTTCAATCTCAGCGTAATACGTGGTAAGGTCAATCCATACGTTTTTTAATTACCACATGAAAAATAGTCTAGGCACAGTTCGGTTTGAAACCGCGTAAATTACGCCAATGCTGCGGTCATCCAACCAAACCGGTTTTGTTTGTTGCAATATTTAAAAGGACAACATTTTGAATAGAATCGTTTCCGCAAAAATTCAAGGCCATCTGCAATGTAACATACATATATTCAAAGTATTGGCAGGGGAATACTGGTGTACATTGATTTGAGAGCAATTGCCGTAAAAAGTAAAAGTTACAAGAGATAGAAACGATAAAACCGGTTGATCTACACTATGTAGTGTTATAGTTTACCGATAATCCCAAATAGTTGTTTGCACAGAAGTTGAGCACCTCCGAACCGTCGGCCAACGTTATTTTCGTACGTTGGGCGGATGCTATGATTCTTTCGTGCTTCCATGTTCCGGCTTCCTTGATTGATTGTAACTCCGGTTTAAGAATTGCAGCCAGCGAACTTGCATTACGCGAAAGCACGATCTTCGCGCTCATTCTGTGAACTATAGAAAAGAGATGGATTATAAAAATCGTGACTAAAATTGCAGACATCGCACTAACGTGGAAATAAAAAATATTTCATTTACGTACGTTTCAGCGAACCACTCATATTCAGCAAATGGCTACGGATTAGACGGACCGGTATGTTTTTAACCCGCAGACAGGCAGAGACTGACGCTTCTCACAGCGTTCGCTGTTCGATCGTCCTTGTACAGGAGACATCGAAACTGGTCAAACTAGTTTCTGTTTAGCCGTGTCAGAGTGGCGGTAAAATATGAGTCTCTACGGGACTCGTGTTCGTAAGGTGAATTTGTCGCTTCTGGAGCCTGATCGCAGTCAAACGATGATTGGAAGGATTTTAAGAATTAATTACGGTGAAGAGCTTCTGGAAGACCAATTGCTATCACATGTAAACGTACAGCAAATGAATTGAAGAAATAATTTTGCCGAGGAATTTTCACAGAAATATTGGATTTTCACTGAAAGTATCGAAGGTAGGTACCATCAGCAATAATCTTAGTAGTTTATATGACTTAATAATCCAAGCCATCCTGATAAATAAATAACAACTTAAATATATTCACTCAACAACTGTTTAACAGAAATGTCTTTGATTGCTCATGGAGAAAGCTATGTTTGAGAGTTTATTAATTTTTTTGGATTTTCGTTGTTTATAATGTAACAAAGTCGGTATATCCACATTTAGAGAAAATATTTAAACGTGTGTTTGTGCGTGACTTCGTGTGTGTGCGGTTGCGCGCGACCGTGGGTTAAGTTTAAAAAAAGTGAATCACTATAACTTGAGAACGTTTTGTAGTATCGAGCCGAAACTTCCAAGGTATGTACCTAAATTCGTGAATTCTTATTGTTCGGTGATATTTGGTATTAGACGAGGCCATCAAAAAAATTGAAAGTGAAATTCGTGCGTCGCTTACATATCTTGTTTTCAATGGACACTTATCGTGTACCGTAGTGTCGACAGGGATCTGTTTCTATTGTCAACAGCGATAAAACAATGAATTATTGTCGTAACATTTGTAGGTATTAATTTGATAGACAATTTATTATCTTCAACTCAATTTAATTGTAATTCAAAGATACATTGGCCACAAAGCCTTATTTATTTTCGTTAAATTCTCATAAAGTATATCTCAATTCATTATTTAATAGTTATCGTCACAAAAATATGTAGCTTTAACATAGACAATCTGCCAACCGATGCCGCGCGCCTTAAGCGGTACGCAAAACTGTGAAGTATGACAGTGATGTTTTCAAAATCTGGAGTATAATAATAATCAATTACTTCCATTGACTGACAATATTCAGGGCGCATTAGACTTGTTAAAAAGTGTAAACTTTTACCGCCGCATAAGTTTCCACGGACATGACACTCATTTTTGCAAATGTTAGTTTGCAAGTTGCGTTACACCGCATCACCATCAAAGGCAGGAGCTTCTGAGCTTTCAACGGTAGCGTGTACCATCCGCCGCTGAGGCTTCGCACGCGAAGTAATTTTTTTAAATTCCATGTTCGCCGCTTTTGCAACGGCATTTTCTTTACTCACATATGATTACGGATACTAATACTGTGATCCAATAGAATTTGACCCATGTAGCTCTCGACGTATAGATGTACCAAAGCCATGATAATGCAGTATATTAATTTTATCATGATTTCCGGTTCGTTGTCAACTTCAATAATCTAAGTAATTTAACAATGAGTTTCGTTAATTCGAAAGGCAATAAAAATGTCGACTTTTACCTGAACTCCTTCTATGCTTATCAGAATCATGTTGAATGCAACCATTAAAAAAAAACACCATGAGTACGTTTCATCGATAAGTTCCGCATATCTGCAAATTGAACATTTTATAATAAGTATACTAATTTTATATTATTATATTTTAACGAATGTATTGACACATGATATTACTGAGATTAATGATCTAGCTCTGACATATGACGAACGAATGATTGATCGATGTACTATCGATTGTCACGACAAGAGCGTCTGGATTGGACTTTCTGAGAGTGTTTGGCGCACCGTGCTTGAGATGTTTAGCTGGGATTGTAATTAATAATATCCGCCGCAAAACCGAGCACGCATGTCGTTTGTTCGCTGCGCCGATACAATATTTACGATAGTTAATAAGGTGCATTTCTGAAGCTCTTGGCGACATTGCCTTCTTCTCTTCCTTTCACTCCAATCGCTGAACGACAATACGGTTTTGTTTTTTGCGATCTTTTTTATTTGATTTTTCTCTGAGATGACCCGTACTGAACTATGATTAGCATGAACACATTTGGATTTCCATATTTTATCAAATCATCTTCTCGCGACACGGCTTGCCTTAAACGCGTGCGGGTTTTCAAAGATCTCCTTCAGATATTTATTGCCGGAACAAATACAAAACAAATGAAATGCGGAATTTTTTTAATTTCGACAAAGTTGTACGCTGAGAAGCTTAAAAAGTTCAGATTCGAACGGCAAGAGGAGATATTATATTGTACCATGGCAAAAATAGTAACGTCCAAGACGTTTGTAACATCGTCAAGCGAGCGCCGTAGGCCCGAAAAACTGCGGGTATATAGGAATTATGAATGTGTTTGGGTAGATATATACTCCAAGCAATCTCACTCGATGGCATGGTTATGATTGTCGATACACCAAGCTAGATATTCAGATGCCATAGCTGGTTTCTCCAACCCATACGTAATAGCTCCGGATTCCGCTGACATTTGATTTCTTCCAATTTGCTCTAATTTATGTCTGCAAAGTTTTGTTAGACAGATTGTTATACAGTGAAATTTCTGAAAAACTCTATACACGGCACTAATTGGTTTCTTAATAATCTCACTAATTCGTAAAAGAAGAAAGTGGCTCTTCAAAATTTATTTTAACAAGTCTGATTGTTTAGAAATTTTTTTGGGACGGGCAAATCATTGTAAGAAGTCAGAGCATAAATGCCCGCCTGACTAATAGTGAATCGAAAGATTTTCGAGAGCAGAGTTTTCTTTAATGCTTTTAGGGGAGATTGGTACATCTGACTCACCTCAAAATCGCAAATAATCCACAACTGTGTTGAACGTAAACCATGAACATAGAGTCACATGCTATTCCCATGACGAATCCAAGAAAAGTGCACACGTAACAGTGCACAATAACGTAAAAGTAATTTTTCTGCATATCAAAAAAGTAATAGTCGAGGGGTATCAGAAACTGACCAGGCTCGGTACCGTTCTTAGATAATATATCGACGATCTTTGGTACAACTGGTTGACTGTTGACGATAATCCAATTTGCCATCAACAAAACTGTCGGCAACATCAGTAACGTGTTTGGGATTTAACAATTCGTAAATGATCAATTATCATGATTTGACTTACTTGTGTAGATTTTCGTCATTTTTCTTCCTTTTTCAGCGTATTCGTGAAGAGTGTTGACATGAGGATCCCGACCCCAAACTTTCCAATCCGTACGCATACCGTTTAATAATTTTGACATCTGAACGAATCAAACACTTTTTCATAATTTATGAAGTCAATGTCGAATAACCCTCTTATGATTGAATGACCCTTTTCATCTTGTGACATATATGTGATCACTCTCCTAAAACTAATGCATCTTGTACATTTAGATTATTAGAGAGAGTCAGGCAGGAATCCACGACTCGACAAGTTAAACCAGTACTGTAGTTTGAACGTTGATTCCTTAATAATATCACTGATTCTTAATAGAAAAAAATGCTTCTTTAAAATTGATATTAACAACCAGTTTGACTGTTGGGGAATAAACTTGCTCTGGAACGGATAAACTGTTGTAAGAGGTTAGAGCCACTGAATACCCGTCCCTAAAAAATTGTCCCGGGAATTACGCAGAATTTCCGGAAATTCGAGGAGTCGACAAAAATCCTAAGTCCCTCGATCCTTGTACACGGCTTCGGCGGCGTGATAGTTATATGATATAGAGTGATATGATGCCATATACAAATAAGCATGTACATTTATGTCTATTTATACACGTGTGTAACCTTATGAGAGTTGAACACAAAAGTGAAGTTCTTGGTCCAGCAAAGGCCGTCAAAAATGAGTGGTCCGGCGGATTCCAAAATCAAGTCCCGGTTGTCAAGATTTCTCACTACCGCTATCACTTGAGGTGCTAACATGCTGGAGGCAAACGAAAGTACAATAGTGTTAATGACGACACGGACACATGTACGTTGATACGGCCATAAGCCAAGAAATTCGAGTAAATTTTTATTCAATTTGTAATAGCGGTGTTGAAACAAATCCATTGTGCCTCAAACATGAATTGCCGGAGATGTCGAGAAGAGCTGTGGTGTTCCCCCCCCCCCATAGCTCGAAACGCCAGAAGTGTAATTTCCCACTCGTTGTACGTTTTCTCCCTTATTATTTATTGCATAATTATGTAGACCCTGTACCTTGATTGACGTTTAAATCGCTCTTCCACCCCCTGCCATTGAGTGATACTGCGTTGAAGGGCTAAGGTCTTCACACTCCGTACGCGGCTCTATCCAGGCACCTGCCCATCATTCCGCGAACACTTATGAAACATTGTGGCTAATGCCAGTACCTTTAGAATATTCCTCGGAGAAATGTTTTCCTATCTTAGTCAATTCCGCCAAGCGTTTTTCGAACACTCCTCGAAGAAAAAATAAACAATGTTTGTGTTACGCTTGAATAGAACGCCAGATGATATTCGTCTACAACGAATCAACGTAAGTACCAAATGGGCCCTGAATCAGGTTTATCATGAGTGCAATTAGTAGTGCTGTTTTCTTCTTGTGATTAATCACCCTACGCCATCGAAATCTATGGCTATGTACAAAGATAATGTTGAAAATGCAGCTAAACAGTGATACTAAAAAAAGCTACATCGGTGGATTACCTTGACCCAATTAGTAAAAAAACTCTAATTCAAATGGCTGCCCCTTTATTAAAACCATATTTATAGACTATCTGAAATTCAAGAGAGTAAAAAACATTGTTTACTTATAATTTTTTATTAACTTTGGTAAACTTTATTCATATCGTAGAATGAAAATATTTTTCGTCTATAATTTTATTCCTCTTCATTCATGGATTTGCTTTTTCTGAAGGTCTAAACGAATCGAGAACAATTTTCTGCAAGTGAATTACCGCGTGCGTGTTGTTCTTTGACTATACATTAATCTCGGTCGGAATGATTCATTTTGTGAGATACATAAGAACTTGCTCTCACATCCACCGGCAGTTTCTCATACTTATGCAATGTTGGTAGCGATTAGTTTCTTCTGAGTACTCGTATGTATTCTTCGTCCATCTGCTCGGAAAATCGCCTTTTTGGCGTATACTTTACTTGAAATTTTGGAGAATAAATTTCACTGACGATTTATTATATTGATTGTATTATATTTAGTTCAACAGAAATCCTGAATAACATTGGCCCAAAGACGTTTAGCTTTTTCTGAAACCCCTTATGCATAAAATTCTTTGTATAATCGTAAGTGCAGAATCTTGTACTTTTTACATTGCAATTACCAATTTAGTACATCATTGACACATGCTAGGTATGCAAAGCACGTTAGATGTACTATACGATCGCTGATAACAATATACAGTGCATCGTATAACATCTGGAAAGAACATCAGTACACCGAGCGCCAAAGCGTGAAGTATGACATTGATGTCTTCAATATCTGCAGTGAAAAAATGATCAATCAATTTCATTGACTCACAATATTTAGTGGACAGTGAAGTTCTTGGAGGAATTGTAATTTTTACCACTCCGAAAGTTTCAACTTCACCGGTAGCGTGTACCATTTTCCTTGAAGTCTACGCAGACAAACGAATATTATCTTTCAGCATACATTATTCATTTATTCATTGACATCTTGCAGTGACACAGCGACACTAACAAAATGCTTCTTCGTTGAATTATCTGAAAACAATAGGTGCCCAATAGGTTATTTATTGTTTTTATTTCCCTTTAGTCAACTTTATTGTAATCATAGAAAAAATAATATTTTTCCATACGTACTTTTACTCTTCTTTATACGTGGATTTTCCTGGTCTAAAGGTCTATACAAGTTATGAAAATAATTTCGCGATGACACAATGGATGGGCACGTCTGTGCCATTGATAACGAAGCGATGCAGAATTACAGATACATATGAATCGGTCCACATGAAATGATTTTCGAAACGGATATTCGTGTAATAAGGGCGTGGGAAATAGGGGATTACCTTTTAATCCCCTATTTTTCACGCCCAAGTTGCACATCCTATTTTCGGGGATGTACATTCCGCGCACAGATTGGAGCTCTGGAATATCGACATTACCAAAACGCCCAGTACAGAAAGATGTTTTTTTATTTTTATCATTATCTACGCGACTTTGATCGGAATCGTCAGCCATTCCTTCATTATCTGCTTCCTCCGTTTCACCTTGTGCAGCCTGCTTCAAAGTCCTAACCACAGGATCTGATGTCGGACGGCTTTTCTACTGAATAAAAAAAGAGTTCGTTTACCCTGGACAAACCGAACGTAGAGATCCGGAATGAATGTGATTGTATCTTTGAATTCGGTTTGTACTATCGCTTCATCGAAGAGAGTATTAATGTCCGAATATGCATAAAAACGGGCTACATTAGCTCCTACACCAAACGGCGAATTCGCATACTTTGGCAAAGGAGTTTCCTACCAGCCTTGTGCGAGTTTCACATGTCCTCCTTCCATGTGCTACTTGATAAATGGACTATTGCACGTATATAACATTTCTGAACATTTTGAAGAATTGAATGAATAAATAATGTATTATCTTCGATTAAGTTTAAGAGAAATTCAGAATAACATTGGTCCATTGGGTTTTCTGCAATCCCATAAAATATACTGTAGTTAATTCCTTTGATAATTATTTTACATTGCACATTTTTAAATGTGTTAAGTATGCCAGATGTACTATACTATCGGTGATAATGATAAATATATATATTGTATATATATACATATATACTGCTTGTTGTGGAGACTCCGAAAGGAACGTCATTACACGGCGCGCAAAAGCGTGAAGTACGACAATGATGTCTTCAATACCTGAAGTGTGAAAGTCAACAATAAATTTTGTCGGCTGACAATATTCAGTGGATTGTGGAGTTGTTGAAAGTATGATCGTTTTACCACCCCAAAAGTTTCCACCGCCATGAAAGTTAGTTTTCCAGCTGTAAGCTTGCATGGTATATCGGAACGCATCATTATCATTAATAAGAGTTTTTGAGCCTTTACCGGTAGCATATACCATTTTCCTTGAAGTCTACGGAAAAAAAACAATATTTTGTGGAGATATTGTTTATTTATTGAATAATATCTTTTTACTCACATATAATTGCGAATACTTATACTGTGGTCGATTAGAATTTGGCCCATGTAGCATTCGGCGTAGACAATCCCCAAATGCATTATAATACAGCATACAAATTTTAGCATTATTTCCGGTTCATTTGTTTTTGCAATAATCTGAATATTTATCCGGATAGAAAGGTTCCAATTAAATTTAGGTTTTCACTTGCTAACTCAGCAATACAATCCGCCAATTGAAATATTACATTATGCTACAAGTGAGGGAAGTGCGAAGGGAGGAAAACGTACTCCCTCCCGAGTGGCATATGCTATTCTTTCCCGACTCTGCTAAAATTGACTATATTTTTATGCTTGCAACGGCGCAACGGATTGTTAGCTATGTTCTTTCTCAAAGGCTTATTGTCCCGCTCAACAAGAATTGCTCATTTTTGACGCACGTTGCAGGCATGAAATATGCGACTTTTTGTGTAAACAGGGAAAACAGTGATACCATTCGCAGCTTTTACCTGAACACCTTCCACGCTAATCAAAAGCATGTTCAACGCACCCATATAAAAGAAAAACCACGTATAAGTTGCATCCAGATGATTTGCATACCTGCACATTGAATATTGAACATTGAGTAATTGCATAGATTTATAACATCGAGCTTAATATATTCTGATTTAATGGCAACTGATGTTTGGCGTTTTGAACTCTCCACAATCCGACGATATTTTTATTATTTTCCGGTCGTATTGTTTTTTTTTGCTTGCGGGTTGATTCGCCTTCTGTTTCCAATGTTGGCTAAAAAATTAGGCTGGGAAACGCGGGTGTCTACAAGTTCAGCCTCGAACTATAGGGGTGCATGGGTTTACTGCATCACTCAGAGGGCCTTGGGTGGTGTAGGAGACATTCTGAGCCAGGGAACGTTCGGGTGCATTCTTAGGGGTCTGTGGTGTCTCGTGGCCCGATATTTCAAGTCCCGTCCGAGGTTTAAGAGGAGGTGCCGAAGAGAGGAACCGATCACGCGATGTCTCTTGCACTCGATAGGATATCACTGTTTTTTAACCGCACTTGCATGCCCTGCAAAGCCCTAGTGTATATATATATATAAATATTTAGCAATGTACTCACTCAATCGCACGATTGTGTTTGTTGATGCACCATGCCAAATATTCAACTGCCGCGGCCGGTTTGTCCAACCTATGCGCGACATCACCTGATCTTGCAGGTGCCTGATTCTGCTCAACTCGCTCTAATTTATGCCTGAAAATATTATTTTAATACATTTTTATACAGTAAAATCTCAGAAAAATACAAGTACGGTATCAGCCAATCTGTTAATAATCTTATATCTTAGTAATAGAGAAAAGCTCGGCTGTAGTCAAAAGTGAAGACCGTAGTAAATGTTTTAGGGACATTTTTTTCGGTAAGGAGAATTGAACATATTTAATATATTACCCACCTCAAAATTGCAAATAATCCACAGCCGTGTTGTACATAAACCATGAACAAGGAATCACATGCCGCTCCCAGGAGAAATCCCCCAAATAACATTACGTAACAATGCATAAGAGCGTAAAAATAATATTCCTGGATATCAACATAGTGATAATCGCACTGTACTGGAAGCTGGCCGGGCTCAGTACCGTTTTTCAACAAAACATCGATGATTTTTGGTAGAGCCGGTTGAAATGAGATGATAATACACGTCGTGATCGATGCGACTGCATGCAACGTTAATGAATGCATTTACATTTCATCTACTGTTGATCTGCCAATAACTATGATGCAACTAACCTGTGTATAGTTTGGTCATTTTTCTTCCCTTTTCAGCATATTCATGAAGAATATCGATATCTCGATCGCGATTCCAAATTTCCCAATCCGAGCGTATATGATTTAACATTTCTAACATCTAAATGAAATGAACATCTCGTCTTTAATTATTATCCAATATCAATCAACTTTTCCATGGTGTTTGCACATAATGACTGTTTACATATGTCGAGATTTCTTGTACAAACGTTTAATCTCTCACTTATGTGATTTTTAAATATTTCTACTATATGAGATGTTTTTTTGCAATTTTTTATCGCGCTCTAACATGTTGAGAGAACGGTTTTAACAATGCGCGAAAAATCTTATCTTCGGTATTTTTTCTCGCTGAATGCAATGGTTACCAGAAATTTGTCGATATCCCCTTCGCGGGCCAATATATGGCTGATTAAAAATGTCAAAAATCGACAAATTTCGCAAATCGAATCGTAAATAGGAGAACATCCCTCTTTGTAGTTTCCGGTGTTCCCCTTAACTTGAGACAACAATTACTATTGAATTCGCGTTCAGCGCAAAAAAATGCATGGAACATCGCATTTTGACACTTTTTTGACAATTCATGACGATTCAATACATAAAATTTCAGCTACAAAAGGCAAAAGAAAAAGCAAAATAAAGATATAAAGAAATCTTATGCATCTAAGTTTTTGTTTCATAATGTTTTTTAGAGAAAAAAAAACTACTGATTCTGAAGTTGCAAAATTCTCTTAATGAAGCTGCTTAGCCATAGACGTAAAGGTTTTTGCGTTTATAAATACAATAACCTTATGTGAGTTGAATACAGAAGTAAATTGCTTGGTGAAGAAGATGCCTTCCGTAATAAATACCACAGCGCTTTCCACGATCAAGTCTCGATCCTCAAGATGTTTTATGACAAATATTACTTGAGGTACTAAGGCACTTACAGCTAGAGAAAGTATGACAACAACACTAACAAGACGTAAACGGATACTCTGATACGGCCATAGTCCGAGTAATTTCAGTAAAATTTTATTGAGACTGTAATACCGGTGTTGAAAGAAATCCATCGTTCTTCGAAAGTCGATGAACGACTACGTTAGGGAAGTATTGGCTTTATTGTCTATGAACTTGAAAACTCCAGGAGCATCATTTTTCGCGCATTGTTGGGTTCTTCCTTATGATTTATAAAAGGTAATTATATACAGTCGATACTTTGACGGACGTTTAAATTGCTGTTATACACATTGACGCTGAGTGACAGTGAATGAAAGGGGGGCTAGACTATACGGTCTGTACACTTCGCAATCTAGTAGCACCCTGCACTCTTTACGATAGGTTGCAACGAGTGAAAATTCCCAACACAATTCATCCATATTTCTCGGAACAATGTTTTTCTATCGGTCTCATTTCATTTACAAACTGCTTTTAAACTTCAACTGCGGACAACGATACAGCCAGAATTGAATATAGAGTAAGATTGTATATCACTAGCAGGCGGAGGCATTCGATCGACGGCAACTCGACCCCTACGCCTACAACTCTTGCGCGACCGATCGACCTTTTCTACCTTTGCTTTTGGTAATTGAGTGAGAGAAATTATCGAAGACTGAGTTGTTGTTCGCAATGCAAGGAATTACCGACTCATATTATAAAAGATGTACGATGTTCATTCAAAAGCGGCGGTCGTTCTTTCGTTGCCTGTGTGTTTAGTTTCGCGGAGTGCAGCTCACGTCGGTGTTAGAGGCGAAGGCGTTGATGTCGCCATGCTTGTTTACTGCCTAACAAAAAAGGTCCATAGTATAGCTTGATTATCGACTCCTGCTCCGACTATCGTCTTACCAAAGAGCTTATTTAATTTGGGAAATATATATACGAGAGTGCAGCAATTGAGTACACCACATAATCCTGTGACGCCGGCAGCTGCAAACAACTTTTGAATTTTATGCACTCTAATTCCGGACACTAAATAAATTAAATAATTCTTCCTTACTTTGAACTATTGGGATCATTGGCAATTTATTATATTTACTTCAACTCAGTTGCTTATAATTCTGGATAAACTTCACTTTAGTTCATTCTTAATGACACAGGTTTGTCTGATTATGTAGGTTTATTGATTGAATGAATTCAACTCCATCATGGGTTCAATTATTGCTAATGTCTTGTTGTGATTAATTAACCGTAGCCATCAGAAATTATAAATATACAGCCTTCTATAGATTGATAAAACATCTCGCATCATAATTGAGTTAAGAATGCAGCACAGTTGTAACAAAAGCAAGGAAATGCTTCGTCGATGAATTATCTAAAAACAATAAGTAAAAAAAACTTGGATTTACATAATCGCCACTTCATTAACTATATTTGTAGATTGCGGTCTAATTTGAAATAGAGCAAAAATAATCAATTTATTATATTCATTTATTTTACGTAAATTTTATTCATATCGCAGAACAAATCATATTTTCCATATGTAATTTTACTCCTCTTTATACATGAGTTTTCTTGGTCGGGGATAGATCGGCACAATCATTCGTAATATTTCGTGTTATGTCATCGTCCTGTGCTTTATTGGACGAATCGTCTCCACGGCTCTAATCAGAACCGTCGGCCATTCATCCTTTGCTTTCTCCATTTACTCTGGCACAGCCTGCTTCTAAGTCACAAACGCGAGACCCGATGTCGCACGGCTTTCCTGCTAAACAAAAACACAGAGTACATTTACCCCGATGAAGCGCAATATAGAGAACCAGGATGAATATGATCCCATCTTTTATTTCTGTTTCTACTGTCGCTTCATCGAAGAAATTATTAATGTCCAGATATACATAACAATGAGCTCCATTAGCTCTTACACCAACCGACGGATATTCGTCATAGGACGGATACTTCGGCATAGAAGTCAGCTGCCAACCTTGTGTGAGTTTGACGTATTGTTCTTCCATGTATTACTTGATGAATGGACTGTTTGCACGTATATCACAATTCTGGACATTTTGAAGAATTGATTTGATCATTCATTTATTATCTACCATTAAATTTAATAGAGTCCCGAATACCGTCACTGCTTTGGTTTTCCTGCAATTCAATAAGATATACTTTAGATTATTTCTATGATAATTATTTGCATCGCAAATCTACCAATTTAGTATTCCAGATGTACTATACCATCGGCGATAATGATATATATATATACATATATATATTGCTTATTGTGTGGACTCTGAAAGGAACGTCATTACACGGTGCGCAAGAGCGTGAAGTACGACAATGATGTCTTCAATATCTGAAGTGTGGAAGTTACCAATGAATTTTGTTGGTTGACAATATTCAGTGAACTGTGGAGTTCTTGGAAGCATGATCGTTTTTTACCACTCCAAAAGTTTCCACTGACATGAAAGTGAGTTTTCCAGCTGTGAGCTTGCATGGCAAGTCGCAGCGCATCATTATCATAAGTAACAGTTTTTGAGCCTTTATCGGTAGCATATACCATTGTCCCTGGAGTCTACGCACAAAAATCAATATTTTTTGGGGTATATTGGTTATCTATGGAATAATATCGCTTTACCCACATATAATTGCGAATACTTGTACTATGATCGATTAGAATTTGGCCCATGTAGCATTCGACGTAGACATGCCCCATAGCCATGATAATACAGCATATAAATTTTAGCGTTACTTCCGGTTCGTTTGTTCTTTCAATAATCTGAATATTTGTTCAGATCAAAAGGCTTCAATTAAATTTCGATTTTTGGTTGCTAATTCAACTAGACAATTCGGCAATTACAATATTATATTATATGCTATGAAGAAGGCAAATGCGGAGGGGTGAAAATGCACTTCCTCCCGAGTGGAACACGCTATTGTTTCCCGTTTGTGATGAAACTGACTATATTTTTATGCCTGCAACGGTGCAACGACTTGTTGGCTAGAATTTTTCCCTAGGGTGGAAATTTTTCCTCGCGCTCTACTATTTTTCTTCTTGTTCAGCTACTTATTCTCCCGCTTACCGACTTTTTCTGCTGCTCGTCACGAATAACTAAATTTACCACTGGCGTTGCAGGCATAAAATATGACAATTCTTGCGTATACGGGGAAAAAAGTGATACGATTCGCAGCTTTTACCTGAATTCCCTCCATGCTAAGCAAAATCATGTTCAACGCACCCATGAAAAAAAAAAACCAAGAATAAGTTGCATCCAGAAGTTCCGCATACCTGTACAGTGAATATTTGAAATGAAGTAGTTGTATATCTCATAACATCGGGCTTAATGTATTCAGATTTAATTGCAATTGATAGTGTCCGTCTGGAATTCAGATACCCGGGCTTTTCATTTGGTAAACCGTAATAAAATGTTAAATAATTAATAGAATGGCATGACTCAAATGCTTGTGGTTGTGCTCTCTCCACAATGCGACAATATTTTTATTATGTTCCGATCGTATTGCATTTTTTTCTGCTTGAGGGTTCATTCACATTCGGCTTCCAATGTTGGCTAAACATGAGGCCGAGAAACGCGGGTGTCTACAAATTCAAGCCTTTAACTACTTACGACGCAGTATGCTCATCGTCATAGCAAGAACACTTTATGAATATATTTTATATCTTTCTATATATATAAAAAGAATTCTGGGAGCAGTGGTGCACTGAATAGCTCAGGCGTTTGTGCGACCACATGGCTCGAATTATTCCAAGCCTCCGGCAATATTCTAAGTCCCGTCCTTGGCTTAGTGTGCTCGCATGCCCTGCAAACCCCTAGTATATACATATATATACTCATTATTATACTCACTCAATAGCATGCTTGTGTTTGTTGATGCACCATGCCAAATATTCAACTGCCGCGGCCGGTTTGTCCAACCTATGCGCGACATCACCTGATTTTGCAGGTGCCTGATTTTCCTCGACTCGTTCTAATTTATGCCTGAAAATATTATTTTAATACATTTTTATACAATGAAATCTCAGAAAAATACAAGTACGGTATCAGCCAATCTGTTAATAATCTTATAACTTAGTAATAGAGAAAAGCTCGGTTGTAGTCGAAATTGAAGACCGTATTAAGCGTTTCAGGTATATTTTTTTCGGTAAGAAGGATTGAACATATTTGATATATTACTCACCTCAAAATTGCAAATAATCCACAGCCGTGTTGTACATAAACCATGAATAAGGAATCAAATGCCGCTCCCATGAGAAATCCGCCAAATAAGATGACGTAGCAATGCATAAGAAGGTAAAAATAGTATTCCTGCTTATCAATATAGTGATAATCGGCGGGTACAGGAAACTGACCGGGTTCAGTACCGTTTTTGAACAAAACATCGATGATTTTTGGTATAGCCGGTTGAATTGAGAAGATAAAACACGTTGTGATCAATAAGACTGTATACAACGTTAATGAACGTATTTACATCTTATCTACTGTTGATCTGTCGATTACTATGATACAACTAACCTGTGTATAGCCTAGTCATCTTTCTTCCCTTTTCAGCGTATTCGTGAAGAATATCGATATCGCGATCGCAACTCCAAAGTTCCCAATCCAAGCGTATACGATTCAACAATTTTAACATCTAAATGAAATGAACTTCTTCATTCACAAACATTCTGTGGTGTTTGCGAGCAATGGTTGCCTACATATTTCGATATTTCTTTTACAAAGGAAACAATCAAATCTTTATCCTCTCACTTATGTCTTTTATCAACGTCTCGTTGAATACAATTATTACCTGAAATGTATCGACATCCCATCGGAAAGCGAAAGTATCGCTGTTTAATAATTCCAAAAAATTGACAAATTTCGCAAATCAGACCGAAAAGAAAAAAAAAATTATGTGATTTCTATTGTTAACTCAAGATAATAATTGTCATTGAATTCGGGTTTAGCGCGAAAAAATGCATAAACATACAGTTTTATTTTGCTGGTTCTTTGAAAGGTTTTGACGGTTCGATACACAAAAACAACCATTGCTTAAGTACTTTGAGTAATTTTTAAGTAAAGTTACATAGCCATAGAAGCAATAGTTTTTGCGCTTCTAAATTAACTAACCTTATGGGAGTTGAATACAGAAGTAAATTGCCTGGCAAAGAAGACGCCTTCCGTAATAAGTGGCACAGCGCATTCCATGATAAAGTCTCGATCGTCAAGATTTTTTACGAGAATTATTACTTGAGGTACTATTGCACTTACGGCGAGAACAAGTATGACAACGACACTAACTACACGTACACGGATACTCTGATACGGCCATATTCCGAGTAATTTCAGTAAAATTTTATTGATACTGTAATACCGGTGTTGAAACAAGTCCATCGTTCTTCGAACGTCGATTAATGACTAAGTTAGGAACAGTATTGATGTTATCCCCCATGAACTTCAAAACTCCAGGGACATCATTTTCCACGCATTTTACGGTTCTTCTTCATTATTTATTAAGAGTAATTATATACAGTCAATACTTTGACGGACATTCAAATAGCTTTCATACGCGTCGACGCTGAGGGAGAGAGTGACAGTGCATGAAGAGGGTATAGACTCGACGGTCTGTATATTTCTTTACTTAGTTTAGTACACTCCGCAGTCGTCACGATACACTGTGACGAGAGTGAAATTTTCTAACACCATTCATCCATATTTTTCGTAACAATATTTTTTCATCGATTTCATTTCATTTATAAACTGTTCTTCAACTCCAACTGAGAAAAACGGCAGAGTATCAGAATTGAACATAGAAGAAGATTGTACATCACTATAAAGGAGGCCATCGAGCGCCGGCAACTTGACCTTTACGGTTACATCTCCCGCGCGACCAACCGAACTCTTCTATCTTAGCTTGTGATAATCGATTGTCACGAATCATCAAAGTCTGAGCTGTCGTTCGCAATGCAAGAAATTACCGAGTAATGTTATAAAAGATATACGATGTGTATTCAAAAGCAGCGAACGTTCCTTCATTGTTCGTGGCTTCAGTTTCGCGGAGTGCATCTCACGTCGCAGTCCAACAAAAAAATTCGAAGTTTAGCTTAATTATCGACTTCTGCTCCAATTATCGTCGTACCAAAGAGATTATTTGATATTGGACATATGTATACTAGAATGCGACAATTGAGCATAACGCATAACCCTGTGATGTTGGCAGCTGCAAAACTCATCTGAATCTCACGCACTTCATTCCCACACACTAAATGAATTAACTAATTCCTTCCCACTTTAAACTATCAAGTTCATTAACAATTTGTTATATTCACTTTAACTCAATTATATTTCTGCAGAAACTTCACTTTAGTAAACTCTTTAAATAATCATTGACACAGAGTCCTTTATGTTATTCATCGATATGACCAATGTGACAGGTTGTCGATGCATAGTAAATATGCCACGCACTCTTGATCCGTTAAACTCTCGTCGACAATGATGAAGTGCTTGTTGGACGTTCTCTGAAAGGAACATCCTTACACGCATCGCAAAAGCGTGAAATACGAGAGTGATGTCTTCAAAATCTACAGTGTTAAATTGACCAATGCATTTTATCGGCTGATAATATTCACCGGGCTACAGAATTCTTAAAGGAATGGGCATTTGTACCACTCCAAAAGTTTTCACAGACATGAAAGTAAGTTTTGCGACTGTGAGCTTGCAAGATATGTTGCATCGCATCATCATCAAGAGCAGGAGTTTTTGGGCCTTTAACGGTAGCACGTACCAGTCGCTGTTAAGTCTGCGCACGGAAGTAATCATTTTTATATTACTCCTTGGTTTTCATTAATTTAAAAGCGTTTTGTTACTCACATACAATTATGAATACTGATGCTGTGATCCATTAGTATTTGACCCATATAACTCTCGATGTACAGGTGCACTATAGCAATGGCAATACACCATACCATTTTGATTGTTGTTTCGAGTTCATTTGTTCTTTCGATGATCTGAATAATCTTCCAATATAGCCCATTCGTTCGAAAAACAACATAACAATATAATACGACCTTTACCTGAACTCCTTCTATGCTAATGAGAATCATGTTGAATGCAGTCAAAAACAGAAAATACCATGCATAAGTTGAATCAATGAGCTCTGCGTAGCTGCAAATTATGCATTTATAAGAAACTAATTCTGAACAAAAAGATTAGCCTGACAAGCAAACTGTGCAGGTCAAAATAACTGCAAGTATATTTTCAATAATGTGCTGAAGTAGACAAATATTTAAATGATTTCCAAATACTATCTTACTTGATAGCATGATTGTGTTTGTTGATGCACCAAGCGACGTATTCAAACGACATTATTGGCTCATTCGACCCGTATGGAGCGTCTTTTGAAACTCCGGATAGTTGATTTTTTCCAAGTTGCTTTAATTTACGCCTAAAAAGTTTTGGTTGCAATATTATTGATATATGGAGCTTTTTTTTTAAAGAAGCTGACTATTGTGACAGTTCATAAGGTTTCCGTTCAGGGCAAACTACTACTATTGTAGTAGACTATTGTATTTTTTTGTCATTAATGACCATGGAGTTCATGCGATATTAATGTTTAAATTTTGAAAAAACTCTCAACTCTACTTCGAAACCCTTAGGCACTTGCATGTCACACACCGATAATAATCGAGAATCGTTTGTCGGACCGGCGACGGCGCTGCCGCTTTTTAGAATAAAATAGTGAATTCACCGCCTTTGAAACAATATTAAAAAATTCAACTCACCTCAAAATCGCAAATAATCCACAACCATGTTGTATGTAAACTATGAACATAGAATCACATGCTATGTTCGTGAGGGACCCAACAAATGTGCACACCACACAATGTACAATAATGTGAAAATAATATTTTTGCATATCAAGATAGTAATAGTCGACGGGTACTGGAAACTGACCAGGCTGGGTACCATTTTTGAACAGAGAATCTATGATCTTTGGTATAACTGGTTGGCTCAGAAAGACAATAGAAGTTGTGGCCAGCATGACTGTATGCAACAATAAACTTATTCAGCATTCATCGATTATTAAACTGTCAAATTTTCATTAATCAACTAACTTATGTAGAGTGTAGTTATCCTTCTACCCTCTTCAGCGTATTCGTGAAGAACATTGACATCACAATCGTTACCCCAAGCTTTCCAATCCATGCGCATATGATTCAATAATTTTAACATCTAAACGAATAAAACAACTGTAGAATGTCGCCACTGAATATCGGTCAAACCTCTTATGATCCAACGTCTGTCACGATCTAGTGGCGTTGTGTGCGTGTATTATGTGTTTAGCGAATCATTTAAAAACCTATTTTTCATTTATACCGCATTAGCGCTGTAACTCTTTTCGCACAAATGCGACATGTGCATTTGGATCATCAGAGGGTCATGAGCCAAAGCGTTAATCGAGTAGTATAATTTCGAAAACTGTATGTACATAATCATAACTAAATTTATTTTAGGTAAATTTCGTTGATTTTAATGTCCCGTTAATGACCTATGAAACTGTGATATCGTTGTATTGAATCTCATTAAACAAAAAAAAGGTGTATTTAATGAACGACTCTTTTCCAAAACCGTTAAAAAATATACCTCATGGGTATTGAAAAAATTATTTGCATATTAACGGTTTTTCTTGTATATCCAATATGCTATTTTCAATCAAAGATTATGCATATAATTTCGATCTTGAAAAAAATCCAAGATTCAAGATATTTTCGTACTTATTCGAGAAATATATTTACCTGTGTATACATATACATATTTCAAACCTACCTTGCGGGAGTTGAATACAAAATTAAAGTGCTTGCTAAAGCTGAGGCCGTTAAATATTAGTGGCGGAGCGCTTTCAACCATAAGATTCCGATCGTCAAGATTTCTCAAGACTGCGATAACTTGAGGCACGAATATACTACAGCCAAAAGAAGCTACAACAATCATAATGATGACACGGACACATACACTTTGATACGGCCATAATCCAAGACATTCTAGTAAATTTTTATTCAATCTGTAATATCGGTGATGAAACGATTCCATCATGCTTTGAACTTCGATTGCCGTCTATGTTAAGAATCGTGGTACTATTGTTGATTTACCCCATATTACTCAAAGTGCCAGAATCTTCGTCTTTCGCGCATACTCTTTCTTTCTCATTATTTATTACAGGTAATTATATAGTCGCTCCATAGCTTGATGGACGTTCAAATTACTATTCAAATTGCATCCCTTACACGTTGACATTGACGGGCAATGTGTGGAAGGGTTAGCCTCCGCGCTCCATACACTGTTCTACCTAGCCAACTTGTCTGCAAGTCGCACAAAATACGAAACATTGTGACTAGCGCGAGCAACTCTACAATATAACTTGGAACAATTTTCGTCTATCGTAATGAACAGAAAAATATTTTTGAACTATGACTGAAAAAAATTGAAAGGTGTTATATGTAAACATAAAGCAAGACAAAGTCACACGAACGATGGACCCTTTGACCTACAACGACGTAAGTTACACGCTCTCGAGATTGATAAAAAAAACATATAGACTTAAGAAATGACTCAGGATAGACTGAATTTGTACATTTTTCGCTTGAATAATTGAAAATTCATTCGACTTTATCATTGGTGCAACTATTCCTAATCAGGCAGTTGCACTCTTTTTGATAATACAATCCATTCATTACATTTCTTTTTCAGTCAGAAGTTTTTCAATTCCTATACAAAAAAAATGCTGATCTGTATGATACATGAATTCACTTCAATTTTTGGAAATAACAGAGTGAATGTGTGCGTGCGTGTTGATTATAACAGAACGCTGATGACATATATAATTCAAATAAAAATGATTTCCTTCGTTTCGGAATCTCGGATATCATGAAAATGGAATGCCCGAGATTCATGACTTGAACGTGATATCTATATTCATTGAAACACCGTCTTTGATAGATCCGCTCAATCATTGTTCAGGTTTCTCGATACCATTCTGTCATTCATTCGATCCATCTCGTCGCGACTCATTACACCCGATGGGCGTACTTTCATATTCAGCTTCCATCGCACCGTGTGATGCAACCCGCTTCGGAGTCACATACGCAAACTTCGTGTCATGCGGAATTCCTACTGAAAGAAAATGCGAGTACATGGGCCTCGGTTTAACACAATGCAGCTATTCAGAATCAATTCAGTCACATCATTGACTTCTGTTTCCACGGTCGCGTGACCGAAGAGATTATTTATGTTAGGAGACATAAAAACGTGCTCGCTTCGCTCGGGCAGCAAACGTCACCCGCGTCGCAAACGCCAACTTTCGGCCCTTGTTGCACAATGTACTCTTTTTTTATCGTGCTCATTTCCTTTATAAACTGTTTTCATTTAAACTTCAAGTAAGAAAAACGATCACTTCAGAATTGAACATAGAGGGAGCTTATCAGCAGACGGGGGGTGGAGACCGACTCCACACTTCCCAACTCGACACGAATTTAACTCTACACCAAAACTGAACGCCAACCGACTCTACACGCAAACAACTCTAATAAATTAATGATTAAGTTGTTCCGTGTGTAACACATTGTTTAACGATTCGGGGGTCAATTGCATTGGAAAATTATTATTACTAATTGAGATTGATACTGTGATGTCGCTAGGAAATGGATTTATTATTCTACGAGCTAGAGTAGTCAACGGTCCTACAGAACACGGTTGCGGGACGGAAAAGATTCGGTTAACACGTAATCGAACTGCTCAAAACGTTTATTGCAAAATACAAAACTGGCAGCGTAACAGTGCCGCGCAGAGTTTCTGTGACTTATTGATTACCGAGCGCGATTATTATACACATTGACCTTGAAAAAAGGTAGTCGGCGGGTAGAGAATTTGGGAGTCAGAAGATGCTGAAAAATATTGAAAAAGCCAAGTGTTTCAGATTCTTGAAAGGTCTGTTGACGGTGAGAAAGAAAGACACTGGCGTGGTTGCGCGTAATGGTTGCTCGCGTTACTTATTGGCGGCCTTGGAGAATAGATTTTTTGGGATCTTCTCGGGAAGGACAGAATGCACTTTCCAGCATAAAAAGAGCAACTGGCGCCGGAATGCACGATTGAGACAAAGGAAAAGGAAAAACAGAGGGTCGTCGAGAGTAGGATTGTTACAATACAAATTCTAAATAACATGGTTCCAAAGGCGCGCAGATTTTTCTGAGCTACACTATAGTTAATTCTTTAAAATATCATCACGCCAGAGTCCCGTAATTTTTACATTGCGCGTTTACCCATTTGGTAGATCATTGACAGATACTAGCTGCGCAAAATCGGCTAGATGTACGGTATGATCGCCGATAATAATACATTGCGTGTTGTATGACTTCCGGAAGGAAAACCGTTATACGGAGCTCAAAAGCGTGAAGTACGACAACGAGGTCTTCAATATCTAGAGTGGGGAAGTTACCAATTAGTTTCGTTGATTCCCAATATTTAGCGGGCAGTAAGTTTTAGAAAGAATAATCGTTTTTACTAGTACAAAAGTTTCCACCGATATGAAAGTCAATTTCCCAGCTGTAAGCTTGCATGGTATATTGCAACGCATCATCATCATTAGTAAGATTTTTTGAGCCTTTAGTGGTAGCATATACCAATTTCCTTGCAGTCTACACGAAGCAGTATTTTCTTGGATCACATTTTTCAATCATTTAATGACATGTTTTTACTTACATATAATTGCGGATACTAATACTGTGATCAATTAAAATTTGCCCCATGTAGCTCCCGATATACACATGCCCCAAAGCCACGATAATGCAGAATATGAATTTCATCGTTATTTCCGGTTCGTTTGTTCTTTCAATAATCTGAACATTGATTTACATAAAAAGATTCTGATCGAATTTAGGGTTTTTCTTGCTAACGTAGGAATGTAATCGATCATTTGAAAATGCAATATAACCCTACCGCATGCATTCAAAAACCTATTATAAAAATATCTGGTGGTTAAGTGACAGAAATTGACTGTCAATACCACGGCCTAACTACCGTGCGCAGAAAATGTCGGTATGATAGTTGTCACTTGAACTACCAACAAAACCATCACCCATTGTTGTTTTCTGACAATCCACCGTCAAAACAACTGCCAAACTACTGTGCTCCACTGGTTTCTTATCACATCACGGCTGTTTTGTCGGTTAATTTTTGTCACTTAACCTTGTGGGTTTTCATGTCTACTGCATTTTATAGGAAATTGGCAATTTTTACCTGGACACCTTCCATGCTAATCAGAAGCACGTTAATCGCACCGGCAAAAAAGAAAAACCATGTGAAAGTTACGCTGAGAAGTTCTGCATACCTGCAAATTAAGAGTTTTGCAAATCAAGTATTTTTACCGATTGTGCTGTAATGATTACAGCACACACGATACTGACACAAGACACCATCAACAACGTCGACACAAGACGCCAATGGGTTAATGGGAACAGTTCGGATTACAGTTACCGAACGTGCAGATAATCGATGCGAGATTGATCGGCATTGCAAGAGAGTCTTCATTTGACTTTTTGAGATTGCAGGTGATCTGCACATCGTATCACGTCGTGCTTAATATATCCATTTTTAATTGCGATTGATAAAGTCTGTCCCGAAATCGGATACGCCCTCGGTTCGCCGGCTAAATCTTTACAATATTTTGAAAAATGAATACGATTGCTTGGCTCAAACACTTGGCGATTTTCGCTTCCCGACCCATCCCGCTACGATCGCCGAAAGACGATATTTATATTGTTTCATCTGCATTCGAGTACCAACTTTGACGAAAAAATTCGGCTGAGAACGTGACCACAAGTTTAGCCCCGAAGTAATCACGACTTATTATACTCAACCTCATAACAAAAATCCTATTTAAATCATATTATTTATCTTATATTATCTTTGAGTAGATATATGGTTTGACCAATCTCACTCAATAGCATGATTGTGTTTGCTGATGCACCAGGCCAGATATTCAACCACTATGGCTGGTTTTTCCAACCCTTCCACGACATTTCCCGATTCCGGTGATACTTGATATCGATCGAGTCGCTCTAATTTATGTCTGGAAAGTGTTATTTTACAAATTGATATGCAATCGAAACTCAGAATAGACTTGGGCCCGGATCCAATTCACTTCCATAGCAAACTCCGCAACCACAACAACAACCGGCAAAGTAACCGGCAATTTTGTACAAGAATGCAACCATTTTAACATTCAATAAACCACTCGCTGGCGAAATTTGAGGATAGCTTTTTTTCGTTATCGCGCCAGTCTGATTTTTTTACCAGTCTAAGCGCAAGTACCAAGGTCAAAAAGACAACCGCACCAACGACTATTCAGCAGACTGCATTGATAGTTTATGCAGCGATCGCTTTTCGAGAAGCGACTGAAAAATCGACGGGAATTAACAGAATTACTGATAGGGGAAGCTCGCACTACACTATTTGCTGTCCTTTGACTGGGCATAAACGACGAAACATAAATAACATTACTATGAACTTTCTAAGTTTTTATCGAGTTAGTTGAGTAAACGGAAGTCGGAAGGTTCAGATTTCTAGTCTCAGCTACGGTCATTCTTTTTTCATTGTTTTGTTATCATTCTTTCCCCGCTTTTGCAACCTTTGCATATCTGATTGCTAAGGATCGTAACGTCATGGTGCCAATGCTAATAGCATAGGTAAAGTGGCGTTAGCATGTATGTAGATCCGGGCACTGGGACGGTATTGGACGGTTTCTTAATTCCTCAATAGAGCATTTCGAGGATTTATGGATATTCTCTTCATTAAGAGTGATTCAGTATGGTCAACTCACCTCAAAATCGCAAATAATCCACAGCTGTGTTGTACGTAAATCACGAACATACTGTCGCATGCTATAACCGTGAAGAATCCAATAATCGCGCACATGGAACAATGCACAATAGCGTAAAAGTAATTTTTCTGCACATCAATAAAGTAGTAGTCGACGGGTACTGGAAACTGCCCGGGCTCGGTACCATTCTTGAAGAAAACATCAATGAACTTTGGTATAACCGGTACGGTTAAAAAGATGATGCAAGCACTAATCAACAAGACTGTATACAACGTTAATAAACTTATTTAGAAATTATTCACTGTCGATCTCCCAACTAATATAATGTGTCTAACCTGCGTAAACTTTCGTCAAGTTTCTTCCGTTTTCGGCGTATTGATGAAGGATATGGATATCACGATCCCGATTCCAAACTTCCCAATCCGAGCGTATACGATTTAGTAACTTTAACAACTGAATGAATCAAATACCACTTTTATTCATCAATAAATATCGATTCAACCTTCCATAGTGTTCGGGCGTTACAGTTTAGATAGTTCTCTGTTCCGTTATTCAGTTCAGGTCTGTTCAGTTTAGACAGTTCCGCCCGGTCTCTTACAAAAAAAATAAACCAAATAAAATGAAAAATGATGGTTCGGTGCTACGAAGCACCGAACCATAATTTTTCTATGAGGAATTAAGCTATATGTAGATAAAAAAATAGTATCTTTTGCAAGCCATGCAAAAAACCCCCTGTTATTGTCCTCCGGCTATTGTTTATCAGACGACAGTAGCAGCGGTAATTTTGATAATATAGAGAGATACGCAAATCAATAAAGATATAAGAAATCTATATATATACTAATTTATTCACACATTTACACCAACCTTATGGGAGTTAAATACGAAAGTAAAATGTCTGCTGAAGAATTCGCCTTCCGTAATGAGTGGTACGGCGCATTCCATTATAAAGTCCCGATCGTCAAGATTTTTCATGATAATTATTACTTGAGGTACTATTACACTGACGGCGAGAAAAAGTATGACGAATATACTAATGGCACGAACACGGATACTTTGATACGGCCACATTCCGAGCATTTTCAACAAAACTTTATTAATCCTATAATAGCGGTGTTGAAAAAAGTCCATCGTTCCTCGAACTTCGATTGACGACTATGTTAGGGATAGTGTTTATGTTTTTCTCCATGGAAATCGATACCACAGGAGCTTCATTCCCCGCGCATTGTACTGTTTCTTTCTAGATATTCATTATATGTAATTATATACGGGAATGCACTTCCACAAGCTGATGTTGAGTGACAGTGAATCGCGAGTGGAGAGCCCTCCGACCTTCCTCGTTGTTTGTACTTTTTACTTCGATGACTACGATGTGAATACAATTTCTGTTTCACCCCTCGTTGCTTCGAAAGCTAGCCGTGAATTTTCTTTTTCATTATTCCCATGCATAATTGAATAGACGGTCTATCCCGTGATGGACGTTTAAATTACCTATCCACACGTTGTCGTTGAGTGGCAAGTCGGGGGTCGCAGCTCGTTCGAGAGATCTGTACACTCTGCACGGTTCGCTACCTATAGTCAAGATGTTAACAGTACGAACAGTACTTCACGGCCACATTCAAAAAAAGAATATTTCTTTATTTAACGGATTTTGCCTTTTAAAAAAAATTATTTTACAAACGATTCATTGTCAAAGAGTTAACACCTTATCCACTTATACAATCGATTCAACAATATATTGATAATGACCACAAAAAATCATATATGAATACATATTTATGATTCAATAATATACATTCAATTGCACGCTAAAGTTTGCCTTTGTTACCGACCCTTCCCATAGTTTGACTTACAGTAGCCAACTGTGCTACAGAACGCGATTGTAGGATAGGAAAAAATCGGTTAACACGAAATCGAACTGCTCGAGACGTTTATTGTAAAATACGAAACTGACAGCGTAACAGTATCGCACAGAGTTTCGGAGACTTACTGACTAACCAGCGTGATTCTAATACGAATTCAGCGTGAAAAAAGGTAGACCTTTGGGGGGAGAATTCGGGAGTCAAAAGATGTTGGAAAAGCCCGGTGCTTCCGATTCTTGAAAGGTCAGTCGGCAGTGAGAAATAAGGGGCCCATGTGTGGATACGCGTATGTTTGCGTAACTCATTGGCGACCTTGGAGTATAGGTGTTTCGGGATCTTCTTGCAAAGGACAAAATGAACTTTCCAGCGTGCAAAGAGCAGCTCGAGCCGTTATGCAGAAGCACGATAAAGAAAACGGAAAAGAAAAGAGAGTCGTCGGTGGTACGGTCGTTATAATAAAAACTCTGACCAACATCGGTCCAAAAGTGTAGATTTTTCTGAAATTTCACGAGCTACATTGTAGTTAATTCTTCCAAAAATCATCACTACAGAGTTCTGTACTTTTTACATTGCACATCTACCAATTTGGTTGTTTATCAACACGTGCTAGCTCCGAAAAGTAGGCTAGAAGTACTGTACCATCGCCGATAATAAAATATCATGTTTTGTATGACTTTCGGAAGGAACGTCATTAAACGGAGTGCAAAAGCGTAAAGTACGACATTGACGTCTTCAATATCTAGAGTGTGAAAGTTATTAATTAGTTTCGTTGGTTAACAATACTTAGCGTACGGTAAGTTTTAGAAATAATGATTGTTGTTTATACTACTCCAAAAGTTTCCATCGACATGAAAGTTAATTTCCCAACTGTAAGCTTGCAGGGTATATTGCAACGCATCATTATCATTAGTAAGAGTTTTTGAGCCTTCAACGGTAGCATATACCATTTTCCTTGCAGTCTACACGAATCAGTATTTTTTTTGGATCACATTTTTCAGTTTTTTAATGCAAGCATTTTACTCACATATAATTTCGGATACTAATACTATGATCGATTAGAATTTGGCCCATGTAGCTCCCGATGTAGACATGCCCCATAGTCGCAATGATACAGCATATAAATTTCAGCATTATTTCCGGTTCGTTTGTTCTTTCAATAATCTGCATATTAATACAGATAAAAAGATACTGAACAGTTAAAAAAATGTCTTGCTAATTCAGCAATATAATCGATCATTTGGAAAAGCAATACAGCTCTATCATATCGGGCCACTGTCAAAATGGCTACACAACCACCTAGTGGTTATGCGACAAAAACCGACCGGTGGTAGTTTGAGTTTTCTCAATCTATCACCTAAACTATTCTCTACAGTTGTTTTCCGACCAACGCTGCCATCGAAACAAGTGCAAAGCGACCGTGGGTTCCTAACGAATCACAGCTAAAACTATAGGTAACAACCTCCGCTGGAATCCAAACTGTCATGACGGTGGTTTCGTGATGGTTATGTCGATAAATTTTTGTCACTTAACCACTTTGGCCGTCATGATTACTGCATTTGATAAGAAATTCACAGTACCTGAATTCCTTCCATACTAATCAGAAGCATGTTTAAAGAACCCATAGCAAACAAAAACCATGTGTAAGTTGCGCCGAGAAGATCTGCATACCTGTAAATTGAGTATTTCAAGTTAACACATTTCATACGATTATGCTGTAATTGTTACAGCTGGTTGTTGGGTCGAAAAAACGGGATTTTTTTGCATTTCCTTAAGGTACATAATCTTAATTACATATCTTAAAATTTTTATAGTGATCTGAACACTAGAACGTATATATCTACGCACGCTAACTAAGAGTGCGTTGTCCATGTGCAAAAAAAGAATCGACACTCGTTTTTGTAACGGAACAAATAAAAATAGAGGCCTCGGAGGTAAGGAAAAATCAACTGATAAAATGCTTATTAAGTTGACGGTGCTTGGCCATTCGCCGTAGTCCTGAGTCAGCTGAAGAAATGTCAAATGATATTCAAGCAACGTATTACCAGTGCAGCTCCACCGATTCACACCCACAACATGCTAAATGCCCCTTCACTAGTGACTCAAAGAGTAAGTGGCCAAGAGTTATTGCAGCGCTGTTCGAAAATAAACAGAAGAAAACAAAGAAGATATCTAGATTTGTACACAGCTACAAGTCTCCATCTTCTTAAGATGTTTTGAAAGCCCATTTACGAGGGCCTTTCAAAGAAAGAATCACTTGAAAGATGCGTGGGCCAATACACAAAATAACAGTGAGAGTCATAGTCAAGCCATGTGGGGAATTGGCCCGAAGGATCTACCTGTAGGTGTACTGCTGGTTAGTTTATTATTTCCCGATTGCATTTTTTTTTCATGGTTCATTCGCGTGCAGGTGCCAATTTTTACAGAAAAAACCGGCTTAAAACGTGACCACAAGTTTAACCTCGAACTAATCCCAACGCGTTATTATCAGCAGTCAAAAATAGTATTCAACTAATATTAATATCTTTGAACAGATACATGGTTTAAGCGATCTCACTCAATGGCATGATTGTGTTTCTTGATGCACCAGGCCAGATATTCAACCACGATGGCCGATTTGTCCAGCCCATGCGCGGCATTTCCTGATGCTGCTGGTAGTTGATTTGGCTCCAGCCGCTCTAATTTATGTCTGGAAAGTGTTATTCGACACGTTGTTATGCAATGAAACTTCCAAATAAACCTAGGCCCGGAGTCACATCACATCCTAACGTCATAGTGCCAATGCACGAATAGGCATAGGTAAAGTGATATTAGCATGAAATGTGGATACGGGCGCTAGTACGATATCAGACAATTTCTCAATAATTTCACGCCTTAGCCATAGGAGAAGCCGCTTGCCGTTAAGACGCATTTAGTATGATTGACGCACCTCAAAATCGCAAATAATCCACAGCTGTGTTGTACGTAAACGACGAACATAGAGTCGCATGCTATTCCCGTGAGGAATCCAATTACCGCGCACAGGTAACAATGCAGAATAATGTAAAAGTAGTTTTTCTGCATATCAATGAAGTAATAATCGATGGGTACTGGAAGTTGACCGGCCTCGGTACCATTCTTCACCAGGACATCGATGATTTTTGGTATGATCGGTACCGTTAAGACGATTATACAAGTAGTTATCAAGAACGCTATACATAACGTTAAAAACTTATTCACAAATGATTCATTGTAGACTTGTTACCTACTATGACTAACCTGTGTAGAATTTGGTCAACTTTCTTCCCTTTTCGGAGTATTTGTGAAGAATATCGATATCACGATCCCGATTCCAAACTTCCCAATCCGAGCGTATACGATTAAGTAACTCCACCATCTGAATGAATGAAACGCCTCTATCATTCATCAATAAAGACCTATTCACCCTCTCATGGCGTTTCCGAGTAATCACAGTTTCGACATCCCGACCATATTCTTACCAAAAAAAACGAAATAAGCCGTGATTAACAAAAATTGGATGTGTTTATCCGAATAACTCTTTCTAAACCATGAAAAACAAGACTGTGGGGTTTATGAATTAATTTCTCAAATAGAAAAACGTGCTCTAGAACGTGCCGGAACGCAGAAAAGTATTGTCGCATATGGTATTATAACAGCACGGTGTGTGTACTACTGCAATGTGCCGTCACGGTTCCAATACACAGTAAAACTCGGTGGAATCTCACATTTTAGAACCCCGACGGAACAGTGCAGCAGTACACACCCCGTGCCGTTGCATTATACCATGAGCTGCGAATGATGTATATCCCTTAATTATCAGACTGTTTTTTCAGACGCGGTGACAGTGGTTTTTCGATCTTTCAATAATACAGTGAAATGAAAATAAATATCTATATAAGAAATCTATTTATATTCATTCACACACATATACACCAACCTTACGAGAGTTGAATACAAAAGTAAATTGTCTGACGAAGAATTCGACTTCCGTAATGAGTGGTACTGCGCATTCCATGATAAAGTCCCGATCGTCAAGATTTCTCATAATAATTATTCCTTGAGGGACCATTACACTGACGGAGAGAAGAAGTATTATACAGATACTAATGACACGAACACGTATACTTTGATACGGCCATATTCCGAGTAATTTCAGTAAAATTTTATTAATCCTATAATAGCGGTGTTGGAAAAAGTCCATCGCTACTCGACCTTCAGTTGACTACTAAGTTAGGGATAACGTAGTGATAATGTTAATGTTTTTCCCCATCGAGTTCGATACCCCAAGAGCTCATATCCCGCGCACTGTATTGTTTCTTTCTAGATACTTATTATGTGTAATTATATACAGTCCGTACTTTGACGGACGTTTCAATTGCACTTCCACAAGTTGATGTTGAGTGACAGTGAATCGTCAGAGCGGAGCCCTCCAAGCTTGGTCATTGTACGCCTCTTTAATTCCACGAGTACGTTGGGAATACAACTTCTGTTTTCTCTCTTCTTGCTTTGAACGCCAGAGGTAAATTTTGCATGTGTTGAACTTTTTGTTTTTTCATTATTTTTCTGTATGATAATAGTATAGACGGTCCATTGTAAGACGAACGCGTAAATTATCTATCCACACGTTGTCGTTGAGTGACAACGAGTTGAGGGGTTCGAGCCGGTCGGAGAGGTCTCCGCACTTTGTCCTGTCCGCTACCTATAGTCAAGATGCCAACAGTTGGAAGGACGTTCGAAACATTGTGAGTAGAGCAAGAATCTTAGGAAAACACACGACCACAATTTTGAAGTAATATTTATTTAACAGATTTTGCCTTGTTCAAAAATGCTAGTTACAGAAAAATGCATCGACAAAGAGTTACTTTTCACGAGTAGGCTACCGATTCAACACGATATTCATAATTACTAGCAACAATCATATATAAATACATTTTTACGATCCAGCCAGTATAAATTCGATTACATGTTACAATTATTTCGTTGTTTTACCTTTCCACTCAGATCTATCCGTAAGTTGACTATAGTTCCCCCTCTGCTGCTTGGAATCTATTGTTCGGATCCTCCACCAAATTTAACTCCGTATTTACATTTCCCAACCTAGATAATCTTAGTAATGTTCAGTTTGACGAGAAAGCGGACCGTGCGTAGTTTCTTAGAATGAACTTCTTCTAGCATTTCCCAAACCCTTCAAAAAGAAATCGGTTTAGAGAATTTTTTAACAACATCAACATGTTCATTTCTTGGTTAATTGCAGCATCTATTGGTTGTGCAGATGTCGGTTCATTATCGAATAGAACTCTCAGAACTTTCATTGGTACAATCGTATTTTTCGACTTTATCCTATGCTTCACTCCGCTTACCGTTTATGGGACTCTCATCAGAACCGACGGTCGTTCCTTCATGTTTTGCTTCCTCTATTCCACGGGGTGCGACTCTTTTCGTAGGCGCAAACGCGGAACCTGGTGTCGCGCGGCTTTCCTACTGAAGAAAAAAATAAGTAAGTTTACCTCGGTGGAACACAATATAGAGAACTAGAATAAATATAAATACATCATCGACTTCTCTCTCTACGCTCGCTTGACTACAGTGATTAATCATGTTAGAAGGTACACAAGAACGTGGCACATTAATTGTTATACCAACCGGCAGTTTCGCATACTTCTGTAAAATCAGCTGCGAGTATGGCGTGCTCGATAAATGAGTTATTATGTAGACATCATATTGTTTAATAAATCGAAGGTTCAACGCTATTAATAATTTATTATTTTCAATTGAGATTTATACAAACTTTGAATAACATCAATTCATAGACGCGTAGTTTGTCGAAAATCTCATTAGCTAGATTGTAGTAAATTCTTCTATAAATCATCGCGACGTATTTCTGTATTTTTTTCATTGCTCATCTACCAACTTGGTAGATCATTGACATATGTTAATTGTGAAAAATAGGCTACATGAACTGTACTATCGCCGATAAAATGATATAGCGCGTGTTGTATGTATTCTGGAAAGAACGTCTTTACACGGAGCGGAAAACCGTAAAGTACGACAATGATGTCTTCAGTAGCTGGATTGTGAAAATTACCAATTAGTTTCATTGGTCGACAATATTTGCCGGCCAGTAAGTTTTAAAAAGAATGATAGTGTTTACTACTACAAAAGTTTCCACCGACATGAAAGTTACTTTCCCAGCTGTAAGCTTGCAGGGTATATTGCAACGCATCATAATCATTATTAAGTGTTTTTGAGCCTTTAACGGTAGCATGTACCATTTCCCCTGGAGTCTACGCCAAAAAGTCAATATTTTCTTTAGATTACATTTTTCATTTGTTTATTGACATTGTTTTACTCACATATAATTGCGAATACTAATACTGTGATCGATTAGAAGTTGGCCCATGTGGCTCGCGATATAGGCATTCCCCATAGCTCCGATGATACAGCATATAAATTTTATCGTTGTTTCCGGTTCGTTTGTAGTGTCAACAACCTGTATATTAATCGCTTCTTTAAAAAGCTGGTGCGAAACGTTTTAACTCGAAATAATCTTGCATTGACAGATTTTATATCGAAACTATTGTCGCCAGTTTATTTATGCCGTGATTGGTCGAGGTTAGATTGGTGTGAGGGTAAATTAGCTAATAGTTGCGGCGGCAGTGAGGGTTTTTCCTAATACAGACAGAAAAACGCGATCGCACTTATCGCACGAGCCCTGTTGAACCCTAGTTCAGGTAGAAAGATTCTGATCGGATTTCGATTCTTACTCACTAACTCAGCAATATAATCGATCAATTGCAAAACAATACAACTCTGTCGCACCGAGCCACTGTCAAAACGGTTAACAAACCACCTATCGGTTAAGTTACAAAAATTGACCGTCAAAGGACTACGAAACTGGTGTGCACAAAAAATTTCAGTATGTATGCTGGTTTCCTCATGAACTACCTCCAAAACGATCGCCAACGATTGTTTTCTGACAAGCTACCGTGGATTACTGAAACAACGGCTGATCAATCGGCCGTGTTACGGTTTTAAACAATCGGCCATTGTTATGACTGAAACAATCGGTAACAAGCGCCCGTAAGAATATGAACTGTCGCAACGACGGTTTCATGAGGGTTTTGTCGATTAATTTTTGTTGCTCGACCCCCGTAGTTTGCATGATTACTGCGTTTGATGGACACTTCGCAGTTTTTACCTGAATTCCTTCCATGCTAATCAAGAGCACGTTAAATACACCCACAAAAAAGAAAAACCATGTATAAGTTGAGTCGAGAAGTACTGCATACCTGTAAAATGAGTTTTTAAAATCAAGTAATCTAATACGATCATGCTTCAATTGTTACATTACAAACGATACCGACACACAACACCCTTGATAACGTCGAGACACGACGTTAATAAGTTGACAGGAACACTTTAGTTTACAGTTACCAAACGGGCAGATATTAAAGCGATGACGGTCGGCATTGCAAGAGAGTCTTCGGACTATCTAAGATTGCAGGTGATTGTATCACGGCGTGCTTAATATTTTCAGCTTTACTTGCAATCGATAAAGTCCCGAAATCGAATACACCGATCACCGATAGACGATTTTTATATTGTTTCCCGAATGTATTTTTTTTTCCAGTGGGATTATTCGAATTCAGGTACTGATTATGACGAAAAAACATCGGCCTAGAACGTAACTACCAAAGCCTGTCCCGATATCGATAACGCTCTTTGTTCGCCGGCTAAATGTTTCGATATTTTTTGAATGATAAATACAATTGCTCGGGTCAAATTCCTTCCCCTCGCTGCCCACTCCACGCCGATTACCGAAAAACGGGTTTTTTAAACTGTTTCTCGAATATACTTTTTTACAGTAAGTTTATTCGCATTCAGGTACTGGTTATGACGAAAAAAAATCGGCGTAGAAGCTGACCATTATTTTAGCCACGAACTAATCAGAACGTATTATACTCAACATCATAACAAAAATCCTCTTTAAATAATATTAATGATATTGAGTAGTTATATGGTTTAAGCAATCTCACTCAATGGCATGGTTGTGTTTTTCGATGCACCAGGCCAGATATTCAACCACCGTGGCTGGTTTTTCCAACTCATTCGAGACATTTCTTGATTCTGCTGATACTTGATGTCTCTCGAGTCGATGTAATTTATGTCTGGGAATGTTATTTGACGAATTGTAGTGCAATGAAACCTCAGAACGGACTTAGGCCCGGATCCACATGCACATGCTAACGTCGTGAGGTCAATGCTAATAGCATAGCTAAAGTGACGTTAGCAAGTGATCTAGGTCCAGGTCCTGGTACGGTATCAGGCAATTGCTGAATAGTTTCACGCCTTAGTCATAGGAGAAGCCTTTCGCCGTAATCAGAATTCAAAACAAGATTGAATAATTTTGAGGATTTAGGCTATTTCGCCTCGTTAATATGCATTCAGAATGTTTCACTCACCTCAAAATGGCAAATAATCCACAGCTGTGTTGAACGTAAACCGCAATCATAGAGTCGCATGCTATTCCCGTGAGGAATCCCATAATGACGCACACGTAGCAATGCACGATAACGTAAAAGTAATTTTTTTGGACATCAATAAAGTGATAGTCAACGGCCACTGGAACCTGCCCGGGCTCAGTACCGTTCTTCAACAAAACATCGATGATCTTTGGTATAACCGGCACGGTTAAAACGATTATGCAAGTAGTAATCAAGAGGACTGTGTACAACGTCAATAAATTTATTTAGTAATTATTTACTATTGATCTTTTAACAACCATGCCGTGCCTAACCTGCGTAGATTTTGGTCAAGTTTCTTCCCTTCTCGGCGTATTCGTGAAGAATATTGATATCACGATCTCGATTCCAAACTTTCCAATCCATGCGTATACGATTCAGCAACTCCAACATCTGATTAAATTAAACACCTCTATTATTTATTAATAAATATCCCTTCACCTTCCCACGGTGTTGGCGAGTCATTGCACAAGCGTGTTAACGAGTTTTCACATCCTCAGCGTTATCTTACAAAAAACATTTTAAAAAATACTGTGTAGTTTATGACATCAAATTCCCACGCGTAAAAATGTCTCATAGAGCGCGCCAGGATAATATATATAAGTGTGGCCGCATTTGGTAATGTACGGCCACGGTGTGTGTTTTGCTGCACTGTGCCGTCACACTTCCGGTACACTGTGGAGCCCGGTGGAGCCCGTGAAACCGTGATGGAACAGTGCAGTAATACGCACACTGTGCAGTTTCATTATCATCAGTTGCGGATGACGTACGTGTCTACATTGTGCCAGCGCGGCGTACGCATTGGACTGCCACCGTTTATTCGACGTGCCATCACCTTTCTGTCGGGGATTGAGCTATACGCAGATTAAGAAATATTGTCGTTACGTCTCAGCAAGCCATGCAAAAAAACCCTATTATTTTCATTCGACTATTGTCCCCTTCTTGACCCTCTTTTTTTCAGAAAGCAGTGACGGCAGTACCAAGATCATTTTCATTGATAATATGGAGAGATATGCAAATAAATATACATATGGATCTTTATATATTTATTTTATTACACTTGTACACCAACCTTACGGGAGTTGAATACGATCATAAAAAGTCTGCTGAAGAATTTTCCTTCCTCTATGAGTGATACACCACATTCCATAATAAAGGCCCGATTGTTAAGATTTTTCATGATAATTATTACTTGTGGTACTGTTACACTGACGGTGAGAAATAGTATAACGAAAAGACTGATAACGCGAACACGTATACTTTGATATGGCCACATTCCGAGCAATTTCAGTAAAATTTTATTAATTCTATAATAGCGGTGTTGAAAAAAGTCCATTGCTCCTGAAACGTCGATTGTCGACTACGTTAGAGACAGTGTTAATGTTTTTTTCCTATGAAGATCGATACCCCAAGAGCTTCATTCCCCGCTCATTGTATTGTTTCTTTCTAGATATTTATTATGTTTAATTATATACAGTCAATACTTTGACGGACGTTTCAAATGTACTTTCTGAAGTTGATGTTGAGCGACAGTGAATTCCGAGTGCAGCGCGCTCCGACGTTCGTCGTTGTTCCCCTCTTTACTTCGACGACTCCAGATTGGAAATACAATTTCTTTTTTCACCCTTGTTGCTTAAAACGCTAGGGGTAAATTTTGCCTGTGTTGAACTGTTTGTTTTTTTTATTATTTCCATGCATGATTATATAGACGGTCCATTCGGTGACGGACGTGCAAATTACCTATCCACGACGTTGTCGTTGAGTGACACAGAGTCGAGGGGTTGGAGCTGGTTGAAGAGCTCTCCGCACTCTGTACGGTCCGCTACCTACAGTCAACGTGTCAATAGTACGAAGAACGCACGGAACATTGTGAGTAGAACAGGAATCCTGAGAATACACGGCTACATTGAAAAAAATAATGGTGGTTTATTTATTCGACAGATTTTACCTTTTCCAAAAACTGTTTTTCCGACAAATGTATTGACAAAGTTCTAAGTTTTAGATGTTGACAGCAAAGAGAAATCGGTTGAGAAAATCATTCAACAAACCCCAACACATTCATGGCTTGGTTAATTATAGCGTCTATGAGTTGTGCAGATCTCAGGATGCTATCGAATAGAACTGGGAGATCGTTCATCGGCATAATCGTATTTTTCGACACCGTCCTGTCGTTTACTCCGCTTACCGTTTATGCCACTCTCATCAAAACCGATGACCCTTCTGTCATGTTCTGCTTCCTATCTTCTGCGGAACCCGATGTCGCACGGCCTTTCTACTAAACAGAAAAATGAGTTCATTTACCTCAGTCCAACACAATGTAGGGAACTAGAATCAATACAATGATATCATTGACATCATTGACTTCTGTTCCCACGATCCCTGGTTCACGGGGATTAATCATATTGGAAGATAAATAATAACGTGGTACATTAGCTGTTAAACCAACTGGCGGTTTCGCATTCTTCTGCAAAGTCGGTTGCGAGTATCACGTCCACGTGGTCAATAAATGAGTTGTTGCGTGTGTATATCACATTGTTTGATAATTCAAAAGGATCAAGGTTATTGACGAATTATTATCTTTAATTCAGTTTCAGGTTAAATCTGAGTAACATTGTTCCATGCATGCGTAACTTTTTCGAAATCCTCATAAGCTACACTAAAGTGAGTTCTTCTAAAAATCATCACTACAGAATTATGTTCTTTTTTCATTCCTCATCTACCAATTTAGTAAATCATTAACACATGTTAGTTGCCCAAAGTCGGCTAGATGTTCTGCCACCGAAACATCACCGATAATGGTATAGCGCGGGTTGTATGACTTCTGGAGGGAGCACCATTACACGGAGCGCAGAAGCGTATAGTACGACAATGATGTCTTCAATAGCTAAAGTGTGAAAATTACTAATTAGTTTCATTGGCCAACTATATTCAACGGACAGTAAGTCTAGAAATGAATGATTGTGTTTACTACTACAAAAGTTTCCACCGACATGGAAGTTAACTTTCCAACTGTAAGCTTGCAGGGTATATTGCAACGCAACATTATCATTATTAAGTGTTTTTGAGCTTTTAACGGTAACGTATACCATTGTCCCTGGAGTCTACGCAAAAAAGCCAATATTTATTTTTTCGATCACTTTTATCACATTTTAAAGGATAGCTTTTTACTTACATATAATCGCGAATACTAATACTGTGATCGATTAGAAGTTGGCCCATGTAGCTCACGATATAGACAATCCCCATAATTCCGATAATACAGAATGTAAATTTTATCGTAATTTCCGGTTCGTTTGTTCTTTCAATAATCTAAATATTGATTCAGATATATAATCAGTCATTTGAAAAACTCTATCGCATCGAGGCGCTGTCAAAGCGGCTATAAAACTACCTAGGCATTATGTTACAAAAATTGACTGCGGAAATGACTGCAAAACCACCGGGGATTCCTGACATGTCACGCTGAAACAATCGGTTGCAATTGTCCGCGAAAATCCAATCCGCCGTGACGGCGGTTTCACGGTAATTTGTCGATTAATTTTTGTCACTTAACCACCGTGGTTGTCATGATCACTACTTTTGATAGGGAATTCGCAATATTTACCTGAACTCCTTCAATGCTAATCAGAAGTACGTTGAACGCACCCATCAAAAAGAAAAACCATGTGTAAGTTGAGTCTAGAAGTTCTGCATACCTGCAAAATCAGTTTTTCAAAACGAGTAATTTTTTACGATTATGCTATATTCGTTACATCGTACACAATACCGAAACACGACACCATTGACAACGTCGACACACTACAACGTTAATGCGTTGGCGGAAACAGTTTAGTTTACAGTTGCCGCCCTATCGCATCGAAACTCTGTCAAAATGTCTGCTAAACTATCTGGTGTTGACGGGACAAAAATTAACAGTCGGCATCACTGCAAAACCACCGTGCGTAAAAAGTATCGGTATGATAGTTTTTCTCACGAACCACCACCAAAACCACCGCCAACGGTTAATCTCTGAAAATTGACCCAGTGTCGAAACGACCACAAAACCACCGTGGTTTTATACCATGTCACCGCCGAAACCACTGCTAAACAACCGTCGGCAAAAGTCCAAACTATCGTGACGGTGGTTCCGTAGTAGTTTGGCCGGTACTGTTTTGACCCGTGACCACTGTCGTTTTACGGCGATTCCACCGTGCTTTTCATGGTGACTGGATCAGATAAGGCTAACGAATAGACATCGAAGTGAGATCGATTGGCATTGCGAGAGAATCTTCATACTATCTAAGATTGCAGGTGATTAGCTTTGATTATAGTTGATAAAGTCCGTCCGCCAATCGAAGATGCTCTTTGTTCACCTGCTCAAGCTTTGCAATTTTCCGAATAATAAATACAATTGCTTGGCAGCGAATGAATTTCACCCTCCTCCCCACCCAACACCGCAAGACGATATTTTTATTATCTTCCGATTGTATTTTTTTTTACTTGTGGGTTGGTTCGTATTCACATACCGTTATCGTCGAAATATTTCCACACAAAACATGATCAGAAGTTTAATTTCAATCTAGTCAGAACGTATCATACGCAACAACATAACAAAAATTCCATTTTATTAATATTAATATCTTTGAGTAGATATATGGTTTAAGCAATCTCACTCAATAGCATAATTGTGCTTGTTGATACACCAGGCCAGATACTCAACGACCATGGCTGGTTTTTCCAACCCATGCGAGACATTTCCTGATTCTCCTGATACTTGATTTCGGTCGAGTCGCTCTAATTTATGTCTAGGGAATGTTATTTGACACATTGTAATGCAATAAAAATTCAGCATCGGCCTAAGCCCGGATCCACATCACATGCTAACGTCATGGTGCCAATTCTAATAGCATAAGTACGCACCGACGTACGGAAGCCCGCACTCACGTTTCCGTGTCATGTGAATCCGGGGCCCGGTACGGCGTCAGACGATTCCTCAATAGTGTCACGTCTTAGTCATCGGGGAAGCCCTTCGCCGTACTCGGAACTTAACATAAGATTGAAGCATTCCGACAATATCGGCGATTTCTTTTCATTAAGCCGCTTTCAGGATGTTTGACTCACCTCAAAATCGCAAATAATCCACAACTGTGCTGTACGTAAACCACGAACAAACAGTCGAACGCTATTGCCGTGAGGAATCCCATAATTCCGCACACGTACCAATGTACAATGATGTAAAAGTAATTTTTCTGCATATCAATAAAGTAATAGTCGACGGGTACTGGAAACTGACCGGGCTCGGTACCGTTATTCAACAAAACATCGATGATCTTTGGTATAACCGGTACGGTTAAGAAGATAATGCAAGTAGTAATCAAGAAGACTGTATAGAACGTCGATAAGCTTATTTAGAAACTATTTACTGTTTATTTCTTAACTACTATGCCGTGTCTAACCTGCGTAGAATTTAGTCAACTTTCTTCCCTTTTCGGCGTATTTATGAAGAATATCGATATCACAATCCCGATTCCAAACTTCCCAATCCGAGCATATACGATTTAGTAACGTCAACATCTGAATTAATCAAACGCCTCTATCATTTATCAAAAAATATTGATTCACCCGCTCATGGTATTTGCGAATAATGCGATTTAAAACATCCGTTTTCGGATAAACCAAACGTTTTCTTTAAAAAAAAATTAACCAAAAACGCCTTGATTCATAAAAAAATAAATGCATTTATCTAGCCAACTCTTTCAAAACTATGAGAAGAGAACTGTATTGAACTTAATGTAGATTAAAAAATATTATTTCGCAAACCATAGAAAATGCCTATCATTGTCTGCCGACTATCGTCCCCTTATAGACCCCATATTTTCAGATGGCAGTGACAGCGATATTAAGATTATTTACTTTGATAGTATGAAGAGATATGCAAATGTATATACATATAGATCTTTATTTATTTACACATAAACACCAACCTTACGGGAGTTGAACGCAAAAATAAAAAGTCTACTGAAGAATTCGCCTTCCGAAATGAGTGGTACGGCACATTCCATAATAAAGTCTCGATCATCAAGATTTTTCATGATAATTATTACTTGAGGTACCATTGCACTGACGACAAAAGATAGTATGACAAATACACTGATGATACGTACACGTATACTTTGATACGGCCACAATCCGAGCAATTTCAGTAAAATTTTATTAATCCTATAATAGCGGTGTTGAAAGAAGTCCATCGTTCCTCGAACTTCGAATGTCGACTACATTAAAGATAGTGTTAATGTTTTTCCCCATGAAGATCGATACCCCAGGGGCTTCAATGTCCGCGCAATGACATCAATTCAAGACATTTATTATGTATAATTACATACCGTCCATATTTTGATGGACGTTTCAATTGCACTTCCACAAGTTGATGTTGAGTGACAGTGAATCGCGAGTGCAGAGCTCTCCGACCCTCGTTCTTGATCGCCTTTTTACTTCGACGACTGCGTTGGAAATACAATTTCTGTTTTCCCCCTTGTTGCTTAGGACGCCAGATGTACATTTTCACGCTTTGATCTATTTATTTTTCATTATTTCCATGCATAATTACATAGACTGTCCTTCCCGTGACGGACGTTTAACTTACCGACCCACACTTAGTCATTGAGTATCACGGAGTCAAGGGATTGGAACGGGTTCGAGAGGACCCCGCACTATGCACGGTCTGCTACCTATAGTCAAGATGTTAACAGTACGAAGGATGTACAAAACATTGTGAGTGGAACAAGAATCTTGTCAACACGGGGCCACAATTTTAAAAGTTGCAAACGCGGAACCCGATATCGCAGGCCCTTCCTACAGAACAGAAAAATAATTACATTTACCTCAGTCCTACATAATGTAGGGAACTCAAATCAACATAATAACATCATTGACTTCTGTCCCTACGGTAACTGGATCACAGAGATTAATCATGTTGAAAGATACATAACAATGTGGTACATTAGCTGTTACACGAACCGACGGTTTCGCATACTTCTGAAAAGTCGACTGCGGGTATCACGCACACGTGCTCAATAAATGAGTTGTTGCGTGTACATCACATTGTTTAATAATTCAAAGAATCAAGGTTATTGACGAATTATTATCTTTAATTGAGTTTCATACAAATTCTGAGTAAAATCGGTTCATACACGCGTAGCCTTTTTTAAATCCTCATAAACTACACTAACGTGAGTTCTCCTAAAAATCATCACTACAGAATTATGTTCTTTCTTCATTGCTCATCTACCAATTTTGTAGATCATTGACACATGCTAGTTGCGCAAAGTAGTCCCAATGTACTGTCGCCGAAACATCACCGATAATAATATAGCGTGGGTTGTGTGATTTCTGGAGGGAGTACCATTACATGGAGCGCAAAAGCGTAAAGTACGACAATGATGTCTTCAATAGCTGAAGTGTGAAAATTACTGATTAGTTTCATTGATCGATAATGTTTAACGGGCAGAAAGTTTTGGAAAAAATTATCGTGTTTACTACTACAAAAGTTTCCACCGACATGAAAGTCAATTTTCCAGCTGTCAGCTTGCACGGTATATTGCAACGCATCATTATCATTATTAAGTGTTTTTGAGCCTTTACCGGTAGCGTATACCATTTCCCTTGGAGTCTACGCAAAAAACCTAATAGTTATTTTTTGGATCACGTTTTGCAGGCGTTAAATGACGTTTTTTACTCACACATAATTGCGAATACTAATACTGTGGTCGATTAGAAGTTGCCCCATGTAGCTCCCGATATAGACATTCCCCATTGCTCCGATAATACAGAATATAAATTTTATCGTTACTTCCGGTTCATTTGTTCTTTCAATAATCTGAATATTGATTTAGATAAAAAGATTCTAATCGGACTCAGATTTTTTCTTGCTAACTCAGCAATATAACTAATCATTTGAAAAACAATACATCTCTATCGCATCGAGCCGCTGTCAAAACGGCCATAAAACCACCGGGCGGTTAAGTTACAACAATTGACTGTTGAAGTAACTGCAAAACCACCATGGATACCTGATCTATCACGCCTAAAATAATCAGTCATAACTGTCAGCGAAAATCCAAACTGCCGTGACGCCGGTTTCATGATGGTTTTGTCGAGTAATTTTCGCAACTTAACCACCGCGGTTTTTATGATCACTGCATTTTATAGGGAATTCGCATTATTTACCTGAACTCCTTCCATGCTAATTAGAAGCACGATAAAAGCACCCATCAAGAAGAAAAACCATGTGTAAGTTGAGTCCAGAAGTTCTGCATACCTGCAAAATAAGTATTTCAAAACGAGTATTTATATACGATTTTGCTGTATTCGTTACATTACACACGATACCGAAACACGACAACATCGACAACGTCGACACACCACGACGTTAATGAGTTGGCGGAAACAGTTTGGTTTACAGTTGCTGCCCTATCGCATCAAAACGCTGCCAAAATGTCTGTCAAACTATCTAGTGTTTACAGGACAAGAATTAACCGTCGAAATTACTGCAAAACCACCGTTCGCAAATAGTATTGCCATGGTAGTTTTCTCATGAACCACCACCGAAACTTTTGCCGACAGTTAATCGCTGAAAACTAAACCACCCTCGAAACGACCACAAAACCACCGTGGTTACATAACATGTCACCGCCGAAAGTACAGCTAAACAACCGTCTGCAAAAGACCAAATTGTCGTGACGGTAGTTTCGTGCTAGGTTAGCCGGTGGATGTTCGTCACTTGATCACCGTCGTTTCACGGTGATTCCACCGAGGCTCTCATGGTGACTGGATTCAATAAATCTGACGGGCAGATATCGAAGTGAGATCGATAGGCATTGCAAGGAAATGTTCAGATTATCCAAGATTGCAGCTGATTGGCACATCGTATCACGGCGTGCTTAATATATTCAGCCCTGATTGCAACTGATAAAATCTGTTCCGAAATCGAATACTCTCTTTGTTCACTGACTACTGATATCTCATATTATGAATAATACAAACAATTGCTTGGCTCAAACTGTTTTCGCTCCCCTCCCCACTCAACGCCGGTCACCGAAAGACCATATGCTTACGGATTCCCGGTTGCATTATTTTTGTTCGTGGATTTATTCGGATTCACGTACCAATGTTGACGAAAAAATTCGGCATAAATGACCATATGCTAAGTTTCGAACTAATCACGAATAAAGTCAAATAGAGTAGAGTACTCGACCTGATAACAAAAATCCTATCTAATCAATATTAATATCTTTTACATATATGGTTTAAACAATCTCACTTGATGGCACAATTGTGGTTGTCGACGCACCAGGCCAGATATTCAATCACCATTGCTGGTTTTTTCAACCGACGCGAGGCATTTTCCGATTCTGCTGATACTTGATTTAGCTCGAGTCGCAGTAATTTATGTCTGGGAAATGTTATTTAACACATTATAATGCAATGAAACCTGAGAATGGACCTAGGCCCGGACCCACATAAGATGCTAATGTCATGATGCCAATGCATAAGTACGCACGGTATGTATGGAAGGACGTACGAACGTTCGCATGTGATGTGGACCCGGGCCCTGATACGGCATCAGACAATTCCTCAATAATGTCACGTCTTATTCATAGGCGAAGCCTTTCGCCATACTCGAAATTCAAGACGGCATTAAAACATTTCGAACATTTAGGCGATTTCCCTTCGTTACGACGTATTCAGTTTACTTAACTCACCTCAAAATCGCGAATAATCCACAGCTGTGTTGTACGTAAACTACGAATATACAGTCGAACGCTATTGCCGTGAGGAATCCCATAATTACGCACACGTACCAATGTACAATGATGTAAAAGTAATTTTTCTGTATATCAATAAAGTAATAGTCGACGGGTACTGGAAACTGACCGGGCTCGGTACCGTTCTTTAACAAAACATCGATGATCTTCGGTATAACCGGTACGGTTAAGAAGATAATGCAAGTAGTAATCAAGAAGACTGTATACAACGTCAATAAACTTATTTAGACAATATTAACTGTTGAACTGTTAACTACGATGCCGTGCCTAACCTGCGTAGAATTTAGTCAATTTTCTTCCCTTTTCGGCGTATTTATGAAGAATATCGATATCACAATCCCGATTCCAAACTTCCCAATCCGAGCGTATACGATTTAGTAACTTCAACATCTAAATGAATCAAACGCCCCTATCATTAATAAAAAAATATTGATTCACCATCTCATGGTATTTGCGAGTGATTCCATTAAAAAAATCCCAACCATTCTCTTACAAAAAAAATAAACCAAATACGCTTTGATCAATAGAAAACGGATGCATTTAGCCGGTGAACTCTTTCAAAACTATGAGAAGAGTACTGTACAGATTATGACATTAAATTCCCAGATAGAAAAACGTCCAGTCAAGCTAGCCGACACGATACAAATAAGTGTAGCCGGATATGGTAATGTACCGGCAAGATGTATGTACTGCTACACTGTGCCGCCACGGTTCCAATGTACTGAAGCGTCCGGCGAAGCCTCATACGTGGAACCGTGACGGAACAGTGCAGAAATAGGCATGCCGTGCCGCATTGGAACACCACTGTTTTATCGCCATGCTATTTTTCTTTCTGGGATTGAATTTAAAAATCCTATAATTGCCCTCCGACGATTGTCCCCTTATTGACCTCCTTTTTTAAGATGGCAGTGACAGCAGTATTAAGAATATTTGCTTTGATAATATGAAGAGATATGCAAATGAATATACCTACAGATCTTTATTTATTTACACATGTACACCAACCTTACGGGAGTTGAATGCAAAAATAAAAAGTCTACCAAAGAATTCGCCTTCCGTAATGAGTGGTACGGCGCATTCCATAATAAAGTCCCGATCGTCAAGATTTTTCATGATAATTATTACTTGAGGCACCATTGCACTGACGACGAAAAATAGTCTAACAAATACACTAATGACACGTACACGTATACTTTGATACGGCCACATTCCGAGCCATTTCAGTAAAATTTTATTAATCCTATAATAGCGGTGTTGAAAAAAGTCCATCGTTCCTCGAACTTCGAATGTCGACTACGTTGAAGATAGTGTTAATGTTTTTACCCGATGAAGATCGATACTCCAGGAGCTTCATTGCCAGCGCAATGTATTGTTTCTTTCAACACATTTATTATGTGTAATTATATACCTTCCATACTTTGATGGACGTTTCAATTGCACTTCCACAAGTTGATGTTGAGTGACAGTGGATCGCGAGTGCAGAGCCCTTCGACCCTCGTTCTTATTCGCCTCTGTACTTCGACGACTACAATGGAAATACAGTTTCTCCTTTCCCTCTTGTTCCTTAGAACGCCGGCGGTACATTTTTCACGCCTTGATCTATTTATTTTTCATTATTTCCATGCATAATTACATAGACAGTCCTTCCCGTGACGGACGTTGAAATTACCGACCCACACTTAGTCATTGAGCATCACGGAGTCAAGGGTTTGGATCTGGTTGGAAAGGTCTACGCAATCTGAACAGTCTGCTACCTATAGTCAAGATGTCAATAGTACGAGGGACGTACAAAACATTGTGAGTAGATCAAGAGTCTTGTGAACACGCGGCCACAATTTTGAATGTTATATGTATTTATTTCTCAAGGGAAGTCGCCTTGTTCGAAAATGTATGTTACAATGAATGTATTGACAAAGAGTTCATACCTTATACGCTTAGGTTATTGATTCAACAAAATATTGATAATTACCACTAACAATCATACATAAAACGATACAATTTAAAAATATACATTCAATTGCACGTTGAAATAATTCCTTTGTTTTGTTTTTTCACTCAGATCCATTCATAAGTTGACCCAATTCCCTCTCTCCTGCCCAAAATCTATTAATTGGAACCTCCCCTAAATTTGACTCCGTATTTATATTCCCCAGTCCAGATAATCTTAGTCAGATTGAGTTTGATCTGCCTCGGGACATTTAATGACATTAGTGCTAATAGTAGCGCACAGTTTATAAATCCATTAAAAATATTTAACATGTATAAAATTTCATTATAATTCCTCGCTGTCGCTAATGTTAATGGATTCGTTTATCTCGCTGCATCGAAATAGTAGTGATTGTCATAAGCAATGATATTGCCGAATCGATGAACTATATGACGCAAGAACTTATGTGGACCCTTTTTGTAGACGTTTTGAGTGGATTTGGCACTCAGCGACTATATTACCGAGGCATAGGATGAGTTAGATCTAACAAGCGACAAGTTCTAAGTTCTACAGCAAACACAGCAAACAGCAAACAGCGAACAGAAATCGGTTGAGAGAATCTTCCGACAAACCCCAACACGCTCATTGCTTGGTTAATTATAGCATCTACAGGTTATACAGATTTCAGGCTTCTACAGGGAACTAGAATCAATATAATGACATCATTGACTTCTGTCCCTACGGATCACAGCGATTAATCATGTTGAAAAATACATAACAACGTGATACATTAGCTGTTACACGAACTGGCGGTTTCGCATATTTCTGAAAAGTCGACTGCGAGTATCACGTCCACGTGCTCAATAAATGAGTTGTTGAGTGTGCATCACATTGTTTAATAATTCATAGGATCAAGGTTATTGACAAATTACTAACTTTAATTGAATTTCATATAAATTCTGAGTAACATCAGTCCATACAGGCGTAGCTTTTTTGAATCCTCATGTACTAAAGTAAAGTGAGTTTTTCTGAAAATCATCACTACAGAATTCTGTTCTTTCGTCATTAATCGTCTACCAATTTTGTGGGTCATTGATACATGTTAGTTGCGCAAAGTCGGCTTGATGTACTGTCACTGATACATCACGGATAATGATATATTGCGGCTTGCGCGACTTCCGGAGCAAGCGCCATCATACGGAGCGTAAAAGCGTGAAGTACGACAATGATGTCTTCAAGAGCTGGAGTGTGAAAATTACCAATTAGTTTCATTAGTTAACGATATTTAACAGACAGTAAGTTTTGAGAAGAATGATTGTGTTTACTGCTACAAAAGTTTCCACCGACATAAAAGTTAATTTCCCAGCTGTAAGCTTGCAGGGTATATTTGAACGCATCATTATCATTACTAAGTGTTTTCGAGCTTTTAACGGTAGCGTATACCATTTCCCATGGAATCTACACAAAAAAGTCGATATTTTTTTTGGATCACATTTTTGAGACATTTAAAGACAGATTTTTACTCACATATAATTGCCAATACTAATACTGTGATCGATTAGAAGTTGGCCCATGTAGCTCCCGATATAGACATTCCCCATAGCTCCGATAATGGAGAATATAAACTTTATCGTTGTTTCTCGTTCGTTTGTTCTTTCAATAATCTAAATATTGATTCAGATAAAAAGATTCTAATCGGATTTAGATTTTTTCTTGCTAACTCGGACATATAATCGGCCATTTGAACAAGCAATACAACTCTATCGCATCGAGCAACTATCAAAACGGCTATAAAACCATCTGACGGTTAAGTTACATAAATTGACTGTCGGAATAACTGCAAAACCACCGTGGATTCCTGACGTATCACGACTGAGACAATCCATAACAATTGTCCCCGAAAATACAAAGTGACATGACAGCGGTTTTATGGTGGTTTTGTCGATAAATTTTTGTCACTTACCCACCGTGGTTTTCATGATCACTAAATTCAATAGTGAATTCGCATTATTTACCTGAACGCCTTCCACGCTAATCAGAAGCACGATAAACGCACCCATCGTAAAGAAAAACCATGTGTAAGTTGAGTCCAGAAGTTCTGCATACCTGCAAAATAAGTATTTAAAACGAGTAATTTTATACGACTATGCCATAATCGTTACAACACACACGATATCGAAACACGACATCATCGACAACGTCGATACACCACGACGTTAATGAGTTGATGGAAACAGTTTGCATTAACAGTTACCGGCCTGTCGCATCGAAACACTGTCAAACTACCTGGTGTTCACGGGACAACAATTAAACGTCGAAACCACTGTAGAACCACTGTAGAACCACTGTGCGCAAAAAAAAGTCAGTAAGGTACTTTCGTCATGGACTATCACCAAACCCACCGCCCAAGCCTGCCTTCTGAAAAATCACCGACGAAACGACCACAAAACCACGGTCGTTTTCTAACAGGTCACCGCCGAAACCAGCGCTAAACAACTGTTCGCGAAAGTCCAAATTGTCGTGACGGTGGATTCGTGATAGTTTTGCCAGTGAATTATTGTCACTTGACCACTGTCGTTTTAGGGTGGTTCCATTGTGATTTTCATGGTGACTGAATTTAAAAGGCGAATGGGCAGATATCGAAGCGAGATCGATTGGCATTGCAAGAGAATCTTCATACTACCTAAGATTGCAGGTGATTGATAAATCGTATCACGGCGTGCTTAATATGTCCAGCTTTGATTATAATTGATAAAGTCCGTCCGACAATCGAATATGCTCTTTGTTCACCTGCTCAAGCTTTGCAATATTCCGAATAATAAATGCAATTGCTTGGCAGCAAATTACTTTCGACCTCCTCCTCACCCAACACCGCAAGACGATATTTTTATTATCTTCAGATTGTATTTTTTTTACTTGTAGATTGGTTCGTATTCACGTACCGATTTCGACGAAATATTTCCACACAGGACATGATCACAAGTTTAGTTTCAATCTAATCAGAACGTATCATACGCAACCACATAACAAAAATTCTATCTTATTAATATTAATATCTTTGAGTAGATATATGGTTTAAGCAATCTCACTCAATAGCATAATTGTGGTTGTTGATGCACCAGGCCAGATACTCAACCACCATGGCTGGTTTTTTTAACTGGCACGAGGCATTTCCCGATTCTGCTGATACTTGGTTAAGCTCGAGTCGCAGTAATTTATGTCTAGGGAATGTTATTTGACAAATTGTAATGCAATAAAACTTCAGATTCGGCCTAAGCCCGGATCCACATCACATGCTAACGTCGTGGTGCCAATGCTAATAGCATAAGTACGCACTGACCTGACGAAGCCCGTACGCACGTTTTCGTGTCATGTGAATCCGGGCCCCGGTACGGCGTCAGACGATTCCTCAATAGTGTCACGTCTTAGGCATCGGGGAAGCCCTTCGTCGTACTGAGAATTTGAGATAAGATTGAAGCATTCCGACAATACCGGCGATTTCGTTTCGTTAAGATGCTTTCAGGATGTTTGACTCACCTCAAAATCGCAAATAATCCACAACTGTGTTGTACGTAAACCACGAACAAACAGTCGAATGCTATTGCCGTGAGGAATACCATAACCGTGCCCACGTACCAATGTACAATAACGTAAAAGTAATTTTTCTGCATATCAATAAAGTAATAGTCGACGGGTACTGGAAACTGACCGGGCTCGGTACCGTTCTTCAACAAAACATCGATGATCTTTGGTATAACCGGTACGGTTAAGAAGATAATGCAAGTAGTCATCAAGAAGACTGTATACAACGTCAATAAACTTATTTAGACAATATTTACGGTTGATCTCTTAACTACTATGCCGTGCCTAACCTGCGTAGAATTTAGTCAACTTTCTTCCCTTTTCGGCGTATTGATGAAGAATATCGATATCACAATCCTGATTCCAAACTTCCCAATCCGAGGGTATACGATTTAGTAACTTCAACATCTAAATTAATCAAACGCCTCTATCATTTATCAAAAAATATTGATTCACCCTCTCATGGTATTTGCGACTAATGCCATTTTAAACATCCCAAACGTTCTCTTCAAAAAAATTAACCAAAAACGCCTCGATTAATAAAAAAATAAATGCATTTATCTGGCCAACTTTTTCAAAACTATGAGAAGAGAACTCTATAGTTTATGAGATTAAATTCCCAGATAGAAAAACATCCCGTCGAGCTAGCCGGCCCGATACAAAAAAGTGTGGCCGGATATGGTAATGTAACGGCAAGGTATGTGTAATGCTGCACTGGGCCGCCACGGTTCCAATGTACTGTGGCGTCCGGTGAAGCCTCATACGTAGAACCGTGACGAGACTGTGCAGGAATAGGTACACCGTGCCGACAGCGGTATTAAGATGATTTACTTTGATAGTTTCAAGAGATATGCAAATGTATATACATCTAGATCTTTATTTATTTACACATATACACCAACCTTACGGGAGTTGACCGCAAAAATAAAAAGTCTACCGAAGAATTCACCTTCCGTAATGAGTGGTACGGCACATTCCATAATAAAGTCTCGATCATCAAGATTTTTCATGATAATTATTACTTGAGGTACCATTCCACTGACGACAAAAGCTAGTATGACAAATACACTAATGACACGTACACGTATACTTTGATACGGCCACATTCCGAGCAATTTCAGTAAAATTTTATTAATCCTATAATAGCGGTGTTGAAAAAAGTCCATCGTTCCTCGAACTTCGAATGTCGACTACGTTGAAGATAGTGTTAATGTTTTTCTCGATGAAGATCGATACCCCAGGAGTTTCATTGCCGGCGCAATGTATTGTTTCTTTCTACACATTTATTGAGTGTAATTATATACCTTCCATACTTTGATGGACGTTTCAATTGCACTTCCACAAGTTGATGTTGAGTGACAGTGAATCGCGAGTGCAGAGCCCTTCGACCCTCGTTCCTTAGAACGCCGGCGGAACATTTTTCACGCCTTGATCTATTTATTTTTCATTATTTCCATGCATAATTACATAGACAGTCCTTCGCGTGACGGACGTTGAAATTACCGACCCACACTTAGTCATTAAGCATCACGGAGTCAAAGGTTTGGATCCGGTTAGAAAGGTCTACGCAATCTGAACAGTCCGCTACCTGTAGTCAAGATGTCAACAGTACGAAGGACGTACAAAACATTGTGAGTAGAGCAAGAGTCTTGTGAACACACGGCCACAATTTTGAATGTTATTTGTATTTATTTCTCAAACGGACTTCGCCTTGTTCGAAAATGTATGTTACAAAGAATGTATTGACAAAGAGTTCATACCTTCTACGCTTAGGCTATTGATTCAACAAAATCTTGATAATTACCACTAACAATCATATATGAAACGATACAATTTAAAAATATACATTCAATTGCACGTTGAAATAATTCCTTTGTTTTGTCTTTCCACTCAGATCCATTCATAAGTTGACCCAATTCCCTCTCTCCTGCCTAAAATCTACTAATTGGAACCTCCCGTAAATTTGACTCGGTGTTTATATTCCCCAGTCCAGATAATCTTAGTCAGATTGAGTTTGATCTGCCTCGGGACATTTAATGACATTAGTGCTAATAGTGGCGCACAGTTCATAAATCCATTAAAAATATTTAACATGTTTGAAATTTCATTATACTTCCTCGCTGTCGCTAATGTTAATGAATTCGTCAATTTCGCTGCATCGAAATAGTAGTGATTGTCATAAGCAATGATATTGCCGAATCGATGAACGATATGGCGCAAGAACTTACGTGGACCCCTTTTGTAGACGTTTTGAGTGGATTTGGCACTCAGCTACCATATTACCGAGGCATAGGATGAGTTAGATCTGACAAGCGACAAGCGACAAGTTCTAAGTTCTAAGTTCTAAGTGTTGACAGCAAACAGAAATCGGTTGAGAGAATCTTCCGACAAACCCCAACACGTTCATTGCTTGGTTAATTATAGCATCTACAGGTTGTTCAGATTTCAGGCTACTACAGGGAACTAGAATCAATATATTGACATCATTGACTTCTGTCCCTACGGTAGCTGGATTACAGAGATTAATCATGTTGGAAGATACATAACAACGTGATACATTAGCTGTTACACGAACTGGCGGTTTCGCATATTTCTGAAAATTCGACTGCGAGTATCACGTCCACGTGCTCAATAAATGGGTTGTTGAGTGTGCATCACATTGTTTAATGATTCAAAGGATCAAGGTTATTCACAAATTACTAACTTTAATTGAAATTCATATAAATTCTAAGTAACATCAGTCCACACAGGCGTAGCTTTTTTAAATCCTCATGTACTAAAGTAAAGTGAGTTTTTCTGAAAATCATCACTACAGAATTCAGTTCTTTCGTCATGAATCGTCTACCAATTTGGTGGATCATTGATACATGTTAGTTGCGCAAAGTCGGCTTGATGTACTGTCACTGATACATCACCGATAATGATATATTGCTGGTTGCACGACTTCCGGAGGGAGCGCCATCATACGGAGCGTAAAAGCGTGAAGTACGACAATGATGTCTTCAATAGCTGGAGTGTGAAAATTACAAATTAGTTTCATTAGTCAACAATATTTAACAGACAGCAAATTTTGAAAAGAATGATTGTGTTTACTGCTACAAAAGTTTCCACCGACATAAAAGTTAATTTCCCAGCTGTAAGCTTGCAGGGTATATTTGAACGCATCATTATCATCACTAAGAGTTTTCGAGCTTTTAACGGTAGCGTATACCATTTTCCATGGAATCTACACAAAAAAAGTCGATATTTTTTTTTTGGCTCACATTTTTGAGACATTTAATGACAGATTTTTACTCACATATAATTGCCAATACTAATACTGTGATCGATTATAAGGTGGCCCATGTAGCTCCCGATATAGACATTCCCCATAGCTCCGATAATGCAGAATATAAACTTTATCGTTGTCGCTCGTTCGTTTGTTCTTTCAATAATCTAAATATTGATTCAGATAAAAAGATTCTAATTGTATTTATATTTTCCTTGCTAACTCGGAAATATGATCGGCCATTTGAAAAAGCAATACACCTCTATCGCATCGAGCAACTATCAAAACGGCTATAAAACCATCTGACGGTTAAGTTACATAAATTGACTGTCGGAATAACTGCAAAAGCACCGTGGATTCCTGACGTATCACGACTGAGACAATCGGTAACAATTGTCCCCGAAAATACAAAGTGACGTGATAGCGGTTTCATGGTGGTTTTGTCGATAAATTTTTGTCAATTACCCACCGTGGTCCCACGTTTAATGATCACTAAATTCAATAGGGAATTCGCATTATTTACCTGAACTCCGACCATGCTAATCAGAAGCACGATAAACGCACCCGTCGTAAAGAAAAACCATGTGTAAGTTGAGTCCAGAAGTTCTGCATTCCTGCAAAATGAGTATTTAAAACGAGTAATTTTATACGATTATGCTATAAATGTTACAACACACACGATATCGAAACACGTCATCATCGACAACGTCGATACACCACGACGTTAATGAGTTGATAGAAACAGTTTGCATTAACAGTTATCGGCCTATCGCATCGAAACACTGACAGAACGACTGTCAAATTACCTTGTGTTTACGGGACAACAATTAAACGTCGAAACCACTGTAGAACCAGTGTGCGCAAAAAAAGTCAGTATGGTAGTTTCGTCATGGACTATCACCAAACCCACCGCCTAAGCCTGACTTTTGAAAAATCACAGACGAAACGACCACAAAACCACGGTCGTTTTCTAACAAGTCACCGCCGAAACCAGCGCTAAACAACCGTTCGCGAAAGTCCAAAATTTCGTGACGGTGGTTTCGTGATAGTTTTGCCGGTGAATTTTTGTCACTTGACCACTGTCGTTTTAGGGTGGTTCCATTGTGATTTTCATGGTGACTGGATTTGAAAAGGCGAATGGGCAGATATTGAAGCGAGATCGATCGGCATTGCAAAAGAATCTCCATACTATCTAAGATTGCAGGTGATTGATAAATCGTATCACGGCGTGCTTAATATGTCCAGCTTTGATTATAATTGATAAAGTCCGTCCGACAATCGAATATGCTCTTTGTTCACCTGATCAAGCTTTGCAATATTCCGAATAATAAATACAATTGCTTGGCAGCAAATTACTTTCGACCACCTCCCCACCTAACACCGCAAGACGATATTTTTATTATCTTCAGATTGTATTTTTTTTACTTGTAGATTGGTTCGTATTCACGTACCGATTTCGACGAAATATTTCCACACAGGACATGGTCACAAGTTTAGTTTCAATCTAATCAGAACGTATCATACGCAACCACATAACAGAAATTCTATTTTATAAATATTAATATCTTTGAGTAGATATATGGTTTAAGCAATCTCACTCAATAGCATAATTGTGGTTGTTGATGCACCGGGTCAGATACTCAACCACCATGGCTGGTTTTTTAAACTGGCACGAGACATTTCCCGATTCTGCAGATACTTGGTTTAGCTCGAGTCGCAGTAATTTATGTCTAGGGAATGTTATTTGACAAATTGTAATGCAATAAAACTTCAGAATCGGCCTAAGCCCGGATCCACATCACATGCTAACGTCATGGTGCCGAAGCTAATAGCATAAGTACGCACCGACGTGAGGAAGCCCGTACGCACGTTTTCGTGTCATGTGAATCCGGGCCCCGGTACGGCGTCAGACGATTCCTCAATAGTGTCACGTCTTAGTCATCGGGGAAGCCTTTCGCCGTACCGGGAATTTGAGATAAGATTGAAGCATTCAGCAATACCGGCGATTTCTTTTCGTTAAGATGCTTGCAGAATGTTTGACTCACCTCAAAATCGCAAATAATCCACAACTGTGTTGTACGTAAACCACGAACAAACAGTCGAATGCTATTGCCGTGAGGAATACCATAATCGTGCCCACGTACCAATGTACAATAACGTAAAAGTAATTTTGCTGCATATCAATAAAGTAATAGTCGACGGGTACTGGAAACTGACCGGGCTCGGTACCGTTCTTCAACAAAACATCGATGATTTTTGGTATAACCGGTACGGTTAAGAAGATAATGCAAATAGTCATCAAGAAGGCTGTATACAACGTCAATAAACTTATTTAGACAATATTTACGGTTGATCTCGTAACTTCTATGCCGTGCCAAACCTGCGTAGAATTTAGTCAACTTTCTTCCCTTTTCGGCGTATTGATGAAGAATATCGATATCACAATCCTGATTCCAAACTTCCCAATCCGAGCGTATACGATTTAGTAACTTCAACATCTAAATTAATCAAACGCCTCTATCATTTATCAAAAAATATCGATTCACCCTCTCATGGTATTTGCGACTAATGCCATTTTAAACATCCCCAACGTTCTCTTCAAAAAAATTAACCAAAAACGCCTTGATTAATAAAAAAATAAATGCATTTATCTGGCCAACTCTTTCAAAACTATGAGAAGAGAACTCTATAGTTTATGACATTAAATTCCCAGATAGAAAAACATCCCGTCGAGCTAGCCGGCACGATACAAAAAAGTGTGACTGGATATGGTAATGTAATGGCAAGGTATGTGTAATGCTGCACTGGGCCGTCACGGTTCCAATGTACTGTGGCGTCCGGTCAAGCCTCATACGTGGAACCGTGACGAAACTGTGCAGGAATAGGTACGCCGTGCCGACAGCGGTATTAAGATTATTTAGTTTGATAGTATGAAGAGATATGCAAATGTATATACATATATATCTTTATTTATTTACCCATACACACCAACCTTACGGGAGTTGAATGCGAAAATAAAAAGTCTACCGAAGAATTCGCCTTCCGTAATGAGTGGTACGGCACATTCCATAATGAAGTCTCGATCATCAAGATTTTTCATGATAATTATTACTTGAGGTACCATTCCACTGACGACAAAAGATAGTATGACAAATACACTAATGATACGTACACGTATACTTTGATACGGCCACAATCCGAGCAATTTCAGTAAAATTTTATTAATCCTATAATAGCGGTGTTGAAAAAAGTCCATCGTTCCTTGAACTTCGAACGATGACTACGTTAAAGATAGTGTTAATGTTTTTCCCGATGAAGATCGATACCCCAAGAGCTTCATTGCCGGCGCAATGTATTGTTTCTTTCTACACATTTATTATGTGTAATTATATACCTTCCATACTTTGATGGACGTTTCAATTGCACTTCCACAAGTTGATGTTGAGTGACAGTGAATCGCGAGTGCAGAGCCCTTCGACCCTCGTTCTTATTCGCCTCTGTACTTCGACGACAACAATGGAAATACAATTTCTCCTCTCCCCCTTGTTCCTTAGAACGCCGGCGGTACATTTTTCACTCCTTGATCTATTTATTTTTCATTATTTCCATGCATAATTACATAGACAGTCCTTCGCGTGACGGACGTTGAAATTACCGACCCACACTTAGTTATTGAGCATCACGGAGTCAAGGGTTTAGATTTGCTTGGAAAGGTTTACGCAATCTGAACAGTCCGCTACCTATAGTCAAGATGTCAACAGTACGAAGGACGTACAAAACATTGTGAGTAGAGCAAGAGTCTTGTGAACACACGGCCACAATTTTGAATGTTATATGCATTTATTTCTCAAACGGACTTCGCCATATTCGAAAATGTATGTTACAAAGAATGTCTTGACAAAGAGTTCATACCTTATACGCTTAAGCTATTGATTCAACAAAATCTTGATAATTACCACTAACAATCATATATGAAACGATACAATTTAAAAATATACATTCAATTGCACGTTGAAATCATTCCTTTGTGTTGTCTTTCCACTCAGATCCATTCATAAGTTGACCCAATTCCCTCTCTCCTGCCTAAAATCTACTAATTGGAACCTCCCGTAAATTTGACTCGGTATTTATATTCCCCAGTCCAGATAATCTTAGTCAGATTGAGTTTGATCTGCCTCGGGACATTTAATGACATTAGTGCTAATAGTGGCGCACAGTTCATAAATCCATTAAAAATATTTAGCATGTTTAAAATTTCATTATACTTCCTCGCTGTCGCTAATGTCAACGAATTCGTTAATGTCGCTGCATCGAAATAGTAGTGATTGTCATAAGCAATGATATTGCCGAATCGATGAACTATATGACGCAAGAACTTACGTGGACTCCTTTTGTAGACGTTTTGAGTGGATTTGGCACTCAGCGACCATATTACCGAGGCATAGGATGAGTTGGATCTGACAAGCGACAAGTTCTAAGTTCTAAATTCTAAGTGTTGACAGCAAACAGAAATCGCTTGAGAGAATCTTCCGACAAACCCCAACACGTTCATTGCTTGGTTAATTGTAGCATCTACAGGTTGTATAGATTTCAGGCTACTACAGGGAACTAGAATCAATAAAATGACATCATTGACTTCTGTCCCTACGGTAGCTGGATCACAGAGATTAATTATGTTGACAAATACATAACAACGTGATACATTAGCTGTTACACGAACTGGCGGTTTCGCATATTTCTGAAAAGTCGACTGCGAGTATCACGTCCACGTGCTCAAGAAATGAGTTGTTGAGTGTGCATCACATTGTTTAATAATTTAAAGGATCAAGGTTATTGACAAATTAATATCTTCAATTGAATTTCGTATAAATTCTGAGTAACGTCAGTACATACAGGCGTAGCTTTTTTAAATCCTCATGTACTAAAGTAAAGTGAGTTTTTCTGAAAATCATCACTACAGAATTCTGTTCTTTCGTCATTAATCGTCTACCAATTTTGTGGGTCATTGATACATGTTAGTTGCGCAAAGTCGGCTTGATGTACTGTCACTGATACATCACCGATAATGATGTCTTGCGGGTTGCACGACTTCCGGAGGGAGCGCCATCATACGGAGCGTAAAAGCGTAAAGTACGACAATGATGTCTTCAATAGCTGGAGTGTGAAAATTACCAATTAGTTTCATTCGTCGACAATATTTAACAGACAGTACGTTTTAAAGAGAATGATTGTGTTTACTACTACAAAAGTTTCCACCGACATAAAAGTTAATTTCCCAGCTGTAAGTTTGCAGGGTATATTGCAACGCATCATTATCATTATTAAGTGTTTTTGAGCTTTTAACGGTAGCGTATACCATTTTCCCCGGAGTCTGCACAAAAAAGTCGATATTTTTTTTGGATCACAATTTTGAGACATTTAATGACAGATTTTTACTCACATATAATTGCCAATACTAATACTGTGATCAATTAGAAGTTGGCCCATGTAGCTCCCGATATAGACATTCCCCATAGCTCCGATAATACAGAATACAAACTTTATCGTAGTTTCTCGTTCGTTTGTTCTTTCAATAATCTGAATATTGATTCAGATAAAAAGATTCTGAACGGATTTAGATTTTTTCTTGCTAACTCGAAAATATAATCGGCCATTTGAAAAAGCAATACAACTCTATCGCATCGAGCAACTGTCAAAACGACTATAAAACCAACCTGACGGTTAAGTTACATAAATCGACTGTCAGAATAACTGCAAAACCACCGTGGATTCCTGACGTATCACGACTGAGACAATCGGTAACAATTGTCCCCGAAAATACAAAGTGACGTGACAGTGCTTTCATGGTGGTTTTGTCGATTAATTTTTGTCACTTAACCACCGTGGTTTTCATGATCACTAAATTCGATAGGGAATTCACATTATTTACCTGAACTCCTTCCATGCTAATAAGAAGCACGATAAACGCACCCATCGTAAAGAAAAACCATGTGTAAGTTGAGTCCAGAAGTTCTGCATACCTGCAAAATGAGTATTTAAAACGAGTAATTTTCTACGATTAGGCCATAATTGTTACAACACACACGACATCGAAACACGACACCATCGACAACATCGATACACCACGACGTTAATGAGTTGATGGAAACAGCTTGCATTAACAGTTACCGGCCTATCGCATCGAAACACTGACAGAACGACTGTCAAACTACCTGGTGTTTACGGGACAACAATTAAACGTCGAAACCACTGTAAAACCACTGTGCGCAAAATAAGTCAGTATGGTAGTTTCGTCTTGAACCATCACGAAACCTACCGCCCAAGCCTGACTTCTGAAAAATCACCGACGAAACGACCAGAAAACCACGGTCGATTTCTAACAGGTCACCGCCGAAACCAGCACTAAACAACCGTTCGCGGAAGTCCAAATTGTCGTGACGGTGGTTTCGTGCGGATAGTTTTGCCGGTTACTTTTTGTAACTTGACCTCTGCCGTTTTAGGGTGGGTCCATTGTGATTTTCATGGTGACTGAATTTGATAAAGCGAGGGCTTCTTACTATCTAAGATTGCAGGTGATTGATACATCGTATCACGGCGTGCTTAATATGTCCAGCTTTGATTATAATTGATAAAGTCCGTCCGACAATCGAATATGCTCTTTGTTCACCTGCTCAAGCTTTGCAATATTCCGAATAATAAATACAATTGCTTGGCAGCAAATTACTTTCGCCCTCCTCCTCACCCAACACCGCAAGACGATATTTTTATTATCTTCCGATTGTATTTTTTTTAACTTGTGGGTTGGTTCGTATTCACGTACCGATTTCGACGAAATATCTCCACACAGAACATGATCACAAGTTTAGTTTCAATGTACTCAGAACGTATCATACGCAACAACATAACAAAAATTGCATTTTATTAATATTAATATCTTTGAGTAGATATATGGTTTAAGCAATCTCACTCAATAGCATAATTGTGGTTGTTGATGCACCAGGCCAGATACTCAACCACCATGGCTGGTTTTTCCAACCCATGCGAGACATTTCCTGATCCTCCTGATACTTGATTTCGGTCGAGTCGCTCTAATTTATGTCTAGGGAATGTTATTTGACACATTGTAATGCAATAAAACTTCAGAATCGGCCTAAGCCCGGATCCACATCACATGCTAACGTCATGGTGCCAATGCTAATAGCATAAGTACGCACCGACGTACAGAAGCTCGTACGCACGTTTTCGTGTCATGTGAATCCGGGGCCCGGTACGGCGTCAGACGATTCCTCAATAGTGTCACATCTTAGTCATTGGGGAAGCCCTTCGCCGTACTCGGAATTTAAGATAAGATTGAAGCATTCCGACAATACCGGCGATTTCTTTTCGTTAAGACGCTTTCAGGATGTTTGACTTACCTCAAAATTGCAAATAATCCACAACTGTGTTGTACGTAAACCACGAACAAACAGTCGAATGCTATTGCCGTGAGGAATCCCATAACCGTGCCCACGTACCAATGTATAATAACGTAAAAGTAATTTTTCTGCATATCAATAAAGTAATAGTCGACGGGTACTGGAAACTGACCGGGCTCGGTACCGTTATTCAACAAAACATCGATGATCTTTGGTATAACCGGTACGGTTAAGAAGATAATGCAAGTAGTAATCAAGAAGACTGTATAGAACGTCAATAAGCTTATTTAGACACTATTTACTGTTTATTTCTTAACTACTATGGCGTGTCTAACCTGCGTAGAATTTAGTCAACTTTCTTCCCTTTTCGGCGTATTTATGGAGAATATCGATATCACAATCCCGATTCCAAACTTCCCAATCCGAGCGTATACGATTTAGTAACTTCAACATCTGAATCAATCAAACGCCTCTATTATTTATAAAAAAATATTGATTCACCCGCTCATGGTATTTGCGAATAATGCCATTTTAAACATCCCAAACGTTTTCTTTAAAAAAAAAAATTAACCAAAAACGCCTTGATTATTAAAAAAATTAATGCATTCATCTGGCCAACTCTTTCAAATCTATGAGAAGAGAACTGTATTGAACTTAATGTAGATTAAAAAATATTGTTTCGCAAACCATACAAAAATCCTATCATTGTCCTCCGACTATTGTCCCCTCAGTGACTCTCTTTTTTCAGATGGCAGTGACAGCGGTATTAAGATGATTTACTTTGATAGTATGACGAGATATGCAAATGTCTATACATATAGATCTTCATTTATTTACACATATACACCAACCTTACGGGAGTTGAACGCAAAAATAAAAAGTCTACCGAAGAATTCGCCTTCCGTAATTAGTGGTACGGCACATTCCATAATAAAGTCTCGATCATCAAGATTTTTCATGATGATTATTACTTGAGGTACCATTCCACTGACGACAAAAGATAGTATGACGAATACACTAATGATACGTACACGTATACTTTGATACGGCCACAATCCGACCAATTTCAGTAAAATTTTATTAATCCTATAATAGCGGTGTTGAAAAAAGTCCATCGTTCCTCGAACTCCGAATGTCGACTACATTAAAGATAGTGTTAATGTTTTTCCCCATGAAGATCGATACCCCAGGGGCTTCAATGTCCGCGCAATGTATTGTTTCTTTCAAGACATTTATTATGTGTAATTACATACCGTCCATATTTTGATGGACGTTTCAATTGCACTTCCACAAGTTGATGTTGAGTGACAGCGAATCGCGAATGCAGAGCCCTCCGACCCTCGTTCTTGATCGCCTTTTTACTTCGACGACTGCGTTGGAAATACAATTTCTGTTTTCCCCCTTGTTGCTTAGGACGCCAGATGTACATTTTCACGCCTTGATCTATTTATTTTTCATTATTTCCATGCATAATTACATAGACTGTCCTTCCCGTGACGGACGTTTAACTTACCGACCCACACTTAGTCATTAAGTATCACGGAGTCCAGGGATTGGAGCTGGTTTGAGAGGACCCCGCACTATGCACGGTCTGCTACCTATAGTTAAGATGTTAACAGTACGAAGGATGTACAAAACATTGTGAGTAGAACAAGAATCTTGTGAACACGGGGACACAATTTCAAAAGTTGCAAACGCGAAACCCGGTATCGCGGGCTCTTCCTACAGAACAGAAAAATAGGTACATTTACCTCAGTCCTACATAATGTAGGGAACTAGAAACAACATAATGACATCATTGACTTCTGTCCCAACGGTAGCTGGCTCACAGAGATTAATCATGTTGAAAGATACATAACAACGTGGTACATTAGCTGTTACACGAACTGACGGTTTCGCATACTTCTGAAAAGTCGACTGCGAGTATCATGTACACGTGCTCAATAAATGAGTTGTTGCGTCTGCATCACATTGTTTAATAATTCAAAGGATCAAGGTTATGGACAAATTATTATCTTTGATTGAGTTTCATACAAATTCTGAATAACATCAGTTCATACACGCATCGCTTTTTTTAAATCCTCATAAACTGAAGTGAGTTCTTCTGAAAGTCATCTCTACAGAGTTCTGTTCTTTCTTCATTACTCATCTACCAATTTAGTGGATCATTGATACATGTTAGTTGCGCGGAGTAGGCTAGATGTACGGTCACCGATACATCACCGATAATGATATATTGCGGGTTGCACGACTTCCGGAGGGAGCGTCATTACACAGAGCGCAAAAGCGTAAAGTACGACAATGATGTCTTCAATAGCTGGAGTGTGAAAATTTCCAATTAGTTACATTAGTCGACAATATTTAACGGACGTAAGTTTTTAACAGAATGATTGTGTTTACTACTACAAAAGTTTCCACCGACATGAAAGTGAATTTCCCAGCTGTAAGCTTGCAGGGTATATTGCAACGTATCATAATCATTATTAAGTATTTTTGAGCCTTTAACGGTAGCGTATACCATTTTCCCTGGAGGCTATGCAAAAAAATAAATGTTTTTTCTTTGGATCACATTTTAGAGACGTTAAATGACAGACTTTTACTCACATATAATTGCGAATACTAATACTGTGATCGATTAGAAGTTGGCCCATGTAGCTCCCGATATAGACATTCCCCATAGCTCCGATAATACAGAATATAAATTTTATCGTTGTTTCTCGTTCGCTTGTTCTTTCAATAATCTGAATATTGATTCAGATAAAAAGGTTCTCATTGGAATTAAATTTTTTCTTGCTAACTCCGCTATATAACCGGCCATTTGAAAAAGCAATACAACTCTATTGCGTTGGGGCACTGTCAAACGGCTATAAAACCACCTGGCGGGTAAGTTACAAAAATTGACTGTCGAAACAACTGCAAAACCACCGTCGATTCCTGACATATTACTCCTGGAACAATCGGAAATAACTGTCCCCGAAAATCCAAACTGATGTGACGGCGGTTTCAAGTGGTTTTGTCGATTAACTTTTGTCACTTAACCACCGTGGTTTTCATAATTACCACATTCGATAGCGAATTTGCACGACTTACCTGAACTCCTTCCATGCTAATCAGGAGCACGATAAACGCACCCATCGAAAAGAAAAACCACGTGTAAGTTGAGTCCAGGAGTTCTGCATACCTGCAAAGTGAGTATTTAAAACGAGTATTTTAATTCGATTATGCTGTAATTGTTACATCACGCACGAAACCGAAACAAGACACCATCGACAACGTCGACACACCACGACGTTAATGAGTTGGTGGAAACGGTTTGCTTTACAGTTACCGCCCAATTGCATCGAAACACTGTCAAAATTACCGTCAAACTACCTGGCGTTTACGGGACAAAAATTAACCGTCGAAACTATCACACCGCCCACGGTTGCTCTCTGAAAAATCACCGATGTAACGACTACAAAACCACCGTAATTTTCTAACATGTTTCTAAACTGTTGTGACGGTGGTTTCGTGGTAGTTTTGCCGGTGAATTTTTGTCACTTGCCCACTGCCGCTGTAGGGTGGTTCCACCGTGATTTTCACGGTGATTAAATTTGATAAGGCGAATGGGCAGATATCGAAACGAGATCGATCGGCATTGCAAGAGAATCTTCAGACTATCTAAGATTAAAGGTGATTGGTACATTGTATCACGGCATGTTTAGTAATATATCCAGCTGTAATTACAATTGATAAAGTCTGTCCGATAATCGAATATGCTTTTTGTTCACCTGCTCAAGCTTGCGATTCTGTGAACAATAGATACAATTGACTGGCTCAAATTACTTTCGCTCTTCTCCTCACCCAACGCTGGTCACCGATAGAGGATATTTTCATTGTCTCCCGATTGTATTTTTCTTGCTTGTCGGTTCGTTTGTATTTAAGTACCGATTTCGACGAAAAAATTTGGCACGTGATCACAAGTTTAGTTTCAAACTAATCAGAACGTATTACACGCAAGCGCATAACAAAAATTCCATTTCATTAATATTAATATTTTTGAATAGATATATCTTTTAAGCAATCTCACTCAATGGCATAATTGTGGTTGTCGATGCACCAGGCCAGATGTTCCACCACCATAGCCGGTTTTTCCAACCCATGCGAGACATTTCCTGATTCTGCTGATACTTGATTTCGCTCCAGTCTCTCTAATTTATGTCTGGGAAATGTTATTTGACGAATTGTAATGCAACGAAACGTCAGAATAGATCTAAGCCCGGATCTACATCACATATTAACATAAGTACGGACACACGTACGCGCGTTATGATGTCATGTGGATCCGAGCCCCGAAACGGCGTCAGACAATTCCTCAATAGTGTCACGCCTTAGTGATCGGGGAAGCCCTTCGCCGTACTCGGAATTTAAGACGAGATTGAAGCATTTCGAGAATTCTGGCGATTTCTTTTCGTTAAGACGCTTTCAGAATGTTTGACTTACCTCAAAATCGCAAATAATCCACAGCTGTGTTGTACGAAAACCACGAACAAACAGTCGAATGCTATTGCCGTGAGAAATCCCATAACCACGCCCACGTACCAATGTATAATAACGTAAAAGTAATTTTTCTGCATATCAATAAAATAATAGTCGACGGGTACTGGAAACTGACCGGGCTCGGTACCGTTCTTCAACAAAACATCGATGATCTTTGGTATAACCGGTACGGTTAAGAAGATAATGCAAGTAGTAATCAAGAAGACTGTGTACAACGACAATAAACTTATTTAAACATAATTCACTGTTAATCTTTCAACTATTATGCCGTGCCTAACCTGCATAGAATTTCGTCAACTTTCGTCCCTTTTCGGCGTATTTATGAAGAATATGGATATCACAATCACGATTCCAAACTTCCCAATCCGAGCGTATTCGATTCAGTAACTTCACCATCTGCATGAATCAAACGCCTTTATCATATATCGACGAATATTGATTCACCCTCTCATGGTTACATGGTATTTAAATGGTAATTGCATTTTAAATATCTCAACCGTTCAATTACAAGAAAAACCAAACCAAATATGCCTTGATTATTAACGAACGAATGCATTTATTCTGTCAGATCTTTCAAAACTACGAAAAGAAAATTGTGTATTTTATGACATCAAATTGACAGAAAGAAGAACGTCCCGTCGAGCTAGCCGGCACGATACAAATAATTGTGGCCACATATGGTAATGTAACAGCACGGTGTGTGTACTGCTTGACTGTGCCGTCACGGTTCCAGTGTACTGTGGAGCCCGGTAAAACTTCATACGTGGAACCGTGATGGAACAGTGCAGGAATAGGCACCCTGTGCCACATTGGACAGCCGCCGTTTTATCGCTGTGCCATCATTTTTCTTTCTGGGATTGAACTTAAGAAAGTAGATTAAGAAATATTATTGTGTAAACCATATAAAAATTCTATTATTGTCCTCCGACTATTGTTCCCGTATTAACCCCCTTTTTTTCAGATGGTAGACAGCGATATTAAGATTATTTGCATTGATTATATGAAGAGATATGCAAAAGAATATACGTATAGATCTTTATTTATTTACACGTATACACCAACCTTACGGGAGTTGAATGCAAAAATAAAAAGTCTACCGAAGAATTCGCCTTCCGTAATGAGTGTTACGGCACATTCCATAATGAAGTCCCGATCGTCAAGATTTTCCATGATAATTATTACTTGAGGTACCATTCCACTGACGACGAGAAACAGTCTGACAAATACACTTATGACACGTACACGTATACTTTGATACGGCCACATTCCGAGCAATTTCAGTAGAATTTTATTATTCCTATAATAGCGATGTTGAAAAAAGTCCATCGTTCCTCGAACTTCAAATGCCGACTACATTTAAGATAGTGTGAATGTTTTTCCCCGTGAAGATCGATACCCCAGGGCCTTCAATGTCCGCGCAATGTATTCCTTCTTTCTAGACACTTATTTAGTGTAATTATATACCTTCCATACTTTGATGGACGTTTCAATTGCACTTCCACAAGTTGATGCTGAGTGACAGTGCATCGCGAGTGCAGAGCCCTCCGACCCTCGTACTTGTTCGCATCTTTACTTCGACGACTACGTTGGAAATACAATTTCTGTTTTTCCCCTTGTTGTTTAGATCGCCATAGGTAAATTTTTCACGCCTTGATCCATTTATTTTTCATTATTTCCATGCATTATTACATAAACAGTCCTTCCTGTGATAGACGATTAAATTGCCGACCCACACTTCGTCGTTGAGTATCACTGACTCAAGGGGTTGGAGCTGGTTGGAGAGGTCTCTGCACTCTGTACAATCCGCTACCTAAAGTCAGGCGTATCACGTCTAAATATCTTGAACACAAAATATGATTTTTCGAGAATTTTAAAACCGGTTCTTCAACCTGTTAGCAAGGTATTAGAAATGGCAAAAAAACAACTCAAGGGAACACTTCACCAAATGGTTCCCCTGTTATTATTAACGGTATAACTGCACGAAGTTAAGATCTATTGTCACCGTTGAAATATGATATAAAAGCGGAAAATTTTCAATTCGGATTTATGGAGTGTGAATAAAGTTGTCGTGATTCATTGTCAATTTACTTATCCTCCTTTCCTCTCGAGACGATTAATCGTGTTATCGACGTCAACATTTTTCTCTAAGACTGATTGAGGCTTTTTCGGATACTCGGTGACCACAAGACCTTCAAAACTCGGGTTACTTGACCAAAGAGATTAATCATATTGGCTCACTGAATGAATTGTTGCGGGTGCATCACATTGTTCAACAATTCAAGGGATCAACATTATGGATAAATTATTATCTTTAATTGAGTGTAATACAAATTCTAAAGAACATCGATCTAAAGACGCGTGGCTTTTTCTAAAATCACATAATTTACACTGTAGTTAATTTTTCTAAAACTCATTACTACAAAATTCTATATTTTTTTACATTACACATCTACTAATTTGGTAGATTATTGACACATGCCAGATGTGCACAGTAGACTAGATGTCCTGGATTGTCGCCGATAATGATACATCGCGTGTTGCATGACTCCCGGAAGGAACGTCATTAGACGGAGCGCAAAAGCGTAAAGTACGACAATGAAGTCTGCAATATCTGGAGTGTGAAAGTTGCTAATTAATTTCATTGGTTGACAATATTCAGCGGACAGTAAGTTTTAAGAAAATGATTGTTTTTACTACTCCAAAAGTTTCCACCGACATGGAAGTTATTTTTCCAGCTGTAAGCTTGCAGGGTATATTGCAACGCATCATTATCATGAGCAGAAGTTTTTGAGCCTTTAACGGTAACATATACCATTTTCCCTGTAGTCTACGCAAAAAAGTCAATATTTTTTGGATTACATTTTTCAGGTATTCAATGACAGCTTTCTACTCACATATAATTGCGAATACTAATACTGTGATCGATTAGCATTTGGCCCATGTAGCTCCCGATATAGACATGCGCCATAGCCACGATAATACAGAATATAAATTTGATCGTTATTTCCGGTTCGTTTGATCTTTCAATAATCTAAATATTGATCGAGATAAAAAGATTCTGATCGGATTTAGATTTTTTCTCTCTAACTCAGCGATATAATCGGCCATTTGATAAAGCAATACGACTATACCGCATCGAGCCACTGTCAAAACGGCACTAAAATCACCCTGTGGTTAAGTGACTAAAATTAACCGTCAAAACCACAGCAAAACTATTGTGCGTCGAAAATGTCAGTATGGAGAAAATAAGTGTCTTGTCTTGAACTACTACCGAACCATCTTCCACGGTTGTTTTCTGCCAAGCCACCGTCGAAACAACTGCAAAACTACTGAGAGTTCCTTACATATCATGCTGAAACATGTCTGTAACATCCGTCCGCGAAAATCCGAACTGGCGTTACGATGGTTTCGTAATGGTTTTGCCGGTTATCTTTTGTCGCTCAACAATTGTGGTTTTCATGGTTCTTGCATTTGATAGAGACTTCGCAGTTTTTACCTGAATTCCTTCCATGCTAATCAAAAGCACGTTAAGCGCACCCATGAAAAAGAAAAACCATGTGTAAGTTGCTCCGAGAAGTTCTGCATACCTGCAAATTGAGTATATCAAATCAAGTCATTTTCTGCGCTTATGCTGTAACTGTTACAGCACGACCGGTAGTGACACCATTGACAACATCGGCGCACGGGGTTAATGAGTTGACGGGGACAGTTCGGTTTACCGAACTGAATGAAGCATCGGATTATCTAAGATTGTAGGTGTTTGGCACATCGAGTCACGTTGCGCTTAATACATACAACTTTGTTTGAAATTAATAAAGTCTGTCTCGAAATCGAATACGCCCATTCACCGGCTAAATCTTTACAGTAATTTGCGTAATGAATACAATTGCTTGACTGAAAAACTTGGCAATTTTCGCTCTCTCGTATTTTTGTATTTTTTTGCTTGTGGTTTCATTTGCTTTCAGGTAACAATTTCGACAGAAAAGTTCGGCTGAGAACGTGACAACGAGTTTAGCCTCGAACTAATCACAAAATATAACACTCAGCTCCAGAACAGAAATTCTATTCAAATAATATCAATATCCTTGAGTAGATATATGATTTAAGCAATCTCACTCAATAGCATGATTGTGTTTGCGGATGCACCAGGCCAGATGTTCAACCACCATGTCTGGTTTTTCACACCCATCCGCGACATTTCCGGATTCTGCTGATACTTGATTCCCCTCGAGACGCTCTAATTTATGCCTGGAAAGTGTTATTTGACACATTGTTATGCAATGAATCCTCAGAATAGACCTGGGTCCGGATCCACATCACATGCTAACGTTTCGGGCCAATGCTAATAGCATAGGTGTCTCACTTCTTCTTCACAGGAGAAGCTTTTCACCACATTCGGAATTCAAAATAGGATTGAAGCATTTCGAGATTTTCGGCGTCTTTGTTAAGACGCATTCAGTATGTTTGACTCACCGCAAAATCGCAAATAATCCACAGCTGTGTTGTACGTATACCACGAACATACAGTCGAAAGCTATTGCCGTGAGGAATCCAATGGCCACGCTCACGTACCAATGTACAATAACGTAAAAGTAATTTTTCTGCATATCAATAAAGTGATAATCGACCGGTACTGGAAACTGACCGGGCTCAGTACCGTTCTTCAACAAAACATCGACGATCTTTGGTATAACCGGTACTGTTAGGAAGATTATGCAAGTACTGAGCAACAAGGCTGTGTTCAACGTCAATAAACGAATGTAAAAATAATTTACTGTTGATCTCTTAACTACTATGATGTGTCTAACCTGTGTAATATTTGGTCAACTTTCTTCCCTTTTCCGCGTATTTGTGGAGAATATCGATATCACGATCCCGATTCCAAACTTTCCAGTCCGAGCATATACGATTTAGTAACGTCAACATCTGAATTAATCAAACGCCTCTATCATTTATCGATAAATATTGATTCACCCTCTCATGGTGTTTGCGAGTCATTACAGTGTAGACAACCAGGCCGTTCTCTTGCAGAATAAAACAAACCAAATAATAAGCCTTGATTAATCAAAGTCGGATGCAGTTAGAGGATTCATTCTTTTGAAACCACTCAAAAAATACTGTTTGGTTTAGCACATCAAATTCCCGAATAGAAGAACGTGCCGTGGACTGTCGACGAAATGCGAATAATTATAGTCGCGTATGTTATTGCAACGGCACGATTCGTGTATGCAAATATGCAAATAAATATACATATAAGAGATCTATATATATTTACTATTTTACAAATAAACACCAACCTTAGGGGAGTTAAATGCAACAGTAAATTGTCTCGTGAAGAATTCGGCTTCCGTAATAAGTGGTACGGCGCATTCCATGATAAAGTCTCGATCGTCAACATTTTTCATGACAATTATTACTTGAGGTACTATTAAACTGACGACGAGAAAAAAAACGGTAGAAGTACTGACAACACGAACACGTACACTTTGATACGGCCATATACCGACTAATTTCAGTAAAATTTTATTAACCCTATAATAGCGGTGTTGAAAAAAATCCATCGGTTCTCGAACTTCGATTGAAGACTACGTTAGGGATAGTGTTAATGTTTTTCCCCGTGGATTTTCATTCCCCGCGTATTCTACTGTTTGTTTCGAGATATTTATTATCTGTAATTATGTAGAGACTTTGACCGACGTTTCAATTGCACTTTTCAAAAGTTGATGTTGAGTGACAGTGAATCGCGGGTGCAGAGCCCTCCGACCTTCGTCGCTGTTCGCTTCTTTTTACTTCGTCGACTGCTGCACTTTGCATTCTGCGGTACATTGTGATGAGTTAAAGAACCTCTAGCATAATCCATCCATACATCTCGGAGCAACGCGTTGCTATCGTGCTCATTTCATTTATAAACCACACACGTAACACGCTAGAATATGTGAAGTTTTTTTTTGTGATTTATATACTTTTGAGAACGAGTAACGAGGACGCCGATAAATGTATTGCATTTTTTTATTTAAAAAAATAATTTGCCTCAGCCGGGGCGGTGTAATTAATTTTTGGCACGGTTTTCAACGAGACCGAGGTGTAAATACTGGCCGCACCATTGTTTTTTCTTCACATTGCGTTTTTTTTTTCAAGAAAAATGAAGGATGAAAATGCAATTTTTAAAAAGTCGACAGAATCTGAAAGAATTCATACGTATTTGCAAAAATTAACGAATCGTTTTCATTAAAAAAAATTAAGTTGGCGGGTAAATTTTTAGGCAATTAATTTTTTCATTAATTTGTTAATAACATATGGATATTGCTATTATGCAAAATCGATCTTTGCAGCACCTTCTGTATGCCTGATTTTTTTTCAGGTTTTGATCCCGTTGAGAAGTGTTTGTAAAGTCTCTTTCAATCTCACGCAAACCTGATTAAAGTCGGACTGTGCGCTTGTACTACCTTAACAAGTCCCGCCATTTATACACATATCCGTGCCATATATCCGTGTTAACCCGTCGTTTGAAACTCGTAAGATTCATGCTGCTCCTGTCAATGGAAGTGTCATCTGCGATCGCAGTTACCTTAAACTTCTCTCAAAACTCGATATACGTATGTACAAGTGCGTGAAAACGTCGTCGACTGATTGACTGCCCTCGGAAAAACAAAGAATCCCTCTCGGATACCGGCTTGTTTTTCCGCGGTTCCCGCCACTGGACGGTGTCGCATCGAAGTTGAATTAATGTAGTAAAACAAAATTCGCGTTACTGTGAGCGAAACGTGACAAATATTCCGCGGTGAAATTGAAAAAGATCGCCACATCCTCGAGTAATCAACAATCGACAGGTAAACAAAGCTCAGATCTTTATATTCACCGCTACCCTAACCTACATTTTCAAAAAATCGTACACACGATGCGCAAAAAATGCGAAAAAAAATTCGAATCCGCAACTTTCTGTTCGACTTTCGTAACCTTTATTAACTTCGTGTGATAAGCCATACTTTCCCAATCATTGCTTGTCTTTATACATTGATTTTCTTGCCGCCAAGCTCTACACGAATAGAATACAATTTTCGCGACAACATAGGAAGCATATATATATATCTCTCTATTGTTTACAATACCATAAAGATTCTTCTGAAGTGCCGACAAGAGCGAGCAAGTGTGTGTGTGTATTTTTTACTCGTAACGGAGAGACGCAAGATCAAAGACAGATGTAATTCGTACTAATTATAATTTTTTTTCGATTGTTCGCTCTGTGACGAATCTCAATTATCATGAAAATTAAATGCACGAGATCAATGGCTTTTAGGCGAGATCAAGGTCGAACGGAGCGTCGTTGATAGATCAACACAATCCTTCGTCGTAGTCTTCGTCCTCGTTCTGTACTTTATCTTGAACTTCCTCGGGATGTTCGTTCGATGCCGCAGCCCCTTCGGTATCCGCTCCTTCTGTTTCCGCTGGCGTCGAGCGTGCGGGAGTTCCGTACGCGGGAGTCGATGCCTCGCTTCTCGCCTTCTGGGCAGAACAAAAAAAACCTTTGAGTATTACGGTCGGTTCGACGTGGCGTAGAGAACCAGAATCAATATAATTACATGATTGACTTCTGCCTCTACTGTCGCTTGACCAGAGAGATTATTCGTGTTGGGAGATATATAAGAGGGTGCTGCATTGGCTCTTACACCAACCGGCGGTATGGCATACTCCTGCGAAGTCGGCAGCGGCAAGCCCCGCGCGAGCTTCGCGTACTCCACGTCCATGTGCTTGATGAACGGACTGTTGAGCGCGGTCCTCGCCATGTTCGCGTCCTCATTGTCGTACGCTTGCAGCAGCATCTCCAACGTCTGTATCTCCGCCACTTCGCAATAGTTGCCCCACTCCTTGAAAGCCTTCTCCGCGGCCACTTGATCCCCGCGAGCGAGTTGCACGAGTACGAGAACGACGGCCAAACGGCCGACCGAGGGAGCGTGCTCGATTGCCTGATGCATACCGATCTCTCGACGTATCGCATCCGCGGCCTGGTCGTACATCTTCAGTTTAACGAGAATACGAGCGACTCTGCTCATGTATTCGGCCGCCTGACGTGGACTGTCTTCTCCCTTTCGGAGAAAACGAAACGGAGTGTTAGCTTCATCGGTTATCGGATTTATTCTATTAGGACATTTTTATCCGAGGTGTTTTTTCATTTTCTGAATTACCATCACTATCTCGGCCGCGCGCTGAAACAAGGGCAGAGCCGCCTCCGGCTCGGTACTCTCGAGCATCTTTCCGGCCTTGTCCAAAACCGTCGCGCCGGACTCCGGCGAGCCGTGCTGCTGGTACAACGAGCACGAGGTATTCGCGAGCTTCGGAATCTCCGAGAGATCGCCCGTGTCTCTGCATATCAGCAACACCTGCTCCAGATTTCTGTGAACGCAGAAAGACGCGTTTGAATGAATTCCAAACGGGAACAAGAAGCAACGCACAATCCATTATCGATGACTGGTTCGCTAATCGATCGGGTTTAAAAATAACTCGTTAAATCGCGTGTATTATTCAGCGCGTTTGAAAATAAATCGAAGAATTGGCTGCATCGTCTGTGTATTTTAGACGATAGGCCAAAAAAATTGGTGCAAACCGATCGTAGGAGAATAATTTCGACAATTACTAAAGAATATCGATCATGTTCACAATATAATGAACGATTATTTTCACGGATAATTATTTTGAATTAAGTACATGACCCGTTTAGAAAATGATACAAAAATCGATCGAATGCAAAATTTAAGAAAAATCGCGAATAACTCCCGCAAAAAGATTATAATTCTTTGATCCGTATTTTCATAGATCATCGATTTCATAGATTTCATAGATCCCACTCACTTGGCAGCATGAAACCATCTGAAATAATAGTTAAGGAGAAAATATTATCATGAACAAATTATTGCATTTAATCCGTCCTAATCTAGCGAAAATCAATGTTAAAGGATACGATCTGTTCTGCTTGTAGCAATCTGACGCTTTGAGCAGGGCACCCTTGCATTGTTCGTAGGACTTGGCGATGCGAAAGCACGTAGCTGCGTGAGTGTACTCGTCAGCGGCGACGTCAAAATCGGGCTTCCATTTCAGTAGGGACGTTTTCAGGCTGCAACAGAAACGTAATGACAATTCGGACCTCGATGTCAATACTCTGCCTGTCATTCTCAAAATTTCTAACACATCGTCAAAAATGCTGACGACATAAACGCTTCGAACAATATCACAAAATATCGCGCAAGTGTTAAAAAATGTTGAATATTTAATGTTGTCGTGGAAAACAGGTCAACGGAGCGCGCACTATGCCGTAAAAAAGAATCACCACGGAAAAAAAAAAACAATAAAAACCCGAAATACGCATATACCTTTTCTCCGCTTGCCTGAGGTGCGCGTTCCCTTCCTCGATCTTTGACATTTTTCTGCGAATGATGCCAAGAATTCAGTGTTCGCTCGCGTTGACAATAATATCGACGTTTCACGAACGTCGATGCCTCGTTGCAGCGAGTAGATTTTCTTCTTCGCTCGTATCAGCTGTCAAACTATTGTTGCAGACGACACAGAAACGAACTGTCAGAATTTAGCTGCACCCTGCGTTCTGCATTATTACCACGATTCTCCCTCCTCTCCTTCTCCATCCGCCGTTGTCGTCGTCGAGAATTTCTGGTGACAAAAGCAAAATAACTGGGGCGACTTCCGGCGCGCAGCGCGTCTGCGGTCTTGTCCCCAACTTCACTGCTTACGCCAGTTCGATCAAATAACCGCGCGGGAACGGTCTTGTGTTTTGTTTACGCGAAACAAAACAAACCGGCACGAATATACTTCGACAATTCGATCGACTGAAAAAACTTCCGTGAATTTTAACGAGTGCCGAGAGTCGACGAATAACTTCAACGATCGAAAGTGAGTAAAGAACGTTACGTTATTTCGAATCGTCAAAACCGTATTGAACATTGCTGTAACCTCAAATTTTTTTTCTCTCGTTTCGCCGGCGTTAGACGGTTTTTCAAATGATTTATTTTTACTTTTCTTTCGTTACTCGTCGAACGTTCAGATGGCCGAGCGTCTGGAGGATCTGAATCTGCCCAACGCCGTAGTGACGAGAATAATCAAAGAGGCGCTGCCGGACGGCGTGACCATCGGCAAAGAGGCCAGAGTAGCCGTCGCTAAGGCGGCGTCTATCTTCATTCTGTATCTCACATCGGCGGCGAACACAGTCGCCAAGAAAGGAAATCGCAAAACGATATCGGGGGCCGATGTCATACAGGCAATGGAGGAGATAGATTTCGAACAATTTGTGACCCCTCTGCGAGAGGCGCTCGAGACTTTCAAGAAGTCGCAAAAGGAGAAGAAAGACGCGACGACTAAGAGAAAACAGCAGAGAAAGGAAGGAGACGAGAATGAAGTAGCGGAGGACGAGTGAAAGGTCTCGTCGTCTCGAATGGACTTGTCTTTAGGTACCTCTTTGCATGTGATATTTGTCAAGAAAAAAACAAAGCGAAAAAAAAAAAAACAATGAGGACTCATAGTCGTAACAACACATTTTTTTGTAAGCAAAAAAGAAATCGCGCAATAAATTGCCGCGCTTCTGACGCTGGCGTTTTATTATATATATTATCATTATTATTTATACAATACAATCGTAAAGCTGGGGCACAAGTAGTCGATATTAAAAAGTATAAGGACTAGAAACCTGGACCCTACAGTGTCGCTATTCGAACCTCGAACAATCGATGCTTCTTTTTATCGCAAAATTTTCGAAAAAAAAATATATATACGAATAAAAAAAGTGCGTATGCGACGCGACACGATCTGTCGTTCAAAACTTAGCTTCTAGATAGAAAATCTCCGGTAGTAATAATATCTAAGATAAACGATGCTTTTTTCTTCTGTTCTTCTTTTTGATTGATTAACATTTCGACAATCGTCGAAATCATAGGCTTGTGTGCTTCAAAGCTACGTGGAAGATAAATACATTTGTGTGAGACAGAGTAACGATTAGCGGTTGCACTGTTGAGCAAACCCCTGGTAGACAATAACAAACTCTGGTGATGGGGCGTATTGACTCCGTTTTTTCTTTCTTTTTTTTTTTGTTTTTTTCAAAATGCCAGCCAACGGACGAATCCCGAGTATCGACGCAAGCACATCCATGTGCCAGTCACATTTCAACAATAAAAAAACAAGAACGAATCAGGTCGTTATCGCCTGCACTTTTCGTTCTATGAGGCCACGACACATCGGACATTCAGTCGTTACTTTGCCGGAACATCCGGCGCAACAGCACATGTGTCCGCACGGAAGAAATATCACCTCGCACTGAAAAATTATTAAAAACAAAATTTAAGTAAATAAACCAAAAAAACCGGTCAATGTGGTAAAAATAGAATTCGGACTCACGTGCGAATCAAGACACACGACGCACTCGGTTGTGCTTATACTCTGAATAATGGTAGTAGGCTCATGAGATTTAGAACTTGTACAAGGCTCGTCGGTCGGCGCCGACGGATGTGAGAAGGGTTCGCTCGAATTCATCTTCTTCTCGGCCAAATAATTCTCCGCAGCCAATTTTATCGCTGCCCGATCTCTCTCGCAGTGTATGCCGATCTGCAAGTGAAAAAAATTAATTAGCTCGAAGTAACGCAAAGTAAACATTGGTTGATAATTATTAGACTCACAGATTCCAGTTTCTCGTCGTCCAAATCCGGTAGCAATGAGGGCAGGGTCGCCAGGAACGGTAGGCAGTGTAATGCACCGGCTATGGCAACGTGACGCACTAATGTCGGTTCCAGGCCCTCCAGGAGACCTTGCGGTCTCGCTTCCATCAGAGACTGATATTGCATCAACCAGAACAGACTGTCCCTCCTCGAACTCTGCGGAACGAGAATAAAAAACAATATCGATAATCCACCACACTCGTCAGACGCGAAATAACTCCACGGATTCATCGTGGCAAATGTTAGAGGTGTACATACATTGATTTCTCTCTGTTGTTCTATCTGCTGGATGGTCTCGAGCAATTGTTCCCTCCTCTTCTCCTGTTGCTTCAATAGATCGACGAGAATCGCACTCAGTGTGACGCGTCTATCAGCCAAGTCGTTCTAACGATGAAAATACAAAAATTGAAAAATAATCTATTGCCCATCCTGTTGAAACGATCGAAAATTTCAACTGCAATAATTGATCGATTCTCGCATTAAATTGACTCGTTTGAATTATTTCTTCTTTCGTTGTAAATTTACAATTACGAACAATTGGTTCCTTACTATTTGCTGATTAATCTCCAATTTCTTTCGCTCGAGCTCGATGCTGGTGAGTGCAGCGAGTTGGGATTGTACCAAATTCACTTGTTGCACTATACTCCACGATCGCGCGTCGCTTCTCTCGAGAAGCGCAGCCACCGCCGCTCTCTGAAGAACCTCGTCTTTTCTCAGTCTGTTCACCAAATCTTCCTGGGTCCTCTTTTGGTCCCTCACCACTTCGGCGAAGTGATGATTGTTTCTTACCTCTCTGAAACGTTGGAAACCATTCGTTCGATTTATTAGAATTGTTGAAGATCGATTAACGACTATTGACGCGCATCAAAATCTACTAACAAACTTAGTAACGATTGTGCGTTACAGTCTCTGAATTTCGTGTACTCTTCGATCTTCTTCTCGGTTAGAAGTTCTTCCTCCAGCAGTTCCTCCATTGCAACTGCAAATGGACAACAGATTGATAGATATATATATATTTTTACAAAACGATTGTTATAACTTTTTCGATTTTTCGAGTACTTACGGAGCGTCTCTTTTGTACGGAGCATGAATTGCTCCGAATGGCACTGCGATAACAGTTTCATCTCTTCCCGCTTCTCCTGCTCGAGAAGTTCCGCTTGACTCTGACGTTCCTCCTCGCTGCTCCGCAAAAATTCCGTTATCACGTTGTCCGCCTCTTTTTCGGCTGGGGAATGTACGGAATAACAAAATTTAGTTGAGCACCGGTTTCTCGCTAGAGGTCACGTAGTTGAATAATTTTTTACTCACCGTTGTAAATGAAAGTGAGCAAACGGGCTCGATTCAGGTCCCTTTCTTGCTGAACTTTCTCGATTTCTTGTTCCAGTTGGGTTTGTTGAAGCGCCAAATCGTTCAGCAGCTTTTACAAAATTACCATAGAGTCGATTGCAATGTTTAAAAAAAAAAATTCTTCATCGACACTGTTGTTTTACCTTCTTTTTGTGTATTTTTAGGGCGGACTGCAACTCGAGCTCGTACTCTTGCTGTTCTCTGATGGTCTTCTCAACTTCGAGCAGTGCATTTTGCCTCTGTTCCTGCGAGAACGAATTTTTTTAATCGAAGAAACAATTTAACTCGTAAGACGCGTTTTCACGTTTAAATGGGAGTCGATGAGTTCGATACGATGAACGAATCGCAAACAAATCCAAAAGGTGCCGAATGGATGACTGGATGTGCGTGTATTTGGGGTGCGCGTGGGTGCATTTTTTTTCACGAAGAATGCGGTCACGAAAGCGGTATAACGTAAAATCATAAGAGCTCTTTCACGTGCCTTTGCTTTTTCTAGCTTCGTTAAGGTTGCCTAGAAAAATAAAAAGGAAAGCAAAACGTTAACAATCGAGCTCGAACATTTACAATGGTTTTTTTTTTCTTCCAAAATAAACGTGCGAACAGGGCGCGCCAATTCAGCTTCGAACAAAACCTGAACTTCGGACTCCTTGTCGCGACCCGGCGTCGTCGCGTTGTCGTCGTTCCTTCCGTTAATGTCATCGTGATCTTCTCTCAACGAAAGCGTGTCCTCGGGCGAATAATCGATGCCGCATTCGTTCGCTAAAAAAGCAACTATCACTATGGCTCCGCCGGTGAGCACGTCCTCCGGCGGATAAGTGATGCTCAATCCTTCGAAATTTATCTCTACCAACGATTGAGCTTGACCAAGCGTCATGGGCAACTTGTGTATGGCCTTGTTGCGGCTTATGTCGAGAACAGTCAGACGTTTAAGCATGCCGATGCTGTCCGGCAATTGTTTCAATTTGTTCGACGAAACGTTGAGTATCGTCAGACAGCTCAGTTCGCCCAATTCGCTCGGTAGCTTTCGTATACTATTATTCTGCAGGTAAAGCTCCTGCGAAAATAGAATCGAGGAGAAAATAAAAAACATTGTTATTAATAGAACTCGGTTCAAAGATCGATTCGAACTTATCTGTACGCGAGATCTTGCGAGCGCAAAAAAAAACAGTTTACGTAAGCTCATGCTTTCTCGTCACAATGAACAAATTAAAAATAGTTAGGAACAGTCACGAGTTTGGTAAATTCTACTCATAGTTTACATTCTTTCTTCTCGCAATATTTCGTAACGTTGGGAAACTCGAGTGACGCGCTTAATTGCCAATTTACCTTGAGAGACGCTAGGTGAACAATATCCGGTGGCAAATTTGTAAATTCATTGTTGTGTATGTCTAATACAGTTAAGAGCGATAGATCGCTCAAGGCACCTCCACCCAATAGGGATGTCAGTCTGTTGCATTGCATAAACAACTCTCGCTTTCTGAACACCTTGCACAGCGAATAAATTCCAGAGGGTACTTGTTTCAGTGCACACTCCGAAATGTCGAATACAGGCTCCGGAGTCTCCCGTGCCTGCGAATGATGTATAACAAAGAGATGAAAGAAACGACATTTGATCCGAGTCGAAACGTCGTCGAGAACGGAGCCAGTTTTTTAAGCGTGGGGCAGTTAATTAACGGGAATTACGCACCAAGTACAATTTGTGCTCCAAACGCGCTTTGTAATCGACGTTAACATTGCCTCCGTTCCTCTTTGTGAATGACATTATCGATGTACCGTCATGACAGCGACGAATCGCTCGTGTCATCGCAATCTGGTACACATGTGTTACACCCTTCAGCTACACCCTACGCGTCACGAGGCTGATTTCTTCCAAAAATATCAAAACAGGATAGCAAAGCGTGTTGATGTGCGTCATACCTAGACAATATCTGATCGTACACTGACTCGTAGCACACCATTCCCGTATATCGCTTACTGGATATGACGTCATTGACTCTCGCTTCCGAAGAGATCTCTGAATAACCGACTCGTTGTGATATCAAACCCTTGTTTTAGAATCGACAGCCAGATCGCGCTGCTGAAACGTTCCGTAACGTGTTTTTCCTGAAAATTCATTAATTTATTGATAAATTACTATAATAGAGGATCGCGGGGTCATATTAAAGTGCCAAAGTTTCGGAGCTTCAAACATAATTCAAACTGTACGTCCACAGACTTCTAAGGCTCGAAACTAATAAATTAATTTTACTATCTTCGAGATTTATTATCGAGACACGAGTCAATGATTGTTTTTTCTTTCCATTAAAAACTAGTAAAACGTGACAACTCTTTATTGGCTTTGTAGTACACGGTACTCGAATATAAACTATTTGTCGGAAAGTACTTGTACAATTTTTCGTCTAAAAAAAAATGGAACAGTTCGTTGTACTATGTTAGTTAAATCTAGGGAGCGATCTGTGTTTTTTCTTTTTCTCTTTCTTCTCTTTATAGATAAATATGACTAGTTACGAAGAGTCGAGGGTCGACCGTATACGATGTGTGAGGATAGAAGCACCGAGTATGTTTGAGCTTGTTGGCTTGCAAAGCGCTTGGTGGTAGCTTCTAGAATTTACGTATGTGGTTCAATCGCATCCGTTGGCCTGCTGGGATATATTTCATATCCACTGACCTCCGGCTAGGTCATCTCTTTGCTGCGCAATCTGTACTCCGTAGGGGTCAGCATTCCTCTGCGAAAAGATCGTTTGTTTGAAGTTCTCTAAATTTCATTTTACGTCGAGAATTTTTAATTTTAAAAAACTGTTCGCAAGTGCATTCGAGGTACCTCAGGACCGTGTCGAAGGAAACGCAAACACCTTTGTCGCACATTCTTCTGTAGAGATGCCAGCACTCCTTCTCCTTGGTTGTTTGAAACGCTGGCTCTACCGACTCCTCGTCGACTTCCGGTTCTCCGCTCGTTTCCGGAAGTACCGGGTTCTCCGCTATCTGCAACAATTTTCCAATTTTTTTTCAAGACCGTAAAAACATTAATCCGACGTTAAGAACAAACATTAAAAAAAACGTATAATTTTTTTTTTGCTCACTAATTGAAAAACGTTTTTTTGCAATAACGTAAGAATGGGCTCCGAATTGTCGTGCGCTGTAATCGAATTTCCTAAACATTTTTGTAGTCACCTCATTATTTCTTATTACCTTCGAGACTGATGCCTGCAATAAAATCGAGTTAGTTTGTTGAACGGGAAGAGCGTTTTCGATCGGGGCCGGCACTTTCGATCGTAACGGAGCTTCCCTCGTTTCGTTCTGATGCATCGTCGTCGGCTTCTCGACGCCACTGAAATAACAAAGTTTCGAAAATGAAATGCATTCTTCGGTTGTATACGTTTTTATCGTGCACTTGAACGCGCGACGATACTCGAAGTTCATAAGCGAATACGCGATACAGATAGATACTGATATGCTGATACTGTATTTGGACTATCGATGTCGAAGCCAATATCTTTCGTTGAGGTACACGATGGTACCGACGCCTTGGCCTTCTTAGCTTTCACATTCGCAATAATACTCTCTATCTTCCCGGCCCCCCCTCGGGTATGCTCAGCCCCTCTGGTAACCGTTCGTTCCTGTCTCTTCGTCCTCTCACTCTCGATATAATAAATTCGAAAAGAAACCGAAGGTACTTTTCTCGTACCCCCGGTAATATCGTCACGGCCAACTCGGTATATCCATCGAATGCAAATCGAAGAAATTTCAGTGTGTCGCGCGCCCCACAGACACGAACGATTATTCTCGAGTATATATTATTGATTGTGAAGTTTTTTATACGGAAAAAAGGGTCGAGAAGCAATTTGCATTCTATCGGAATCGAAAATATCGTCACGGCCAATCGTTGCCTGTGTCGAATGCAAATCGCAGGAATCCGATGGATCCGAACCTGTATAGCCGTACGAACGATTATCGCGACTACATTATCGATTGCAAACATTTTTTTTACGAGAACCTCGAGCAATTTTCATCTCGCTGAGAATTGGAAATATAAAAATTCCAATATCGCGTTCCTGCGGACACGAGAAGAGCGTTTCGTTTAATTAAAAAAACATAATGGGTTTCAAAGTTGCAAGTTCTGTCGCTTGGTATTCATTTCGCACGAGTTCGAGAAAAATGAGAGGGAATTACAAATACTTCCCGGTGGTATAAAGATCGGAAAAAAATCATGTGCATTAAAGGTACTGAAAATATCAATTCCGCATGATAATAATTCCAAAATCTGTGTCCAAATTTTTAAAAGATTTTTATACCATCGAGAAGTATTTACAATTTTCTCTAACCCATGCGAAATAAACACCAAGCGACAAGCACTTAAGCTGCTCGATTCCGCAAGTTTAACGAAATTAGATTTTTTTTTTAATTTGGAAAAATTCAAACTCACTTAACTCGCGGTGGTGGAGTGCTTCGCGTTCGAAGAAGTTTCCTCTTCTTGTCGGATCGCGGATCGCCGATCGGCACAACGAGGCATCTCTTCTCGCGATCGGTCAGCGATACGTCCGCGACCTCTTGGCTCTCGTAGTGTTGGCGTATCGCGCTGCTCGTCGATATCGTCAGAGTCGTCACTTCCGTTCGCCAGGTCCTCGCTTCTTCCGGCGTCGGCAGGGCGCTGCCGGTGACCCGTCCGACTTGAACGCTCTGGGGTCGAATTCTTACGGTTCTCTTGTCCGGCTCCTCGACGTCGATGGAGTCTTGCTGAAAGGAAACTGCAAACGATTCATCATACAGATGTACGGATTTTCTTCCATCGCTTCCTTCTTCCTATTACTTTCTTTTGTTACTCCTTTTTCATCGTGACGACGAGTCGGTAAACAGGTTTTGCGCCTCGCATGCAACTCGGCTGTGCCCTATAGTTTATAGCCCGAGGGCCTGGGTTAAGGCACTTTGGTAAAAACTAGGCCAGGTATAAATCCTACAGTTTCCATCGATTCACCCGTTTCTCAATGAGAAAGAGAGAATCGTCCTACGTTTCTCATCATCCTTCATCCTTTCGCTTCTTCCAACGGTGCCCTCCCGCGCGAGCGTTAATGGGTTTCGTGTTCTACTCGCGCTACCGTTACGATTTCGCCCTTTTCCTTCGTACGACTTTGTTCGGGCTCGAGCTATTCGTCATCGAGAATCGATCGACGCGACCCCAAGGGAGCGATGACTCGGGTCACGAAACATCTACGAATTTCTCACTACGATAGACAAGAGTTGTTTGATGCGCCCGCTCGTACGAATTCTCCTACGGCCGGTCCGAAGGTGATTGATCAATCGGCGAATGTGGAAAGTCAGAAAACAAGATTGATAAAAAAAAAGGGATAATATCGATCAATCCGGAGTCGTATGTAGAACTTGAATGAAATCATTTACACGTGTAAGATGTGTACGATGGAGGGTTCGCGTGAATCGTATCACGCTTACTCGTCTCTTGTATGCATATTATTCGAGGAATGCGGCGTTCGCGTGTCGCGTCTTTCCTAATTAGACCGCTCGATTATAACTCCGCGTGTGCCTTCTGTCTTCGCGACACTCGAAACATACCTACGATGTTCCAGACAGCGTAAACGAGACTTCGCGAGTGCGTTAGTATTGACCAGGGGATTAAATATTGACGCGAAACTAAGGGACGCTATAGGTCGCTTACTATTATCAATGTATCTCCAAAGTACCTCCAAAAATAGGGTCAGATTCGTTTTGAGCGTGAAAAAATTTCGAATAAAATATGATCCGAAATATTTTTGGAAACATTGAAATTTTCTTACACATAGCAAAAATATATATTCATAGCACAGATGCGAGATGTTTTACCTATACATTTTTTTATGGCGAAGAAAATGGCAAGAGTGACCAAAGTTTCTTTTCATTCCATCGGCTTGGAACTGATAATCCAAAAGGTTTCTTCAATTCTTTCAAGCACCCTATTTTTAGAATAGATTTTTTACTTCATAAAATCTCGCGTTAGTGAAAAAAGACCTTCTTTGATTCCTTTTGTAAGATTGGAAACCGATGCCAATGATTTAATATACAAATATCGATGATCGATATTACCTGATTTGATAGGTCTTCTGGCGAGTGAATTCGAGGAGCCGCTCGTGGTAACAGTGTTCTTAATGATCGGCGTAGTGGGCAGATTGCTTCTCAATTGGCTGATCAATTTATCGTCCCTCGGTGAATTCTGTTCGACCTCGCTGTCGCTATCGGCGTCGCTGACCAACGAGACCATCGTCACGACTTCCGAACTTTTTATGTTCTCGTTACCACCGACTTTGGCACGGCCGAGTTCGTGTTCCTTCGCAGCGGTGCTGTTGGCTCTTCTCTTGGCGCTTCTCGCTCGTCTCTTAGCCGGTGCCGATTTGGTCGGACGTCCACCGATCGCGGTGACTCTCGCGGAGCACGCGTTTGCGTCCAGGCACGCCATCGAGATTCCCGTTTCCGGCACCTGCTTGCAGATACTCGGTGCTTCGATGACGATGCTAACTTGAGTTCTCATCGCAGGACCGACGCTGTTCGCGCGTCTCTGAGGCGGCGCCGAATACGTTCGACGATTCTTTTCGACACTCGACAGTTGCGAAAATTCCCTCTTGGTCGCTTGTACCGCCTCGCTGGAGCCCAAAAAACTTCCACTCGTCTCGTTAGCCAGTTCGAGAAACGCCGCGTTATTCGCGCTCCGGAAATTCGCGCGTTTGATCTTCGCCCCATCGGAAGCGCTGGAGGATACCGCCACATTATCGACACGACACAAATTCTCGTCCCCATTGCTCGCCGACTCGACCTTATCAGCGTTAGTTTTCTCCTCACTTTTGTCGTTAACGATTTGTACATTTTTTTCGAAATTTCTTACAGGACTGCGATCGATGCTGCTGGAGCTGGACAACCTCGAATCGCTGCGTTCCTCGGTCGTCCCGTGTGCCAAAAAAACGTCGATGTTGGATTTGTTGGCCTCCCGTTGTTTCCACGCGAGTCTCAATCTCTCGGCGAGTTCCTGACGCGAGTACAGGAGTGTACTGCAATTTTTGTCCGTACCGCCGTTAACATTGGAATTTCTCGGCTGCCGGGGATTGGTCGTCGATCTCGATTTGCCTGTAGCTGGGATCTGGCAAGCCACGACTTCGACCCTCGTCTCGGTGTCGTCGTCGATGCCGGTACGAGAATCGTCGCCCCACGCTATTCGAACTTTGGGCCTCTCGACGTTCGATCTATCGTTTTCTCGTCTGGCCCTTATCGGATCGGTCGTACGGATTTGCAGAGCTCGATCCTCCTCGGCCGATCTCTGTCGTCGCATCTGATGATGACGCCTGGGCGGCTGCTGGAGCGAGTGTTGTCTCTGCGGACCGCTTCCCCTTCTCTGAGCACTCGTCATAGTCTTTATTTCAATTGTACTTCAACTTCCTTCCTCAAACCCTCACATCGCGATCTACAAAATGCATCGTGTTAAAGTCGAATCCGTGTGAACGATCGTTGAATGAACCAGATTAGGAGTTTCTTGATAAGCTATCGACTAATGCTATACCTTTAAGCAAAGTATGATGCGTGTGCTGAGTCTGGTAGCGTGACGTTGGTAACGTCTCGACGCCCACGTTGCTCTCCGGGGCTCTCGACCCGCGGGACCAATGAACCCCCGTGTGTTCATACGAAGACTTTCCCTGTCTTTAGGGGTTGCCGGGAGTCGGGCTCCTGGGTCGGTCCGTCGTCGAGCCCGTCGGCGCTGGCACACGCCGACTGACTGAGTCCATCGGTACCCTCCTACGTCGTTTCTTCCACCGTCTATACATTTTCAAAGTTGTAAGACTCATACTGGTACCGTATACCCTACCACCACCTTCTTGCCCGACCCTTCGTTTTCCACATCGTAACGTAGCTACCGCCAACTCCCCTCTCTCTCTCCCTCTTTCTCTCTCTGTCCAAAACTGTTGGTCTTACTACAAGGCTGATCCGTGTTGTTGGCCCTGATAGAGCTCGTACAAACCCCCCGTCGTCGGGTTGGAGGGAAAACAAATCTCCTATTCAACTCTATTCAACCCGCGTATATCTATATGCACCTTCCAAGCTCGAAACGCCTCTCTCTTACTCTACCCAAAGTCTAGTAGTCACCAGCTGATTATTGATCAAAACTTTACCTATCATCTGACAGCTTGTTGTCCGCAGTTGCCATGGAGTCGACAACGACCGATCATTCGAATCGCACACTCGCTCACTCCAATCTCGGCAGCGGCGGCAGCAGAGACGACGATGGTCTTATATCCCCGCGAAATATCCTTCTATTGCGCTATATACCTCCCAGGTGCCATACCCCAAACCCCTTTTGGCAAACTTTAAATCGGGTAACTTTTAACTTTGGCCCAAACCCTCCCCCCCCCACAGCCCGATGAGAAGCCAGGCTGAAACTACCGTGTTGGCTTTCAGGCTTGTGCTCTAGAATGAAGAGTCCGCCTATTAACCGAGCCACCTTAATTGCTCCGGGGAGAGGCTTATCTGATAGATAGGAAATCCCTTCCCGAGCTGTGAGCCAACTCTCTCACTACCGCTGACTTGATACAAGCCCCCTGATGCCTCGGTCCGCAAAATTTTTGGATAGGTGCTAAAACTTCGACGGGACGATGCCAACGAATTGGAAATTCGACCAACTTTTGTTTTCGACGCTCGGTCGAGTAATGGCTACAGTGATGAATACGCCAATTCGTTGCTCGAAACGTTCGGAAATGAATTGACACTACGAACATTTTCGGTGGAGCACACGAATAATGATACGAAATGCATTAGATCACCACTCGAATTGGCGTGCTAGTGGAGCTTCGTAGCGTCACTTATCTATCAATTCTTTCGCCTTCGTGCGGGACAAACGTTTTTCGTATTATTACTGCGAAACAACGAAACGAGATACTGTCGTATTGTTATTATGAATTATGCATAACGAATAAATTATACCCAATCCGGACGGGGGGGTTCTATCGTGTTCTTTCATTCGCTTTTCGAATATATATCTTTATGCAAATTAATTCTACCTTTCTTCTTATTCGTTTCTTACAGCTATGACTTCTTCACTCGACGATGACTTTCGTGTCGATGATTCGGATGACCTGCAAGATTGTTTCGACGACCCTGCGCTGGCCTCCCTGATGCGAATAGATTCTCAGGAAACGAGGCTTAGGGTGAATTTGGACGCCCTGCGCCAGAGTATGCTTCAATCTTTGTCAGCGACTCCATCCAATTGCCTCAAAGACCGGGCCTTGTTGGATTCACTTCCACTCGCCAGCAAACTTCTCATCGAGGTTGTTTAACAATCACATCGCAATGATATCGATTTTTTATCACTGAAATAAAAATGTTATCCAAACTTTCTGTACCTTCATCGCAGAGCATCAAAAACACGGAGAATTCTCTCTCGAGCGATTTCTCGATCCAGGATGTCGGTGCGAAGTTGTCCATGTGGAAAAATTCACTAGAACCCTGGCACGAATTTTTGAAACACGTGAAGAATCTTGGAACGGTTCCAGCGCTCTCGATACAAGGTCTCCTGGATTTCGTACCCGAAATCGTTGAAACGATATTTACTCACTGCAAAAGAAGGTGAGTCCGAGACACGAAGTTCCTGGTGAGTCAGCCTGCTGCCGCTATTTGTCTCATGTCGCAGCTATTATTAATGTTTGTTCCAGCGAAAGTTTGTACAGGTCAAAGTTCGACGACCTACTGCCACAGCTCACCGATCTTTTTCGCCGAACCGGCGCTGTTCTCGAAGATTTTTTTGTCATTCTCGACGATTGCGTGGATTTCCAGACCGAAGCGAAGAGAGAAAAAAATGCACTGAAAACAGGTGAATTGTGTGAAACATAAAAATCATTCTTTCAGATAATCAATTACATGAGCGCCGTTTTTTTGAAGCGTTGGATAAAATTGGCGACATAGCCGTTCTGACCAACGGAATGGACTTAAAGACTCAGCTGAACACGTGGAAGTCATTCGCGAAACTCGCGCGAACTCACGAAGTAATTTTGAAGAAACTGGCCTCGACTTCGTGCATAACGCGTCGCTATGTCGACATCGCCAAAGACATTCAAGCGTTGTTACTCGATTCACTCAAGGTAATTCAATTCGTCACGTTTCTGTAGTACCTCTCTAATTGCGATTCGTATTAATTCCACGGTTCGTAATCGGTTCGTTTACATTGGGTCAGGATAATAAGGAAACAAACTACGAGAGAAGGATCAAGTGTGCGGCTATGCTGTTGAAAATTCTCGTCAGACTTTGCACGCTTTATCGTGGATATTGCGGAAACAAAGTTTTCATCGTTCTTGTTGAACTACTCGGCAATCTACATAGGTACACTGACTGCGTGCTTCCTTGGTTCTTAATGTTTCTTTCTTTTTTTTTTTTTCTTTGCCAACGATGCATTTCTTGAAAGGAATAACGTTTCAACTTTCGCTCAGGTACTCGCCGCCGTTCAACTCCGAACGTTTCATTCATGCACACTCGAAAATCGCCGAGTGTTTGGCAACACACGTCGCATCGACGATAGCCGAATTGTTGGGTGCAATTCTCGACGAGAATGAATTCCGAGAGGTAAAGAAATGCCCATATAGTTGGAGAATAAATAAAAAGCATTTTTTTCAATTCATTGTATTATGTTTTTTACCGTTTTAAGGCGTACTTCGAGTATGGCAAATCGGAGACGGAAGATCGAATTTACTATCATCTACTGACCCTGAAAATCATGGAAGAACTGTCGAAGCGAGAGCGAGAAGCTCTGTCACTCTGGATGCAAGAAAATAGCAACATAATCGACGCTGCACTCGCTAACGCGAGCTACTGTGGCGAAGACTTTCTGATCGACGCGCAACGAAATCCCATTCGATCGTCGGCGACTTCCGGGCAGTCTCAACACTCGGCAATCTACCATAAAACTCTGACCCTGCTTTGTCAATCGATCGCTCGAACTTCGGTCGAGGATTTCCCGACTATTGAGATAGTTTTGTTGAAACATCTGCTCAGCGGCGAATTGTGGAGTTCTTTGCTCACTTGCGACTCGTGGACGTACTTGGCAAGGTATGTCGAATAAAATGAGTTCATATTCGAAAAACTCGAAGTGTCTAACAAACATTTTTGCAATGCACTGTCGTCGATCGTTTGCAGAATATCATCGCCGGAACTTCGCGCCGATCACCTGTCTTTTCTGATAAAGGTACAAAAATCGTTGGAAACACGAGAAAACAGTCTCGAATTCGGAATTCTGTCGCATCTCATTGGTCGACTGTACAAATTGCTATCCGTCGACAAGTCATCGGCAGGAGATGAAACGAAGTTTACGCTGTTCCGAGAGATCGAGGACTACACGAATCGCCGATTTGTGGATCCTTTCAGAGAATCCTTGCCGCCGAGAGCACGGCAATACTTGCGACAACAAATCGATACGATGAGCAATCTCGCGACGATTTTTCAAGAATTGCGGCGTTCTCCGTCGGTGAAAAATTGGAAATGCTTGGTAGGTTCTCTTGAATTATTTGCAAAACAATCATTAAATAATCTTCACTAAACGGTCGGATCTGTATAAATTTTCGCAGACTCATCTCTTGAGATCGATCGCGGCCGTGGCGACTTCGAAGGATGAGAGACTCTGCGCTTTGGGTCTACGCACAATTTGGAGCTTCGTTGCGGCGAGCATCCCCAGATCTACCGGTATGACACGCGAAATGTTGCTTGAGCTTACTGCACTTCTGTTGGATTGTAGGCAGCCCGATTGCGATAAAAATTCGAACGGTGACTGGCTAATGGCTTCGGTATGATAGTTTTTTTGATTATCTTTGAACGACGCAATGCTGGCGGTATTCCTGGCAGAACTGTGAGTTTCTATTTTTTTTAATGATTATTTTCTTTCTCAGATCTACGAGAGTATGACTGAAACGATCGAACATGTGCCGACACAGCATCGCATACGAATGAACGTATTTCTTCGTGAGAATTTAAAGTCGTTCGCCGATCTATGCGGAAAGCAGAGTCTCTCGTCGATAACCGACTTCTTCTGTTGCCTCGTGAGTGACGAAAATCCCTGGGTGCGTCAGGAATCGTTCGAAACATACGCCGAGCACATTCTCAAAGGGCCGAGCAGCGAATTGTTCGACAGCCTGTCGATCGGTATGAGCAAACTACCTCGCGTCAATCGACAAATCACTTTGTACTTCTCCAACACGCAAATTCACGCCTTCGCGCATTACTCGTCGTTGAGCGATTATGTTCGCGACCTTGCCGTCGCCTCGAGGAATCGTTCGACCTGGCACAAGTGCTACGAGCCGGATTTCCGAACGCGAGACGCGAAGATCCCGAGATACGAGACTGAAAGTATCGACAAACGTGTCGCCGATATCTGCGACGAGCTCGACAGTCTTGTAGAGCGTAAGAGCGAACTGAGCAGCAACACTGCCGACAGATTGCGTCTAGTGTTGATAAAATTGCTCGAAGTTCGTTAATAATTTGATTAATATTTTTTATAATTGTCATCTGTTCGAGATGAGAAAGGAGATATAGAGTAACATTTTTTCACTTTTGGAGCAACGAAGCTGTTTTTAATCTTTACCCGCTTCGATCGCATGTCCCTGCCGCGAGATAGAGCCACGTCGCGATGACATTCTCGAGACTGAAAGATCCCGACCCGCTAATAACCGGCTTCCCTACCACAGCGGCCAAGCAGCTGGCACCTACACTTGTACGATTTGTGAATAACTGATCCGAAAGACATTCGACACACGGACGCGGCTGTTGTCGTTCATACTGAGTCGAAGTACGGCGTTGGGGCAGGAAAGCAAACCAGCAGGAAGTTCGAGTTAACGTAAAAAATCCAGACATTTTATAACTCGCCGTTCTCATTGTACAAAAATTGACGGAGAAAAATCAATTCAACATTATCGCTGTCGCTCTTATCTCGTTGTTCAAGTTAGTTCCAGCCGTAGATAAATTTCTATCCAGTCGGTAAAGCACTTGTGAAAATAAGTTCTAGCAAAGATAAAAAACGAACGGGATTTTTTTTCCACGTATCAAGTTTGATAGGTAACAAAACGACACGGCGTATCAAAGGATGAGTGTCGAAGGCAACGGCAAAAAATTCGGCGACGATCGAGTCATTCAGGAGATCAATAAAATCATATCGTTGAACGACGATGATACGAAAAAGAACAACGTTATTTTGGGAGAGGTACGTTGCTAATATATAAATTTACAAAATTAGTTAATTGGCGAAGAATTCCTATGATTGACAAAGTGTGTGAAGTTATGAGCGTATCTGTAGATTCTATAAAATAAAAATAAAAAAAAAGAGCGTGAAAATAAAAATAAATTTTTTTCAGGTACTCAACGATGTGATCGACGCGATGAAAACCACGGACGATTTTTTTCGCGATCACTATGAAAGAATTATGTTTGTCGGTAGTTTCTACAAGGGCACTAAGGTCGGTAAACCCGAAGAATTCGATTTGGATCTCGTCATTCAGTTGCCTATGAAGTACGATTCAGTCAAGGTAACTATCGAACTTTTGGGTGACAACATTATCAATCGACGGTCTCTTTTATCATGACGATTTCTTTTTTGTTTTCCAGTTCGAGCGAGACTTACCGGGATACACAAAATTGAGGTTGACCAAAGATTGTTACCTACCCAAGTGGAACAATCACATGTAAGCTAGCGGTCGCTTTTTAGATGGTAATTATTTGTTAACTTCATTGCGATATAATTTTAGCAAGCTGTTATCAAAATGGGTAACCGACGATGGTTACTTAAATCAGGCGGAATTTTATCAATGGATGGAAAGCTTATTCACGAACACAGCGCCGAAATTAGCTATGAAAGACTACAAGGTGATACTTTTTATTTCTTTATGTCCATGACGATTATCCATGGATTTATTAATTCCTTATGAAGGTCTGAATTTCAACAGTGTCGCGTTTAAGAGCCCGCGTCTTAAATTATTATTTTTGTATATGTATAAATCATTTCAAAATTGCAACCATTTAACCATGTATTACTCCCTTTATTAATTGTCAACTTTTCAGCTAAAAATAAGAAAGAGTGGTCCGGCATTCACGTTGAACGTTGAATATCCTGGGTTCGCGGAGATGAGTGTGGACCTGGTTCCCGTGTTGGAATTCAAAAAACCGCCACCAGTTCCAGATCCACCGATTCCAGTAAAATTCACAGAAGCGGTAAAATGGTTAATGCAACATTTCACCCGACAACAGTTGAGCCATTCGACCTATTCATAGAAACATTTCAGAGCTGGCTAGCGGTACCGAAACCCTTGAAAAAGGAACAACAGAAACCGCACATCTATTGGCGAATGTCGTTTTATCATTTTGAAAAAAATATACTAAAAAACCATGGATATCTGAAGCCTATCATTCGACAAGTCAAGGTACATACTCTTGGCCAAATTGTGCCATTAATGGCAAATAAATTTTACGGTTCTTCATCTCTCCAGAAACTGAGGGACAAATACGATTGGAAGATTATCGCAAGCTATCACATCGAGACGCTCTTCATGCACGAAACCATCTTCGAGGCTGCGAATCCTCAAAAGTTCAATTCGACAGAGCTTTTCCTTCGCGTACGAACTGTCGCCTAATGAAAGTAATCTTCGTAGTCGAAATAAACACTTTGTAAAAGGCAAACGAAATGTTCGCAGATGCTCAAACGTCTGAAGGAGGCCTGCGAGAAGAAGGCAATTGTCAATTATTGGGACAAGCATGACAACTTGATCGAAAATCTCAAGGCCACGCAATTGGCAAGCATAATCGGTCTTCTCGGAAAGATAATAAAGAGTATCGAGAAGGATCCATTGACAATGGCCGATTACATTCGTAAGTTAATTTCTGCTACCGTCGACTCCAGATTCGTCTCTACATTAAAGCTACCGATATTATAATTTTTTTCAGTAACGCCCGACGAACTGAGCAGCATCGCGCCGAACCTCGATGCCATTCGAAACTCTAAAAATGCCGGCAAGTGTACCGAAGCCCCGTCGACCAAAGGGAATGGAGGGAATGACCTCAAATCGAAATCCCAAAGCAATTCGCCCGAATTAAAATCAAACGACGGTACGGTTGCAGTCTCAAAAGTCGGCAACGTATTCATGACCATCGTCGAGGAAGAAAAAACAGAAAGTCCATCACTCGTGAGAGCTAAAGCCGAAACGCCAAAAGCGTCAACCGACTCCAACGAAGATAAAAAGAGTCCGGAACTAGCCGAGATATTGGATATGTTGAAGTCGATACACAGCGAGATGGGGGAAACAAAAGCGGTCGTAAATTTTTTGTTGCGCCGTGTAGACATGCTCGAGAACAAGTTGGATGCTCTGATTTCGAGGTCCGATGGAAGGCCTGACGAACAGTTGCTCTTCGGCCCACGTTCTATCGGTTCTCTGCCTCTTAACAGTCGCATAGCGGTAGATCAGCACAATGATGCATTAGGATAGTGAGACAAATTCTGTGATATATTTCACTTATTTTAATTTTTTTACTTATAGCTGTCGCAACGACCGTTATCTCGAGAACGAAAGATACTCGATGTCGATCAATGTTTATAACTCGTGAGAGTTTCGCGAAATGTAGCGTCTACAATGTTAGTCCAAAATGAATTGATTTTAATTGAGCCTGTGAGCGCTAAACTTCCGGTGGCGAGGTCGAGCGGTCGGGCGAAGCACGTACGTGCGAGAATGCGGAATATTTCCGTCGTCGGACTGAATGTTATCGGGCCGAGTCGTCGATATAACGACGTAAGTGGCGAGCGAACGCTCGACTCTGAGAGCGGAAATGTAGATGTGTGAGAACTTCATGCGAAGTTCGCCGTGTGCATGAGCACGCAAGATCTGCAGACTGAAAATGTATTGCAATCTGTGAATTCATGACAAGTTCGTCGCATGTACAGACAATACAAGCTCAACCAATCAGCTCGGGCGTGGTCGTGCACACCGCCAAGAATTTGAAGTTGGGACCATTATACTATATCGTGCGCATCGTTTGTATATTAATATACGTTTTTACACACATATTCGGCATGACAACCGAGTCAGAAATTTATTTTCTCTTATCCAGCAATTTGAGTCTTTTAAGTATCGAATCTTTGTAGAAACGCGACACTACAGGCCAATTGATATGAGGCACAGAATAGCTGTGCTTGGTATTGGTGTTCAGTTACTCATTTCCAAGAAAAACGAGTCCTTTTTTTTCTCCTTTTTTTCAAACAGCGGCGGATCAGTGTGGATATTAAAACGTTGCCGCTAGATAGAGCCACCTTAAAACTCATACATGCTCGAAGCGAGATAAGAGAAGCTAACGAGTGCGAAACATTTGTGCAGCTCCAATATGCGTGAGTATCGCAATGACCCCAACACATATAGAGTAAACTTCGCTTCCCCTCTGGCTCTTTGAGAGTTTTTTGTATCCGGCCGGTCGGAAAGCCTGTAAGATACAAAAGAGTAGCGCCTGCAGTATCGTTATCGTTTATCGTTATATTCATAGAACTTCCTGTGGTGTCGATACGCTTCCATATCTCCGCGCAAGTGGTCGCTAAACTGCGGATCCTTCCATTCTGCAGAGTATAAATTACACGTGAACGGGCAGTTTGCAGGTATCATAACAACAGCCGCGAATACGTGAAACATGAACTTGAGCGCCGAAGCAAAGGCGAAAGGACTGAAGGATGAGAGTGTTCTTCACGTTATCAACCAATATATCACCCTGAAGGATGACGACATGAAGAGGAACAATGAAATTTTGAATTCGGTTCGTTAATTTATTTGAATTAAAATGACAAAAAAAAAAAACAATTTAAATAAAATATCATAACAATCAACATGTGCCTTATTTTTTTCTATTTTCAGGTGATTCAAGATATCATTAATGTCTTGAAAAACAAGAATGCATTCTTTCGAGAGTTTTACTCCAGAATCGAATTCGTCGGCAGCCATTACAAGGGTACCAAGGTCGGACAGCCGGAAGAATTCGATTTGAATCTTATTATTCGCTTGCCTATTGACTACCGAACGATCGAAGTAAGTATCAAATCTATGCGCGATAACGTTATTACTATCGGCGTTATTTTTAATGATCTTCATCACTCATTTTACATTTCCACAGTTCGAACGCGGTCTACCGGGCTTTGTAAAGTTGAAACTAAACCGCATGGGTTACCGGTTCAAGACGGAAGAGCAGGGGTAAGTTTTAATGTGTTAAGAAAAAGTGCTTAAGCGTAAAAACAAGGATCGTTATGTTAGAGGTAGTTAAAGAATAGTTGCGGTTCCCTCTCCATGGAAGTTCATTTTGCATCACAGCAGCCGATAGTAATTCACGAATTATACGACGATTTCATTGCACAAGAAGTTTTATTAAGGCTCTCGAAACGGAAGACGTTAATGGGCGGATTGAACGAATGAATTGAAACTCGAAAGCTTAATCGTCATATGTTTTTAGTAAACTCTTGGCGAAATGGATCCAAAACGATTATTTAAATCAGGACAAATTTCGGCAGTGGGTCGAGAGTTTGTTTGCCGATATGCCGCAGCAAACAAGAGACGGCAAGTATCAGGTGAGATAGACTGACCGGTCAAAGAAAACGAAGTCTACTGCTGTTATTTATCAATCTTTCAAGAGCAAACGTCGTCGTCGTCGTCGTCGTCGTCGTCGTCGTCGTCGTCGTCGTTGTCATCGTCGTTGTAGTCGTAATATATCTTATTCTCAGCTGTCGCTGGTGAAAAGCGGGCCTGCATTCACGCTGAACGTTCGGGGACCCGGTCTGTTCGCGACTAAGATGAGCGTGGACTTGGTTCCAGTTCTAGAATTCAAGAAAATACTGACTCCTTTGCAAGTTCAATACGGACAGGGTGATGTGGTGCGTTCGGCCGTTGCAACAAGAATTCAATGTCTAAAGAGTTGGTTCTCATCGATGTTTTTTATCTTGCAGAGCTGGTTCGCGGTGCCGAAACCGTTCAAATCCGAGGAAGAATCGCCGACGCCTCTCAACTGGCGACCGTCGTTTTATATATACGAAAAGAATATGTTAAGACGGGATGGCAAGTTCAAACCCATTATCAGACAAGTGAAGGTGGCCTTCCATTACGTTTTTGAAACCGTCGGCTGCCGAAATTGCTTGTTAATCGCGGCGAATTCATTCACAGAAGTTGAGAGACAATCATAATTGGAAGCTGATCGCGAGCTATCACATAGAGACTCTCTTCATGCACGAAATTATCGCCATCAAGGGCAATCCCGCGCTCCAAAAGTTATCTGGAATCGAACTCTTCATTCACGTAGGAATCAAACGACAACAACAACCTCGGTGTTGTCAATGTCGCAATTTTAATTACACTTTTGACAAATTACAACGGCGCGGAACGAATTATCAATCGACCAAATGAACATTTTTTTTGCAGATGCTCGAATGCCTCAAGAGAGCGTGTGAAAAAGTCGAGATTTGGAACTTTTGGGACAGCAATCATAATCTGATAGGCCATTACCATCCCCACCAATTGGAAAGCATCGTGGGAAGATTGAAAAGAATAATCGAAGACATAAAGGCAGATCCAGTGAAGATGGCGAAATATCTCTGTTAGTAAATCAAACTCAACGAAACTACACTAAAAGTCTCAAAGACGAGTTACGTGAAAATGGTATGAATAATATTTCAGTAACGGATCTGGAATTGAGGGAAGTTCAAAAGGAATTGGACGACATTCGAAACGGTCGCTATACAGGTAAAAAGAGAGAACAACCGCAATTGGCTGAACAATTGGAAGAACCACCACAAAGCATCGTATCGAGCATTTGGAATCTACTCCGAAACATTTTTACGATTGCGTTTTCAATTCAACAATAATTCTCCGCGGGTTATCTGCCACAAAAAAATTTGCAGATTCTCCTTCGACTTCTTGGACGGATGTAACGTCGTTCAGCGACGTCGAAAAGAACGAAAATCTCGGGCAAATATTGAGAATGCTAAAGCTGATTCAAAACGATATCGCAGATACGAAAGAAGCGATCAATAAGTTGACGAGTCGCGTCAACCAAGAGTTCATTCGGATACGCGGCAATACAACGGATACGCAAGAAACGCTCGATATGTTTACTACTGGGGTGGATAAACAGTTCAAGCTGATACACAAGGAGATAGCAGATACGAAATATCAGTTGGGCCTGCACGTGATCCATGTCGGAAACAACATTGAAAGTTTACAGGAGTGCGTGGGCGCTCCATCTGTGTGTTATACCGACAGTAAACCCGAGTACACGGAATGGGACTGATACAAAACATGGGCTACGTTTTCATATCGACATAAAGTTTCTATTACTGATTATTGCGATCTCTATTGTTGGATCGTTTTTAAATAATATATTTTATTATTACATGTATACGCCGCAAGTCTACGCATCATTGGAAACTTCCTGATATACCAATTCTGCGAATGGTACATAATTTCGCGTGACCTTGAAAAAAAAAACAGTTTCCTTCATTTTTTATGAATTACCGAATGCGAAATAATTGCTACGCAATTTGATGGGAGAACTCGATATAACCGTGCGAATTTTTGTGACGTCGAGTCGCGAATACAATTTGAAAACCAGTGCTGCCAACGCTACGCCTGGGGACTCTTCGATCGACACTTCCGACAAACCTGTGGCGCGGGGCGGGGCGAGGGAGACAACACTGACTCACGCGCACGCACACAAGTACAGATATAAGTAAGGTCAGTTTATTTCCTTTCATCGGTTTGGGATGCGACTATCCTTCAAAAAGTCGACCAACGTTAATTTCGAAGTGTGCGGTATTGAAATTTGTTCATCGCCGAAGTGGTTTAGAAAGAAGCTCGGCTGGTATTTGCCCGTTTACGACGAGTGAGTATAACCAAAGGTCTTCGTACGCGGAATAACAAAAAAAAAAAGAAACCAATCTTTACCTCATGTTACCTACGAATCAAGATGACGCACGGGTGGCATGACCCAAGCGGTCGCCGAACAATGGATGAAATATTTTGCATTCACTTTTTTCGATTGCATATATATATATACTTTGCTGCTGAGCTCGACAAACCCGACACTCGCTAAAAAAAAGCACCGTATTCACGATCGAACCGATCTGTTGCGATTATTTTGTTAACGAAAATTCCTCATGTTACGGTTGTTTGTTTAATCATTTATTCAACCCTGTATCTAACGATCGCTCTTGTCAGAATCACAAACGCCGACCTAATAATAACAAAGTCAGCGGTTGAGGTCTCGTTCAAACGACACGATAAAAATGTTGAAAAATACGATGAATATACATGCAAAAGCTTCGTCGCACGTGGGGTTAGTTTTGATTAACGGCTATAATGCAAATCCGTCGTGATACTCGATTGTCTTATTAACGTAGTGGTTTGATATTTCTTTTGTTCAGCTGGTCTGATATGTCAAATCCGGCGGATCGTCTAAATTATCTGCAAGACAGCAGCAGCGACACAGAGACTGACGGTAAAGAGACGGATGGACACGGACGACCGAGATTTTACAAGAACAGATTTAGGTGAGAAAAAACAAAAGGAAACAAATGGAAAATAAAAAAATAAAAAAGAATATACATTCACGCATTCGCAATACAAATGAAAACATAACAGACAATAAAAAATAAACACAGAAATTCTGGTACGTATGATTCTTAATTACTTTCGAGCCGTGGCATAGATCCGCTATGGAAACTACCTTTTCTATGATATTGCGCTATCGTTCATAATATACAAACGTGTATATACATATATCGATTATTATTATCACCAGGAGAAATCCCAGCACCCACAATTGTTTTTTTCGTTATACTTCTAACGACAACATTATTTATTTTCATTGTTTTTTCACTTCTATCGTTAGATATGCAGACATGCATTTCGATAAATATATTTCATCTATAGATTCGCAGCATGCACTTAGGTACGTCGATAGTCCAGTTTACTGCTTGGACGAATTTCTTTATTTTTGCAACTAAAGGACTTCGATCGAATGGCTAGGTTGTTATACGTATCTCGAAATAGCGGAAACGCGTTTCATCGGCTGTCGTGAATCATTGCTGATTCGTACGCAATTTCGAAATCTCAATTAGTTGAGAAAATATTTTTGACAGTGCGCGTGACTCCTTCGAGCGCAAGGTGCCGTCTTGACACTGGAAAGAATGTCTCACCGGCGAGTGTTTACGTTTTTTTTTTTCCACTACAAACTAAAGTATTCAGCGTTAACTCGAATTGGCTTTGGAGTAACAGTTCGCGCTTGGAAATTTGCTAATACTGTAATCATCACTAAAACGCGAACCAACGTACTGTCGTAGAGCAGGCATTTTTTTTCTCTTCACTACCAGTCTTTCGTGTCTTTGATTCAACTGTTTCGAACGAACTAAGGAATTGGCGACCACAAATACGTTTATTAATAGTAAAAAAATATTGAAAATTATTGAAGGAAACCTTGAAATTCAAAAGGAAGGTGAAAAGTAATTTTTTGGAGCAATAGAATTTTTGTTGAAACATTGAGGATATCGGTAGATTTTCGTTTGTTTTGAATATAATGCTTGAACGGAGGTAGACAGATTAGTAAGGACATGTGGTTGTTTTGCATGTAGTTGTGGTGGCTCGTCCAAACCAAAATCTTGTCTGGTACAGAAGGATGGAAGCAACGAGCGACATTGCCATATCTTCAATGCGAAAAGGCAAAGCACAAATCTAACGCAACGTAACAGGTAATTTTGAGAGAAGGAAGAAAAAAAAGGTGTGACGCCGCGCGCAATAAAGTTTAGGGACAGCAGAGCCAGAGTTTAATTTATCGTTATCTCGTAAATTTCATTCGTACGATAAACTCTATCTCTCCGTAGATTCGTTTCACGTCATATCTGCAGATGCATTTGTTATCACCATTCTTTTGTTTACTGATTTATTGATTCTTTTTCATCGGAAGTACATTTTCTTCGCGTTAGCTCGAACGAGATTACAAACGTAAGGTAGGTTTTTTTTTCTCGGAGAAAAAAAAATCCGTTTCGCCTAATAATGCGCTATGTATGTTCGCTGCGCATAAGATCCCTGTATAACAGTTTGTTCTTTTCTTCTCTTTTTTTTTTAATGCTCTTCAGCTACTCTGGCCGTGACTCTTTCGACGAAAATTGCGAGCAGCAAACGTCGTTTTTGTCTTTAATTCGGATAAGAATGAAATGTCATTTATGTTTAGACTCCGCTCGGGGATAACGATGGGAAAGAATCAACAGAATTCGAGCCGGGACGGCGTCGCGTCGGCGGGCTCGACGGTGGGAACGAGCAATCCACAGGTCAGCGACGACAGAATCACGCTCATCGTCGATAATACAAGGTGAGACGAGCCGACTTCTCCCGCTCAACGACGTATATCACTTCTTTCTTGTACGTAACTCTCTTGCGAATAACTGATTACTTTTGTCTCAGGTTCATTTTGGATCCCGCACTCTTCACCGCTCATCCGAACACGATGCTCGGACGAATGTTCAGTTCGGGAATAGAATTTGCTCAACCGAACGAGCGCGGCGAGTACGAGGTCGCCGATGGTATTTCGGCAATGGTGTTTCGGGCTATTCTGGAGTATTACAAGGGCGGCGTTATCCGATGCCCGCCAACGGTAACCGTGCAAGAATTACGCGAAGCCTGCGACTATCTTCTCGTTCCCTTCGACGCCAGTACCGTCAAATGCCAAAATCTAAGTGAGTATCGTCTCCGTTATCGCAGCTGGAGCGAGATTGTCCGTCGCGCGTCGTGAGCTCTGGAAACTAGTGGAAATTATTGCAGGAGGATTGTTACACGAGTTATCCAACGAAGGAGCGCGCTGCCAATTCGAGGTTTTTCTCGAAGATCTCATCCTTCCGTTGATGGTGAACAGCGCTCGTAGGGGCGATCGCGAGTGTCACATCGTCGTGCTACTCGAGGACGACGCGGTCGACTGGGACGAGGAGTATCCCCCGCAAATGGGCGAAGAATATTCGCAGAGTGAGCATTAATGTTTACTTCTACTTTTTTTGGCGTGGTGAAAAGTTTCGTATATCGTTTTCACAATTTCTCCGATTTTATTTGAATTTTTCAATCAAGTGTAATGCCGCACGACGGATAAAGACACTGAAAATAATTTTTTTTTCTCGCTCCGGATTTTATGGTGTTCTTGCTCTTTTAATTAAAAAATATAAATAAACGCATTCGCTCAAAATAACTTTGAAGCTTCGCGGAGTTTGAATGAAAGTTAAAATGAAAAAAACGGCGAGATCGATCGAGCGCGTGTTTGCCCTTTAAGACTTACGCTTTCCTATATCCCCCGATATAAATAACTAATTGCCCTCGTATTCACGTCGAGATTGTATGAAGGACGTTGTCTTTTTGTTTTTCATGTGCACAGCGGTTAACAGTACGGCGATGTATCGATTCTTCAAATACATAGAGAATCGCGACGTAGCGAAGCAAGTCATGAAGGAGCGAGGATTGAAGAAGATACGTCTCGGTATCGAGGGCTATCCGACTTACAAGGAAAAAGTTAAGAAGCGCGCCGGTGGACGGGCCGAAGTTATATACAATTACGTGCAGCGACCGTTCATACACATGTCCTGGGAGAAGGAGGAAGCGAAGAGTCGTCACGTCGACTTTCAGTGCGTCAAGTCCAAATCCGTGACGAATTTGGCCGAGGCGACTGCCGATCCGGTTCTCGACGCCGGCGGCAATCCAATCAACGCGGCGATAGCGCTTCTGCAAGCGAGCGAGCCAGTACCGACGCCGGAGCCGATGCTTCACGCTGGAGTCGATAACGAGGCCGAAGGTGCGGTTCTCTTTCCCGATCCCGATCTTCGACGTTTGCTGCCCGACGAGATAATATGAACGCGTCGAAAATTTTGGCTTTTTGCTACCATGACTTATCTGATATTTCTCATTATCGTGCTGAAAATTGATCGAAATCGTACGACAGTCGACGACGATGATAATTCTCAACGTTTACCCGTCAAGACTTTTGCCGGACGCATCGCCGCTACCTTATCCGATGGCAATGCTGAACGGTACACGCGACACAATGTTAAATCGTCGTAACACTAGCCCAATGTGATAGCAAGCGTAAGTGGGAAATTGCCTTAGATTGTATCTCGTACGAATAACTAAGTCAAGTCAAAGAAAGACGCAAGGAAAGAAAAAAAAGACGTGATCGGGGAAGTGTGCGAAAAACTGTGCATCGATTCTCCTTTTTGTACATAAATTCGATGTTTCTTGTGACGACATATCGCTGCAAATTGTCCTCCGTCGTGTCATTTATTGAGGGGGAGACTTATTTTTTTTTCTTTTTTTTTTTTTTTCATTTTATACAATTAATAAAGTTGGGTACTACTTCGCTTTTAAATCGAATTCCTCGACGTAGTTTCTTACACGACTTCCTAAAAAAAAAGAATCAATTTCATCCCTAAAAAAATCACGACGTGTACAGATTGAAATTTTTTCTTTCATATTCTTTTAAAACGCTCGCGCATACAGTTACGGTATTGCTTGCTTTTAGAATCGTCCTCTTAGTTACTTCATTACAGAGACAAGTGACAACTCTTATCCACTCAAAGCGAGCACTAATTACGCTACTTTACGGTCTTCGACTTTACGCTACTCTTAATTACACGCTCGTACCGCGGGGATTAATTACACGCGCGTACCCCCGCCCGCCCTCGCCGCGTCGCTCCAGCTGGCGAGAGAATTACTAGCGGCTCATTTGGTACCGCGGGCTGGTAACGGAGCTTCAACGGCCGATAAGTCGGCAAGGAACGTCTAATCTTTTCATCCCTCATGGGTCGTGATTGTCCCCTCGACGTCCGCGAAGACGTTGAGGATGTTCTCTCCCAGAGCGTGGGCGGGTTGGGGTACACCGTTCGTGGCGGCACATGCGTAACGAGCCTAGGCGCACTCGGGGAACGATATAAACCCGCCTTGGCGAAAACGCAGGCGCCAGATAGATCAATAAATACCCGAAGACGAGGGCGAGAGGCCAGTAGCATACGGATTCGCGTGGAGTGAGCGAGTATTTTGTCGGACAAAGTACCCACCGGGCTACACAGTGGTGAGGCTGCCGAGCAGCTCGTCCAGCATGCAGCCGCCCCCGAGAAAAGTAAGCTTCAAGGCTTTTTGTTTTCATTTAAGAGAATGAATTGAAAGAAAAAAGGAAAAATAAATTCGAAAGTTAACGCGGCTCAAGGTATCTCGGTGACCCTCTTCGCGAACTTCAAATCTGTCCTACTGAAGCCTCTCGCGGATCGAACATTTATCTTCCAATATTGTCGTAACATTGACACCTAAAACTATCATTCCGTCAGCTATAGAAGATAATTCGTTTTTTTTCTGTAGTTACTGCAGTGACGGTTCGTAAAGTAGAAAAAAGAAAATGTGTAAAGCTTGAATGACCCTTTTCCGCGTACTATATCGTAACTCTGCCCAATCCAACGGTTGAACCAGGAACTCCTGAGCGGGCTCGAGGAAAATCGATGCCTGGTTCGGCGCCCGCGGAGGATCGAATCGGTGACAAAACTTGACCTGAAAATGCATGTCAGGGGGCAAAGGCCGCGCTATATTATGTACATCAATTGCAACTACCGTGAAATACTATATCGCGCGAAACTTCGCTCCGTTATCCCGACTCGAGATCAATGAAGCTTCCAGATGAATTTTGAACTCAACCGAGAATCATTGACACCACTCCGGGGGTGCGCCGATGCGCTTCGTTCCCTCGACGTTCAATCGTTAACGATAATCGATTCGACGCGCAACATCGAAGGGCGATTAGCTTTGCGTACAATTATTATTCTTTCCATGCGTAACGTACTTTAAGAAACGTTTATTTTGTGATTTATTTTCAATCCAATGTGTATTCGTAGGGAAATTACGCGAAATTCCTTAAAAATGTGCACACGGAGCAGGCGGCTAAATTGCAAGCTAAGAACCAACACGAGTGCGACCTTCTCGAAGACATCCGGTAAGCTCCTCGAATATTCAAGTCGGCTAACACTTTCTAAGCCTCTTTACGACACTATAGTGCAAGTAGTGCTAGTAATAGAAGAGTTTTTTTTTATAGTACAAGCGAAACTCGTTGCGCCGACGATTTTCCTTTAAAGTCTTCGGGGTCACGCCTACCGTGAATGAAAAAAAATTACGCGTTGTCGATTCGAGGATTATTTAATGTCGAAATAATTGGCTATACCGGAAGTGTCGAAGAACCGGACGGGTCTCTAATCTACGAAGGGGGTGGCTGGCATATATTCGTATTTTTCAAATAAAATTTTCGTTTTTTATAAGAGCGCGATAGAATGAAAAAAATGTTGATCCAACATTCGAGCTCGGTTAACGTAGATGTGTATGCACATTTAACGAAAGGTTCAAGCAATTCGTGAATCGAAGAACTGGGGCTCACGGTGCAACGTGCAGTGCGCAATACGGGTCCGAGGGAATCAATGTCATCGACGCCATTTTCAAAGCTCCGAAACGGGCTTGCACTCTCATGTACCTCACTCGTTGTTCTGCATTGTTCAATTAATTATAAATCATTCGGGCCGCATCCGTCGCGACTATAGTTTCGCCTCTAGTCGTCGCCGTGTCGTCGGCCAAACTTTTATATTCCGTTATTATGGGCCATTCTCTTTCTATACTTTGTAATTTCTTCGTGTCCCATTTGCGGATTTATGTATATGTATATGTGCAATGCATTTTGCCGATAAGAACTTTCGATCGCAATACAGTTATGAATAAAATAAGGAATCTTTAACTATAAGTTTATCTCTTTCTTCGTTCGTTCATTTATTCATTTACTGTTGCAGCAACTTTACGTTAAAAAAATCAGCTATCGAAAAGTCATACTCTGAGGTAATCGGCGTTTAATTTGTTAAATTTACATTGCGTAGCCGGTAGATAGTTTCGGGTGTAATGAACGGGCAACTTCGTTGCAGGCATTGCTCAAAATATCGTCGGCTTACCTAAACAAAAAAATTCCGAATATACCGGATCTAAAAGTCGATGGCTCAGACGAAAGATGGTGAGTCGTACTTCGTTATCTTTCCAATGCGTTTCACGTGTGTCGAATTGAATTAAGATGCATTTCTATTTTTTTGATTTTCAGGAACGTTTGGAATGTGTGGCGCACCGTTTTGGAGGAGAACGAAAAACTGGCGAGGGCTCGGCTAGCGGCGGTAGAAGTATTTCAACAACAAATTGCGGACGACGCCAAAGTATTGAAGATGCACAAGGTGCAAGTGTCGAAAAAGGTAAAAATACGAATAATCATTAATCGTTGTTGATCGATCGGTATTCTTCAAACTATAAATTGAAAAATAAATTATATTCCATCGCAGGCGATCGACCAATTGATGATAGTACAAAAGGAGCTGCAAACGTGCGTACAGGACGTCGACAAAACGAAGAAATTGTACTTCGACGAAGAGCACAGCGCGCACGACGTGCGCGATAAGGCGAAAGACATTGAAGAGAAGTACGTACAGAACCGACCATTATAGTTCACAGCACAACGATCTTATCGCAGTCATTGTTTCGTGCGCGAAACGTGGATGTAATCTATGACGCTGTTATTGCAGATTGAAGAAGAAGAAAGGCTCGTTCTTTCAATCGATAACGTCTTTACAGAAGAACAGTGCTAAGGTGACGTAACGTTATTATTCCAAGTTTATTCGATTGATGAATTTTTTTTCTCTTCTATAATTAAATAATATCTCGGTCGAGGATCTATAAGTACGATATCTCGTCGAGCAGGTGAGCTCAAAAAGGGACGCTCTCGAAGAAAAGTCAACGGGTGCGCGAAACGATTACTTGCTCAGCCTCGCCGCTGCCAATGCCCATCAAAACAGATATTACGCAATAGATCTACAAAATACAATGCAGGTATGGCTCCTATAAATAGATATGTTTTTTTTCTATTCTAGAAAAACTGATCCAATTAACGTTGGATTGTATGCATTGGTTTTTTCAGTATTTAGAACACGGTGTATACGAAAAAGTAACGGAATATTTAACGCTTATGGGTCGCACAGAGCTATTAACTTGTTTAGCGACGCAAAACAGCTTCGGCAAAATACGCGATCAGGCCCAACAACTGACGAGGGAATACAATATTCAATGCTGCTGTCTCTACTACCCGGTATTGAAGCTTCACATACAGTACGAATTTGAGCCGTGCGACAGCGATCCGGTTGATAGGTGAGTAATTCATCCGGTTTGAAAAGAAAAAATTATAGAAATAAAGAGATGAGTCTTTCGACGAAAAATTACTGCATTGTGCGCGATGATAAATTAATAAATTAATCAATGTTCAGAGTAACGGCCGATCACTCGGCCGCAACGACATTAGGAAAGGAAGCACGACGATGGTCGACCAGAATCGCTCGCGAGGTCAGCAGCATAAGAGAGGGCACACGAAAACTTCAGGCTCTTCAGCAAATCAGAGAGTCGGGACAGAAGGTTTTTATCTTAATTTTCACAAAATCAAAGTAATTTTTTTTTTTCATTAACGAAGATAAAAACAAAGATATTTATACAGGATTCTCTTTCACCATATCAAAGAAGCCCGCACGTGTAACTTTCAACGATACTTTATTTCTTAATGCGTTACATTTATTTCTTATTTCTTTCAGACCGATCCGAATGATCCGAGCGGTCAGGACTTGGACACGAAGATCGACGAATTGAAGCAAACCATACGACGGGCCGAAACTGCGAAAATGGTTGCTGAAGCGCGAATCGAATGTCTCCGATTGGGCGGAGGTTGGTTCCCTTACACAAAGTCCATAAGGTCTTCGAACGACAATGTATTCACGTATATTTCATCTCGTTTGCGCAGTAAACGTTGATGAATTCATGCAAGAGGCCGAGACTCTGAGCGTCCATGACATGCCGCGCTCCGCCAGTTCGCTCTCGGTCCGGACCGATGCATCCGGTGCAGCGGTAAATATTTGTTCTTATAGAACCCAATATTCAATTGGCGCGTGTCACGATAGAGTGAAATGAAACGAAAAAAAAAACTTTTGTACTCCCTTTTTCAGGAACATCCGTCCTCCGACTCTTTCTACGACAGCGACGGCGACGGCGGAAGTGACTTGACGACAGTGGAGCGACCCGGAAGCGGTCGCAACATGTCGATTCAGCAAGAGGAGGACGCAGCTACGGAAGAGCGGGAGAGACACGATAGCGCCGAAGTCGATGGTTAGTTCGATGACATCGATAAACATATTTGGTTCCTTATTGCACGAGCAGACAGTAAAAGAGAATATTGGAAAATCATTGTCGATTTCTTTGCTTGCGAAATACAGCGCTACTGCAACAAGAACAACAGCGGATAGAAGAACTCACCGCTGGATGGGACGATCCCACTTCCGTAGATTGGGACAACGAGGACAAGGACGAACCGGCCGAGGCACCAGAGACGTCGGAGGTGCCTTCCATTCAGCAGATATACAAATGCACAGCGCTATATTCGTACACAGTAAGTATACAGCGATATACATTGTCGAGTTTTTTCAACGCCGAAAACCATTCCATTGTTTTTTTTCCTCGCATCCGACGCGAACTTTTATATCGAGTGTTAGATAGGGAAAAAAGTCAAGCGCTAGATTTACGAGCTAGTCCAAGAAGGTAGAGTCGTAAAGATGAGTAAACATTTCGTGGCGATTCTCGACATTTTTAACTAACCATTTTTTTCCGACCAATGAAATCAACGACTAAATCCTTTTTTAGTATCATAAATTGTGATAAAAAAAAACCCAAGATAGAATATTACGGAAAGTATAAAAAACCGTTGAAAAAATAAGTTCCAATTCTTCCGCAAAAAAAAATGCAATTTTTTTTAGACTCTTGTATACTTTTTTCCTGGTTACGAATTCTATATTAGTGTTAAACTTGAGTCAACCGAGACATTGATACATGACAGAAATAAATTCCCGAAAATATTCTCTCGCGAAGCTGATTTACAATATTTCCCGTTCGCCAGGCACAAAATCCCGACGAATTGTCAATCGTGGAAAGCGAGCAGCTGGAAGTAGTCGGCGAGGGTGACGGCGATGGTTGGCTGCGAGCCAGAAACTATCGGGGAGAGGAGGGTTTCGTGCCGCAGAATTATCTCGATGTCGAGAGAGAGGCAGCGGCACCGGCCGGTGGTCTGACTTCTCACGGTCCCGGCCTCGTTCAACAGATATCTTTCTCCTCGGTGGATTATACGATCGACGATCACGACGCCGTTGATCCGGATGCTCACTTGCATGCCGCGGCCGCGGCCGCGGCCACGGCCGCAGCTGAGGAGCCCGTAGCCGAAGCGGCCGTTGCTCCACCTCCCGATAATGCCGAATTCGACGCAACGCAGAATCAAGTTGCTGAAACTGGCCTGTCCGAAGTCGGACACATGTATTGCATTGCTCTGTACGATTACGACGCAACATGCGACGAGGAACTCACGTTCTTGGAGGGCGACGTTCTGAGGGTCATCAAGCAGGAACCTCACGACGTTGACGACGGATGGTGGGAAGGAGAATTGAATGGCCAGAGAGGATTGTTCCCGTCGCTTATCGTCGAACCTTGCGCACCCGATGGTGCTCCGCTCACTCCACAGGTATCCAGTCGTCTGTACAACGAATAATTCGATTGCGAATTGGGAAACTCGAAAACTAAGGAAAGAAATCTTAAAGAGTATTGAAAAAATATTTTTAAATCTATGAGTTCTCTCAAAAAGTCTAAATTTGCAATTACTTATCGAACGCCTTTAAGAATACAATTATTAGTCATCGATATAAAAAGAATCGGTATACTCATGCATTTTCTCCGTAGGAAATCATGACACCCCCTAGTTCAGCACCACCGGTCTTTACTCCACCGGACGTTCCCGAATACGCACTCGAAGATGAACTGGCCCAGGCAATGATGAACGGTAAAAATGCCAGCAATTCTCCCCTCGGTACGGTTTTTCGTTCAAATCGTCAAACTAACGCCATGTTATTTTCGTTGCACAGTGTCGGGACAGGAACAACCGATAATGGTGAATGGCGAGCAGCCCGAGGGGTTTGCCATTAATTTAACGAAGTTTCAAAAGGATCACTACGTCCAACAATTCGGCGAGAACGAAAATCCCGGCGCTCCAGGAATAATAGGTAATTCATCGAAACGAAAGTAGTCCTTATTTTTATCTCTGTAGTTGATTAATCCATGTGCTTGTATAACGCTGCGCACAGTCGTCGAAGTTTCGGACGAATTCGGCGATCAGGTAACATCAAAATAACTGCGAAAAACGAACCTGTTGTACGGTGAAGTTGTCTAATTTCCGAACAAATACGAATACAGAAATTGGTTTTTTTCTTCTTTTAATCAGATACATGAACCGGACGAGGAAAAACCGTTGAAGTCGGTTGATAAGAAAGCCCCACCGGAAGAGGACGACTTTGGTCTCGGTGTTGCGCAAATCGTCATAACGGCAGCGACACCGATGGAAGAGATCGAACATCCATTCCCCGGTGATGAAGATGCCGCCGAGGAAACCGCCAAATCCGTGGAAGCCACGGAGACGGAAAAAAAAACTTCGAACGTCGCGAACGAGATTAACGAGAATGAGAAGAAAGAAGAACCGGCAATCGAGGAGAAGACAGTTGAAAATCGTCGGGCCGGATCCGAAGACGTCGAAGAGAAATCGACCGTCGATGATCTACCAGCAGATTCGGCGCCCTTTCCGATAAGCAGCAGCTCCGGCAGCGAGGCGGACTCAACGTCCGGCCCGAGCACCGCTGACAACTCGCAATCCATGCCGTCGCGCGGCACCGTCGTTGAGATGCAAACGAACGACGAGCAACCCGAAATAATACCGGAAAAAATGCTGATCGGCGGACGGGCGAGCATCCCCGACGAGTTGCAGCCCGATCAGCTCGAAAAACTTCAGAATCTGAAAGAGTCGAATGCCTAGGATTGACTAGACCTCGGAGACGAATTCGAACTCGATCCTGCCTTAACGAACAAACTGGCTCTTCCGAAAAATCATCAGAACAAGTTTCGGCATCTGTTGGACTTCTGGAAATCTCCCGAAGTGATCGGGAATAAAGACTAAATGGATTTATCATCATCGCCATCCTCCCCCCTCGCCCGCCTCCTCCTACGATCCCGCTCGCGTGTAACTCAATATTTTTATGTTAATATTATGTACACAAAAAAAAAAATGATGACGAAGAATAACCAAGAATTGAAGGCGAACAAACGAAACCGACAAAACGAACAAACAAACAAAAAAAAGCAAAATAACGAGAACTTTTTGCTAGGCGATAATCTAGTATCTAATCGAAGGTATGTTGCGATTTTTGCAACCTTATTTACAAAAAAAAGAAACAACAAACGAGAAGAAAAGAAAATAAAATGAAAATATACCATATAAACTGTACAGTCGTAAAGTAATAAAGAGAATTGTCGATATCTGTAATAGAAAACGAGAGATACAAAAAGAAAACAATATAAGAAAGGAAACACACACAAGAGTGAAGAACAAAAAAAAATGATAAACAAAAGAGACACATTTCGCGTTGTTCATGTACATTATTAGGGAATTACAGTGGTGTTTGCGTGTGAAAAAATCATTATTTGTTTTTTATTCGAAATTTATCAACATTATCTCGTATATAGACATTTAAAAAACATAAATTGTTGGCATGGAAGATCGAATGAAGAGGCGGAGGACATCCATTCAAGGCTGCATGCGAAGTGCGCCGTCCAGTCTGATAGTCTCGCCGTTCAACAGCGGATTCTCGACGATCGACTGTACGAGCTGAGCGTACTCGTCGGGTGCTCCGAGCCTCTGCGGGAACGGAACGGAGTGCGCGAGAAAAGTGCGTACCTTTTCCGGCAAAGCCTGAAGCAAGGGCGTGTCGAACAAGCCCGGTGCAATGGTAACAACGCGAATTCCGTCGGACGATAAATCGCGAGCGAGTGGCAAAGTCATGCCGACGATTCCACCTTTGGATGCCGAGTAAGCGGCCTGGCCCATTTGACCGTCGAACGCGGCGACACTCGCGGTGTTCACAATTACACCGCGTTGCCCGTCCACGTTCGGTGTATTCTCGCCCATCAGACCGACCGAAAGTCTGATAACGTTGAACGTGCCGACCGTGTTGACCATCACGACTTTGGTGAAATCGTCAAGTTTGTGCGGCAACTTCTTCTTGAAATTGTAGGTCTTGTAAGCGACGGCGATACCGGCAGCATTCACCACCACGTCGAGCTTACCGAACTTCTCCTTAGTCAATTCCAGAGTCTTCAGAACGTCGGCCTCGGAAGTTACCTGATGAAAATAATAATCCGTACATGAAAAGATGTTCAGGAACGAGAAAACGTGCGAAAGCTTAAGAATCAATCATTGGCGTTCTAAACTCGATGTTTAAACAAATATGATTCTTCTCTTAATCTCCAAAGTAATGAGGTGCTTTTTTTTGCAACACCGTTCGGGTTTCGAAAATGTTCGTAATTTTTCATTTTCAGCAACATTGATTCAATCCCAATAACGTTTTCGAAAAGTATTTGTAGGAAACAAGAAACTCATAATATTATAGAATGTTCAGTTTCTTTGTAGATCCAAGTTTTTCATAATGCGCATATTCTCCATATTAATTCGTGCGAAAAAAATTTGCTCGTTTTCAAACGAATCACGCGCAGACTTAATTGCGCGTGCAAAGTGAACTGATAATTGTACGGAAAATACGATGAGAACGCAATTGATTTGTAGATAAGATCGATTGAAGGAAGTCCCCTTCGCGACGCATTTTTTTTGGCGTATCATGCAGTGGTGGCGATATTTACGTCCATTGGTGCGAAAACGGCATTCTCTCCCAACCCGTCGGCAACGGATTTTCCTTGAGAGCTCGGCAGATCGGCGATTACGGCTTTGCCACCTTGTCTGACAAATCGTTCCACCGTGCCGCGGCCTAACCCAGAGGCACCTCCGGTAACGAGAGCGACGACACCCTAAATTTGCAATGCAATCGAGTGATTATAAGAGTGTTGCAAGGCTGACCGATCAAAGTCCACAGTCTCGGACTCGATTCGGCGATGCCGGTGATAACATTGGAACCGGAAACAAATGATTTGCTTTTTCTCATAAATTATGTCGAAACAGAATGACTAATTACCTTGAGCATTTCGAACGATTAGAATGAGGATAAAATCGAGAATGTAACAATGGAATTGTTTTAGCGGCTCTTGCGTAGCTCGGAGCACTTGTTCGGCGAAGATTCACGCTGGGATGTCGCTGCCACACGTACTGATGACTCGATGCCTACTGACTGCACAGTTCTCGACTCCAGACATCGTAGCCTTTATCGCATTGTACATTGAACCGGTACCACATGGTCTTTTTTTTCCTACATTTTACTCCCAAACCTCGTGCGCGTCACAGACACGCAGCTAATCTACAGCTGTTATTGTAGTACGCTGTAGAGCAACATTTCTCAGCCAATTACCAGCCTGAATCTTTAGATACCCAAGAGCGCATTAAACGAGAACATCCAAATGATTTTATGTATCACGGCGAGAGGTATTGCTGGTGTATATCGAGGATACTGACGCTTGTCATCTTCTCTCGCAAAATCAGTTGTATTTTACACTGTCATTCGCAATTCGTATTCGTACGAACGTGCACCAACACGGCTGTGTATCCCTCGCTGTCGGTACACACATGAGTGTTGAAACTCATCGCGATCGCACGTAAATTCACGATTGAAGGTTATAATAAAGAAAATCCAGCAAAAAAGAAAAATCTATTGCACACGGGAAAATATATAACATAACTGATTGTCGAAACCCGTCTGTTCCGGAGAAACATCGATGACACAATCGGTGATTGCTGCATCGAAATAGCGCGAATCGAAGGTAAACAAAGGGAAACGGGAGCGGAAAGAAAAGGTAACACGACGAAAAAACGACGATTGAGCAACGGAGAGCAAAGCATGTGGAGAATGGAGTGCGAAGAATCGTTGCAGTTGATGCCCGAATTGACAAAATCGTTGAGTCTCATCGTGTCGGGCGTGAGCGACGACGAGATCAACAAAGGTTGGGAAAATCTGCGCGACCTCGAGGAATCGGGTCTGCTCCGAGGCTCTGTGAAACTCGAGGACGCCCAGTGCATAATGCGAGGTATACTTCGCGGCAGTATATTGAATCTTCACGAAGTACCGAAGCTCATGGCTTACTTCGCCAAGTACGTGAAGAAAAAAATTGACTCGCCGCACGACGACGGCGACTTTGTCGTCAACGACTGTGTGGCCTTCGTGCAAATGACGTCGGGCAAGGACATAGCGCTGCTCGCTTCTATGGTGCTGACGCTGAAAGATCATCCAGTGTACAGATCGTCGTCAAGTGGCGGCGCCAAAGCCTGCAAGGCCGTCGTCGTCAGTCTCGGTTCCTTCTCAATGCCTAAGAATCCCGACGAAATTTCCAACTTTCGCGCCAACGTCGTCAAGATACAACAGTCCTTGAAGGCCATTTGCAAGAGTTCCAACGGCTTTGGCAATTCGGACTTAATCACCGTTTGTCTGGAGACCGTCTACAGCATGATATCGGACACGGAACGTGACAGAGATCCCGGCCCGGGATTGATAGGCGTACTCGAGTTGGTCGAGCCAAAGTTCATTCGTCAGGCCGTCAAGTGGATAACGGCGGAATCGAGAAGCGATGACGAGCTCGAAAGCGCTCTGAAAGTTTTGTGCACATGGGTGCCGATGTGGCTTCAGATCGAACATCTGAGCGTCTGGATAATGGAATTCATAACGAGTCTCGAATTCGACAAGAAATACGACATACTGACGAGAGTGGCGAACTCTTGTCTCAAATCTTTTCTCATCTGTGTACAATTTCCGATGGCGAATATGCACGCTACGCTGCTGTCGACGACGATACTGTACAGACAATCGACGCCCGATTTGTTTCACAGAATCATCAAGGACAAGACGCTGGAGACGATATTTTTGCGTTTGTCGAAGCAGAATTTCGAAAATTCGATGAAATGCGTGCAGAGCCTCGTCGACGTTACGAAAGCGCTGATAGAACGCTTTCCCGGCTATTCGTTTTACGAGCATCTCGAGAAAACGTTTCCCGTCGCGCCTCAGAGGCAGTTCGTCGCCGCGTATCGTTACATACACGTATGGTCCGACGATCACGAGAGATTTTCCAATCACGAGACGCTTGCTGTACCCCTCTCGGATCATGGAAAAGTCGGTTTGACGAATTTGGGCAATACTTGTTACATGAACAGCGTTCTTCAGGCGCTCGTCATGACGCGACAATTCAGTCAGGAGGTGATGAGACACAAATTGTCGGTCGCGAGCGAAAACGACGGTGAAACCGCTTGGGTCGCGTCGGCCGAGGAAGCCGCGTCGATAATGCCGAAACTTCAAAATCTCTTCGCTTTGCTGTCTTACTCGCGGAGACGGAGCCTTTCGCCTACGGAAATATTGGCGGCCTCGAGGCCCGAGTACTTTACACCTGGACAGCAACAGGATAGCTCCGAATTCCTATGGTCAGCATTTACTATGATTATTTGCAGGGAAAAAAGTTAATTCGCTCATTTATTTTTATTTTCACGATGGTAAATGTTGATAGTAATTTTGAAATTTTCTATCATATTTCAGTCATTTGTTGGACGTTCTCTACGAGCAAGAGAAAAGCGCGATTCGGCGAAGCACCGCCGTGGCCGAATGCACCGCGGGTACGAGTGCAAAAGGCAAGCGTAGCAGCGAAGTAACATCGCCGGACAGAGGCGTGATAATGAGATGGACAACGGAGGAAGATCTCAGCGAAGGTGTATCGCTTGAGAGAAAAACGAGTCGATCTCTCGGTGATTTTGCTTTTCAAGGTGAATATAAAAATTTTCGAATCATAATTGATTGAATGTTTCTTCATCTGATTTTTTTCTTCCTTTTCTGCTATATTTCCCGAAGGTCCCGACTGGCGCGCGATGCAACTTGGTCAAACGCAACCCGGTGAATTGCTGAGCGATAGTCACTCCGATTCGACGGACAGCGGAATCCAATCGGTCGACGGTGGTGGCGGTGGTGGTTGCAGCGAAGAATCCAACGCCGCCCAATCGATTCTCGTGCATCGCGTGTTCGGCGGCGAATCGAAGATCACCTATCAGTGCGCACAATGCGACACGAGTTCGCACAATACCGACAGGTTTCGGGATCTTCAGCTATGCTTTCCCCAAGAGATCGCCGACAATCAGGAAGTGTCCGTGCAGGATCTGATGAATTACTATTTGACGCCGGAAAAATTGACCGGCGAGAACAAATATCGTTGCGACAAGTGCACGAAGCTCTGCGACGCACAGAGGATAATCAAGATTCTTCGAGCGCCGATACATCTCATACTGACGTTAAAACATTTTCACTACGATCCGGAAACGCGTTTGCGAACGAAATTGCGTCACCGGGTGACTTACAACGAGACGATTAAATTGCCCGTTTCGTCGAGCAATCCGGGCTCGTCGCCCGTTGCCGAGACTTATCGACTGTACGCGGCGGTCGTTCACTCGGGCTACAGTATGGACTACGGTCATTACATAACTTACGCGAGAGATGCGAAGAAAAATTGGTACAAGTTCAACGACAGTTACGTGTCGCGAACGAATCTCGAGGATTTCAATGCTCTCGAGCCGCCCGACACGCCTTATATACTTTTTTACGAGAAAATCGATGCGAACGAGAAAGGCGCGTGCAACAACGACGACGAAGGCACGAAAGCCGAATTGTCGACGTTGAGCAAACACATACAGGATTTGGTGGAGAAGGACTCGCGAACTTACGAGGAGGAGATGAGACACCAGGCGGACAAAAAGAGATCGCAGCGTAACAGTCCGAGCGGCCGAATAATCGCTCCGTCTCTGCGACGTCACGACAATTCGGACGACGAGAATCCGCCCCCTAGCAGCTGTCGCGGTCCCATCGATATTCCTGCTAATCGTTTTCTTTTTTAACCTTCCCTTCTTCTTCTCCGAGAATTGACCCTTATATAACGAAACTTCATAAGAGCTTCCTACGTTTGTTTTCACGTCCCCCTCATCCCTGTCCGGAGCTTTCCATCGATCTTCCTTTCTCGTTTTATATACTTCTCCTCGTCTCAATTACGCATCCTCGATACTCGACACGAATGGACGCCGAAATTTCTTCTCTCCCCTTCTTAACTTTGTAAATACTACTGAACTTGTGCGTCTACGATGATAACGAAAAAGAAAAGAAAATATGCTTAACTTATAAAAACGAAAACATAAGAAATATTGAATTGATAAATGGTTGAGAAATCTGTGATACATGTAACATTTGTACTGTCACATTGACAATATCGAGGATCTTATAAATACAGTATTCGATGCAAATGTTGCAGAAAAATATTTGGTTGGGAATGCTTTTTTTCTTTTTCTTTTTATAAGTCGCTCATTGATATGCGCGAATTATCAGTGTCGAAGAGAACGTTTGGAAGATATATTCTGAAGTTCTTTTTTTTTCCAAAAGTATTCTATCGATTGAGTTTCGTTCGGACGCCAAGGGTCATTGACGAATCTTCGATTATATGATCCTCCGGAAGATAACGCATAGGTCCTAGCCGGGGCAGGTATTTTTCACGGTCCATAATTCTTTATTCGTTTGCTACAAAGGTTCGTCGCCTCGTCGAACATGCATCGCTTACGCGTTCCCTCTTGTGAATGTTTTTGCCGACGAGTCGAAAATAAATCGTCGCCAAAATTCTCTCGACGAACAATGAGCTACGAAACTATGCGCGATCTTCTACGGTCGTTATGCAAATTAACTAAGAAACAAAATACCCAAAAAAATATATATATACATAATAGTTTATACGAACGGAACGAAATAAATTAACTAAATGTGGCCCTGCGGTCTCGAAATTGCGAAGAATTAAGTTTTGTTTCGAAGGGTTTTCGAATCCGCGCGCACAAACCCCCGCGCATCCGAGAACTATCGTCACAGCAGTGACGAATGCCATCGTTGCGATAGGCAACCTCTCGACATCTCATGGCATAATGCACTCTCCTCGGCTGTCGGTTACCCCGCCCTCCCGTTCGACGAGGTAATAATCGACCGCGGTGTTGACAAGCCGTTGTGTGCTCACGTGTTCGAGCCACCGGACATCGGGAGATAGTTTCCGCAACGTGAGATCGAAGTAGCCTCCTCGAACTCGAGCAAATCTCAAACGACGACTGTCGCAGGGGAGGAAATGGGATAACAAGGGATTGACGTCAGTCACGTTTCTCGATTCTCGCGATATCGTCACGTGGGCCGGCGCTCTCTCGCGAAAAACGTTTCGATACAGTCGCTTTAGCTTCATTGAATCTTCAACAGTGTGTATACAATTTCTCATAGTGTAACCTACAATTATGTAATCAATAATCGCGAAATAATCCGTCGTTAAACGGGGCCAGTATTACTACATCGTGTTCGGGATATGGATCAATGTTAATACCGGCGAGATAACCGGGCGTTCGGAACGCGCGTGGGAGGGAGTGAGAAACAAACACGACCGAGCACGTCGTGGGCGGCTCGAGTTTCGTGAACAGTATCGTCGCGGTATCAAGATTCAGCTCGGCGGTTTCTCGTGGATTGTTGCGGCTGCTGTCGCGGCCTGAGATTGCGCGGTTCCCGGAGGTAATAAGAACGACGATGCGCCACTCGTGGACGCGATTTCCTTCGCAATTGTCGTGCTCCCCCTTACGACACCAATATTCTCTGAAACAAATGACAAATTGTTTTGAAGGGAAGGCTCTTCTTTCTTTCATTTTTTTTTTTTTTCTCCTCGGTTACCCGCCTCTCCAACCATTTGTCCCGGCGAAGACGGAATTTTATGAAAAGACAAAAGACAACTGTGCCGGAAGAAAATATTGTCGAGAGTTCAATTTCAGTCAATTATTGATAAGATGCAATAATATTTTTGTCGTAGAAATTGTTTTTTCTCGTCAATTATCGAGGCAGACTTCGGAATTTTTATTCGAATGTTTTGTTCGATATATCGATTATTGTAGTCTATACCGATGAGTGTATATTCGGTCTTGCACCAGCGATTCTTTCGACTCTCGCCGTGAATTGAATTGATACGATCTATACTCTCGCTTCGTTGATTCCGTCGAGTGTACTGTGTCGCATCGACGGATGCAAATTATTTTGTTTTTCCATTTTTCATTTATTCCTTCGAATCGTAAAATGTTCAGCCGTCACCCGTGACAATTCGGCGTGTACGGGAATCGCGAGAGGAAACTTTATTCTACACGGTATATGATTTCTCCAGCGTCGCGCACAACTTTTACTGCGTCCTTTGTCTTTTTTTTTCGTGTAGAGTTCATGTTCGGAATACTGGATTATTTAAAGTTTCCGCTATGTGAATAAGTTACGTACCCGTTGTCGAATCTTGCCCCGATAGATCGCCCGACAGATCGGGAAACTGCACGTGCTTTCTGACATTACGATTTCCGCTCGACTGGCCGACGTTCTTTTCGAGGAGCGTCGAGTTAATTGTCTGATGATGCGGCACCGTCGGACTCTGGGACGGACTCGCAGTCGCCGTCGCGGTAACACTTGTTCCCCTTGTCTCGGTGCTCGCCGTGTTTGTTCGTCGCGAACTCAAGCACGAAGTCGCGGTCGTCGTCGTCGGTTGGACCGCGTAACGTATCGTTGGTACCTGTTGAAATTCACGACTTCGTGTTGGAACGTCCAAACTTTCCCGATACTCGAATCGCAAACAGTGGACAACAAAGGGAATTGATTCGAGTGAGAACAAATACGAAGTGCGGGCACTCGAGATCGTTAAATGCAATTTAAACGCTGCGTAGAAATGATATATCGATGCTTTTGCTTCAGGATATTTAAAAAATCCGTAACCTTTGAAATTCGAACTTTTTCGAAGAAACGTTAGAAAAACTTTACGAAATTTATGAAAAAAATTGTGAGCTTGTCTTCCAATGAAAGTTAAATTGTTTTACAAAAAAGATTACGGAAGTTCGAGGAGTTTCGGACGATTTTTATTGCGCGTTTTAATGAATTGTCTTCAATGCGATCACACGCTCGAATAATCGTCGATGACAAGCGAATTTTATTTTCAATTCGTTGATTCGATTATTCCGATTCACACGGAGACGCTTCAACAAATCCTCGAGATACAAGTTGATCGCTGTCGAGTAATTTGGCTCGATGGACATAAATAGAGTGCCGATGGCATTCATTGCTATTCGTTTTTGGGAGGGTGGGCGCGCGCGTGTGAATGCTCGAGCTCGAGAACGATTGTACATACCCGGTGTTCGCAATCGTCGACGGCCCTGCCTCGACCAGCGATGTACTCCTGATACTGCGATATAACGCAGAGCAATGAGTACACCTGTAAAGTCGGGATATCGGTTCATGACACAGAGAGGCTCGACAGGGATGGTGATGGCGATTTATGTACAGGCGTTAAAAGCCGGATATATCGCACACTCGTAGATACAACCAACAGTCGTTTACGGTATACGGTTAGAGATAGACGGCGAATAATGCAGATGAGTGATCGTCGGTGCATTCACACGATATCATACTCACATTCAGGCACAGAATAAAAAAGTTGAACGTGTAAACGAGTGCCGTTGTCGGATTAAAGTCTTGCTGAAACAGGAAGATTCGACGGATAATCGATTGTCCATTGAGTCCGCTTTGACATCGCTCCCCGAGCTCGTCGAATGAAGAAAAAAAAAAAAAAAACAAACTCGATCACCAAAAGAATCAACGAGCGTGACTTCCCGGTCAATTCACAACAAGAACACGAGATTTTTCTTTATTTTATTAATAAAACCGCACCACAGACCGACAAAAGTGTTCCTTTTTACGAGCCAGTGCTTGTAGAGTTACGCTTTTTGTTCTTAAATTTTCTTCTTGAAGTATCGAGAGATAGAAAAGTTCGAGCATATTTTTTTATTAGTAAGAAAGGGAATTGAATTTTAATTTTTACTGTTTCGAGGAGAAACATGAGTAAAATATTTATTTCGGATATTTGTTTTGTGGCGTTCGATTTTATTTTTGCGACCAATTGTATTTTTTGATTACAGAATAGCATGCGATTAATTTTTGAAAAATTTTCTTTTGTTCGAAGATGTGATGTGATATTCGTGTCTCACCTGGAAGAAGAGATAGAGAGACTGCGTGACGTTCAGGAAACTGATGACCATTGTGCTGAGTATCCACGGCAAGAGATACAATCGTCGGTCCTAAAAAAAAACGTTATAGTATCGAGGAGCGAGTGCGAATGAGTTTTGCAGGTACGGCATTGTTATGATTAAAAATACGGACAGAGCATTCGATGAAAAGCCATATTGTAATTTGGCAATCAAAAACTCAACCGAAAAGTTCTCAATCGGCAAAAACTTTGAAACAACTGTACAGATAGAAGCGAAAAAAGAAAAAGTCAATACCGCCGCTCGTTCTCCAGTCAACAAAATTATTTCACGCTTTTCGTTGATCAACAACCTTTCGGTCTGTGCTTTTTCGACGAAACTTTTATTTTGTTGTTGTTCTTTCAAAGCAAACGTTCGAACGATCGATGAATCGATGAATTTCTTAATTAGCGTGTTTCCGACACACGAACAATTCACTCACTTTTCATCGACCAGGTGTTATAAGCAGACAAAAGATTGACACTCCGCTAATCGATTTTTTTAATCAAAGTTTCGCGAGAAACAAATTAACGACTCGCGAAACTTTTTAACTCCGACGCAATCCAGCGAAGCTTCGAACGATAGTTCGCGATGCTCGAATATATGCTTTTTTTCCGTCGCGAAACTCGTATTTTAATTTGCGAAAGAAACTTTTTTGTCAGCTAGCCACGCTGAGTGACTTTGATCAGGAAATGCATTCTATCCCTTCGACGCACAATTTCTCTACTACCTTCGCGATCTACCGAAGTTTTCGAGTCCCTTTCGGGATCGTATCCGAAGATTTCCGTCCACAGAGGCGGTAGAGAAAATTTCGCAGAATTCCAGAAGAAACGCCAATGCTTACATTTTTTGCTTCGCGAGACGGCGAAAGGAAAGCAATTGGTTGCATCCGTATCGTCGTCGCGTCTAAAAGCCGGGAATGCGAAATGAGTCTCTCGCCCGCAAAGGATTTTACGTAATCGCGAAACTACTATAGGATATTAAATCACGGAAAATTGATTCAATTTCATTTCCCCGACGTTTATACAAAGTTTCGCTTTCATCCGTTCGCACTTCGCGAAGAGCCGATATAATATATTTTACAATGTCGTTCCGCGAATACGTTGAAGCAAATTTGGGCGAAAACAAACGCGCAATGTTTGACGAGATAATGAACAAAAATCGTCGCGCGTTTTGCGGTTTGCATGGCGTATATTGCTCGATCAACGTAGCTTATTAAACGGTGAATATATATTGTCGTTATATCATCGATCGACAATAGTATTAACGCGCACGGTGAGCGCGTTGCTCTAATTCCGTCGGGTAAATATATAAACGCCGGATCCGCAAACAAGGGTGCTTTAATTACATTGGCCCAGTGTGTGTGTCAACTTGCGTTGGCTTTGATTGGATCCTATTCATAGAAAATTCGTGCGACGATGATTTGAATTTTATCGACTGTATATCTATATACACATATCATTTTTTTGTTATAAAGTAGAGAATGAAAAAGAGGTCGTCTTGTCCGATGGCGAGAGGTCGAGAGGGTCATATCAGAGATTGACTGTAGACTGAATAACCTTCTCGACCTTTTTGATTTGATGGCTTTCGTCCCAGGTAATACGAGTATGAGCGCCGTTTCTCCTTTGCCTCGCTTTATCTTTATTTTTCTTCGGAACGCGCCGGACGCGCGCGACTTCGAGCTTTTCCAATTCGACGTTAAGAGCCAAAGTGCGCGACTCGCGGACAGCCGGCTGTTTCTATTATGGCTGTGTACCGGTTTTACCTATGCGTTCCGTTTAATAGCCAAGCGATATCAGACTTATTTCCGGCTCGTTGAATAGCGAAATTGTGGGATTGACCTGATTTGGCCGAATGCCCCGAGGGATGAAGGAAATTGCGACCGAGGCGGGAAACCCGACGCAATTTATTTGCCTCGTTCACGTCGCCGCCAAACGAATCGGCGACGGCGTAATACGAAAAAAACAAAAGGTGAAAAAAGAAAAAAAAGAAAAAACCCGACAAATGAGAGCACATGCAACATGATGAAACGCAAAAGGAAGCCGCGTACCGCACCTATCGCGTGTGCGCTCGGTCATTAAGACGAAGTTGGCGCGCCGCGCGGAATTTTATGATATATAGCTCAATTCGCGTCGGTTTCCGAGGGGCGGCGAAAAAAACGATGGTGCGAAAAAAAGAATCGTTTTGCCATTCAGTTTGGAGAAGCTTTGTTGAATTCGTTGCGCGATATATACATTTCGTTATACACGGGCGGAGAATTGAAACGAGTCCTGTAGGATATCGCGTTTCCAATTTCAGACATCAGGGTTATTGATTTTTTTTTTTTCGCGCTTCGAACGCAACCTTCGTGCGGAGCGTAAAACGGCAAAAAAAGGAGGTATCTTGAAAATTGAAAATTTTTATAACGCTTCGTCATCGTATTGCTTTTGCTCGCACAGCCTCTCTGCATGACAAAGCATCTTTTGTAATTCTGTCTCCCCTCCTCGAAGAGAAAGCTATGCGGGACCCGCATAAAAAAATCAGTGGATAAAGTGCCCCGTGTCTTCGATGTATCTATCGTTGACTCTTTATTCGTTCTCTGATTGAAGGCCGGAAGGGTCTAAGCTCGGGGCTATTTATCAGATAGTTTAGTCATGCGAAGAAAAATACAAGGATATTTTCTTAGCATCGGGCGATGTCCTTATTGACTTAAGGTCGAAGTTATTATCGTTTCGTGTTGAGTGGCGAAAAAATACAACCAATTGCTTGGTAAAGAATATTCTCCACCGGACCACGATCGACACTTTAGTTTTCTCGATATTTCAACGCAAAGCAAAGCTTTAATACAGACGCGAAAAATCGTAATTTTAAGGTATCATATTGGTTTCAATTCCAAGTTCATTAACCGAGCCTCGTCTCCTAAAACAATAATCGTCATGCACAAACGAAATTTCGATCGATAAGGTACACCAATAAAAACAATACAAACATAGAGAAAAATAAATAAATATACGTGCCGACACGAGACGATGACAGGAAAGATTACACGTTAGAAATTGCGGGGGTGCGAAAGATACCTTGATTAATCCGACGAGTAACACGACGGAAGATAAGACTCCGCAAGACGAGCAAACGAAGAAGATGGCGCAGAATTTTATCGTAGCTGTTAAGGGAAAAACCAATATATATATATATTTTTTTTTTTTTTCTTTTTTATCGATAGACGTCATTCTATACATATTTATATATGTATCTGGTTATCGATCATTGCGACGCGCAGAAATTTACCGTGTGACATCGTTCCCGGTTCGAGCAAAGTCGTCGACATTGGCTGCGAACGATTTCCCCATATGTATTCGTGCTCGTCCGCCAGGGTCATCCCACTCGTCGCTGCTATCAGAGCAAAGTACATCTGAAACCGAACAGCAAAGTGCAACGAGCTTTCATCTCGACGATCTTTCGGTCCTTTTCTCTTTCCTCCCCGCACGCAGCCCTCTCGATCATCACGCACAATTTTTTGTTTCCCCTCCAAAGTTCAAGCCTCGTCATCCCTATCGAGTCGAGTAATGGAATCTATGAGTGAAATAGCGGTCCAAGCCTCCCCCATTTCGTAAATCTGGTTAGCGACCACTTCTGTCCGATCGAATTGCGTTGGATTCCTTTTTTTTTTTTTTTTTTCCTCTCTCATTCGGCGGAGATCGCCGAAGCTTCGTCGAGAGTGAAAAAGAAAAATGAACCTATAGCATCTATAAATTCCATGTCGTGTTCTTTCGCCGTCATTCACTCTTCTTCGTCCCTCCCTCCACGGTCGCGATCGCACCTTTTTTCCTTTTTTCTTTTTTCGTTTCCCTCCCCTCGTTTTATCCTCACGTACTCTCGAAACGTCGATCGTAGACGTCAATTTGAGAGACAAAGTGGACACGAAATTCAATCGAGCTTCGACTATCGCACGAACTATCCGTTCGTCTTTTTATTTTTATTTTCTTCGCTTTTCTTTCTTTTCTCTCTGTCGTCGAGTAATTTGCTACAATTCACGGCGGAGTGTCTTGACTCGGATCGACAACGAAACAACGACATCCTCTGATTTGCTCTCCGGAAATAGTGCAGTTAATCCTCAGCCCGTTATCCTCGCTCCGAGGCTCGCCGTGAACTGTTGCAATTTACAAAAGCGTCGTGTCCGCGCGGGGATCAACGCGCCTTGTACAAACAGAGGGAGGAGAAAGAAAAAAGGAAAGATTAATAATAACGAAGATAAGTTGGCAGGATGCTCATTACTTATTTATACACGAAGAAAAATTATCTCGTCAGCGGAACGGGAAGGGAGCGGGCGTAATGAAAAAAAAAATCAATAAATTCGCCGAGTTTTATATGAAAGCTCATATATTATGGATGTGTTATGGTTGCCCTGTGTTGGCAATCGCTCAAACGAAAGTTCCTCCCTTTGACTACGACCGAAGTGCGCGTTTGAAGCTCCGACGATGCATTCTAGACGTTGAAACGATGGATTGCGTAGCGCGGAGGTGAAAGAACCGGATATTGCGCGATATTCGCGTACCATATGATTCGAAGCCGTACCGGGGAGAAACCACGGATATTGAGGCATTACCGTGTAACATTAAGGTCGATGCTTGCGCTCGGAGTTCCACGTATATGCGTTTGCCGTATCGCCCTTCGGTCTCCCGACTATTTATCTTTGAAATTTGACCTCAATCCTAACAGAGAAAAGCGCGGCGATCCTTTGACTATTGACAGAAGCTTTGAAATTTTGCAGAATTTCTTTGTATGCGTTATAACAAACAAAAGAAAATAGATGGTGGAGCGAATTTTATTTTTTTGCAAAACAATCACTTTCGTTTGGGAGCGAGAAATAAAATACGACGCGACTGAAAAGATTTAATACGCTAAATATCGCTCTTCGCACTGCATTTTCCCAAGGTATTTCCATTGTTTCGTCGAGCCACAGGTTGGTATACTCGCGCCACGGATATTGGTCGATATCCGCGAGGGCTCCCGCGTTTCCGCAAATGATTCTTAGCGTCGTTCGCGATGCTTTTGTCCGTTGAAATACCGGCGATTGCAACAGCCGAAAGATGAAACAAAGAAAAAAAATGCAAATTTCCATTGTTCGCTCGTGTCTACAATGGAGATGAGTTGAATTTCTGCCGGAAATGGGAATAACAGGCACCGTGTAAAAGCGGTTTCATTGTGAGCGTAATAAGGAAGAAATTACTGCAGTTATCAAGTTATTTCTTTGGAACTCTTTATGCGGACCAACTATTCCACATGAAAAATTTAACGCGTAAAGTACTTCGTAGCTTCCAAATACCTACGTATAGTTACTATTTTCCAAGTTCTCTAACGGAAAGTTATTCTTCACAAATTTAAGCCGTGTCTATGAAAAACAAATGTATTTTCGCTAGATTGCTCTGATACTAAGCTAAAGCTTACACTTTTACTTTTTGTACCATCGGGCTTGTTTTTGGTTGAAGGAATACAGATTTAGCAGGACAATTAAAAAAAACTTCGATGTTTCAGACCCCGATTCAGGTTTTCGATGAAGTGAAAAAAAATTGAAAAACTTTCTCCCCTCTTGTTTCCCTTTTCGCGTCTTTCATCGTTAAAGCCTTGAAAAAAAATCGGCACTGCACTCCTGCGCGTATCGTTTTTTGCGTACTTTTCACCGTGGAACACGTTATACCTCTGGCTTTTAGCCTGAAAGGTTGCTTTGAATTTCGCGTCAGCGTTGGACAAAGCAGGAAAAAAACCTCTTGGACGCGATAAACAAGATTAATTAAGTTTTCCTATTTACGATATCGAAAATATTCCGAGGCGCGTAGAGCGCGGGTTTGTTCATAAAAAATGCAGGGATCGATACGTAGAAAAAACTCTGACAAACAAATCGATTTTGATTAGAAAATAATGTTATAAAATCAATTTTACTTCTGAATCTTCTACAATATAGTGGTTTGAGAATTAAGGGGTGTTTAATGACGCACGGTAACGAACGCCGAAGCTTGAATGCCTTGAATGGTGAGCGAAATATCCCCTTTATTCATCATATTAATATAGCCCGTTCCATTGTCTCGTCTATCTACAGGTAGTTTGGGCCGAATAACCGAACATCCATCGCAGCACTGACGGTAGGGGCGGTGGGAGGAATCTTTATTACAATTGGCACGATATCGTCCCATACACATACAAACGTATACAATGAAAACATAGACAATACACATGTTCTAGATAAACGTGCAACACACGAACACGCATAGGTACCATTTCTTGAATTTGACATATGAAGTAAGCACAGAAATATTAACTCCAATAAGTTACACATCGTATCGAGAGTATATAGTATTGGCAAAAAAAAGCTCTTTTTTCGGAGCCACGATTACAACAAGAGACAGTTATAACACTTCATTTCGTCTGTATAGAGTAGTTTACTCACACCGGTGTAAATAGCGGACGCGAAGCTGCCCCTGCGCACAGACCTCCAGCAGCAACAGGACTGCATGAGTGCCATGCCGAGAGCACATGGGTATTTTTGCGTTTAAAACAAAAAAAAAAAAAACGAAAAACAAAAAGAGAAATTCAAAAGAAAAATTGAATCTCAAACATCACTCCCTCAATTGTTTTTTTCATATGCGAAAAGTATCGGAAGAACCGTTTCCCTCGGTATCATTTTTGCAAGCGAGACGAGACGTGACTGCCGTCACGTTGCTTATTGACGAAACCGCCGGCGGTATGTGCGCCCGTGAAAATACATAAATAACTCTATATACTATTTGTAAATGTGATGAGTCGACGCGACGCACGAGCAACGATTTCGGAGAAACCACGAAGGAGGGACAGACGGGAGGGGAATCGGCGATTGTGCTTTTGTTGGATACGGAACGGGTATATGTATCGTTCGATCGTCTATCTATTCTACAACTATACAGAGCTACTCGATACGTTGTTCCTATCTCGCTCTGTCCCTCAGGATAGCTCGTGGCGTACTGAGCCATCCACGAGGATGCTGGAGTCCCCTCGTACTTGCAGCAGTGATAGCCGAACGGAAGGCCGTAGCGTGCAGCACAAATGCTCTCGTGGAATACATGACACGAAACAGCCACCTCCCCGTTCACTCGCGCGAAACTCCAAACGCGTACGGTCGAAACGCAAAAACGCATGCGCGACCAACAACACCTCCCCCACCCCCCGCGGTATATTCTTACACCCTCAGGTATACTCGTCGTCCTTTGTACATTTATCTAGCCGTTTTTTTTTTTTCGCACTCTCTTCCCTTAATGTTCCTTTATCTTACCGGCAGGCGAAAAAAAGTGCGGTCGATATAGCTGAATAATTGCGAAGTTTGTCATATTTCCGTTCGAAGACCGGGAGGAACAGAGCGGAGCCTTTTTCGTTCGCGCTCGTTTTTTTTCCCAGCTTATCAGTTTTATCGTCGAAAAAAAAAGAATACCAGGACGCTGTTTCGATAGCGAAATATTTTTTCGATATTTTTGTTCGCGGTGTAGCCAGTTTTGGTGTCTCGGTTTTTTTTTCTGAAAAAAAAAGATACGTGTCGAAATTTTTCTCGTCGATGAGAGGAAAAAACAATTCGTTTTTTTTGCTCATTCCTTTTTTGCGTTTATTGATACATTGTCTTGTGCCGGTGAAAAACGAGAATACATACGATAGGGGAACATCTTTCGAGATCTCTCTCGTCGCGAGACGGGCGAGAAGAGAAAGAAAGAAGCGCACATGTACAGTAGGGAATTTACGAAAGAAGGTACAGGCCCGCTCCGCGATTTGGCTGCGTTGGAAAGACGAGATTATCGAGCTCATCTTTCGAGGCAATGCCTCGTTTGGTTCGCAGCATTTCTTTCAGTGCCTCAACGAAGCCGGATACTTTGCTCTTGGTTGTTATGGCGACGATACATCCACCCCAACTGCGACAAGCGATCAAACGTCGAGGAAAATTAATTTATGTCTTTTCGATCTCTCTTCGTCTTTCCTTTCGTTTACTCTCGTCTCCGGTGGAGATTCGATCAAACGGAAGCCGGGAATGCCTTATCAAACGTGTCGATTGAAATAGTAATGAATTCGAAACTCACCCGGCACCGGTTAGGCGCGCTCCGTACGAACCGCAGTCCATAGCCATTTGCACGAGCTCGTTCACGTACGGATGACTGCATTCGTAAAGTTTGTCCAAACTTTCGTGACTCTGGTTCATCAAATTTCCGAGTTTTCGACATCGATCCTCGTCCGTTAGTTCGACGTCCTCCGATATCCGACAGAACGACAATACTCGTGCGGCTTCTGCGATGTTTATGCATTTTTTATATTTTTTCGGTTCCGCAACTTTGCGCAAAGTTTGAATGTTCGAGAAGTTTGAAAAATGAAGATAAAAAAGAGAATCTCCGAACACGTAGTCAAGCATCTCGGGTTCCTCGTTGGAAGTCTCTCGAAACTTCGAGTTGCGCGAGTTATGTACGTCGTGCGACAATGTACGCGGATAGCTAAACTTCGGGAGCCATTGACCGAGGGGGGACGAGAGAATAATCGCGGCAAACGTCTCCGGAATATATCGGAAACTGCATGCATACACAAGCCGCTGGAGCTATCTCGAGTGTACCATCGATGATATTATTACTTAAGGGTGGCAAACGCCCGGAGGGGAAGCGCGATTACAATGGTATAGCGAAACGCCTCAATGGTTCGCCGCTCAATGGTCCATTCCCTTCCAATGTCAGTTCACCTCTCGATCGTCCTTCCCTCCGTTATCTAATTAACTGCCGAAATTGTTCGATGATCGACACGTTCGCCATCGATCGTTTTCAATCGGACTATTGAGGGGCCGTTTCGTTCGTCGGAAACTATCGAGGCATTTCGCTGTACGAACGCGGCACAGGATCAAAGGGATTGCAGAGCGGAGATTATGCTTTCCATGTGGCTAGCTATACGTAACGATACGATAGCCTCACTATGCAATTCAGCGATTCGGCACACAAAGACTCGATCATTGGATCTTGCCGCTTTGACGCTTCGAGCATTGATAGGATCGAAAATATATCAGTTTCTCTTTTCCCGTTGATTACATTTCGATACGGAGTCATATTGATTACCGGTCGCGAAGAGATTCTTAGCAATAAATCGTTCAATTTGTAGTCCGAAAATTCCGAAAAAAATAGCCGATTATCCCGACATACGCGGGATATTATCTGAATTTTCACTTATTTTTCGCACTCGGGTTTGAGGCATGGGACGCGTTTTTGATACGAGGTATCAGAGCTCTCCAAATACGCCCGCTGAATACAAAATTTCTGTAGGCGCGTTCGGGCGGTATCTTTTCAACGGCTCGAAAAAAAATTATCACATTTTTGCGGCACGCGTCGGAAGCTTCAGACATACGTTTCGGGGCTCCCGTCATCCGTTCTTTAGAAATAACGTTTCGCGGAATCGTATCGTTTCTCGGTTGTGAGAAGCGCGATAATCGCGGAAAGAAAAGTAGATATTTCTTTTTCATTGCTGAATAAATGTTCCACGGAAAGAACTCAATTACTCGAGGGTGGAGAAGGAGAAGAAGAAGTAGTAGTCGTATTACCTTGAAAGACATGAAGAGCCCGCTGTCTAAGCTTGAAAGCTGGTTCCGAGCTCTCGAAATCACTTCCAAGCGACTTATTCTCAAGTTTCTCCCGCGTCGTCTCGAGTATCTGACAGAGCTGAAAAAAAGAAATAAACAATGTGTGCACGCACGCCCCGACTTTGATGGGCGATACAGTGAAGCCTCGGTTAGAGCGATTTTTCTTCTCGGTCGAATCGTTTTTATTGAACGATTTCCGGGTTGTCTTTCGTTCTTTTTTTTTTTTTTTTTTTTTTTTTTCGAGGATTCCACTGTGCGTGAGATATTCGCTCGCTCGGCCGCATACGAGGATAGATCGCTGCGGGGTATACCTCATTCAAACTGTAAGGCTCTTCGTGCAGATCGCTCAATACCAAATTCGCCATTTCCTCGTGGCTCTTTCCGAGTTTGGTCTGAACGTCACACAATTTTTCGACATCTCGCCACTCTTCCTTTTGCAGCTTAGCGATAACCTGATACAGAAAATGTCGAGGCACGATATTGAATGAAGTCGACGATCGGGTAATGAAATTTCGTTGAATTTCTCTCGATAAAACTAAATACAATTTTTGCATCCGGAATTTTATTTTTTTTCGAGCCATTCAGTATCCAGTAAATACGATCCCATTTTCCGGATTCAATTCCGGTTCATTGTTGAGTAAAATCTTTCAGACTAAATACAGCGGGAAACACTCATAAATATTATATCGAAAGCATACGTGGGAGAACGAAGCGAAATGTTTTTTTAAGACAAGCGTATAAGATCTCTCGGGATATTTTACCAAGTTCATAAAAATTTATAGGGCCCTTTAGAAGATACAGCTTTAACAGAGAAACATTGACAATTGCGAAATAAAAAATCATAAAAAGACAAAATATGAGCTTTTGCGTTTCGTTTTGAGTTACATTTTTTGCAAGCTAATTCAAAATTTACTCGAGCCTTTTTGGAACAAAATAAATATTGACGATATTGCGTGGAATTTGTATGAAAATTTTATTGAAAGAAATGGTAAATGGCCTCATTGGTGTCGTTACCTGTCCGGCAAATCGGCATTCGGCGACTCTCAAGTTATAGTCGCCACTCGAGGCTTTATTGTGACAAGCCATGCTGTGAGCAATAACGAACACCGCGTTGTCGGGCAAGGTGACGTCGGTAACACGCAAAGGGTTGAACTCGATGAGTTTCGCAGTACCTTTTGGGAGGTCAGAACGAGATAGCGAGCAGTTAACGTTACAGTGGTAGCAGGGGAGTTGTGGTCAGGCGGAAATGGACGGGGGGGAGATCGTCTGAGTGGTACACACAGTTGCCACTTCGCGCAGGAAAGTGGATGAGGCCGATAAATAATTGAGTAAAGTACGTGCTGGCCGGAAAATGAAGCGAGGCTTCTTTTCTCCTCGCTCGTTCCGTTTTTTTTTTTCTCCTTTTCTCTTGGATAATGCAACGAGGAACAAGTTAAGATGAGCGTAGAGGTTCTCGCGCGTTAAGGTAATACGCCGCTGTGGCGGGAGCGAATAAGGAGAGGAAGAGAAAAGAGGACGGGAGGATGAGGACGAGGATAAAACTTACCGACTTTAGCGAGAAAAGCGATTGCCTGATCCATACCGCCGCCCTGCGTGCCGATGTACCGTTCGGCTTTGGCGCTCACCGTTGCAAGCATCTCCTTCGACACGCGACACTGAAACCGACGAAACGATCGCGGCACATTTCTCGTAAAGGCGAGACACACACATACGTACACGCTATATATAAACATCGTGGAAAACGAATAACCGATACTTCAGCCAACTTTGTGGGAGAGTAACCCATCGGTTGGAAAACATATCGAAACGACGGATGTGCCAATGACTGAGCGAGTTTGCTTTTTTTTTTAGTTTCCGTCTATACACTATCCCCGGTTGGGTTTTTATTCATGAAGAAATATTATTCATCGCGGTGATTCGGCGAGTGGCGAAGATCCGCGTATATAAAACCTTTTTTTTTCTTGATACACGGCCCGACCGGGGGCTTTATACAAATTTCCATGGTCCCAGCGGGGTGGCGGGAGGGTAAATACGGCGGGCGTAAAGAAAGGAGAAGTCAAGCGCAAAACTCAAAGCCCCTTTTTTCGTCTTATTTTTCTCGGTTTTCTTTTTTTTTTTTCGTTTTCTTCCTCAACGTTACGCAACGCGGCGCGGTAGTGATTTTATTTCGAGTATCGGAGCAAAGGAGTCGTGAAAGTTTTCTTAGTCTATTTAACGATATTTCCTCGCGCTCCTATCGGTGTTACCTGACTGGCGTATGTAGTGGCAAGAAGCGCGGATGATACGAGAGCACTGGAGCTGGAGAGACCGGAATTGGGGGGAATGTTACCCCACACTGTTGCTAGCATTCCCGTAGGAAGACTTCTCTCTGCACCGACCCCGACGACCTCATTGTGCATCAACTCCATTGCACCCTTGATACCACAAAGAAAATACTTGTGCCACGGGGGACACTTCTTTTCTGCGCGCTCGCTCAACAGACTCCTGAAAGCTTTATCGAATGGAGACACGAATTCTTTGTAAAAAAAAAAAAAAGGCATACCTATAATATACGAGATATTCGACATCGAGTTTATCCATTCCATTTACAAGGCCAAAACGTATTAAAGTACGTTTTCCAAAACCTTTTTTCGCCACCACCGAACCCCGAGGTGCAAACCTCGAGTCCGATTTATTCCAAAAACCGATTTTCGTAAAAAATATATATTATTTTGGTAGGTTTCTCGTTTCGAATATTCAATGAAATTCTTCACCGCAATAATGCAAGATCTTCGTGAACGGCTATCGGTCAATTTGTTTTATCTTTTTATTCGGCCGGTACTTTATTGACTTTCGATAATTTCGTGCGATCTGGAACTCGATATCGAATTAATCGTATATTGGAAGAAAGAAACGAGATGCACATACCCGATATTCGCAAAATCGTCGTAACGGAATTCCGGATATAGATCGTTTGCGATATTGGCGATACGGAACTCATTCGATTGTTGCGTAGCGACCGCGACCAATATATCCTGTTCAATGGCCATTGGACAAACGGCGTAGCCGCAATAGTCGATGTGTTCACCGATCAGATTAACTCTGTAGGATGTACGAATGTGCGAGTGGAGTGATAGCCAATCAACGGCTTATGCGCGGGTGGGATAATTGAAATTAAACAATTGAACTGCTGTACTGACGGAGAAAGAGACATCGCGTTGCGAGCCTTTGTACAGTCGGATCTTCGAGGGCGATGGCAATCATTATACGTAAAATAAAACATACAAAGCTCATTGACGACGGTACTCACCGGCCTGGCACGCGAGCGATGAATTCAGGATCTTTATTGAAGCGCGATCGGAAATCACTGGTCACATACTCGAGACGCGCCTTCAAAGAATCCTCGCAATCCCCGAGTTTCGTTACCGGAACAACGTCCATCGGATCTTTCGCGTTTGCACTCTCGGCGCTTCTCGGAAGTTCCGACATTCCAGGAAATTGTTTTTCGACGATACTGCAAAGCCATAGTGAAGAAAACCTATTATATTATCGCTCGTAAACTCGAGCACGCAATCACGCAATACATCGAGATTCTCGAGCTGAGAATTTTCAGTAGACGTCGATGTGTTGAAAGTTAGAGAATTTTAATATCGTATATATTTAAATAAAAAGTTTATATGAAAAATATCGATTTTTCATTAGTACTTGATAACAATAATATGGATAAAGCCTCGTCTTTCTGGTTTCCTTCCCCGAAGGCGACGTGATGTGATTACCGGACCGTGGAATAAAAAGATTTAATTGATATTTTAGTTTTAATAAATATTAATCATCTCGATGCAGATTATAATGGAATTAAGGATAATCAACGGGTTCAATCGGTACAGTCTCTTTTGTCCGTGCGCCCAGTAATTTTATTGCAGGAATAGTCTTCGTTTTTTTAATCAATTTTTGTGATGTTTGGAGGACGAAAGCAGGTTCACTAAGATGAATGAAAAATGTACCCGTTATTACAGCTTACAGGGACTAATGGGCGAAATTACGAAAGTTCTAGGGCGTTCCTCTCGGCCACGCATCAGGCTCTCAAGCTAAGAGGATCTCTCCGTCGGTTCTCTCGTCCCCATACCGACATGTCGCGTCGTCTCTGCAATTTCATTGCGGCCCATGGGCGAAGCCAGTATATAGTTACGGCAACTTGGGCAATTACCTCTAATCAAGCAAGCAAAGCAGACGCTTGTAGGCGTATTATACACTTCTGGGGCTCTTGGCACTGACGGAGTCAAGAGTTACCCCTAATTGAAAGCAAAGCTTTCCCGAGCTTAGTCGAAGTTACGTAAATCCCATATGAACCCCGTCCGAGTCAAGCCCGTCCTCGTACGTCATCGTCGAGCTTATTATCGTCGATATCGCCGTTATAAGCGAGAACAATAGTTTCATCGTCTTCGACGACTTACCGCGCGCCCGATACGTGATTTTGTATCGACGATTCGACGCCCGTGTTTCAATGGGGATAAACTACAATCACCGTGTAATAGCAACAATATCGGGTCATCTAGTAAACACGATATTTGCTCGAATTTTATCAGCGAAACGCAATATGTGGAGCGTCATATACTTCCATTAGAGATAAATCCTCGACGTCGAGTTATCGAGGTAAATTTGTTTATTTTGCCAACGCGCAACGGAAAATTTGATATCTAATTGAGAGATGTAAATTTTGATAAAAATCGCATCAATTTAGCGCAACGATGGCTCGATGGAGTTAAGAAAATTGTGATGAAAAAAGAAAAGAAAAAAAAAATACAGTGAAGATATTCTATAATAAAGTCCGCTCTACATGTACATTTCATTATAGTTCTATTAGAGATGAATCCCGATGTTGACTTGTCAAGAGTATTTTTTTATTATTATTGTACAGGTACATGCTTCAGAATTTTTTCAATTAAATCGAAATAAATTAATTTTACTGAAACTAGGGTGGACAAAGCGACGAAATCAAGCGTATCGTTATTAAAAAAGAAAATTAATCATAAAACTCGTTCGTATATTCATGAATGAATGATAAATTGTTATGTGAAAAAGAAATATTGCGTGGCGCGCAACGGAGTAATTTAAATTTGAGGCATGTATTGAACGACACGGGCAGATGGGGATTGAAAAATAAATTAGTTGGGTGGGTATATCCGGTTCGATATGCTACGCGCGAGGGGAAATTATTTATTACAGTTCGTGTACAGCGCATCACCGAACGATCGAATAATACCGGAATACTTTTTTCTTTCTAACTTCGGCGATGAAATTTTGCAAACTGTTGTAACATAAAAATAAGTTAAATAATAAACAATGAGCTGAGTGGGGAGTAATTGAAGTTTGAAATTAATTTTGTGCGTGAGATCCGAGACTCTCCGCGGGAACGACTGAGGCTTCTTCAATAACGAGTTTTCCTATACCGTAAAGCCACAGTACAGAAACAAACTATAGGCCGACGTGCTCAACTCGCGAAAAGACGTCTGCCGCGTCGGCACGGTGTGGCGCACCAACGCTAGCAAACACCGCAAGTATTGCACGTGAATCCCGGGGCATCCGCGAAAAAATTTCGCCGCCGTTAGATGAAAATTCTTAGCGAGACTTACATATATTTGACAGCTGTCCGCAACGGCTACTCGCTGGACAAAATGAGTAGTAACACAGTTTCCTCGTTGGCGAATGATGATTAAACTTATCGCCAGCAATCTTGTTGATTTTTTTTTGTTCACGCGGCAGCTACGTAGACGTTGGAGCCACTGCAGCTGATGCCGAGGTTGATCGCCAATTTTATCGGGCGATTCGTCGCTAAAACGAGCTTCTCCGTTATCGACTGATTCGGTTGCAGTATCCGGATTTCCCGACTGATGCTCGTCGGTGCCTTTATCGATTGTTGGTAATGCAGGCATCTGCTTATCTTCGAGCGCAATCGTCTAATGGTACTTACTTGTGATGCTTGACCGGAAGTTGATGCAAACGATTTCTGTTTTTTTCACGATTATCTACTGAAGGTAATTTAAGGCATCTGGTACGGTGGTCGAAGAATGCTTCCATGATAACCAATCGTCTTCCTTATCTTTCCCGAGGAGATTAATCGCTCGATCGCAGGAAAATTGAGTTCTGGTGCGTCTATTCAGTGACTCTAAAATCCTGATTTTGTCTTGATTGTCACAGCAACCATTTTGGAAAAAATAGTCATAGATATGTTATCGACCGAGTCTGTATTGCCTTAAAGCAAATGGAAAAGTTTTCCGCTGTCGACAATTTTATCGACATTATATCTCATATATTATTTCAAAGACTGAAACCCTGACAATTTATCAAATCATCTTCAAACCTTAATTATTCGAAGAAGATAAATCAATGGATCAAGCGTTATCCAGCATCCCAGCTCTATATTATCATCTGCTGCAAGCTCTGTGTCTGAGAGCGAATGAAGATCTCTGTTTTTGTTTTCCCTACTTTATCGTCGTTTTGGCGCAAGGTTGTAACTCAAAGTCCACGTCTCCACTGTACGCTTGATCCGAGCACTTTATCAAATCATCTTCTGCCCCTATTTGTTCACGAAAAGTATACGCGACTCAACGACCTAGGCAATTCTTCAGCTTACACAATTCCAATGTTTTTTTAATCTATCTTGACTGCTTCCAGTTTTAAGTATACAGATATGTTATAAATCACGCGTCCATTCAACGATGACCGACTTGTGCCATTGCAATGATGAAACGTCCTCGAGCTGGTCAGCAATGCATATAGGCGGAGCGTGATGAATCGCAGAAATAGAAAGACGAGAAAAGAGACGCCCACCGTCGTTAGTACAAGCCTATAGGAGTCGAGAGACTTCGATGTGTAAAAAAAAAGAAAAGAAAAAAAACTTGGCTATTAACAAGATGGACCTGCTCTCGCGGATCGGCGAAGCCCGCGGTGTAGGGAAGAGAGAGAGAGAGAGGTAGAAGGGAGTTCGATGGAAGTAACGTGACGAGTCGTGAGACGTTAGTCGTGAATCGTGACGCGACCAAGCGGCGCCTGGCTTTTGCTCTTCTGGGTGTTTATAGTGGTATTATACGACGATGAATCCCACCTTTCAAATATGGCCGCGACTCACACTGCCCCCCAAGGGCCCGACGGGACTTGTGGCCTTGCGGCCTCCAGTTCCCGCCGACGTGCTACCACTTGCGCTACCAGCTTCAACCTTCCGCATCACCTACATCTTATAATCCTCCCTTCACCAAGGAAATCTCGATTCCGTTCTTTCTACACTATCCTTCCAATTTTAGGTTTGAGTTTCGATGATTAACTCAGAGATATGGCAGTGACAAAACAATTGCTACCATCTAAAACGTCCCACATTGCGGAATCAAATTCCTTCTCTATTCGAACAAGATCGCTTTATCGCTGTTTGATTGGAATTTTGTTGGAATATGTGAATGTCGATTAGTATTAATTAATATTAATTATCAAAATGATCGATTTAGCGAAAAAAAGCTCCGAAGGGTGTACGAAGTTCAATACCTTTTGCGTTGGAGCTTTATCCGTCCTTTATTACGTAAACTACATCAACTTGAGTAAAGATAATCGAATTTTGAACCCGATAGGGCTTTTTGTCCGAAGCTGCTTTTGCGGCAAGTTTTGTCTTGAGCTTTTTTTCTTTTGAAGCTCTGGCTCATTAGCCATTGGCGAGTTCGAATGGTTCGTGAACGCGCGAATCAAGCGCTGCCAGAAAGGGAGCAGAAATTTTAGCGTAGGAAAGTGAGCCGTGAGAGTTTACCGATAGTGGCGTTCGAATTTTAAAGAAGGGAACCGCCGATCGACGGACAAGTGCCGGCGGTTACATCAAAGATTCTTCACTCTCCGCTATCTCTCCGGCTCTTCGTGTCTCTCCCGCCTCCGCCCCGCCGGCACCCTCTCTCCTTGTACTCTCGCTCTCCCGGCCTCATCTCCGTTCTTCGTTCATCTCGGATGACAATTCCAGGTATCTCCCTAAAAATGTCCACCGGGCTCTATCCGTTGTCGCTCCCATTAGATTAGACGAGTCAGGTAAGCCGGCGAGCGTGGAGCAAACCAGTCAACCGTCGTGAGAGCTCGTCCTCGTGGGATATACGGGTTGATCCCCAGTCGAACGGGAATGGAGGATACGGACTTGTGAGGAGTCAAGAGAGACGAGTAATAAAAGAAAAAAAAAAGACAACTGGAAGCCGCGCGACACGAACACTCGACTTAATGATGTGCCGAGAGGCTGTTTGGCGCGAGGATCGAGGATCGTATCGTGACGATTCTCGATCCTCTAACACACGCGCATTACATACATCAACGGGGCATACATATTGTATCGGTGATATTTATTCTGACGAATTGCCTAGGCACGAACGTTTTTTTCAACGAAAATTCTTCGGACACCGAACAAGTGCCTCGCGTGAACTGAATAAAGAAAGCGATAACCGCCCCAAATGTTCTCTATTTCGATTATTTTTATTACCCATAAAGTAAGATGGATTCGCACATTTTTTTAAAATTCTTAGATAGTTTGGCGAGCAGTATTGAAAAATCGATCGGATCTATTATGATGCATTTTGTCAGATTCATGATTCCTCAGAAATTCGTTGAAATTCGAGCTCATCCGCGCTTGAATAAGTTTAAACGGAAAGAAAGAAAACAGGTACGACGATAGGCGATATTTTACGCCGCATAGGTGAAGTTTTGACGCGACTGGTTGAGGGTAAAGTTGAGAGCGGGGAGAAACTATCGGTGCGAAAAGCCCGTAAATTATTCGCTGCCATTAGCAGAGCATTTTGTGATGTGATAACGCACAGGCATAAAAGGTACACGCCAATCGTACCGCTCTCGAGCCCTCCGTACGCCTACATCTGTTGGCTCCATAATCGTTTATACGGGCATGCCAGCTGATGCCGCCATATAACCAACTTGTATGCAAATTATATTCATGCAATGGGATCTCGTACGATTACGTCGGGCGGGTACGCGCCGCGCGCGAGAGAGCGCCAGTTTACAGCGGCAGCAACACGCGTATGAACCACGGCCGGATAGATGGCCATGTTAACGTGTTGGTTCAAAACCCTACCTCTCTGTATACGGGGCACGAGGGGGGGATATATAACTTGTATATATCCCTCACTCTCACACCCGATTCCACGCTCTTACTATGCTGCATCTGTTACATACCGATATACTGCCTCTCACCCGTGTATACGTATGGCGATATATGTAGAGAGCGAGATATAGAGACTCGACGCGCTATTGCTACCAATTCAACAGTTCTGCAGGGCTCCTACAATGGCAATGCGTTCACGACGATATACCGCAGTATCACGTCACCAAGTATACGTTTACACACGTCCCCGTTTCGATGGTACCTAATTTCGAGACGCCGCTTTACGAAAATTGCTATGCGTTTGACAGATTCACCAAGTCGGCCGAACCGAGCTGCGAACGTTGCCCCTTTTTCGCTTGCATCGCGTGGCACGCTTTTCAAGGTTACGGTCGAAAGAGAACAACATGAAAGAACAAATTAAAAAGGAAGGGACAGATCATAATAGAAAGAATAAGTAAAGATAACGAATTCAATAATTAAGCATGAAAGGCTCCTTCAACGTGATAGAGAGTTGGGATTAGTCGAAAAGATTTACTACGCCGCGACAAAAAAACCGTCATCGGCGCGCCGCGCAGGGTTTTTTTCTCACGAAGTGTAACGAATTTCGAAGGTTCATCGTGAGTGTTGAGAAACGAGACATCGCGCGATTGAAACTAGAATCGCATATTTTATATGTTTATACACGAAAAGTCCGTGAATCGCATCCTAGTACGACGAAGTAAGGAGAAAACACAGTCCCCTGTGGTTAGGTGTCTGTACGGTTCGAGCGCGAATCCCTCCAATCATCGTTAGGCGCGCCGCGGTGTTAGTACGCGCCTGAGGCTCCAAGAGTAAACACCTCCGCACGATGCGCGATCGCTTAAACGATTAGGTATTCCGTCCCGTAAATATATGAATGTATCAGTTATGACAGAGAATGTGTTTTTACCTTTAAAGGAACGGTGCGAGACGTAGAAACATCGCATCGACGAGAACATCCGCATTGCATCGATGATGAACGATCTCCCGGCGCACGTGTGACGACGTTTTGAGGTTATCCGCGTCGGTGAGTACACGCGAAATATTCTTTCGGATCTCCGAGCCAGCTCGGAGGCTCGCTAGCTTTACAAACGATAATCGACACAGCTCGGCTTAATCGAAACACGAATAAAGATCGTGATATGCTATATTTTCGTTGTCGTTCGTCGACGACTTATAAATCGATATCGACAACTGCTTCGTTACGTTCGAGAAACTTTACGAAGTTTCTGTTACATTTGACTCGAGATTTTCCGGAAAAACTTGGAAACGCGAGTTTCAGTTTTTTTTTTTTTTTCGTAAGCAAAGGCTAGTTGTGTCTCAAGATTTCGCGTCAAGAGAATGGGAAATAATGCGTCTTCGTTTACGCGACGTTCTCGGACGCCGAGGCGTCTCTCTCGCCGCGATCTTGACAATTAGAGTTGCAACAACGGCGCGAGGGAAACGGGCGAGAGACGAGAGGCGCCCGGTGAAGCAAAAGAGGCGAAAGACGTTCTCGGAGACGTTGTACTAGTCCTTGGGCGGCATAATGAATATTAATTACCCGGCGAGCTCGCGCCATTATTCCGCTGGCATTAAACGCATCTTCTTCGTTTAGCCGATCCCTCTTTGTTAGCGGGTGAGATTTTCTTCCATAAAGTCCAACGGGTGACTTTGGTCGCTGCGAGGCGTTATAAGAAAGGAACGCGAGCGCTGTCGCGATAAAGAGAGAGAGTGCCCAACGGTAGCGAAACTTTGTACAACGCCTCGATATAGTTTTCGTGCGTCAAAAGCACATCTCCGAGCCCTGAGTTACATTTGCGGTTAGTTTTTTTTGCTCTCGCATCAGACATTCAATCGGAAGTCAAAGCGGCGAAAATTTCTCAAACATTCTTTTTATTGGTTATGGAAATGAATTGCGCGAGTTAAAGCTATCGGGATTGAACCAACGTTGCAATAGAACGTTATAGAACATTGTTGATTCATTCCTGTATATTCAAAGCCTGCAAGTTTTTTGTTTCAAATCACAATGGATTCGCAAAAGAAAAGTCGGCCCGAACAAATGACGCGATAATCGTTCACATAGCAACAATAGCATAGCTCGAAGTTGAATGCGAAAAGATCACGCACACATCGTGCTCGCGAGCTGATCTCGCGCTCTTGTCCATACGACGCTCACTTATCACTCTTATTTTTTTTTTTTCATCTATCCTTCATTCTTTTTCTTTCGTTCCTTCGTCCCTACGGCACCAACCGCTTACACGCCAAATTGTTCCCATTCGAAGATGAACCGCGGCGCGGCGACGGGGAGGGGTAGTGGTTGGCTGAAAAGACTCGTTCGCGCTTATAAATCTCTCTCCTCGCCTCGCGGACTGCGGGTATATGTCGGAGAACCGAATGGAACGGTTTTACGTGAGCGAGCGGGAGTTCGGTGATAGGGGGCGCCGAAAAAGAACCTCGCGGAAACTGTGTGTTTGTGTGCGAATTGCACGAGAGAACGAACGCAAAAGGATCGTCACAAAGCGCCATCCGCCTCACGGTTAGCGCGAGCGCGTCTCACACCCAACAGCCACATTCGGCCCGTTCGGTGTGACGCTCTCTCTCTTTCTCTCTTCTCCCTCTCCCCCCCTGTGCCCCCCTTCTTTATTGGAGTTTGGTTCACGCGAAGAGAGGCGCGGAGACGAGAACGTTTCGTTCTCGCGGCCTCGGAATTCCTAATTCTTCGAAACCGTCGGAGAATTCCCGAAAGGGGAACCCATTGAGAGAGGATCGGGCATATCATTAGCGCCCCCCGGGTTCTCTACGGCATAGCCAGGTATATACCTCGGAACTCTCTCGCCGTTCTGTGAATGGACCGCACTCTAGTCACTCTTTCATCTTTCTTCTTCGCTTCATTCTTTCCTTCCTTTCTTTTTTCGATTTTCTCTCCCATAGTTTCCTTGAAACATTGTGAATCTTTTCTTTCGAGATTTTCGTTTCAATTCAGTTTTAGTTTTCTCTTTAACCTCTGCTGAATTGCTCAACGACGCAATCAATTGACTTTGAAAAAGTTATGTGTCGTTCAATTACGCGGTATTTAGTCTGAAAAAAAAAAACGCCATTGGTCACAAAAATTTTTTTGTTTCAACGTAATTAAATAAAAAAATTATTTCAACCTCCTTCTTGTTCTGAATAATTCGATGATTAATTGGACTATTATTATTATAATTTTTCAACAACGTTCCACATTTTTTAAATAGATTATCAATTAATGACGGAGAAATTACTTATCGATGAAAAATAAAATCTTGAATGGCTGATACTTGAAACATTTCTTTTGAATTTTTTCATTTTGAGGTTTGCGCCGGCCATGTCCAAGTCTAAAATCGTGTAATTAATACTTTAAGTACGATCGTTCGCGGTCAATGTGAATGCAAAAGTGGCTCGGTGTCGAGAATTGGGGAGGAGTGAAGGGGGGAGGGGGGAGTGTACACGAAGCGTACAACGCCGAGGTTGGCTCATTGTAGATAGTATTATTCGCGGTTGGTCGGTACGCCGGGTTGCGAGAGAAGCGGTGTCCGGGTAAGATAACAGGAAAGGCTGCGGGTAATAGGTGGTAGATTCGCCCTAGCGAGGAGAACATACGCTTCATTAACGGATCATCTCGTGTTAATATCTACTTTATCCCGGGCTGACCGTATCAGCATTGGGCAGCCGGGTATCGCCGGTTGCGGGCCCTCCCACACACCCTCTCAACCCTCCGCCCTTCTCCCTGCGCAATCTACTCGACGTTCCTCGATATGCATGTATCTATCTCCGTAGCGCATCGTTACACCAACCCAACAACTATACCGCTATGTACTCTATTTATAGATATCCATATCTGCGTATACATAGCGCGAGTACATACGCGGATAATAGATACACACATCATTCGCGCGGTTTTCGACGGCCATGACGTCACTTTATGTACAAACGTTTGTTTCCACTTCGAACTATCGCGACAATGATACCTTCCGGTTACTGCCGATCTGCGCACAATGCTCACGAATCTCGATACCGAACTGTATCGCCCGTACAAAACCGAAGGGGCTTAATTTTATCCATGTACACAGGGAATATGAACCTTCTATTGTTTCCATCGAGCCATAGTTTTTTACAGACATTGTTTCTGGGCAGGAGATTTTTTTCATAAAAAAAAAAGAAATATTCGAAAACACGAATTATTCATTTGTATAATACAATTGTTTTGCCATGAATTTACTTTTTTTTTCCCAAGCAGCCGAAAGTTTATATATTCCGAATAGGAGAAACATGCCATGTTTATATCGACGATGTATCGAAATTCGAATATATGCACTGAGGCGATTGGAGTCTCAAAATCGTATTGAAATTATAGCATGAGATACGGAACAGGCAAGTATAATCGATTGCGTGCAATGCGTATGAAATTCGATTTCACTTGACTTCAAATTTAATCTCGCGTCTCCTTAAGTGAATTCGCGATCTCGTAAATGTTCGATTCATTCGTAAATGCGATTTCGTCGAGGTGAAATAATATATCGTGAATAACACGAGAGGCCTGGTGTGTGCATGCTCTCGCAGACGGCTCGTGCGAAGGCCCGAAGGTGAGAAAGTTAAGCGAGTCGCCGCGGCGGAGTATATGCCGAGAGTCGGAGCGTTACGAGCATCGTGGGGACCGGTGTGTATATACGCTGTGTGTATATACCGGAGTCTGTGCTCTCGCCTCGGTGCGAGCCGTGCGGGTTGCGTATATAACATCGTAATCGCAATGGCTCTATTAACGTCTCGCGTAAAGTCTTTTTACATATAATCAGCCACGATACCGTAGACTATACGACACTGTGAAAAATGTGTATCACTCGAGGGGTACCGGCTGCGAGCGATACGGGTTATCGTCGGAGTCGCGGCCGTAAATCGATAAATCCACCGGCTTAACAAGTTTAAAAATTATTCGACTTTTCTTTTTCTCGTCTTGAAGCCTCTACATTGATCCAACCTTTAACGATCCACGAGAACTAAAATTATTACATTTTTCGTTCTTCTCATTCTCCTTAACGGACTGCAGTGTAAAATGACTTGAACGCTTCAGTGAATCGGTATGCGACTTATATAATATCGTTGAGACTTTGATATTTAAGTGAAAGAGTTTTTTTTCTAATTTTTTCTCACGTCTTTCACAGTGATTAATTTCAATAAAACTGTCGTCATTCCATGAGTTGAAACTTTGAAGAAACATGTATATATTGATCGACGGTAACATGATTTTTTCTTCTGTCAAATACTTCAAAATCATTGACTGAATCAAGAATCTTGTACTGCGTTGAACAATATTTAAAAAAGGTATGTTTCCCCAGTTACCGCAATCGACGGTGCTTAATTCGCTGTTTACTGCGAGTCACGTCTACCACGTTTCGTCCTCAAAAGCCTATTATGTTTCCGAATCTAATAGCAATGTTACGGTCGATCGATACACAGCCTCGAAAGCATGTTGTATTAGCTAAGAGGGTCTACGGGGGCGCGAGTGAGCAGTCTTTACTCTTCACTGCAGCGGTATTAAGAGTGATGATCGAAAATAGAAGAGGGACAGGATGACGAGGGAGGGGTTGGGGTGGAAGGTCGAGAAGGATGGATAGAAGGGTGGTAGTCCGATATGGTTTGCAGGACTGCCGAGTTTCATCCGACGGTCAGTGCTGGTTGGTCGGTCGAGAAACAGCTCGTAGTAGTTGGGATAGTAGTCCCTGGTAGTATGTATGTATAACGTCGTGGTGGTTTGCCGGTAGCCGTCGAGGAGCTAGGGGCCGTACGTCGGACGCGAGAGCGCCTTTCGTCCGAGCAACACGAACGGTCGGAGAGGCATAGCCGGCCGAGAGTAAGAGAGAAGGTGTAAGGGTGAGAGAGGGTTGGCTAGCTGACTGCCTGGCTGCGCTACACGCTTTTCTACTTAGCGCCCTGCCACCCCCCGAGGGGCTTCTGCTCCGAGACCCACCCTAATTGCGTCCGAGAGACCGGACAAAGCGCGACCCGTGTATGTGTGGAGCGCGGGGACGTACGTAGGTATGTCCGGCCCCGGCGGCATTCAGTTCCGGTCTCTACCTCTGTCCTCGGCCTGGTTCTACCTCTCTTATATAGATAGATATATATCTATACGTATCTACCCTCAGACTCAGGCTCACCCTCGGCTCTCTCTTTCTCTCGAATCCTGACGCGGACGTCAAGGCCTCTTGCCCTCCGGCCCTGTGGACACGCTGTACTACAAAGTTTCGTACAGGACTGAATAAACTTGGTCGCCGCAGACCTTACAACTTTTCTGCTACGAAATAGAAAATAAAATGAAAAAAAAAAAGAAAAAAAAACAAGGAAGTAAAAAATAAAATAAAAAAAGGAGTCGAAGAGTTTGCTTGTTCGGTTGCACGACTGTGTATTGTTGTAGACCTCACACTCGCGTATCCAACGTACCCTATCCATCATTAGAGGAATAATGCGCTCTTCTGTGTCCGACGAGTTGGAGATTTTTATTTTCTTTTTCTCGAGGCTTCGTTTACCATGAGGTTTTCGTGTAAGGGTATTAACAACGAGAGTTTTTTTTACCCATTGTGTTAGATACACGCTTTAGGGCTATACCATCCTAACACGTTCGTCCAAAAGTTTTTACGGTCGCTTCCATTTTCCATTTCCGTCGCATCGCGGCGAGTTGCTTTCGTACTGGCGACAACAGCGCCGCGCAACGGTGTTTTTTTGACGAAACTGAGCTTTTAGATCTAATAGTTAATACATAGATAAACATTTATCAAGTTCGAAGATCAAGCTTTTAAAGCGACACGAAAAAGGGCAAAGAAGCGCACGTCGTTGATCGATAACCTTCAGTGATAGTTCTAATAATACCGATAATGCTAGTTTTGCATTATTTTCATTCAATAAAACTTCACGGTAATCATTCTATTTCCGATAAAGCCAATTTGATGACACGAACACGTTATCTTATCATTGTCAATACAAAACAAGCTATCTTAAGCGATCGCAGTGCTCTACTGTGGATTTTCGTGTAAAATTTGAGAAAAAATAGTTTATAGATTTAAAAAAAAACATACGAAACATACAAAAAAAGTACAAAGGCATTAATCCATGCGATTCAATGCTAAATCTTACCATCCCGATATTGCGAGTTGCGCGGCGCCACTAGCGCACAGTAGTAACAATTGCGTTCGAATGCCAACTTCGCGGCCCATGTAGTCTACTTGGTCAATGTCAATAAAAAAAACTGTTTTAAGCTATAGCAATGTTTCACATCGAAATTCGGCATAAAAACAAATATTAACCCCTATCACAATAAATAATAAAACATTTAATTACTTCTTGAATCGATTCCCTAAGTGGCAGATAGTTGCAGAACACAGAGAAGAAACATGCGTAATTGGTGTATAAGATTTAGGGACAATTTCCATCCCAATAATGCGAGTATCGCAGCGCCACTGGCGCAAGCCATACACATCAGGCAAGAGTTGCCACATCGAGCGAAATGTTTCGTGGAAGGCGCAGCGTGCGCGCGACCAACGATAATGTTTTAACGTGTATTCGAGATAGGAGAGCATGTGCTGGTGGGTGAGTACTCGCTTACTCGTAGCAATCGTATACGAGATCGCGGTACGACGACTGAAGGCGCGTGGGAGGGGGTGGGGGGCGATAGAGGGAGGTGGGGGAAAACTCTGGAATAGAGTGAAAGATTTGCTGTAGCTGTAGCGGAAGCGGAGGGCGAGCGCGAATGTGCCGCGCGAGTTCTCGTCGTCGTCGTCGTCGTTGTCAGGAACGTAGGGGAATCCCGGGGGCGGAGTCCGAGGTGCGGCCAGCACGGTTCGCTCCTCCTCTCGCGAGCTTTGAAAGCTGCTTGGCCGCAAGGTGGCTCGCGCCGTCTCGCTGTGTGTGCACTGTTTGCTCTCGACTATCACGACGATGAGGAGGAAACCCGATACGGTCCTCGCTCCTCAATACGATATCGCGGTTGAATTTTGAGAGGACCGCGATACCAGAACCGTGTTTTATAAGTATGAAAACAAGACTGTTCGAGACAATGGATGATATTCCAAGCCGTTGGCTCGTTTAGAAAACAAAAAAAAGAACGCATCGCCTGGAGTGAGAATAGTCCAATGTGTTCGAATGCGCGCGTGCGCGCTTTGAGGTTAGCTGCGATCAAACCGAAACGACAGCCAATGAAATTGATGGAAATACGACTTCGACTTGCCTTACGCGCATCGAGCAAACGTTTCTTCGTCTTCTCCTAACTCCAACAACGAAATCGACATGTTTGTTATTTAAAAAAAAAATTTGCTATCACGGAAACAGTTTGAGGTATCTTCTGATTTATTTAGACCCATTTTTATTGAATTTCGTTGTTATTAAAATTGTACAAGGATCAATTCAGTTTCATAAAAAGAAAAAAAAATTAATTGGACTCCGTCGATTCCTAATTGTCGATAAGGAGCAACTAATAGAAAATGATAGGACCTTTGAATATAACCGAGGCAAAAGTCCTTTTTCGTCTGAGCATAGCCCGAGCGTATCAAGATCGATAAAAGGGCTTGGGCGACGGGGGGGTCGCGGCGTTCTGCTCGCCGGTGCGAGGGGTGAGGAGAAGAAGAAAAAAAAAGAGAGAACTCGTTCGGAGGGCAGCGATTCGACGAGAAGCGGGAAGGAGTATGCTCTAGGTAGTTTATACGAAGTGCGTATACGCGACGGCAGAGCGCGGGCGCGCGGAGCGTCAGGGGGACAGGAAACAGGCGAGCAAAGTATAAGGAGGGTGCGATATAGAAACGCGGTGCCCAGCCGTCAACAACCCCGACGACGACGTCGCGCAACGCGCTACAGACACGCACAAACACTCGGATATTTATACACACACGGACGCAGACACTTCATGAAATTTACATTAAACTCGTATTAACTGTATGAAATGAGGGAATTCAATTAGGTCGGAGCTTTTATTAATACAAAATGATTAATTGAATTTCTCGCTCGCGAAAGTGAGAGACAGCTAAAAAGTTGTAGATTCGCCGCTTTGAAAATATACATGTATATCCGAAAGACCCGTACGCCCGTATGTACGAAGTTTGCCGCGTCGCGAATCTCGAACTCCGTTACAATTTACATGTATAGTATAGCGCACGACGAGAGGGAGAGAGAGAGGAGCTTTCGAGTAAAAGGGTTGCTCCGACGGTAGTTGTGTCAGATAGGGCGGAAGAGTAAAAGGCGACAGATGTTAGTGGCGTATAATATTAAATATCGCAAAGTCCTGCGGCGCTCGATGTTTGCCCCCTCTCGCTATCTGATGCCCGCGTCCCCCGGGTTTCCTTCAATTTATTTTCTCTCGAATGTTTTCACCCCGCTTTTGAGAAACAGGTTGCAGATATCGCTAGGAGCTCTCGAACGCAGTTCGAGAGCCTTTACTCGAAGGATATATCCGTGAACGCATGGCGCGCGCGATCCAAAACACCTGCTTCCCTCGTAGACAGGTATTAAACCTACGTATACGGAATGCAAATCGGCCTCCCGATACTTTTGCGCGATTGTAGTTAATAAAATGCATTTTAAATACAATATGCGTCCGCGGTTATCGTAACGTAAATTGGACACAATGCGTTTGTGGCCTATTTTTGCGTTTGGGAACTCGAGATGATGGTCATTCGATGTTCCTGCTAGTTTTCAGAGTTCTGAAAAAATCAATTCCCAAAACTTTTATTCAGTTCTCTTTACTTTCTAGAAAACAAGGTTTACTTTTTCGAATCGGTCTTTAAGATAATTTTTTTTCGTCTTTCTTCGCACTATTTCCATCTTCTTGTCGCGTGTTTCAGCAATCCCGAGCAAAATATCCGTAGCTAAAAAAGTAACAAGGGAGCAGAATGCATACACAATCAAAGCTCCGTCAAAGTTTAACCCGAAACTTTTTCAATGAAGATTATAATGCAAAGTCGTACTAACTACTCGGGGCAACTTTTTTCATTCCTCGAGTCTGTGCAGTGTGTCTTCGAAAGACGGCGCGGAGATACGAGATTACGGGGAACTTGAACTCGCGCGGAGTCGAGAGAACGAGGCAATAGACAAAAAGCGTATATATCCGGAGGGCTAACCGTAGGAATTATTAGTGTCGAAGGGCCCCCGAGTAGTTTAATATACAGAAGAGAAGCGGGGCAAAGGTAAAGAAAAGAATGAGATACCTACTACCGGCGGAGAATCTCTCGTTTAACGTGGGATAAAAGAGTGTGTCGGGAGTCGACGGCAGGCCGCCCGGCGTAAAATTGCAATTTATCGCTCGTTAAGTGGCGTTCAAGCAGCGCAGACGAGCATAACGATGCGGTGTGGGCCCATGCACGACGCTCGCTCCCCCCACCACTCCACTTTTTTCCCCTCCCTATTCGGCATTCCCCTCCCGCACTTCGTCCAATAATTCTCCATCCGACACCCTTAATTCGTCGTTCGTTCTTCGCGAGTCGAAATACTCTTATTCTTTCGTTTCCGTATTCGTTCGACAATCGATGAATTCGTATGATAATTATCCGTCGATTAACCGAAAAAAATGCGCCCTGCAAATTGTATCATCGAAATGCCAGAAGAGTCTTCTGCTGCCGATGGATTTTTCATTCTATCGATGTTACGGAATACTCACATTTTCATTGAAATCCTACACCATGCATCAAGTTGGATTCACAATTACGAAGTCGGTCGTTACCAAAAAAACTCAATGAATACACACTTTTTCTGACACACTTTTTGTCGGGATCCAAACTAAACAATCGATTTTTGGTCAATTACGTTAATATACCAAGTTTTTTGGATTACTATTGAAGTGCTTCAAAAAGATTGCCTAATTCTTAAAAATGTAGATTTTTCCGTCGATCATTCGAAAGTATTTCCACGAATTCAAACGTAATATGTGTCAAAAGAATTTTCAATTTTCATTATCGACGTTTGAAATTCTCCACGAAGGCCTTCCAGTTTCGCTCCGTCACGTCGAACTTTGAGTTATCGACAGAATAGTTTCTCTAATTGACGCGAACTATGTCGAATGATCGCGAACGCCGAGGCAATGCGAGCTTCTCCCTCGTCGATTGCGGGTAGCTCGTCGTCGCGCAAACATCGCGTTCCATTTAATTTAGCTTCCGTTTTCGAGATATAACGACAAACATCGCGTTCAAACATTTGACGAACACTCGTACTCGGTGCTCGGCGCTGCGTTTTCGTTCTGTGTAAGTTTCGCCGAGCGCTACGTCTGTTTCCTCGTCGGCAAAAGTTATGCTCCGAGGGCGAGGCGGAGGAGGCGGAGGAGAAGGAAGAGTACTCTCTCGTGTCTGGCAAACGGGTCAAAAAGGATCAAAAGCACTGGAGCGTTGAAGGTAAAAAAGGGTGAGGTCTTCGACGGTTCCACTCGCGAAGCTCGTCGGTTCCCGACGCTTTGTTCATCCGGTTTGTCGCATCGTCGAGTGTCTACGATAGATTGGAACATAGTTGATTAGAATATACACGATATCGTGTGTACATTAGATCTACTTGGCATTTCGAAATTGCACTCGTGCCGTGTTCAATCGGCAAACGAAATAAGCCGCATAGAAGGCTACGCGGAATAAAGAAGGATGGTAGTTTCGTGCGAGGTGTGCGAGCCGCGTAGTTTGTGCCAAGAGGCGCGCGTCGGCGTTGAAGCATTATAGCGTATATAGCACAAGGGGAGAAGCGAAAATGAAGACGGGGGCCTTTGGCCAAGACAGATTCGTGTCGGCATATCTGAACGGGTCTCACGGGCACGCTCTCTTCGGATGCCGGGGCCTAAATGGAAACGTCACAGCCCCTTGTAAGTGGCTTGTCCAACATTTTGATTAACACGTCTGCAGCGAGGAGAGAGAGAGAGCGAGCCCGCGTGGCGAACTCTCGCTACTAACTCCTATCTGACTATACGCAAGCCGTATGCGCATATACATGTATGTAAGTTTCGTATAGACAAGTTATACACGGAGGTACAAGCGTAAAATACATGCTACTCAGCGACTAGGTTTGTTGGCAAGCCGGGGCGTTGATCGTGGAGGCGCGACTGGGACGAGCGGTCTGCCAGCGGAGCTACCAGCGGGGAAAGGTGGTTAGCCGGTAAGCAGGTGGATATTAGGTTGTCCAGAGGCGGGGGACCGACTGACAGTCCGTCACTCAACTACTAACGGAAGGCAGCACGAAAATCCACGATACTCCAATTCTATCCGAAAAGCCCCCTCGAAACGCCGAGGCCGAGCCCTGACTATACTATATAGAGCACACTTTGAAAGTGCGGAAGGCTAGGCTACGACGTATATACTTATACAGTGGAATCTCTCTATACGACATTTTTCGACGAGATTAGGCTTGTTGCCCATTCGTTTTTATCAATTCGCGAATCGAGCCGTTGAAAAAAACAACATGGAAAAAATCTCGGCCGAATGATGTATTGTAATAAAAACTTACTTGCTTGTTTTGGGAAATCAAATTCGTGACTGGATTGAGACCTGCGATAATCTTTGTAAAATAAAATAATTTAGGAAAATTGAGTATAATCGCATAATTTAAACAGCAAGAGAAATATTTTCACGATTTTTTTTTAAATTATGTGAGAGTTTCCACTGTATGGATTTCTTAGACTGCGTTAAACTGTCTTCGGGCGCCTACTCGCGCTGCCCCCATTCGCTTTATTGTATTATACACGCCGTACTCTTGTCTAGAATATAATTTCCCCCTTTCTGCATTCTACCATCTAAAACTATAGAGATACGATAAGAGGGAATGTGGGTGCGTGCGTGGGTGCGTGCAACCCCTCAAGAGCGAGAGTTCGGCGCTGCGTTCAATGCTCAGGGTTGACCCGACGACGTGCTGCACGCTAGACGGAGAGAGACAAAACCGACGGAGTGAGCTCTCGGCGCCCTGCCAGTCAGCTTAAATTACCCATCGTTTAAAACTCGTTTTCACCCGGTCGAGTTGTACATACTACGCGTGTACGCGCGACCGAACGCTTCTATATAGCTTCGGTGCATACAAATATATATGCTGATATACCGATGTTACCGAAGGGGAAAAACGAGAGGCGAAAGACTCTCTGAGACTCATTTCATTAGAATCCGCACCAACGAATGCTCATCCGATTATACGGAAATATCTCTCTCCCGTTCCATCAACGTTAATCTCACACCCTGCTATTCGGTACCTCCGATAGAGCTCACTTTCATATTATTAGGAGGTCAACGAGCATACAGAAACTCCAAGAAGGGCGCGAATGCTATGAGAGCTCTCAGTTCTCGAGAAGCTTTGTATTGCTTGATGTTCCCCTTTTATGTGCAAACAAACAGATAAACAATTAACCGGTCTGGACGACGATCGTTGACTTTTCGTCAAACTCATCGAAAAGTTTACGACCTGACGGATCGCGTCTGATTCCTTCGTCGATTGAACGAAGGGTCAGAGTTATAGTGTGGATCGAACGTGCAGTCCAGAGATTTGGATATCCAACTCCGGAATGCGTCGAATTGATCGATACGATGTTTTAACTCTATCGACTGTTCGTCGATACACATTTCCACGAGCACGAGTTTTTTTTCCCCGATATGTCGTTAAAGTCATGAACAGTTGTTAGCTGACGGAAATGATTAGAATTATTATAACCGAACACAGAGTACAGAAAAACGAAACGATATATATACAGAGAGACACGAAGCGTTCTCGCCGAAACAAGCGGAAGGGGGCCGTATGATAGAGGATGCCGAAAACGCGAACAAACATCGATGCGAGCCCCCCTATCCTCTCTCCCTTTCGCACATCGGTGGTGCAGGACGTTTCTGGCTGGCGTTCGACGGGAGTGTAGGTGAAAAGTACGAAATGGTTAGCGGTTTATAATGCCTGGGTAGCCAGCAGTTTATCAGAAGAGCGCCGGTGAGAGAGGGCCACGCTGTGTGCGAGTGCCGGCCCTCCGCCAATTTACCCGTTCAAATTTCATTGTACGCACATGGCCTGCAAACAATAATCATGACACGCCGGATCGCCAGCAATGACAATGGGAATTGTCATGATATATAGTCCTCCACCCCCCCGCCCCTCCCTCTCGCGCTCTCGGCCCACTGGCCGCGCGTATAATTGTTCGACACCGTCCGGCATTTCGTATAACGCCAAGCGAGCGTCGACGGGGGATGAGACTACGTATTACGCGTTTCGCCATGAGAATTTTCATCGTTAACAAACAGAAAAAAAAAATGAAACGAAAAAATGAACATCGCGATCGTCGAGAACGAAATTTATCGTTGATATATTGGACGGGGCGATGGCGATCCGGGGCTGATTTTGTGGGGGATAATAAGGGTAATAGGGGGTGTCGGACGTTTGTTTGAGCTACGATATGGATATGAAAGCGGTCGGCGGGTAGAGGGTGGGCCAAGAGACGACGCGAGGAGAAACAGGTGGTGCCTAAAGGCGGAGGAGATTTGTAGTTTCATTAGGCGCAACGCCGCGGCTGCTGCTGCTTATGGCATCTCACACCCTCCAGTCGGAGCAACGTTGTCTACAACCACTTACATCGCTACTTACCTGTCTGCCTCGTAAGTAACCGCGCGGGGTCTCATAGCACGGGGCGTAAGCAACCTCTCGCCTAATCCACTCCCGGTCCTAGTTTTGAGAGTACGCTGCAGTCAAGTATCACGAGCGCAAAGTAAGCACTGCGCGAGTATAGGACGCAACTGCGCCAATCACAAAGTGCTGTTCTGATCGATGATTCATGAGTTAAAAAAAATTTTTTGTATATGAAACTCATTTATCCATCTCTTGAATTCAATTCAATTGGTTCTCGAAAACAAAAAAAACACAATGTGGGGCAATGGAGAATGTAACAATATTTTTTATTAATATCGTTGAGAACTTGCATAGTTCAGGGCCTATCTGTACGAAATCTGTACCTTATTAGCCCATTCAAAAAAATACGAATTCCGTTGGGAAGTATTTTAAACTCTCTTCGAAATCCACTCTTGTCTGCGACTGTAAAGACACACCCTCCGTGAATTGAAACGCTGCATTCACCGAATGAAATTTGCAGAACTGCCGAGTAATCGTGGCCCGATCGTTTGCTGATTTATTTTGATTGATTTGACGAGCGCTTCGCTTGCACAGTTTCGCTTGAACGTTTCGATTCGAGTGTGCAAAAAATCACTATCCAAACATATCAATAGTCGGATCTTATGTACCCAATTCGTAGCCTCAGCCAAACCCATTAGCAAATTCTTTCTAATAGCGTGTACGTTCGGTAAATTCCCTACATCCTTTTTCCAATCTATGAACTGATTTTTTTTCATTTTTTGGATTAGCGATTTTTTCTACACACCGGCGACTAAATTTCTATAAACACGGGAAAAAGATATGTGTGCGATGCTTTAAATAACAAGTAAAAATTTTGTTCAGAATTGTCGAGCGCTTGTAGAGGGTCGCCCTTACATCTTGTTACGTTGATGCATTATCACGTAAAGGATACTAAAGGGGATCAGAGCACGGATAATGGTGAATAGACCTCGAACTACTAGCTACTACGTTACTACATTATGGTAGCTATATCGTATCTAGGTATTCTACTATAATAGAGAGCAGGGGGTAACGCGTGTAACACAGCTACGCTAGTACTTGGTATATGCATATACACACATATATACATATATATGACATATATATGTATGTATATATAGTATAATACACGAGGAGAGTGGCCGAACCGGGGTAGACCAGCTGTTCCAAGAGTACGTGAGCCCGAAGGAACGTGCGACCGGGAGATTCGCCGTCTCGATTCGTACCGGGGTACTTTACCTACGTGAGAATAGGAGAGAAGGGCGGATTTGTCTCGTGACGTAACACGTTTGTATCGCTATACAACGAAATACTCGCTCTTCCGCCACCGCACTCCGATGCTCTGACAAATATACAGGATCTTTCAAAATAACGACTAAAAAATGAACAATCGGATTCGGGATTCAGAATTCCGTTTTCGTCCAATCAGACCGTTAGACACCTTCGCGCGCCATCTAGCCAACGATTTCATTGGCTGTAGACTCGGTCAGTTTGTAGCTAGGAAACAATACGTTATACGAATTTTTATCAAAGAAGGAATTTGTCCAGTTTTGCACGCAGAATGGGTGGTTTTTTTGGTATATATGAATTTGACAAATCGTTCGCTATCGCAGTCGTTATATTTCAACTGTAGCGTTGCCGGACAAACAGCGAGAGATGCGAATGAGTGAGCTGTTCTCGCTCGCGCGTTCCACCCACTCGATCGTTTCGCGTATAGATATATATAACGCGTACGTGTTTCCGCTCCGAAGCTTTGTAATTACGTTCCCGTGCTCGCTCGTCGTATCTTTTATAGCCAGGAAGAAGATATTTATACAGCCGTCGCGGAACGGATGATCGAGGAGCTTCTTCTTCGTGCCTCGTGCTCCATTGCTGCGGATGACGAGACGCTTTCTCGCCGCTATACGAAAACCTTGCCGACGAGACGAGGGTCCCGCACTCTCGTCCCGACAGCTGATTCTGTCACGCTTCTATAAACCGCGCTTGATTCTCCAATGTACATACGTATTTATTAGCTCTCCGAGCGAATCCTCCGACTACGACGCTTGTTTGCGTCATTCACTTTTGACGCACGCGAGAATTCAGTGTAGGAACGAGATTAGCCCGGAGAAATTGCGACTCGAATGTACGTTGATTCTTCCATTGACATTCTTTTTTCCTTTTTTTTTTATCAAACTACGCTTTTAGAAGCTTGCAACAACGAAAAAAAATCCACCGCAATCTTTGAATAGTTTTATTTATTGACAAAAGCGCATTCTTTTTTTGGTACGTAAAAAAAGTTAACACGAGTAGTGTGTGTCACGAATGGATTCCCCATCAAAAACAGCTCCATACGTGGAGCCCGAATTATTGAAAGTTGTATTAAGTTCGTTTGTCCGCACAAAAGAAAATGGGAAAAGAAATGAAATAAGCTAAAAGACAAAAGTTGACTCACAAATTCGACCTGTTCGCCGTTTGTGTCATGAAAAACGGACCGTTTCAGTTTACTGCTACAGTTTCACCTGGAGCCTTATTCGCCCTGATCAACGATCCGCGCGGCTTTTCTTCCGAAAGCGAACTTCGTCGAACAATCCAACTCAACGATGATCAAGCAGGCGATAGAGATAGAACGTCACTCTCATCCGCCCGTGGCAATTTTTCGGTAACCCCGGCTAAAACTAGCGCGCGACGAATCTGTTTTTCTCTTTCTCCCTTTGTGCGAAAGAGCGAGCGGGGGGCGTGGAGGATGGGGCGAGACCGAGCGAGAGTTAATTTCATAGCTGATCACCCCGGGTAATCCCCGGCTCGGCCTCGGGTACGAGGAGAGCCCGCTCATGCGGAAAACAAAGCTGCACCAGAGAGTGGCTCGTCGTTGGTTCGCGCACGAAGGGTTGTCAGTAGAACGAGAGTAGAGCGAGCGTGAGAGTGAGAAGAAGAGGCTTACAGCGGGCGCGAGATGCTTCTGACGCTGGTTTTGAGAGGCGAAACGGGACGGAAGGGAGGAGGATTCAACCTAGGCAACACTCGGCCAAGTATAACCGTATAGGGATGAGGGGGGAGGGAGAGAAGTCTTCTGTCGTCTGCCAACTTCTACGTCATAAGTGCTTCCGCGCTAGATTCATCATCTTAGTAGGCTCTTCCCTCTCTTCTCGCGGCGGATCAGTCTAGCTTGAAGGAGTCGGGTTATCCGCTTCTTCCGGCGAACGAGCCGCACTCCTTTGCTGCTGCTGCTGCTGCTGCTGATTTCTCCTTTCGACGTTGATGCGCCAAACGCCGCTCGCGGGTCTCTTCTCTCTCCTCTCTCACGCCCGAGTTACGCCAATCTCATCCGACCTGCTATAAAGCCTATATAAACTAAACCCTAATGCGCACACACACACACATCCCACCCATAAACCCACATTTCTCGCTCCGTTGTAATATACGCGATCGGTTATTCGCGCGGGGTATCGTATACCAAAACCGATTCCCCCCACGAGCCAGCGCGCTCTCTTTCCTCTCTCTACTGATATTTATTACAGCTAACATATACTATAATGCGTGTTATGTGTTTAATGCACCACGGAACGTTGATCCGCCGGGAACGCTGGTACCCGACGCGTGGGCGATGGCGTATACACTTTCCCATAGGTTTCACGGTTGTACTAAAAACTATTTCGACACGCCGCGTACGCACGGGGCTTAAGTGTGATCTTTGCCTCGTCAATCGTCGTGATTCCGCTCGCTTGTTGTATCATAGTATTAAACAGCATAGTTTTAGCGCGTGAAAGATACACACACGAGAGCCCCCCCCCCCCCCCCCGGTTGCACGCAAGAGGGGCTGCAATCGGTAATCCGACAGGGTTTGCCCTGTTCGGGCATCGTGTGGGTATAACTATACGACTCAGCCCTCCCCCACTCCCCCCACCTCGCGTGTACAGTGGCTATGGCGAACAACACCAAACACCGATTCGTCCCGGTACTGCACACTCCGCACGATAAATAAATCACAACCGTAAGCAGGCTACGATATGACGTTAATCGACATTCGATCTGGGAAACTTTCGACAACGCGGTTACTTTTTTCGCAACTCACCCAACGTTGTGATACATTTTTTTTGCGCGCTTCGATATCAAATTAATGCTACTAGATTTGCTTTCAAATGTTTTCCAACAGTTTCCCAGCATAACTAAATAACCCATCAGCGATACGAATTACACAAAATATTTTTAGACATTTTTTTATTTACGCAACACCGAATATTAAATATACAAGCTATGCGCAGTCAACTTTTTGTCTCACTGACAATTCTCGCGTGCTCGACGCATTTGCGACGCTGCGCTTGACATTTCGCATGAAAAATCCTATGTAGTACAATGGAGTAGGCCCGGGAGAGTGAGAAACGAAAATAATAATGATAATAACAATGAATGCAATAAAAAACGTAGAAAGGGAAAGACATTTGATCGACGTCCAGCGCGAGGGTGAGAAGGAGCGAGATAACGTGAAACTCGGCGTCAAGCTACTGTGGCGCATCAGCGAGGCTTTTATTCAGAGCGCTGTCCGAGCGTCGGCAACAGAGTGGACAGAGTGGTTACTGCCGTTGGGTTTGGGTGCTGTTACTACTTCGCCGCGGATAGTGCGGCGTGTCAACGAGAGAGCGTAGCATATTTTTCGCTAACGCAGAGAACCGGCCAGGGCCGCGACGCGAGAGAGCGGCGGATAAACCGACGTTTCGCAACCCACAAAAATTCATCCAACGAGAGAAAGAAAAAAAAAGAGCCGTGCACGGTTACGTACCGACTATCTCTATCCATCATGCACTCGGGTTGCTATTCGTAAACCGCGCCTATCTACGGCCCTACGGTACTTTAGTTACCCATTCGTATTCCGTGAAATTCGCGAGACCCGCGTTGGTCGCGCGTTGTATATAAACAGAGTATGGCGATGTGAAAGCGAAAAAAAAAAAACGGGGGGAAAAAACAAAAAAGAGCCGACGATGATGCACGAGTAGAAGCGAGTCATAAAAGTGAAGCGGCACGCGCTTTACTCGAAACATTTTGGAGTTTCGGTATGAATACGCGGCCAGCAACTGACACGGCATGCCCGGCGTCGACCAGTCGGAAAACGGGCAATAAAGAGTTTTGACAAACGCCTCGTTTCGACCGCACAGCGTTCGCGGTTATACAGGTATATACATATAAATATAAACATGTATTTATCATGTTGGATAGTACGAGGGTATTATATCGCATTGCCATAGAGACGGGAGACGGTGCGAGGACCGGAGATCGTATGGAGAGCGTTGAAGGCGTTTGGAAAGCCAGTAGGGGGAATCCCAATGGAAATAGTAGAGCGAGGAGAAAAGGCGGGGAGGGGGCGAAGAGAGGGCAGAAGAGAGAAGCAAACGGGAGCAAAACAGGAGGCAGCCAAGGAGAGGGAGGGGATCCCGAGCAATGAATACGAATAGGTTTCGAGATACGATCGGGATCCTGGGGTTAAATTAAATGATTTGCATAAGTAGGTGGGTGTCGACACTGGCAAACATTGACAAACGCGTGCTCCCGCGGCCCTCGAGCTTATAAGAAGAATATATTATTACGGATAATAGAAACATAGCGAGGAGCGAACGAACGAGAGAAAGCGGTGGCAAAGCATAGTCGCAAGTTCAGTAGTCGGGTGTACGGCGGAGTAGTAGCAAGCAAGGAGTATATCGCTCGTCAGGGGTCCAACGATAAGCGGGGTGAGATCCGAAGCTCGCACGCGCCCCCCCTCCCTTCCTCTTGGTACCCGCGACACGTGTCCCTAGAGTCTGCGGCACACTGATACAGCCATTCTCAATTACTGTACGTCCGTTACTCGGCGGCAAGGCCGAGAGAGCCGTTCGACACTCCACGGGGCGTACTCAATCTACGTACACAGCCTCTCGCGCGCATACTTCAAATTTGCGGGTGGGGAAATGGCAGTGTCATTGTTTTTGAGTACGGCAATGAAACTTTCTTTTTTCTTTTCTGTTTCAATGACGATCGATCCTTTTGCGACTGAACTGTACTTAGCGTGATGAAATTAAAAGTTTGGAGTATTCCAGGGGTGAATAATTAAGATGATTCGTTGTCATGATATTTTTTACTGAATTAGCGATAAGTCTGTTTTAAGATAAGTTTTAAGGTTTCTTTTTTTTCAACCACGGGCATCGACCCATAAAATCCGACGATTTTGTAGTTCGCAACTAAAGTGGAAAAATAACAAAACGAATTTGTTTTTACTATTCTGTTATTCCTTTCGCTGTGTCGAATATACGGGAGAATTTTTTTTTTTCTCGGTCGAGCGTACGATAAACACTTTTGTTACAACCCCCTCGATATATATCCAAGACGCGGATAGTCTGTTCGTACAGTCGTATATACACTATGTAGATACAATCCGAGAGAGATTCTCCCTCGGCTGCGACTGTTTGCCTTTGTTGCGACAACGAGCCCGCCGACTCGCGTGTCGATTCGCATTATTGCTATTTGCCAAAAGAGAGCGACGGCGAATGTGTACGCGTACGTTGATATATCTATGTAGCGCCACACGCGTTAGCCCCATACGAGTTCGTGGGAAAAGCCAATAGTACAAACAAAATAAACTCAAGATAGATAAAGTGACGCGTATCGTCAACCCCCTTGGTTTTGCTCTGCTATACAACTTTTGCGCGCACGCACACACACGCAGATTGAATCCTCTCGTCGCATTCTGAGCACCCCCTTATTCAACCTTTTAATCCCCGGATTGACTCGTGTCATTTATTAATATTTTATGCGCAAACAATGCGATTTACGAAGAGCCTGTGTGATGCATGATAATGGCTCGAGGTGCGATTAACGATAAGAACGCCCGCGTGCATGTTTCACTCGGGATTCGTTTCGTGTCCTGTGTATTAAGTGATCCTACCCGAGTTTTCGGTTAGTCATTGATTATTCTAGCTAGATTTCACGGGTGCCTTTGACCCTTCCAACAGCGTGTAGATCTCTGGTACCTTATGAATGTTTGCTATCTCGTGAACGGTACGATGAATCATTGCCAAATCTGTACGATATGTTTTTGGAACGTTGGTATTTTTTCCAAATCTTTCTCAAACATGATAACTCATTTTTTTTACTACAAAAAATCGTCCGAACTGGAAAAGATAATGCTGTACACAAGGCTTTCAGGTATTTTATCGCTGCTACCCATAATCAAAGCTTCTTTGCAACCTGCAATTATCAAAAAAACAACACCATCATTTCCATTGCCATTCTCAAGGATTGATAATAAAAAAATTGTCCTCAGTTCATCCCCAGCCCGCATCCGTTACTTCGACTTTCCAACTTCTACGGTCTCGGTGACGGTAACTTCATCCTCGAAACTTCTTCAAGCTGCTTCGATCTTGGGAGAGCCTTCGATGAGTACCGGCGATAGGACCACGGAAAATCTCCGTATACCAGTTACGTTTGTCTCGAAGCGCATTTGGCCTAGTTTATCCCATCGTCGAATAGAATCGTCGAATACCGACCGCGAGAATCCTCTCGAGAGGCTCGCGGAAAAGGGGGGAAATGGTATAGGCGAGCCTCAGCGAAGGGTGATGGGATGGCTCGGAGAGGGAGGGGGAGGGTTGTGATAGTAGGCAGTAGGATGGAGGACGGTAGGGTGAAGTATATAGTATTATACGAGCTCTCGAAGAGGGTGGTCTGGAAAAGGGAAATCTGCAAGCCAAAGCGAATCAGAGTAATCCTACTCTCCGGCGCGTTTGGAAAAGCCCCAGGAACGGCGTTGTGGGGGGGAGGGGCGGGGGGGAGGTTGGTATACCAAGAGTGAGACGGAGAGAATAGAGTCCCCGGCCGATGCCCGGGTGTCGCTGGTTGCTCCTCTACGTCGGCTACGTCGCCCTCTATCCAACGCGACGCGCGGACGCGCCGGTCGATGAGCATTTCGTAAATGGATCCTGCCAGCGAGCGTATTCCACTCCGCCACCACTGGCGCTACCACCCTCGCCGTCTCTTTCTCTCGCGCGCACTTTTTATCTCGCCGCGTTCTCTCTCTCCGTCTACCCTCCGACCTTCCTTCCGTCCTTCCTTCCTTCCTTTCAACCACCTACACTTACACCCCCTGCCCTCTCCGTCAACCCTCGTCCTCTAAATTTTCTCTTTTTCTCTCCCTCTTGTTCCAATCCGTCTCTTTCTATTTCTCTTTCTCTTTCATCGGCTGTGGCGCGACTCGTTGGGACATATAGCTCGTTCGTCGCGGAGAGCACAGCGGCAAGCACGGTGGCTCACCGCGCCCCATCCCCGCGCGGCCTTTTCTCCCGCGCGAAGCTTGCTCACCGCACCGACCATCCCTCCACCCACTCACCCCCCCGCTGAACGCTCGCCTCTTCTTCTACACGTTCAACATCTCTCACTCTTTCTCGTTTATGCGCACAGTTGGCTGTTACCTCTTCCCATTGCGCCCCCTCCCCCCTCCCCCCTCTGTACCACGGTCGAGTCGAGCGTTTCAACCGCTGCTACCAACCCCGCGAGCGTGAGCCCGCTAACCAACCTCCTCCACCTCCTCTTTCTCTCCTTCGCGCCTTCTCCATCTCGCTCTCTCGTCCCTTTTTTTTCCTCGTCGCTTTAAATTGCTGATGAGCATTTTTAGATTGGTTACGTTAAGTGAATTGGTACATAGACGGGCAGCTGTGTTTTCCCGATAAAAGTCTTAATGAATCCGCGGGAAGATGGGCGAGACGCGGGCCGAAGAGGATTCGAGAACCGGGCGAGGTGTTGCAAAAAAATTGACTCGATTTGCCGCACTCGACGGAATTTCCCTCATTTTTTTTTTAATTTTCACTACTTTTGTCTATTCGTCACGATTCTCGTGACGAATATTTTCTTGGGGTATTTTTTCTCATTGTTGAGCCCATTCGGTGTGTCTATCGGCCGTGATGCCAATACTGGGCTTAGATACTGGAAACAATAGTTCAAGATTTACTCGGATGACATATTAATTGTCCGCTGTGCATCGGAGTAACGGTGAGACTCTCGGTAGGAAATGTATCGAGTCGATGCCCGAGAATGGCACGAGTTTTCCCGCTGTCGGAACGACGATAGCGCGGCAAAAGTCCGAGACGAACGAGACGAAGCGGCAAGACGATAGGAGGCGGCGGCGGATGAGAGAGATGTGGGATGCTGCGGATAGTAGACCGGAGACTTGAAAACCACTCGGTCGAAACCCGCTGACACACGTAAATACCAACACAAACGAGCGAGGATTCCGTCGGGTTAATTAAAGCCCCCTCGGTATTAGAGTGAAATCGAGAGACGGTGGCCGCGGGCCACGGCGATCTGCCCGCCTAGTCCGAGCACCATACCACACCGGTACTCACTACAATCCCTTATACTATACTCCTACCTTCGGAGGCGAGGGCACGGGATAGAGAGAGCGAGGCTCTCTTGCTACGCCAGAGAGTTCCTTTTTCCCTTACGGTTACAAGGGTGAGGCATGAGAAACCGAGTCAGGCTCTGATAACACACATACAGACCCGTGCATATGGGATATTTCGTGTAAAAAAATTCTTCATTCGTTTCCGTAGGTGGAATTTACAGAATTATGGAACATGCTGTTTGGTCGATTTTCTTTCTGTGCGAAAAGAATGAAATTTACAATGATTACTATTAAATTGTTATGAAGGTTTAACCTGCATCAACACTGGATTTTATGATATCGAAAAAAGAAAACATTTTTTATGGTGGTACTAATTTTAGATTTTTTTTTAGGTATTTGGGAAAAGATCTCGGATCATATGGAATTCATCACTCATCTCTACGCCGCCGTGAACAAAAGGTAAGAATCTTTTTTCATGCTGGTGATGGAATGAAGCACGAGCTCAGTAAAACTATTTAGAAGTATCGAAAAATTGAACAACGATTATTATCGTAATATGAAAAAAATACAATCGCTTGAGATTCGGTGCAGCCGCATCGATAGAATCGGCCTTAAAACGAAAAGCCTACAGGTCGTTATAATTTCAACACGGAAAGCCCAATAGGTAGACGATACTGGAGCATTTCGAGTGACTCGTGTCACGTATACAACCGCAGTAAGTTTCCTTTTGCTGTTGCGATCCGATAAAAGGTGAACGGTTTTATACCTCCTCTCCTCGAATCATCCCACGGCTGAGGGAGCACGTTGTTGTTTGCCTTCTCTGCTCGGCAGCAACAATAATGGTCTCGGTAGAGTCACTTCGTTAAGGGATATTTCTCTCGTGCATAAACTTCGCTCTCCATTCGCACCGACACAATCTCGACGACTTCGTGTACCGCTGTACATCGGCTCTGTAGTACAGCGCGCATCGGCATCGGTTAAGCAAACGACTCGTGTCGGTTGTGTGTTAGCCTCGAAGCTTTGACGAAGGCGACAATATAACAGATGCGAGCGCGTGATTTCCGACACACGAAAGGGACGAGCTTGACAAGAGACAAACTCGCTTCTCTCGTCGAAAGCAAGAGTGTAGCCGGTTATGTCCCCCTCCCCCTTCTTCTCCCTCGCGCTATGTATGATTGACATATTTTTCGCGAGGCCACCGGCCACATATATACCAGCATTGAAATCCCCTGGTATTAGGCCTCTCGGGCCGTATCGGGATCAGGCCATGAAACTCCGACGAGAGACTTCGAAACGCCAAAGCCTTCTTACTTCTCTCCGTTTCACTGATGGGTGACACTCGAAGCGTGCACGTATTTTTCATATACTACAAAAAGAAACCAGATAGCTGTATATACATACATATACATATAAGCTCAGCGCCATTAATCTACATGATTTATCAAATAAAACTTAAATAAGAAGGAAAGAAAAAAAAGATATAAATAAGCAGGTGAGGGACAGATACACAAGACGCACCTTGTACATACATAAACCTCAATAGTCGGCATCCGCGTCGACGCGCAGCATCGCTCAGCTCTCTCGCGCTCGTACTATCCCATGGACCCCTTAACGACACGTTTAATTGGTAATCCGTTTAAGGGATTAGTTCAAAACCTTGACGAGACGACGTGTGTCCTTGTTGTTCGACTAGATGTTGTGCTCTCGCCGCATCGCGTTAGTAGTCCCTTTTATTCACTCGAGGACGGAACTATTACGGCGCTCGGACATCTCGCGAAACACCCTCGTCTCGTGAAACTCGAACTGTGACGCCAACGCAACACCGACGCGCTTCGCACGAAATTTCAACCCGCGTGAAGAAAACTACGTGAATGCATCGTCCGTCGAATGACGGAAGGGCTCGAGTCGCATGACTTCAGATGGACAACAGACGCCGGATAGGTCGTTTCGTTTCTCGGCTGTCGATACATCGTCGAAATCTTTTTCTCCCTCGTCAAGTTCCGCGTCACTTCTCTATTATCCCCGTTGGTGACGCTGCTCACTTTTCAAACGAGCTTACTCTTTGGTGCTCGTTCGCAGGCGAGGAGGGGATCTTTGAAAAGTGTGGGAAGGGGGAGAATTTCAAATCCGGCCTGATCTAATAGGGATTAAGGGAGTGACAAATGTAAGAGTGAGTGCGACCGACGGCGCAAGGGGGAGCCGGATCGGACAGAGGGGGACCCCCCTCCCCAGATATTGCGGCGGTGTGTACCACTTTTTGGTCGGGTCCTTCTCTCTCTCTCGCCGAAAGGTTGTACGTGCGTATTCTACTCGTTAACGAAGGTACTTCGGGAGTCGTGGGTTATACTGTACGCGGCTGGATAATTGTCCGAACAAAAATCTTGATTGAGGTAATAAGTTCGGTTCGGACATCTCCGATCGCGGCGGAACGCGCGTTCGCGGCGCGCGCGCACTCCGAGCTTCCGTAAAAGAATTCTTTGAAGTTTCGGGCCGGTGCGAAGCGGACTCGTATATGGTGAACCCGTTTTTTTGGTTTTAATCCCTTGCTTTCGTACGAGTCCTGAGCTCATTTCTGCGGGGTTGATGGACTCGATGTATGCAAGGTAATAGCGGTTAAGTATACAGGCAGAGGTGATGGCGAGGCACACGTTTGACCTCTGGCAAATTCGCGAGAGAGCAAGAGCGAAGTAAAAGTGATCGATAGCGAGACTAATATAATAACACACCTAATAGTGTATATCGAGTATATATACTCGAGGGTGCTCTTATGTAAGATCGGCGGAGATAGGGATAAGTGGACTGGTTGAGGAAGAACAGCCGGCGCAGCTTGCGCCTCTTTCTCCCTTAATATCCCAACTTCTATACGCTCTTGTTCTCCATCCTCGGAACGCCAACTCGAACTCTCCGTCTTCATACACTTTGTTCGATTTATCGTATCATTCGCGTCCGGGGGGGGGGGATGCTCTCGACGATAGAACGAAACGGGGAAAGCAAAATCGCGGATGATCGGTAGTTTCGAGCAATGCAACAAATTCTCAACTTTGCGAACATTCATCATTCGTCGTAACCGCGCACTATGCGCGAACTGTGCGCGCGCGGTTGTTGCACCGTCGAGCGTAGCACCTGGCGAAATTTTTATCGTGATCAACGTGCGTAACAGCCAATTTTTGTGCTTCCAGCGAATATATATTATGCTCGGACCTTATTGTGCTCCGACCGATAAATAAGTAGGTAGACGCGACGCATAAAAATGAGATGGATAATTGACCCGAATTTGAGGAACAGCGACGAAATATTAATATAGATTTTTCTTTGAAATCTTCAGCGCTAATTTAGTTGCTTAATTTTATGTATGCAAAAAGGGCCGTGATGCGGTTGCAAGAAAAAGAATTAGTTGTCCTAAAATCGCGAATTACCAGCGCGTAGTCATTAAGGTACATACTATAATTTTTTTTATGATATCGTGTTAAAAAAATTTGAAAAAAAAACATTTTGTCAGCGGTAGGGAGTTGGTACAAAGATATGCGAGATGAGATGAGACAGAGAAGAATGGAGCGTAAAATAACAACGAATTCCAGATTGAATGTTCACGAACTGTTAAATTTAGTATTCTCAAAATGGTTTTCTTTAGATCTAAGTTAATTTAACGATAAAAAAACAATTGAAAGTTAAGACTTTCGCAAGATTATCGCGATACCCGTGCCCGTTCGCATGTTTCGGATAGAAGTAAGATTCGATTCTTAGTCGGAGCTTCAAATTCATTCGGCCCGAGAGCGGTCGAGATGGAGAGTAAGAGAGGGACGAGTGTCAATAAATCAAATTGCTTTTTCGAAGGGCCCCCGTATCGTCGCGTATCCGCCCGCGTTTCATCGACGGACAGATGAAATGGTAATGAAAACACCGAGGCCGATCCGATGTCGCGATAAAATTCTCGGGGTTCGACAAGCGAGGACACGCGTTCTCGGATATTATGTACGAGACGGACATATAGTCTCCGAACAAAACCCACTCGGATTCCCTTGTCAATCGTATATATATACTTCATATATATCGTATATGCCCACTCAATGTTGTATACGCATTTAGAGCGAGAGAGTGAACTTGGTGAGCGGCGCCAGACGTATCTCGCCGGAGCGCGTAATTAATTCGAGCATACTCCGAGCGAACATCGCTATTCGGGATGGCCCATCGGGCGCGCGCGTCCATCATGATGAGAATTGCAAGAAGTAACAAATCTGTAATGCGTATACATATGCATACTATAATGCTCGATTCGCTTTAGTGCAAACCACACTCGTGTATATGCGCAAGAGTACATCTTTGACGGCTGGCGAAACGCGACAATGTCCTCGTCGCTTCTGTTACTTTTCCTTTTTTCTTCTTTGGCCTCTTCTCCCTCTTCTTTTCCTTCGGCCTCGTCGATTGCGTCTCGTGCCAAACGCTGCTCAACGATTTCGATATCTATAGTGAGTGCAAGCTGCCGTTGTTATTGATAGCAGGCCCGTTGTATCCCTTGTAACATTTACGTTCAACACGCTCCGAGGCAGAGATTGTGTGAATCGGTGTTCACGAGCGCGCGTGGATGTGCGTGCGCGCGGATAATATAGCAAGAGTCAAAAGGTGCAGGAGCGAAAGTGCACGAATGCGGAGGAGGAGGACGATGGCAGAAGAGAGTCCGAGATAGGATAAAGAGGGAAAATAAAATAAGAATAAGAAGAGAGTAGGGATCAAGGTCCCGGGCAACCGGGACTGGCTCCGAGCTCCGAACCGAGAGGAGCTCTGGATCTTCCCAACGGACTACTGCAACACTGGCTAAAGCTAACTCGTTCCTCGCGACGGCACCGACGGCGTCCGCTCCTAGCTCAATCCTCGACGCGGTTTTGCTCGCAATTTTCTGACTAAATTACTCTGTCGTTGGAACACAGTACTTAGACTTTTTTTTTTCTACCAGACTGAGAGTTCTCGCGGCTTTGTAGATTTCATACTTTGCTCGAGTGACGAATGCGGGTGAATTGGATATGACCACATGTATTTAACTCTAGAATTTGATACATCCGCATGGTATATAAAAATGTGAAGTGAAGTTAGTGAAATATTATTCCGCGAATCCTTTTCACAAATTCCAATTTGCCTATTTGTTCGAGTGCAAATTCATATACGAATCATTAATTGGATATTTTTTTATATTTATCAAGGGGATTGGGATTTTTAAATGAATTCTCGACATAACGATTCGATTGATTTGAAATTATGGACGGAATTGGATATTCACGCTCTCGATCGAAACAAAATGATACTCGATATCGATGATAATAACCGGGGCAATAAATTCAGCCAGTTAAATGTGGTTCCTCTATGGGCAACTACAATAGCATTGCGGATTCGAAAACTTTGATTTTTGCTAGATGATTCGGCGGTTGAGTCGCCGCGAAAGAAATTAAAGGTCTCGTAATGCATCACCCCGACGAATCGTTGAATGACCTTTAGTCTTCACTTACCCGAATATAGTTCAGACAAAAATATTTTTATATGGCCGTTGCATAGAATGATGTATATAAAACCTATCGCAAAATGTGCATTTCATGTATATTTCTCACATACAAAACGACGAATGGTTTCTATACATCGTCAGATATATTTCTGCATACACCTCATTTCCTTGGAGGATTCGAGTTCCGCCAGGCACATGAACAATCTTTCAATAACCCACATGAAAAATCTATATTCCCGCGATTTTACACCAGCCATTGTCTGCCTCGCATGACGTACAGAGTAATAATAGTCACGTGTATATGTATATACGTACGAACACCATATATATCTATATACATCTCGTATATATCGTGCTATCGAAGCGGTAGAGATCGCAGACGAGATTCGTTCCCGTACTCGGTCTTTCGCGCTCACCCGCCCGCTTACGGTGGTACAATAAAATCTGGCAGCATTATTCGACGATCTTCTCGGATGCTCATTGGAATGCCTCGGATCAAACTTAATAATGCAATGGTTCGCCGAGGATGAAGCGCGGCTCCCGAGAGTCAGGTACGACGTCTCTCTCTCTCTTTCGTAGATCCCTCTGTGTGTGACTCGAACGGGGACGAGGGAGAGAACTCCGGTGAGGACGCGATCGCAAGAAATGGGGAATGCGGCGTAGCGCGTGGGACGCATGCGAAATCGAGTCGAGAGAGAACGTTCACGGTGGTATATCAGTATATATAGTGCATGTAATGTATGACTGGGGCGCGATAGACGCCACGACAATTAATACGCGCCTGGAACGTTTATATGAGCTGAAATTTCATGCAGCCACGGTGTCGAACCTAGAAGATCATATTTTTGCACCTAATCCTTCGTGGAAGTGTTACTCTGCTGTAAATAGAGATATATATTTTTTTTTAAATGAAATTGATACAGAATGCGTGCCCGATGTCGCACGTGAAAAAAAACTAGATCCCAAAATCGGTCTATAATACGCATGATATATATTCGTCGAAAAGTGATATATGATAGATATTTTCAATGTGGATCATCCATTAGTAAAATAATAATATAATAATTGATAGTTTTTATATAATTGATATACCAATTATATAACGACTGTAGATAAAATAAAACATATCTATAAAAGTCTACGCAAAAAATATATGAAATTTGGCGTTTCTATTTATTGATATAATCTTTTATGAATTATATGATTAGTATTTTTATTATTAAAAAGGCTGGTTTTCATACATTTTTTCGTATATTTCAATATTCTGTGCCAATGTAGCACGTAGTGCAACAATAATCAGTGGTAAGAGTTAAATGTTTCGAATCATCCAGATCCATGTATGGTATCTTAGATCTCAGCAGACGTACATCTCGGTTAGGTCGGCGTGCATGCTCGGGCAAAACGAATTTATAATGCGAGCTCGAAAGCGACTGCGATTGAGAGCGTCAACACGTCGAGAGGTAGGGAAAGAGAGTCGCCGAAGGGGTGGAGGCGCGAGTACACGTAAGCCACTGCGGACCCGCGGCTGCTCTCTCCGAGCTTTCGAGCCTCGTCTCGAGAGCATCCGCAGTAAACCCTCTCCACCTAGCGGCACATATTTGTATGCCACTTTCGTCTGTTTGACGAAACATAATATTTCGGTTGGGAGCGACGAGGGCAGCCACTGCTATATTAATCTCTCCTCCGAGTGAACGAGAGATAAACGCGAAATCAAGCATCTTTTTTCATCACGGTGACGTTTCTCCACTCATCGTTGTCGCCACGGTTATTCTAATTAATTAATCGAGGCTCGAAGTTGTGTGTAATACGACTATCGACGCGAAACGTTCTCGAGCAGGGGGGTACATGAGCCGCGTGCGGATTCGATAGGGAGGGTTGATAACGGGAAATCGACGGGGTGAGGGGACGGGGCCCCGGTCGAATGTTTCTAATATTCCCGAGAGACCGGCGGAGAACACATCTCGCTTAGGGTCGACTCGGAGTAACGACGAGACTATCTATTCGATGGTACAGATGTGACGGTGAAAGGAGATGCGTAGGTGTAGTACGTGTATATATGCCCCGCGATTATTTGGTAGGTGATAAGAGAAAACGAGCGGGCGTATCGTTGGTCTCCCTCCGGGGAGTCGTCCGATCCGTCTCTTCTAATACCTCGAGTTCTCGCATTCGCGGCTCAGGCTCAACCGAACGACCCTTTCATCTTGGTTCGTTCTTTCTTTCCTCCTTTTTTTTTCGTTCTTCGCCGACTCGGAGTTCCATCGGTACTTTGCAACTGTTATCGCCAATGTGAAAACGGCTCGAGATGGGAACATCGCGTGCGAGCGCCAATGATTTCGACGGTAAAATTTACGCGGCATACTGTTGAGTTGACACAGCGGAAATGAGAACAGTCCTCCTGGGCTCACCCGGTGAATTGAAAATCGGCAGTATTCAGTCGTTAATTATTCACGATTCAATCGGTTATTGATTATCTCATTGTTTTTAACTTGGTGCGTTCAATATTATTATTAACATTATAATTGATTATTACCTGCAAAAAAATTCGGAGTGAGTAAGATTTTTACTAGAAAAAATGTGTCTGTTTCTGCATATTAGTATTTTAAAAAACAATCTTGACTCCATTTTTATGTTGAAATAATAGAATGAACGGTAACGGGTCGTATTCGATCAATTTTACCATACGCGCCTGGCAAGTGTTATGCACGCTCCACAGTCGTGTGGAAGTAGCGCAAGAGTTGCTCGGGGTTAAATCGTCGCAGGGTGAATGCGAGTTGGTCCTTTGGCCTACACAATGGCTCCCGTATGTTTGCGGGGGTGTATACCGTTACGCTCGAGAACCCCGAAGGGTCGAGATTCTGCGCACTCCGTGGCTATCCCCCCACCTCAAATGCATGAAAAGGCAGGATTCGACAGTCAGAGGCCTGAAAGTTTACAAATTTTATTCAACCCCCAACGATCGATCCTTCAAATACCAACAAATTTGACGTCAAAACGATACGGTTGTTTATTTATTTCCAAGTATTAAATCCTTTCATGATATTTGAAGGATTGTACAAGCGTCAAAAATAACAGTAAAAAGCATTATTTATGGCTCCCTTCAACAATATACAATCAAAAAACAATCTCGGCAGCAAAAATGCATTTGATCGTGCAGGCTGCATTTCGAAGAAATAGATAATTGAACGTGTTTAACAAAAGCTACTTCTTCTTTGATAAGTAACGAATTAGCCCCGTCCGCACATAATTCACCGTATAATTTCTCCGTCACGGCAGCGCATGTGTCGTGCGCATTTGGGCGGGTGACCATGGAATGCGAAAAGCCTCGGGTAACACAACACGATACGATTTTGTGAACGAGCCGACGCCGTCGACGGCGCGGGCCTCTCCAGAGTCATTTGACCGATCGTAAACGATTATCGCTCGTGCAAAATGAGTTGCACGCGCGCGAGAGTCGGCTACACACCCAGAGAGGTATGAGGCGAGGGCAAGGAGGCTGGAGGCTGTGTGTTTGTTGCACACCGCTCGCGCAGTTTAACCGAGGTGAGCACTGCGGATCGGCACTTGGGCCCATTACCAAGTCCATTAAAGCGTAATGCGTGCGCCGCGGCTTCGCGAGAGTATGTACGTGCACGAGCGCTGGACCGAGAGAGGTCCATCTCGGTATCTCCCGTTTCGCGCTGGACTACGCGGGGTACAGGCCATTACGTTACAACCACGCGGAGGCCCCCCGAAGAACGGTGAAAAGGTAGTCGAGAGGAGAGGAGAAGGCTACTGACGGTTCGCGCCATGTCCTATACTCGCTTTATTTGGGGACCGCGAGCCGACGACTCGAAGCGGCCGGCTCTCGATGCGGCGAACGCCTCGAGCCAAAGTCGAAACTGCAACGGTGCCCGCCTCGCACGAGTACCCCACCCAGACAAACATTCTCGATATAAGAGGAGACCTATATACGAAACTCGTACGAACGGAAGAGAACGACATGAGACCTCGACGGGCGATTAAATACACCGGCTGCTCGCACGTACTCGGCCACAGACGAAGCTAAATGGGGTAAGCATCACGTGCGGCAATCGATCTCGGTACATACGAAAAATCGACACCTCCTCTCGTAATGAATGAACGACGATGAAAGGATTGACGAGAAACGGCGATAAATATTTTGCAAAAACACTGCGGACGATTCGAGTTACCACAAAGTTGTTGCCACTTAAAGACATTTTTTTAAAGTCAATTACAGCTCCAATCACTGATTAACTCACTTGATGATTTATTTTCATTACTCGAGGTCATGTATACAGAACGAAAAAAATCTAGCAGAACGAGGATACTTAGACGTTCGAGAAAATCGCATTGATGTTATACCATTTAAAAAAATATCTCGGGGACGAACGAGATCGATTATTTTTTAATAGATGACGCAGCGCATCTGCCGGTATCTCGGGAGTACGCCGTCGGTTTACTAAACAGATCGTTCATGTCCTTATTTTAATTTTGTTTCTTTTTCGCCTGTAGCGAATTTGATATAATAAACGATAGATCTCTCGTGTGTGGTAATTGGATCTTATAATAAATACCGAAATGCAGGTAGGGTTAAGAAGGCAAGGGAGTCGAGGCAGGTAGATATGCCGGGTAGAGGCAATATAGACCCGGGCCACGGATGGATCCGATCGTATCTCGATGTTACGCGTATGCCGGTCATCAGCTCCTGAATTAATTAGAGCCAATCGACGTCACTCTAATTGGCCTAATTAAGGAATGAAAGAGGATCGAAAGGATGAGTTTCATATACAAGTCGAATCGTTGCACCCGAAGCATTCGGTGTACTACAGTAGCGTTCGTATATTCATGGAGGTGCGATATCAAGGTTCGGCGCGTCCCGTCCAATCGATGCGCAATTTGATGACATTGAAGCATCGATGCCCGAGAGCGCCCGCGCGGATTAGTCTTCCGTCAAGAGAATCCGCAAGCGTTCGTCATACCTGCCGAAACGTCGTCATTCCCTTATTCCCTTCGGATCGGCGCGATTTACAAAAACGGACAGCCGGACAGCTCGCTTGGATAGATTATACACACAGAATTCGAATCCGGCAGCTGCACACGCGACGTTATCCCGTATTACTGTTGGTGTGGTACGACAACGGATCCTGGTATAACCGCGGTTTGCATGTGTATATGCGTGTAATACTATCTCTCTCTCCTAAAGTTATTTATGTTTCATCGGGCTCGGCAAGAGATTGAACTGCCACATCCCGAACCTTCGAGCTCTCCTCTGTGCGCCCCCCCGCCTCCCTCCGAAAAAACTGGTTCTCCACTGTGGCAATTCCGTTCGATCCGAGCAGTGAATTATATGGAAGTCGTCCTCAGCCCGGCTGTCCGCGCCTCCTTCGACAGAGCGTGACCGCACCGTTGTATTTTTCGACTTACTCTCAGTTTCTCCCTTAACTTTCCATCGCCAATTCGTTTCTTGGCAATAATATGCTTATTTTTCTCTCGGCTAAATCCGTGGAAACTTTGCATATGTCCCGAGTTCAGTGCAGTCAAGAGGTTTCGACTTCTAAAGCCTGTGATTCTTATATTAACTGCCCTAACGTCATGAAACTTAGGTAGAAATATGCCTTACATTTAGACCCATCGATTTCACTACAATTAACCCTAATACTATGTCTTTGGCAATAACGTACCGCGATGAGGATAAGGATGGAAAAACGTGCGTGGTCTTCTAGGATGAAGGTGTTTTTATTGACGATTTTTCTAAGAAAAAAGTGGGCTCGGGGCGATAATGAAGGAATTGCTGATTAGAGACCAGCTGCGTGGGTATTAATCGTTTATTCATAACATGTTGAAGTATCCACCAGAGGGTTACATTGTACTTGTGCTTGGCGCGTTGACTCGCCTTCATTTTGACTCTCTTGTTAACTGCTTCGATAACTCGACGCACTCCATATACAGACCCGAGTCTCAACGATAAGTATGCTAATGACGTCCATAATAACACAGGTATTGCTTGTAGCCGCTTCTGGAGTTGGTACTTAAAGCTCAAACTGAAGCATACAGTTACGAAATGTACACATAGGAAACGATAAGCGTCGAGGGACGCATAAAAAAAAACTGCGCAAAAACTCTGGCCCGTTATCGAGTCGAGATAAAACATTATTAACAGTAAAACGCCAGACAGTATTTTCGCAACTGCCGCGTAAAGTAAGCAATTGTGTCGAGGCGTTAGAAAGGGGTGGGGGTGGATGGAGCAACGAAGACGAGAAAACAAAGTATAGAATAAAACGAACGACGGTGTGAAAATTGGCGAGACGCGAAACGACTAAACGAACCTCGAGGGGCAAACCTTCATTAAGAGCTCTTCCATGCCACGATTTATCCATTGAAGCGGAGAAAAAACGAAAAATGCACACAGAGATAAATAATGAAAAGATGTGGGCTTAGAGCGGAGGAAGAGAGAAGCTCAAGCGAAAGAAGCATCAAGAATCAGACACGCTGAATGAGCCATTACCGGGGGATGGTTGGGCGTGGATGGGCGATGGTAGTTGAGAAATAATTATCGCCCGCGAGAATTGTGAGACAATGAATCGGATGTTGATTCTCGGTTTCTCTCTCGAGCGATGGTATATCATCGCGCGCCGCTGCCGTCTTGCACACGTACGGTTACAAACGCCCCTGAGCTTCCCAGGAGGCTGGTCACGCGGTCGTGATTCAAGCTCACGCCGAGAAAAGCTTCAACGGTAGATTGTTTGTGTTGTTTGTTTGTTCGTGTGCTGGAAACCCCCCGCTCTGCACTCTCGGTAGAAGGACAAACAAGTGCAAACAAATAATATCCTGGGTTGCATTAGACGAGAGCACTAGTGGGAGTAGAGTGGAGAGTCGAGTTGATGAGAAAAGAGATGAAGGGGCGAGAGGGGGGGTTGGGGGAGGGGATAGACAGCGAGAGATGTATGTGCAAGAGAGGGTTGCAACGGCACGGAGAGTCGAAGGAAAACTCGGAGAGGCGAACGACGTGAAGAGAGCAAAACGCCGCGGTGGCTTCGAGCCAACAGTCGACGACGACGGACTCTCGTTTCTCTGTCGCAGTTCTTTCGGCATGCGTATGCCCGTGCGAGGCAGTGCCCAGGGCTACGGTAACGAGAGGAACGAGTAACGCGGACCGCCACAACGCGTCATTAATACCGGCCTCAGGCTCAACCCCGACACCCGCCTAACGCAATACTGTACACAAAACTCCTATCGCTACTTCCTTCGAGCACACAACACCTCCCTATTAATACTTTTGCCTTCGGTATCCCTAGCCTTACTCTCACCCCTCGCATATATACGTATGTATGAAAGTGTATGCTCACATCCGGTCTGTGTAAACGTGTATTTCTTAGGGTCCAACGAAACACACGGCCTCGATAATCAACTCGTCGTAACATTTGACGGAAGTTCCAATATCGTACTACACACCGAGAACTCTACTCGTATCCAATTCCAAGGGTTCCTAGTAGTCGATAGAAGTAGCAGAAACTCAGTGAGCGAGGAGTAGATACAGAAGCCCTTTTGCTTTTGTAGGAGCAATCCTCACCGTACCCTTCCTTTCGACTCGAGACGAGGAAGAGAGAGACACTCTGCAGGAGGGCAAGCAGACAGACGACAAAGCCGAGTTCCCTCCCCCTCCTCTTTCAAAAGCTCTTCCGCCAAGCTTCGCCGACGTTTCCGAATCTCAGCGCCACCACCCTCGGCAGAACCGCCATCCCACCTACCAACGGCATCCAAGAAGCATTGATTGCAGCTTCACAGTCTCGGGAACTTGAATTGTCACATCCAAGGAGAACGCTTCCACGCCTCGAACAATCGAGATTTCGCTATAGCCCGAGATCCAGTTTGCGATCTTTACGGATATATAGTTGTCGCGAATTGGGAACGAAATTCTCCGGTAGACTATAGTTAGACGTCGCACCAAGATAAGAAACTTTGTATACTGATCAACAAAACATCATGGTGGTTCTTTGAGATTCTTAAGTGCTTAAGATTCTTATTCTTTGATATCAGCAGACCTTGTCGTGACTTCCACAATGTTTTTCCCAATACGAAAAATTGGTTTTTTTCTCGCCGAATGCAGTTCATTTTACTTAACATTCTACACAAAAGTCGCGATAGCAACAAATGGAATTTTTTTAAACCTGCTATTTTGAAGGATTATTTAGATGAACCTGTTTCACCAATGAAACTTCCGTTCAACCGTACAACACAATATTGTATTCAGACCGTACGTCCCAATCGACATCCTTCGTAACGATTCACCGGCTGCTCGCACAACCGAGCGATTGCCTCCATCCGACATTGACAAATGCGTTCGGCACGCGAGTCGATTATATCGCTCGGGCGCGCAGTAGCAATAGTTCCAAACACCGGCGAGAACTCATAACTCGAACGTGATTCTTGTCTGTTGATTCTTCGGCTCTTGGATTTTTGGCCTTGTAGCTACGTCGGGGGGGGGGGGGTGATCGAAACTCAGAGGGGGTAGTTGGCGCGCGAGAGCCGCACGCGAGAGTGCCGGAGCTCCGTTACGCCCGAGAAGGGTAGTTCGGATACAGAGAGAATGCCCGAGGCATCAACGAGGAAGGAAGAGGAGAGGATGCAGCCGCGCCTAATGCGCGTTTCGTGTAAACGCGTCGCGAACGGTAGGGAGGGTTTGCATGGGGTGGCGGGCCGGGGAAAGGGGGATGTGCTTCTCGTCGTCTCTTCGTGCACTGTGTGAGAAAGTGTGAATAGGCTAGGCACGAGTAAGAGAAGCGTTGCAGAGCCTGGAACGGCGCATAGGCCCGGCTGAGAAAGCGATTCGCCAGTGGGTGCAAGCGGGAGGAACGTATAGACGAGAGAGAATTCCTTCCATCGTATATACGCTTCGGGTAGTGGATATGCCAGGCGCGTCAACGACTCAACGGTTGCCGGTGATGCCAAGGGGTGGTAGTTGGTAGTCGTGTCAAAGTAGCAACCGAGTAGATGCCTCGGGACGCTCTCGGGGAAACCACCCCCATCCCCCCCCCCCCCCCCCCCTGCCATAGTGCCACGAGTACGGGGATAGGTGACACGTGTTTCCACGAACCCGATTACCCACAGACGCCGACGCGCCGCCATACGCCTGCTTACACGCGTATTCCATCCTCCTCTCCTCTCTCACACCCCCCCTCATACACTTGGCGTATAATATCAGACTATTCCGACAGCTAAAGGCCCCAGGGCTCTCTACTACGCTATTGTCGTCGTTCCTCCGTGATCGTTCCGGTGTATTAAATATAAAGATTGCAGGGCAAAGCGTAATTCGGAGAGTAAACTTGAAGCTTTCAAAACATTACAATCTTGGTAGAAGCATAAAACTCCAAGAGTGTTATTTAAGGACAAAGGCCAGCTGCAACGTCTTGGAGGATATTATGATCGAGAGTAGAGAAATAAATTAACCCACCATGAAAATGTCGTATGTTTAAGGGGTGATCTAATAAAGAGTATCAACATAAAATTGTTTTTTTTTTGGAATCAGAAAACGATGTATTCAAATGAAATGAAAAACTGAAAGCGAGATCGCGCGTAACGAACGAAATATTTGATCGATCGTCAGAGAGATTGAGGGGAACCGATTGTTCATTGAATCATCATCGGCTGAATTGAACCGATTGTTTATTCAATCAACGTAGTATTCCGGTTCCATCAACCGGATATTTCGGTCGATAACAGTGATGGCGTTTTCGGTTGTTATCGCAAGCGAATTCTTTTCATTCTCACAATACAAAGAAAAAATGGTGTGTACATTTTTCTACCGATTGTTGAAGAATTATGCACAAAATCAAGTTCTACTTGGCTTACGCGGGTCAAGTGAATTTGAGATTGTCGAACAAACACTTGAGATTTTTTTCTCCGTATCTCTGGGAACTGCTACGATGTTTATTCGCATATGGTCTCTTATATGCTACGAGCATTATCCCCTACAGAGGTTTTCCGCGAGAGAAAGGTAGTCGGAAAGTCCAGTTTGGAGTAGTGACTAGTCACGAGCAAGTGCGAGGCTTCGCCGTTTCCTTGGTCGTCGTCGGCTACGACCTCCCCCTCCCCCCTGACTCGGAGCTGGCGGGGGTTACACGAGGGTGGCTGGGAGAGGGAGGAGAGCGGGGGAGGAAGGGCACTCGAGAGGAAGCGAGGAAGGAGAACGTGAGCTGTATCGCCAACCACGGCTTTAATAAACCCCTCGGATTCCCGGCGACGTACCATTGTGGCAGCGGAAAACCCTCTCACCCCCTATTTCTCTCACCCATCTAAGATGCCGGGCTGTGCTCTTCTGGCTGCTTCTGCTGCTCCTACTGCTGTGCCTTACCGCTCTTGGGAGTCTCTCAATATCCCTTTGTTTAGGGTGCTTACGAGCGAGGAGTCGGGCGTGGATGTCGGGCCGCCAGCGAAAAGCCAAGGGACGACGACGACGACGACGACCAAACCTTCCTGCTCGTATACACCCGCTTTGCAGCTATCTTCTCTATATACTCCTCCTCGCAACAGCCCCCGGTACCACTAACACCGATTCCTTACACACATAGTCTTACAGACTGTCTTACAGAGTACCGTGTATTGGACAATCGGGCGAGCTCGTTCAAGTGGAAATATACCATTGATATCAAAAGTACATGTCCGAAATGTCATAAAAGTTTCGTGTGCCATTCGGACTTTGTTTTCATGCAATCCGACCGGCAACAATGACAAAGGACAAAGACCCAGTTTGAAGCGTAAACAACAACGCGAAACATAAGCTGAATATTCAGTTATTTAGCTCTTAATAGAATATAATTACAAAGATAAAACAACACCGAAATTAATCGGTCTTCTGACTCTTATGAATTGTACTCTGACGGAGTCTCGTCAAAAGATTTGCACAGTGACTTAGCAATTGTTAAAAATTCTGCAATCTAGAAATATCGCATTTTAATATTACTACTATCGCGGAGTTCATACATTATTTTCATCGATGTCCCGATTTTTTTTTCACACCACCCGCGAAGTCGAACATCGATGAGCGAACGAGGCACTCACCGAATTCTCATTCCCGTTATACCGCGCGATAGCATGGGCGAGGGAACTCTCCGCAAAACGTTTTAGCATTCAATCCGCAGACACTGCGGACGAACGAATTTGCAAGCTTTTAATACCGGGCCCGAGAGTTTCGATGTGTCGTACGGGGAAAGCAAACGCGGAGAAAAAAACTTGAGAGGATTCGTCGGGCGCATGCTGGAGGGGCGGTTTCGTAAGGCTTATAGCATCGCGCTTATTCTAATAGTATTCAATCAGTACCACGTTTTGATGCCAGAGATTGGATGAAAGGCTCGGTCATGGCAGTCCTGTAAGCTCTTCCTTGTTTGTGTGCGTGTGTCTGTGCATGTATAGAAACATATATCTATATATCGACCCTCGATACGACTGCGCGTTAATAGCGAAACGTTAAGGGTGGCAATAAGAGGTAGGTGCGCGATGAGAGGGCCGAGATGCCGAGGAAACGAGTGGAGGGGTATTCGCCGGGATGAGATTCCCGAGGTGCACGAACGATCGTATCCTACGTGATTCGCATAGAACGCGCCATCGAGATCCCTTAGCTGCGGCCAATTGATTGGAATCCCGCGTGTGTCTCACGCCTTTGAATCCCAATTAGAACTCGGCTGTCTGCGCTCTTGCTTCACGCGCACTCGGCATTGCGAGCTCCGTATAGCATACAACAAATAATGAATCGCCGATTAAACAACGCACGTCGATAAACGTAACTGTTCTTATGATATAAACCCAATCAATTTTAATGGTCGATCGATATGATCTGATATTTTATAAATTTTCGATTGAAATGCAAGTTGTCGATTTGCTTATCAAGGGTTGTCGATTTGCTTATTGTTTGTTAAATATTAATTTTTCCAATAAACATTTGTTGTCGATCGCTCGATCGCGAAAAAAGTTCGCTTTGTATCTATGAATTTTGCAGAGCCGGCGATGCACTGATTATTTATTACTTTTATCAATTATACATTATCTGTAATTCGGATAAATTTTTTCCCGAATTTACCGCGAACATAAAATTTGTCGCGATTCGTATTTTGCTTTCGCATATTCTCGTAACTCGTCCATAAACTCTCAAATTTCGCCGATAAATACGGGGACGAGTTAGCGGACGGTCGTCGCGCAGAGTGTCCAATCATTGGTATTAGCCGATACAGTGATACGCCCGGAGTAACAACTGTATAGAATCGTTATAGAACGCTCAACGAAGCGCATATAGGAGAGAATCGAATGCTTTCGACGCGTCCCTGCTAATTTATTGCCCGGGTCGACCAATTGCTGATAATCATTTGGCGATTGTGGTACCGATAATCGAATAGCCACGTACACGAGAGGATTCACCCACATTTCCGAATACTTGCGTTTACTCAATACCATCGCGCATACCGCATTTGCTTTCAGCATCGACAGACGCACGCATTAAATGCGTCTGTATACGTGCATACGCGGATACGAGAGAGGGAGATACTCATACGCTATACCGCACTCGGACACCCCTCGGCATCGGCATAAGTAATGGCTCCGGTCCGCTCTGGCCTCAATGTATTTCCGGGTATAATGTAAGCGAACGTATCGATAAAGTACCACGGGTCATTTCGGCATGTGGTATAGACCGGGCTTTCATGCTCCCTACCGTCGCTGTAAAACTACCCCTGCTATTGCTTTACTCCCGATATTATGTGATTTACTACTACAACCCAACCTTTCCATTCTCTCTATTATATTAGTGCCTCTTCGGGTTTATTATACACGAGTCACGAAAAGTAAACGAGCTCTCGTGTGTCATATACGCTTTTCGTGTATAGCAGTTTCGAGAGGTTTAACTAAAGTTTGAGCGGCGCGCGCCCGCGCGAAAACTAGAATAAAGGAGGTGTAAGAATACCGTCTCGCGTGTGAGCATGGACATTCAAGTGCTTGTCTCACTCGTGCCCGCGAAGAAACCCGTGGTGCGCCAAGCAGGGACCGGTGTTCTGGTTAGTGTCGCTCGTTTTACCCACGAGCGACTTATCGATGTTTATGTTAAAACCAACACGCATTTAACAGCCCGAGAAGTTTATCTGAGGCGATAAATAAACGAGATGTACGCGGCTTTCTCGAACGAGCCGAACGCTTCAAAAACGTTATATCGCACTCTTCACTTTATGGGTTTTTCTTGTTTTTTGTTTCGGCGAGGATACGAGCGAAATAACGAGAACTTCAATTCGAGCAGCTGTAGGCTATTGAAAAAAAATTGCTTATTTTTCTTGAGTCCATACAGCTTGAAAGCTGAATTGAGATCGTTGGGTACAAAAAATCCCTTTTTCTCTTCTTTTCTCGTAAGATCATCGAACCTCAAAATACGTTGAGATCCGATTTCGTTACATTTCGCCGCTGCGTTATTATTTTATAAATAAATTAATGAATAAGAAATAAATAAATTCAGTAAAATATTTTCATGATAAACATATTAAAATAAAATGATTGCTTTATGGTTAATATTATGATTATATTTATTCATATATTTTATGCATCGAAATATACCTTCGTTGGATCGTCTTTGCAAAAAAAACGTAAAAAAAAATTACAAAGATTTTCTGTAACAGTCAGTAGCTTTGTTTGAACTAAAATCCTCGCGCAATATGCCCGACAGGACTCTTTTGATGTCGCTCTTTAGCTGCGCAGTCGAATTTCTCATCCGCGCTCGTTTCGAGCTCGTTCAAGATAGAAATTTCGAAGTTTAACACAAAAATAAGCCATCGTGACGGGAGATGAGACGGTCCTCTCGTACTACAGCATATTCAGTTGCTATATCGAGTGTAGTGAACCTCGTAAAGACGTACAAGTATAACTCCTGCATGGAAATATATCTACGTATGTGCACATATATATTGGTGACAAGTCGCGGAGACAGGCAAGTAGATATTTCGAGACTGTCGCGAAACGTTCGGAACGCTCCCGTGGCGGAGAAATGTTCCCGCGAGCTATTCGTTTGACGGTGAAACATAAATTCGCGAATTTCTCACTCCCGCGTAGCGGGACGGACAGTTTTCTCTCGCCTTGTCAACTTTGTCATTTGTTGCTTATAAATACTGTCTCCGACGACTATTCTCGTTCCTCGTCGAGATTGTGTCCCAAACGCGGGGAATTCATCGTTGACAGATGTAGCCAGAAATAATAATGATAATCCGGCATATCAATATTATTATTTTCTCGCAGACGGACGATAGAACGATTGTATGAGATTTATCGATTTAATCGTTAGACTTTTTTTCGAAATTCGATGGGGGTAAGTGAGCTGCCGTCGTGAGTCTCCGTTGTGGTCGATTCGACAGGCTGGTGAAAGCCAGAAAGAAAAGAAATGAGAGAGGGGCAAGTGAGGGGCCACCGGAGTGTACCGCTCTGGTACACGAGAGAGCCCTGTCCGGGGGCTCCCCGGCGAGATCGGCCCGTTCGAGGGACGACGCCAGGCTATGACGCCACGAACCCGACGGTACGAACGGCCAAAGACGACGACGAGAGAAACATGAGGATCTCGATCTCTTTCGCGATGGAAAGAGAGAAAGTTCGAGGGCGCAGAGGAGTGAACGAATAGCCCGTTGGAAGAAGGAAGAGGAACAAGACGGGAAAGGAAAAAAAAGAAAAAATGAGGAGAAAAAAAAAAATAAAGAGCAGAAGAGTCTGGCCCGGAGTACAAGCTGTCGGGCCAGCGATAGCATCGCCTATCGACCCCTAGGATCGCTCCAAGAGGTTTTCCGTGTTCTTCCTTCGTTATACGATCTTGTACGTATTCGTACGAGGGTGTGCGCAGGTAACAAACACCCCCAATTATGTCAGCCTGAATTAGTAGCGCCCGATCTATTTCGAGGCTAACGAGCCGCGCGAAGGCGTCGCGTCCACCGGAGCTCGGTTAGGAGGCTTGGACTAGCGCCGCAACTAAACAGCTCTCGTCGTCGAAGAACCCCGACCGATATATAACATCTACGGAACGAAAGAGAAGGAGGGACAAAGAGAGAGAGAATCCACTCTGCCATGAAACCGAGAACCCACCTATGACGCTACGATCAAACGATTCTTCATTCCTACAAAGACTGCCGCCTAACACCAATCTGACTCTGAACGGTAGCTCTCGAGAGACTGATGCTTTACGAGGACTCATCGAGTAATTCATTTTTTTTTCTTTTCAACCGATCATTTAGCTAATCTTCCTTTCGTCGTTTATCTACCCTCATCACGAAAGCTTAAGCGATTTGGAGCAATGAAAAACATATTATTGGAAGAAAAACATCGAAGTCCGTTTAGGAAATTCAATTTTTGTTCAAGTGTACTCCGATAATTCTTCAAGATCCAAATGATTATCGAGCAATCGGAATAGAAGAATAAAAAAAATCGTATAGGCTGGAGAGGTCTCTGATGCTGTTAAGACAAATCAGTTTTAGGAATTCAATACATTTGTGATGCATAAATATTTTCTTTCATCGGCAACTCGAGTAGCAATCTCCGTTCGGAGAGACTTGGAAAATTGGGTCAATTTTACTAATTGTAAAAAATAATTAATTTCCGAAAGTTTGCGAGCCGTCTCGGTTTGTGTTCGGACCCGCGTCTACGCTGTCGTTATCCTCGAATCTCGATAAATATCTCGCTGCAGTTTAGTATATATAATACAAAAGTGTCTATTACACGAAGTGGCACTCGCTGCGTGTGACGAATGACTCGGTTGCTCTTGCCGGGAGAAGGAGAGAACGAGAGGGAAAGAGAGAACGGACTAAAAGCTTTTCCAAGCGGGGGGTCATTCGACACAGTTGTACAGTGTCTCTCCTCGTATCGTTCGCCGTCCTGTTTCTCAGCAGCGAGTCCCCGAGTCACCGATGTTCGCTCACCGAGGATTCTGCAATCTGCTCTTGTCGGGGCATATTCGTCTCGGTACGAGCCGTGCGCGCGCGGTCGGCCGCGCGCACGGGGCAAACGGCGAGGCTTTGACCTGATGCTGCTCTTAAAAACCCTCTACCTATCTCCCTCCGACCCTGTCACGCGCGACCCTTCCGCCTCGTATCTCTTCTCGTTCCTCTATCTCGCGTCCATCGGCAGCGATGGGCCTGCTGCTTAGCTGCAATACCGACCCTTCGACCAAACGGGACAATTTTTCGTAACGGAACTTGGATTTCGCTTGTACATGTCCAGCTGGCTTATGTTTCTATCTGACGTGACCATCTTCTCGTGAAAACGATAATAATGATAATACTCATTACTTAAAAAATTAGTACAAACAAATAATGAAAGGAATTATTAATATGTAAGTATAGAACTTTTTTTTAACGCTTGATAAAAATTTATTATGCGACTGTATATTTTCAAAATCGAAGAAATATGAAGACTCGGTAACGAAAAGAAAAGAAAAATCTTGTAAGATATACACTTTGTGTGTAGGGTAAAAACGAAAGAAAGAAAAGCTCAGGCTTTAGTCGAAGCACTCGAGAATAAGGGAGACTCGCTCAAAGTGGAATTAAAACCCGTTCGCGCGAGAAACGAGCGTGGTCGTTGAAAGGCATAATGGCCTTTCTGAGAGAGGAGAGGCGAGAACGAGTGCTGTAAACAAATCGTAAAAAAAACGGTTCAGGCCTGGTAGGCGATTTCGTTCGACTACGCGCGACAATGTCCTCGGTATATTGGAGAGAGGTCCTTATGACTACTAAATAAAGGCGTTATAGCCGCGTTTCTTTCAACAAACGCCGAGATATCGTCAGATTACGACTGCGGGATCAGCGATCTTGTTATTCATACAAAATCTCTTATAGAGATAATAACTCGATGTTTTATCGCAGCTGAAGCATCTTTCGGTATTTTTAAATATTATTTCAAGCGCAGAGGCGATTGACTTTTATTATTTTTTTCCATCATATTATCGAGATAACAATTTCGTCCTTTATCCGACAGAACTATCAGATCGGAAAAAAAAAATTTCGCTAGATCGATTGAAAGATCATATTATTTAAACAAAGTTTCATTATTTCGTCAACAATACGATGTTTCGTGCGCGTTTTTTTTTATTTCTAGAAATACTAATTGCATCTTGTTATCATTTTCTCTTTCGAATGATATTTAAAGTTTCGAGAGGGTGTCCCGATGCGTCTTTCTTCGCTCTACTCGCCTAGAACCCATAACAGCTCGGTGAAATATGTTTCTACAGGCTCTTGCTTTGTACCCTCGACAGCGGTGTCATTCATTTATCATGTATATGACGTTACACTATTAATTTCCACCAACGCCGGAACGATGAGTGAACCCAGCCTCGTAATCTTATATACGCATATATAGTGTATATATATATATATATATACATATATTCCGTTCGAGTCTCGCACGACTGTTGTCTCTCGTTTCAATTGCCAACAAACATTGCCGAGTGAAGTTCGGTTATTGTCAGTAAGAAATCTTTTTTACACCGTAGACGTTCCACGTTGCTCGCGTATGTCACGCGCATTCATAACTCCCCGACTTGCGCGATGGCTCCGCTCATTAATTCAGAATATAATCGACGAGAGTTTCGTACGAACAATGGCTATTTGGATTCTCGCGACGTTTGGTAACACTCATTATCTCTCCTTACAGTCGAGAATTTCTTACCCCTCGGATACTCTTTGTGAATGCACACGCCCGAGTGTGCGGGCACGTAAATAAATTACGTTGCAAAAATAATAACGAGTCGGAGACACGGGAGTATAAACGTTAACGAGGCGAACGAATAAACGATCGTTACAAATTTCGTTGCAGTCCTCGCTCGCTGTGTACGCGAAGTTTTCGCGTCGGCATCACGAACGCCGATCACGTAGGCAAAAAGTCTTAATGCTTGCAACACGTACGTGTAACATTAAGAGAAGCGTATAATAAACTCGTATGATCGAATGAAGTTGCTCGGGATAGTAATAATAGTTTGCGCCAGCGTAGATGACGATATAGCGGCGGACGGAACGAGAGGAGAGATAAAGGGGTCCGAGGAGAGCTTCTCGCATGCAGAATCTAATCAGAAGTCGGAGTAGGATCACGCGCCGTCCTGATGACTTCATTAGGCACGGGGATCGTACGCTATCCGCATTCCGATGGTAAACACATTCTGCCGCAACTGTTACCAATACGAAAAAGTAACGTTTGTGTTGGCGCGGTCCTCTCTCGATCGTTACTACGTGACGAACTTATCGAATCAACTCTGTCCAACAAGCCTCCCTCCCCTCCCCCTTCTGACTCTTCGCGCACGATTAATATCGCCTTTATATCGAGTCGCTCATGGCAATCCACGTGGGGGCTTGGAAAACCAATTGATTAATCTTTGGTTCAAGTAATTCGTGTGTTTTTTCACCTTGCCATAATCGACTGAAAAATTTCGTCAATTTTCAAACTTGCGAAAAGAGTCAAGAGTGAGGCGATGGGAAATATCGATATTCGAATTGATTGATTCGTTAGATTGTAATGTTCGCTTCAGCTATGTGTCACGACTGCCGATCTATAATCGCTGCTAATTTCGCACGGTCGAGAGTGTGAAGTATCATCTATTCAATTGTACGATCGACTGTCGAAAATTAATTTGTCGAAGCGATCGGAGTCCATTTAATTGCTCGAAGCGTCGACGTGACGAATTGTTCATTTTTTAAATCTTTTCTTTTAACGGTTACACGAGAAAAAGCAATTTGTCGTTGTATCGCTAATTACTCAAAAAATAACTTTGAGTAGATCATTCGGTGAATGTATATCGGAACTATCGAAGAATCCTTCATAAAAAAAACAATATTCGAAGAGTATAAAAATAAAAATAGCCACTGATAAATCTACTTTGTAGCAAAATGTATACAGATGAAATAGGTGTCTATAAATTTCAAGATTTTTAAGTTCCATCTTCCACAACCTAGCCTTTTTTTCACGAGCTTTATGAGAAAAGAGCATGTTTTCCTACAGTTGTTCAATAGATATAAATAAAGTTTCATGGAAAAAAAAAAATTTCACTGATCCACAAACGATTAGTTCTCAGATTCATGAATGCGCAATTATATCCCGAAACTGAATATCGCTACATGCCTGAACAGTGATTAAATTAAAACGATATAATCTCCACTATCTGAATAAACAATTGATTTAAAAAAAAAACGTCAGCGATTGATCGTCCGCCACCGAGGGTGCATCGACGATTGCGCAACTGTGACAGGCTCGCTATAACACATCGGCGCTATGCAGTCGCAACAGACGCTAATAGAGGAAAGAGTGGCCATTTTAAAGCGTTCGAGCCAGAAGAGCTACTTCCCTTCCCTTCGAATAAATAATTCGCGATTAGTTATACGCCAAGCGGGTGGTGATGGAGAGACAGAGTTTCGGACAATCCAAAAAGAGTCGCGAGATAAAAGGGGACAGCAAAATTGGAGTCGGAGGTTTTCGCGTGCTTTGGGTGTCCAAACCTCGCCGGGGCGCATACCCCTATCCAAATATATATATATATATATATACACACATATATAGCTGTGTCATTGGGAGCTCTATCTTTTTCTCTCCCGTCGGGGCATCGGGCGTTTGACCGACGTGTGATATGCACACGAGAGATCGTCGGGGATGAAGAACGAAAAGGTGAAAATAGTGTGCGCGGGATGAGGCGCGTCGAGTGCGGCGACGATAGAGAGAGAGTTGCCCCGCTGGCTAGCCTGGCGTCACACGTACTCTCTGTTTCTCTTTCCCTTTTGCAACCCACCCACCCATTCCGAGCATCGGGACAGGGGGCAGCAAAGGGGATGGGGGGGGGGACTCGTTCGTTTCGTCGCGGCGTTTTCCCCGATGCTCTGATGCGCGCCGCCACCGCCGCCGCCCGTTCCCCCATGGTCCAGGGGGCCTTTTAAATGCGCGATGCAATATTCAGCGGCTCTCACGGGGTCCCCGACGCGACGGCATTGCTCTCCCGTTCCACCGACTCGCTCGCGAAGCATCGCTAAACTGGCGAGAGCCAAACAGAGAGGGTTGCGATCGTTCGTCGAGTGCACGAGAAAAAGTGAGATAACCGTAGAAAGAAACGGTGAGGATGCAGCAAGCGTGTGTCCCAATGCCGAGAGCGTCGGAGCGTCAGAGCGGTTCAACGCGGCGCATCGGCGTTGTGTGCAGTAGGGAAAAAAAAAGAAATGAAAATAAAAAAAAAAAAGAGAGAGGAGGCTTCCCGTGGCCGAAGCCTCGAAGCGTCAAATTGGCGCCGCTGTCCATCACCGGTGCAGGGAGGAGGCCGGGAAAGAGGCGCACAGACTGTCCCTGATGCGACCTGGTGCGTCGGTGTGTCGGTGTGATGGACGCCGATCCATCGCCTCTAACTCTCCCTCTTTCGTGGCCTCTCCTACCGAACGTACACTCACGCCAACACACATACGCAACATAGGAACGAGAAGAGAGAGAGAGAGAGAGAGAGAGTCCGTTTCTACCGCCCACCCGCCGAAACCACCGCCATCCATACGAACGTGAACGTTCAACGCGATCGACATTCGACGTTCCAACGTTCAAACAATTCCTCGACAGAACACCCAAGAACGATTCTCATTGGATGGGCCGCGATATCGCCAAAGAGGCGTTTCATTCTCAGTCAAACTGTAACATTTTTTTTATTTTTATTCTTCATATCGTACCGTTAAAAGCTCTTCAATGGCGGCAACTCTTCATTTGCAAAACATTTCGTCAGATCTCTCGCAAAGCCCTTAAACTCCCTCAAGGACTGCAAAAGTGTTGCAAAATAAAGGAAGAAAAAAAAATCCACGTCCGCAAGAAAGTAGGCGAGAAACGAGAATTGCTATGGTTAAAGTGGAGACCGGTCGAGAGAGGAAAAACCAGTAGTCACTGTAACAAGGCTCCTGGTTGCTGTTGCTGCTTGCGAAATGTTGTGAGAGCCGAAGAAAAGTATACCGAGATTATGAGACGAGAGAGGGTGTAACGGAGAGAGGTGGGGAGGTTGAGAATGGCGACGGAGACGCGACGAAGGAAAGGCGGATAGCATAAAAGACTCGACACTCCGTTATAATAAAGTCCACCCTGCTCGAAAGGCTTTCGCCTGGAGCCCCTCCGCGAAGGCAGTGGCCCAGGCATTACGTCCCAGCTACCCAACTTACTTTGTTCCTCAACTTTATTAATTTTTCCCTCGGCTCGGTGTGGAAAAGGGGGTAAAACCGAGAGAAACAGAGGAACGGAGAGTAAGAGAGATGAAGAAGGAAAAAAAAAAGATAAAGAAAGAGTTCGAAGAACGACGAGGGAGAGAGCGAGGTCGAGGCTCGAAGCTATGGAAAAAGGGGTGCGATGTTCGATCGTTGGGTAAGGGGTTGACGACGAGAGAGCCCAGGCAAATCGGAGAGCACCTTGTGACGGGAAATTTTAAAATCTGTCTACGCGTTGTCGAATCACCGAAGGAAACTTTATTATTAGCGGCTGTGGCGGTGTCGCCGCCGAGTTATACCCACCCCATCTCCCCCTGCTTCCTCTCCCCCGCACCTCGGTCTCCCAGCCTCCTCGTCTCTACTCGCCTCTTCTCTCTCGCAACCAACGTATACCTCATATACTTATATACATATCTGCTTGAGAGAAGTACGAGGTACCGAGGAGGCGGAGAGGCTCGGAGAGAGACAGAGAGATAGTGAGAGTGGAAGGGTGGCTCGACTCGCTCGCTGAGATATTGCCTTTATAAACTCATTTGCAGCCCGCGGAGCGGGCTCCTCCGCGATGGGGTATATCCGCCCGAACCGGCTCACCAGCGATGTCGATAACTGGCAAACTTTTGACCACGTACTCGAACTATCGCGGAATAACCTGTCGGTCTACAGATTTACCGTGAGCTTGTGACAAGCACGCCGGTGATTGATGCCCAAACCGGCCCTCACCATCGAGAATCTACTTTCATCCCCCACCCCCAACCCCTCCTCCTTCGCCCCACGAGCAGTGTAGCTCGAACTAAAGACTCGTCGATGCCGAATAATTAGGCTCGACGATACTTGGACACTTTGACGACGAAGCTTCGCTAACTTTCGGGCTACCCTCTTTCACTTTTTTTTTTCTTGGCTCATCGATACTCCGCACCCTCTGATAATTGTACAGTTTTTTTAGCACTTGGAAGTCGAGAATTACATTATATTAACGGTCCGTCGACATTAGAGCCTGGGATCGTCGGCCGCGTGATATGAAAGTCGGGAAAAGAGCTTTATTCTTCGGGTTCAGTTGAATATAATGCGTTGCAACTATTCTAAGTTCTTTTAGTACAAGTGTTCAATCTTAACGTACAGTTTTTTTAATACAATAATAGACAAAAACTAATTGGTTAATTAATTGTTTTCCCTTCCGGAGATTTTCGATCCGTGTTGACATGTTATTTTAAAAGTTACATAATCGCTCATCTCATCTTGGAGAAGTTTAACCACGATGCTTCAATGTCTTAAAATTTGAGTCTTCATGTGTAAGACATTTCGAAAGGGATTGTCTCAATCCGTTGTCTTGACCTTCTCAATTGCCATACAGTCCGTCTCAGATTATGAAAAGTGGATACTACAACAGAATATTTGTGTCCAACGACAATTTTAACTTATCCAGTATATTTCCAGGCGTCGCGAGGTAATAACTCACCGGTTTTTTTTCAGTGAACAAATATAGGAATAATTCCTCTCCCGGCCGATTCGTCTGTTTCCTTTCTTCCCCCGTTGTACACGCACATGAGGGTATATACATTATAAATTGTATAGTCAGATCTTTTAGAATCTGTGGTCAAAGTAGGATGGAAAAGTAGTATAGCCTTATTCCGAAAATCCGATTGTGACAACATCCCCGTGAACCGATTAGCCAGCCACTTGCCTGTACGCGTCTCATCCAACATAAATATTTACGACTCATTCACGTAGCTAATATAAATGCGATTTGGGCGTTTGCTCTTTTTAGTGCATGCTCTAATCCGATTAGGGTCGCACAATGCTCGGGTTGCTGCTGCTGCTGATGCTGATGTTGCTACTGTATTGTGCCTGAGGGTTCTCCGGCAGGACCCGCGCGACATGAGCAAGAGAGGCACCTTGGTCTCCCCCCTTCTTGCCCCCCCCTTGGTTCTTCTTCGTTCATCTATACTCTGTATAGATGCTAGTATAAGCGCTATTCCCGCTCGGTGACGCGGATTTAGTCGCTTTACAGCTTCTCTCAATAGAATGCACAAGTCGAAATAGTGCGAGACCGCGCCTTCCGCTCTTCCCCTTCCCGCCGAGTTCTCGAATCTATATATCTAACGTAGTTATAGCTGCAGCCGGAGAATTGACGCTCGAGTGTCATCTCGCTCGCATTGTTATAACCCCGCTGTCGGATTAACGAATACGTGCGGATCTGCCGTACGACACGCATTTCACCATTTCGTCTGTGTGACAATGGAAAATTATGTACACATCCTCGATCTCGATGGGATATTTACAATAATAAAAAAAAAAATTAAATGGTATTTTTTCATGGTAAATTGTCGTTTAGAATTGTGATAACTGACTTTTTCTACCACAAACTAAACTTTTTGAATGGGAAATAAAATGTAAAAAACTAGTGCAGATGAATGATTACCAAAAGGAATGATAAATCAATCCCACATGAATCAAGTGGTTTTTATCGACAAGTCGTCTTATTAAACATGTTGCTTAGATCCTTTTCCTTTCGTGGAATTTCCATCTCCAATAATAACAAATATACTTCCCGCCAATAAAATCATGATCGGTACATCCATACAAAAGTAAATTATCCAAACTCCTTAGTTCATCAGGTAATTTCGCTCTAGAACTGTCGGAACGAAGAAACGACATTTCCTTGATCAAGAGTATGAATGACTCCACACATCGTAATGGCATTGGTGTTAGAAAGACCGTGATAATGAGTCCGAAGTGTGTAGAAAATTCGTGAAAAATAAGAATTTGATAATAAATGCAATGCTGCTGGTGACTGCTGCGGGCAACGTGGGGGGATGCCCTAAGCGCTCGAGATTCTCTCCGTTGTACGTGTAAGCGACTCTCCACCCCATTGTCAGCCGGTGGCTTCTGGGCGATGCAGACACGCATTTGTTATCCTTTTGAATGAGCCAGGGAAGTCCCGGGCTATTATTTATTCCATTCTTATTTTTTGTCAGGCCAGCGGGGCCCACCAAGCTTGGTACACTCAATGCCCGGTGCGCTGGTTGGGATATAAGATATAAGTCAGAACCCGGCGGAGCAGTGGCTCTGTCATTTTTATCGCCTCTCCCTGAATTAAGAAGGTGCGCGCCGGATGCTCTTCAGCTCTCTCTCCCTCTCCTCTTTTCTTTTCTCTCAACCTTTTACTTCCTCTTTCGACTCTTTCACGGTTCTACTACGAACAAGCCGCGAGCCCGGCGGACTTGTGTATACCCCGCATTAGTGCAGATAGAATGGTACAAGAGTTAAGAGTTCTTTCACTTTTTTTTTTCTCTTACGGATTCTTCGCTTTTTTCTCGTTGGGTCACACGCCGTTAGAGGGTCAGATTGAAGCGTCCTTCGGTTCCGTTGTCCTGGCGCATATCGTTCACGAGGATCCAATAACATATTTGACGCTAGTCCGGTCGTCTCGGAGGGTCCGCGAAATCGGATTGAACGCCCGTACGTCGTATCCGACACTCGCATATTGACTTGGCCTCGCATCCCCTTCACCGGATACGGGATGATAGCCGGGCCCAGATTACCCGGGATCCCTTCTTCTTCGGGCCTTTTATTCCGTTCAGCTTTCAATGATAGTTGACTATATCCAATGCGTATCGTTCGAAAAGATGATACGCTGGTTATAGGATCTTTCGAGAAATCCAAGAATCCTCACTAAAATTCTAGTTTGAGCTTTTTATTCAGCTACGAGCTTTTCATTCGGGATAGACAAATGATTTTAACCTGATATTTGATTACTTTTACAAACACTTTGGCGAATCGGTGCCCGATGCAAAATTTTGAAGTTTCATTCAGCAAGTGACTATTCCTTCGGTCATAATAACGAAACTAGGAAGTCGAAGGAAAGTTGGGAGAAGGGTGTCGCCGGGCGCGCGTGCTTAAAGCAAGGGAGAATAAATTGATTTCGTTGACTCAACCAGCCGTAACGTTCCCCTCGGCACGATATCAACCCCTAAGCCACGGTTATCTTTATTTAAGCCTTACGAGAACGAGAGAGAGAGAGGAGTCGTGAAGCAGACTCGGAAGTAAAGTACGTATAGGGCAATATACGTCTCGCTTCGAATTGAGGAAACTGGCTCAATTTCCTTTCATCAATAATATGTTTTATACTATTTCCTTCCACTTTGGTCTATAACTATATCGCGATTATACGGCATTTGACAGAAGACGAAGAATACGGCCAGTAAAAATAATTTTTCGTTTTTGCAAAAAATCGATCAGTCGACCGATATTGCAATCTATATGAACGGAAAATCTTCAACATTTTCTCCAACAATTGCGAAAACAATATTAAGTTAAAAGTAATATAAATCTACAATTCGGGAACAGCCAGAATGAAGTAGGGAGTGTAAATGAATTTTGGAGTTGCGCAAACAATCGGAATTTTTTATTTATAATTATTCGTCAACAGCGGATCGAGTGTCGAATGAGAAGGTAATTAGAAGGGAATGAATTAAAATTTCCACGAGTATAGATTTATATTGTGGAATCCAATCTAGCAAATCCATGCGACATACAAGTATGGAATTGATCCACGTTTCTCCATAGGTACATTGTGATCCAGTGCATACTATGTACGAGTCAGCTTACCGTGTTCCCTACCGCAATAACACGCAGAGATCGGGCTCGTTGAGCCTGGAAGTTGTGTACGCGATATCGCGTGTGTTTCGTACGAGCACTTTGATAGCCAGATATCTGGCCGAACGGCGCGACCTCTCGACGATTCGACAAGCTCTCTTGGACGATGAACGTCACCAACGTTCGGGGTGAGGGCAAAGGGGGCTTTAGGGACCGGAGGAGTAACTAGTATATGGCAGTAACGCATAGAAGGATTTCTCGTATTTGACACCACTGCTGCGTGTAAATAATGGCACGTGCGAATGATGGTCTCTCGTTAATATAATGACGGGTTCGTGCGCCGCATAGCGGAGAGCCCAACCCCCTTCGGCTATCCCGATTCCCGCAAGAGATATGCTTCTGAATCTCTTCAATGCTCTTAGCCACTTCGTGTCACAACTCCTTTTCTCATTTTCAATATCTCTACACGCGGTGTCGGAAAATAAAAAAAAGTAACACGCAGCTACACTTTGGGTGTTGACAACGCAGCGATATTTCGTGTAAATACTTTTTTTTTATTGCATAACTTTAGTGTTATTCAAGAATAAGCATTAATCGCAACTCTATAATATGTCGAATGGTAGACAGCGAAAAACCCGAAAAATAAACCCAAAAAAATAACGGAAAAATTCTACAAAATTGCAGTTGCGGCGTTGCAAAAACATTTTTTCCAGCCGGCGATAAGTACTACGAAATTTGGTTATACAGGTCGGCTTTTGTTGCATTTTCTTGACGGCACAACGAAGTTTCGAAAAATATTCTGTATCGCATCATTAACTGTATTTTTTCCCGCTGACCACGAACATTTTCTATAATGTTGCCAGGTATTATAAAGTAACCATTTTTTTTTTTCAGTCCGCCGAAAATTGCTGTCGAAGCTTCTTCCGTTCCTTTTGGGTGCCGTATGCAGAACCAGCGAAGCAGCCACGGTATGTACCTCAAAAATGCAAAAACCTCAACACTTCCTTTTTTCTCACACCAATTGCATTTCTGGCACGGCAATTGCTGGTCGGATAAAAAAAATCACGAAAAAAAAAAAAATTACTCTCTAAAGCTTGCGCACGATTGAGTTTAATCGTTGCCAATATCATTAAACATTCTTTCCATTTAGCCAATGTTTCGCAGCTCCGAATAATCGAATAACCGCGACGATATTTGAACAATGCCATGTAAGATCATTTCTGTGGCCTCTCGTACCTAAAAAACATGTGCCGACTGAAAAGGACAGTCGAGATGCTTTATATTGTCACTCGACTGCCGTAACATTCGAACGAATATGTCCATTGTCTGGAACAAATGGTAGCGAAGCGTGCGCATGAATATATAGTGCACACCCTCGAAAGAGATATACTAGAAGGTATAGAAAAGAGCGAAGAAGCCGCGGGTAGGGTCGATAGGTAGCGCACATAAGCCAAAAGCTTCCTCTGCATATAAACTGTATTAGCTAGAAAATATATATATGTATATACGGCCCATGGAGAAAAACGCGGGGACGCCTAATAGTTGGCCCGTCCCGACAATATTATAATAATGAAGCACGTCATTTCTCAGAGTGTCAACTGCACTGAATTCGCAAGGAGCTCAATGTGGATATGGAACTGGCACGTCGTGGCCGGAGAGAGACACACTGGGGCGAGTATATACGTCGGTATACATATATGCCCTCGTCGACCCCCCCTGAGGTATCAGTTCGAATGTGTAAACCCTCGGGAGTCGTCAAGCTCTCGCGCGAGAGCTCGAGAGAAATACCCGAAGGGGGCAGAGCAGGCTTCATCAACGGATATTAAAGGATTTGCATCGAGTATTATATTGTTATAGTCGTTATCCACAGGGCTAGTTCGCCAGGGCCTGTGGACGCTTCCAAACTACATCAACGAAACCTTTCTCTGCCCTCGCCGGTTTTCTATAAGCTTATAATATGTTCGCCGAGGCATATTAGCGAACAAATTAAAAAACTGTAATTCATATCAATCTGGGAAAAAAAATTTTTTCCCGAAAAAGTGTAATCTATCCGGGGCCGCCTCGGCGACGAGACGGAAGTTTTTTTTACGAAAAAGTCGTAGGGATTTTATTCACAACGGAATCATAACCGCGAGAGATTGATCGCTTCGAACTTCAACCGATACTTGTCGTTTGCCGCGGAGACGATGAGATCGATAAATACACTGCGAATGAGATATCTCCACGTCTGGTGTCCTCCGGGCTTATATCTCTATAAGTAATTATCTGGCCGGTGAGTCGAGAATTGAATAAATTGTTGAAAGTCGGTAAATGTACAAGGAAGAGAGGCATTCGTTCGCGAAATGTCTGAGGAGGGAATAAATTTATCGAGGGTGAGGCGAGAGCTTTCTCGAAGCTGCGTTTAATACCCGTATCGGGTTGGGGGAGAGGATGGGCGTTGGAACAATTCTCGACGAGGCTCTCTTCATCTCGCTCGCCGCAACGATCGCGCAATGACATTGAATCGAAGAACCCGAGAGACACTGGCTTCGAATTCGTTGTTTTCTCAAGTATGGGATATAGACGGAAACGGGCCACGAAGCGACGGAAGAAAGTCCCGCGGATAGTGCGAAGGGAACGGGAGAGAACTCGGAGGGAATGGCGAAAGCCTCGCATCTGTGGCCCCGCAGCTTCTCTCCTCGAGGGTGTAAACCCCCCCCCCCCCCCCCCCCCCCCCCCCAACGCGTACTTATATAAGGGCCTCTCTGTCACGAATCCAAACGCGCGCCTCGTATTCGGCGGAGCGCTTACTTCGCTACCTAACTTTATTGCTACGTATACCAATTTGCTTATTAACTCGCAGTTAGTCTCGCGCCGCGCTGCGCCCGTCGATTAATTAATAGTCGACGAGTCGCCAGATGCAGACACGCCCAGCAATCGACTAAACTTTCGGCTACAACGCTCACGTTCAACGAATGTAGCGACCCCTCGTGAAATGACGCACTCTTTTTTTCTCGTGCGACGCTAATCGTATGACGATTTTTTTCGCGATAAAACACCGACGGTGATTTTGCACTCTTGTGTTCAATGAGAAATTACAATATTCGAGATGAGTATTTTTCGAAACCTTTTCATAGCGTAACTAATCCCTCAGGATGTGAGCAACAAGCTTTTTGAGGCACTGTGACGATGTGCAAAATATTATAATAATCCCAGACGTTCACGTCTTTGAGCGTTTAGTGACAATAAAATATTTCCATGGAAACACCGTTTCATGAAACAATTGCCAAAATTAATCTGAAGGTGAAATTCGCGACCACTCTGAGTGTATACAGTGAATTGTGCTAGATTGCATTATTTTTCAATTGGAAAAAACTCCAAAATGTTTCGTTTCTTTTCTCGAACGGAGACAAGGGGGCAATCGTCGTCCAGTTTAAATCAATAAGGACATCCCGTGGCGATTGAGTCAGTATACGCGCCGAGGAATATTTCAAAGATCCGGTTGTTCGCAGTAGTTATGGACTGGTCTCTCCCTTTCGCGTCGGCCCTTAGCCCTTGGTTCACGCTATATTTTTCCTCTCCTTTTCATACGGTTCCATCGTATCGCACCCCTTGTAGCTCTCCACGGACGGCCAGTAAGCAGCCCATCCGAGAGAGCCTCGTACCGCGCTATTCCCGCTCTTCAGCACTTATTCACACTTTTATTATCTCGTGGGTGCCGGGGCTGCAAGAGAAACATTTTTTTATCGCGAAATACCGCGCGCCCGGCACGCCACCGACACGGGCTGTAAACTTGGCGGCTTCCTTCGATCGGGAACCCGCGGAGCCTCTCCGCATTCGCACTCCTGACTTCCCCATCCCTCGCTGCGCCACAGGGCCAACTTCCTATCAATGTTTTCACTCATCTCTCTTTTCCCAAAGTCACCACCCTCATCCCTTTAAGCTTTTACTACGCCAGCTCCGATATAACGACGTTTGCCCAATCGATAGACGGCGCACTTTCAACTGATCTCGGTTTATCTTGTTCATCGTACAAATTATAAATAGTACACAATAAAAAGCATCCCGTTTTTCCAACGTGAAGTAATCGTTGCCGAAATAATCAACAAGGTTTTTACACGATCCATTTTTTGTTCATTAGCATTGAATTTTAACTCGAAGGATGCGTTTTTATCGCACGTTCAAAGGCAAATTGATCGTTGACACCGTTCATGTATAATCGATTCGAATCATCGTTCTTCGCAATCGATACGCGATTATACGTCTGTCGAAAAACACGAGTTTTTGACCCACACGATGTAACATGCGAAATTATGTTGAATATGATCGACTAATGAATAGACTATTCCGGGAACAAAGAACCGTCGAATGACTTCAAACCGGCGTTAACATATCGCCGTGTTTGCAAATAAAGAAATCCAATAACGCGAATGAAGAAACGATGGGTCTTCATTTATTGATATAGGTCGAGTGTAAACTGTCGATAAATCATCGACGGCTACGATTCTTCGTCCCATATCGGCCGGATCATTTATAGAGATCAGAATATAAGTAGAAGTTCGGATAGAAGGAATGAGTGAGTGATGTTAACTGTTACCGTCGACAGAAGGCGAAGAGAGGGACTCGGGCGAATATCTATCGAGGTCCCCAAGACGTATGCGGTTTAATATTGTCCGAGAAAGTCGGGGGGGAGAAAGGTCACTGTCGCGGGTGGGGGAGGGTAGGTCTCGGAGGGACGAACGGACAGACGCGTACGTGTCTTCGGTGTCCATCGAGATGAGTACACACACGGATAAGGGTATATGGAGGCGAAGAGAGGTTGCTAGGGCTCGGACTTGGTCACACTCACGAAGACCACGCGGGATAGTGCGAGAGCTCAACCGAAGGACCTCACGGCCCTAGTTCCACTCAGCACTCCTCTAGTTGACAAATGTCGTTCGCATCCCTTGGGTACCTATCCTATATAACGTTACCTATCCGTCCTGCCACGGTATATACGCTTCGCCACTGGATCCACCATCATTTCCCCCCTAACTCGACTTCGGACACTCGGACAGACGGAGTCGTATAGCCTGACGTAGCGATCTGTCAACGTGCTAACGGAATATCTTACTGAGAAAAAAAAATAACAATATTCGCCACCCTTAAAATAAGCCGAGTGTTTCTTCAGCAAATTTATTTTGATCATGTCGGAGAGGAATTGTGATTTGTATGAGTTCGAAATTGTTAGTTTCTTTGAGCTTGAATCAAAATTCTTCAGATTGTTGATCAGTGATGTTGAAATACGAAAGATTGCCAGTAGGATCACGCAGTTTACTTATCATTATCATTTCTCTGTCGGAACTAAAGTTAGAGCCTTGAATTGAGTACACTTTTGCCTCGGCTGTCACAGTCCAATTTGTTTATCAACATGGAACCCCATAAAATCGCAAATAATCCGGATTTACCTCAGCGGTTCGCTGTTTTATCGGCAAGGATTCGCTCCATCGCGACGATTGTACGACACGATTAATCATACCCCGTTATCGCTGTCGTTCAACCTGATACAGCGCTACCATCTTCTCTGGAAATTCTCTCTTTCGTGCGGTAGAAAAGCGACGAGAAAAAAAAAAAAAAAGAAAAAAGAAAATTGTTTTTCCCCGGATGTGAGAGAATCGGATAGGGTGAGTGAAAAAACTTCGCGGATCTCGGTTAACCACGTGGAAAATATAGTCGAATAACAGAGCCTTCGGCGGGGTTACGGTGTGGGTGTGTCCGAGACAAGGAACGGGCGTGGATCTCGGGAACCGAGATCGCGTTGCTGAGCTAGCTTCGTTTCCGTTTTCCTCTCCTTCCGCTGGCTCCATCCTTCCCCGTCTATGCTTCTACGCCAACATTGTTTTTTCCTACCCCCTTTTATTTGATTACCGAGCATTCGTATACACGATTCTGCCGGGGAATATTCCCGACAGCGGAAAGCAAAATCGTTCGAAACTCCCTCGTTCTTTCGCGTTCGCGGGCAACACTCTGACGTTCGATTTTTCGCGAAGAGCCGAAGATATCGGAGCAACGATTTAGTCTACTCGAATCTTATTCGCCGATCGCTCGCCGGGGCCCCCCCGCGACGCCGACGAGTCGAGAGCACAAGACGAGAAGGATAATATCTGATAGCGCGTAGGGTTTCGTTTCGTTGAATGTTAACCGTGAGGGATTTCATTGTAGGTTTCTCCGTTACATGCATTGACGTATATACATATATACGGGATTCGCGAGTGCAGATAGACCGGCTAACAGATGAGTTGCATTAACTCTGGTAATGGGGTGTCGTTTCCCAAGGGAGAATGCGCGAAAACCCCTAACCGGGGCTCAATGCCCCCGCGGGCGCGCGCGCTCGCGCGCCTTCGGGGTCGAAATATTTCAACAAATCATTACTTTTAATTCGCTACCGCGGAGTCAGCGTTTCCCTTAATCAAGACTGATGTATGCCGAGCTTCACACATCCGTCGGTCGACCAGACCTATATCCTTTCGTCGATTCTTTCTTCCTCGTCGATTATTTCTTTTCGTACACATATAGAGAATCCATTTAACGCGCGTACGCTATTCACATCGGGAACACGGCGAGGACGCGAGCGGAGCGGCGGGGATGCTGCAAAAATACATCTATCTCCCCGATGATGTCTTGCTCGAATCCTCGACGGTTTCTCGGCGAGAGACCGCAGACTATACTTACTAACGTGCGAGTACGGGAAGAAGCTTAGGAACGAAAATGAGCGCGCGGGAGCATCAACGGCAGCTGGCTTCGCCGCGGGACGTCGAAATACACCGCGGTAGGTCCGAGAGCCTCGCACGGCTTTCAAATCTCCATGGGCCGAACACACAACCGAACAATAATTTTTCATAGGCCAAAAGAAAAACGGGAGGATGCCATTCATTAGCCTCGGCTCGGTTGGTTCACACGTTGTTGCTACTGGTTCTCTGACACCTCAATAACGCGTCGGATACACGAGGCCCGAGATTCGTTCGCGATACATTTTTCGCTTATAACACATAAACACACTGCCATGGGACATTGTGAGGATCGAACGAAGGCCTCACACAACGATATCATTCGAACTAGATGTATACTAATGACGATGCGTAATGTGTCAATGTCCCGCAATAACTTTCACTTTGCTTGAACAAACTATCATTTTTCTTTCGTTGATAATCGATTGTTCGAGACGCTAAACGCACAGCAAATTTCAATTGCTCGATCCGCACCGTAATATCCTTGATACAATGATAATTGCAATGCAATCGATTACCAAGAGAATTCAAAGCGTAGTCAAGGGATTAAAAAAATAGGCTCAAGCTAATTTGTTAAACGGTATTAGCCTACAATGCGTGCGTTTCCTACAGCTTGAACTAAGTCAGGGAGCAGATTTGAGGGAATGATTTAGGAATGAAAAAAAAAATATATATAGGAAAAAAAAGTCAATCGTACGTGGTATGTGAGGAGCGATACAAATGTTTGGTAAAACATCTTGGTCTCGGCACAGCGGGTACCTCCTATAAGCTTGGCGGAGCAAGAGGGCCGAAGAGTTAGGGAGAGAGTGAGCGAGAGAGAGACAGGGCGCCGGTGGTTCTAGCTCTCGGAGGGTATAAGTCACGGACACCCCGCGGCGTACCATCCGGTAACTCGACACCGTCGTTTGTACGTGGCTACGAGAAGCACGCTGAGCCAGCGGCCGGCACCTACCTCTCTATCTCTCTCTCTCTCTCTTTGGTGCACAAAAACACACGTATGAATAACCCCTACGACAATGGGCAACTCGGGTCTCTCTGGTCTACACACAAATGGTTACTTCACTCTCGCTCGCTCACTTCCCTTTCTGACTCGGCAATCGGACAGATCTGCCAGACTGGTGTGACATTAGATACCATTTAAGGATTAATATAGCCATAAATAAGCGTGACTTTTGGCTTTTAGCTCGTGTTCCATCCTCGGTTGATACACACAATGAGCTTGCTCGTCGGATAGATAGTTTAGTTAGATAGATATGCCCGGTGGGATTTCGTTGCGACGCGACTCCGGCTACGCAACATCCCCTTTTCGACTAATAAAATAATACATAACCGATCACAATTTTTATTGCCGCTGTTGCGAACATCTGTCGATAGTGCGCGTGGATTCCCGCCGATTCGCGATCTTCAAACGGTTCGTATAGGAAAAAATGTATATGTATAGGGACGGAAAAAAATTGCGATCAAATTCGCCCAAGAACTTACGGGTGAAGATTTATTACGAACGCTCGTACTGTTATTGAAAATTAAATAAGGCAAACGATCGTCGGGATTCTTTTGTCGAGAGAAAATAAGGTAAATTTTACCTTCAACAACGAAATGAAACTTTACGACGACTTTTTTTTCCTACCATCAACAGTTCTACGCGTTGAGATGGTGTGTAAAGATTTTTGGAATATTCTCACATTTAGTCAGGATTTGAAATCCGGTGTTTAAGTTAAACAATTTAAAAGCAAAAACCTTTTTTTCTATCTAAACTAGACATTTTTAATTCTTTATTTTTCAAATTATAGTACGCTTTTAATTTTTACCCGTAAATTTTCTCAAACATTTTTTTCCTTGATATCTAATATGTCATGCGAATGGCAAAGAAAATGCCTGAAATATCGCACTGAAAATATCTTCGTTATTCGATTGCTCACCTTGACGCAAAGCTCGGATATTGCTACCGCGCTTTTATCGTTCATTCGACACGCCGATAATACAATAAGGAGAGACGAGGGGTGTGAGCTTCGGTTTTGCTCGGAGAGGAATAAGCAAAGAAGAAGAGAAAGTCACGAAGCAAAGGAGAGATGCTGCGCGGGTGCGAGGGCCTTTCGCGACGACGCGCGGGCGTGCCGAAGTCGCGCCGGCATAAAACACAGCTGCGGTGCATGCAGTTTGCAATCAACACCTCGAGGGCCTCCGCTCGGGACGGGGGTTAGGAAGGGAAAAGCGTCGACGGCGCCCGCCAGACTCCGGTATTCCCAGAAGCGAATAATTTCATTCATACAACGCGACCCCGGCAAGCACCCTCTTTCCCTTCCTCGTACACAATGTTTCGTTGTGTATGCTTCGTGTGGCACGCTCGCTATTGTTGCAGAGGGCGAATAACTACTACGAGGCCTCCGGGTCGCGAACGCCCGCGCTATTCCGATGTTGTATTTGCTCGATTAGCGAGAGGGCCACCGGCACGTTTCGCGAGTAGAGTAATTTTCACTAGCGTCAAATCTACCACTCATCCAATTCGCGAATAAACGTTTGATTGTAATTTTATTAGCTTATTTATAGTCGTTTTATAGACGCGAAATATGGCTGTGTAAAGGGAGCGATGCGGAGGGAAAAAAAAGCATCGAAAGGCCAAGAGGAGTAATGAAAACAAAAAACAGTCGGCGATAGGCAAGAACACTTGTCGTCTTGCGAACTTAATTTTCATCTGGCACAAAACTTGGATCGTAAATAATTATAGAACTTGAACAAATGCGTTTGAGCTTTTTTGTCTCTGTACTCTGTTAGCATAGGATTGAAATTAAGATAACAGAGCGCTAAAAAAAGTCACGGAAATATCCTAGCATGTAGTGAAAAAACAGCTAAACATTTTTTTTGCAAAATGTAAAAAAATCATTTGGACACGCGTGACCGAAGCTTCAAGCGATAGAACTTTTTTCGGCCCCGGTGAAGTTCATTTAATTTAATCATACGCGTGAAAGCCAAATCTAATCGTCAGTTAATCGTTGAGAGTAACTCTCCGGGCCATCTGTGACCGGGGAACCGTGTCATTGCTCGCCCCGAACGACTTTGCGGTCCATCCCCGGCCGCTCATTCTATTTCGCCGCTTCCGATTCTCGTTACTTAGTTTTATCACTGATTCGTGACCGACTGCAGCGGCGATAGTGGCCAATTTTGGGCGATTCTATCGCGAGATCGTCGAAACAACTTTGGCTCCCCCTGAAATAATCACTCTGACGCGTATCCGTAGTTTCGCGTTGATGCTGCGCAGGCGATCGGGATGGGAATTTCGTTTATCTCCTCCTCGTTCGAGACGATAAGATCGCGTCTCGCTGAAAATTTTCCGGTTGATTGAATATTTCCGAAATGCATCACTCGCGCCCATAATATTATCTCTCCGATCGGTCAATTCCGTTTCGAGATTAATTAACCGAGCGAATCTTTTTTAATTGCATTATCGTCCGCATCTCTCGTCGCCCGGAGGCCCTGGAAATCAACTTATATTCGGTGCAGAGATTAATAAAATAAAATAAAATAGAATTAGTTAGAAAAAACTCTATCAAGTGAAAAAATACGTGACTGCTGCAGTGATTGATGAGTTGACGAAGCCCATGGAGGTTTGTTCATTCATACAATCGCAGCAGCAGCATCAGCGACCGATTGATCGAGACAACAATAGAAAAGCTCCGCGGCGAGAAAGGAGCACTAACAGGCTCTTTAACGTGTGGATATAATCATTCTGGGCCGTAGGAACTGGCAAGGGAGCCCATCAGTGGTGGCCACCGGATTGACCGCTCGAACGTCCCTACGGCTATTAATATCCATTTTCTCCCATTAGAATGGAAAGACGTGACGAGCCATGGATCGTCTATCATTCAATTTCGAGCTATTCTCACATCTGACCGCAGAACGTCGAGGTTAATTGGCTTTCTTTCTAACTCTGTCTCTGATTTGTCACAAAAATTAGCATGAGACGTTCGAATGGTACGCGAGGTTGAACTCTCGCGAGGTCCTCGTCTGAGACTCCGAGCTCGAAAATACCTGAACTTCAAGAAGGTTAACTATTTCTGAAAATGAAGTACAAACAAAATTGGGAAGAGCCGATAAAGAAGTCTCAACACGACGTTTTCTTGATGATCAAGGAAATATTTGATTAAAGATGTCCATTTCATGGGAGTAACGAAACGAGGGTTACTCGGCGAAGTCCAACTAGCGTTTCGTTGTATGTCATAAATCCTTGTGGTTTCAGCGTCTCGTGGAGGGTCCAAATATCCACCGCAAGTTGATTAACTGCGGTGACCTATCCAATGATCCCTTTTGACACTCCGGGCTTGCCCTCCGGACACCTTATCATTAGCCTATACGTCATATCGCATTGTTTATACCGTTATGTGCCTATTCTGCAACCATATCAAACGGTACGGCGAACTGATTGAACAGCTAAAAAAGCAGTATCGCCAAAGTTCGCAAGCTGATTAACATTCGCCAAGTGCGCGGGTATACCTTAACAATTCCAAAAAACAATACGCCGTGAAGAGAGATAACTAATATTGGGTAATAAGCAATGAGCTACGATATACGATATCGAGTGTATATAGCTGACAGAAAAGGGGGTAAGCGAGAGAATTAAGTAGTATATGTGAGATGTTGACAAATTGCGAGAAGGCGTCGCTACAACGGATATTAATGGGATCGGGACGTAGTATAACAAAAACCTGGGCAACTCCCTCAACCCCCGTCTTTATTTTGTTTTATTTTTTTTTATCTCGAAGGGGGCTTACAGCTGCGGATGAAGAGAAACGAGACGGGGTGGCAGTGGCTCCTTCTCCATCTCGTTGTCTCGGACGAGCTCCTCGCTGCGAGGACAAGAAAGCTCGAATGTTTCGTCTCCCTTCGCCTCCGCGCGACGATGTCGATGACACGCCGCTGATACAGCGTGTGTATATCATTTTAAAAATTTGATACGCCTAGCGCAAATGCATTATTTCAACTTCTTCCTCTTTCCATAATCGTCGACGCGAAATTGCCAATCCTTCGACCACGGGTTTTCGCCGATCAAAAAATGCGCGCGACACGGAAGGCTAGAACAAAGTAGATGCTCCTCGTGTACACACCCGCGGTGGTTTTAGTATGGGAAGAGAGGCCTTAAGCCGAAAGACGAAGCTTTCAAAGAAGTCTCCATCAATAACCGCGAGCTCGAGCGCGCGTCCTCGCCCTGAGACGTGGAAGACCGCAAGATTAATCACCCTTCTTCTTCTTCTTCTTCTTCTTCTTCTACTACTACTACTACTACTTCTTTCTCCACCTCCTCGTAGTCTTCGCTTGCTGCTCCTCTGCCACTTTCCACGCTCGGGAGATAGAGAAAGAGGGAGAGAGAAAGATACTCGCTCGATTCTTCGCGAGGACGGTTATACAAGCGCGTGACAATCCGGCGGGAGGAGCTTACGCTCTCTCCTCCTACATTCTAACATGGCTAACGCGCGTTACACCTTGATATATATCGTTGTACCTTGTGTACTATTATAAAACGCTACGCGCACAAACTTTAAGACGATGGTAGCATAAATGATACGCTTTGTTTTCCAAATTGCGAATTAAGATGAAACGAGACACAATTTTTCATTATTTTTGGATGGTACTTGAACACTACGAGATTGATTAAACTTCAAAACACTAAATATGAGTGGTTTGTATGCGACCTGTGTCAACAAAATCGTGGATTAAAAAAAAGCCAAGTCGAAAATAAATGTCTAGGTCTCATTCAGAGGCACTCTCTTATTTTTTTATTGTGTCGATATCACGTCTTAACACACATTTTCCTTGTATTTAGAGTACATCAAAGACCTTTTATTTCAACGTATCGAATTTGCTGCATTACTTCGATTATTGTTGTTATTAAATTAATTTATTAATCCGCTTTCAATCTCTCGTGATCATGGGTGCTGTGACGCATGTAACAAAAGTAGATCGAAAAAAGTGACCCAAGCACAAGTTTGACAATAAATTGAAGCAGGCTCGGCGCGGTATAACAATTTTTACCTTTCGAACAAGAATTAACCATGAGAGCTAAAAGCGCAGCTCAAACCCGATTATGCAATGGAAAACAGTTGGAGCTCGAACTTAAGTTGGATCTTTACCTCCTGCATTAAGTTCAACGCTCGGTTAAAGCTTGATTCTACTAATTCAAACCTGAGGAACAAGAGAATCATCACTTTTAGAGAATTAATATGGCAGATAGGACTGCAAAAATATCAATAGTCTTTCCAAACAAGAAACGAAGTCGTTTCCCTGTCGCAAGGTCAAGAGTCCCGGCGACCATCGAGCAAATTTTCTCGATATATCAAACGGCACTGCTTGCTCGCCGATATGTTGAGAAGCGGAAAAAAAGGAGCTTTTCCTTTGCGGTCGAAGGGGAGATGTCTTGATCGAAGCTCGCGAGGGTCGCGTTTCTCAAATTTATCGAGGAGGTGTATAGCGTATGGAGAACTGATATAGAGGTCCTCATGAATAGATCGACGCTTTCCCCGTTCTGCGGAAGAAGAGCATAGCAGTTTCTACCCGTTGGCATACGAATATCTAGCGCGTGGTTCAACGGTGTCGCTCTTCCCATACCGTCGTCGTCGTCGTCGTCGTCGTCGTCACACCGACTCCGGGATAGAGAAGAGCGCGGGCGAGACGCGCCGCACGGGACACGGTAGAGTAGAGGTGCGGTGGGTAAGGCCATGAATATTTCGCCACCGCACTTATTTATGCAATACTTTGCGCTGGCAGGTTTACGGCTGTTGGCTCCCTCGGGCACCCGGCGCGCACATCGCCGCTGCCGCCGCATCGGCCCACAGAGCCGGATAAATAGACGCTACCCCCTGCCCCCTCCCCCCCTTCAGGTCCCTCTGTCCTCGCTATACGCAAAGTCTCAACGACATAGAAAACACATACCAACACCCACGACTGCGCTCAAACACCTGCTCTAAAAAATATATATTCTCAATAATAACCATCGCAGGAAAGAAGAAACAAAAAAAAAAAGGAAAGCAAGAAAAAAATATATATATTTTCTCGATTGCCGATATCAATGTTGTGGATATTGGTTTATATCGTACAACCTAAGCGTTGGATATATACAATGATGGGTATACATCCGCTTTGGTTTTTCCATGTGTGCGCGAGGATTTAAATCCCGCAGGGAAACCCCTCTGCCTCCCCCCGCTTCGGGGCTACATCCTACCTACGATATATTACGTTCGAGCATTTTCGAGCTGTTTTCGTGAAGTAGAGAGTATGGGGGGAGGGGTATGGGGGTTTGAGGGCAGAAGCTCGGAGGCAACTCTCGAGGATAGATATACGCGCGTGGGCGGCATTTAGTCGAGCACTGCTCCTGGGATAGCCGTATACGTAGTCTCGTGGTGCAGTAGCAGCAGCAGCAGCATATCCCATCCTCTCTCGTCGCGGCCCTCAGTCGCGCCCGGGCGTGCAATAGTTTCCGAATAAATCCCCGATTCTCGAACGCGCCACGCTGGTGCTCCTCTTCCCTGCTCGGATTTACCCGCCCATATCTACGGTTACCCTGCTCGTGTGCATGTGGAGAACGTACGTGCGAAATGCTCGGGCGGGTTATACAGTAGAGTTTGTTGTATAGAGAGAAAGGTGTATCGGTGCACGTTGCGGGCTTCTCTCTATATATCGCGAAATATATATATACGTATATGTGAATGTGTATATATATATAGATATATATTTTCCTCGACGTTATACGCTGTGATGGGAGGGGCGGCCGCCACCGCCGAGGTAGTTTCTACCAGGGAGAGAGAGAGCACCGCGAGCGGCCATTACTCTGGCTACAAACAACCCCTCGCCGGTCGCGCCCGTTCAACCGACCCATGGATGGAAACCCCCTTTTGTTGCGCCAATTGGCTAAACGCTCCTCTCGCCCGCGCGCGAGCTTCGACGAAACAAACGACTATCGTGCCGCGATATGTAAGACCTCTAGCTCTCTAGCTAACCCCCCCGCCCCCCTCCTCTCCCCACAAACGGACCGCATTGCATACTCTAATGTCAGGCAAATAAGTTTATCGGTGGATATCGAATCCACATCGATAGACTGCTGTATTGTTTTAAGCATACTTTGAGGAATTTATCATATCTTATACTATTCTCGAAATAACTGATCTTTCGGAAATTCTTACGTTGCTTTTCTGCTTGTGTTTAATTTTTAGGTATAGAGCAGAGTTTAGTGCACACATGAAATTAAATCGAAAAAATAAATTTGAAATATATAAAAATCGACATTTTGAAATAATAAATTTAGTAATGACATAATTTGTCCGAAAAATATTTTGCAATATTTTTTTTCCACATGTACAGATACGTGTTTACTGTAGAATTTTTAAATTCGTATATTTCTGATGTCAGAACCCTTCTTCTATGCCCCCATTTGCACTTTTTCAAGAGCCAATCAGAAATCACTTAAGATTGCAAGATTGTCCCTCGAGAATTCGATACATTTCGACGAAATTTCTTGCCCATACGAATATCGATGAAAAGCAATAAATAAAATTTGTATAGCGACCGAATGACTGCGAAATGAAAAATACAATATAATCTTACGTATATTTCACCCTACTAAACGTAAAGTGGAAAATATCGTATGAGATGTAGTTCATATATATAATTTTTTTTCGAGTGGAAGCAACCGAAAAATTCATAAAACCTCTCGGTTGAGAGCTACCGTGCCAGCAATAATGATTCGCGTCTATTGGACCGTTTGTTGACACGTCAAGAAGGCCCCCGTAGGTTATAGTCACGATGCATATATGTAGTAAAGCACGTTATATTCGGGAAGCGGAGAGTTTGCCAACCGATCGCGACCCCGTGCTTGCACACGAACGCGCGAATATACAGCATCCCTCCCTCCCCCTCGCCTCCTCCCCCCGGGACAAGCTAGAATAGATATAGATGTCTGCGTAGAGAATGAGAGACACAGAGAGAGAGAGGAAGAGAGAGGGAGGACGAGTGGCCGTTGTGATTGACAGGAGGCAATATGCCTGTGAAGGCTCCCTTTTGCTCTTTGGCGGAGAGAGCCGCGTTACGCAAGCTGTTGCACCCGCATCTGCGCATTCATGCAAAGTCAAACCGGGCGAGCCATGCACCCGTCGATCCGTCCGTCCACACGTCCGTCATTCCTCTCTATACGGTCCCGTGTGCGTTCTATCTTTTTCATTCTTTTCATACCGATAATCAAGCGTATGCGCCAATTTACGAGTTAGTCGCTCATGCGAGAGAGCGACGCTTTTTATTTTTTTTTTCGAGGTCGGGTCTGTAAATGCGCGACTGATGGATCCGCGACGATTTTTCGCGACTGATACGCAAATCGTTGGGCTGCATTTATGCAGACTGGATCTTGGACAGACTTCTTGCGTTGAATTTTCATGTGTTTTTCTTTTTGGAAAGGTGCGAAATGTTGGGTAAAGAAATTCCCACCTCGATTGGTTACGGCATGGAGACATCCAAATTATCGGACGCACAAGGTTCAGGGTAAACCGCAACGCTTGTCGATGAATTTCTCTGTTCGTAACCTATCGTAGGATTTGTCAGACGCCGAGTTACTATGTAAGCGTAAACACGAAGTGAGCGGTCGTGTCCCCATGGTGGTACACTCTTCGCACGCTGAGATCTTTTTCGTCCGTTCGAACGTTGACGAGGGGAGGGGGGAAACGACAACTTAAGAATTATCCTGAAAGGAACTGAGCGTCCGACTGATTGACGTTTCTATACCCGGCTTTTCGGTCCTGTTGTACGTACACTCTCTCAACGCTGTTTTGTCGAGCTCCCATGCAGAGCGCGCCGGGAACACATCGGGCATAACGACCGAACACAAACCATTTCGGGATAAATACGATTTGAGAAACGGAGCGGATACATTCGTTGAATAGAATACTCGTACGCGCGGTATGCCGGACAGTTTCTTTTTTTGTTCAGTGAGAAAATACCACCCACATGTTGAGGGAAACAGGAAGCTGGGCACTAGCGGCTTAGGTTTAAAAAAAATCAAGATTTCTCTGTACTTTTCTCTAGGAAGATTTACGCATTTCGATCGTGCACTTGCGCAAACTCGAGTCTTCGAAATCTTTTCGAATGTAACTATAGAAAGCGACTCTTCTGTTTTCACAAGTCGTAATCGTTTGTTTATCTTGTTTATGTATTTTTTTCACAATTTTAATTGGAGAAAACGCGCTATCAGTTTATCTCGAGAGCATCTCGATTTTAATTCGCATTCCACGCGTATCCTTTCTTCAATTTCGATCTTCCTATCTGCAATGAAAATACGATAATTTTCTCACGCGGCAGCTTCGCTCGTTCTCCATTCAAATTGCGCAAATCGTTGGCCCATACAAAATCGTTTAACGACAAAAGTATCGTGCGAGATGAATAGTAAATGAGATGTCAAGAGTCGTGGCGAGCGAGCAGGTGGTTACGCATCGAAGTAACTCGTGTAGGCCAACAAACAGTGTATTCACATTCGCATGATGTATCACTTTTCTCATTGGCCGTATCCACATTGTGTGTATACGGCGGTCCCGTTAAACTCGGCGTGCGGTGAGACTGCGTCTCGCTCTTTTTATTCAACGAAAAATGAAAATGTCTCGATGTGCCGCGGTGGTACACTATGGTTTGCGGAACACAATCGTCCAACGCGAGAGCGGAGGGCCCAGACACAAAATATTTTTCTCCCAGCGAAGGAATCGGCTCGCTAGCGCGCGGAGCTCATAAATCACGTTACTCCGGGGTGGTCACCATCGCTGTAGCCTCGAGTGAGCAGCATCCACGAAGAGAACTTCTGCTTTTGCTCATCTCGTTCTCGTCTCTCTTAATGTTCCTTTTTTTTTTCGTCTTTTCTTCCTCGCTCTCCTTACCGGTCATTCGGTTCAGAGGCTCGCTCCAGGATATGGAAGTGCCGGACTTTCGAATGGACATTTTATACGAAAGAAATGGTCCGAGAGACAGAACGTTCATGGTGAAAAAGAGTCATCATCGCTGGACCAAAAGTGAGCATACGCGGGTATTTTGAGGCTGAGGACAAACCAACTTCGGATTTACCTGCGGAACCTTTAGCACTCTTTACGCGAACGACACTGGACGGCATTGAGCATAGAAATCATTGTGTATGTCGAGCATGCAGTTCGAACGCCGTTTATTCTCATTCCCTTCCTGTTGCGGTTCCTCTCGGCGGGCTATTGCGAGAAATTCGGGGGTCAACGCTGTCGCCGATCATTTTCCATTCGTTCCTCGTATTTTGGTACCAGGACGAATGGCTCGAGTAGCTCGGATGAATGGATCACGAGGGTGGCAAAGGAACGAGAATCTCTTCTTCTTCTTCTTCTTTTTTTCCCCCTATAAAGAAGATGCCCGAGATTATGTTATGCTTCTTGGCGCTGGCAGGGGTCACAGCGTCGAGAAAAGTAGGAAGGGAGTTTGCTTCCGGGGGGCTTTAGCGTGAAATACACGTAGAAAGGTGTGTATGGCTTTTGGTAAGGGTATCTGGGAATAGCTGTTGGAGGTAACTAAGCGCATCGGTAGAGCAGGCTTTTATAACTAGGATGATCACTGAGAGAGCAACGGGGACCGCCCGCTCGTTCGGACCCATCCCATCTGTCAAAAAGTCAAAATATACCAAAGGGGCGTCATTGTCCATGAATCCTGTGGGATTGCTACTTAGCGCTTCTCGTGTATACTTTTTTCCCTGCTACGAAGGCTTCTCTATTATAGCCGAGCGTGTGGCTCACGGACGAGTTCTTTTGTATAACATCTGTATATATATGTATCCCCTCGGACTGAGGTCCGCATACAACGGGGACGTACACGGATTTCTATGAGATTTGGAGCGAGCAGCAGCAATAGCTGCGAAAGCGCATCGGACCACGCACGAACCTACCCAAAGTTTCGGTCCGCCTATTATCTCATTCTTTTCTGCCTTGGTGACTCAATTTCGTCGGACTCCGTGAACATTCTGACGTGACATTTCCGTCCGATGTTCTTGCAACTTGGATTTGACGTTAGTTTTTTTTTATTTCCATACATGTTTTTTTGTTTAGCGAAATTGCAAGGAGAAGATCGGCAATACACAGGCTTGTGGAAAAAAATAACATTGTACACAGATTTGAACATTTTTCTTTACAAGCAAATGAAAACCATGTGGTAAAGTTGTGTTTTCCTGCGGTTAAAATTTTCACTTACTTTGGTGACTTATTTTGTCTCCCATAAATTTCCGGAAATTTCCGGATCTTACGGAGATTAAAGGTTTCTCTCGCGGGATGAGCGGGCATGTAGATAGATCCAGGAACGCGAGAGCCAGTGGCCTATAACCCAATTTGATGTCCCTCAAGAGAGCGAGAGGGCGGTTGGATCCGCGCGATCGTCGGTGGAGGAAAGAGAAGGGGGATAATTACCGATTAAAGAGATTAAATCGTGCGGGCGGGTATCGATTCCCCGGTGGTATAGCTGGCGGCCTATAATCGGAGGCCCTAGGCAGAATGTGCGGTGCTCCAGCGGTGTCGAAGAACCACAGGGTTAAAGAAGAAGAAGAAGTAGAGGAAGAAGAAGAAGAAGAAGTTGAAGAAGGGTCGCGAGAGCCGCGAGAGGAGGTAAAAGAGAAGAGAAGCTCTGTGAACGAATAATGGGGGGGAAAAAAAGGGGATCCTCTCGGGCCACGGCTGGTTCGCTCGTTCGAGTGGGTCCGCCTTTGTTTCTGATTTGAGGGGCATCCTTACGAACGGGTTAGCCGCGCCACTGATCACCGACGCTAATTACAGCGGATCAGTCCCTCGGTCGAGTTTAAAACTCATTCCTTCTCCCCCCTCGTCCCTGCCTCCCCCATTTAAGCGGTGTACGAAAGAGGCTTCACTCTTCAACGTTCCTCATTGGCTATACGGGATGACACGAAAGTGCTCCAACATGGCGTCTTATCTGATTTCACTACTGCGTAGCCAGAGCAAGCGACATACTCTTCAATTTCGTCCGACATCATTTTCAATTAAGTCATTAATTCGCGAGGGTCAAACATAATTCCTTTATCCTTGATCTGCGCCGCGGTATCATTCGACCCCAGCGTAACCATATATTGCGAAAACATTTCAAATCCTTCGTAACGAAATCGATCGGGCGGAATGTCAGCAACGTTTCCGACGTGGTGCCATGACGATTTTTCGAATGGTACAACGATTCTATATTCCGAGAGCTCTTAAGAACCGCCCTATCCCGGTGTCGTCTTCTATAATTAAACCGTGGTGGAACTCCATAATAAAACGATAACAAAGTTCTACCGAGCAACCGGAAAAAGCTGTGTCCACAGTTCCAGAGCAAGATGGCGCCGGGCGGAGGTTTATTCTCGCCGCAAGGGTGAAAACTAAATCCGAGGGAGTCGGCGGGCAAAGGTGCTAAATCAACATTTTTATAAACTCTTTAGTATTCATAGACTCGGATGTGGATAGGTTTGTGTGTGCAAGGGGTTTGGTATACGCTAGTCGATTCGATCTATTCCGCGGTGTGAGAAAGTCCCGCAGCGTGTGTAAAGGCCGCGGGGGAGCCATCATTTTATAACGACTGCATTATCGAGAATCGTTCGACTCCACGTACATACACACACGCGCGCAGTCATATCACACATGTAGACATTCGGAGTTGAGTCGTCGGCATTGAATTTGCGCCGAGTAAACGCCAGAAATTCGATCATTGAATAGAAATCAAACGTGGAGGTTTTCAATAACAAGCGTTATAATGAGGAACATGTTAACTTCCGGTATGACTACACATGGAGAATAATAGTTGTCATCGCGCTGGCCGGTCGTGATGGAGAGAGTGGTATCACGGGATATATATCGAGGGGACAGATTATCGCCGAGTTTTGGATATACGCGAGAGCAGGGTGGTCGGGGCTAGTCTGGTCTCATCGATATTCAACATTAAATTTGCATCAGAGGCACGCAGAGCGTGATAGCCTCGCGTTGCGATTTTCGCGAACGGATCACTTTCTGCCTCAGATTTCAGAGCGGTACATCCAGACCGGGGCCGGTGGGGCACTGGGGGAGAGGGGGGGTGGGGTAAAACAATGACGCGCAGGCTTCATGCATGTTAATGAGGGTAGTTTGGCGGACGCGTGAGAGAATGAGCGCTCGGTAGGGTCCCGAATACGAGCAATATTAGCGATTCGACAGAAGCAGTCGAGCGCCCGATGGAGAAATAAGAGGGCGAGTTTGTCGACGTATACAGGCGGGTTCGAGAGTCTCCACTGCCATTTGGCTGGTGACCGAAAATCGGAACCCTATCGTTTCGGCTGTTTGTCCTAGAAATGCTCGGGAAGTTCGAGCTTCGCTCGGGGGTCCGGAGTTCGTTGCTGTATAGCTAAACGTAGGACGATGTTAGGGACGAAGGTTGAGCAAAGCGCACGACACGGCGAACAGCCGAGCGACTCAATACACATCAAAGAGAGCTTATAGACCAGAGGAGCCCATGCCTCTTGCACTCTCTCTCGAAACTAACGTTCGATGTATACGGTAACTCGTGTAATGGTGACGGCGATTGTGTGTCGGTGCGCAACCGACCTGAGTGTCTATGTCCCTTCCGAACCAGCGTCGTCGTGGGCTGCTCCACGACCACCATACCCATACATAATCATGCCACGTCTTTGTCACACGAAATTGATTTATTATTCAAAGCGACGCGTGTTTCACAATGTGTATTTACCATCGCGGCACATAGTTCGGAGTCGGGAATTATGCATAGCGGACAATCTACACGGCGTAAGTCGGCTGCGATACTGGATAGAACATTTTTATCGTAACACACGTCGAGTAATTAAAACAAAGATGGCTGCTATGTGGCATTATCAAAATATAGATTCGTCACTGAAAACGAATGAGTTTTTAAAATGGGAGCAGTTGAGATTTTAGCCAATGAGAACGGATTGGTTCGCACTCGAACGCCGCAGGAATTAAAAATTTTGCACGGCACAACCCTTCATTGAAGGACATTTTGTATTAAGTTTGATCAATGTTTATGAATGTCCAATTTTTTTTTTTTTTTTTTACAACTTTGGGGTGTATTTTGAGTCTATAGAAGATGACCCTCGACATCGAACGACGAGAATTTATATAAAAGGTCTTCTTGCGTTACTACGTCGCCGGGTTGTTTCAAGCTTCGTCTAGGAAAAATATTGACGAAAAACAAGGAGTCCGCTATCCCCCGAGTTAATTAAACTCGCCAAGGAGGTCCCCAACCCGTCCCCCTCCCCTTCCCTTTCATTCGACGAGTCTCCGCACGGCTCGCTTCGAGTGGTAATTTCCTGATAGCGTGTGGCCGAACGAACGAACTCGACAAACAGAATACTCGCCGCTTTCTGTACCATCGAGCTTTCTATTACCCATTACTGTTGCTCGGCTATTCCGGACACTCACTTCATCCCCCTCGAAATCATTTCATCCAGCTCTTCTGTCTCTCTCCCTTTCTGTCGTAACAATACCACGAGAAAAACAAATTCTCGCGTCCCCGCGTCGCTCTTCGGCTCTTTCTCTTATTCGAGAAAATTGGTATTCTTTTTTTTTTTTTTTCTTCTTGCTCTATCTTACTCGCCGAATTTTAGTTTCAACGAAGTAATAAACGTCCGTCGTTTAATCTCGTTCTAATAACCACCGCTCCGTCATGTATCTAGTCGGGCGGATGCGAGGACATTTGCGAGGTTTCTTAGCCCACGAAATTCCTCGTCCCTTAATACTCGGCATACCTCGCTCTCTATTCGACGCGCCGGACGTCTCTCGCTCGAATTCATCGAGCTTTTACAACACACACACTTCCTCCGCCATTCGAAATTCGACCTCCAGTCCAAGAACTTCCACGATCTTGCGACGATTACGCGTTTACCCTCGGAATTTGTCGTCGCGCCATCCCATTTACACGAAGGGCCTTGACGAACAAGCGCGCTGTCCGTGCCGCCAGTCTTCTCACATTTTCGAAAGATGTTTTTCGATTTTTCACAAATTGTGGAAAAATTGAAATAAAAGGGCGGGACGGGAATACGGGAATGTTTCATATAGTGCACTCTCGAATAAGTTAGGCTCTTTCCGCTCCCTTCGTTTCTATCGTCACCGCGACCTTTGCTGTTTTCCCCCCTGCGCATCAGCTGCAGCCTCATAATCCTGAGATATGAGTATTATACTCCGAAAATCATCTTCGGGCTTATGTGTTCGTGTATCCGTGCGCGTTCCACGTATCAATCGTGAGTGTGAGAGAAATAGTGTTTTTTTGAGGACACAGGCCTCGGCTTGATTCGTCCTGGTGTGCGGCTTTCGTGTCAACTCTCGTCCTGTGTAACACGCTACTCCGAACATGTATAATATTGTTGGATATATTCGCTCGGTTTCTCTATCGCTCTTTTGGGAATCGGTGGGAAACTTCGAATAAAGCGGATAAAGAGGATCGCGAGGGTGGAATATAGCGCGTTACGGGATGTATGGATACGGTTCCACCACCTATGGAGAGAGATTACCCCGTAGAACGAATCCCCGTGTATATCGTCGAGAAAACCCACGTAAATCAAGATCAGGATTGAAGAGAGAGTGCCCGGACGCGATCAGTCCGGATCGTTGCGATTGCAACACGGCGATAATGATGATTACGATTACGAGAATAGTCGTTTGTGGGGCCCCGACGAACCTCGGCCATTTGCTACATTATTGCTCAATCTCCGTTCTCCTTTTTGTTTTTTTTCGTTTTTATTATTTATCTTTATTCTTCTGCAACCCCCGGTCCGATCGAGGGGCCATTAATCGAGTGATTCACGCTCGCGTCAACCTCCCCGCTTGGCTATTTATAATATCATACAGGCGTAAACGCGGTGGGAAGAAGCTCCCGTGGTTCTGATTGTTGTGAGGTCCCGGTTGGGAGGGCAGGGCAGATGAAGGCGAGAAGAGAAAAGGTAAAAGTGAAAAGAGATATATCTATGCACGTGTGTGTGTGTGTGTGTGTGTGTGTATGCGCGTGCAAGAGCGAGAGGAATGAGAGACACTCGCGAGAACGAAAGCCAGATGATGTGTCAGATAAAGCATGCTTAAGCTTAGCTTAGGCTGCTACCGTGATACTGCCAGGACCACCCGAACTCTCTTCGTCTTCTTCTTCTTCATCATCTTCTTCTTCGCATCCAGAGAGAAGAAACCACTGTCCGAGCAACCTCTAGGATTTCAACTTGAACGAAAGAAAAAGACCTCGTGCCCTACTACAACCCCTCGCCGTTCCCGTATCGCTTCTTGCTACTGGAATTATCATAACACAATGCATGCAACACCGCTATACATCCTTAACACGCAGCATCGCCCACGCCCACTGACTTTCGTGCCTCCATCCCTCAAGTTTCGCCTCGGACGAGAATCGCGGTAGGCGAACTCGAACTCCCGCTCTGTCTACATTGTTGCAGAGTCCTTGCTCTCCCCGCGCGCTTGATTCCTTCTAACGCTCGCCTTTCGGTGAACTCACGAAAATTTCGGTATGGGAAACAGTGAAAGGGCATATACAATGCGGTTCCGTATCATGCGAGGATCAACCGCCGAGGATATATAAACCCATAAGTCATAAGCCGGAGAAGAACGATCCCCCAAGCGCACGCCCCCCTCCTCCCTCTCCTAAACCTCATACATCCTGAGTGTTCACGTTTTTCGAATACTGTTTGCCCCGTTTCCCGTGAATTATTCTTCGTGCCTCTTTGCCCGATACGGGAACGCCGGATCATCGGGCATACTCGAGAGTGTCGCATTCGTCACAACGCGCTACAAGAGTGATACATCGTATTTTATTTTTTCTTTGTGAGTCGACGGTAGCGCGGTCGATTGAATTCTGCTAAACAAACGGGCATTCTGACTGAGTGGAAGAAAATGATTCACCTTTTTTTCCAGATCTAATATATCGGAAAAATCTTTAACAATTGTTTAACAATCGAAGTTTCTGTCATTGAATCTTTAATTCGAACAATGAATATGGAAAAAAATCCGACGCAGGCGCGAATGGCGATAAATGCGCAGTCATTTGTCAAATCGAAAGAAATAACTGTGATTTCGTATTATCATGAAGTTCTTGTGTGTAATATCGGCGCTTGTGTTGGCTCACGGGTACATGAAATTACGTAGAAGAGATTAGTAAGTTCGCGAAAGTCTCGTCACGATCTAGCAAGCTCGGTGGCTGGGTAAGCGATATGTGGTTATTCTATGCCCGGTGTGCTCTCGAGGCTATCGCTCATTGTCATGTGAAATCGTCGGGCGATCCTTTTCAGGTGGAGGCGAACGTCGACTAGCTTACACCGTTTGCTATGGGTTTATAAAGTATATACATATACGTATATATGTATATATGTGCACACACACATATATACAATATACGAATACACATATAGGATCAGAGCGACCGGTGAGGTGGACGAGAGAGCTCTCGCGGCAACGGCGGCAACGGCGGCCTAAGGAAGAAGAAGAAGACACGAGGCCACCAGCAAGACCGTTGTCCTTTCGTGTTCGTCGAGAGACTCGTGAGACCTGAAGACACGGGCCACATTCGAGCGGAGAGTCACAGGCCGCGCGGCCACCGTCCACCGCGCACAGCTTCCCCCGGTGTGGAAGCCCAAGCAATCTCTCGCTACTCTCTTCTCTCCTTGCCGTCAGACCCGCGAACTACCTTCAAACTATAGGAACTGCTATCTTTTACTCACTGGGTATATACAATATGTGTGTGTTCGAGAGCCCCGAGTCGATGTCGTCGGGTTGGCCGAGAAACCGCGGGAGAAAGAAATAAAGAAAGAGCGAAACACACGGCCCGGCAATACCCGCGGTATCCCAGTGCGTTGTTTCCTTTGTCGTGTCTCTGCCGTGACCCGCGGGCCCGCCGGGTTAGATTCCTACGTAAAACGTATACAATGCGAGTTATTGCAGCATGCGACTTAGCTGCGGCCTGGCGCCACTGAAACCGATGCCGCATAAATCCCACGAACGCGATTCTTCCTCCGCGAAGAACTTGCGAGCACCGCAAGAGCAGATCCACCGCGGGGAGATGCGAGAAAAGAACTTTATATACTTCAAGCTCAAACGCATTCGGCGCTGCTCGAATTTTGAGGAAAATATGCCTCGACGTAGGCAACACGTTCTTTGAATACTCCCTTTTGTCCCTACCGGTAAAAAAAAAGATATGTGGATATCGATCAATGATAGATGAATGTATCGAAAGAATCAAGATCGCAAAGTCGGTCGTGACCAATCGAGCTCTTGTCCTTTTCGTGGGGAATAGGAAAACCGAACGTAATCTAAAAACGCGAGAATACCGATACTATGGTTTATAAATGGTTGCGGCAATAGTGGAAAAAAAAAGTCGTGCAATTTTTTTTTAGTTTCCATTAAATTAATATTTTCTGTCAATAGCTCTTCTTCAAAGATGAAATCTGATCGTCTCAGTGTCTTTATCTTTGCTCACGTTTGCTCAGAATCAATATTTCTCAGCATGTTTACAGTGAAATCGATACGACAGGATTTAAGTAACACGAATGTTGAGATGCCGTATAAATGTAGCAAATAATATAATAAGCACAGGTTCTAGAATGCAAATGCTACGGATCCACCAAACTCATGTGCGTCTTTTCAGTCTTGTGAGTCTTCCAGGGTCAATAAGTCGCGCGGTTCGGACGTCAAGCTGCAAAATCCTTTTGAACTTGAAAAAAACAGAAAAAGGCCAACGGGGCACCACAACTTCGGGCTTTCATTTGATAAAATTCGAAGCTCGAGTCCGTTTATCCGATCTTTTCGCCCGTGAGACGCGCGAAAATGCATTTACCCTCGAAAGAAACATAAATAGAACGTAAATCACGAGAAGGGCGAAGAAGTGTGCGCGTTTTCGCAATATTATTTCGCTTTGAGATGAGTTATGACCGAACGCAACCGTACACACCCTCGCGAGTTTTTACTTTGGGAAAAAGAAAAAAAATAAAGCTCGGAGAAAATTGTCACGGAGAGAGGTTCCTTTTTTCGCCGTTCGGTCTCACGATCCATTAACCCAATCCAACGAGCGTCCGCCTAATTAAGGCTATTTATCGGGAAGCTGAGCGAGAGGAAACGATCGACGGTAAATCCGCCCATCATTTTTTCTTTTTTTCTAATTTTTTTCCGTTTTCCTAATTGCCTCAATCTAAAAGTTCAGACCGTGACTCATTACGAAGCTCTCTCGGCATTCGGCTCTTGATGCAATCGGGGAGTGGGGAGTGCATCAATGAAGCGAGATAATTGAGAATTCGATTGTCTTTCTTTGGTGGCCGAATGTGTGGTTCGACCTTTTTTGTGAACCGTCCCAGGCGGGGAGAGATTGGAAAATGTTTGGGCTCGACGGTGGAGTATATAGTATAGAAAGAGGTGCAGAAAGATCCGCGACCTTCCACCCTCTCCCCTGCGGTATACGAGATTCTTGATCTCAACCGACCTGCCGGCGAATAATTCATTCCCCGTTCCATGGTGTGCTCCATCCTCGGCGGAAATCGCATTCGAGTGATTCTTGAGAAGAATAGAGATAGGGAGGGGGTGGCGGTGGGGTGGAGTAAGCAGAAAGGGCAGCAGCGCGAGAGGGACTCGGCGGCAATGGCAGAGGGCAATACCGACTGGGTAGTCGTTCTCTCGGTAGATAATATACTTGGTCGAAGTACGCTCGTCAAACACAAGCGCGAGCAAGCACCGCGGATATATTAGGATGCATCTCCATAAAAGTTGGGGCCTCCCGCGGTGAGGAGAGCGCACCAGAGAGTCAACATTGAGAGGAAGCCCACTCGGTCGCGGGAGAGGCTCCTTCCGACTCGGCAACTCTCCTCTTCCTCTTGCTTGGTCCACGGAGCGTCTTGCGCCGCTAGCAATCACCGATATTGAGGCTTTCATTTCGTGCTCCCCGCCCGCTCCCTAGCTCCTTGTAGCTTCCTGCACTCGGCACTCTCGCTAGTCATATCCCTCAAACCCCCCGCCGTTTTTCCCGACCGCCCAACCCCTCGCGAATTTCTCGACTTTAACTCTACCTATCTCCAAGCTATTGAGTACCCGTCTGCTTTCAGCTTCCGACCAGCAAATACTCCGATTCTTTCTTTTTTTTTACCTACTTCGCCTACTTAACTATTACATAATTTCGCGTCAACGGTTCTGAGAGATTTTTTTCATTAGTTACTCTTCTCAACGTTAGTTTTTTGTGTGCAACAAATATATAGTTATCGATCAGATCTTCTTGGTATTTCTCCTTACTATACTGATGAAACTTTGCACAATTACCTGAGGGATTTTTTTAGTAACTGTTAAAAATTGTTGATTATTCCATAGGCGTTATTATTTGCTCTTTCTGCGATTTTATTGGCTTATCGTTGACTTGCTCCACAGCGTTTTTTTCTCTGATTTCTGCTCTAATTAATTTCTTCCAATCTTCGGGCACCGATGTTATTACACACTTGCGTAGTTTAGGCAACTGCCGGTAGATCCAACAGTTCGACAAAACTTCGTTCTCCCTCATGAATAAGCAGTAAGTAATACCGGAATTAAATAAATCTCGAAAGCCGCGGGGAGGGAAGCGGGGATGGGGGTTATTCGGAGCTGTTTTGGAAAGCGGCAAAGCTTGACTCTGGATGCCGCGGCGGTGGTAGCAGAAGTGCCGGCAGAGCACGGGTGGGATATATAGAGTTCGTATAGAGGTGAGGAAAAGTTTCTTTGGAGAGTCCTCGTAGTTGTAGTCGGTCTAGCATGCGGCGGATCTCTCGGCATGGATGGCCCGCCCCGTGTTTACCCCTCGGAGACAAAGCTCGTCTTATCCCCGTACCGCCCCCTCTCGCCCCGCTTGAAAAGTCTCTCTGACTGACGCTCTCTCTACCCCTTTATCTATATACAAACCGCCTTTGCCCCCGTACAGCTTCGTCCTTTATATCCCTCTCTCTCTCTCTCTCTCTCTCTTCGTTCCTTTCTCCAACCTCTCGCGCGCACTTTTGCCCGAGTGTCACAGAGAACCGGTGGCAAAACTTGCTAAACAATAATTACGAACCCGGGAGGCGCGTCCTCCGTCTCCTCTCTAACGCGCAATTGTTTTAACTCGCGAAAATTTCTCCACCGTCTGTCACTCGCGGCCCTCATTCATATTATTTTCGAAATAGCAGATTTTGTATTAAATTAATTTAGTAGATAATGGGAAGCCTGTAGCGTATTGCACAGCGAGAGATTTCGCGCTGGCGAGGCCGAGCCCGAGGTGCGAAATTAAAAAGACTTTTTGGGTCTTTGGGAAAAGCTTGGACGAATGCGGAGGGCGAGAGAAAGAGAGAGATTGGCGGCTCCGAGGCTTTAATCCGCATTCATCAGCACCAGCCTGTTATAGGAGGGGGGATCGGAGAATTTTCCTCGTCGACGGACCAGCCGTGCCCCTCTAATCCGGCTGATCCGCGCTCAGTCCAGAGAGCGTACGCACTCTTTCCCTCTCTCTATCTGTCTTCTCTCTACGCACCGGTGCATCAGCCCCTGGCATTGATATAACCGAGCGAAGACCGTCCCCCTTCGCCGCCTCCTTCGTCAATCTTCCCTCACGATTCTAGGTCGCATCTTCCCGATGCAGAGCTCGCGGTGACGTTTCTTAAGAAAAAAAAATATTGGTATACAAAAGTATTTGACGAAAGGATCGTGTCGCCGTCGTACCTGTCGCAAATGCCTGCTAATCCCGTGAGCCGGGATTAAAAGAAAAACAACGAGAGATTAAAAAAAAGAATAATCTGCCCAGAGAAGAAGTTTTGTGACAATTGCCCTTTATACAAGTTATTTAGCTTTCGAATAATTAAAAATACGTTATTTTTGAAGAAACATATTTTTTACGTGAAAATAAGAAATTCAAACGAAATAGATACGATCTTTTCAATTTTTTTAGTGAACAATAATAATGTACATGATAAAAAAAAGGTACCATACCAATAAATTTTCCTTCTATAATATTTATGAACTTTTTTCGTCAAAGCAAATCTATGACGAACAAACTTCTGAATCAGAATCATGTGCCGAATTTTTTTTTTGAACTTAACTCAGATCGTTTAAGTGTCCTACGCCGAATTCACCACTTCTCAAAATTTCAGCGTATTCTTCACAAAGAGCAAAGGCGCAATGCCACATGCGAGTTCGAATCCATTACCGAAACAGACCAATTTTCGAGTTTCGAGAACGATAGAGCCTCCAGTGTGTGTCCCACCGCACAAATTTGCTGACAAGCGTATTATAAACTCCGTTATACCGCGGCGCTGTAAGGTGAACGCGTCGCGTTACGCCGCCGGCGATAGGGAGCGGGAGGGAGATTGGGGGGGCGGGGGGCGACCGGAAATGAAAACTTGTACGTACACTGTTAGCTGCTGCCAGGAAACAGGAAGCGGCGTTGCAGAACGCCTGCTGGCATTGCTTGAATTTCATGGCCCAAGCGAATTCACGTATACATGCAACACTCGCGAACTCCATCCTGCCGCGTTATACACGTGTCGGCTCTTTGGCCTTAAATCTTGGATACCCAAATGTATCGATTTCAACGAGTATGTATTCTTGTAAAACGTATCCGAGAAGATTTGAAGAGCGTGTCGTGTCACGAATGCGAGGGAGTTAGGACGAGGAAAAAAAAAAGCGCGTGACGTCGTAAAGCGTTACGCGTGTCGTAGTGGTGTATGGACTTAATGAGTGGCACGCGTGCCTCTCGGGGGCCCCCGGCGAGCCACGAGAAGCTTCTCCATCATATACGCCGCGTGCCCTTAATACAACGGCTTTGTGCGCTCTCTTTAATAGCGTGGAGCTTCGGCCACGGCCAATACTCGTACGCACACATCCAGCGTTATGATTATTCACGGAACACTGTGTTTTATTGTTGCGTACGGCTGGGGAAGCCGCGCGTGCCCCTTGAAAAACACACCCGAGGGCAATAGTATCGAGAGAGACGGGGGCAACGCATCGAACTAACCGACGTACAACTGGCATATTCCCCCTTTACGCGTCAGCGATTAAGCCTAATTCGAATTAAGCAATACTCCGACACGCGCGTCAATGTATTAATGGCCATAAACATGCCTCTTATTTAAAAAAAAAAGTAAATATAAAATGTTTAGAGCTTGCGGCTTTATTCTAATTATGTGCCGCAACTTCGGAAGATCAATTCTGACTTTGAACCCAATAAAATTTATAATTATGCACTTTATTGTTGATTTTTAATCCAAGTATATTTTTTTCTGTTTCAGATGAATCTTCGCCGATCTAAACTTTCCAAGGTAAGGTTCCAGAAAAATTTGATTCTAAAAGGTCTCACAATATGACAAACACAGAAATTGAAGGAGCCTTAGTCTCTAAGCGTTGATTTGTGACATTTGTGACAAATGACTTCGCCTCTTAGAGTTAGGTTTCAGACTTTCCCGGGTTCAAAATGATAAATCATTGATTTGTTAAGTTTGCAAAACATTCGCTCAGTATGAAGATCAGATCCCATGAGTAATGCTAGATGAAAGCATTTTTTTTAATCTATCCATGGTTCTTTTTTTTCATATATATAATATACGTTGAGAAATATTGACGCTTGTCAAGGTATAGAGTGAGAGATGCTCGCGAGCGGTATGAAATGAAAGCGAATGACCGGTGGGGGTCCCGTCGACGGCAAGTTCAGCGTGTCCGGCGTGCCGAAGCTCATTCATCGCATATCGAGCATGTTCCCCGTGGCCTCTCTCGTCCGATATGAGATATCGTTCCGTCGACGATAATCCACCGAACAAGTCACCGGGAACATACTATATTGCCGGTATTCGAGGGATAGCAATACCTCAACGTTGGCGGGTGCTTCGTGACATACCGGCTCTCGACACCGTCACACACCCCCGACTCGCATTACTTAATCCGAAGCGTTCGCTTCTGCTTCGGGGGGCCCCTCTCACGTCGGGACAACGCACGAGGTTCCCTCCCTTCCCTTCGCGAATTCTATCCTGAATTCTCTCGGTCGAGTCGAGGAGCGAGCCTACACACGGAACGAGGGACCCGTAGCTTCTTCATCCTCGGTCCCGTTTTTCCGCCGCGAGACAAGTATGCAACTATCACGGGCAATCGGAGAAGGCCCGAGGTGGCCGAGCGACCGCGAATTCTTTTGGCTCTTTCGTTTTTTTTATTTATTCTTTGTATTTTATTGGCTTTCCGCGAGTGCCACCGCTGCGGGCTTGCATACACCTATTCTCAGAGTGACAAAGGGGAAGGGGGGGAGGACAGTGAGATTCTCTAATCGTTGGATCAGCGCGGAGAGCACGAAAGCATACGATATTGCCATGCCGACACGTTATCTCGAGCCATTCGTACACACGGGATCGGGAACCGATCAGCAAAACTGACTACGTGTGGCGAAACTTTCCCGCAGCAACGATACTTCCACATCCTATACGCAATGTATGGGTTTTATACACATATCTGGATAGATATATCTAACAATACTATTGGTTATTCGCGGATAGAGGTGAGTTGCATCTACGACCCGCCGAATGACCCGGTGCTTGCATGAACCTTTTCAAACACGAAGATCTCTAGATTTTATATTATTACCCTGCGACGGGCTTTTCAGCACGACTGAATTCAACGTGATATTCTGTACCTACGGGACGTTTCTATTTCAGTGCATTAGCATTATTCTCGAAAAAAAAAGAAAGGGAAAAATGAAGAAAAAAGAAAAGATACAGAAAAGCAAGCAAACGAGATAGATAGAGGAGAAAAAAAAGGAAATAAAGAAACGAGTTAAAGGGATACCGCGGACGGTTCGGAGCCCCTGTGGCGGCGTCGAGTCGATAATATCTCAGAATTTCTGTGCTCGGCATGCTCGCAACATTCGCGGTTGTCAACACTGCTGCTGCTCCTGCCGGTGCTGCAGCAGCGGCAGCGGCAGCAGCTCCGATCGTACATCGCATAGTAGCCATAGCTCTAGTTTATCGAAGAAACGAATCGTTATAATGCTATAGATATATCGTACGGTCCAAACTATCTATATAAAGTATATGAACCCGTGGTATATTCCGGTGTTCTTTTCATTCCGGAGATTCGTCGTACGTATTAGTTCGAGATCGCGTTGCCACAATTTAAACCGTTCGGTCGCAGAGCCCGCCGATTTTCCGGATTTTTACACCGTATATGGCGCTTTGCGCGTTTGTTTCTTCGACGGGTTATCGATTGAGGTTTTTTGACATTCACCCCCTCACATATAAAAGATTTTTTAATTTTTCAATTTTCAACAAAAAATGTCATGGTTTTTCGGTGGTTTCTGGTCTTCCCGTTTAGTTTAGGCAACAATTGCCATCAGATTCGTGTTCAGCACGGAAAAATATATAGAATTACATGGCTAGAATTTTTTTTTGATTTTTCCATTTTTCAACAAAAAATTGCAAGGGAACCCCTTTTAGATGCTTTTTTGCCGATTTTGACCCCACTCTAACGGACTGAAAAATCGGTTTAAGAAATCCAGAAAGAATCTTATTTTGTGTACTTTTTCCCGCTGAACACAATGGTCGCCTCAGATTTGTCGATATCCCATCAAAAAGTCAAAATTTTGCGGTTTGAAAATCCCGAAAATCGACAGTTTTCGCAAATCAGACTGCAAAGGAAAAAATCCCCTTTGGTGGTTTTCGGTGTTCCCCTTAACTAAAGGTAACAATTGACATTGGATTCGTGTTTAATGCAAAAAAATACATGAAAACACGCGGTACAAAGTTTCCTCTATAAGGCTGAACTTCATTTAAAAAATCATGTTTTTCTAGAGTGATATCTTCAAATATCGAATCGTAGAAATAGTTCTCTTTTAAGAAAAAAAGTCAAATATCCATGTTTTTTAAGCGGGAAAGCGGCAACGATAAAGGATTACTGTCGATTGGCTATACTGCAGAAATGCCATTGTAAGATACTTCGCGGGTGTGATAAGAGATTATAGACGAGATTGTGAATAAAGGGTCGCGGGAACGATAGTACGAGGATCGGTGGCGGGTGCGGCGACGTATACAGACCACGATCGGGCCATCAAGAGAAGGCACTCGCGGGTATGGGGTAGAGAAGCGAGGCATTAGCGTACACTTCATACGCTATACCAGGCCAGAAAACCGCATCGGTATGGTATGCGTCCACTAATACAGGGTATATAGGAAGGGTGGACGGTGCTCGGACGTGTGGAGAGGTCGGGGGGGTCAGTCGTATTAATATCGCATATCGGACAGCCACGTACGACACAGAGGGCTATGGGTGGAGAGAGAGTTCTCTCCCGTTGGCGGGACAGAGCAGCCGGGCGACGGGCGAGAACCGCGTCGACGACCCGATATGAAACCATCCTTGCGAAAGGGAGTGCTCTGCAAATACTAGGGTATAATTGGAACCCATCTAACAAACACGCTATCCACACTCCAATCAATCTGTAGGATTATGTCGCCGCTCTTGCTTCGAGCCACTCATCTATCCACTATCCACTTTGTCTGTCGGCAGACTCGGGTTTATATACTTCTCGTCGTGTATTGCGTATACACTACGGAAATTGAAGATTCGAACCCGATACCCGCACTTATTTATTGATTGAACAAGAGATTTTCCTTTATGAATATGGGGATAATCAATTTAACCTTCGGAAAAAATTGATAGATACCCAAATACTCAGTCGCAAGCTATCTCTATCTTTTGAAACAATTGTATGAAACATTATTGAATTTAGATAGCATTTGCAGAGGGTTCAAGATTTTTTTATTTCCTTTTCTCACTCGTTTCGCTAGTTCGTATTTATGTCCGAATAGTATTTGAACTCGAGTGCGCGCATCGGTTGTATCTTAAGTTCAAACTGAAGTTTCGACAGCAAAATTCGTAGCTCGATTAACCTGGCCATTCATTTCGCACGTACATCTTTTTCGACTTGAACGTACATCGACCTTAGTTCGTACGAAGCCATTTCGCGCGAGGTGAACTCGCGAAGGGGCCGACGAGCAAGGGATGCGACAATTCACGCACTCAGCGCGATGCTGACCGAATGGGTAACCATTCTCTATACACGCGAAACTCCAACCCGAGAGACGCACCCTCTAATATCCTTCGCTTTCTCAGCAATTTCCGAAATTAATAGCTCGCTAAGTGGCGGTTAAATTATTGCCTCGTAAATATCACGGCGCCCTCGAGTCGACTCGGTCGCGATCCCGGTTTCCGTTTCTGTCTCGGCGTTTCGTCGAGGGGTGCGAGAATGTGCACTCCTCGCCGTTCGTTCTTTCTCGCGTCGTCAACGCTCAAATCGGCGGGCCAGCGGTCAGATATACACCTCGAAAAAGAAAAATCACAAAAACCCCGTCATTGTCCGACTGCCAGGCTCCGTTTTATGGGAAAAAAAATGCAAATATCAATTTTAATTTAAAAAATTCGTAAGTTTAAGGAAAACTAAAAAATTAGAACCTCGTCCTAGCCCTTTGAGTGCTCACAGACGAATCTATGTTTCCGTCATAGAAGCCGTACACGACAGAAGCCTTCGCATCGTCTTCTTCCAAGTCCCACGAATTCCGCTCGCCTCGCTTTTGTCGGCCATTTTCTTACTTCTCCACCGAGAACAATAATTTCAGCAATTAGATCGTGGCTATACGTTAACCCCTTTTTTTCTCCCTCCCTCGTTTCTTTTTCCCTTCCATCGCTAGTACCTTTTTTTTCATTTCTTCTTTCTTCAGGAGACGGCATTAGCAAGAGAGCTCGGTAGTGTCAGAGAAGGAGGCTATAGTCGGTTCTGTAGAATATAGTCTGAGTGAGAAAGGGGTTGGGCGGCGTTGGGGAGGAGGGTAGGGAAGTTTCGTAGCTGGTGCAGGACCGCAGGAGTCGCGACTCCGAGAGGGATGAGGTACATGGAGCGGCACGAGCATGGCGGCGTCTCCACCTTTTTATTGTGAGCGCCAGAGGCAGAAGGCAGGAGAGTATCGGGGAGTCAGAGAGTACAGGGAGAGATAGAGAGAAAGCGAGAGGAGGACGATGTGTACGTGCCGCGGGTTTCCTCCTGGTCCACGGACCCTTTGTACCCTGCCTATATACGTACTTCTCGCGCGTCGGAGAGGAGTCTGTGTCGGCTCTCACGTAGTCGTGGCCGCACACTTATTCGCTCTCTCAGAGGGAGAGAAGCGCGGGAGGTGGGGGTGGCGCGAGAACGCGAGAGAATGAGAGAGCCAAAGCCTCCAACGGGGTCCAACACTGCCAGTTGAGTTTATTTATCGGCGGTTCGCCGCGTTGAGTGGCGCTAGCTCGGCATTTTAATTGCGCTCTTATAGCACCAACAGGAGAGCCTACAGGAGGCAAACTCCGGGCTCCAGAAGCAGCAGCGCGAAAGAGAGAAAACTCGTACTCCCTCCCCATTATACCCTGGGCGAAAACGGTGCACCAACGGTGGTCGCACACCTCGCTCGTGTGTCCTCGTTCTCGACTATTCCGAGTGACCATCCTCACAACTTCTCTTCTCTCACAACCTTCCTTCGGCCCTTACCTTCCCTCTGCCCGGTGTACCATCATCCGAAAGTCACCCCAGTCGTTTCTCTTGTCGACGATATACCGCGCACGCGAGGACGCCCAAACGCACGGAGGCAATTCAGCCATTTACTTGCAGATTTTTTTTTCACCTCTCTTGGCGTAATCAAATAGAGTTTTTTTCCGGTTTAACGGACACAGAAAGCAATATTTGCAGTTCCATTGTGCAGAAGAGTTTTTCGTTTTTTCTGCAGAAATATGATAATTTAGAGGATTAAAAAAAAGTTAGTAATCAAGGCGTTGCGACTTTGGGTTATCGGAAAAAAATTGTTTTGCGTATTTCGCAATGTACTAGAACGGTCCGAACGATAAGGCTAGTCGTGCAATTTTTCAAATGTTTTTTTCATTGTACATAACACGTTTGGTGTATATTCGATACCCACACAAAAATGTCACGATTAATCCGGAAGGTCTTCATGTTCCGTAACGCTTATATTCGAGCGGTGCTCAAAACGCTGCTGCAAAGGACCAAGATTGCTTCTGCCGGGTGCGGCGGTGTCTCGACCTTTTGCTTACCGGCTGTACTGCGAGATCGTAGGCTACGGAGAATGGGAAAATTTACTAGTGCGGGTCGGTCGACTCGCGCACGCGGCTAGAAAGAGAACTCGAAACGAAGGGCTCCACGGCCGGTTGGATTCCCCGGCGTATTTTAGACGGTTATCATCGCCAGATCTACAGGGTCTACGCGAGAAATTATTTATTAGAACGGGACACCTCCTTCGTCACCCCTGCTGGACATCTTCTTCCAGCGGCTCCTGTCGTAAAAAAGATTAACGAGGGCCCCCGGTCATATATAGCTTTTCTCTAGCCTCTAACTCTCTGACCGCGGTCGCGCGCGGGGGCCGCAAGGGGTGCCGCAAACCGCTTGGCGTGCGCGCGCGGGGCGGCGACGGCACTCGCCAAATCACAGCCACACCACACTCTCGGCACTCGGACGGAAAATTGCAGGGGCCGGAAGTACGAGTTTTCCCCGCTCTCGTCTACGAAGGAAATACGAGGATTGATCGCGATGGGGCGGACACGCGGATTCTTCCGCAAAATCTATAGACACCGCCGATGCTCTTTTATACATCCCGAGAACGAAATAGATTACGGGGGTACACGAACTGATCCTATTAAACGAAGATGTACAAATTGCCAATTTATCAAAACGCTGTGCAAGGGAAAAGTAACAGATATTGTTATTGAGACCGAAAAAAAAGATTGTTTTGGCTCCAAATTATTCACAATGTCTCGCCGTTACTATTAATTTGATACCCGAAAAAATTAATATCTTCGTTATAAAAAAAATTATAGTCAAAACGGGTGAAAAACAAAAAACATCTTCATTTTTGTTCAAGAAATACGAGAAAATACGAAACTGATGATTCCGAGCGTCCTTAAACTCGTTCAATCTCCCAAGCGCGAGAATATCGAGTTCGAGGCGCATATAATCCTTGCGCTAGAATAATGTTTGCCGAGTTGTTTGCCATTCGTTTTCGTCGTTCACTTTGCCTTTTCACCGACTCCTTACCCCGTCCATGGACGTGTCTTTTTCGCACTTTCTTCTAATCCCTTCGTCCGGGAATTATCGGACCGGCAAACGTGCGGGCCGCATTCGCGCGCGCGCTTCTTGTGTTGGTTATACCAGATATAAGGAAAAATGCCTCGAAGGGGAATATGTATAGTCGGCAAGCTAAATATTTGTCGGGCGTGTCGGGCGTGGTGCATAAACAGATCCCTGCAGCCCTCGAGGCCTTCGCCGGTGTGTATCTCTTCGCTATTCTGCCGCGGTTCGACCGTGGACGGCTGCATCTTAGCCGCGAACCTGAAAACAACTTCGGTCTCACGCACAATTCTCAACAGTCTCGTCTCTCTCGGAACCGATGCGCTCTCGTCGTGCCCGCGGCGAAACTCCGAGAATTCGTCGCCGTTACGAGATATCTCTCGTCGGTGGTGTCTCGTCCGTGATGCGAATAGTTGCAATCAAGAAAGATGCCCTCCAATACATTTCGCCTTCTTCGTTTCGACGCGCCGCGTCTCCGTGAATTATTCATCTTGTGTCGCGTGCAACTTTTGCCGGATTTGTAACACCCCCGCGCACTCCGCGCTCTCGCGATCCGGCAGGATCACTCTCTCCGTCTCTCTCGCCTCGAATCCTTTCGCTCGAAAGATTCTCGAATCTTCTCTCTGGGTCCATAACTCGTTGCTCTAGGAATGCGTTAATGGCTCGGCGATCGCTTGCAATGTCGCTGACTCTCGTCGCGACGACGTCGAGAGAAAGAGAGCGCGATCGATTCACGGAGTCGCGCGGGCTGTTAGCCGCCGGTAGTGGTCTCGCGGCAACTTCCATGTCTTACGACTTCCCATTTACATTTTCAGCTACCGTTATTGCCCGTCGCGATCCAGCTTCCTCGAAATACAACACAAATGCAGAGGAGCTCACCGCTCGCGGACGCCGCATAATTCTCGACATTCAATGTGAAATTTTAGTGTATCCTTTTTCTTTAAACCCACATTTCATTTATCGTATCGACGACCCGCTAATGGAATGACTTTTATTAATTACTAGAGAGAGAAAAAGACAATGTTCAATTTCCTACGCCGTTTCCATTAAATTATTCGCATTCGAAAATTCAAGTTCGCGGATATACGGAGAAGTGCACCGAGGCGACGTGCAACCGACGACGGGCTCTCTTTGGCATTCCCGGCCCTCGTAACGGCGCATTGTTCCCTCGGAAAACAATTAGCGATAATAGCTGTAATAATAAAAGAGGCGTCACGGCCGGTGATGCGCCGTCGGCCGGTACAGTATATTCGTCCACGAGACGAGATCGCAAGGATCATCGTCATCCGTTACCGAGCCGACGATGAGATCTCCCGCCTCGTTTGCTTTGCCGCTCTCGTGTGAAACCGTCCGGAAAAATGATAAATTTTCTATCCGCGAGGAGCTCTTCGACCCGCTTGTCTAACAATTGCTCTACAAACAGCGCTTATCCTCAATCAGATCCGCTCATAATATGCATCGTTGCAGTACAAAGTACTATAAATTGAATAAGGAAAGAGAAAAAAAGTTAAGTGGTCAAAACAAATGCAACTTATTTACGTTTCAACACAATGTAAAAGTCGTTCTTTTCTTTCAAGAACGAGTAAGCCGCAAAGAAATAATTGTAAGGAAAATTGTATGCAAAATTCGACTAACGTATTTTTTTTGTCGCATCGACTGCAAATTTTATTTCATCTACACTATCAAAGATAGTGCGAAAACACCTTTGTCGAACAGAGCTGTTGAGTACTTCGGTACATTTTTGTCACACATTTCTATTTGGAAGGTGCATTTTTTTTCTTATTATTAGCGGGTTGAAGAGCCGGAATCATTTGGGCGAACAAAGTAACGAGAGATGTGTCGCGAAGTCGTCGAGGTGTGTTCATAAGTACAGGCAGCAGGTCCGAGATGTGTCTCGGTATGGCCGAAAGACGCAGCGGGAGTGAGAAAAGGAAAGGCGGTTCGCAGAGGACTCGGCCTGAGCGGGGAAGGGTGTAGCAGGTTTACACGACTGAACGTTCCGTGGTTCGTTTAGTTGGTTCGCGCGAACGAGGGCTGATGTCACCGTTGCTGTTCGATCGGCTATCGCGAATTTTAATGATGGTGCAAATGTCCGAGGACTAACGCGCGCGACGGTGGCGGCAGCGGCCCAGCGCGCGTTATATTATCTCGGTTTAGGCAGGATGCTGCGCGGGGGCCGCCCACGCCTTCGACTTCGCTCTCCGCAACTCTTTCACGAGAGCCATTCAGCAACCAGCGACGAGAACACTTTCACAGCTTCGAGCTTATACCGTCGCGCGAAGCGCTGACCACACTACCACGCATTCCGCGAACATTTGCGAAATATTTCGTCGTTCGATCATTCACGAAACTCGAACCGAGAGTTTCTTTGTTTCGCAGAAACCGCTTGGGAATCAATCAAGGAAACATGAGCAACATTCTTTCGGTGAGAAAAAAAATGCACGTTCTTTTTGGCCAACATTTTTCTTCTTTCATTTCTTTCATTGAAGCGATTGTGCGAATCACACATGCTGCTATAATTGCAGATCTGGCATTATTCTGCAATGAAAGAAATCGTTTTTCAATGCTATTATAGTACAAGTGTCTAGAAACATGAATATGCAACGTGAAAAAAAAAATACCCCTATCAGTCACAGCTATTATATAAGTACAACGGCTCGTGGAACAAAAAAATCTCCGCTAAGGACATTGTCTTTGATATGCACAAGATTGTCGAGGCACTCGGCGATTCGTCTTTCTCACGCGTACGCGTATGTCGCGTGATCGCGTGGATGTGATTCGTCGTGATAAACGAGGCAAAGTAGTCGACGATTCCCGCCTTACACTTAATCAACTCAAGCCGAACGTTTTCTTCCCTTTCCTCCTTTTTTTCTTTTCCTTCTTTTTCCTCTCTGGCCTCCTCTTTCATCTTCTTCTTCTTTCATCCTCACCTCGAGGTCTTTGAAGTGAATAATAATTTATACGCGTACGAAGTGTTACAGGCAGGTGTCTATTAGTTTATGCATCTATGCACCTTTGTAGTTTATACGATAGCGTCGATAGCTCGAAGGGAAAACGAAAGGCTCGCTCGCACAGCAGCCTCGGATGTTGCCGCTGCTGCTGTCTCGTTTAATCAAGACCGAATGTTTTACGTCCGATCATTAAAGCGCGAAATGGCTCGTGTTATACTTGAATGCATAAACTCGAACGGTAATATCGAGGTTTACGTCGCGTTTTATTTAAATAAAGTTTACCGCGGGGCCTTCGCGACACTTCGTCGTCGTCGTCTCTCCTCTGCAATGATACTGCTCGGGCTCTTTCCGTCGTACGCGAAGGATATCCTCGACAGCGCGTTTTACCTCCGTAGAACGCCCACGCGCCATCCGAACTCGCTTCTTGTTCCTCTTTTCCTCCTGCGGACTATCTGAAGATCTACGGTGAAACTGAACGTTCTCTCGACTTTGTATGCATCACCTGCAGTCTCGCCAATAATTGAGGGACTTATCACATATCTGTGGAAGAGCCACGGATGTTTCTTTCTCGCGAGTTTCATCCCAACCTCCCAATCATAGTATAAAATACTTGTAGGGTAGAAATCAAAGTGTTGCAATCAAATAGGTAGCCGAATTAACACTTATACATTTCAGATTTGATCCTTTTTATCTTAATTGGGACAGTAGTTAACGACGTTTCATTGATTTCGAGCTTTTGGAACTCAGTTCTATCATCGAAGTCGTTATAAGATAAAACTCGGATTCGTATTCTACGTAAGAAAATACTTGAGGACGTCTGGAAAAGTTACAGATGAGTATTGAACAACTAAAAAAAAGTGTAGACTTTTTTAAATTTCTTTGAGGGACTCGTTCAGAACTATTTTGTCTCGTTACCAGAGCAGAATATTTTTCGCATGAATAACTTCCAGCTACGGCCTTGTGTATGAATGGCTCGCCTTGATTGGCACACATAAGTGGGAATTAATTTGAATAATTTTTTTTTATCGTATCGGTCAGCAATTGACGAACGGAGATCCGAGGTAATGGAGTGACGAAGGGAAGAAAAGACGCAGGGTGTAAAAGATGGAGAATAAGAATGGAGAGGATGGGGGGGGGGGGAGGAAGAACGACGTGAGGCTCGCGTGAACGGCATGAACGGCCGCGTAGGCTGGCTAACGAGCTCCGTCCTCGCCGAGAGACGTGTAAGACGCTCTTGCCATGCTCTCGTTATCCGGCAGCAGCAACATCACCAGCAGCCACGAAGAGGCAACTTCGCGAAGCCGTCTCCTCTCTGTCGCTCTCCCGTGGACCGCGCGCACACGCGCTCCACGAAGACCCCCTTAGGATTCCCTCGACTTAATCACCCTGTCGCATCTACGCGATCACGCAAAAATCTTCGACTAATAAAATGTGCCCCGGAGGGAAAAGGCTCTTCATTGTCCGTAAATCCATCAGAGAACCGGGGGGATTGTACACGTTAGTCTCGTGCTTCTTCCGAGTTGCTGCGTTCCACCTTCGATAAATCGATCTGTATCTGTAACAACCTTTGGGAAATTGAAAAAAAAACTAAGTTTTTGCAACGCTTTGATGCTGTTTTTTTTATAACGAAAGTTTGCAAGAGGAATTTTTTTCAAGCTTTCGTTAGATAGCAGGAAGAAACTAACAAGTTCTAAGATTGTAAATCAAACTCTTCTGAAATAACTTAAGAAAACCTTACAAAAGTGCGTCCCTTATATTAACAGTTTTTTTGTCATTTTTTTTTCTAAAGCAAAACCGCGAAGTTTGCTTTCGTAAGGTTTTTGCCGCACGGCGCACTTCAAAGGGTTGAGACTTCCCACCGCGGTACACATCACCGCTGCCTCATTAAAGTTCTGTAACCATTAAACGATTCGAAAAACTCTTGCGAAATTTGTACATCTTCAGTAGGTTCGTTTATCTTCGTCGCAGTTTTTTCGATGTTTGTTTTACGTTTTTTGTCCAAGCTCATGTTTCATTGTTTCGCCTCAAAGAAATCCACGCCGTTTCGATTTCAACCTTCGTGAAACAAAGTATAAATCTTCGTGATTTTTATTACTGTAATTTATGCGAGAAAAAAATTGTCGACAAAGTTCTCTTTCTATTTGGACGAAAATAAAAACGGTGGATGACCGGTTCACCTTCTGCAGGATTGCTTGGACTTCTTCATAAAAGATCCTAGTATTCTCAACCCTCTTTCGATTTTTCCAAAATTTTCACGAAATTTTTATCATTTGAAATTTGTCCAACTGAACGTGAAGGATATTTTTTCACCACGCACAATCTTTCTTCGATTGCCCAAACGCGTGTGAATTTCAGTCGAGCCCGATTTTTTTTTCGATCGATCGATTCGTACAAACCGTACACGGTTATCGCGACTCGAACGTTTACCTCGGTATGTTCGTTGTACGCTTTCATCGTGCTTTTTTTGCGTTCGTCGTACCCCGTGCGCGTCGTTTGCGAAACGCCCGAAGTTTTTCCACCGTTCTCGCGAAGTTACGAGTAACGATGGCGCTCGGTCATTGTCTCTCTCAACGGTGTGTATTATCGAGTCGGGCATCTCGACCGACGCCTCTTCGAATGCGGGGGCGAACGAGCTTCGCTCCTTTATTTTTCTTTTATCCGCTCGCGCAAAATACGCACAAACAGCGAATACCGTCGCGTCTTATACAACACACCAGAAACCTCGCGTGTACGTACTGGCTATATTCCCGGCACACGGCAGGTTTCTCAGGGTTTTCACGTTTCAAAACCTTCGCTTCTCGATACGTACGAAACGAAGGAGAGAAAAATAAAAAAATTCTCCCGCAACGAAGAAAAGATTCGTCGACGACCATTCTCTTAAGTAAGAAGAAAAAAAAAAGGGGACAAGGTATACAAGGGGGCACTGTGCCATCCGTAGACGAAGCGGAAAATTATAAATAATGACGAGAGTCTTTAAAAATTCCCGTTCGAGAATCCAACCCCCTCGGTCCTTCTTCGCTCGTACATCGCACCTTATATACCGCGATGCCTCAAGGGGATGAACGAGGAAGCTACGCGGATAAGGACCGCGCAGCGAAATAAAAATAAACGAGCGTTCGTCATCGATCTTGGTTTCTCTCCTTGCCGAAAGATAGTGCTTATCTTTTTCGTTAGAATCCTTGCCTCCGCCGTGCTCCCCCCCCGCGCCGCTCTGCGATAATATAAACCAAGTGCGATGGGCCACACAGTGGACACAGTGGTACAATGTCGAGTCAGCATGTAAGAGCGGATTAAGATGAAACTCGTGGTGGGAGGGATAAGGCAATCGATTTAAAAGAATAACCGTAGGATGAGTATCGTTTTACCGGTCATCCGCGACTTCCCCTCTCCTTCTCTCTTCGTGCGACGCAGCGTTAGATGATAAAAGAAGAAAGAGGCAAAAAAAATGAAGGTAAAAAAGAAAAGAGTCATGAGTATTACAAGCTAGCTCGCGACTACCGTCGTCGTTCGTTTCTTCCACGAACTCGCAGTCACGCTCGGACATCTCCCTAACGATCGGCCCGGTGTATCGCTCGAGGATAATCGTGTCACATCCGGTGCGATGGACGTATACAGGAGCGGTGTGTACCGGCGGGCTCGTTATCGCCTCGGCGGTAGCGCGAGCCTCAACGTTGTAAAGTATAGGGAGAGAGAGAGAGAGAGAGAGAAAGAGGTAGACGAGAGGGCTCAAAGAGACCATGAGGAACTCGTCGGAATTACATTCAACCTATACGAGGAGAGACCGTCGTAGACGTCGATGCCAATGCATCAACTTTTAATCGTTGCCGCGGCCCCGGACGAGACGAGAGAAACAACGAACGAGCTGACCTTACGCGTATCGACAGCGTTTCGCTCAGTCTCACCGTTTTACGAGAAAATTCATGAGGGGTAATACGAATCGGCTCTATCATCTGACGAATCTTTTCGTTACAAAAAAAATCTAATTTTAATCCAGCCAACCGCGATCGAAGATAATTTGGTAGTTCATAATTAGCTTTGAGCGTTAACGATCGACTAAAAAATGTTACTTATTCGAAGGTAGAATAATTATTCTAGGAAACGCGATGAAAAATTCAAATTACAAATTTCAAAGGAGTCCCGAAAAATGTTATCGTTTTATAATCTTTTTTTTTTCATTAATAATTTATTTTTAATGACACCATTATTCATGGTCAAGATTTGGAATTCTTTGATAAGTGTTACATATTTCATTGAAACTTTAAGCTTTTGGAGTTTTCGCTATGACCCTTATTGCCTCGAGTTTCTCCGCTGAGTAGAGATATATTGGTACAGAATACGGCGACGACAGGCAGTGGCGGCAGTGTAGTATTACCTACACGTATATAGTAGTGTGTATGGTATGGGATGCGACAAAGGAGAAGAACCGTATAGAAGCGCTACTCGGGAAAGATCTCGTAGAGGAGCTATCAGCCTCGGGGCGAGTATACCCGAGGTATTCGAGATACTTGTAGCTGTCCCACGTGGATGGACCACGGGCCACTTGGTCGTCGTGGCCGTCGTGGCTCACCGGTCCTTCAAAGGATACCGCTCGCTCGATCGCACCACTCCTTCTGGAACTTGCGGCACTATAGGGTTACACTGACATAAGCGAAGGAGCAACACACCAACAGCGTTTGTAGCCCATCTCTCTGTACGAGGGTTCATTCGAGACCTCCGCATGCATGGAAAACTTCGACTTTGCTTTCGTCGAGCTTTACGTGTCTCGAGCGGCATACCTGACCGATTCAACTAACAGGGGGGTCGGCCGATATCGCATGGGAGACAAATAGCTTGCGCCTTCATTTAACTCGAGTATATTCTCCTATCCGTAAAAAGAACACACATTTTTTTGCACACCTCCCACATGGAAACACCATCGGTCCAAAATATTTATCATGAAAAATGGTATTTTAGGAAAATTTTTTCAATCATATGAATTTGTTGATAATCAAACAAATGATTTATTATTATATTATTGACGAATCCATTTTCGAAAAACGTCGAATTTCATATATATCTAATGTATTTTTGCCCGTATTTTCTTTCCGTGTGCCCTGTCTTCCGCGAGGTATTAACGTTCGGCCGGATATCGGTATTTTTTCACTTGTTTGTCCCGAAATCTAAGCGTCGTGTTGCAAATCACGACTTCTCTCAAAATCGATGAGTATAAATAAAGTATTGTCACTCGTCGTTAAAAAAAGCTTCGAGCGCAGTTGGTGAATTGGCCATTTGTTTTATATATTTATATCTAGTTACCACCTTGAATATTCGGTACGTTTTATCATGAGTCGAATCTTTCCTGCATCTACTGCTTTCTGGAAAACTTCTTGTTGGATTGTCTACTGGTTCGAAAAAGGAGGCTATTATATTTATTGTCTATAGAAGAGTGCTATGTTGCTCGTTGTCTATCACATGCACGCGCGAGTGCACGGGACAGGGCTCTCGTCTTCGCCAGCCGTCCCAACGCTCGCTGGACGTCCTTCCTTCGATCATTCATCATCCCGCGCAGCTCGTGCGTCGTAAGCTTCGTGTATGTCGTCGCCCCCACCTATCCGTTCCATACACCAAAGCTTGCGCGCACTATCGTCACATACTAATACCCCGAGCCGAATGCAACACACTGTGTACTATTTATAACCGCGTTGTAACCTCCCTTCGTTCATCTCTTTGCCTCTCGTATTTGTAGTATGATGTTTCATCTCGCGTAAGAGAGACGAGTGTGCGGCGCGCACATACGAGCGCGAAGTGTTGCCTGCCTATCTCTTAACCTACCGTATAGTGGACGCGAACAAGATGCGAGACGATGATGCGAGAGAGGCACTATAATCCAAAGCTATTCGTCGACTTAAACCGAGTTTTACGAACGGCTTTAGGTAAGACAATGGGCTTGGTTACCCACGATGGTTTACGTTATTTAATGCCTCGTGGCAAACGCCCCGGTGTGCCCGCACTACCGGCGTTAATTAGGCGACGCTCATATGCTAATACGCGGGACTAAGCTCCGCTTATTCGCATAGTGGTTGCTATGAACCGACGCCCCCGCGTACAAGTGTATACCCACTTGCTATCTGTATTATACGTAAAACCCTTTAGAGATTCGTGTACAATGTGGAGTGCGTACACAGCGTGATACATTGACATCGCACATGCCTTTGAAGCACTATACTGAGATACTACAAGTTTATTGAAAAAGGATGCATTTTTTGAATTCATTTTAATAATATTGAATAATAAAGGGCTGACGAGACTTAAAAAAAATGATTATAGTATTTTTACCGTCATGAAATTATTTCATATTATTCTTTAACAATAAAATCTATCCGAACCAGATCAGCAATGTTATAAAAACACAAATTTATGATGAATTTACGAACGAAAAGTTGGAGAAATTTAAGAGGAAGAGGGATGTTCTATATACGTATAGATGCTCGATAAAGGGCGGCTCGGTGAAGCTAGTCGATGAATGAGCGCGGGAATGTGGAATGGTTTTCACGATCCCCGGGCGATAACGATCGTTACTTTCCGGGGAGGGTTGAGAAATTCCACTAGTGGAAAATGCACCTTGGATAGTCGAATTTAAGGCTTTCGTTAGTTAGAACGGTGAATATATATAACGCTGTCTCTCGCCCTCTCGGGCACTTCTCGGCATCCAAGTGAGCCCGGAGGGTTTTTTTTTTCTCGTGCCGCTGATGCCGCCGCCACGACGACTTCCGGCGCTGGGCGAAAGACTCGGTTCGGCTTCGGATCCGTCATCATAACGATCTTGCTGACGCGTCGCTTCCTCCTTCGCGCCTTTTCTTTCGTGCGCCACGAGCCCCTCTCGTCGTCTTCGAACCGACTCACTTTCCATACCTCTCTATATCTATCTCACCGACTTTGTCCTTAACGACCCTACCGACTCTACCTATACCACTTACGATTTAACGAATCGCCGCTAATTATTTATAATTAATTGCCGTGCAATCCATAGTACTTCGTGTCGCATCAAATATGACATCTGCACGGTCTACGATGAAAGTCAATTTTTCATTCTTATTCGTCACAACTACGCGTCTAATCTACAGTTTCATGACTAGAGTTTTTCCGTCGAAACTTGTAGATTTTACACAAAGTGTCGTATTGAACATTTTTATGTCGACAAACAATTTTTATTCTCTGTGAACGAAATGAAATGCAAGGTCGAAAAAAGTCTCCTGGACGTGAGGGACACACTTTTTTTGCCCAAAAATGGAAACTATAGAAATTGCGCCGAAACCACGAACTTCTAGCCTGAATTCAATTGAGATTAAAGCAAACGGTAAAAAAACTTTTTCTTATCGTTTCCGGCGCAACCGGAAGAACGGTATATCCTTCCAAAAAAAGTTAGTCAATTGCGTCCCGCCAAAGCAACAATTTTCTCGGTAAACAGTACAATAACATAATGGCGTAATATCATAAAAGTATTTGATGCGTTCAAAAGAAGGTGACGATTTGTTTAAAGGTCTCGGCCGGGTCCGTCGCGGTAAAGAGAAAATATGCCTACTGGAGACATCAAAGGAAGACACACTAAGCCACGCGCGTTCGCTCTCGAGCGTAGTTAACTCAACGCCGTTGTAGAAATATCATAAATCCACCGCGGGCGCTCGTGAGACACTCTCATCTCTCTCCGCTGTTGTGACTTTCGGACGCGCGCGGGCACGAGCGGGGAGGGTCTCCTCGATCTTCTCTCATAATAAAGCTCATTTATTTATGGTATATGGTACGTGTACTCCGGTTCCGTAGCATCGGGGCGCAGAGGGAAAGGGGGTTGGGCAATTTGGTTAAAAGATTTAAAGGAGCACCGGCACCGGTTCTCCGGAGAGACGAATGACGAGACGGATGAGGGTCCCGAGGCTTGTTGTCCGAGAGTTCCGCGATGATGTGCGAGATGCTCGAAACAGCGACATAAGCAAACGGAGACTTTTGCATCTTTCGGCTCTTGAATCATCGAGTTCGATACTAATTTAGATCTGTCTTCGAGGATTTTTCACTTTGTTGAATACACAAGCAAACAAACTTATCGAGCTCGGGCGCCGAGTTCTCGATGTGTGCTTTGGCTTCTTCGAGAGCAAGAGAGGAAGAGAGAGACGCACCTCGTTGATTGAGTCGTCATGGGTCTCCCCCTCCCACCCCTTTCACCCCGATGGAGAGGATGCGGTACGAACGGACGCGCGCGTCTCTTCTCCACACGGAGTAAGCCACGGAGGTCGGGAACTCGTCCGCTGGACCACGGGAGTTAACAAAGATGAGACAAGGGACCTCGGGAAGTTTTTGTTCGGAATCCGAAGACTAGTCGAGAGAGAGAGAGAGAAAGAGAGACTGAGTCAAAGATAAAGATACTTTTATTCCATCGAAACAACCGATGGGTTTTCGTCTCCTCCTTGGGAATCAACGACCATCACTGCCAAACCCACCCTCCCGGGGGACTCATCGAGTCGTTGCAACATTTAATTAAATACATCGTTTTTTTTTTTTCTCTCGACAACCGAATCGAGAGCGAAGTCCCCGAAAACACTCGGCGAGTTTGGTGATCCCGTGGCTTTCGCGGAGTTGATTCTCGGAGTCGCTAATAAATCAAAAGGCATTTCGAGGCGAGAAGCAGAGAGGCACAAGTGGCGTATACCGGATCTCGCTCGGGTCGCACGTATTTGCGAGTTGTCGAAGCACGAGAACGGACGTAGCGCGGCGAGCGCAGCTTCCTGGAAGGCAAACATACGCGCCGCGCAAACGGATACTGATGTATAATTAGTTCATCGACGGCATACACACCCCGTTCGCCACGACAGTTGTGTGTATGTCGACCGATCGGTAGTTCGGCTGAAATTCGATTCTGCGATTGTTTTTTTCAGAAAATCAATTTTAATCTTCGACGAGAATGATCGAAAAAAAAATCGATGCGAATGTCTCGGCGGCTAATCGAATTCGATCGTGGAATATGAATACTTTTCCACGATGAAAACGCATAGGTCTTTTTTTCTGCAATCTGCAATCTTAAGGAATTCCGTCCAAAGAATTTTAAAGATACCAGGGGCAAACTTTGCGTTGAGTTCGGTATCACTTTGGTCAAACGTCGAAAAGTTTTTTTGAGCGTTTGCAGTTTGATTGAACACGCAGAAAAACAGTGACTTTGATTATAATTCCCTGATTTTATTTATGTGGGATTTCTCGTTCGGGAGCCGAAAGGGCTCCAAACGGTTGTACGAATACTTATCCCGTATACCCGAGTGCTTATATTTATTAATAAACACGGCGTTGTATAGCATGCGAAACCGGTGTCGGTATATAGCTTGGTAAGGATTGGCAGCGTCGTTGAAGATGCACACGCGCCCGGGCGAGGAGTTCGGCGGTGAGTGCGGTGGTTGCGGGTGGTGCTGGTATGTAGCCAGCAGACACGGTTAGCTGTTATAGCGTGCTAGGCTGTTAGCTCGCTCGTCCTCTTTCTCTTTCGCTCGCCTTTCTCTCGCTCTTTTCGGTTAACTTCCTTTTTCTCGTGTCGTCGAGTAGTAGTGACTGGCTGGGCTACGTGTAGCGGGTGCGCGTGCGTGCTTTGACAGACGCGCCTGGCGTGAAAACGCTCGCCAATTAACCCCCGGTGAATTATGCACCGGCTCTTTCCCACTAATTTAGTAGGTGACTTATGTCGTACTTGCCAACCGACAAGCCGAGAGGCTTGCCCAACGAATTTGTGCACTCTCGCGCGGGCGCGCGCGCGCGGTCTCTTTCTCGCGAGGGTATGCGCACGTACACGCATACATAAGAAAACACGCTCACTCACCACTTTCAGCTTCTTCGGTATAATTCAGCCTAGTCTTGCGTCGTCACCGCGACACCGAAGGCCGAACGGATATCCGGCAGCGCAACGAGACCGCGGCCAATCTCTTTGATGTCTTTGAGGATTCCCCTTTGCCACACGGCATCTCTCCGCGTGCCGAATGAAATATCGGCAACGCGAATATTCGCGCGCTACCCCGTTGCACGTCTCGCTCGATTTACTCTATAGTGGCCAAGCTGCGCTTGTACCAACGACACGGTAAAGGGAACATACTGCAACGATTGTGAGCGTTTATTATTCAGTATGCGATCTTGATTATTAATCATTTGATCGGACTTCTATTTATTCTCATTGGGACTTGAAAAGCAACGATTCTAGAGCGCGAAGGTTTTTTGTCGCGTGCATAGACATATCGATGTGAAAAATAATTTATATTGAGTTTTCGAAAAAATTTAAGTTACTTTAATTAATTGAATCTAACGTTATTACGAATCGTCTAAGTGCGACGAATTTCGTTATAATTAAATGGGCTGTCTTATACCATTAATTCTCCGTCGCCACTCTCGACAATTGGAAGGCACAATGGAAGCTGAATTTATACCAAATTTCCACATGTTTCAATTTTTACTCTTAAATATTTTGAATATTTCATCAATTATGGAAACCGTAAAAAGTATCCCAGATAAAGGAAAAATTGAAGGCACAGAATGATTTGGAAACCCGTTGAGGAAAGATTAATTTAATACATTTTTGGATTCGTAGACTTTTTTCAACCCGAGCTATAATGCACTCGTTTCTCCCCTACGATTGTAATTTACTTTAATCCCACTGCTGACTAATTAAACAGGACTATATCAATACGATTACGGCAGCCGCCGGGTTTTTGGCTATATTGAGAGTCGATAGTGGACATCATATTTGAAGTAATCGAAGAAAATTTAATCGAATAAAGAAGAACATATTTCGTAGATCACTAAATTTGTAAGAGTTATTAGCAAAAAATGCAACATGCGGTTATGAAAAGAAATCGATTAAAGAAATTTAATCACAAAAATAGTAATAAAAAAGAAAGCTCGAAAATTGAGTGAGTCATAAATATTGATTTTTTTTGTCTTCGCAAAGAAGACTTTAGGTAATTTATGTATTCGTAAAAGGTCGTTTCTTTTTGCGATTAATCTTTAATAATTCAATAATACGATAATTTTTGCTTCGAAGATCGTAGAGCAATGGGTACATAACGCGTGTGGTCTGTGGCGTGGTGGTGAGTGTCACTCGCATTATGTCTCGCTCTTTCTCTCGCCGTTTCTCTTTCGCCGGCCGAAGACCGAGACAATCTATCACTTAGCCGTACAAAGAAAGTTTGACGCAACGTCAAAAAGCGGGCTCGTTAATTTTTCATACGGTAACTCTCGTCCTGTGAAACTCGTCGTCGTCGTCGTCGTCGTCGTCACGTCGCCAACAACTAACGCGTTACAACGGCCGCACGGGGTAACGCTCATTATTCAACGCTTTCACGCGAACGAAACCCACAGGCTTTTTGATTGTGTGAGCGAAGACTGTTCCGTCGTGTGTTTCGTCGCCTCCGATTCACACGTACGAACCAATCGCGCACTCGTGACCTTTGTCTGCGCGCCGTTCTCGCTGTACAAAAAGCTTCTGAATAATTATTTCTTTTTTCCATTAAAAAACAACCCGCAACATTTTTTTTACCAAAAATATAGTATCGCGTCGTAGATACTTTGATTATGGAGAAAATTTGACTAAATAATGGAGGAAAGCTTCGCAATGATTATTTTTTTATAATCAAAAGGGCAGGATTTTTTTTTATATCAATAAGATAATATTAAGTCGCAGATATGCTGATTATACAGCAAATTTAACGAGCCACCAGAAGCAGAAAAAAGAAGATTTCACGCCTTCCTCTTTTTACGACTTTTCTCGGAAGATAATTCACCGCGCGGTTGCGGATCACTCGTTGATAAGTAATGTAGTATAAATCACGAGAGGAAATGGAATGGCAATAATGAATGATTTTACGAGGCGGAGCGATCGGCGAGGGGGGCACGGAAAAGCTCCGACGAGAGTTGGTACTTTGCGTTCGCGTTGCCGATCCTCACGACCGCGGCGCGCGCGCGTCCGATACCTCAACCGGGCTGCTATATAATGCCCATCGTAAGTCTAAACGAACAAACAAAGACGCGGGACATTAAAATTGAATTAGCTTTTGCGTCTATCCCGCGGATAAGAGCTTTCCTTGGTCGAGCTAGGGCGTTAATTAGAGGCTCCGGTGGCGTTAAAATTCTCTCGGTTGCTGACGAAGCTGACGAGAGGCCTTCCAAAGTTATGCCTCCGAAAGTATCGGGGCGGAAACCTAGAACCGTTTCACTCTCGTCGCTGCTATACGCGTCTCTCTCTCTCGTATATTTAGTATTTACGATAGAAAACTTTCCTCTAAGCCTTCCCGGTGTTTCAACTTTATTTCGCGGCGCCAAAGTATGATTTTACGATCCTTGAACTGAATATTACTTGGGAATACGCCGTTAAATAAACGGCCTTCTCTCGTAAAGCAACTTCTCGCGTAGGTTGATTTTATATCTATATAGAATTGTTATGCACCGTATAAGTCGATGAGACTCAATGAAGGATGATTGCGACTCTGATCAACTTTTTTTGAATTCTCTTAATACGTTTTCAAAGTTTGAGCTCTTTTATTTATCATTGGCTTCTTACAATTTTTTTCTGACCTCATCATTGTATAATTATAAGTTTCTTTTTTTCATTGAGCCTCTCGTCGCGTTTCTTCTCAACTTCATTTATTATGTTTGCCGAAGTTTGAGCACCAGCCGGTCGGTCGTTGCGTCTGGCGATATTTCTTTTTTCTGACCTCGTTATTACGTTTCTCAAGTTCGGGCTCCATCAGGTTTTCGTCCTCGGTCCCGCTTCGTCGACGTATACAACACGCTGTAAAGTTTGATCTACTCCCGAGGCAGCGGCAGCGGTAATCGGGGTGGGGAAAACGAGCATAGGACATCGGGGACCGCTCGGACGCATAATTCTCAGGATCCGGCTTTTGCTTTGAAGGTTTATGCCGATTCAGGAGTAGCTTGATTCATGAAGACGGAAAGGACCTCCTTGGGATAGCGGCTACTCGGTGCTCCCAAGGCCGCGGCGGGTGGTCCAACGGCTTGATTTCTTGTTTCCACTCGTGCAGCGAGCGAGCGAGCGAACGTTAAGCGCTCGCGCGCGGGTTATTTTCTACGCTGTAGAGCGAAACCCCCGCGCTCCGCGAGGAGAGTGTGTATCCTCTCTCGCGGTCCCCGGGACGCAACGGAGATGCAACGATATCGGTGAATAAAGAGATGACAGAGGTAAAGCGGGAGGGGAGAGGGATTGAGAGAAACCGTTTCGATGCATTGGTATTGGGGGTATAGTGTATATATATATATATATACGCTCGAACGGACGGGCCCTCGATTGTCGATTTAAATGTTTACTAATAACCAGGCTTGTCCAGCAACCACCCAGAAGTCGCTCGCTTTGCATTTTTATAAGTACACATCCGCCGCACAGAGGGAGAACGAGGAGAATACTCTCTCTCCGCCGTTCTCCCTCGGTCATTCCGAGAACGTTTCATATTCATCTGAGCATATCTCCGGATCCTCTTTCCGACTCTCGTAGGAAATTCCACAGACGCGAGACTTATTATTTCGACAAGTTTGGAGAAACTCATTTTTCTATCGAAAATTATTGAAATTGAAAGAATATTAAGCAATTAAGAGTCAATTGATTTATAAGCGAAAAATATGTATTATCAATCATTCTGGAATACCAAAGTACGGAATAAAAACAATACTTTTGATACAATTTAAAACTGATCGTAGATTGTTGACTTGCTTGAAAAAAATGAGCTCCACGATTTTTCATTCATCCGTTGCCGCTCGCGAAGCTCCTGTTACCGGGTCAATGAACAGGGATAAGGATAAAAGTAATGATAATATGAAGGAATTCAAAACAATCGCATAGTATCTTTTCATAATGTTTTGTTTATTGCGAAAGGACGCGCAGGCTTCACCTGTTGCCCACAGTTATATACCAATGTGGTATTTCCTCGCGGGTCTCACGCCTGACGTACCGAAATTTGGATACGAATGACTAAGAGGTGATGGGCGTTTCGTTCGCGATCCGACAAGTGTCCGCATTGATCAGTGATATGTAGACATTGCGTCGAGCGCCGAAATTCGCTCTGACGAAATGAATTAAAAAAAAAAGTAATTTATCAATTTGTTTCTCGTCAAAGAAAACCCGTCGATTTTTAGGAATTCGTGATTTTTTCTCGGGTTTTTCCTGCAAAAATGCACCAATTGCCACACGTACGAACTCGATCGAAAAACGACTCGTCGGAGGAAAACGTAAAACGATCCACACCTCTACCGATCCAACTCTACCCCGTCCAAGTAATCGATAGTACGTTAAACATTCCAATAACAATAATAATCGTTAATAATAATTAATAATAATTAATGGTCGGTCACAGTGTGTGTATTTGTTTTATTCTTTTTTTCTTGTTTCGCACGGTTCTTTGTATTTCTGTTTCTTTTTTTTCTTTCTTCTTTTCGTCGTCGTTGTCATCGCGGTATAGTAATACAATAATCATCACCGTCTTTCATGATTAGCACGAATTATAATTTCAGGTGTATAATAATGATGTACCTACTCTACATACAATACATACACGGGAGCGGGGGGAGGGGGGAGGTCGGGTACGGGCTTCGACTACTATTTACAAACGCATAAATAATATATCAATAATAATAATATAATAATCATAATAATAAACGCTATCTGTATAATATCGTTGTGAGTATACGTGCAATATATACACAGTATAGTTATATCGCATTACATGTATATTCTTTACTATACAAACGCATATATGTACACGTACATCACGTATCAGGGTCTTTCACAAATTTTTATTTTTCAATTTTTCATGTAAAACGCCGAAAGTGCCAAAAATTTATCGAGACAACCCTCAAACTTTGGTTTGCAGAGGTCGCAAATTGTTTCTCTTTTTTTCTATGACGTATTTTCTAGCTCAAAATATGTTTTTTTTTTTTCGTAAATGTCAATAGCGGAGAAAAAGGAATTTTTTATCCTTTTAAAAATCCGTAAAGCAATCTTTCGATAATTTGTGGAAAAATTTGTGAAACACTCCTGTACATACATAGGTATCACCTATATTCGTTTATCGACGCGCGAAATCGTTCAATGTTCCTTCTTTTATGGACTAATGTCGCGATATCTGTGCTACAGATGTTTCATTACTCTTTTTCATTTGCGGGCGAATCGATTAGAGATAGATGACGCGGGAATTTGGGAATGGGGAAAAAAGTGTTGCCAGACCGTGCCGCGAAAGAGGTAGAGGCGAGATAAAGTCACGACGAGATGATGAGGGTTAAATTCGCGGTTTGGATTTCGACGTGGGACATCGGGACACAAAGGATATCCGGGATATCGGGGAACGCGACGCTCGAACTGTACACTAATTACAAGATTTGTAAAGTCTGTTATTGTCAGCTTCCGAGGGGCCTCTCCGTTTTTATCATCGGTGAAAAAAAGAATAGAAGGAAAGGAAAGAAAAAATTGAACATAAACGAGAAAGACTTCGATGGAGAGGTCCACCCCGAAATATATCCACGTTGGGCCAGGCGGTTTTACAATCTAGGCGGTATCATTTATCACGTTGGTAATCACACACGTCCCGGAGATTTGAGCTCCGACGGTGGATGATTGTTTGCTGGATGCGGCGATTGTTCGGATCCTCCCGACGATGCGGTCGACGACGACGACGGTGATACACCCGAGGATACGGCGGTTAGGAGAACTCCGGAACCCGGTGTGCCGGAACTAGCGCCGTTGCCGCTCGAACTGCCGTTTATCGCGAAGGCTTTGCCAGCGGCGATCGACGACGAGGACGACGAAGACGACGAGGATGCGGCCGCTGCAGCGGCGGCGGCGACGGCCGCCGCCGCGACCGACGTCGCTACCGTCGATGACGAAAGTATGCCGGTACCGCCGCCACTCGAGGGCGCAATAACGCCGCCCAATCCGCCGAGTGTTCTGGAGTACGTTTCCAACAGGGACATATCGGCGCCGGCGCCGAGATGCGAGGCTCCGTAAAAATTACGATAAAAATCCGGATGCGGCCGCACGAATTGCGTGCCGGAGTGCATAGCCGGGTGCAACGGATGATGGGGCGGTAATCTGCTCGCCAATGGACTAACGATCTTCCCACCGCCACCGCCGCCGTTACCGTTTCCGCCGTTATTTCCGTATACCGACGACAAACCGCCGAGCGCGACGTTCGTACTGTGCTGCTCGCCGTCCTTGCTCGCCATGTCGGCGAGCGACCAGATTCGCGGTTTCGTCGGTGGTCCGGTGTTGCCCGTCGAGGACGCGCTGCCGCCCGCTATCAAGTGGTGACTCGTGGCTCCGAGACCGATACCGAGCGGCGAATTACCGTCGGGCGACGGATGCCGCAGCAGACGCGGATGACCCCCGGCACCGAGATAAGCCGGATGCTGCTGGTGATGCTGCTGCAGATGATGCTGCTGCTGGAGATGAAGGGGATGCCGTGGTTCGCGCTGATCGTAAAGACACTCGGGACTATCGGGACCGCTGTCGGCACGTGACTCGCTCCATTCGCTCTCCGTTCTACCCTGTAACGCTCCCGGTGCGCCGCTACCGCCGTGAAGAAGATCCAACCTGTGGGCCGGTCTCTCGCCGTCCTCGCTCGAACCGGTTCCCGAATCTTTCGAGTCTGAATCGACGGAGGAGAAAAACAAAGAAGCAAAACACATGGACACGGTTAAATAAGATAATCCCGTGGGTAAGATATAACGAGACGTCGTTGGGTCGTGTCATGTTATTTGCATTGGGGATTTGGTATTAAGCGTTAGTCAAGGACAAACTACGTGACGCAAAGCATACGTAATCCCGAATAGATGATATACGAGTTTCGGACTTAAGAGATTTTACGTGAAGAGAAGAAAAAAAAATCGAGATCATATTCGAGATTGGCGAGCACGCGAAACGTGTCTGCTACATTTGTGATCATAAATGTAATTTTCGTAAATCATATGGAATCAGATTGAAATTTCAACAGCTCTTAGCTCAGCGAGTATGCAGTGCAATTTTTTTTGAACTATAATTTTTCTTTGCGTTGGTAGAGACTGTAACTTTTTTCATCCAACCGGAAGTCAGTGCGTTCTGGGGAAAAATTGTAGCGTCGTAACGAAGTCTCACCTAATCGATCCTTGTCGTCGACGCTCTTTCTTCCGCTGTCGTCGTCGTCGTTATTGTTGTCCTCGTCCTCGACTCTGTTTCGCGGTTCCCACGTCATCTTGTTCTCCTTTTTCAAGCGTCTTCGCGCATTAGCGAACCACGTCGATACCTGGGTAAGCGTCATTTTCGTGATAATCGCGAGCATGATTTTTTCACCTTTGGTGGGATATGGATTTTTCTTGTGTTCGTTCAGCCAAGCTTTGAGGGTACTCGTCGTTTCTCTCGTCGCGTTCTTTCGTCTCGCGCCGTTCAGATCCATGCCGTAGCTGTAACAGAAAAATCAACACGCACCCGTTGAGCCATCGGAAATACTTGGCGATGGATATCTTTCTTCGTCGATAACAGAAGCTAAAACACCCGGAGAGATTCCGAGTGGACCCCCCCAAAGGCCCGGGCAAGGGACGAGACAGAAGATCGCGAGAAGATGGACAGAAAGTTATCCAATCGCTTGGGCACTCTTTATATACGTTTTTTTATATACGCGGAGGGGGAAATTGGGAAAGGGTGAGTTAAAAAAGAGTATGGCCTGGGTCGGAAGATCGGCCACGATGGAACCGCTACTCCTCTGCTCCGCTACTTTCAATCTGCGAGCAGCCAGCTCAGATCTCTATCTAACGGTTTAAGCTTCTTCTTTCCTCCCTCTTTTTCTTGCCAAACGGGAGACCGTCACCCGTTCTGAACCCCGCGTCCGACCGGCAAAGAGAAAGAGATATAGAAAGAGAGAGAGCGAGCAACGAGAGAAACTCTGAGAGGGATTGGCGCGAGGGGCTGAAGGAGAGGCGAGAAGAAGACGGAGAAAAAGCGAGAGAGTTGAATCCACCCGAGCGACCCTCCGAGATCCCATTACTAAAAGACTAACCCTTATCAAAGATTAAACTTCGGTATAACTGCTGAATCGACGGGATCGAAATTAAATTTCCCAGCGCTCCCCCGTAGAACCGTGGCGAAGTGCCCTCGATGGGACGGGGTAAGGATTGTCGTGAAAAAAAAAAAGGTAAAAGTAAAAAAAATAAAAGAGGAAAGGAGCCGAAACGGCAATGAAGAATCGAGAACCGTGGGCACTCCCGACTCTCGAAGAGATCTTTTTCTCGTTTACGCGTTGAGAAGAAATAACGAATCTTCGGGACATTCGGTACACGCCATTGTGTCTACAGAGGGGATATTAACTCACTTGGAACATTTCGAAATTTTATGTTCCAATTTTTATGCCGATTGTCGTACGGCGAATCGATTTGTCCCTCGTCGCACGGCCCGAGATGATTCTTATAAATCGACCAAAAAATCGCCAATGCTCTAACCATTTGCAATTTCGCCTTCGACCTAACAATTTTCCCGAGGCGTTGAGCAGCTAGATCAATTTTTCTTTCTCTTATTGCGACTGAAAATAATTTATTGCTCGGATAAAAAATTTCGTCTCCTCCCAGAAGTGATAGAAAATCGGAAACTATCCAATTTGATTAATTTCTCCATATCAATCCACGATCTCGCAAGGGCAAATGCATCGAATATCACTGATTTCCAATATTTTATTTAACATTTCAACGGGGTCATGTAACTTGTGATTTTTCATTTTTTCTTTCATATATAAAAATTCAGTGTGACTGATGTTACGTGCGTATCCCGAGCCCCGAGGAGAGTGACACGGTCTCGCGGGCGATAGATTCGCGCGCGGCTGTTGCGCGAGAGATGGAAAATTAATAAAACTGTCACTTATCGCCAGTGTGTTGGTCGGGGTGTGGGGCGGTTTTCTGGTGTACGGTAGGGCTCAACTCGGTGGTGAAACGAGACGGCAAGAGAGAGGCTCACAATGCCGATGATATGCCCGCGGGACCGAGGAATATCCAGAGGACTCGTCGCGGCTGTCTCCCGCCTATTTCTCACTCTCTCCCTCGGTTTCTCGCACACAGTCCCTCGGCATCGGCTTGAAAGCCTTCTCTCTCTTCGAGCCTCTCATGGCATATATATATACATTCATATATATCTCTATAATAATGGTGGATGGATGCATACCGAGCGCGCGCGAGCGCGAGGGAAGCCTTCCCACAGCCGACGGAGAGATCACAGCGCAGCTGAAACGCGATGCTCGCTAAACATTTCAATTTGGCATCAGGCGTCCGTTCCGTATACTCCTAACAGAGCCGCTGCCCGGGTATCTCGCGCATATAGTACACAAACATCTCTCTATCTGGCCTATCGCGTTCTATTCTATTTTATTTTCATCGTATATATGAGAAAAAAAAAGGAATCTCCCGTCGTTCGCCGGGGAATGATAGGGGAGCGCATCGTTGCGAAGGACGGAGGCAAAAAAAGGTGGCGAAGAGGAAGCGTACAGGGGAGAACATAGAGAATCGTGAGCGCCCACGGGATACCGGGCGCTGGAAATCTCTCGCTGCAGGATAGATAGACGACAGACGAACGAACGAACGAACGGACAGGGGAAACGCGAGAACGGTAAAAGGAAGACAGAGTCAGGGAGGTAGAGGAGAAAGCTACCGAGGAGAGCGAGAGAGGAGCGCAGAAACACTCTACGGCCAAGTGGGTGGGTTTGAGGGGCTTAACCCCCTCCCCCCCTGCTCTGTTTGCGAGGAGCAAATGGCGTTCTGCAGTTATTTTAAAATTCACCGTTGGAATGGGCGGGTGGGATGAGGACTGGGGGGGAGGGAGGGTGGGATAGCGGATTAAAAAATCAGAGTGGAAGCTTGTTTCTCATGATAACAGCCCGGACGGCCCGAGGGAGCGGCAACTGCTGGTGCTTTTCTCCCAGTGGCAATCCACGGCGAGCGTCCCAAACTCGCACCACCACCATCAAGCCTCATCGCTACTCTGCAGCCATTCCTTCGCGTTTGCTCTCTCGCTCTCTCGCTCTTCCTCTTCGCTGTATCCGCACCAGACTCCCACCCCGTCTCCCACCCCGCGCACTTCCCGGCGTCGACTCAACGAGAGAACTGTTATATTCCGTCTCTATCTTTCTTCGACGGAATTTCCGCGTTCCGAGGGAGTTTCTCTCATTCTAAATAGAACGGCAGAGGAGAGGTTCCGCGAGGGGAACGTTGTTGGGCGACGTCGCGACGCAACTCTCCTAACCCAAGTACGAGAGCGCGGTATCGCGCGCAGCCCTTGTCTCTCATGCGCGAACGAACCGATCGCATCAACTGCCGCTTGTTTCCATGGCAATTGCTAATCGGGACTCTCCCGGCGCAGTGATCCTCCAATGATGCTGCTACTGTAGCGGCACCAGCCGCGGCAACTCACGATATATGCAGACGAAATTCAAATGGCGACCGAGAACTTGTAAGCAACGCTTATGAAGAAAATTACGTTCGCGAATTATCTATTTTATATTCGAAGACACGCGGGTAAATACATTTTTGACGGCAGTACATTTCAATCGATCGAAGATCAATAAAATCCATGATAATTTCAATCCTCAATTGTTTCGTATAATTCGAGAAAAAAAGTATGATTAAGCCTTAAAATAAATCCGGCTCATTGACAAGTGAAATTATCATTACTATTGTTCGATAAAAATTAGAAAAGAAATTGTATTAATGATATCATAGACTAATAGATCACAGAATCGGCGTTTTAGCGATACACGCTCTTTAAATTTCAATCACTACGATTAACAAAAAAAAAAAAAAAAACATTTGAAAAAAAAAATTACAAAAGTAACAAAAGAAATGCTTCGGTAACGGAGGAAAAAAAGAGATAAAAAAGATCGTCATTGTTATTTCACGTGAAAGAGGGCAACACTCGATACGCGGGATTATCGTCGAGCCATCGTCATCGAACTAATTGTCGGAGCTCGTAAACTATCAGTTTCAAAGCCATGAAACGCTTGGCGTGCCGCCATCGCGAATGATAAAGCACCCTTTGGCCATTCGTCGGCATGAGATCTTTGAAGTAACGCAAGGTTTCACGTAAAAGGGGGAGTTTCATACACGTGAATGGTATCGGATTACCGCGTATAGCGGCCGACTTCATCGATACGGGTTAGATCCGCTCGAATAATCAGCTTGTCGAGGGCGTTGAGGGCGCGTCTCCTCCGCGCGACACGAAAACCCCCCCGAAGCCCCCGGAGGGTTGTTAGCACCGGGGCAGGTGCGACTCGCGCGACTCCATATACGCGACTCCGCCCCTTCGTTACCCAGTTGGACTCACGAGGGTTGATATCCGAACCGTTGGCAAGCACTCCGCCCCGCGAGATACTCACCATATTGCCCCCCCTCTCTATATACCTTACGTTCTTTTATTTATTTCCTTCTACATGACCCTCGTAACTCTCGCCATTTCACGCCGGCGGCCATCTTCTCATACTTGTTCTGTTTCCTTTAATACCATTTTTTATTATAATCTTAAGACCGCGAGCGTAAACCGATAAAGAAAAAACAATGGAACGTATCGATTGTATACGAGCCCTATTTTGTTCGGAAAACAATACCAACGATTATTTTAATTTCCCTACCTATTTATTAAAATGAAGGAACTCGTATTTTTATCGAAGCTAGAAGCTACTATGTACACGTCCACTGTAAAATAATTGTAGATAATAAGTTATCCCCCCATTCAGATCATTGATACAATTATTCGTTTCGTTTACATCGCGCTTTCACTTTAGTCTCTATCAGCTACGTTTTCTAGAGCTGGAAATGAGTCGGACGAGCTATCAAGATTGTAGATACATAGATTTTCCCAGAGCCGAGCTCGTGCTTCTCTCAATTCTCCGTTAGTCAGCGAACGAGCGAGCGAGATCGCGGATAGTCGATGCATTAGTCTCGAGAAACACGCTCGTCTCACGGGGGCCCCCGAGAGTAAGAGAAGTTGTGCCGTTGATAAATATTTGGACGAAACGAGAGCGTTATCTGGTCGTTAAGGCCAAATTACATTCTCTCTCGCTTCGGTCCGCAACGCGCAACCGTCTTCGAGCCCCGACGACGGGCTGCGTTAGCTGAGAAAAAGGAAGCGCGCGCGCGCTAGCGAAGCTGCGACAGTGATCCTTGGGCTCGTTAATCACCGCTTCGTTCAAGAGGGTTGAGAGGAATCGAGAGGTCCCTCAGGCTTTCTCGTCTCGACTGCCAACACTTGCTTGTTTCGTCGGCGATCGCATGACGGGGAAATTTATACATACACACGCGATACTCGGTATTTTTATTTATTTTCATTTTTTCTTTTTTCGACTATATATGCGTGTATATACGAAGCAACGAATCGACGATGAGAGATCGATACGTGACTCATTGCCAGACCTACTCGATGAATAAACATTCTGTTAACCCAGCGAGCGGTGTATACGAACGTCAGACATTCGTACAAAGTTTTATCGTTATATCTGTCGACTCTCGCGACTCGAGACGCGAATACATACGCGATATAATGAGCGACATTGTAGCCGATGATGTAGACTCATTGAGCTTCGCGTTATCTACCTAATTCACATATGTTCGATTTTCGTTGCCAGTAGATACTATTACTTTTTCATCCAATCGCTACTACAATTCGGGTCCCGTATAAACGGGAGAAGACAAAAATAGTCGTTTCCAAGCCGGTTTATCAATGTAGAAAATTAGTGAAAAGATATTTTTGAAAAATTGTCGTATCTTTTTTCGTTTTTCATTTAATATCAGTAATCTACAATTTGTTCTTTCATTACAAAAGAATCAGATTATGCGGCACTTTCATAAATTCAGTCTTCAAAAAATTATTGTGAAGAGTTTGAAAAAAAAAAACGAATGAGAGCCATACAAATAATTTGACAGTCGATAGAGCCGAATTCAATGATCGAAGTCAGGCAGAAGAGTGTCAAATAATGTCCGACAAGGTTTGAAATGAGCGAGGAACGAATTGTTTCTGTATACAAATGCGACGAGGAATCGTTGAATTCGTTACTCGGGTCGCAAGGTCTCCCGATACTCGTGGGTAAAAGTCCTCCGTTCGGAAGGGGCGTCGGAGCCCGTCATCGGGATGATGTACGGCCGTTTAATGACCCGATTACGCTTGAGGGATGTGCCCGATTTTTGCTGGCTCGCCGCCGCGCCGATATATAATGCACAAAACCCCGCAAGGGTTTGGCATCTCGGTGACTCTTCAGGGGTCACGTATATACGTTAACGTTCCGTTCTCTGAATTTCCGACGCTCTCCGCGCGAGACGCACAACGTCCCGGCGATATTTCCCATAGGTATTAAAACCATTCGTATACCCACGTTCGTCGTATATTATTTTAACGTGTCTCCCGGCCGAGTCGCGCGGTGTTTGTCGTCGCGCGAGTTCTGTTTCGCGACGGACAAACGGATACAACGACGCTACGTGTATACGTGCGAGACTGGGGGGATAGCGACGATGAGTGAGTTGAATCGAGAGAAGAGACACCGCGCTGTACGAGAGAGGCCCGGTAGTCCGCCGTTTGAGTCGTCGCTCGATCGTTTCTTATTGTCTACCCTATATGTCCCCGGAAGCAGGGCCAATCCGCCGGAAAGACGGGACCGTTGACCCGGGCGATCTCGACCTCGCGTCCGTGCATGCTAACCACTGCATTACTCGTATCTTTCTTTCTTTTTTTTTTTGTTTCTTTCAAAAATATATTTACTCTTTATTATGTGCCATTCTCGTCGAATGAACATTCGACAATGAGTTTTTCGAATTACAAGTCCACGCGAACATCGAACGAATTTACGTAATGAGTTCGTCGATCGAGCGCGAACGACTCGTGAAACGTCTCTTCTTCTATTCACTAAAATGCATGCATCGTCACGACACATGCACCTCTCTCGCGTTGTCTCCGTCCTTCTCCCGGCCCCTCGCACACTTCTCCCCCGCATCTCGCAGCCTTAAAATTCATTCTTAAACTATTCATTGACTGTTTTCATTGACTCTAACGCGGCGACGGCGAGAGCCTTGGAATTATTTAATAATTGATTGACCCGATAAATTAAGATATTTAGTACCTCGATGCTGGTTTAACTTGCATTTATTAGGCGCCAATTAATCGTTGATATAATATCCTGTTATTCATAGTATGCGAATCAATATATATATACATTTTTCTTCCATTTGTATGAATTGTTGAATGAATTCAAGAGAAAAATCCGATAATTAGAGAAATACGAGGGAGAATGGTTATTTGACAACGATTCTCATATCGAATTATCGCTTAATTTAATATCCGGTTATTCGTTCGACGAAATCGATATCACGCTCATTTTATGAATAAATATTTCGCGAGACAGACGCCGCTAGCGACGATATCGCGGATATTTTTGGATAACGTCAGACCGTTAGGAATAGATTTACAATGTTTCTCGACGTATTACCGTTGAAGCGAGTCAGACGTTATTGAGAGTCTGGTTTTTTTTAAATCGGCAAACAAATTCCAAAATCGTCGATGTTGAGAATATTCAACGATTATTCATGAATGGTATAAAAACATTTTTTTTCGCTCCTCTTTTTCGAAACCGAAGAGACATTTTGTCGCGTATCGTTTTGAGGCTAAAACTATTTATAAAAAATGTTATAAAAGGAAATATGATCGCTTGAGCCAGTTTCCTGTCCGACGCTGCAGCGACGGAAAAGCTTCGCGACGATCGCTTCGTTGTCTCTTGCTTTTTTTTTACCGTGTTTCAAATGAAATCTCAAAAATCAATCCTCAAAATAGATCACTATTTGTTTCTCAAAAATAAGTAACTTCTAGGCATGTACCGAAAAAAAATGTATCTTCTGGCTTTCCAGTAGGTCTCTCGTCCGACAAACGAAAAGGTTCATCCATCGAGCGAATCTGCGGCGGAGGAAGTAAGTTCATAATCGTATCCTCGGTGTAGCGATAGATTCCTCGCGTGTTTATAACGTTCGATCGAAGACGAGGCGAATGGATGCTAAGCAAGCTGTACTAACCGATCGCTTCCTTGAATACAAAAGAGTCTTGAGCGATCGCCGACACGCCGGAAGTGCGTCACGTTCCAAAAGATTCCACCAAGGTGTGCGCTCGCACTCGGGCGAGCGCGCGCGCGGGCGCGCGGTTCGCTTTTGCCTTCTATCGTTTCATCGTCCGCGATGGCTTTACCTTACGGGGGCCTCGTTCGTCGCTCGTTTCGTCGCGTCGCGGCCGAGTCCACATCGGCAACACGGTGGCCACCACAGCGAAACGCGAACGTGACATCGAACATTCTTATTTGACAATTAGTAAGTAGTTACGTGATTGTCGCGAGCTGACTATATATAGAGCTCGGCCCGTTTGGCCTGTACTCAAGCTCCAAAGATCGTTTTACTCCGTTCTTTGGCCTTATCAACGGAACCGCGACACTGTATACATATATGATATATACATAGAATTTTTTTTTTCCTCCTTATTCTCTTATCCCTCACTCGCTTCGGATCGCACATTCGCGTAATCTGAATACAACGGCCAAATTGATTTATCGAAATCGTCGAGAGGCCGGCCGTTCGACGCTACACCATCGCAATCACCCCCGTCATCTAATTATGACACGCGTTGTGCGGTCGGCTTGCTCGGCACATTATCAGCGGCAGCGACAGTCAACGGAAATTGTACGAAGCGAGAGATCCGCCGATTCGGCGAGTGAGAACGAGCGAGAGAAATGACCATGCGAGAATCGGGGGTCAAGTAGGCGCTAATTTATTACAATGTTTATGTGTCACGCGTCAATCGTTATCAACGACGTTTCGCGTTCTGTCCTCGGCGTCATTTGCTGTTCTCATGAGTTTTCCCTCTCTGTCTCGCCGCGACGAGCTCGAAGCTCGATAATTCGAGGGACGGAGATAAATATTGACAACGCTCGAATTCCGGAGACGCGAAGCTGTTTATTGCAGTTTATGCGATGGATTGATCGTCTTCCGAATAAGTAATGAAAAAATCTTGAAATAACAGGACGAAAAGAAAAATCGTCAATGGGGCGCGTGTAATTTTTGCATAATCCGTGCCGCGCGACAGTTTGGTCTCTTGGAAACTCGGATGCCACGAATCTTCGCTCGTATTGACCTTTTACCCGATTCGCGATAAAGCCGAGAGTGAAGAGAGCCAAGGCGCGTTGATAAGCTCGGAGTCGCAGGCGATTCGGCTGCTGGATTTCTCTCGTCCGCGGCCCTCGCGACTATCGACGACGACGAACAGAACTCCGACTCGAAACCGCGACGAGAAGCGAATTGCTGCTCCTTGGCTCTTCCGAGAATCCGAACGAACGATGCATCGATACTTTTGCCCGTGCGTTACGCGCGCCGGATGTTGACTCGTATAAGCACGCACGACTTTTAATAACCGCGAGGGGCAGCCCTCGCAACGCGAAGGCGAACACGCACACAGGAATGCGCAGGGATCGAGAAGAAAATTGAACAAAAAAAGGAGAACAATGTTGAATAGAATAGAAACTTACCCATTGAAGGGATAACTTGCGAAAGCTGCGTCGTAGGGATGATAGACCGAAGGATAGGGCCACGCTGCCGCGGCTCCCGCTCCCAAATTCTCCTTCAACTCCAGTCCCGCCTGCTGCAAAACAACGTGGACGAGCCACAAATGCGAATCTTTTAGTATTTTTTTTTTCATTAATAAAGATTTCTTGAATGTTTCTTTCTAAAAATTATCTGCGCTTCAAAAGAATCGTTTCGATATCTTTTGTAATGAAAAGTTACTCAATTCCGATATTCTTTTTATTTTTATCTGAAAATCACAAGTTCCAATCTATTTTCAGTCGATCCTTTTAACGCGCCTGCCATGTTTTGAAAGAGGTAATTCATGTTTTTTGTTCGCCGTTTCTTGAAACGAATTCGTGGCTCATGAAATTTCGTGTTACTTTCTCGAGTCCTGTCGATCGACATTGTCAAAAAGTAATTTTTAATATCGCGTACGAGTGGATGACATTCGAACGGTCGATTAAACGCGTTAAATAGTAAATTTGACGGATGTCAGTTGTACAGGATCGTTGAGCGGAGGCAACAGAGATTCTCTTGTTCGTGTGTTAAAAGGAGCACCTGGGCCAATGGGAGTGCAATCGATCACACAGTCACCGCCACGGCTACCGCGAGAGCGCGTCCATCTCCGCGGCACGGAACGTTAACGCTCAAAAGACTACCCGCCCGCTCCGAAGCTCGTTATACTCCGGAACATGCAATTAGCGCGCGCGAATCGTCCGAAGCGCACGCACACATACAGGCGCTTGTGCGGAGCACAGATCGTTGATTGAGGCTTGATATATTTCGTCACCTCGAATATAAAACGGATATGCGCGAAGGAGTTTCTTCTCTTTAGAAAATCGAGAGCGAAAAACTCTTGCCGAAGCGTGGAGATAACAATAATTACGGAACGATAATTGGGGGATAAATGCGTGTGTGGCCGTCGAAGGATTTATTTTTTTCTCTCTCACAATGACGAGCTCACAAAACCTTCGCGCATCAATGAACGCCTTGTGAGCGATTCCATTGTCTCCGACTGACTGTTGGTCGTTAAAATTCTCGTAATAAAATCTCTCGGGGTGAAAGAGGAGATAAAGATAGCAAGACCGAGGCTCGAGATTAAGTCTAGAAAGCCGTATTTTGCGTCCGGTTTTTAAGCGTGAATGAAAAAAGAAATAAAAATACAACACCATAGTCGGTTCCTATTTTTCGAGTGAATCGTTTTGTATGCATGTCAATGTACATTATTCAATTTTTCTCTAGGGTTTAAACTTCCCACAAAATCTACAAAAAAAAAACTCAAATTTATGTTTAATAAGAATTTCATCTTATCTTTCTGCGTAATCATTTTTTTAAAAGAAATATCCAAAATTTATAATGTTTTCAGTTTCCACAACATTGATAAAGAAACTGAGGATAAAAGTCTCATTGTTTCGGCGCCTTTTTTTTTACAGATCGGATTCGTCGAAATCTTACCGTGGACGTGTAGAAGGGTGGTTGTTCGGCGCCGAGAGAAGGAAAGTACGCGATACCCTCGGACGCCGCGGCGGCGGCGGCAGCGGCGTACGCCGGTGCACTGTACATGGAAAGCGCGCTCGGAGGAAGACCGCCGAGTCGTTGGTAACCTCCTATGATATCGTATTGACACGAACAAACGGTTTGCCCGCTGATCGGGTCGGTGAATAGCGGTCGACCGGTGTCGCAGCATCTTCCACCGGGTGGACCACCGGACGAAGTTGCAGCGCCGGCCACGCCGTGGCCCGGTTGCGACGGGCTCACGGAAGACGACGGACTGCCCGGCGCGGGTCTCACTACCCCGCTCGTTACTGCCATTCTCGTTGATTGCTGTTGAACACCGCTGAGGGGATGATTACTGCCGCTGCTCGATGCACTTCCAGCACTTGCGCTCAGTATCGGCTGAACTGATGCCGCCGGTGATGGAGATGACGATGCCAACGACGAGCCGCTCACTGTCACTGCAGGACACTGAAATCAGACCAAGGTAAAGAAACATTTATTAAAAAATCAATTCTCACTTTATGCTCGCTGGGCAATCACCACTAAATTCATAGCTCCAAACTTTTGGTACGCTGTAGACGATGACCAAAGATAATCAGAATCGAATTAATCAGTGCAATTACTCGGGCGATCTTTATGAGTAAATAAAGCACGTCTTTAGTTATGCGCGGGAAAAATATAAATCGTTTCGGTAGACTACGACTTTAATGAGATTCACAATGTGTACGAAAATACTCCAAAACAGTTTCTCGATGAACCCGACTATATAATTCCGTGAGACGAGAGTAATTGAATTAGCCAATGGTCTTGGTAGTATCTGATTTCTTTTTTCAAACGGATTAAGATCATCTCCCGATGTGTCCCGAAGGGGAATTCGGTTCGACCTACTGTTCCAAAAATAAAGATTATAACACGAATTTACAAAAAATGTGCGAAGCAAGCTCGATCACCCCTGTGCGCACGTCGCTCGTAGGTATCGGAAGCAGCTGCTTAGCAGCGAAATCTTTCTCTCGCCGGCACGTTCAGGGGTGCGAGAGTTTCTCGAACAAAAAAGGTAAATCCGATATAGCCAAGGCGAGGGACCTCTCATTAATTCCATATCAAACACCACGGCTAAATAGATTAGCGGCTCGAGTGCCTTTTCGGGGGTCGCAAGCGCAGACCTAAACAAACCCGCGTGCCCCACAGGCGCGAGGCTACGATCGACGCCGCACACATCCATCTATCCGTTTTCCGACCTCCCTGCTTTCTATGCGTCAACGGTTCATCCCTACGATCTCTCGATCCCTGTATCGTTCCATTCATACGTCGAGTATACGTCCGAGAAACCGTACTCGGTGACTGGCTACTGTTGCCACAACGGGTGGGGTTGTAACCATGAGAGAACGAGAGCCCCGGTTACACCCGGATTCATATGTACGCGGCGTTATTCCCCGAGCAACAAAAAGCCGACGCATTGTTGTACCACACACGCGTGTGTCCACACACACGACTACTTTCCACCATCCGCCGCGCGTTGTATGGTTACGTAGGACGCGTTAATGCGCGTGTCGCAGCGACGAATTGACAGGGCCAACTGTCGTCCATTTCGTGTACACGCGTTAATGTCCAATACATACGAAATCCGAGCTATACAACTAGTCGGAATCACATTGCAAACAATCGAGCCTCAAATCTCTGCGACATGTATTTTATTCTTTGAACGATTTTTATTTTTTTAATGCAACTGAAAAACATTGAAGGAGCTAAATGTTCATTTTTGACTCTACATTGCATTGGAAATATCAAAATGAAAGGAAAATATGTGGCATTGACGGCGGGGAAAAAAATGGTTGAAGTTGATAGTTATTAATTTTCGCAATATTTTCCGGGTCGTGATCTTTTTTTTTCATTTATTGGGACGTTGAAAGATATAAAACCAAGTATAAAAAACATTTTTTTAATTTGCACACAAATTGGAAAAGAATAAAAAAAATTTCCAGCGAAATATTGATAATCGTTATACATTTTCCCGCGTTTATTGAACAAACCGAAAATTCGGACAACTCCATTTTCTCGATTGAAAACAAAGAATCGTCGAAATTCTACTGCGCGTGCAGAAAACCGATCGAACGCGCAGCTGTCGCAGTCAAATAGAAAAATCCACGTGACGAAAATTTCTTCGTTACTTTATTTCCCGTCTCGTTTACGACTCGGAGAAAACACGACATATTTTCTTGATGCAGCTGCGTTCTCAACAAACGACCGAATTAAGCTTATAATTATATTGTAAGTTGGACAAAGTCGACACATAGACAATGTATAGAGCCATTATAATTAGTCATAGCAATTACTGGTTTTTCTGCGGGTTACAACCAACTGCATCCCATTACCCTCGCTTGCTCCCATTTCATTTTCTTCTCTTCATGAGAAAAAAAAAAAAAAAAATTAAAAAGTATAAATGTCTATCTCTCACGCAATAAATCGTCTGTATGTTGTGCAGCTACTAGTTAGGTGCTAAGTTCCCTTTCGGCAGCCCGTATAGCGACCCATCTTACGTGCAAAGTATCGCGCTGGTTATTGCGGTAAAAAAATCGACTCGCGTAATTGAGCGGAGCAGCTGTACCCGCAAATAACGATCATAAGCGAAAAAGCTTCCGCGATCTTGTGCTCCAATAATATGGAAAAAAGAAACCTATACTATAGCATATAATACCACGTTTCATTTCGAGAGCTCATCAAGGGAAACCCGAGAGAAAAAAAAAGAGCGTAACACCGCCGGGACGACGAGGTTTAAACGATATTTATCGGGAAGCAAGTCGTTCAATGGTCTCTCGCCATTTCTGTTTGGGAGTGTGCTGCACTTTGGGCCGCGACAAGGTAACGCGGATCGAGCTAAGTGATAAGCGAAGAGAGGTCGAAATTCGCGATGTGAAACGGGATGAGGATTGGAAACGCGAGCTGGGAGTGCGCGCGCCCGCGCGGTATCGTGATGGGGTTCTCGTACTCTTAACGATCAGCTGGTTCCCTTTTGCTGCGCGAGTAACCTGTATGCAGGCCAATAGGTGCTACGTATGTATAGAGTGATATATATACATGTATATCATCGCGTTGGATAAGTCGACCATTCGCATTGGTACCCTTATCTCTTGACGCCTTCGGAACCGTTGAAGATTATCGTAAATTCGCGACAACCGGCCAAGGTCAAACGGGAATTCATTCGCTCCTCATAATCGCCGGCTTCTCCCGCGCTCTCGTCTCCTCTCCTTCACCTACCCCCGCGAGCAGCGCGAACAAGTAGTTCGACCGTTCGTGCGAGTTTTCGCTATCGTGGGCAACACTCGTGGGCTGAACGAGTAGCGACGAGGCGCGAGCGAAAAAGATCGCCGATCTTGGCTTTTTGCTGTTATATCGGTTGTAGGAGCTATAAAGGCAAGAGAGCCGGCGCAGCTGTCGCGCGCCTATAGCGTCGTCCCTTCGGGCCGATCGAACAGAAACAGAACCATGGCATGAGCAACCGTGCAATTCCACCTATAATATCCCCTCCCCGGCCGCACACTGGGCCGTGGAATCGTCGATTCTTGGTCGCTTCTGGTCTCTCGGTACCCGAGGAGCGATGCGACACACGTAGCTCCGAGCTAGTGTCCGATAGCTACATAAACCTGATGTTCCGGTGGAGTCAACCGGTGGAGGCTGGGTATTTATCTCTCGCACCCGTTGATAGCCTCGATAGCCGAGGAAGGCTTCTTGTTTATGGGTGCGTTTTACGCGACTATTCGCACCCGAGGATCTCTCTCGTACGTCGAGACGATGACTTTACCGAGATTTCTACCTCGCTCTCTCTCTCTCTCTCTGTCTCTGTCTCTCGAGCAAATCCTCGATGTTTACTCGAAAATTATACTCTAATGGTGTTTGTCGTATAAAGATACTAATCTTTTTTACAGTCTACGAAATACCGTAGTGTGTATTTCTCGCAGTATTTATGCTTTAACTTTCAATTAGGCATTCCATAAATTGTAATTTGTATATTAGAAAAAAAATGACGGTAGCTCGAGAGTTATTTTTTTTTTTTATGGCACACGAAAACTGCAGAGATATTACTTCAGGTGTTTATCGTCCAACTCGGATCAGATTACGAGAAAACGATTCCGTGTTAATTGCTATCAGCTTACTTCAAGTTTCACCTGTAATTTTGTTTTTTATCACGCATAAAAGTAAAATACAGAATCGAAATATGTGGCAAAAGCTTAAAAGAAAGAGATTATTTTCGTACGAGAATACAGGCAAATCAGAAAGAGTTCTGTTAGAATGTTTTTTTTTTGCAGTTAAAAAAATGAACCCTATAAATAAAGAAGTTGGTTAAACCGACTGAATCTGGTGGCGAAACAAATATTCGGTTGATTCAACTGAATAATCGTCATACTGAGAAAATGAATAATTACTTTAAAGAATATTTTATTGGATCAACTTCTTTCAATGGAATAAATATTAGATTCGCAACCCGCAAACGCGGATTTCATCGATACAATCGATTTTCTTTCTCTCTGTAATAATTGACTGAACCCGAATACTTCTTATTTGCTTGAACTGTGAAACCACCATATTGCAATCTTACCTGAAAGCATCGAAGTCTATTTCCAGCTTACCTAATCCTCAGCGATAAATCGTTCATTGTATCGATAGCGGATTAAATCGAAAACGCCGGTGTTGTGGCATATACGATTGATATTTGATTTATAATTGTGGTCCTTGGTACAATACATAATATATCTCCAAAAATCCCCCCCATTCGTTATGCCTCGAATAACTTGTAGACACAGATGCATCGATGTTTGCACTCGGAGCATTTGTCACGCGTGTCCTGGGCTCGAAGCGCAAAAGGTGAAAGGAACCGCGCGCACGTCGGCGCACCGCGTTTCGGCTCAACTACTTCTTCTTCTCCTTTTTTTTCTTTTTCTTTACCGATGATGCCCTCTTTGCAACGAGGCCCAACGCGAGTAAATATTGACTACTGGCCAGATTGATGGACCGTCGCTGTGTGCTTAGGCATCGACCGGTACTTACTTATGTTCCCACACGCCGCGAAAAACCCCGGGCGTTCGTCGCTCGCTCTCTCGTGTGTTTCCTCTGCGGTATACGGAGGAAGACCGCCTTATATGTATAACGTTCCGGATTGTTGAGTGCCCTGTGCCGCCCTGTGACGAGACCCCTCACCCTCGCATCGGTCACACAGCAGCTTGCCACGACTTACATACACTCTATACCTAGGCCAAGTAAACTTCGCTGAGGTTTGGTTTCCACGGAAAATCCTCATGTTTTCCCAATGAGATAAGTTCAACGGCTATTGACTGTCGCGTTGCGGCGGGACGGGGCTTCTTGACCATGCTAAATCGTTACCTTCGTACTTCGTTGTACCTCAAATGTCAAAGGCTCTTTTAGATGTATCGCAACGCTAAAGACGAATCAACCTCGGATCGCCATCGCGAATTTGATCGATTTGTAAGAAAAAAAAAAATTCTTCAACAATGAAAACGGACACTTCCGGTCCATGCTTCAAGATATAAAAAAATATTCAAAATTAAACAAAATAGGATTTCTTTTAGACTCGAATTTAGCTCCACAAAATCGAATAGGAGCTCAAATGCTTCCTTGACTGAGATCCTAAAGTATCGATTATCAATCCCACTATAAGAAAGCCCCAAACTATTAAATCCCGGCAACATGGCGCGCCGAAGAGAACGTCGATTTTCTAGTTCGTTTCCGTTATTGATTCTTCTCGTTTCTGAGGGCGCTAATTTCGTTACTGTTTAATATATGAGTATAAAAGATCCATAGAAATGTTGCTCAGATTCTTTCCGATCGATTGCTCTACAAGCAAGCCCAAAAATGTAGAACCCAGGCTAAGCAATCTAACAAAGTCACACCGAGATCCAAACTCGTTTTCAGTTAAAAAAAAAAAGCTTCATCCACGAATTCAATTAATAAAGCGGCGCAACGACTTTCTACCGAATGCGCGTGCCGAGTCAGCCAACGAAGATTGTACATTCGATGAGCCGGACGTACGGCTAATTGCGAGTTTCAAAAGTACCCGAAGCGCAACGATAAGATTGCGCGAGCGTGCAATAAGTGATTCCGTCGCTTTTTCATCTCCCTCTCTCGTTCTCTCATTCTCATTTGTATATACGAAGTCTCTTCTAATCTTGCTTGGATACCAGAGAGCCCCGAACAATGTTACACTGTAGTGGTAACAGAGAGTCGAATAGTTGTTGGAAGCTGCTGCCGGCGAATGGAGAAAGAGGAGGAAAGGGGGGTAGGGGAGAATTGTCGTATAGCGGCGGGGTGAAACCGGAGTGCCGGAAGTGGCGTCGACGTGACTGTCAACAAGCAAACCGGCGAGTCGTCGTATATATTCGTGAAACTTTACACACACACACAGACACACACATAGTGTTTTACTCGTGAAACTGCTCTGCAGTCCAGAAATTCGAGCGTGTCTGTGAAGAGAGTCGTTGCCGTCGCAGCGTTGCCCCTCTCTCCTTGTTATACCTCCCGCTAAGCGAAGGCACGAGAGAACTACTACGCGAAGCCACTGGTGTTCTCTTCTCCTCGTGGCCCGGCGCACATGCATGTGTCCTCTCTCGGGTTGTGCTCCCCGCGCTCGCGTTGTTCCTCGCGGAACACAGACGCGGCGGGGCACGGAGAGAGAAAACAAGCAGCCAGCGAGCGCGCCGACCGGCCAGAGAGGGCGGAACTGAGTCAGCGCGTAGCGCAAAGAGCACACTCGAGGCAGCGGCGCGCCGAGTCAGCTTAGCCGCAAAACAAAACGCGACGACTTCTCGCTAACGCACTACGCGTCGTGCGGAAAAAAGAGCGCCTTTCGTTGCCTTCGGCGAATTTGCTGAATTGCGATAAATGCGACCATTCATAATTCTCAAACGTTGAACGGATAGACCGTCAATGAAACGGTGCTCGATAAAACGCGCCCGAAGAAAGGAATGAAATAATGGAGAGTTTCTGTCACCGAGGAGAGAATCTTCGCGCGATCTCGCCGGCAATAATTCAATGCATTCGTCACGTTCGCGACGAGAATCTTTGGTTAAGACTGCGGAGAGTATGTCTCTGACGCGTGAGATATATCTACGACGATGACGTCCAGAATGATTTAGTGAGAAGACGACGGGAGAGTTTAGGCGTTACGGGTTACATTGGGACTCTCTCTGTGTGACGGACAAAGAGGTGACAGTGCTAAGAGTGGAACAAGCAGGTCAATGTCCCACTTCGTATGTCGCCACGATGGAGTTTAGAATATTCGGAATATACATCGCGCGGACTCGCAAGACATAATAGCTTTGACTACAGTACATTTGTTGTGAGCACGGTTTAGTCAGTGTATAATGTAAATTAAATCGTACGTGTTATCGACCTTTCGAGAAAATAAATGAAGCCTTTATCTCCGAACACGGCGTTCGGGGAAAACCGAAAGAAATTTGCTCGAATTGTCAATAGAATATTTTCAAAAAGTTCACTAAAGAATGTAATAGAGAACTCGGAAACCATTGCAGCGGACGAGAAATACCGAATCAGTTGGACAAATTAATAATTATTCGGGCAAAAAAAAGGCAAACTAACTGTTAGAACTTATTTTTTATTATGCTTAAAGTGTTTATTTACTGTGATTTCGTTCAATCAACCGAATGTTGCTTCTTTTTTTTTCGGTAATTCAGTCGATTCGAATTTTTATTTGTTTTCTGCGCACTGTATTTTGTAAACAGTTTGATTGATCGTGAACAAATGTGTATTATGTCATCGGTGTTGATACAATTGTTGAAAGTGTTTCGAATTTTTTATTTCCAGCCTCGTAATGATATCAATAACGTTTAATGTTTATTACTGGTTTCCGAGTTACTTAGACACTTTTTTTATGCGATCGCCGATCAGATAAGTCTATCGAACAACTATTTTCAGCTTCGTATTGCTCGCTAGCATATTTATGCACAGACGGTGCAATTATCACCGGAAACATCGCGAGTGTGATATTATGAATACGAATGAAATATCTTTATCTAATAGCATTTATCCGCCGGTTGATCAATACAGAATATCTCACCTCGTTGCGCTCGCGTATTCAGCATCGCATTAATACCGTTTTGCGAGATACGCGGCGCGATTTACACTCTATCATCGGTGAAAATATGAAAAACTTTCCAATACTAATTGCGCGGAATTCGATGCTCGATTATTCGACCCCTATATCATTAAATAACATTTTTTCGAGCGTTCCCTCGCCGAGTTATATCTCAATTCTGCCAACCTGAATTGCACTTTTTTTTTTAGCCATTCATTAAATACATTCTTCGAGCTTGTTTATCGACGAGCGAGTTATAATATTCGTTCACGAATTCGAGTGAAAGAATATGAATGAATTGCGAATTGAGACAATAAATTTGTCGATGAGAAAATTATTGAAATATCACACCGGTGACCGTTTCACCGATAGTTGTAAGTCCGAAAAGTTTCGTCTCGACGAAAAATCGCACACAAATGTTCTCATCCGAAAATATATCTATCGCAGAGGTTTCGTTGATCCAATAGTGTCGGCAGGAAAGGTGGACAGGAAGGACGGGGGGAGGGAGGGGAGAGAAATTAAAAAAACGAGACGGTGAGTTATCTCGCAATTAGGATGACTGACGCGTCGGAGGATTACTTCGAGGATCTTCTAACTGTAACACGTGACTTTTCGTCCGAATCCGCGATATTTAATCATTGCCTGGATTTATTCGACTCGACAAACTCGTTCTCACACTTCCAGTATATTCAACGAAAATTTAATAATAGGCTGCTAACCAGCTCGTCCATGCTCACCGGCTCTCGGTCATTATTAATTGCACGTAAGCCGCGCGCTTTCCTCTCCCCCTCCCACCCCGCCCTTCTCCGCGCGTTCGCTCCTCTCTGCATAGCGCTTGACGCGGGCTATATAACGATCTAATACGCAGCGCCGCGCCGGGATCGGGTGTGCACATACCAATGTACGTTCTTGTTCCGCGCGGTGGCAAAGCCCCGACGCAAATCTCGAACGCTTTGACACATTCGTTAACGAAGCGAAACCGCTTACGCAGCGCGCAACTGTGCTCGCGGAGCTGCGCTTGAATCTCAACCTCTTGTCTAACTCGTTTTTAGAGAGTCGGCAATTGCGTCATATATCAAATACGAAGTGTGCGGAACAAATTCTTTCGCCATTAACGACGCGAGAGGAATTCTTCTCGAGACAAATCTTACGTTTGGAAAAATATGCAAAAAACGGGAATATAAAAAAAAAAATGTTGAGTATAAAAGAAGAAAATTTATCGACACCAGTATCGGAAGAGTGAACCGAACTTGACGATTGGAAATTTCGTGAAGAATTTCCTCGAAAAATCACGCTGACCGCGAACGTCAGGAACGAGCGGCACACAGCGACGCGCATCGTCGAAGCACGCGTCACGCAATTTGTATTAGCGAGTATGATTGCAGTTGCATATATGCTTGCATGCTACTATTTAGCGCGAACGGCATATTTGTTTCGAGCGCTCCTAGTTATTATGCATGTTTTACAAGACATTCCGCGTCGTTAATACGAACGACGGGCCTCGAGGTCATTCGCGAAGTTTGCTTAGCGGAGAAGAAAAAAAAAACTGGCAAATCTTCGATACCCTCTTTTCCGAGCTCGAACGACACGTGAATATGTAATCGAAGTGGGTTATACGTTATCGACGAAGCCTCAAAGATGCGTTGAAAAAACACGTGTTCTTTTTTTTTTTTTTTGAATCCTACATCGATTACGCGAATTACGCTGTTTTTTTTATTTCTGACGAGCCCATAAAATACTCGTACACCTTAATTTTTTTTCAGTTTTAAGCTTAAAATTTGTGTTTTATTTAGTACTTGACGATTGCATTTTTAGGCTCGAAATCGAGATGACGCGAGGATTTTTATTCGAGGTTAATTTCGCTCTCTAACTTTCCGCTCGTCGTGAAAATGAAACTGACTTTGCGTCGCGATTTTTATCTGCGTCACCTAAAGTTTTTCTTTCTAACCGCGATGTCTCACCTGCAAGTTCGGTGATCCTCTGTAAGAGAACTGTGACATGTTGTGTCGGCCACTGAGGGCCGTGATTATCGGACTCCGCTACGCGAGCATCGTGTCTGATTCTTCCCCGATCGCACTTTGGGTACCGATTAACCTCCCTTACCGTCTCGACTTCTCACACCAGAACGTTGCGATTATTCAACAACGCACGATCACTTCGCGGACACGTGTTTATCACAAAATCCACGCGGCTCAGACCGGTTAGCTTGTCCACCGCCGTGTCGTCGAAGATTTTTCTCCAAGCGGCGTGTTCTCTCGTGCCTGAAACTTCGCGTGACTTTCACTGTCCACCGTCCCGTAGTCGCGATGTATTTTTCACACCTTTCCTCGTCACGGCCGCTCGTCGCGCACAATACTTTACTTCGCCTTTTTTTCAACACAAGCAAAATAAAATGAAAAAACAAAGAAACTCGTCGATCGCACTTATTATCACACAACGGAAAAGTATCCAGGGGGACTAGTTTCGAGACCTCGTGGTTTTGCACTTGCACTCGACGTATTGTCGTCGATACTACGAACTAAAACGGCGTCGAGAGAGAGGTATAGGTTTGCGCGCTGATGTGGAGAGATACCAGTGTGTAGTAGGCAGGGTGGTGTGCCCCCCGCCCCCTCCCCTTTGCGTCTATGGTGCTGACTTGCCGGCGTTGCGTAGTATTAGTGCCCGTAGTCGTGGCTTGCGTCGGTAGTGGTGGATAGTAACGTTCGCGATTCACCGGTAGAGCGCCCGATTACACCAAAACTCGACTGCGAACATTCACTGTTACTTCACCTTTCGACACGGCGTTTATCATCACCAATCCTCGTGTCGATCATTTTGACATCGAAAATTAACTCGTCGAGCGTGTGTCAATTTGCGTCGTTGTGCCAATCGTAATGTCGACGAAATCGAGCGAACAAACTTTCGCGTTATCGAGTCGCGCCGAACGAAGAAGTGAAAAGTAACGAACGAAAGAGAAAAAAAAAACAACAAAACTATCGTCGAATCACTTGCGTTGCCACCGGTTCGTTTGTATCCACTGTGGGGTTATCTTTTGACAACGTTAAACGCGACGACGACGACGACGACGACACGAACGATGTGCAGGTAGTCATCCGGTAGTCACGGAAGAGAAGCAAGAAGTAGAGGACTGAAGAATCCCGACCGGGTGGAGGCACACGGCTCCCCGTTGATCCCCGATCGACGCGCCAGCTATGATCGGTCGCGACTATCCTCGGAATCGTCGTTTCTTTTCGTCGGAATGCCCGGAGTATACTAACACTCGTGCCGTGTGGGCACCGCTCTGTGTGCGGCGGGCCGGCCACGAGCGGGAGTAAGACGGAGATAGGGTAACCACGAAGGAGTGGGATCGTGGAAGCGAGAGAGGCGGGGTACCCGACACAGAGTTTGTGTGTGACTCCGCGGTGCCGGGGTCGGGCCTTCGTTGACGGGGCGTCCCGAGGGGCAGAGCGAGGGGATAGAGCGAGACACGGTTATACGGGTAAAGGCCTTTACCCCCGTAGTTAAAGTGCGGAAGGGAGGAAATATAAACGCGAGCGAGTAAGCGAGAACGAAGTATACCGTAGCAGTCGCGCTCGCCGCGCGCGCGAACAAGCGAAGTCGAACGCGTGTGCTTGTGTGTGCGCGCGTTAGAGGGCGAGAGCGCGCCCGCGCGCGCGACACTCGCTCTCTCGCTCGAGGCTTGAATGTGTGACGAGTCGAGGGGGAGCGGAGCGAGCGGAACCCCCCCACACCGTTGTCGGAAACAAGGATGAAACGAGAATCGCGAGCGCGCGGAAACGAGCGAGAGGAATGGTGTGTGTATACGTGAAAAAGGTAAGCGAAGGACGGCAAAACTATTCTCTTTCTCTCATGCTTGTGGGTTTTCTTCTTTCGCGCGGAGAGCCGCTGTGTGCGTCCTTTTCGTTGCTCCTCCCGTCGTTCAGCTTGAAGCTTCACTGTATCCTCCTTCCACGCAAGAACAATACAGCAGCTTCTTCGTTTCGATCTTTTTTCTTTCTCTCTCTCCCTCTTTTTTTATTATCGCCAACGTCTTGCACCTCCTTCGACCTTTCTCGTTTCACACCACCTCCCTTATCGTGTCTGCGGAACTTATACGATCGGGCACTCTCTTGGAATTTTCGTGCGTGGATAAAACAAAATATCGAAGACTAGGAAAAAAAAAAAGAACAACGCACGAATGTTTGTTTCAATATTTTCGTGGTGTATACGGGCGACAATTTTTTTCGTCTATCAATTTCGAAATTTATTTTCGTGCGAATATAACGCGTGCTCCGTAGATCGACGGGGTTCTCGCGTAAACTCCCGGAGGGCGCCAAGTACAAACTGGCGTGGAGGTGTGCCGTTCGGTCGACCGCGGCGCGGCGTGTAACGCGGTGGCACTTCTCTCTATCTTCGCCTCGCGTGCTCTCCCACTCGCGCGCGATCGCCGTCGCTGCGCTGCATCCTTCTCGACGTTTATATATTTTTTTTCCCGTGTTTTTCATTTCTCTCTTCATCGTGCGTCGTCTTTTTTTTTCACCATGACGTCGGGGCGGATACCGGAGGGGGCGGCAATCGGCGTAGGTGTCGGCCCTCGTTGCGCCCGAATGCTAACCAACACGAATCGCGCGTGTCTATATGTATCGTATAAAGAGAGAGAGAGAGAGCGAGTCTTGTTACCAGTACAAGAGTTTGTATTGGTTTGAACTGCGACGAGGACAGAGGGGGGAACGTAGGTAGAGAGAGAGAGAGAGTGCAAACAGTTGCTTAGTTGTGAAGGTACGAAGCTGTTCTCTTCACTCCAACGCTTACGAATATCCATTCTTTTTCGCATACACAAAAACGAAAGGAGAAATCCCCACACGAACGTTTTCCCGAGTCCTCACATTGATGCCATATGGCGATGAGGTGATCATGAGGCTCTTCGTGAACTCGTGTGCGTTTGTAACGCAGCGCACACTTTACACTGCGCTTGGATGACGCTAGGGGGACACCAGTGGTGGTGGCAGTTGTCGCCGTGGTTCTTTTCCTCCTGTTTCGAAGCAGGTGGGTGGGATAACATATATACGTATACACGCGTATGGATAGAAGCGCGCTGGTGTTTGTGTGTCCGCGCTGATTTTTGCGAGATGGTCTGGCCTCGTTGGTGGGTGGGTCCAGAAGCCGGCACGCCGCGATCGTACTTGTCGAGCGTTGTGGAGGGGGCCACGAGCGAGGGGAAAAGCCAGGTGCCACCTCTGTTAGAGGTTCTCTTCTCGCGGCTTCTCTCGGGTTATATCTCGCGCGCGTCCAACGTTTTATCCCCCTCCTTCGGTGCCTCCCTACCGCTCGTTGTGTGTCGTCGTCGTCGTGGCGTGTGTTACCACGGCGTCGGACCTCGTAGATCGTGGCCCCCGGGTACGGGTACTGGAGTACTACGCCGGCGGTTAGCGTTGGCAAACGCGACAATAAAATATGGTGAGCGTAGAGAGGCCCGTAGGGCCACCAGCGAGCATACAACGACGGCCTTCGACTCTCTCTCGCGCTCTCACGGCTTGTTCCGCACCCTGTTTCTCTCTCTTCGCTTATTCCCACTATACGTATCGGCGAGTCTCTCTCCGTCTCTCGTTCTACGGAGTTCCTACCCCCCGAACACTCTCGCGAGGCGCATACTGTCCCGCGATGTTATATATATTTCTATCTCTCTTTTACTCTTGCCACGCACACATACACACGTAGGTTGCATTGCCCCCCTACGAGGCCAATACACGCAAACTCCACTCGGATTTTCTTCCCTCTTCGTTTCCGTGTTGGCCCCCCCCCCCCCCCCCGACGGTGGTGGGGATAACTGTACGCCTGAAGTTAACGAAATGTGGAGGGAGAGGAGCACAACTCTCGTGTGGCATCCCAACGACTACGACGAGAGGTCCTCTCTCTCTCTCTCTCTCTCTCTCGCTCTCTTGTTGGTAGGGGAAAAAGTACACGACAATTTTAGTTCGATAGATCCCGAAGTTTAGCTTCGGCGGCGCTGCTTACTTGACGCTGACTTCTTCCCGGTAGTTTGTTCGGTTATACTGTATATAGATGATAACCCTCTCTACTCGCCGGCTCGCACTCCTCCCTCTTAGTGGATACATACATACATAGCCTTTTCCTCGCGGCGGTATATAGATACCGCCGCGAGATCTCCTCTTATCGCGATCTTTCTCTCTCTCTCCTCCCCTCGAAATTTTCTCCTATTTCCCTTCTCACGATTCCCCCGGACATATCGTCCCACTCTTGGAACTCTCGATTCCTCGTCCATCGACACGTCCTTCCGCGACTCGAACAAAATCTTCGCACACACACGCAAACACGTAGAGCGTATCTTTTACACCCACCAACGGGACACACTTCCGGTTCTTCCTCTCTTCTGTAACTTCTCTCACAAACGAGAACGTCAATTCGTACCGTTGCTTTTCCCTCTTCTGTACTCTCTGGTCGATCGACTCTCGTACACGTACGCCACAACGAAATCTTCGATTTCTCGGACTCGGCCGTGTGTATAGAACGCGCTTGGGCTAGCTTTGGCTGTAATGCTTTTCTTGGGGTGTATCCATCGATTTGTTGGACTTGGCAAATTGTTCGGAGACACGCGTGGACTAACTTGTCAATGGGAAATTTTGGCTCATTATTTTCTTAATTTCTACTTAGCAATTCATTTTGGCTCGAGTTTCATTTCCGTGGTTGCGAGAGATCCTTTTTATGACTTATCTTTATTTTACTATAGAAGTACTTAAAATCCAATCGTGTTATTTATATTCACTGTAAAAGTACATTTATCATCACTATTGTACATTGGATTTAACACACCAATTTGTGCGTTAAATCGTTTAATTATTTTCGTCAGTAAGCGACTAATATTTATTTTATTACTTGAGCTTTCGATGCCGGAAGGGCAAAACACAATAGTTGCTCCCAACACACAGGAATCAATCGTAAAAAATGGTTGAACAATCACTCCGGGGACTTTGGTATCGGCTTTTGGCCACTCTCATAGAAACGACTCATACATTGACTCCCTCAAGAAAAATAAGAAAAAACAAGTGACAAGTAGACTGTATTATACAAGTAGGTAGCAGCAGCAAGCAGAGCTACTCGGTCGCAATATATCCGTGAGAGGCAGAGGGGCAGAAGGGGAAGGGGGTGAACGAGCGAGAGATTTGCTCGATTCTCGGGGACACACAGAGGGCAGATCGCGGAGTAGTTTCCCGCTTGCGGAGGGTTGAACGAGATGCCGGGGGGTAGAACAACGGCGGGGAAGGGGGGGGGGGGGTGTAAAGGATTCGTGGATAAATCGTTGAGCGTTACATAGGCATCGGGTTGGTGCCTTCTGTGTCTGCCCCTTCCACGCAATTCTTTCATCCCCTCTCGCGCGTTAGAGTTTGTAACACACCGGTTTATTCCGCGGGGGCCGCGCTCTTTTTTCCCCTCCGTGGGGCGCGGACGAGTATTGTCCCGCCTCCGCGGGACCCACCACTCCACTCACACATAAATGGCTCGAGAGAGAGAAATTTTGCCACCTCCGCGGCTCTCGCGTCTCCTCTACGGTAACGGGCAGAGCGGCAGGGCAGCCAGCGAGCGGCGCGCGGCTCGCTACGGAGTTGAAAGCGCGCGTGCGAGAGGGCTCTCTACAGACCCCAAGTGAGGTTTGCGCTATACAGCGCCCGGGCGTCGCGCGAGATTCTATACACGCTATTCTATCGTAGCCGGTTTACTGTACCCGCTGAACCGCTCTTATATCCGATGGGATACAAACTTACGGGCGCCTTCTCCGCGAGGCGAGCATCTCGCGTTCCGCTAACCGTCGCGAAGCGATCTCACGCGAGCTGTCCCCACCCGAAACTCCGACTGTATCCTACACTCTGATCATTTTATACATGTATATCTATACTTGTACATACGTGTGTATACATAGATACTACATTGTATACGTATATACACGCATTCGCGTGCCTATGTGTTCTTATGTATACGCGACTTATACATAGATACATAGATATACATCTTTCATCGCAGCCTCTCCAGTCACTTCTTGACGCTCTTGCTATCGCGGCGACGGCACACATCGAAACCACGCTCAGATGTGAAACATTAGTGTACCGTTTGTTAACACCGCGGTCTACACAGCGCGCGCACAATTCCCCCTACCCACTTTAGCTCGTACACTCCCCTCACCCCTCTTCACCGAACATACACATATATGTACTATGTATGTATATATATTATGTACAAGGTGTACATAATACACACCCACATACAGTAGGCGCAGTGCTTTCGCGAGTGTTGAGCAACCCCCTTGCGCACATTCGCGTGTGCACACCGCGGAGTGAGTACGTGTTACATGTTACGTACATCTCGGGCATCTACTCTCACCCTCTACAAGACTTCTATCCTGGACAAGATTCTCCCAGGCTATCCCGACGTCGAAACCTCCCCATCTTCCACCTCTTTTACACCGACAATTCCGCAGCGCCCCGAACGTCTCAGACACTTGTGTTCGATCCTACGGTATTTCATCTGAAACTTATATCTGTCGTACGTGGCCTCAATGTTTCTTTTTTTGGTTGCAATTTTGTTGACTTAGTTTTTTTTGTCACTCAATGGTAAAGGTAACGATAATAGACATTCCCGTTTTTTTTTGTCTATGGAGATAATCAGATTTGTTCGATATCCTTGAGAGTAAATAATTCCTCTACCGAGACTATTAGTTTTATAGCGAAAGTCATTAATATGAAATGGGTTAAAAAAGTAGCAGCTCGTTTGCGAAAGAAAATGAATTGAGTGTCTTTCCTTATTTGGCGCGACTAGTGAGCGATCAAAAAGAAATTAATAACTATTCGCGTTCGTTGTTTCGAGTCATTTACTTTTTTTTCACCAGCACCCTCATTCGCAAAGAAAAACGTTCGTAGACATCATCCACCGCTGAATTAGATTCTACCGCACGTATGTATTATATATCACGAGAATACAATTTTCCCGAAAACGACGCGCGTTTTCACGACTATGCGAAATGAAAGTTTGCATATTGCTTTTCTTGTCTCGCGATCTCGGGCGTGTATGTGAGAAGTTTATGCGAAGCATACGCTTCGCCCAGTTCGATCCACAAGCTTCTCGCCTCATCTTCCCCTCCCTCCGTTCGGCTTCGAGTTATAGATCTCGTAAAAATATCGTATAAAGTTGAGTCGTTACAGAATTGTTCTTTCGTACAATAACCCATTTTGTTATCCGCCCAAAACTTAAGTTTCTACAAGAGAAAAAAAAAAATTGATTGTGTCATCATGGAAAAAAAATCCAATTTCAATCGTCAAGAAACATTGTTCTGATTTGTCCGAGAGATCTCGCGGTTGTCCGAGCGATTCGACGAGACCCGAAGTTCAAGCGCGTTGCCGGTGCGTTACGCCGACGAGCCTCTCGTGCATCTCCCACCGAGACTTCGAATGGTTGCCCCAGACGAGCGTTAGAATCGTTCAGGTGGCAGCACAGGTCGAGGATGATATTTGTACGAAGCTTTTACGAACAGAGAGGGAGAATGAGACACCGGCACTCGCGCTCTTGCTCGCTTGCACCTTCGCGACCGAACGAAGAGAGGAGAAGAGCTTCGAGGAGGAGCGAGAAAAGTGGGGACTTTGCGCCGAGTCGTCGCTTGATTCTCGTCGTTCGCGAGGGGTGGGAACATGTTTTGCCCCCCCGTCACCCCCCCACCGACCTCCTCCTCCCCCGTTTACCGCTTTACCCAATGCCGAGTTTCCCCACTCCGCAAACTTCGTGTCGTGTCCTCTGCTACTACCACCCGCACAACCACCCACGAGAACTCGCGGAGAGGCCGTCGGCCCCTCGCGCGCGCAAGGCCATACCGAGGGGATGGAAAGTGCCTCCGACTCGCTCGTCTCTCCCTGCCCCCAACTTGTATCTTCTGATACTCTTACGCTTTGCTCTCTTGTCGAGAATCTTCGTTTTTACTTTTTTTCCGCTTTTCGTCCGCAAAGTCAAGCACGAGGTATTAATAGCAAAATAGATGTGATTTATTGATATGGACGTACGTTGTTATTATTATTATAACAAAGTAGTTACGTGTGGTTGACAATAATTTTAATAACAATATCACTGAGGTTAAAGTTTTTTTTTCGCACGTTTTATGCGCGTAAATAGCTGTAGTTACGTTTTCAGACCTGCCGGCATGTAATCGGTAAACAACAGAAGCAAAATGTGTTAATTCTCTCGTGACCGCATCTCTATCTCGCACTTCGTCGTACCGCTCGCATTCGTTGCATGCTCGGCGAATCATGCCGTTCATCTACATTTCAGAACGACCATACGGGCGCCCCCTGTTAGAGGGTTGAAACGCTTCAGCCGCAATTATCCATTTTAGACACTTTGCATGCGCGTTAATAAGCAACACGCTTGGTGAGCAAAGCGCATGAAACGCGTTAATGCAATCCACTTTGGATTAATTTCCGCGCTTAAAAAAATAAATATATCAGCCAGTAAGATACGAGATTTCATTCAGCAGATAATGAAAGCAGATGCGCATTCGAGGCGATTTGAAAATGCACACTTTCAGCATCTTATCAATATCGTTGGCTGGATGCAGAGTTTCGTATAGGGCAACGTTGTAGCGCACTTTTGATTCAACGGATGCGCTTTCACACGTAAAAAAAAATTATATAAAAAATATATCATGAAACGTGCAAGACTTTGTCACAAAAAAATAGTGTATTATGGATATAGTTAGGGATATATTTCCGGAAATATATGTCGCGAATGCATAGCAAATTAGATTATGAATTTATTGATTTCATTTTATATACATATTTTATGAATTTAATATATTGTTCAAATATTTTTTCCATATACTTGATTTTCATCTGTTGAAGAATTATCGCGACGACTTTCAAGTCAATGGCAAGGGACTTTCGGCCAAGCGGTCCGCGATTTGATCATCGTTATCCCATTCGTAACTTAATGGATTTCAGTGTCGATCCGAGAGTCTTACAGGTAGCTCATATCTTCCAGCTTTTCTATACAGTTATATAGATAAGGTGTATAAAACATAGGAGAGTAGACGAGGCTGAGAGGGGCGGTTCGGTCCATAAATCAAGGTTAATATGGTGTTGGGGGAGAGAAGGGAGGCCCGATGAGACCAGCAGTTCCTTCGTAGAGCTATCGCTCCTCTATATAGTCCTAGAGCTACTTATAAGCGCCGTCAAGTGGATGGATGCTGGGCATAGAGAAGAGCACCTTAAGGAGCTAGTGGGCGATGCAGAGACTCTCCGGTGATTAATATACCTCCGGATTGATAGAGCCCCCTAGTTGTTTCCACCTTTTGGCCCTCCCCTCGGCTCAGCTTCAGCCGTTGTATATATATCTTCACCTCGTTTGCCCTGCTTCGCGCGCACGATTTACTCTCATCAATTATGTTATAAGGACGCCGCGCGGCAAGGCGATACGTCAATGAGTCCCAAACTATGAGCTAAACTCCACCGTAGACGGCTTAACCCTCTTTCGTCGGGAAATGTATATTCCCGAAGATCACGCGGCTATTTTCTTTAATACAGAATTTAATTTCTTGTTACTTGAATTTCGCTGAACTGCTCGATAGAGCGAGACTTCGACGAAACACTCTACTTTCGACCAAAGGTTGACAAAAAAAAAAGTCATACAATTCTCAGTATTTCTTTCATGCGATGATGTACGATTTGTATTAGTAAAAACGCATGACGCTGCAAGGATTAATCTTGCACCACTTGTGAATTCGGATCTTTGATATTCTTTCGTCAATTAACACGCCGACGTTATTACAATTGTACAGTAATCGTCATCGTCGTGACAGTTTGCGAGCGTGTAAACATCGCTTTTTGCGGCGTGTATCGAATGTTCGTAGTCGCCGGTGGTGTATGTGTATCGATAGATAAGCAATTGATGTCCAACGGGACGGCGTTTCGAGCGTACAGCTGTGGGACACTCTTGATCCACAACCGCGCTCGTTTCGTGCCATCCGCAATCCCGGCGAACGTGCGCGACGCTATACCTACTTCGGCTTCTCTGTTATCTATCTCGTCGCTTCTCTCTCTCTCTCTCTCGTTCTCTCTCGTGCCGCGTGAGTGCTCGGACCCGTGTATTTGCCGCAAATCAAACACGATTTGTAACGATACGAGATTATCTTCAAAGAGTTTTTGGCCGCTCGTTGCCACGGCGGAGTCCGTCAACGTGTATCGTTACCGAGCAAACCTTCCCCCTTCTGCCCCTCGAAGAGATATGGAAACTCCAATCTCATACTCACATAGCGCACACAACTCTTTCGATCGGATATGCTTTATCAGGCCGGCATGTGGAAAGTAAAAGATTATCGCGATCTCCAACGCGGCGCGATTTATTTTCACAATCTTCTCGATAAATTAATAGCACTTAATATATTTCATCGAAGAGCGCGACCGTACTAGATTCTGGACTCTCTTAAAAAACAAAAAAATTTACAAACATCCTTGAAAATGTTTACGAGTGTGTCCGACGCGATGCGGTAGAAGAGTTTGAAGCGATCCAAGGCTGATGTGGCTCCGAACGTTGTTTGACTCATCCAAGCGCAAAGGGTCGTTTCTCGTCGTCGTCGCGCTTGATCTTCGAAAAATAAAAATTGGAACTCGACCGCCGTTGACCAGGGTGCGCGCCGCGGAGAGGGCGGGGGAGCCAGAAAGGGAGTTTGGCCCCGTCCTTTTACAGAGATTCCTCCGCAGAGATATAGAAGCTACCTACAACTCAGATAGATGGATAGATAAAGTTTGAAGCGTATAAAAGCGTAGGAGAAGTGGCGCGCGGCGTATAAAAAAGATCGGAGCGAGTAAAGAGCCGCGCTCTCTTTCCGCGCCGACATTCATTAATTAAGCCAAGCGTGAGATTTCTTGCCCTCGGAAAGACGAAGAAAAAAAGTCGGGCATCTTTCTTCTTCATTTTTTTTTCTCGTTCAAAAAGATATTCGATAAAAGCCTCCGCACGCGCACACGTGAAACGATCTACAAGCTAACCCGCTATCGGACCCGCGACTCTTTGTCAGTGCCGCGGGCCTCACGTCCGTTTGAATGATAGAAGACACAAAAAAATGAAAAAATAAACCGAAGAACACATGAAAATCATTCGTGCCGACACACAATTTACCGGAATCGAGCGCACACCGTGTGCACGCTTCACCGGCGATCCATCATCGACGCGAATTCGTATCCATAATAACCGAGAGACAGGTGTTTATTTATTTGACGAATTTCGATACAAATTCAATTTATCGAATAACACGAAATTGCGCGGCCACTTGCGCTGTGATCGATATTTCAATTTCTACGACAAACGATTCTATGGTACTTAGAGAAAAAAAAATCCACGTACTCATCGATCAATCGTGAATTTATGCGATAAATTTAGTAAATTCGACCTCTCGTCAACAGTCTCAAACAACAAACACGATTTTGAGGTTGACATATTTCTTCGATCTAAAACATCAATATTTGTAGCAAAAAATAAAATTTTTAGTGATGGAAACAAATTTTCGAGATTTTTTTTTTACATTTCAAACCACATGCAAAAAAAATCTTTTGCCGGAGGCCGAAGAAGCGCCAGCGGCTCCTTTGTTTTTTCTATTATTTCGTCTCGTATTCTTTCTTCTTCTTATTTTCACCTGGTGCATCGAGTCGGAGGCGCCGCCGCGCGTCAGACGAAACTCTCTCCGTCCTCTCTATCTCTCGAGTTCGTAACGCGGAGATTCTCCTCCAACCACGAGAGGTTTTCATCCTCAGCATCCAACGGCCAATCCACGGTCGAGATGATGCTCATGGACCAGAGCATAGCCTATACAAGGCTCCATCTCCACCTTTTTTTCGTACCCCTTGCTCGTACAATCTCTCTCTCTCTCCTTCTCTCTATCTCGATTCGGGCGAGTCTTCTTACCTGGAGGATCTCGTTCAAGAGCTCCAACAGCAGGAGCAACCTCATTAGTACCACCTTCGCCCAACGAGAGCTCGACTCCATTCTTATTATTATATGTTGATACACAAGGCGGCGGTGCCGGCCGAAGACCTCGGGTAACGCCCATTCCCGCGATACCAAAGCGTTTTCGCGTCATGCTTCATTATTTCCAAGTAATCATTAGGAGCGGGGGGGCCGGTACGATCTCATCCCCACCGTCGGAGCTCGATTATACGGCCCCCGAGGCCACAAAACAGACGACAGAGACGGCCCCCTCCTGATGGCTCTCTTTCTCTCATTTCCCACTAACCAAGAGAGATGAGACAAAAAAAAACGATGAACAACAAGGCAGAAGAGGAGAGTAGGAAACTCCAGTCACAAAGCTGAAAACTTGTTGTTTCGTTCTTTGATTTCTCTTTTGGTCTGTGTCTCGAGTGGTGTGTACGCCCGCGAGAGAGAGAGAGACTCTCGTATTTCTCTCCAGTCCTCCTCTTCTCGGTGCATGTCTCCGTCGTTCTCCACTCGTAGCTCCACCTCGTTCGTCCAGCCCCCTTTCTATCACGTTTTGAATCCCTCTCTCGCTCACTCACAATTCTTTTCTCCTTCTCCGGCTCGTTTTAATTTAGAACCAGCGGGCAATGCTCTGCGGTACGTGCTGCCATCTCCTACCCTCGGCGAACTAAGCGGTTAACTTGGATATTTTTTTTTTCGTCGAGTCATTGCTCTTATTTTTGCGGGAATAGAATCGATCGGTCTACAGATCGAGACGAGAAGGTGCGAAATGGTGAAGCTCGCGCGAAATTACATTCGTACATGTGCCTGAGAGTCGGTACATCTCTCGTGACGATCTTTCCGCGCGTTAAGATCCCTCCCTGTCGCTGCATCGCCTAACGAACGCTTGTAGACCGATGCTTCGACGAGCCCTTCCGTCGCGAACGGCGAGATCGATAATTCGTCGTAACGAGACAAAGTTTCTGTCCGCACGTTTGGCTCATAGGCAGAGCGCCGTAGCTATTACGACGGGGATGAGAGCGAATTCACGAGACGAGAACAAAGTACGGACGCGGTGTACGCGCGGCGGGACGAAACTAGAGGCTTGCCAGTAGTAACGGACGTTACGAGTCAGACCAGCAGTAGCCAACGCGACGCCGCTGTGTCTAATCCCACTAACGAAGCTGACACGTACGCCGTCAGCCAGCCCCATACCCAGAGACATACACATGGAGTCGCCACCAATTGCTACGGGTGATAATCCCGCGTGACGAGTTTCGCTACAGCACTACCGATCGAGGCTGGCTTTTCTCCGATTGCTTCTCCGACTACCCTTAACATCTCTGCCCTCACCCCCATCACCATTTCTTCGCGGAATGAGGACCAATATACTTGCAATCTTTGGTTAGATCTCATTAACGGAAGACACTTGACGCTTTATCGAATCTTGCGGACTATCGGCAATGAGGCTGTTGTTAGCAGACACGCCGTTGGATAGATAAATTAGAGTTATTTTAGCTCTGCGAAACAGAGGAAATATTCACTTGGGCCTAATAAATTATTGCTATAGTTTTTTAGTTCTGCAATAGTGTTCACATCGTTATCGGTCAAGGATGCATTCAGAAAATTACGAGTTGAGAGAATTAACAATTAGGAAAAGCGATTTTTCAGAAAATCTGCATTGTAGAAACTTACTTCATGAAATGATCACATGATACATTGAGTTAGGTTTTCCAACTCATAATTTTTTTGCTGTGAAATTCTGACACCGACAATTTTACATGGTTACTGCAAACCCCTTTGCGATAGCGGAATGCGAATGACGGTAGCATTGGCACGAAGCCAACTGGTCAAAAATGTAATTTTTAATTAGAGCAAGACTGAACATCGTTGGCAGTTAATGTTACGACGTTAATGTCGAAAATATGACCCAGCTAAATTTAATTTGTACTTCCATTAATGCGCTATCGTGCAAATTGCGCACGAAAAAGAACTATCAGTTGATCTAACTAAAAGGGTTGCCAGACTATTTTTTTTTACACAACTCACCCATCTTTTCATGAAAGGCAATTTTTCGTTTATACATTTCCATGATAAACACTTAATGTTCCACCTGCAAGTATCATTTTTCGCAAGAAATTTTCGCCTATAAAAAATCATTGTTTCGGCTTGTTTTTTTATCCGACTTTTTTATCGTATCCATATATCGTAGCGGCGACGCGCACCGTTCGAAAGATTTGCATTGGCGATGCCGGAGTTTGTGAAAGATTGCGAAAAGATTCGCATGCGAATCGCGGCGTTGGGAATCCCTCGGGCGTTTGAAAAGTTATTCGGGTGGGAAAACTTTGTACGTACATGCATACAACGTTTCGTTGAACAGTACGTTACTTGCTCGCGTTGTCGAAGCTCGATCTGTATATACACAGCTTGCGCCGGAGATATGTGTCCTGTGAACTTTCGCGAAACAGGAACTTGTTTCCCTCCGCTTGCGTGTACGTTATCGTCTATGTACTCGCGTCTACATGTCGTAACTCCCGCCTATTTCTTGTATTTTCGTTGCTTATGTAATATTTCGCAGATAAACACACGGCATTCTTTTGCTTCTAGAGCTGACGCATCGGCAGTCATCTTCAATTTATAAAAGTACCTCCCATACTTGAAGTCTTCAAGTAACATTTCTCTGTTCTCTTCCTGTGCGTAGTTTACACCGAATAAAAAAGCGTTCGGAGCATTGGTGACAAAAAAATCGATTGTACCAACTATTAGTTTCTGCGGCTCTTCTTCTTCAGTGCTAATAGCTTTTCGATTCTCCATTGAATTCATTCGGGAATAATCCCAGCAATCTGTGAATCATCTTCTCTCCACATTTTAACTTATGAACAATTGTTAATAAATCTCCTTTTTTTTTCACTGAACTTCACATTTATCTGGTACGATCGGCATATTGGTGCGCTTATACAAATATATGAAGCACAAAAGCACACATAGGTTACCTTTTTACCGTGTAACGCCGCTGTGTCGAAAATTCTAGTCTGTCGCTTCTTTGCGCTGTATTCCCTTGTATTGTTTATCCTCTCCCCCTTGTGTATATGCTGCGAGAGAATCTCCCGACTTTTCCTCTCTCGCCGTCCCGGCACTGGTTTTCCCCCCTTTGCTCGGTCTTGTCTTAATACGAGCAAACTGTAAAAGTTTTCCTTCGCCAAAGTACACAAAGTGCGCTGCGCCCGCGCTACCGCCACCGCATCGCCGCGGTAAAGTTAAATAACCAAGTTGGAACCCGCTAGCGTTATACTTCGAAGTCTCTTCTTCTATTACCTGCCTCTCTCTCTCTCTTTCTCTCCCTGTGGCCTTACGCTTCGGCGAAATATGTATTCTCGTCGGCATGTGCAACCATTTCAGCGCAAAGTTTGGGCCGTCTCTGCGTCGCGAATAGAAGACACCGGCAGGTTACGGTCACAAGACTTGCTCTTGAGACTGCGGCGAAATTCTGAACTATAGAAAAAATATTAATAACTCGAATTCAGAGAAAAATCAAATACTTAAAGTGTAATTGTAATGAACCCAAAATTACACGCTCTTAAAATAGAAATAAAAGTAACAGATCTTCAAAAGTTTGAGATTTTTTCAACACAGCGCAGGTTTAATAAACCCACGCGTGGTCTTCTCGGATTGACTCACAAATGTGAAAAAAAAGTGAAAATACAAAGGAATTTTAATTTCTCGTTTATGAAGGATTCTCAAACGGTTCTTTATTTTTCATAAAGTGCAACAAAAATTCGTTCTAAACTTGTTGTTCCACAGCGAGATTTCGGGTGCACCAACAATAATCACAGATTTTAAACGTTCCACAGTGAAAAGCGTATGAATTATTTTTCTCGATATTTCACCACTCGAGAGTTGTCGAACAATGCTGGCTGTAATAGGGCCATGTAATACGAAGGATATATCCATGGTTGTTCTCGAGCGAGTTTTTTCCGCGAGCTTATGAATTTATCCACAGCCATTCGTTAGACATTAGGATGAGAGTTGTAAAAAAGCGTAATAGCTTCTCTACCTTCGGAACTCTCGACCTTTTTGCTCCTTAAGCACGCCGAGTACACTTTCGCGAACAGATACATATTTCTGTCGGTTATAACCGTTGCTATTTCTATACTTACATCGAATGATCTATTATCTCGAATGAATTAGTCGACGACATTCGAAGAGTTGAGACGCTGTATCGTTATCAATTCGCGGTATAGTAATCGGTGCGGAAGTTTGCACGGTATAATACGAAGGGAATATCCGTGGCCCACGGATGTTCGAGGCATTATTTACGTGTTCGGAGATTATCCAGGCGGGAAGTGTGCGCGCGATATGATTTCATAAGAGGTAGCAGCGGCAGCATCAGCAGCGGAGAGAGGCTGTGTACCTATAGAGATCGTCGAGTCGCGTCCGCCACGGCCGCTACATTAAATTAAGTCGGCTTTACGAGGTTGGCATGGAAATGAATACGCCACGGCATGAACGATACAGCTTGCTGCCTCGTTGCATCTACCTACCATAAAGTCCAGCCGGGTCGAGTCTTCCCCTCCCACCTCTCGCTCTTCTCTGCGGGAGTATAACGCGGGCTATAACTCTAGTTAGAGCTCTAGTTGTACAACGAGCGGATTCCTCGACGTCGATTCGACGAGCAATTCGCTCTCGTTTCAGAGCACTGTTGATTTTCAAGCTTCAGCCAAACATGGGTTTTGAAAAAAATGATGCTTTCCTAAATTCATCGTAATACAATTTTTTCTCGGTGAATTAGATTAGATGGTCGATTGGCAAACGGCCAATTGCTTTGACTAGATAAAGAGCTTGTGAAGTTTGAATTTAATAGAAGAATCGACATCAAAACTGTACATCTGTTTCTGCGGTTTATCTTTTTGTATAGTCGCCAGTTTCCTGCTTGTAAGCGAAGGAAGCCTGCGCCAGCACATTGGGAATTCGAAGACGTAATCGAGTGTTTAACATTTTTCTACTATTTCTTATTTTCGTTGATAAGTATTTTTTATCTTCACCAATTATTAGTTCATGTGCTAACTTTCTCGAAAAACGTTCCTGATAATGACTTTTTTTTAACGTTCCGAATGCTTTGAAGATCCAACGAAGATCTGTACTTTAAAATCCCCCAATTTACTGACCCGGAGATGAACTTCAATTAATGAGATACTAAAAGACTGTATTCATTTAGACTTTTTACCACCCAACTGTGCTTTGAGAAGGTAAATAGACGCATAGAAGCCAAATTTACCGGGTAATGACAGACCCGTTTAAATCTGACTCTGGTTAATCGTTCCAATAAGTCCGACTCCATCTTTTCGATCCGACATTGGTTCAAACGTTAATGGCTCGTAACTTCGTCGACTCGATCGTAACTTCTTAAAGAAAAAAATTACCTAATTATGAGCTTAGCTTACACATTTCTAGCATTTCTTCGTTTTCCATCCTTCGCCCATAGAGCTCATCTTATCCATGGAAAATAAATATCTTCCCGTGAAAACGCGGTTTGTTTTCTGTTCTGCGTTCGTGCTTCCTCCCCACATCCCAGGTGTTCTTCGACTCTTCATTTCTCCGCGAATATAGCGATCGATGAAAGTTCGCAACCGATAGAAAAACGAAAAATGAAGAGAAAAATAAAAGATGTCTAAGCTACGTGGCAATATCGCGTCGCACGCAGCGAGATACAAGTCTAGTCTGTGGTGGTGCATGCTGTGATTTGAGTAATGGAAACAATGATAGGTATGTGACACGAGGCCATTCTTATCCGGCGGCAGCGCACAGTGCGGCGGCGGGAGTTATAGCCAAGCTGGCGAGGTAAATAATATATTAATATAAGATACGAGAGTGGGCCCCGGGGTTGGTGGTAGTTGTGCGCCTATGGCGCACCGTGGCCACCAGGAGGTAATGGATGCCCGGGTTCGTTCGAAGTGACGGCTCCTCGCTGTTGCGTGGCCATTCGTGCTTAAATTCCACGTTACCTTCGAGTTCTACCCCCCGCCGGTCGCTTGCCCGCTGTCACCACCCCCCGCCAAGAATAAACTCTTCTCTCTCACTCACCTCTACCTCTGCTACCTTTTATTCCTCTCCCTCTCTCGCTCTCTGTCTCTCTGTCTCCTCTCGTTCCACGTATGTACTACGTGTATTATCCATAAGATCGTGCGTATCTCTCCGCTTGTGTTTCGATATTCTTCTCCGGGATCCGAGCTCTACTGCTTCGTCGTTATTCCGCTATAGGCTCGTTTATTCCAGGCGGAATTCGACAATTTTTCAAATTCGATCTCTCGCGCAGCGTTATTTATTAGGCATCACTTATTCATTTATTTATTTTTCCGAAATATCGCATGTTTCATTTTTTTGTCGTTTTCCTCCATCCGGGTATTAATCAGCCTGAATTGAATATTCTCAAGCTTTTTCGCAGTGCAATTGATACGAAGATTAATACACCACGCAATTGATAAGGTGCTATACTAATTTATGGTATTATTCGCGAATTACAGGCTTTACAGAAGCCATATCCGTATGACTCGCTGGTTTTGTAGGGCTCGGGATTATCTGATAGAATTTTAAACGGTTTATCATTTCATCGTGTGAAATATATTTCAAACGCATGTATTCGCGTGAAAACACTGATTTTTTTTCGCATTTTCATCAACAAATTATATTCTCGAGTGATTCATACCGCACAGAGACCACGATTTCTCGAGTAATTCTATCAGCGGATGGGCAGAGGAAACATAACTCGTCGAGTAGAATCATTAGTAGAGTCATAAAAATAGTTGTGGTCGGAGGAGATATCGTTGCGCGACTATAAGCGAGTGGATTATACCTGAAGCGAACAGTGATGTCTCGCGGTGAGAGAAGTCCGTCGAGCACGTGGCCGAGCGCAGCGAACGCCGGAACGATAGTCGGAAAAGGGTCCGTAGGTGCAGCAGAAGCAGCAGCATCTTGAAAAATAATTAGGGACAGGAAGATGGATGTGCTGGTGCTCGGAGAGGAAGGTCCGATAGGATCGGTCTGAAGAGGTTCTGAATGGAGGGCCCCATTGATGCGCGTCTACGCGCGAGAGGGAGCGTAGCAAGGGGAAAGCGTGCGGGGGTCTTGGGCGACGTACGAGCGTCAGGGACAGAGCAGCACGCAGTTACTATCAGCCGGGCTCTGCGGTCCATGGCGTTCCCTCACCTTCGCAATGGACCGCGCTCTTCGACAGACCCGATGCTCTCCCCTCTCTTTGCTCTCCTCGTCCTCACCTTCCGAGAAAAGAAGCGTCCTTTCCGGGACGAATTCCGAGATAAAAAGGGACTGAATGAATCAGGGGCAGCCTTGCCTTTCGGGACCTCTACCATTCTCAGGCTGTGAGAATCAACCTTCCGACTCGACGTCACAACACGCAAAATAATTGCGTGTCTTGCTTTCCGCTAGGCCGAAAGTTCCTTCGATTCGGCAAAATATGGCATACGCAATTAATTTGTCGGCGGATCGAGGAATATATTTTTTACATCGCGGAAAGTCTTTTATTTAGATAGCTAAGAACGAAATCGCAAAATACATCCAACGTGTGATCTGCGTAAAAAAATTCGATGTTATTGAAATGCTTCCTTTGGCTCTTCAACCCCTTTGCCACTGGCGTGATTCTCAGTTTACACGTGATTCGCATCGAACAAATGTTTAATTTCGTTTAACGCCCACGCTCCGTCACGAAAAGTTAGCTTCAATGAGAGACGGGTATTCGTCTCGACTACGCGACAGGATGACTCGCCGACACGTGCGATGTGCCACGTGCCGCTGTCCTCGCGGGTGGTTAAAAGTTGAACAACGACTTACGCGTTGCGAGGGAGCGAGAGAGCATCTCGCACGGCGGTACGTGGGCGGCGTCAGTGACACGTAGCATTGTTATATACTCCATTTTACTTGGAAGCACCTGACTCAACGTCAAGCCCCTTGAATACGTAATACACATCAGACATCGGCAATCAATACCTCGGCGGCGGGGATTCACCGAGATACGCGTGTGTGACTTGCACACATTTATCCGACAATGTATATCGTATGGAACTTTTACACCCACTCATCGCCGTCGGCTATTCAGAGAAACAATTCGACTCGTGATATCGTAGTCGTGACGCGGTGCTTGTATCGAAATCCCTTACACGGAATAAAAATTTCTTATATAAGAAGTTTTACTTAACAGGCGAGATAGGCCTCGTGACAACAAAAAAAACATTTTTATAATCGTCAGAAAAGATGATGTGGCAAACTTGCCGACTGATTCGTTGCGCGAGAAAGAATTATTTGTTCGATTAGAATTCGGTGAAATGTTTTACTCCAAAAAATCACCTATGTTCGTCACACCGTTAGTTTTTTTGAGGCATATCTATGCGTTGCCAGAAATAGATGATTTTTTGTTTGATCGGCGTGGAATCGATTTAAGCTGTTTAAAAAAAAAATTGAATTTTCGAAAAATGTTGTGATTTTGGATTCATTAAAAAGCGTGTTAGGTCTACGATTTTTACTATACCGATCTTGTATTTCTCCAGAAATGGTCTTTGTACTCTTAAGTGTCGATTTCGCTATAATCAAACCAACAAATATTGCTCTCCGACAAAGTTTCTCCGTGACGAAGAAAACCATGTGTAATATTTTGCGATCACCCTTCGCGCGAAGATTGTATTAAACAAGCCCGAAAATAATTCGCACGTATCGTCGCTTAGCTTGTAGGATCGGTTTTCAAACAGCCTCAATAAAATGTCAGAGAAATGCCAAAGTGAACTTACAACGGATAATCGCGAATGAGCGGTGATCATTCGCGGGTATAGAGAGAGAGAATTTGTTTGAGGATATAAAAGCGACATTAAGGATGCAACGATAGCGGGGAGCGTGAGTCGTGATCGCCGTCGGTTGTCCTCTCGTCCAATAAAATTGGTTTTAATTTAATTACTCCCGGACGGTTGCCGCGGCTCGCGGCGTTATCGCCGACGAAGATCTCGCCCGCTTTATCCCTCTTGCCATCTTCATGGGACATGGGCCCTAGCCCCCGTGGTATATAACACGCCGAGAGAGAAATTTCATGGATTTCTTCTTGTGTATATTCGCGAATAGCGTATACAGACCCATTCGGCGGGGACGAAGATTCGGGTAAATCGTCGCGTATGACGTATTCGAGGGAGAGAGAGAGTCGCGACGAAGGTTGTTTGCGGTAAAGAGTTATTCGGGCTCGTAAATAGTTTCGTGAGAGAGTCCGAGCTTCGGGAGAATGCGTTGGGACGAATGAGACGAGAGGATCGCTCTCACGCGAGAGGATCCCCGATGCGGATAGATCCACCTCGTAAACCGCTAAATAATCGTTGGGACAAAAACTGGCAATAAAATTCTGTCGTGCGGTGTGTGTCGTTGGTGGCGGTAACGAGGCGAATGGAAGCAATCCCGGCCGTTGAGTCCGAGGGCGCAAAGCGAGAGAAGAGTGCCCCGCGGGTCCTCATCGTGGACCACCCAAAAAGTGGGGCCGCGATCGTCCTCCTGGGCCACCTGAGGTCAATCTTGTGCGCGTCTACTCATTATGCATCTCTGATCTTCTGCCCGGGTAGAAAGGACTCTCGCACACCTTCGTTAATCTAAGCCGAGCGTTAATTTAATTAAACGCTTCGGCATCCACGCCGGCTACCACGGCCCGGATGAAAAACCCTTGTGTGTTTCATCTCGACCTTTTTATTTTTCATCCGATGGCTTCGTTGCACAAGGTGCACACAAGGTGTTCCAATCCGTTGAATCATCTCGTCTCGATCGACGATAACGCGGTCGGATGTGTATTAGTATCGTGCGTACGGCTTGCTGCTCGATTGCCTTTTCACTTTGATCCGGGAGATCCGACATTTTTGAAAATTGTCAATTATCCTTTCGGACGATGAAAGACGGAAAACAAATTCTGCGAAAGGGTTATCTCTGGACAGCTTTTGGACTTTGCATCGAAGCTTGCCTGATATTTTTCGCGAAAAAAATATTTCACGGTCGCGAAAACGATGGTAATTGCGAGACGATCGACACATTGAAATTTGCCGAAAAACTTTGATCTTCCAAAAGTTTAATTATCAAACTCTCACATTTCTCTGAATAGATATCACAATTTCTTATTTCGTGTTAAGCCGATGTTCAGTCAAACGTTATCCGGAATAGCAGAGAATTCATCACTTTTGCACTTACTTTTTTAACCATCCATAAATCCATTCGCCGATAGTCGTTTTATATTTATAGAGTCAAAGTGTGTCCGGCTCGCTTTCTCGCTGAGCCTATCGCTATCAGAAATGCGTGTTTACATTAATACCTCAATGTTTAAGTGGCGATTGCCAGAGCCATTAATGCCACACGAGGCTTCACCGCTCACGTTCACAACGTAAGTTGCTAATAGCGTTCGCGTACATTATACGTAAGAAAAAAAAAAAAGAAAAAAAAGAAATCACACACAGAGCCTTCTACATTCCTGTATCGAGAGAAAAAAAAATTAGGTATGCCTTTATTTCCAATGTCGAATGATAGATCAAACGATTCTGAGTTATCAAGAGTATCGATAGTTACACTGATCCAGCATCAACTGGTCCACAGTGGATGCTGGATGGATCAGCGAGCTCGTTTCGCTGCTTTTGCGCCTCGTCGGCGCCCATATAGCCTCACGGCTATATAACCGTAGGTACATACACGCTTGCCCGATGGAGAGGGCAACTGGTGCTGGTAAGTATGGGTACCCCCGTAGCGGGTGTCATCATTTATCTCGCACCGGAGATCGGGCTTGCCGATACCGCGGGACGTTTTAATGGCCGAACCATGTTGGAATTAACCAAAACAAAGACGAAGCATCAATTAGGCGACTTTTTCTTCGAGTTTGTCCGTGGTGCGCCGGTCGGCTGTGGTCCCTGCATCGCCGCGCACGGGATAGATAGAGATAGAGAGAGGAGCGAGAATGAGAGAGCCCAAGAGAATCCGAAGAAGAGGACCCACTATGCTCCTCGGCGACGCGAGGAAGGATCTCGTGAAGGCGGTGGAGATGGCTACACACGCCGACGGAGGGTTTGTGCCATAGCTGTTAAAGCTTACATAGCCCGCGATCGCTTAGCGCACAATTTCACTTGTCTCTTAGCCTTCACGTTCGCGCGTTCGCGTACCACCCTCCCCATCCCCCATAACTCTATCCCGCTTCTTTTCTCGTCCCTCCTCGCACGGCTGGTCATCGCGAGTTTTTCTGATGGCCCATCAGGCCCATCGGCAACCTCGTAACCTCCGGCTTATGCGTCCCGAGAGATTGAAACTATCAGCATACGTATATCTGTATGTGTTGTATGGCAGAGGCGAGTTTAGCGGACAGTAGGTAGCAGCATTGTCTCGGATAATGGCTAATAAATTGGTAGGCCCGAAGGTTTGGCCGCGGCGAGAGAGAGAGAGAGAGAGAGAAAGGAAGACCACCGCGAATATCTGCGTAGGCACTTCCTTTGTCATTTTCACGAGGAGAACAGGAGTGTTGGGAACCCCTCTCTTGGCCTTTTTTTTCTCCTCCTTTTTCCTTCTTCTTCTTTTACATGATTAGCATTTACTTTGCAAGATATTAGAACAAGTTTTAAGAGCTCGTAAGATAGAGCATCCGGTAGTTTAAACGCGACCGATACGAGAATCCTGTAGTCTCCGAGGCCTCTCTCGGTCGGGAGAATCCGGAGGAGAGAAACGAGGGAACAAAAGCTTTGGAGATTTCTTTGAGATTCCAGTGTGAAAGGTGTGTGGATGTTTTTTTTCTCCTTCGTTTTTCTTTTTTTTCTTTCGGTTAAGAGAGAAAGAGAAAAAGGGAGAAACTACGGTATGCCTGTATCTTAGGAAGGAGAAGAGCGTCGCGCGGCGTCGGCGACGGCGGCGGTCGCGCAAGGAGGACCCGCCGTTTGACCGGACATTCGCTCGCATCCGGTGATATATTTCAAGGGAAGTCGGTTCTCGCGCGGGATCCACTCTCGCGCGCTCGCCGCGCAACGTCCCAGCCGCTTCACGATACTCGGCTACAAATCACCGGCGGCGTATATTACACGCTTCTTACCTATAAGACACACCGTGGATAACGTGAAATATCGAATTTTGGCACGACCCGTTTCCGTCGGTTTTTTCTATTCGCCAAATTCGAACTATACCGAAAGTGCCGAATCGCGTATCGTGTCTGTAAAACGGAAGGACTGTATTGAGGATTGCCTTTTCTTCAAATCGATCTGTCCCGATTTGACCCGGTTGGATCTTTATCGAGTCGGCTCTTATGAGAAATTGAGATTCGAGTCGATTAATTCACCGAAGCAGCCGAAATGGAATTGTTGTCGCGTCTTCGCTCGAGCGAGTTCTGACGCTACGTGAATTCGATGTGCGTCGCCGTCGAGCAGTAAGCTCGATGATCGATTAACGCACATCAGGAGAGGACGTTGCTTGACCAGCGAGCCCATGTGACACCACACGAGTTTCCACATAGGCTTTCGATACAGAAACGCGAAGGCCCGCGCTTCGCTTCGACCAGGTGACGCGACTGCCGACCTCCACTAATCACCATCGGTTTTAGATTATTCTCAAATAATGATGCCTATCTCCATCTCCCTCGTGGCTGTACAGTCCACTCTATATATGTATGTGTGCAAGTATACGTGTATAAACGCACGTGTATACGCACTTGAGTGTAGTCGCGAGAGAACACGCGAGAGCCCGTGAGTACGCGGGTGATAAATCGAGCCTGGACGAGAGAGGCGTTCGTCAATGAGGCAACGAGATATGGCATGGGGGCTTCGCGACATAAGCGAGATAGAAACTTGGCTCCAGGTGACGCGAGACACACACGCCGGGCTATTAATCCTACAAATTTTCTTCCCGACGGCATTACTCAGGCAATTGTATCGTGGTCTTGGGCCGTGAGAAAAATATTTTTATAAAACTTCATACTAATCTTCGTTCGCACGCAGTTTATTTATAAATGATTGATTCATTTTGAATCGTTTGTTATAAATTTATTTGTTGATGAGAAAGTAATTAGCAAGCGAGAGTAACAAACGTGTCGTCGGATGTACGGAGATAAATATTTTTTTAATGTTAACAAATCTCAGTTGAACGAAGTAATATTTACTTGACTCTTTTGATAGTTGACCGATCTTATTTGGCTCAATCGAGGTTTTGTAATAATAGCTAAATATTTTTTCTCGCTTCTTTCGACTATGCACTTGCTCATTACGAATAACCTCTTTTCTCAGTCGATTTTCACTCGTTAACACTTAGAGGCGTGCATTTACATTTTGTGATAACAAAAAGACAAAAGGTGGAGACCGCTTGTCCTACCGCGTTGTAAATAGTTGAATAATTTATTTTATCACCGATAGTTGAAGTAATTACTGCTGTTTCAAGGGTAAAACACCGTCAGTTGATACTCGAGCTGTTGTAAATAAATCTTAGATTTTTATTCCTCGTTTTATGTCGGTTGAAACGCGCGACGTAAATGATATTAATAGTAGTTCGTATTTTCAAATGATCAAACGTTTTGTTTTTACTTCTATACTTTTTAAACTTTCATGACTTTTCATCCATTAAAAAAAAATTAGGAAAAATCCTAAATGCTATTTATTCAGAAAAATTAACAGATTCATTTCTGTGAAAAAAAAGTTAAGTTACCGGTTGATTCACTGAACAATTTTTGTTTTAACTACCTCCAATAACTTTTCGGCATTATTATTATGCAAAATTTGTAATCTTAGGATCTCCTACATGGTCGAGTTTTTGCAGATTTCAATTTCATTGGAAACTACTCGAAATTCACTCGGACTCTCTTTTAGTTGACCGTAACGAATGCGACGATACACGCTTCTTAAATTAATAAATGATTTTCAAATCACATCTCCACATATCGTATTTCATCGTCCAATTGTAGTAACCCACATTACAGTGTCTGACCAAGAAATAGGTTCATTTTTTCAACGTGTTGCAGCGTCGGAACTTCTTTTTTGATCTCATTTCCCCATCATCTTCTCTATCGGAACCGAAGTTCGCTCTCGTTCATTCAGAAGAATCTCCGTCGAGTCGGACAATCGCCGTCATGTCGTGTAGCCGAAAGTTTCGTACGCGGCCCCACTGTCCGTATTCCCCCCACACGGCAGGATCAAGGATCTAACTTTTTGACCGAGCTCTCACGGGACCCCGGCGGACTCGGAAAGTATTTATGCGCGGTGAAACACAAACACAGAGAATCGCGCGGGACGCGCACGGCACAGCTTCGAGCCGTGCCGCGGCGGTTCAGGCTTCGTTACGCCATCCGGGGGCTGCATAGTTTCGTTTTTCTCTCGGTTATATCTCTCGGCCCGGTCACGAGTTACCGTCGTAGAGAGGTGCCGGACCGGTGTGGTGCGGGGCTCGCAGGCATCAATGGGAAGGATCGGGAACCGCGTGAATGAACCGCCAGAGACAAAGACCGGCTGGACACTTCGAAATACCAGTCTCACGGTTTCCTATGCTAAACTCCTCCACTCGAGAGCGCGCACGCGTGTGTCTACGACTCCTGAACGGCACTGCAACCCGACCGAGTATTTCGCTATCGCCCTATCTAATAACACCCACTGTCCTTACTCAACCGGACGCTTAAGCTCAGCCTCGGTGTCTCGTAGAAAAAATAATAAATAAGTGAGGAACAAAAAAAAAATTGGATAAGCGATAAAGATAGCCTTTTAGCCCCTTGAATACCACATATTTTTGCACCCCTGTCTTCATCAAGATTTTCCTGAGCCGGAAATTAATGTCGCGTAGCTCATTTATAATGGAATCGACACGGAACGATACGAGCAACGTTTCTGTCGACGTAACGTTCTGGCATATCGTGAGTTGTAGAAGAACTATAAAATCTTGAAGTTCTATATTCTGGATTTAATTAGTGTCATGTGTGGTTCTTCATGATTAACGAGAATAAAATTTGGCTAAAAGTCGTCTTTGTGCTGTGAACATAAAAAAAAAAGAGAGGAATAGAGCCGCTAGTGTGAAATATATATGCAGGGAAACAAAGTCGTGGAAAAGAACGCGATACGATTTCTGCCAGCAGTTTCGTCTCTCATCGATAAGATAAGACTTGACACGAGTGGAGACCTCGAGAGGGTCGAGTTTCGGTAACTCACAGCTCGAGTTAATTCATTCTCCTCGCTGGGCAAAGCCGAGAGGCTTCGAAGGCGCGTTACACGGCAACAATAATATACATCGGAGAAATAAGATTTCGGCGACGAGCGCGAGCGAGCCCGAAAGGACCGAAAATTCGAGAGGTCGATCCGGAAAGTCGTTACGGAACAATCTTGAAACGTTTCTCTTTCTCGTTTAATTTGTTTTTTTCTTTCTCGTTGTGTACAGTACAATAACGAGCGTTGAAAGGAACAGAGGAAACGGTTCTTTTCAACGTTTCGTCGAGCGAGATCACAGAGCGACTCTCCGAACGAGCGGCGAAGCTCGGAGACGATTGCTCTCCGTGTAATTTAATTTAAGTTACGAGGGGAGGCGATAGCGCCGGGGCCACAGCCACAAATCAATTAGAGTAGCTCGTTCTTTTGGGTGGGCGATTGTGATAGCGCGAGGGACCCCGCCGCCAGACCGCTGCTGTAAACATCTTTACTGCCCGATAAGTATTATACATACGTATAGAGGAGAAGAGAACCCCGAGAGCTCAACGGGCAAAAGCCGAGACTCTCTTCCTCTCTCTCCGCCGTTACATATCCATTGACCATACACACTGCGCGCTTCGGACTTATCACAACGTACCATTTTGTACTCCAGATTATATTTTAAACTCTTTCGCTCTCTTTCATTGTGAGATTATTATTATTTTACTCTTTTCTTTACTCTCTAAACACCGAGACGGGATCCGCGACGCCCGAACGGAGTCGAGTATATTTATTATTCTTTGTGGAAGCGTCAACGCCGCAGATAGAGCGCTTCGGCAAATGATAATCGACGAGAAATAATATTTTTCACACGTCGTTCAGGGTTTTTCCGGGGCCAATAAAAAATGAGAGTAAAATCAGTGACTGATGGGTCACCAGTGTGAAAAAATTATGAGGAATAATCATCGAATTGGCGAGTGAAAAAAAGATTCTCGCAATTGAAAGAGTCAAAGAATAATTATTGGTGGAGCTCTACAATTTTTTTATTATTTCACTATTTCGATCTCTTTGAAGTACTCAAAGTTATTTCGTTATAATAAATTTTTGTAATCAATGCTTTTCAATATTGACGGAGATATTAAAAAAAATTTAATTTCGCGCCGGGTCAATGCGGCGCAATGAGAATGCCCCGTTAACTTTCGCAAGGGAGAATAAACAGGGAACGCAGAATTCTACGCGCTTTCATGAGAGTATAGTCTTGAGGACGGTCAATCTTGAGCTTTTGAAAATATAATTTTTTTTTTTTTTTCGTTACACTACGTGGCGCACACGCGGGCGATGCATCATCCCGGGGTCTGCCGCCCGGTGCCTCGGAGCTACATTATTAGTCAGTCGGAATACCCGACTGCGCCCCGGAGTCTCCGGGGCACCAAATTGAGTCCTCGCCATAAAGTAAGCCATAAAGGGGGGAAATAAGACGGGGGGGAAATGTGTCACGGGGCAGGGGGGCTCAAGAGACTCGCGCGCTCGGCCCCGCGAGTGTCTCTCCCTTTCTCTCGGTCATTCAAATTTATGATAATGTCTTACAGCCCACCGCCAACGCGAGGGGAGGGGTGGGGAAGGGAGGTTATCAATATTATTATATTCCATTCCTCTTGTTGTTATTGTTGTTGTTACGCGATTATTTCTCCGACGCCGCTTGCCTATTATTTTCGCTCGCTGGTGTTTTTTGTCCCGAGACAAGAAACACGACGGGAACGAGGCTCGGGAAGCGATTCTCGCCAAGTGTCGTCGTATATTCACATAGTCGAGAAATTCAATAAATACAGGGAGTTTTTTTTAACCATCGTTCTCGCTCGTATGTCTTCTTCCAGACGGTTGACGCGATAAAGTCAATGGAAAAATGCAGCTTCTCTGAGTAGAATCTAACGAATGGTAAAACTATCTGTAAAAAACATTATCCATCTTCTTTGTTTTGAAAAGAACCAAACTGAAGCAAAAAAAAAATTGCGTTTCAGCCCCAAATGCAAAAAATTATTCATAGATAAAAAAAACAATTGTCATCATTATTCGAGATAAATTCAAACTGGTAAAACTTTATAATTTATTATCACGTCCCTGTGTCTTTATCTCCTGCGCAGAGAATAAAATTTCTCCGATTCATATGAATTGAAATTGTTTCTCGGCGAGCTTCGAGCTTGTAATTCGCCGAGTAGGTGCAAACAAGGATATAAGCGAGTACGAATAAGAAACTTGCTACCCTCGTTATGTTATATAACACACGGCTCGTCGTGCATTACACTATGCATATATATATAGATGTATATATACAAACACACATATGTGCATATATATATATATATATATATATACATATATTTTATTCTCCGCGATGAGGATCTATACGCGCGCGGGAAAACACCTACGGCGCGACGTGTACCGTCCGGCCCAGCGTGCGGTGCAGGCTCTCTCGTACCCTCTTAATCCTTGGCTCGTACATCACACCAAAGCGGCTATCAATTTATAGCGAGTAAAACACACATTTTATTAATGCTACGACAAGCGTGTATATAAGCTCGTTGGCTGTTGTCCTCACCGGGCAACTCCTGTTTTCATCGTCGCCTCTTCTGTCCCTCTGAATCTCGCCTCTCTTCCGTCTTCGACGGCGCATTCTCTCCCCCAAGCGCGAATATCAGCTGTTTCGTAGTTGTCGTATGTCTGACCCACATACACGACATCGCTCGCGACGCATCGGCGAGAACGAACGGGGGCCATGCGCGTTCCTCGCGGTGTGACGAAAACGCGCGGCCCGGGGGCGTTAAAACGCGATGAGAAACTCTCTCGGTAACATTATTTCGTACACGCCGCGCAGAGAGCCTTCTCAACGGGTACGCAAGGTTTCGCGATGCATTAATGCATCGTCGGGGTCGTTACTGCTCTCGTATTTTCTCGCGGGAAATGATATAAGGTCGTTGTTTACTATCCGTAGGCTCGCTCGTGCGCTCCCCATACGCGCGCGATTCCTCACCCCGCAGTGTCTTGTAAATCTCGAGTCGTTTCTCCGCATCTGCATTGCTCGATCGGGCGGGTCATCGACTCGACCGCGAATTGTATACTTTTATTGCGAATACACCGGCTGTCGTGTTTCCAGCAGAAGCGAGAACTACGCCTCCGCTATCACGCTCCTTCGGATAAAAGCGAAACGGAAGACACGAAGAGGCGAGGAGCGCGGACGTTGCGTCTATATGACTTTACAGCGTAGTTTCTTCTTCGTTCGACGGGAGGATTCTCTCGAGATCAGCTCTTTCTTTCTTTCTACCATGCGCAGAGCCGAGTTGTTTCCGCTGCCGCGGGACACGTACGCTTCTTCTTGGCCAATTTATAGTTGTTAGGACTTCAGGATTGGGCAATATAAGAGAAGTTTTTTTTTTTTTTTTTTCACACGCACGCGCATACACACGCGGGGCAAGAGTACGAAAAATAGCCCCGTAGGCGGCAAGTCTTACTATCTAATCTATAAAGGTGCCGCAATTGATTTTTAATACCCCGGCATAAAAGAGAAAGAAAGGAAACAAAAGGAAGAACAACGTAGATACAAGAAGCTGTAAACTACCGACCGTAGAATCGTCCTTGTACCTTCGGTCTATCATCTACACCATTTTCTCTCCCTCCTCGGCGCATCTCCCGGCACGCCGTAACTTCTTCTTTCCCTCGAGCGCATATATAACTCGAGGACTCCACTCGAGAGATCGTAAAAGAGGGTAGAGACTCGAGGCTCACTCCCGCAGTCACCCGGAGTCTCTGTCAAATTTTACTTTCGTGCAATCCCTCACATCTGCCCCCCCTCCCTCGTTGCGCCATTCTTATATATATATTACGCTTCTTTCATCCTTCGTAAAACAAAGAGAAAAAAAAAAAGAAATCGAAAAAAAAGGATCGAAGAAAAATTTGACTCACCTCACGTACAACGTAATACTCTCATTTTTAATATAATATGAATTTATAATCATAGTAGACAATAATAATCATAATAATATCGTGATATTGTTCAATAATAATAATAATAATAATAACATAATAATAATAGATAAAATAATAATGTTAATAGATATTTGTTTTTTTTTATGTGTGTGTTTATATATCTATATATATAATATATCTATTTATGTTCATCTATATTCACATTGAAAATTATTTACAATTTAATGAATTTACAATGGTACCGATGGGGGAGAGGGGGGAGGATTCGAAAGGAAGAGAAAAACGAGGCCGTAACAGATCGCTCACGATTCGACGATTATCTCGCAGTTTTCTTTTTTTTTCATTTTTTTTTTTGCGCGCGAAGCTACGCCGCAATATCCACACAATTAAGTTAGAAGTAGTAGGTAAGTAGCTCGCAGCAAGGTCCACAATGCGTTTTTTTTTCTGTTCTTTTTTTTTATACATAGCATTTTATTGTTAAGACGGACACGAGTCCCTCCACTCAAGCCACGAGTACTGCGAACGACGCTTCTCCCACTTTTGCCGCTCATCCAATTATATACAGAACATACGATCTAATCGTGTACGCATTATCATACATCGGCGTTGTTTTTTTCTTTTTTGCGTACCATCGAAATATCATGCGTACGAGTCCTAAACGCATCTCTCACTTTATCACAGATATAAATTAATGTATTTTCTTTTTTTACTTTTTTTCTCACAATTTACTTGACGTCTCGTACGACAACAATGAACAATGGTAATTCGTTACTTTTTTTTTTGTTGCTTTTTTCTTCTAATTCGCATCCGCCCGCTCGACGTTCGACTCGGTGAGGAAGGGACGCATTGTCCTTTTTTTTATTTACCTGCTTACGCTAACGGTATTTACTCGATTCTTTTTTTCTTTAAATTTCATTTAAAAATTCGATATACATACAAAAAAGAAATATCAACAATTTCGAGCAACGCGCGAGGACGGGCTAGCCTCGGCTGCGTTCGTAGCTCGCCGCTCGATAACTATCACGATTGAACGGTGAAAGAGAACGAAAGAAAAATAAAAAGGGAGGGAATAAAAATAATAATCGAATTTGCCCGCGACACGCTCACCGTTCGAATTGCGCGATAGTTTTTTTTTTTTTATCACATGAGTGATCAAAGTGCGTGCGCTCGCGCTTGCTGGCCGGCGGGGGTGGGCGAGCAATAATATAATGAAACGTCCGCGCGAGAGACTCGGGAGAAGCGCCGTGAACTCCCACGCGACCCACCCCCGCTCTCACTCTCGAAACGAAACTATAATTAATATACTATTTCTGTGTATTTTTTTTATTTTCTTTTTTTTCATTTCTTTTATCTTTCTTTCCTTCCGTTTAATACTTAATTAATCTACAATTGTATTATCGCGCACCGTGGAGACGAAAGAAGTCGCGACCACGTGAGACACGAAAAACACGCCGAGCTTAGAGCGTGGAGAAAGGAGCCTTAAGGGCTTCTGGGCTATGGGCTATTTGTCAGGCTCTACAGATACCATTGTGTTTTTTTTTCTCATTATCCTCCTTTTTGTTTGTTTGTTTCAATATTTTTTTTCTTTATAATCAATTACTATACATAGTATATACCAATGGCGAGATAAACAATGAATTATGAATTAATGAGTCGTCGATTGTGTGAATAATGATCGTAGCTCTCTTAATCGTTTATTTATTCCACAATTTTTCGTGTGTCGCTGCTTGTTTTTTTTTTTTTTTCTTTTTTTTTTTATCAACAGGTGTAAGATAAGAGCGATGCTGCTCGGCCGCGCCCGCCGCCAGTCGTGACGTAGGTACAAGAAGCTCGAGAACACGCGCGGGCTCTTTTCCTCTTCGCTTCACTATCTCCTCATCTGTACAGCTTTCTCTCTTTCCTCATCCTTAGTCCATTTTTTATTTTATTTTTCGTTTCCCCTCTCTTTTCGTCCCTTTCACGGCAGCGATCTCACTCGCATTCTTAACGCCCCCTTTTACCTTATCCTACAATTATATTCTATTAGTTACTATTTATAAGTGTTTACTAAATATAATAAAAGTTCCTTTGCGACCGCGTCGCTGGTTTCGTCAACGAGTCGTTAATCCTCGTTTCAGCTCTGCACGGTGACTACACGTATTTGCACATTGCCCGGTGGCTCCTCAAGCCCGATCGCGCATAACCCTCCACTTGACTCTTCCTCTACTCGTATCCTTCGGGATCCTTCGTTTGTCTCTCTTTTCTCTTGTTTCCATTGTTTTTATTTTTTTGCAAAAAAAATCGATTTCCCATCCGGAGCTAATGAAAGATTGCGGTGCTGCGAGGATACTCTTTGCACGCTCAGGTACACACGCGTGTCCTCCAAGGCTTACCCCTAATTCAGGCTTATTCTCCATCTCTAATCCCGGATTTCTGTACTCCGTTCCTGACTCTGTCGCGTCTCTCGCGGCACTTCCGGCGACGCTGGCGATCATCGCACTATTTATGGGTTCTCTCTCGTTCCGCGACACTCGCACTTCCTTCCGTCAATTTTACTCTTCGCACTTTTTCTTTCTTCGTTTCCAGCGACGAGCGGCGGGCGTGTGTTCACGATGGCAATGGAGTACCGTGATAGCAACCCCCACACTCGTTTATTCTGCAACGTGAAACATAGACACAACGACATTAGAATTTTAAAAAAGGCCCGTGCGAGACGTTGTTATATGCGCGAAGAAGAGAAAAATATCGAAAGTACTTGGTGTTGAATTTTTTTAAAATGGTAAATTTTTTGTCGCTTTACATTTTCTGTAAACAGATATGTCAAGATTAGATAATCGTTGTCAGCGATTTAATTTTTTTAGAAAAAGTTTTAACGACCGGACAACGACAGAAATTCATCGGGAATTGAACAATCATCTCGTAAAAATAATATAAATCTTCTACCTCTAAAATTCACCGTATTATTTCGTCAATGCAAAAAAATGCCGATTAAATTCGTAGTTAAACATTTTTTTTACAAACGTTTGGAGTAAATAGTAAATGGAAAAGCTTTGAAAAATTTGGCACTCAACTTCATCATATTGTCCTCACATCTGGATCTTTTCAAAGGGAAAGGGATGCGTGTTACGTTCGCTAGTGACCGGTTTGTTGGCTCTTTAATATGCGTCTTCGACTTTGTTGCCAGACGACGTTTGTCCATACATCGCGCGGCGTTCGAGTTTCTCCTCTCTCTCTTCCTCCTCTCTTGTATATTGCATTTCTAACTTGTAACGAGGGCTTGTTACCAGACCACTTAAGTCTCGTACGTCAACAGATACTGACACGCGGTGTACGTTCGATGTTTACGCAGCGGAGATACGCCCTGGCGTAACGTACGCACTTTGTACGGTGTAATTATCCCGGCGGTATCGGAACGGCGAACAGACGGCGCAACGATAATACGCACTGACCTGCTCGAACGACGATTATCTTTCCGCGCAGCTCGAACGACCCAAACACGCTTCAACAATTTTATATATATATGCATAACATATATGTTTTTTCTTTTTGAAATATATTTCATTTTTTTTCTTTATCCTGCGTAATTCGAGGTCGGTCGCAACATTTTCGTCTCACGAGAATTTAATAAAACATTAATGCGTTAATTAAAATAATTTGTCCGAGTATGCAAGATAATATCTGGAGGGCGCATCGAGAGGGGTGCTTTTTTCTTCCAGCACGGCAATTTGCGGCTGAAATACCGCACTCGGGTCCTGGGTAGCATTTAGCCGAGAATTTAACTTCTACACACTGCAATTGTCATACCGCTTGCTGCGAAGACCGCGGCACCTCGACCGACATGTTGTTGACATCGCGGCGTATCGAATTTACTACAAGCGAGCTAAAAAAAATAGTAATTTCCATCCGATAAGTCTGACGATGACACGGGCGCCAAAGTGTCCTTATTCCAGAGTTATGAGAACATCTCCATGGATTTTACTCTATTTTTTTTCGATTTTTTTTTTCAATGTTTTTAATATTTAATATTTGATGAAATTAGGCTTCGAAGTGTTGAAGATGCGAATTCTACTCTCAACTCTACTTGAATATTCATCGCCTCTTGCCCCCGGCAAATGTGTACATATATATTTTTTTCCACTCTGCAAAAGTGTTTTCGCATCTATTTATTCAACGCCACGAGTTAGTTATAAGTATGCCCGTTGTCGTTCGCTCGCTCAGCCGATGTACGTGCCCGGGCCTACGCCACTTGTTGCTCGCCGGCTCTCTCGCGACTCCCGAAACGTCGCTGTAACCGCCGTATATTCTGCCTATACGTGTTTATTCTCCGTTCTCCGCCGTTGTATACATTTCGGGCCCGCGGAACAAATCGTTTCGCGAACTCCGTGCGAAACTCCCGCGTGAGAAAGAGTATCGTCTCGGAAATAAAGCATGGAGAAAAATAACCGGTAGGAGGTGGCGAGAGAAGAATTTTCAACTTTGGCACGCTCGCTTATATATATTCCACTTATAACGCGAAGCTCTAGTCTCCGGGTCTCCGCTGTGTTCTCTCCGTCTTGGCTTCTTCGTCGCCGCGAGTGTTGGTAGGACAAAGAAGAGGGAAGAGACCGAAGGATTCCCGCGTACGGTCTACGGCCGAAGTGGAGAAGAAGAAGAAGAATAAGAAGCCGGGGCAGGCGAGAAAAGAACTCGCAGGTTTCTCGCGCGGCGGCTACCAGCCCACGGGAACGCGTGCGCGCGCGCGCGAGCGGTAAGGATTTATTAAGGAGACACCTATCCTCCTGCGGAATTCAGGCGTGCTACGGCCGTTACCGAGAGCCAAGAAGAAAAATAAAGGAGAAGAGAGAAAAAAAGAGCCAACAAAGATAGGTGGTGGGACCCGTGGCGAAATTTTATGCAGATATCCACGAGATCGTGTAAATATGCCCTCGGATAGAGGTGCGAGAGAGCCTCCGAGGTCGATATATATCCCCTACCCTTTCTCATTCTCTTCCCAATCCTTCGGACACTTTTCTCAAGCTTCTCTCCCTCTCTCTCTCTCCATCCGAAGCACCTGAGCCGATCCTAACTGATGCTAACTGCTAACTACCAACTGCCTCCTGCGCCGTTTGACCGGTCAAACGATACAGCACCAATGTCCACATTCGCTTCAACCGGCCACCGAGGACTAAATCCATTGGAAACCACCCATCCTAATGGCAATTAAATATCCCCTTCGCTAATTGGCAATTACCACGTCGACGAGACTCGTTTTTTCTTTCTTCCGTTTCTTCTTTTGTATTTTTAGTTTTTTTCGGCACACACCCGGAGCTTCTGAAAAACTTGTGCTCCTGCTCTGTCTCTCGGAGTTCCAGAATCGAAAGGACGAAAGTACGAAATCGCGGGAGCGACGACGAGGATAAGACGAATATGCGAGAGAGCTCGAAGGTTCCTCGATGCACATTTCGCGTTATAATAAACTTCAGATAGATCCGAAAGATCGAATGCAAGGACAAAGAAGAATCGGGCGAGAGTAGAAGAACGTTTCAAATATGTGGCCCATAATATATTATGTATTATCTTGTAATACTGTATATTAAATAATATCATACATAATATTATATGTGATATGAAGAAATATATTATAGGCACACACAGATAGAACGTTTGACCGTCGGTAGACGTTTAAGCTGGTAAAGTCGAACGGGAGAGAGGAGAGGCTGAAGGCGCGAACGGTCCGAGAGCCCGAGGTGACGACAGCGAAAACTAGTTTATTTGGGACGCGGCTATAAATTAGGATCAGATCGCCACCAGATAAGGGCATCCCGGCTAACACCCCGGCTCTCTCTCGCTCACGAAAAGATGTCTCGAACGGGCGATCGTCGACTATACTTGACCGCCACACTTGGCTCATTCTCCCATCTCCTTTTCGTGACATTCTCTTCGTTTTTTTTTTTTTCTTTATTTCCCTCTCCTTTATATATTGCCCTCTCCTGTTCCATCCACGTTATTTTCTGTTTATTTTTATTTGTTTTCGTTTTCAATCTTTTCCTTCTTTATTTCTTTCTATTCTTTACTTCGGGACTCGCGTCTCTTGTGCGCTGGGCTTCGCGCATCACCGCACCCTGGCAAGGAATCAGATACCTGCTACTCCCGCCGATTCTACACCGCTGCTGTTTTTCTTTAAGGATGCTCGTTCAAAGAGCCATTTCCGAGGTCGTTTCTCGATTATTTCGGTGAGATTCCTTTTTTTTCTCTTCCTTTTACTATATATTCTTCGTTGCTTCGGTTTTAATATGCCGAGTTGCACGAACGAGAAGGGGACGTTTGGTAAGAGTGGTTTGACTCGGTGGCTAACGACTCTAGAGGCGTGAGTGGTCAAACCCGCAGTTCGGACACTAACGCGACATTAAGCGACGGTCAGAGAGAGCCCAAGGTGTTGCGACAGTGGAGTAGCCGCGATGGACTCTGAGTTGAATTAGCCTATCGTGTGTGCGCAACAGAGGGAGACAGAGAGAGTGAGAAGAGAGAGTTGGAAGCAGCGGTGATTCCATTCACCGATTGAAATCTATGTCCATTTGTCACTGTCAAGGAGGTGGCGATAGCCACTCTCCGTGTCTGTGGTTTGGCTCCTTTTCTCTCTCTCTAACTCCGGTTTGTTACGACGAATAAGACCCGCATGTGAGAAACTACTCGCTCACGCGTAAGCCCCGCGCGCACACACACGCGCACGACGAAATGGACGAACGGGCTTGTACATTATTATTTCAAAGTCTCGAACACAAAAGCGGTCCAATCGCGACCGCGAACTGTACGGATCTCGTAAGAATTAACAAGTGAACTTTCATTTCATTGTCCCGTTGCGCCACGGTTCAATGGACTTCGATAACAACAATTTTTTTTTCCTCTCAACCATACACGGAAGATGACTTTTGTAAGATCAACGGATTGGCTCACCTGCTGAGAGACGAAGAAATCATTGCGAGCTTATGAACGCCTGATGTGTACGAGGGGGGGAGAAGGTCGATCTTAGACCGGTGAAACGAAACCGCTCGCCATCGACTGCGATCTGAAACGAGACGCGATTCAGGCGTTAATTTTCGAATTTCACTTTGACGCAATCGAGAACAAAAAAACAATACGAAAATTAGTGCCAACTTCGAGGATACGTTAATAATAGATTTTTGACACGAATGGATCGAATGAAGAATGAACATAAGAATTGACGTGACCCTTTGTAAGTAACACAAATAATCGAATTCTTGACTTTTCTATATTAAGGTTATTAATCTAATTGAATCTTTGTGCAAACAAAAGAAAATTCATGCAAAGTAAAACCTGTAACGGACATTTTTAATTTTCCGAATGATCGAAAGTTTGTCTGCTAGACTCACCCTTTGTAGAACGGTTTGAAGGCAGTGGTTGACTCATTCCCGCTAATATTTCCATTGCTCTGCTGATGCAGCACCGAGCTCTGATTTATCCCCGTGAAGTCCTTGTGCGGTGATGCTTGAAGCCTCGAGGTGAAAGACGAAGCGCTGCTCGCCGAGCCGGAGCTCGACGAGAGATATCCAGCGGTAGCGGCTGAGCCCGCGTGCCCACCGGGATAATGCGCCGGCGTTACGTTGCTACTGGAAGCGGTGGTTGCTGCGCCACCAGGGCAATAAGCCCCCGGAGGGCCCTGGATCACTCCGTTCGGCGTAGCGACTTTCATGTTCGGCGGTGTCTGGGGCGGCGTATCCGTCCCAACCTCGGGAAACCCCGCCGCAGCCGACGATGATGCGCTCGACGACGAGCCCGACGACGAATTCGCGTTGTAATGCAATTGTCCGCCCGACGATGAGCTCAGAAAGCCACCGTATCTCGTTGCGGCGCTTGAGTAGGGCGCCGTAGCGGCCGCTGATGGGCTCATCGACGCGGCTGACGGTAGTGCGAAGGAATTCAATCCACCGCCGCCACCGCCACCTCCGCCGCTGCCGAGCCAAGGTTGCTGCGACTGGTGATGACTTTGAGCCGATAAATGATGCTGATGCAACTGCTGTTGTTGCTGTTGCTGAGGATTGTGATGTTGATGCTGATGCGGATGCTGATGCTGCAACTGATGATGCTGATGTTGCTGAAGACCGTAGTGCTGATGATGCTGATGCAACTGATACTGTTGATGATGCGGATGCGTAGGTGGCGGTGGTGTTTTGCACGCGGCGGTGTCGGCGAGTGACCAAATTTTCGGCTTTGTCGCCGGTATCGGAACGCCGCCGGCCCCTGAACACTCGGACTTGACACCGTCGTCTTTGAGATGATCGTCGTAGGCTTGATGGTGATGATGATGATGCAGCTGTTGGGCTTGTTGCTGCTGCATACTGTGGTGGAAGGATAGCTCGGGTCGTCGCGGATCTTCCTCGAGATCGAGATCGTCGTCGTCCTCCAAGTCTTTGTCATGCTGCAGATGTTCGGCTTTCACGTGTCTCATTGGTTCTGCAATTACAGAGACAATTACACGTGTTTCCCCTCGGATAATCCTTGACAATCGTATGATCCTTTGATAAAGCACAGAAATCTCGAGGTGGTTATGCGAAAGAGTACAGAGGACCGATGTAACGGGAGGTGAAGGGGGGGAAAACGATAGTGACGTCCGCAAGTCACCTATTCCCCCAGCTCGTTAATTATTGGCAAGAGGGAAGCAGTGTGTGCAAGTGCTATAGCAGCCACGGGGAACTGGGACACCGCGTGCGGGGACAATATTGCCGTTAATGGTTTATAGTCCCTGGTGTGAAAGTGAGAGATGCACGATGCGTGTCATTGCGGGAACCGTGAGGGGTAAGAGCACCGCTAGCTCGCGATTTTCTACCCCTGGAGTTTTCTGAAAGGAGAGAGGCGCGTCGGTCTCGCGCGCTGTGTACGGAAAAGCTACAGAGATATGAGAGCTTCTCTTCAACGAGGAACCCCTTATAATGGTACTATATATATCTATATAGGTGTGTTATAAGCCGTAGGGGATGCTGTGAAAAAAAAACGAGGGTGCGAAGGCTGCAACCACTTTGGGGCGCGAGAGATTTCGGATCCCCCAGGGGTTTTCTACGGATATCTCTATCTCCCTTTTATTCTTTATATAGCTATATAGAATCTACTCGGGCTGTGTCCCTCGGCGGTAACACAGACGCAACACCAAGTTGCAGACACTCCGGGGGTTATATCTCGCCGCGTCTCAACCCCCCCTATAGTTTTCTCGACACTCTCGGGGCGAGCACTCGAGTGAGATAGCGAAAAGAGAGAACGAGGCGGTTTTGGCCAGCCACCTAGCAAGTCAGCCAGTCAGTCAGGGGTGAGAATTTCATTAAGAGGTTCGAATGAGTCGGCCGAGGGTTTAGTTGATGGGTCGTCAAGCGATAATTCCCGTTTGCAGGGCGCGCACAGCCGGAGAGAGACGGATCGTCGGAGAAAGAGAAATCGTTCTATTCCAAACGGGTATACGAAGCCACGCTGGATGCCGGTTGGAGAAAGATAGAGATAAAAGCTGAGAGTATCGTCCCGCTGAACTTGGGGTGCCCCTTGGCATCGCACGCAGCATCCCCCTTTCTGGCCCTTATAAACGAGAACCTTATGGCCCAACTAAACAGATACTATACTACCCACCGCGTCGGCAGTCCACAAGTGGCCCTTTAACTTTTGACCCCTCTTTTATCAGCGCTTAATCGTGTAATCTTCGGACCCATCGAATGCGAAAAACCACACTTGGCTCGATGCGTTTAATAGAATAAAACGAGTTATCCACGTTTATCGAGGTCGAATAAATTCCCGACGATATTTCAATCGGTCAAAATTATTCTCTCCACAGAGATTCAGATCGAATTATAGTAACTGGTCAATATGCAACATTCTTTTTGCAAAGCTTCCATGTTCGACCCGTCCGCGATATTTATCTCATATACCCTTTAGATACGTAGAATTGAATACTCTATCCCGAAAAAAAAAGTTGTTTATATTCAGCCCATTTATTGTTTTCCGATATTCAATTCTCAGTTACGAATTTCGCTTATAGTTCCCCAATCGAAGTTACTGACAAATTAAGTCATTGTTCATGATATCCTTCGTGTATTTTCGTCCCTAAAATTGAAACTCGACCCTGTTTTTTTTCCAGTTTTTCTCAACAAATTGCGAATCTCTGCGGAATCTGTACGCGGGCTATGTGTCCGCAGGTTTGGTACATGGAACATCGGTGGTCGAGTAGGAGCAACATGAACGGAGCCGATATTGGCGAATGTGCGGTGTGCAGCAACGGTAATGGTCGCCAGAGAACGGACGTCCCGAGAGCAACCGGGGTTCCAACGTACCAGAGAGAGACTGAGAGGATAGGAGAGATGGCAGGTTATATCTCGGTCTCGCTCGCTCCGGCGAACGCACCATTCGTCTCGCCGCGGGCGCCGATACATCACCGTACCTCGAACCGCATTGCCGAGAGAGTATCCATCTATATATACGCACACATATATGCATACCGTGTACATAAGTGTATGTATACATGCATATACGAACGTTATGTACGAAGCTTTGGAGCAAGTGTATATGCGTTGGAGACTCGGACGAGCGGCCGCACCCTCTGGCCTCCGGCGTGAGTTTCGCATGTACGCCAATGCTGAGGGTCCGTACACACGCATACGCACTGCGAGTAACGATGCCCATAGCTACGTACGTCTAATATATACCATATATGTATACATATGTATATTCGGGTTTATATCCATAGTTTAACGCGAGAGAGACGCGCGCGCACCGCATCAGCCAATACGGTGCGCTTACAACGGTGTGCGAGTTCACCAACGGCATGCCCTTCCTTCCTTCTCCTCGGTTATCATGTACCATGTGTATATACATATATGTGCGCGCTGCGTATGTATATAAGCTGTATAGAGGACATATAGAAGAGCGAAGCGAACGCGCGTCCTCCGCTGGACACCGGCCGCAGGACCCCCCCCCGGTCCCGGCAATACCCCAGCCCCAAAGCCCATTAATCTCGTGGCCCGGCAACCCGCAACCCGTCACTGTGTTTACCCACATGTGAAGCATTATATGCGTCCCACCTACGCGATAGAGCCCCGATACGCCCTGCCAAATCAGCATCCATTTTGCCACACCGAGAACTTCGTAACGCACACCAAGTTTTTCGAGTATCCCGGCAGAGAAATTCGCGGGTTAACGGACTGACGGAAAACGGGAGTAGTTGGGTCAATCGAAGTTGCAAAGATTCGAGGGTAAGAAATCAAAACGAGACGGAATCTTGGGGATTTTTGTTCACAGCAGGAGAAGTGTCTACATGAGGACGAATTAATTCATTAAAACATAATAAAAATTCACATATGAATGAGTTGTGACTTGTTGAGTCTGATTTGGGTAAGTTGACGTTTCGAAGCTTTAGAATCGCGACAAAACGGAATTCAATAAAAGTTTCGGTACTTGTTTTTTCAGTTAGATTGAGGCCAGTTCTCGGGGTCCGGTGAAGGTCAAATCAATTCATGGTGCAATAACGTAAATTAACATCCGAAATGTGGTCAGATTCTGTCGAGGTTACTTCGAAAGGTTGAATTTGCAAAATTTTTACAACGAGATAAGTGAATATGAGGTGCGAGATTTTTTTTTCTAGATAAATAACTAGAATTTGTTGTGTAATACAATGTCGATAAAAGTCCGAATGTGAAATTGCAGAATACTCCGCAGATATATAGTTCTCGAAGAATGATCACTCACCGTTGTCGTCGATGGTTCGCCTCGCGTCGTCGCCAATCCTGTCGCTTCTGCTGTCCGCCGCAATATCGTCCTTGTCCTTGTTATCCTCGGAATCCGTGAGCACAGCGTCGTCGTCGTCGTCCGTCTTGTTCTTCGGTTCCCACGTCATTTTGTTCTCTTTCTTCAAGCGTCTCCGGGCATTTGCGAACCACGTCGACACCTGGGTAAGCGTCATCTTCGTGATAATCGCTAACATTATTTTCTCACCCTTCGTCGGATATGGATTCTTCTTGTGTTCGTTCAGCCATGCCTTCAGCGTCGCCGTCGATTCTCTCGTCGCGTTCTTTCGTCGCGCCGCCAAGTCGTAGCCTGCGCCGTATCTGAAATTCGATTTCACAAAATTTTCACTTTAGTTGGAAACATCGCAATAGCTAGAATTTCCAAAATTAGCAAGTTCATCTCTTGAAAAAAAAAAAAAAAGATGAAATTATTAGTTTACTCATGCATATCCAAGAGACTAGAGAGAAAATGTATCTAACGTCGTCGCGAAGCTCTTTTCCGAGTATCTATTCGCTAGTCCGTTGTTTCTTGTTTCGCCGATGATTTATCTCTCGTCAAATTCGCAGAGTGGTTTTTTTCTCCCTTTCACCCCGCTGGGTATATCCCCGAAATTTCCGAAGAGTCCTGTCGCCTCGTCGTCGGACCACTCGGGTCTGAAACGCGCACGCATCTCGCACGTTACGTGAATACCATACACGCCTTCCTGCCTGAAGCCTCGATTTTCATCCCCTACTACCGTTCGTCTAACCGTGCACTCACTGGTTTACTCTCAGCAAACTCTCACCCTCTCAGGGTCACCCTCGTACGAGGACGCACATACAGAGAGAGCGAGAGTTTCGCCCAGCAGCAGCATCGGTAGGGAGAGTCTCTCTGCGAGGGTGATACGCCGCCGGCAAATATATACGAGAATAAACCACCCCAGTGGCGGCGTGATTCCATCGAGCTAGCTGGCTACCCTTGGAGTTGGGGCTGTACTCTCGTGCCCACCACCCGCAACTCACTCGCCGGTAATGGCGATTCGATCGATTCCCCTCCCCTATTCCGTCCAACATCGTAGAGTCCTCGACATCCCCCGACGTCGAGTCTGTATTATGACCAGCATTCAACTATTCACTACATACCATAGTGGTCTTCCACATTGAGACACTCTTGTTATCCATTGCCCGAGTGCATTTGTCGTACTTCACGAGTCGTTCTGTTCGAGTCTCTGTCGAAGACTCCGACGACATATAGAATTATACAGCAACACGATCGAGCACACAAGACGCGAAGTGTCGCAAACAAATGACAACGGGAAGTCGGCCTCTTAACCGTCTCTCCATATAAATTTCATCTCCCTCCGAACACGCCGGAAAAATACCGGAAGTAAAAGCGATTGCTCGTCCATTTGGTCGAATTAACTGGCCGGAAAGCGGTCGACGAAAATCGAATTGCCGAGAAAACGAACGATTAGTCGTCGACTTCCGGTTGGCCAAACAGAGGAATTAAGTGTCCTTGCTCCTCCAGATCTCCCTCCCCATCCTCATCCCGAAGCTCCCTCGATGTTGTCCGAGATTGCCGACCGATGACTCGACGAAGTTTTAGCCAAGAGGGTGTCCAATAGAAGAAAAGACAAAAGAGGCCCGAGAAGAGAAACGACCTACGCCGAGAACTCGCGCGGGGATGGGGGTAACAAGGGACTAGCCAAGAAAATTCTTCGTAACGAGGTAAAGAAAGTGGGTGGTACTTTTTTCATCCTCTATTAAACTCTCCCTCCGACAAGGGAAAGGCGGAATGGGGCGATTGCCGAGTGCCGGAACCGCAACTAGCTCCTATTCCTCTCTTCCAATAGTATAAAACCGCGCTTGGACCCTTCGTCGTCGGCGGCTTTCTCGACGGAAAGGCGAGATGAAAAAACGACGAAGACGAAATGAAAGAAAAAGAAGAATGAGGCCTAGAGGGAAGGCTCGTCGTCGAAGAGGGCCCCCATCGATCGACGCGGATTCTTTCTCCGCTAGACCAGTATTCCTTCAGTCCCCGCTTCGTGTCGCGACGAATTATTCTCTAACTAAATTTCACGATTCTGCAGTCTCGCCATTTTCTGACTAACGAAAACGATAATATCCACACATGTATACGAACGGTCGGTGAATTTTAATCGCGAACCCGTGTTTAATAAGCAATATTGGGATGAAAACAGGCTCAACGATTGGACTCGCGAAGCAGACTATGTTACACGTATACGCGGAGCACTTCTGCCGGCGCGTACACGACCAGGGTAAAGGGTTTGAATTTCGAAAAAAAAAAGGAAAAAAAATGACGAGAGGTTGGGTAGTGGAATCGTCGTCGAGTGAGCTCGTTTGAGCGAAATAGTCGGTAGATATAACCGGGAACGTAGGTGGAGGAGGCAATAACGATATGGAAGCTCTGGTAGTCGGAGCTCGGAGGATGGTAATAGCAAAGCAGCACGGGAGAGGAGAGGCGAGGAAGGGGCCCGAGCACTCTGCACTCGAGCGACTCATTAGGGGGCTTTGCATATGGTGGCGTCAACCGCTCGAAAGGTTAACCAATATTGGCAGAACCGGCGTAATTACGCAGCATCCCGGTCCACCGGCAGCGGTGCGCGTACCTACCCAACTAAACCTACATCGCTTCTACCTATACGATATACGATGTATCCGTAGCGCTCTATATATACAGAGGGGGCATGTGAGCATATATAGTTACGATGCAGCGCAATAGTAACCGAACCGACGTTGCTCCATGTCGAGCAAACGTCTAGGGCTAGACTAAACAGGTTTCCGGGGCCCTCCACCCTGCCCTCCCAAGTCTACTCTGCATACGATACAACGCTATTACGTGGCTTCATTTGATGTATCATTCGGTTGAATGCCGCGAGTGGAGACACTTTAGCTATGCACGAGCCAGTCAATTTGGCCATGGGAATTTCAACGTTTTACTCGATGGGGAAGTTTTAATCTTTGAATATAACAATTTTCGAGCCGACTTATTGAATTGAGGCAGTGTCAAAGATCTTTGATAAGAGAGCGAAATATTCGATTTATGTGAGGTAGAATATTCCTATTGTTTTAGCTACAAGAATGACGTCATTGTTTGTACCCAAATCAGTCAATGGAGGAGCTTAGTGAATATTTTTTCATACTGATTAAAGTAGATCTGACAAATTCTAGCTTCCCGGCTTTCAATTCTATTAGGAAATGAGAGCGACGTAGAAGGAAAAAAATCGAAGTCTCCACAGGATCTCGACGAGATTCGCCACAAGTGGCACTACTACCCTCCGTTGAACACAGAGCGTATAAGGACATCGGAAGCTTTTTTTTTTGTTATCCGAGTAACTCAACTCGAGGATCAACATCGAGCCGATTCGGCAGTCATGGGAGTTATATCTAGATGCTGCAAGAGGCAATCCAGAGACTGATGTCGGAGGAGAGAATAGAGAAGCGTAAGAAAAAAAAGAAAAGAAAAAAGCCACAGTTCCGAAGAAGACGAGGCGACTATAGAGAAGGGTGCCACGATGCCGAGGGTGGTCGAACGAGGACCGATAGACAGGCGGCGGAGAGTAGGTACAACGCGCGAGCGCAGCCAACCATACGCCGGCAAACGGGGGAGCGGGGTGGTTGAGGCTTTTCTCTCCCTCGGGAACGTAGGATGGATGGAATGAGGGCCTTTTATCGAATAGCTCGAGTGTTGCGGAGGCACGCCTCCGAAATATCCGTTCTCCGGGCCGCGGCGGCTCGGCGGTGCTCTCTGCCGCACCGGAAACAACTCGAGCGTGCAGCGATAGCCTCGATTGCCGAGGGTGACTTCCTCTATGGCAAAGAGCCACGCGATTTCCCTCTTTCACATACGTTATAACCGAGAGAGGGCTTCGACTACTAACGCCGCCGCTTCGCGTAACTGAGAGCACAAAACTCTAACGAAAATACTATTTCAATGGACAAGCAGACTCGAGTTTAGCAGCTACAATGAATCTCGAACTACTTCGAGACCGAGCATGAAAAGGAAACAAAAATACGTGAACGAATAATCGTTGTTTACTCGGTACTGTATTTTTTTGTGACTGACATCTGAAATACGGAAATTTGTTACGGTTTCTTACACGAATTGAGATCGCGTAATAGTAATATTTTTAAAATTCATGCTGGCACAATTTGATGAGTCCAATAAATGAACTCACAATTAATTAAAGTACAATTAACTCTTTTCACTCATCTATGTTTTTTAGTTCTTTTACTTATTTTCTCAGATTCTATTCTGCCACTCTTCATTGCTACATTAAGAGCCCAAATTTCGAAAAACCACCTTTTCTTTGATATCTGCAATTAGGCAATATTATTCTCGTAATTCAGAACTGTTGTACCGAATACTGCCATCGAGTTGAAAAGATTGTTCGTCCGCGTTATTGGGAAATCACCCTCGCGCGAAAAGTCGATGAATCTCCGGCTCGCTTCGTCGGGTTCGTCCCGTCGAGATGAATTGCAGAGGAGTATAAAAGAAAAACAATGAGTCGTTACTTTCTCTTGGCGAGGAGAGTGCGATGCTCCGCCGCTGACAAAATTCACCGCTCGCCGCGGACATACGTATAAGAGAATTTCTGGACCGTTCTCTCGGCGTTAGTTCGCGCATCCCCGAGTATCACTCTTGGTTGAATTCGACCGAACGGCCTTGCACCGTCGGCGCCGAACAAAAGAGCGAGGAGAGAGTATCACGTACGAGACCCGACTGTAGTTGGGAATGCTTTCGCCCCTGCCCAACTTCCTCCCTCCAGTCGATTCTCGCGCGGAGACTCGGTGAGGGATGAGTCCTAGAGTAGGTATTATTAAGCAAGGTAAATTAATAGCGGCTTTGGGGGAGGCCGGAGGTCTCGGCTGTGGATACACGGGCAAGAGGTCGCGTCGAGAGGCTCGCGCGAGAGGGTGGATTTCAGGGAGCACGATAAACAATGCCCCTACACCCCGTTGTTATATACAAGAGGGATATGGGAGCCCTAGGTATTGTAGTGTAGGAGAGAACGAAAAGCTCTGTCTCCGGAGCACATACCCGCAGCACCGAAGTGTACCGACATCTACATAGACAAATGCTCGTATGAGACCGTTGAAGACGATGCCGGGAGAAGCCGCGGAGCCCGCCTCGTGCACGAGAGGCGAGAAGTGTATCGCATACGTATGCACAGAGAGTGCTCAAACATTCTCGCATAGGCTCAAAGAAGGAAGGGATGCTGCTCTCTATGTGCTCGCGTGTGTCGGTGGTACACGACACGCTTGCTAAGTAAAGCAAGCACCTGTGGGACTCTCCCCGTTGGGGAAGCTCGATGGTTCGCTGGGCGTGAGTATATACCGCCGAGCGAGTAGAGTACTCCACGAGGAGGTGCGTTGGGTGTAAAGGAGGAGGAAGAGGAGAGAGAGCGAGGCGCCGAGTAGAGAGGAAGCTCACGGAGCGCAGTCGAATAGAGGGTTGCGAGTACGGAGCAGGGTAGAGAGTGTACGAGTATATATATATCTATGGGTCTATATATATGTGTGTGTAGGATGAGGCGGGGGTGGCGAACAGAGGAAGAGAAGGCGAGCGAGACGACGAACGAGAGAGTGGGTGAAACCCGGGAGGAAGCCAATCAATAAACTACCTCACTCGCTTGCTCCTGCGGATTTTCCTCTCTAGGTACATCAGGTTAGTGGTGGTGTGTCGAGTATACTACATTGCGGTGTGGAACGCAGAGGGACACGAGTGTAGAAACAGTACAATCCGTCTCTCTCTCTATCTCGATGATCTTCCGTTCTCGCAGCACTCACACACACACACTCTCGCCCTCCGTGTCTCTAGTCCTCTCCCGATACCGAAGAGCCTTAGCTAGAGCACGAACCGGCGAAGCCTCCATTATGTACGCCCACTCGGGGCGCCCCCCCAACCCCCCACCGATGCTTGCCTACAGCCATTTTGTACGTACCTAACGTCGTAGACCCGTTCTGCATCCTCCTATCGCGGTATCCAATAGCAAAGTTCAATTTCTATCGCGCACAGCGACGAGCAAGGAGAGAATTGATTCTACACGCGACAGATTCTTCACAAATCATCGCTCGCTCGCGATACCAAACGCTTCGGAATAACTTTTATGCATGACCTTTGAGGATGTGCGAAGAAGGTGACGTCATTGTACGAGCTGTCGAGTAAGTCGTCGGCACATTTGATCTGATTATATGGAGATTCGACCTGGTACTATGTAGGATCACATTTGAACCCGGCGTGTAAACAGAATTGAGAAATAGAAGGACTAATTAATTAGTTGATATAATTACTTAGTTGGTAAAACATATTTTTAGTCGAGAAGCCGCAATAAAATATTGGTTCTCTCGACTCGTTTTTTTCAGTGCATAAAAACCTGCTTCTTGGGAAAGCAGACGTGAAAGAAGATAATTTTTCAGGAGAAATTTCAACCCTCTCGAGAGTCTCATAGAAATTTGGCAATGCTAATAAGAGTCGTACGAAGACGCGTGCAATATCTCTTGGTTTCAACACAAAAAGTTGCCGGGTGAATGTTTGTAAGCGAGTTCACGATGAATCGTATTGGTTGAAGAAACAACAAATATGCCGATAGCCACTCCACGAAGATACTCGACGGAAGATGAGAAAGAAAGCTTGAGCGTGCGCCCCAACGGGGAATCTCGTCGAGTGGCGAAAGAAAAAAAATAAAAGAGAAAAAGAAATCTCTGAGCATCGGGAAGGGATGAGTCGAACGAGAGATCGAAGGGAGGGACCGATTTGAGGTATCCTTGAGGCTCTTCTCGGATTCTACGGTCTACGGTGCGAGGCGGGTATATCCACGCGCGCGCGCGTGAGCGCAAACCCGAGAGAGATCCGCAGCTCGTCGTTGAACGAGACACGAGGAATCTCGTTACGCGGGTCTTCCCAAATCCCCTTTAGAATGAAACGCTCTTTCGACGTGGCGAGCAAACGCGGATTCAACCCAAAGTACCCAGCGTCGAACTGAATAGCTCGAATCGTCTCCGCGGCTCAGCCGCGGAACGATTATACCTTCTCGGTTATATACTTGCCGCGAAAATCTCCTCCGAATAGACTCTCGCGGGTATATAAAGGTGTTTTGACGACGGCGACGATATTCCAGTTTGAAGGGAAGTGAAAGAAAAAAAATGTATATATATATACATACTTGTTTATAAGTTTTTTTTCCTTATGCACACATACTCGAATGTATTTAAAATAAACGAACGAATTGTTTCTCGAGTCGACGTTCGTGTCCCTGGAGTAAAGATAAGATAAGATACTCGAGCTCTCATTATTTTTGTGTCTTACTACCATGGGCTATAAAAAAAGTTGAATATCCGTAATGACAATATAGTAAGTCTCTCGATTTGGATCTGTGAGTATGTAAATACCGGTACCAAAAATGCGAATATCGTAAAGTTATTCACCGGCACCTGAGCAACGACGAAAAAGGCCGGAGCGATGATTAGCGTATCGCGCGCCGAAGATAAAAAACAATAAATGCGGGAACGACTTCGATATTTATCATATTCACGCGAATTTTCAATGGAGCCAATCGGCACGGTACCGTTAGCATTGAAATTGATCGAGCGAGAGAGCGAAAATAAAAGAGCGATTGTTAAAATTATCGCGAGAAAGAGTAATCTCCGAGAGAACCGTTTGACCGGCGGACGAGTGCTGATTAGCTTCTTCTCAAATTTCACACTAAAGCGTGATCTAATGGAGGAGAGTCCGAAAGACGAGTAGCCGCTAACCGACGGCGATTAAGTCGCCTCCGCTCATAATCCTAATGTAGCTCTCAAATTCTTCTTGTTACACGATTTTGTATCGCTCGATCCGTCCGCCAGATGCAATATCGGCGGGACGAATGGCGGAGAAGGAGCATCGAGTGGAATACGAGGGTACAGATCGGAGTGTAGAAAAGTTGTTCGTGGTAAAAATCGACATACCCATAGGCTGCGAGGGTCGGATCGTAGGGGTAGTATCCAGTAGCCGCTGGTTGGAGAGCTGCTGTGCCCCAAGCTGTACCCATGTCTGCCGTCATTCCCATTCCCGTCGCGTCCTTCAGTCCGTACGGATTTCCCTGAAATACATATCACACATTGATTTCGACTTCGACGGTACGATTCCTTGTATTCTACGCCTCACAAAAATCTCTCCAACCCAACAAAAAAAGAACAAAAAAGTGGCAATGCGTATCGATGAAATGTATTTTTTTTGTTGCTACCCCGACTTCACGTGGCAGCCAATTGTGTCCGACAAGTTTATTTCAGACAGAATCGTAAATTTGTCTTCACAGCGGCGAAAGCCAGGGTCTATTTTAGCCGCTGTGCGTATCGCAAAGAGCCAGTTAACAATGATTACTTCCTTGTAAAATTACAAACACCTCATTTTTTTCTTGTTTTCCTTTGCAATTGTCATAATTGGACCGATTAAGCTTTAATTACCGAGCGAACATCGCGTTATCGCCTTGTCGACCGATCGGAGTTCCGAGTTTGTTCCTTAGAACAATTTGGAAAAAAATGTTGGACATAAACATTCCTACGAGCCCTCGATCGGAATACACCGTCAAAGAGCCGGCGCAGCAATCCCACCGTCCGGTCGAACAGCGGCGAGTACATACGTTTTGTATCTTCACGAAAGCACACCGAAGGCGCGCAGCGAAGCGCGAGGACGAGATTTCTGGTGTCGAGAGGGGTTGGGGCTTGTCGGGCGGCAACGGCAGACTCAAAAAGCCCCGCGACGTGCAAGTATATTAGGTGGCTAATGGTAGCACAATGGGATATTATTAGGCCGGGCTTAGGAGAGCCTCCGGGTTCTGGCGCCAGCGCGTTTCGTGTTACACCTCGGCCCGTCGCGCGTTATAATTCTTCATTTCTTCAACCCAACCCACCCCCCATCCCCACCGCCGCTCTCTCTTTCTCCTCGCGCTACCGCGTCTACGTTCTCTCATACATAAACGCGCCGAGACCGCACATTTCAATTTATTTCTCTGTCTTCTATCCGAGAGAGAAAAGTGAAGCAAAAAAAATAAAATTCGCACACAGTTTCGCGAGCGGTGAGCGAATCGATGGAGAGACTTCTTCCGGTTGTGCAGCGCGTGTATGTAACGTTGGGCTTTTATTCCCCGCGGGCCTCTCGGCTATGAGGTACAGTACCATACATATATGCGTACTGTTAGGGACCTCCCAGAGTCCTCTCGGCTACGATAGTCTAGGCATCTTTACGAGGCTGCGAGTTGGACCACGGGTGGTCCAGCTTGGTGCTCGATTATTGTCACGGCTCGGTGCTTAGGTCGAACGTTCGTACAGATACGTATATACCGAGCACAGAGGCTTGTGTATGCGATTCCGCAGTCGGTGGGTATATGCGAAGCAGCAGCACAGCACGAGGAACCGGCAGACTGTCCCACCAACTGCATCAACAATTCGCAATTATGATCTGTACAGTGTTGTGCTGTATGTTGTATGTAGCACACGTAGAGATAATCGAGAATAGAGCGAGTCAAGCGCGTACGTGCTCTACCTGCTGGCGCTGCTGCCCGGTGCTACTGTTTGCCGCTGTCTCGGGCATTGCCACTTCGGAGAACCGTGACGCGAGGCCCCGCTCGTTCCAACCTGGCAATAATTAAATTAAGAAACGAAAGGGTGAACACGATAACGCGATGAAGCCGTAGTCACGGAATGTACGCGCAAGGCTCGAGCGTTACGCAGACGCACGTTGCGAAGCATCGCAAAGTTTCGTTCTTTACCAATTTTTTTTTTTTTTTTTTTTCAATCTATCGATACCGATCGGAAATATACAATCAGCTCGAGTGGGTATCGATGGAACAAGAGTTTTTTCTATAATTTTGTTATCGCGTTCCGTTGACGAGAATACCCAATAAGAATGAAGAACGAATGACCTGCAATAAGCCGTTTTTTTATGAAAAGAAATCGATTAACTGGAAGACTGTGGGTCGCAGCCGGTGTAACGGGAGCATTTAACTTCTAGAGGCTACACTTGTTGTGCTATTAACTGTATCCACGCAAGACATCGACAACAGTTGTATCGATTACCCTGTCGGCGAATTAAGTAACACCGATTCCTAGTCGATGAGTGTCTCGATAAAGATGCGCGTGCAAAATTGTTTCTGGTTTTTGATATGAATCAAAATGATATGAATTCTTGATATGAATTCATATGATAAATATGATTTTTTAAAGAATTTGTTCACCAGAAATTCATTAGATTGTTATATTTTTATTATTTTACCAATGATAATCGCCGGATTATCAAAAGGGCAACATTCATAGATTGTAAATAACAAAAGTTACCGGTATGTTAAAGAATTCACTAGCCTTACACGAGATTCGGAATTAATCTCGTGAATTTCTTTTTCTTTTCATATGCGCAGCGTCGTCGTCAGCATAGAGAGATAGTGGAAGTCGAGTGGATCGAGCTACGGGGGTGCTGCGGAGTCGTCGAGCTCGTGAGAGTCACGGAGGGTGGATTCCTTTCGAGCTCCGGACCACCGTGCGAGTCTCATCTTATATATATATAAACCACCACTGCAAGGACTCTCTCTCTCCACTCGCGTTGCTTCAATGCGAAGCAACGAGCGAGCGCGCGCGCACCAGCTCCGCGCTTATTGCCCTTATTGCCTCCGCGCCGCCCATTTCATTCAATGCTAATCCGGTTCTTATTACGTTCTTATAACGCTCGTCGCGAAACGACAAGAGAGAGAAAGAGAGAAAGAGAAACGCGTCTTCAGCACGTGCTCCCACCCAAAGATGCTCGTAAACGCTCGTCGAAACTCGAGAGAACAAAAAAAAATAGAATAAAATAAAAAACACCCTTGAATATATACCGCGACGAAGTTTTCCCCGATCGGGGGATGAGAATGCGAATCTCTCTGTGTCACGCTGTCCTTGCGATATAAAAGCCCTCCAATTGAAGACGCCTTATACGACCTTCGAAATACGATCGAAAAAAAGGACAAGTAAATCGCTTTTTATCGTTTGTTCCGATACGCCGTTTCTAACTGTTGCGCATACACTACGCAATATGATGATCAAAAATTGACGATTTCGTGTCAGATCGCGAAACGAAGCTATGGATGCAACAAACGTTCACGGAAGAACGGCGGTAATATGGTCGATTGGAAAGTTGGATTGGCGTGCGATAAGCGCGCGTCGTATGTACATATACAAAGTTAAGGCCGTTGTACAGGCTTCGACATCGATCATTATCAGCCGTTTGATTGCGAGGCTTATCGATTTCATCGCGAAATGTACGAGGCCTCTCTGCGAGGACATGGAAAAAAAATTGAGAGAAAAAAAAAAGCAAGGAAACTGGAACTTACCAGAGGCGAATAAAATGCCGAACTGTCCATGCCGATGCTCGGATAAGGTGTTTGATCGGTCGCCGATGGGGTCGGCGTTGGATAAGAAGAGTAGGAGGTCGCGGTTGGTGCTAGCCTTGGATAAGCACCGAGGGCTAATCTCGCAGCGCTGTCGTACTGGCACGAGCATACCGTTTGACCGGTAACCGGATCGGTCATCATTGGCCTGCCATTTTCGCAACAGGCCGTGCCCGGTCCGGCGGTACTGCCAACAGGGGTGCTTGCACCACCGGAAGCTCCCGCTGTACCCGTTCCGGCGCCAGCGCCGGTACCCGCTGTTGTCGTTGTCGCCGCTGTCGATGACGGCGACAGTGCGCCCGGACTCAATCCACCGCCCGACGACATAGCCGGTGACGTCGCCGTCGTCGGCTGTCCACCGCTCACCAATAACTGAAACAACGAAATGGCGTGGTTCGCCTTAACATTAACGATTAAAATCTTCCTATCGTCTTGCCTATCCTATTACACGATATACATTTTTTTAATCTCCCTTCCAATGATGAGACATCAAAACAAACGAAAATCGAGTCTCGAAACATGTATCCCCCCGAGTAGGAGAGAGATAACAGATACGTTAGACAACAGAAGGTTCTCAATCAAATTACAAAATCGATTAGACGTGTCATGATTTTTAGTTTTTCAGTAACTGAAGGCTGATTCAAAACACGCGCCGAAATGCGAATCGATTCCTCGTACAATGCGGAAAATAGAATTTTTATATTAGATTAACAGAATTTTATATAATGTGAAGAAAATTCATTTATACAATCTGCACATATCGGCTACGTTTCAAATAAGAACAAAAAATCTGTATGGGTCAGAATTGTGCCGTTTTTTTAATATTAAAAGGCCGATAAAGATTGTCTTGCGAAGTGTGCCAAAGGGCAAAACGGTTGCGTGGTGACCACGATAGAAAAAATATATCTTTCCCGAAGCGGCTCGTGGCATTAAAAAAGAAATCGCTTCTCCACGACGATGAAAGTTCAAATTGTGATTTGCGGTGAGACTTTACATTACGGATAGGGCAATGGTTTGTAGCAAAGTTATTTTCATCTGCACGCGAAACATTTGTTTTTTATTCATTATCGCAGAATCTCTAATTTGTACACTTTCTTTCTTGTAGTATTTTCCGCGTAAATTGTTATTTAACTCTGGTAGCTCGAAGAATAAAAAAAGTTTGTTCCTTCATCGTTTCACCGAAATATTCCTCCGCGCTCCGCGTGACCGATTTTCCAATATTTCCCACATGCCGCGAAGCGGGGGATGGGCGACGAGCGAAAGACGGTTAAACGACTGATTTATCCCAGTAGAGATAATTGGTACATTTGCCTCGAATATACGTCTGAACAATGCAGTACGCGATTTATCATTCAGTCGAATTTCACCAGACGAACGTGTAAATATACCATACGCAAGGTACGGTTTCGTTCCTATTGTCGTTGAGGCCGTGTGGATCTCCTCTACCTGTGTTTTACCCAACCCACCGTTATATTTAGCCGATTTCTGCATCGTCGAGCGCAGCACGAGCGACAGAGAGCGATCAACATTGAGCCCCCAAGCACACTTAGCGCGTCTAATTATAAGCAAAGCAATCGGACGCTCGATCGAATTTAAATTGGTCACGATGCGCTTATTAGGTATACACTCGCTGTCCTGTTCGTCTGACCCATCAAATATCGACGGGACATTTCTCTCGACGATTACGATATACTTTGGAACAGTCGCGATGTTCGGACATCGATTCATTCTCTCCTATCGTTGAGAGCCGCATTCTTCCAGCTAGACGTCTGGCTGTCCCTATTCTTTATTTTCTTTTGACGCAATCGAATATTCATCGAACATTGAATCGTTCGTTGTAATCATCGTCGGGAGCTCGTAGTACACGGGGGACATTGGTCGTCGGGACGCGTCTATTCGAGGATTTCAAGGCGGACCCTCTTAAATTTGCCAGTAACTCGTCGCTTCGAGAGAGCGACGAAACGAAGTAGGAGAAGCGGAGAAGCGAGGCATAAAGTTGGATGTATTTTTACGCTCCCTTGCGAGCGCGCGCGACTTCTGCGAGGCGCGCGCGCGCGATTCTCGCGAATTCTCGAGTCAGACTACACACGCCTCCGTTTCGTCTTCGCCTCTCGCGGTCTTTCAAGCTCAATAAACACGTTGCGCGTAACGCGACAAACGAGCTTCGAGAATATATTCGTTTTTTCTTCGAACGAAACGAGACGAAAGATGATGCATTTATGATATTCTTGTTTATCAAATTGTCGAAAATAACGAAGGGAAAGAAAATTACATGTAATTTTGGATAGATTAATTATGGGGGATCCGCAGGGCGAAACGACGATTTAACGTATTCGAGAATTTTTGATGGTCCGGTTCGGCGCAAAGTGTGAAGCAAAAGAGTTCGCTCGAAAGAAGCTCGTGCACCTGTGGAGAACAACCGGTTTTCCGGCTGGACACGAGAGAAGCCGAGAGAGCGAAAGAGGCGAATGAGGCGATGAGCCGACACTCCCGATATACGCGGGACACACACAACGGGCGTGAATACGTTCGTCAATTACCGATGCCTCTCTGCGAGCATACAAAGCTCGGTGGACAAACGAACGAATGTCCCCGCGAAAGGGAGGGGCTCCGAGGGGAACGAGGAGAGAGCGTTTCCCGCCACGATTCAGATAAAAGCTCTCGTACGCATCGATGATCCTTATATTTCTCAATATTTCGAGAACAACGAGACTAAAAACCGCGAAAACTATGGCAATTTTGCGCTCGCGGGTCGATAACAATGCGCGGGCGTAAAATACGAATAACCGAAACATTTGTTTCTCGCCGAAATACTCTGGGGGAAAGTGCGCGATGCAGTGAACGAAAAGCACGATTGAATTTTAAGCTGTGGGTGGATCGAGCAGCGATTTGCGTTTGATAAATTTTAAGCTGAAAGTTCGTAGATCGAGTTGCAACAATTATACGCACAAGTAGACTCTAATTGGAGCAATATCGTCGGCTTTGAATTTAGACACACCATCTAGATTGATGCTTTTCGCTCTTTCCGACACAAAGTCATTAAGAATAATCGAGAGGCATTCGAATATAATTACATTTCTTCGCTCCTAAGTCTATTTAAATATAATGACAAATTATCGTACAATTCAGTAACACGACGAAGATTAATTAACTATTTGTCACTAAGAAAAGAAAATTGTATTAACTTCTTTAAATATACGACCACGATCGCGAGAAAACCTCTTCAGAAATATTTTTTCGCTGCAAATCGATATTCACAATTTTTCAAATTAAATGCAAACAAATTGCTAACAGCATTATGAAAATTCCTTTGTACAACGATTAAACAATCGCGTGTCATCAGCTGTTTACCGAATCACGGCAATGTTCAATAACGTGCTTAATCGACGAATTTGTATCAACGATACAAATAACCCGGTCAATTTCCAACTCGCCACTGGGAATGTCTGCAAAGATTGCCAATAATCAACTATCTTAATCACTGGGGATAATTAATCGTTCCGCTCGATAGCGTAAGAGCTTTATGCGTTTGTTTTCATCTAATGAGTCTCAAATGCGATACCGATAACGCGGATTAAAATTCGAATTTGCTAATTGCCACTCGGCGATGATAATCGCGATGCGTCAACAGCTCATTAATCCTCCTGATTTCCTTCCCGTACGATTTTTGCCGTGTGCGCGTTTTTTTCTTTCCTTCTCGATCTCCGAGCGACGATTCACGATCTTCGCGCGTTCGAGCTCCAAAAGCGAGAAGAAAGTTTTGGAATTGAGTAACGCGCGTGTCCCTCGCGATTGGGTAACCGGTCGTCCAGGATCGGCAACGCGGTCGAACGATTCTAAACACTAATACGTATAAAATTCTGTAGCAGATAAGCATCTCATAAATCCGTTGGGATTAAGACCCGAAAAACATTGAGCAGCGGACAGCCCAAAGCTGCGACGCGTTGATCTGTATTTGGTCCGCGTATAACGGGGTTGGATACACGAGAAAAATTGACCTCGCTTCTTCCGTCCATCCGTCAGCGTAACTTTCACACGGCATGCGAGAGGCGCGTGCTATGGAGCGACGGCCGTCGGCTCTGCGCCTTAAAGAGCCAGGCGAGCAGGTGCGCGCACGATAAGTTTTTTTACCCGATGCCCCCCTTATTAGTTCCCTTTCTCGCCGAAAAAAAACCCACGGAAACTTGCACATCCCAATAAAGACTCCGAAAAATCCAACTATCCGTCCTATCGGAAATGCAAACTGTACTATCGTTCTAGAGTGTCGAATTTCGATCGATAAATAGACCCGTTGCGATGCTGGTCTTACCTGTGAGGCCGACGGATACGAGTATCCGAATTGAGCGTACGCCGACATTGTCAATGCGGCGTTGGCTCGTTTGTCAATACGGACAGTCCCCCTCGAGCGTTATTCAACAATTGCGACGAGACAAAAGATTTCCCGAAGATTCCGGGGATTTCCCCCAAAAAACAAAAAAAAAAAACAAAAAATTTAAAAAAAAATCCAACAAATCCGGAGGTCACTGAATCTGAAGCACTTATCACGCAAACACTGGACACTCCGTAGGATCACTGAAGTCTCTGAGACGAAAGAATAGGTGATAACGACGATGTCGTGAATCACTGGAACCGGCGAAAAGTCGTGAAATCAACGAACTCGGATTTGTTGCCTTCCGTGACTTGTTAAACCGAGTCCTCCTGTCGACTGTCATCAGGGCATCCTTAGCTCTAATACCAGACTGATGTATCCCGCGTCACGTCCGTTCCACATGCTCGATTCGTCTGCGACTAACGCAGCCCCGCCGGATTAGAAAAACAAATGCGCGAAGAGGCCGTTTTTTCGATTCTTCCTTTTGCTGCCCTCTGGAGCAAAAGCGGCAACCACCACCGGCGGATTCACAACACGGGGAGCAGGTGGCCCGAATACACGAACGTATATCCTACTCTGCTCCCGTAACAGTTATATCGCACCACCGAGAAATCCGATAAATGATTTATATTTTCGAAAACGACGATTCGACGATTCGCCTCGACGGAACGGAGCACCGATTGTAACCGACGCACCGTGGACATTCGTCGAACGTTTGTATTTTTTTCGGTGTTGTTTTTCTTCGTTCGTTTTTTTTTTTGGAGGGATTACGCGAACGATTATAGTTATAGAAGGCTGTTTTCTGTGGGGCCTTCACCTCGTACGTACGGTCCGTCCCCTGTCCCTGTCTCAGGGCTCTCCAGACTACGACTGACTCGACTCTACCCACACCACTTCATTGGCTTCCACTCGGTTCGTCTCGGATCACCCTCTGGTGAGCGTGAAACGAAGCAAAAGCTTCTCCCACTCTGGCTATCGCGGGCGTGTCCAGGTGTTCGTTCGCCAATGGCGTTGCTTCGGACACTCGAGCCTCGCCACCTACTGGGAGTTGTTTCAGCTTCGGATTCGTGAATTCAGTCGTATTTGGGCGGTTCACGCCGGTCGGGGACACGCCCACGACAGAAACGACCACCCTACCCCTCCATTTGCAGCGTGGAGAATCAGCGTGAAACTACCTATTTTCATCCCTCAAGTAAAATCCAACCCCCTCACGTTGAAAACACCCTTACCGGAAAAGCTTCGTGTCTAGTCTACTATATCTATACCGCTCTCTCCATCGTTCTACGACTATCCTGCACAACAAACAGCAACTGAGAACAAGAAGGAACGAGTGTGTTTACGCGACTCGACTCTTGTCAAGACCCCGTTACCCCGCGGGAAGTTGAATAAATCTCGCGTTTTATAAACCTCATTCGGCTATGCTCGTGTACTCGGGCTCGAGCACGATCGACGGATTTTTCCTGCACGAATTCGTTGATGACCAGTTGAACGATGAGCAAACAAAAAATGTTACGATATCAGTGACGAATAGTATTTTCAGATATAATCTACACGACCGTCGATTCTTTATATGTTTCTTCATTACGATGATTTTTGATTGATGATTGGATAAAATTAAAATTGTTTTTATCGTGCAATTTCTTTATAATGGGATTTTTATAAATAAGTTTGTTCTTGAAGTTATTGTTTGATCGATACGGAAAAAAACATTCGCGACATAAAAGACAGATGAGACTTCTAGCGGCTTAATTTTTAGACATTTGTCCACGATTCCGATTTTTAATCAATAGTTTGATGGCGAAAACTGATTTTTATCAAACTATTTCTCGTTATAAAAATTCATATAACTGAGTTTGTCATCTAAATGATTCGATCTTTACCTAAAATACCGTTGCGAGATAAAAAGTCTGACAACATTTTTTAACACAGCTTACGCTTTTTCATACACCCACCAAATATTTCTTTGAATCGACGAAAATTTATAAGAGTCAAGAAAAATTTCTTGTCTATAACAAAATGTATGCAAATGGGTTTGTTGTCTAAATTATTGTTAAATCTGCCGTTGTCGTGTATTCATACTTCATAAAATGCTTCTTTTCTGCATAAAGACGACATTCATGTGAAATAATTGTTAAAATTGTTCGACCCCGCTTCTTTTAAAAACTTGCATTACAAAAGCTTACTCAACAATGAAAGAATAATGTTAATGAATGCTAATTAATGAATACGATTTTTACGGATGAGTCGTTCGAAACTATTCTTAACGCTTGGCATTTAATCGAACCGCATATCAAATTTTATTTCCCGAATTCTCCCCGAATCACAAAAAGTCACGATGGGACAAAATTCGCAAGGGATTGGAATTAAATTTTCAGAGACCTTCTCGGTGTAAAATGTATCATTTTCAATTATCTTTCACCAATCGTTTAAAAATTGATGAAAATTTTCAAAAATCAATCGGGAAACCATTGAAAATGAGAAAATGTTACATAGCAATGCCCAACATTTGGATCATTTCCTTAAGATTTCGTGTCATCCCTCATCCTCAATTCTCTATGTGACCGCATAAGATTGTTCTTTCATTCTTTTTCTTCGAGTAACAGGATTTGTATTAATGTCGTCTAGACTGTTTGTCCGGGCTGTTAGGTTTGTGGGATGTCAAGACGAGGATCAAGTTGACGACCCTCTTCGGCAATTTGCAATAATTTCACGGGCTATTAGCCGATATTCCATTGGGGTTAAGGAGCCGTACTACTGTCTCAATCTTTGGTCATCCCGCGAAAGTGGACGGTTCCTCTGCGCTCCCGCGAATGCTCAAGTGAAATATAAGGGACGAAGAGAGAGGCGAATAGAAAATTGTGCAGACATTTGGGAAGGGCAGCGTAAGCGGGATCCTGATCTAATAGGATTAGCCGACAGGTTCTCTCTCGAGTAGTTATCTCGCTCTGCGGACGTCGGTCCACTGCGTACACGGGTCTCCGGGATGCCCAGATAAGGTGACCCCTCGGCATCCGTTCCTTCGGCGTCGCGCAGCAGACATACCTCCTAAACTATATATCTGCAGTAACTCTAGGTAAGCGTGTATACCGGATGCCGGATGGTATGCCAAATACCTGAGATCTCTCGGGGGGCCCTGAGGTATATATCCCTCTTGTAGCCAGTGCGGTCCGTAGCAATGATTTAAGACCCTGCGTAAACCCAGTGACCTGCCGCTCACGCCCCCAAAACAGCCGCTCAGGACATTATATCTGTTTGTAAAAACTGGACTCCTTAACGAAAATCTCGGCTTCGTCGAGAGTCACGGAAACCTCTCCGGTAACCGAGCCTAAACCCTCAAACTACTCTTAATAGCAGTTCTTAATACACTCTCAGCTATAGAGTCTCGAAAACAATGCCTTCCAAGCCTTCAACTCTGTTTATCAAAGCGTAAAATTTTTTCGTCAAACCATTGAAGCCCGTCGGTTTTGTCAAAGAAAAAAAATCTATTGACATGAAAACATATTGTGATTGTTGTAAATAGTTTTGTAAAGTCTGTGACTCGACTAAGGACGTCATACATATTTTATAGATTTGTCTAGTAAATTATTACTCTGGTTCGCTTCATGCAGCAATAGATTAAAAAAACAATGTAACCTTAAAAACATTTTTTTCCGAATCCGTTCTAATTCCTCTGACGCAGTGATAAGCATGATTAGTGACACAGATTTGTGTTTCAAGTCGCACAACCAATGGACGAATAAATTGTCGATAAGAACCTCCAAAAGCAGGAATTCATTTAAAATCATTGTTATTTCAATTTCGCGTCGATTCAGATTCCGCGATAAACCGTCGTTGTTACTCTCGGTGTGTTGACATAATCCTGCCGGGCTGCGCATACTCCTCTTTCGACGAATCGTACAGTGTTTATTCGTTACCGACTACAATATCATAACAATCCAACGAATTACGGCTATACTGTCGAATTAAAGTAGACTGCAATCTTTCCCTACCGCGCTATTAACGGCATGTGTCGTTGAGCGCATGCAACGGTCGTTGGACACAGAGAGAGAAAGAGGGGTTTTGAATGTCGTGTCACGCCGGTGTGTATACGAGTATCGATTTCCATCGTCACGCGTCTACCTCCACACTTGTGATTACCATCATCTCGCGTTACGCGAGGGGGAGGGTGGGTCGTCCCACCATTAAAACTCGTCTCCGGCCTAGCCTGGTACATTCAATCCGAAACATTAACGAAACCGTAACGCGTGTTGCGCCCAGTCGCAAAAGTCCTATCGGCTTTCGGCAAGATGTAACGAAAGTCTTGTCCGAGCTTGGGAGAAGAGAAAAAAGAAAACAAATCGAAAAAGGAACCGTCGTGTCTAGCCGCGACGGCTTGTAGCCACAGAGGTTCCGGATTTGATAAGGAGCTAACCGAGAGCCGACTAGAGCAGTCAATCACATTGTTGGTTCTCCGGGTCTTTCCACCGCCCCTCGACAAATCTCTGTTCTCTCCCTCCCGAAGAACCGTACACATACTTTGCTTGTATGCCCGTTGCGCTATCTCGAAGCTAGTGTCCGAGTTTGTTTGCGGTTCGAGGCAAAGTCAAACGACTATAGAAGCTTTGAAGACAGATAGAGCAGAAGAGCGAACCCCTCGAAGGATTGAGCGACTGGCTAAAGGTTGTTTTACCTGACTCTTCAGCCAGCCCCTCCATATATATACCTCAAAAAGTGATTGGGGGCCCACAAGTTGACTCCTTTTCTTATCTCTCGAGCTTGACTCACGGTTAGCTTCGTCGTACGGCCCCGAAGACCACGGGCCCCGCGGTCGACACCACAAGATTTCTCACCGTTTTTCCAGAACCGAGAGAGATCTTTTACGACTGTAGAGTCCGAAATGGTCTGGTAGTTCCGAACGAAACAGCCTTGGATATATATAATCGTACTCGCGTCAGCTTGAATTATAAAGCTCGGAGAGCCCCTCTAATCTCGGCAGTAAAACGGTGTCGATGTGTTTCACGCCGGAGGTTGTTTATTTTTATTCATTTCTCTTTCCTATTCCACGCGGGAAGATAGAACAAAAGGATGTTCGTTAAGGATTTTTCTCCGACTGCCTATGCCGGCCGATGGGCTCAACCTCGGAAGGAGCAATAGCACCGGAGTAATAAGAATAAGGGATGCGAAGACGAAGAAGTCGTGTCTTCTTGACCGAAGGAGAAGCGAGCGCACCGTTCATTGGGGGCTCCAGACGATCGCCTGGCGCCTTCGAAAACCTTCAGAGTTTTATTGGGGCGCGAGAAGAGAACCGGGAGAGGTTTGCTTCAACTGCTTCTTCTTCTTCTTCTTCCTCCTCTCCGGGCGTGTTGGTCGGTTCGCTGGAGAAGACGAAACCGAGCAAGAGGCTCCTCTCGATTTTTCTCTCTTTCTCTCTTGGTATGGCCGACCAGTATGTCGCCGTAAAAAAGCCGGCTGGCTATATCCCCCCACCCCCCGCTCCCATATATATATACCCCACTCGGACCCCTTTCCGATCCGGTGCCCTCGACCGGAGAGATCCCGAGGAGAAAGAGAGAAGGACCGACACCGACGACGAACCAACGACCAACGAAATGTCAACCGTAAACCTCGCGAGGCAACACTAATTAACCCGACCGAAATAAACTGCACCGCTCAGTCCGCGCTGTGCCTTCCCCTTGATACCCTTTTCTATACACGCTTTCGGGGGCGGGCGGTGCGAGCGGGGAAATCTCTTCGACTTTCTTTAACTTCTTTTACACGCTTCTACATCTTTCGTAAGTTCTATCTCGCTTCTATCCTCGCTTCGTGTCGATTTTTCTCTCTTTTCTTTTTCGTTTTTCCCTTCTCGATTCACTATTCCACAGCATCGGCATTATACTATATATAGTGTGAAGTTGGAGCTTGGAGGAGTTTAGGAATTTCTTGAGCACAAAGATGCTCTTATCGATGCCCAGGGAAAGAGAGATAGAGCCGCGGAGAGCGATGGAGACTCGAAATCCAAATTCTCGTCTTCTCTTCACGAATCTTCCGACGTCCTTTTCGATTTACTCGGCCATCTCCCTCTCTCTCTCTCGGTTCTCTTGCTCGGAACTTATACGTCGCTCTTTATCCATGGTCCTGTGATTGCGAGCTATCGAAGTGCCCGACACGGAACGACCATGGGAGACCGCACGAAGGGGTCTTTGCCGGCGGGAATCGGCCCTGCATGGTTTGCTTGCTTGCTTGCTTGCAACCCCTCTGTACTCACTCTCTCTTCGCTGCCATCTACGCCACAAACGCACAAGGGCTGAAACTGCCTCCGTGTCGTCGTCTACGTCGTACACACTGCTCGTTCCATCAGGCAATAGCAGCGGCGGCAGCAGAAGCACGAAACCACGGGGATTCCCCGTCTCCTGCTACTCCATGTCCACGCATTTCCATTTCACTCGGCAAAGTGATTGTGCTCTTTGCAATGTTCGAGTGCCGGGTCGTCTCGGTAACAGGGTTATTCTCTGCCCAATATAGCATTTATCGGTCAACTGTTTTCACAACTTTAGACCCTTTGGATCAAACAATTGAAACAGCCGTGCAAAGTGCCACGCTAGCCGAAGAAAGGTTGGATGGAGCAATGGCAAAGTGTTCGGTCGCTTTTTGAAATCTGATTCGCACGAAGAATTGCCATTGATTCGACAATACGAATAATTTGGACAGGTTGCATGAACAACGTGTAATAAAATTGTAATAAAAAGGGGCTTGCTGTTTGCGATCTTTGAATTAGAAAAGCCCTACAGGCCTAGAATTGTCGTCAAAATGCGGTAACGACTCACCAATCCTTTCAGAAGACAGAGCACTTCAACTGAGGAGCCAACAAACCAAACCCGTAAAGTCGATTAAGAGCGGTTCAGACAACGAATAATTTCTTTGAAGTACAATACGATGTCTTTACCGCTCAGTTAACGTGATCTGAACGACTTGATATGTGGTTACCCAAAAATTACCACATTTTTTTATTTATCGTTACTAGTTCGAGAGATATAAATGTTTGTTTCACTCATCCTTCCCAAAGAAATTTGCGATTGCTTTGAGCAATCGGTGGTTTGCAAGATTAACGGCTTTTGGAGAAATCAATAGAAATGTAATAATACGTTTTTGCAAAACTTTTCGCTCTTTATCCTTGCGCAACGCAACAAATGAACGAATTTTAATTGATTCAAACGTTCAAGTGATTCCGCAATTCACTAACCGGGTCGATGTGGGTGTCGACCAATTTGTGTTTTCTTTTTTTCTTTAAATACAGTTGAAGCTACGGGCAAGTATTAGCAAGTATTTCTCGACCCTGCGCAACCGGGCTCGGTGGCACGAATGAGAGCTCGAGTGTTGAGCGCGGTTCGTCGTGTACCTAGAAAATGGATTGGTCATTACCGCGGCAGTCATAATGCAAGAGAAGCATCATTGCGAAAGGCGTACATGCCCGTGTTCCAGGTGAAGAATAAACCACTGGCCGCGCTTATGCCTTCTCGCTCGCTCCTCGAACAGACGAGCTTGATTTTCTTTATTTCCAATCAAGTCGACAAGTCTCTCTTAATGAAGCCAACACAGCGCAATGCCGATCGACAACGAACAACGAACCAGCGACCAGACAGCAGCATCCCGCGTCGATTGAAAATTCGATTAGTCTCGATATAAAAATAAGACGAGCAATTGATTTTTTGCCTTTTTTTCACAACTCCCGCGATAAGCACTGAACGTTGAAATTCGTCGAATCGTGTACAGAGCACAGTCGAGATAGACAAAAGCCCAGGCAGACGATAATACGGCGAAAGGAAGGCAACACGTAGAGCGTAATACTCGAAATGCCCCCGTTCACGAGACTCCTGGACTCTGAGGATGCTCGAGTTGGAGCGCAGGATAATGATCGAACGGAAGTGTTCGTGTTAAAATATGCAGATCCGTCTAAATTACTACCGGGCGGACGTTCGGTCGGGACTCTCCTCGCTGGCACCTTTACCCCTATAGCGATGCGTGCGGGGCGCGCACAATCATCGGACTACTCTTTCGAGGAGAAGAAGAACAACAACATCGCTCCTCCGAGTCTTCCAATATATATACATTTATGTGGAGATATATAGATATAGAAATATGCGGAACGTATATAGGAGAAAAATATATAAGAAAAGGATATATGGCAAAGGCCCCCGACTTATAAGTTGTTGGTTGGAGGTCGAGGCCGGCCCATACTCATGGCGTGAAGCACGCGTGGGAAAGTGTATTAACCACAGCTCCGGGCAATAATGCCTAACCGCGAGCGATACGTGGTCATCAACGTCTCCCGAGCTCTCTTAACCATCATTTATTCAATCAATAAACCTATCAGGAAGCTGTCTTATCCCAAACAAAAAAAAGACGAAAAATGAATAAAATACTTCGACGGTTAAACCGTAAGGATAATTTTAGAGGTGTTTTACCTAAACTGCTTGGAAATTTCAGGTATCACGAAAGATTGTCGATCATTTCGGTCGCGTTAAGGAGTCAAACGGTTCTTAAGTAATGATTCGTCTTACGACTTATCGGTAGCCAATTTATTTCGGCTGAATTGAAAGAAAAATAATGTCCAAATGTTGATATTTAGCGACTAACTGCTTTCGAGTTAACGTTTTTTTCGAAATCGTCATCGAAGCCATTTTCACTATCAGCATTCTTCGAATGAATGGAAGGAATTTTTTTTTCACTCATCGAAGAAACAGATAGGAAAAGGGAAAAACCGGCCTAGCCTCCAGATCTTTCGCATACATTTTCTTCGTTACATCGGCTCGCAATAGCAACGAAAGAGAGCGAGAGAGGCCGCCGCGAGCACATGCAGCGTTTAACGAGCGAGCGCGAGTGCGCGAGCGTGACGCATGGGACTAATCGACTTCTTAACACGGAACGACCATTAATACTTAGCGAAAATCTCTCTCCCCCCGCCCCCCCTGAGCTACGCGGCACCGCGCGACATTAGCAAAAGGCGCACCGGCGAGTCAAACTCGCTGGAGGAGAGATTCTATAGCTGTTAACTACCACGACGACTCGACGGTATGAGAATCGGTCGCTCTCGGGGCATTGCCATCCGAGAATAGATCGCAAGAGTAAGTACTGCGCGTCGCGGCTGTTTAGGTTTTGTAACAAGCTTGAATTTCAACGGGTTACAAGAAAAACAGCTAAATCAAGAATCTCGTGCCTTTTTTTTTTTTTTTCAAACTTTCCATCGAATTCAGACATCGTCTTCTCCATAAGTGACTTAGAAAACAAAACATTTTTTCCGATTACGAATTAAAAATATTTTCTTTGAAGTTCCATTTTTTTTGTATCCTTGCTGATCGATCATAGTGAGCTATCGAGAAGGATGCGGATAATCGTTAATCGGAGCCCCTCGTCGCGGCGTTGCACGTTCGTAGCCAAACTCGTATTATGGTATAGAGAGGATTTATCGCACCGACGTGAACCTACAAGATACACGCATTATATACGTATATCGATATATATGTATATGCGCTTGTATGGCAATAGCGTACACAACACTCGGCGGAGGTACAGCTAGGAAGCACGAGATCGATACGTTGGATCGATCGGTATAAAGTCGCCGGGGTGTATATTCGCGTTCTCCGACGTTATATACCACCGAGGGGTTCGGGAACCTGCGCATGCATCGATGCACCACTTTATGCGCGCATAATGACGCCGTAAGTATTCAACCGCCTACTCTCCATCTAGTTAACAAATATCCAAGCGAGCACCGTTAACGCACACGTTCGTGATAATTTATTATCGCAAAGCGCCGGGGCCCTCTGCCGCGCCGTTGAGGCTCGTCGAACCCCTTCCCCCCACCCCCTCGCTCTGCACGCCACGAAGCGCGTTATGTTCGACCTCAGGATACACATCGCTACATCGATATCAGTCAGCAACTTATATGAAACGAAAAGAAAACAAAAAACATACCCGAACGAGAACGAAACATTTCTTATTTTTATGTATTTTTTTTTTTTTTTTTCAACAAACGTTGTATAGCAAAACGAATTTGAATCGAGTGCAAAAAATGTGAGGCATTGAATGCAACACTTTCGTGAGCTTGTGCAACAAATTATCGAGCCGGCGATAATTATTCTACAACAAAGTATAATTGTTATTAAATCCCATATCTCGCGGCAATTATAATATATTCGCTCCGAGTAGAGAAGATAGGGGATAATTGGGGAACATTGTAGACTCTAATTAAGGAATTAAATTAGATAGAGGTATCGGGAATTTGTTTAACGAGAAATACAAGCCATCTGATCGCCTGTGTACCCCAATCTTCGAATTAATATATCGTAGTAATGGAGAAAAAGGAAAAATTGAAATTACCACCCGACTGTATCTCGAGAACGAGCCTTTGGAAAACTGCTGCCACACGCTCGTTCCTTTGTCTATTAAGATATAATTTTATCGCCCCGATAACTGCGCGCCACGAGGACGGATAAGTTTTCATTCTCGATACTTTTCACCCCTTCGTATAATCGTCGAGCGGGTCGTTTCGCTGAATGTCTCAATGAGCGTGTCAGCATTGTACGCATTATCGATATCATAGTTGACGCTCGAACTTCTCGAGCCTCTTTCGTAGAATGAAAAAAGAAATTACGGAATGCGCCTTCACATGCGGGATTCGAAGCAGCAGCAGCAGCAGCATGCAGCTCATCGAAGCAGCAGAGGGCATATATATACGAAGGCAATAGCGGGATAGGAAGCGGATAAGAGAAGCGGGAACTATACGTTACAGGTGAGAGCTCGGGGCCTCGCGTGTTGCAAACGAGCCGGCAGCTGGTTCCTCCCGGCTTCTACACGGTATATATACCCACGTCGTCGAGGTATTAATATGCGACCGACTGCGAGAGCCGAGATGGGGACGCGAGGCTAACTCCTCGAGAGTGCTTCGCGCATTCGTTCCTCGGCTCGAAAAAACTCATACGCTTTATTTCACTCGAAAACCACCGAGAGAGCCTAATAGCAGTATCCAAACGCGAGTGGCACGCGCTCTCGCACTTCAGCGTTGCTTCTCCGTTTCTCCCGTTTCGCTTTCTTTTCCTCTTCACGCAAATATCTTCAGTACTCCACCATAAAGATAATACTAACATGAGAAAATATGATTTCGTTGAGACGACGAAATAAAATTTATCTGAGAATTGGCTCGCCGGATCAATTGATCGGATAATCAAACGAAACTTATTGGAACGTTCATTCGAATCGTGGAGATTGCCCTCTGGATGTACAATCGGAAAAACGATTCGCCGGTTAACTCGCGTGCCAAGTGCCTCGTGTACAACGCGGTGAACAGATTTATTTATATATCTCGAGGATTCGTGTCTCTCTTTTTTTTCCGGCGTTCCTTCGATCGAGAAATGAATGAAACGAGGCGAGAAGGAAGCACGAGCTGGCGGAGGGAAAGAATGGAAGAAACTCCGCTCATAGTATACTATAGGGTAGTGTTGAATGAATGCCGGGGAGCAATCTGTTTCCCTTGCGGGATTACTTTCACGGTTACACCCCAGCGGCAGGAGCGGCAGGAGTAGGAATGAGTTCGGTGCTCTCCGGACCATCAACAGCGCACACGAACGCTGTACCATTGGCTACGTGACTATGCGGTGGATGCACACACGATTGTACGTGTGGCAACTCCCACTGGGCCGTGAAAAAAGAAAAGGCGAAAGAAAAAAGCACATCCGAATTGAATCATTGCTGAATAAGCGGGAAAGTGGCTGGCGAAAGAGGGTTGCGCCAGTGGCGTCGGATGGCTGTTAGAGAAGTCGGAGAAAGGCAAAAGCGAACGACCCGTTGAAGAATCGCTTTTCCCCGGTCGGCTCGTTGCCTCTGTCTACCCGCAAAACTCTCTTTTAGCCTCCCCCTCCGGGCGAGCGCGCATGAGAATTTTCGCTTCACTTCTTTTCGTTCTTTCGACTCGAGAGCCGCGCGATTCGGGCAATCCCTCACGTGTTCGCGAGATAGCTACGTCGCGGCCTAACTATTTTAACAAGGCGGGATAGATAGAGAGAACGTTTCTGATGTTCGGGCCGAATTAACACGTCGAGGAGGGTACATACGGTTAACTCGGAAAGCTTTAAACTTTGCACGAAGGGAGTTTGCCGTTGGCGAGAGGCGAGAGAAGTCTGGTGAGAGGTGTGTGTCTGTAGGTAATAGAGAGAAGGAAACGCGACGTCGGAGAGTGTGTACGAAACATTTGGCCTCGTAGTTCCCCAGGGGCGCAAACTGTTGCGTCATAACTCGAGAGAGGTACGCCGGCACGAGGAGAATGGGATGTGCAAAGCAGAGATGAGAGAGGAAAGGAGAGAGAGAGGAATCCTAGCTGAGAGATCTAACTAATGAAACAGGACCGAGACGGGACTTGCTTGCGACAGAGTGTAGAGTATAAGTTCGCTCGCGTTGTTCTCGTCTTTATTACATACGCGATCCGGACTGAATGCGGATTCTTGCGATTTGACGAAATAATTTAGTAGCGATCATCCTCGACAATTATACATCCCACGGTATTATTTTTGTTTCGTTTTATCTTATTAAAAATAGTTTGTTACGATGGGAGCTACGACTTTTACTCGTCGTTCATTGTTCAACTATTTAGCCCCACGAAGGAGCCAATTCGAAAAAGTTATTAATTACTTTCCACCGTATTGATTTAAGGATAATACATCGGATGATTCGTAAAACAATTTTTTTCAGAATTAATTTCTGAATCGACTAACTAATAGTTACTATTAATTAGACTTTCATCTAAACGGAACATTTTTGAAGGTCTCGCCGAATTTCACTGTTGGCTGGCAATGTAACGATGAACACCTCTTAACTGCAAACGAGCCAAAGGATATTGAGTTTTTACCAAGCGAAACTTCCGAGAGGGGGATGCAAAAATATGAACCTGCGTAGACGCGGAAGTTGCGTCGACGAAAATTCTCCCACGGGACCCTGTTTAATTTTCTCGATTCTTTCGACACTGAAGTGCCCTCGATTCTCAACGGTCCAAACTCGTCGTGCCGGCAAGTCGCGTGTCGACGCACGCTTCTCCGGCCGAAATTTTGCGGCTCCGATAATGGCAACGACGATGATCGCGCGAACAGCATAAACACATATTTTCGCAGGGAAGAGCCCGGAGGGGAAGCTCCTTCGACCATTTCTTTCGTAGCGCAAAACTTCCGAGCCTCAACGACGTTGACGAACGACGTCGTACACGTGTCCAACCGTACGCCTACGGTGTATATTCAACCTTTGCCGTATATACTGTATCTATACGGGATGCACACGTGTCACGTGCACCCCGAATGGGAATTTCCCCTCAGGAAGCCACAACCACACTCGGCAACGTCCCGTTCAATTTGCCCCCCTCGATCTTTCTCGCTCCGACTACCGACGAGAGAGAAAAGAGCAAAAGCAACGCGCGCGGTACAGCGAAGAGTGTACAGTAGAACGCCGGAGTTCGGAGTCGCTTCGGGGGGGAAGAGCTAATACATGGGGCGTGCGACAAGTGCATGACAAGTGCACCCACACACACAGTCGGGGTCATGAATAAACCGTGGAAGAGTGCTCCTCGATTCTAAATGGACGAAAAAATAAGCATCGAGACAATTCCAACACAATAATAGTTCACGAATAGGTTCACGAGTGCCCTACCTACGTGTATCTGCACAGTGTGAGAAATCAACGCGAGTCTCACGGAGCAGGGGGGGAGCACGAAAATTTCGTGAGTGTCGGAGAATGTTGGAGGCGAAGCACACCGGATTGGACGAGGGTTATGTCGCCGGAGAAACTAGTGGAGTAGCTGAGAGTCTGTAGCGACGGGAAACACTCGAGGAACCCGGGAGGTGGAGGCCGATGACTGTATATGAAGTATATGGGATTGAACGAGGGAGCGTGCGAACCGTGCAACGCGCCCATTCGAGATTCCACACAGCGGGGGATGCTTATGGCTGCGATAGAGAGATTTTATCGAAAAAGCACTCGCCAATAGTGTGTATAGTATGTTTGCCGCGCGAAACCTCGCCCAGGTTGGATAAGAGAAAAGAATAGTTGTATGTACTTTTTTTTAATCAATGTCTTTCGATAGATCGGCGGATAAATCGGACTGGGGTTGGGGATGACGATAGTTCTTAAGGCTAACACCCATCACCCTATCCACCCCTCGAGGACAGATTATGCGCGGATAACTGGACAGAGACACGCCACGAAATTTAACGTTTACACGCCTACGGTCGTTAACGCCGCTTGGTCGCCGTCGCATGAATATGCACCGAGCGAGATCTCCTTCGCCGTTCGTTTTAATGCCCCGATGTTATTACACTATACGCAATAATGTGCCCTACGCGTATTGTACTCGAAGCACGAGCGGTTTAGGACACCTGCGAGATTCTAATAGGTTTCTAACGACTAACGAAGGATCTTTCTTCGAGATTGCGAATTATTTATTCGTTGATCGAGATTAATTTCACTGTACAAAACGATACCAATGTTCTTTTTATTCATTTTTCCTCTTAACGATATTCTCAATTAAGATTCATCGTTTGTAAAGAATTAAGATACCTGTAGCGAGTTTGAGAATTCGAGACGAGACATTTTTAATTAATTTTTTCTGAATCGATAAATGTCGCGTTTTTTGTCTTTAGCAAAAAAATAGTTTGTTAGCAGTAAAAAATCATTGAAATTTAATATATTACCATCGCTGGTACACATTTTTTTTCTTTTCGTGTAATTACACAATTACATTTTGCCTACTATTACGGGATGCTATTTGCAATGTTGCGTGTTCGAGAACACTGTGGGCAGGCGCCGGGTATACGCAACACGCTCCGTTAAGTGCAGTTCTCGCTGTACTTCCCCGCGCGAGTCGTAAATAACTCTCGGTAGGTACACAGTCGATATTTTGAAAGTTTATGGTTCGAAATAGTCCATCGAGGATCCTCGAGAAGTACGCGGCGTAACGGGGAATCGGTTCCCTTGAACGATTCCAAAAATACCGAAATTTATCGCACGAGAAGGAAAGAAAGAAGCGCGTGTTGTTCATTGGCCATGGTTATTCAGTGCGCGCTTCCTTTCGAGTTATTCGGAAGCCGGGACCTGTCGACGATTCAATTACCGTGTCTCGATCGAACGATTTTTCTCACGAATCTGTGGGTGAATTCTCGCAATGTTATTGGGCCGCTCCCACGCAAAGATATTCACACAGTTTTCGAGGATCGAAGCGAGCGCGGAAGATCGGTGGCGACGACGAGGAAAGAATGCCGGTGGTATCATCGAAATACAACGTGGGGGGGTCCTCCCCCCCTCCGAATACGCCCGAGGAATAATAAAAAAAATTCGGCGCTCTCTGGGACAACTTCGGTCTTCGCTGCCGCGCGCGCGAGACTTTGTCCTATGGCCGCGTATTAATCGTCAGGGATATTCCCACAAACGCGCGGCGCACACACCCGCGGATGAGACATACGAGAAAGACAACCGAGCGAGACAAACAGGTGCGATCGTCGTCGATGTCTTTTGCCGTGGGAAAGTCATACGTGAGTACACGAAGGATACCCGACTCTAAGCACGACCTGCGCGAGATCGCTTGACAAAAAAAAACAGTTATTTAGGTATTAGTGTCGATAATGAGAAGTCGATACATGGAAATTCAGCCCGTAAAAATGCACGAATTATCGTTACCGAGACATCGAATGAGAGAATTGCGGAATCGGATATCAGCAGAATCTTGAATTTAATTATTATTTCTGAACTTGAAGGAAACAGAATTCAATGTGAATTATGAGCCGACGAAGCAATATTTGGTTAGAAGAAAAATAATTTAATCGCTCCAATTCATACTGATAGTCATTAAAAAAAAAGTTACATCACTGACAATACTATGATTGTATTTCCACATTTTTTGCTGTTGACGTTAATAATACTACTGTAGAGATAAGATAGAATTCGACTTTGGTTTGAATCAAACAAATCAGACCTTCGCGAATTTTTTCTTAATTTCTTTCACGTGTATAAAAAAAATGATGTGATTCTCTGAAAAAAATAGTGTACAGCGCTTTCCCTAATTCAATCTCAAGACAGATCCCGATGAAAAAATGTTTCTACTCTATTGTCGTTCGATCTTAGTATCGAAAGTATATCGGTGTGTCGGGGTGCGCACGGGGACAGGTAGTCGACGCGCGACGACGAGCGACCGGATATCGGAGGTGAATCTGTCGGGCTCGCGATCGAGAAGGGCGCGCTCTCTCACCGGGAGAAACATTGAGGCCGTGCAGCGGCAAGCAGGTGCAAGTTGGCTGACTCCGCGTCTCGGGGTCTCACTCGCGGGTACGGCTGCGCCCGCGATCAGGAAGGTGCCAGGGCAATATAAAGTTTTCGGGCCCCAGTTGAGAAGGTGCACGCGCCTGCACCTCTAAAACGCTTCTCGTTCCCGAGCCTCGTCCGCCACCCCGTCGATGGCCACCGATATATATCCCCAAACGCCAAAGTGTATATTCTTAAACTTTCCTATCCGCTCATTCATGCCCCGCTAAATGCCTATAATTTGCCTCGTATGATTACAGGGCAGCGTGACCAACGCCCGCGGTTTAAACTTTGAACGCACAACCTCCGCGTCGTGCCCTTACGATGCTCCGTCTTTCTCACACTTTGCGCGCAACTATTGTGATATCGCGCGCGCGTGTCTTCCTCTGCTATTCATTTCTTTTTCATTATTTTGCATTTCTTTTTTCCTTTTTATTCTCGACCTTCTTATTTTTATATCGTGGAGCCCCGCGGCCCTCGTTACGACTCGCGTGAGCCTAGCCAAAAATTGAAACGGATCTGCTGCTTCTGCTTCTAATGCCCGAATGAAACACTGTTATTCGTGAAACGATATCCGACATTGTTTTTTTTACTGTAGTAGTCTCGACGGTGGGGTTTAACCGCTATTATTAAGGATAGGTATCGTGTAGAACATATATATATATATACTTTTTTTTTCGTTTTGAGATCGTGACTATCCAAGGCACAGGTGATACGAATAGAAAGCCATAGGGAGCGCTAGGAGGTTCTCTACGGACCGTTGATTACGAGATAGAGAAAGAGGATATTCATTGACCCGTTCATTCGTTTGCCTTCGTAGAAACAAACAAACGTAATGGCCGGGTGGATCACGGAGACGACAGGAGCACCCGTTCCTCGATCTTTCTTCTCTAACCACCGTCCACCTGTCCGCCACTTTTGCCCTTTCATATTCTATTTCACCCACTCGATCCCTAATTTTTCTAACTTTGTCATTCTTTTATTTTCCGAAGCCCGTATTTCGAATTCTCGACGCTCGACGCCAATAATTCATTGGGCTCTCGAGGACGAGGTGCGAAATTACGCAGTACACGTATTTTTTTCAACGCGCATTTCGCCGTCGCGTCGTCTCGGCGGTCCTAAATTCGTATTCGTAAATTGAAACACCGAGGACAGCGTCAAAGTGTATCTTGGTTATAATTTGTCTAGTCGATCGAGCGTCGCGATTTTCGTCGGCGGTGACGATGAAGGATTGAGTCAAGGTAGAGGCTGAAGTTAATATACGCGAGTCGGACGGAACGTGGGGGGGAAGAGGTTGACGCGAGAAGTTGATACCGAACGCGAGTGGAACCGCCTCAACGGCGACGACGATGCTGCATGTTGATGCTGTCCGAGAGTCGAAGCTCTCCGGCAGTTAGCTCGCGCTAGCAGTCACATTTCGTCACGGAGGCCAATTAGCGCGAGTTTGGACGACGAGTTGGACAGTTCAACCTGATTTTCGTTAGGATAACGTTTGGATCTCACGGGCGGACGGTGTGCTTGCGTAATGAGCTCTCTCGCGCGCCGCGCTCCCCGACGAATGGTCGACACGCGTTTGCCTCACGGACTATATAGACGGGCTCGACGAAATCTAATTTTCAAATTAAATTATCAAACCGCTCGCATGTTGAGAGGTGTTGAACTTGAGAGTTCGACTTTTTGGAGACTTTAATCGCCGCGATTTATGAGAGCCAAGGCCGAGCGATCGATCATCGCGAGATTGATTTTCATGCTCCGGAATAATCTACGCCACATCTTTTTGTTGTCTTATTTCCGAGGGTAAAAGCTAATGGAATTTATTTGAACGATATGGCATTTGAACCCTCCGAGTCGTGATAAGCGAGAGACGATCCGCGCGATACGGCTTTCAAGCAATAATTATTTCGTTTCGCCGATGCTTTTCGAAAAATGTGACAATTTTCTGGGTTCTCAAAATGGTTCGAATGTTACTGCTCAATTGAATATGTTCTATGGGAAAAAAAATACATGGGACAGCCCACTCAGAGAGATTTCACAGCCTTGTCATTTTGTAACGTCATGAAAGTTAAAAAAAATGTTCTAATTCTTTGAATTTTATACATTTTGCCTAATGGAGAGTGTTCCATTTTTTTTTCTATTCTATAATTTAACCCCATAACGTGTTAATCACCAATTCGAAGCCGATTCAAATTGCAAGCGAATTGAAATCGATAATTTTTTTTCCGATAAAAATTTCCTTTTACTCACCTCGTGTTGCTGTTGTTGCTGAACGCAAAGAAATTCCGTAGATTGATGAGTTCCATGCGGTGGCGGAGGTTCCGAAGCCGAGACATCTTGTAGCAGACCCACGTGGTCCCAGCAATCTTCGGACATGTCCATGTCTCGTTTTCCCCCACCCTATTCCTCGTCAAGATTCGTCCCGACTTCTCTCTGCCCCTCTTGTTTTTCCCGCGAAAGGGTAATCGTTTTCACTCTTCTCAAATGCGCACTTTGAGTCTGAAAACAAACGAAAAAACTTTGTCACTGTCCACACGCGCACTGCGATGATCCTCCTCTTTCTTTGTATCGCCTTCCGCAGAAAAAAAAAGAGAAAACAATCCAATGTTCGATAGAAAAGAAATCACCCAAATTCTCGCGCGCTTGCACCACAAAATTTTTTCCAAACTTCCGATACCAAAAAATTCCGAAACTCCGGTTACGAAATGAGCCACACGATTTGTCGTCGATGACTTTTCGTGAATGGAAAAAAAAGTCCTCAGTGCGTTCGTTACGGCGACACACCGGCTTTCGTGAAACTCGGCTATCGGTTGGAGTCGCGCGCGCGAGAGCTCCACTTGGAGAGCACGTCCGGCTACGATTAACGGGATATCTCTCCTTCTCTCCCTTTCGAGAGGGGGAGAAAGGGTTGAGAGCGCAGCGCGCTTACCGCCGAGTAACGCGCTACGAGGCGGGGGAGGCAAGTAGTGTGTTGGTCGCGAGTTGAACCGAAGCGAGAGCGAAGCAAAGAGTTAAAAAGACAAAGATCGAGCGCCCGAGGTAGCCGCGCGGCGGAGGAAGAAGAGTTACGGGAAAGAAGAGGACGAAGAGGAAGGAAAAGTAGCGGGGGTTCTGTTTCGCGAGAGATCTTCAAGAGACCGAGAAGGGTCTCTATGTGAAAGCCGGTCAGAGTCCGGAAAGTCGCGCGTATATGCCTTTGCGCGTATATTTCGTCCCGACGGTTTATACGGTACGGATACGACGACAACGACGACGACGGCGACGACGACGGTGGCCGACGGTGGTGGTCAGTCGGCGTGGAATGAAGTTGGACCGTCAGTTAGGTTGGGTTTAGCTACGAGAGAGAGTTGCAGCATCAGCGCGGCCCGGCAGAGGAACGACGCAGAGGTGGATGTGCGGAGGGATGGAACGAACCGAGCCATGGTTACATATACACGGAGAGAGAAACCCAAGAGAGAACGCCAAGCGAGATGGTTGTAGCGCCGTTGGACAGAGGATAGATGGAGATGGAAGTAACGAACGAGCTATGGGCGAAACGTGTATATGGTGGGGCTTTGAGGGAGATGAAGCGAATAATCGGGGACACAGAGACGAGAGAGACCGAGGAGTAAGGCGTAAGTCTGGCCTAGTCGGTTGCGGGGGCTTGTAGCTCGTGGGGCGAGGAGAGAGCGACAGAGCGAACTGTTGGAGGTGGCGCCAATACCTGCCCCCGCCATGAGCTTGCGTATACGTACCTACCTCGGTATATATATAGATATATATTTTATATACATATACATAGTATTCCGGTAAGGTGTACCGATCATTGACTGAGTACGAGCCATTGACAAACTGAAAAAAAAAAATCACTTTCGTCAACAGATTCTTTGTCTTTGTCGGATTTTTTATCACGAGACACAAAATTAAAAAATCCGTGAATTGCAATCGCAGATTGGACAAATTGATTCCAAAACATATTTCTTTTATACACATTTTATTGTATGCAAATAATTATGTTTTGATTTTAAAAAATAGAGTTTTTCGCGTTCGGATAAATCGGCAATATATCTTCAGTTGTTTATAAGAAATATTTTATGAAAATTACAATAAATGCGAGGATAATAATGAATACAACGGAAATGTTCATCTAACGACTCGACCGATCCAGCTTTGAATATCTTCAATTTAAATAGAACCGCACGAGAACCAAAAGTATATTGACGTACGGGCGAATTATACGAAACGCAGATGAAACTATATTTTTCGGGTATATTTGCTTACTTGGGGATAAGCCAAAATAGTTCCCGACGCACGCGAAGTGGGTATTTTTGTCTCGATGTACAGGAACGATCTTGCGGCGATTTATTCGAAAAACTACTAGTTCATTATTTTCGTCTTCAATGATTTTTCACGACAATCGGCCTTGAAGGCCGACGGTAGACTTTGCTCTTCACAGCGTTCAAAAGGACTCGTATGAAGCTTTAATATTGCAGAAGCGACTGCATCGACGCAGGGGTCACACGATGCCTTGAGCACGACTGTTGATCGACTCGTTGACGTTGTGTGCTTTACGCCCGACTCTTCAGTCAGCTTCCCGAAGCAGCGAACAGTCGGTTGCGATAATAGGATAATATGTAATGCCTGTCGCTACTCCTCGCGTCCTTTAACCTTCGCAACTTCTCATCTATCGTTACCGCCGAGAGGCTTCAGCGAAGAAAAAATCAACCTTCTCCAGTGTGGGAAAATCAAATATGTCTCTCGTATGGAGTTTTGGCTCTTGAAATTATTCGAGGACGACGAGGGATGAAACAAACCGCCTGCTGGCACAATTTTTCCGCTTTTTCCACACAAATAAATTCCTATTCGCAACTTTATAACTAAAGAATTGTATATCGCGAACGCACCATCACTGTCTTCCAAGTCCCCAAAATGTAAATCTTCGCATTAAAAATCATTTACTGAATTGAAAACTTGATCTATCATATTTTATCATCTGTTGAAAACCGCATCTGATTGCAATTGATTAAAGTTGAAAGACGAAGACTGCTGCGAGATTGTATTAATTTCAAAATTACAGAAATAAAAGAAAAAAATAAATAAATGTATATGACTGACAAGAACGCGAATAAGCCGAGCGACAATTTATTCTGCGGTGAAGACTCGGGTACCGCGGTATCTTGAACACAAGAGGTATGCGCGAGTGAAGGAGATAGAGAAAGAGTATAAACATAACGTTGAGGAAAACACGGGTAGATGATATCGCTTGGATGCACCTAAGGGGCCGCGCGACCGCGGGCGTCGTCGGAACGCGCCACGGCCTTTGTCCTCCCGTTCTTACACTCGGCCGGCGGTTTCTCTTTATATTCTCACTAAATCCGTGGGCACTGGGGGACGACGCGCGCCTCTATCACTCCCGCGTATGTAACAATCTCCTACGAACTTTCCTGTGTGTGTCTTTCGCCATCGAGATTCTCCGAGGAATCTCGTTCGGACACTTAACATCGTTTTGCTTGACAAAACGATGTTAAATTCAATGCTGAATTACTTTTTTTCATAGCATTAATTTGATTGCTGTACATGCTCTGGTGTTAAGAAGAAAAATACATTGTTTTTTTAATCCGCGTGCGAATTTTTGTATTTTTGTATTTTTTCATCCACCGTATTCAGTGGGAAAAAATGTTTAATATACGACACAGTCCAGTTAAAGAACCATTTTTCCGAGCCGTTACAGAGCGATAAAAACCGTTGAGCTACCGCCAAAAGATCCTCTCCACATATTAATTCACATCGAAGTTTCCCGCAAAATGTTTTGAGCCGCAGAGTACTTTTTTCCGTCGAACACGGAAGAGATAGTCATTTTAGCCTCAAGCGGCACAATCGCCAAAGTATTTTTTTCTACCGCGGAATTTTTTCCAAAAGGTTTCTCAAGTTCACGTGATATAAATTTCGCCCAACACAACAATATTTACCTTCCCGCTATCAAATCTGACGATTATTATTCTATCATATAAATCAACGTAGCAATATTAACAAAACCTAGCCACATGAAATTTTCATGGACTAAAATTAACGAAGTGTTTACTCGCCATTCAAGTTGTCCTTTACTCACCTCGCGTTGCCGTCGTTGCTGAACACAAAGAATTTCCGTGGACTGACGAGTTCCATGGAATGGCGGAAGTTCCGGTGCCGAGACATCTCGAAGCTGCCTCATGTCGTCCCAGCAATATTCGGGAATGTCCATGTAGCTTCCCTATTTCCTCTTCCTCGTCAAGAACCATCTGAATTTCTTCCTTTTCTCTTGTTTTTTGCGGGAGAAAAATCTTCCTCATTCTGCTTAAATACGCACTTGGTGTCTGACAAAAAAACTGTTTCACATCCATAAATGTACGAGAGGAATCTCGTTCGAATACTTCTTATCGTTCAGCTCGGCGAAACAACAGCTCGGCCGATAATTCTTGAGGAGATTTTCAATCATTTTATTTATTTCTCTAAACTGCGCGTCGCGTGTAAAGCATCGAAGTTAAAGATCTATGGATCGATGGATCATTGTAGGAAAAAGAGAGAGATAGAGTGCGCGGCCAACGGTGCGTGAATCCATTATGAACTTTCGCTGCGAACGCCTATCCATTTAGGTGAACGACAATACCGCGTCTGCCGTGAGATCGACGCATGTCCAACCGAGCGGCGCAATCTCCTGTCTAATACTGTTAAAAGTCAACTTCGTGTGCACCAATTAGTTTACTCACTGAGCGTTATGAGGATTAGCTCAACACACGACTGATTATACGAGATATTAAAATGATGTTAGAAAAGCTTGTAGCCGTTATGCTTCGTTGAGCCGGCTAATGTGTCTATTATTTTTTCTTCGCATTTACAAGAATATTTTGTTGTCTCGAACACACGAATACTGCAGAAAAGATGGAAAAAATATATGTTAATTCAACCACGAAAAATTACAACGTTCCCGAAAACAAGTCGACTTTTGGATCGACAACGCGATGACGCGTTGTAATTTTCCCGAGAGGAACGGGAACGTTGATCGCATCGTAATAAATAAAAAAATTTGTACGGAAACGAATTTCGGCAATCAGTTCGATAATCGACGACGAAAAATAGCGATAGCGATGTAGCACGCGTGTGTCAATCGCGAGAATGAAAATTGAGGTACGAGTCGAGAGGATAACGTTTTATCATTTATTTTCACAGTGGGATGGATATATGCCGATCGACGGAGGGTATTAATGCAAAGCGCACTCAAGCCAGAGTGGCTTGACAGTATTCGACATGTCGGGCGTATTAGTGCCTTCGGTTCCGATCGAGTAAATCTGTTTCGTTTGCTGCTTTTGCCTCGCAGAAACGCGGATATATCACGTTCGTATATCCGAGGGGTTCCCTATGTGGGCTATGGGAGTTTATATACTGTATACAACGTCGGTTATCGGCTATGGATTGACGCGAGTGGCTCAACCACTCCGCGGCGCACACCATGTGACGATTAATTCGATTTTTCCAGACACAACGACGGCATACGTGGTTCTCGTGAAAGGCTTTCAAACCAATACGTTTTACTAAAACTTTTTGTCTCACCTGCGATTCGCAACGCTTCTCGATAGATACATTTTTGTTTCGGTACGTGGATTCGTATATCATTGTAAGCATGCATTTTTCGCAGTTGCTGATAGCGAAGTTGAGTGATAAATGGTATTCGTGGTCGAAACGCTGAGTTTGTTTAACTTATTTCCGCTATTTCTCGAGATTTCTCGATCGGTTGTTTTTATGAAATGCTGCTCGAGTTTGTTGTGTTCAACTCTATTTGTTCCTAATTTCTAGGTTAATTCGGCTAAATTGGCTTTTTCTTTCATTGTCGCATTTTGCCAAGTCTTTTTTGTTGCTTGGTTGAACCTTCGATCTATTCTCATACATCGATTCTAATTTAACCTCCTAATCAACGCGTTTTTTCGTCAACGTACCTCGCAAACAACTCTTCTCTTACTTCGTTCGCTGCCGCACGCATACTGCGTGCATGAAGCGTCGAAACTACGAAGCCGGAAGTTTTTCTTGCTCAGGGAATCAAATCGCTACACGGGACAGTACGGAATACACACGGATGACCGTGTGCAGTTGAACAGCGAGAAGAGCGTAGAAGTATCGCCGCGACGAGAAAGACTGAAAAGCGCGCACGGCGAAAGCAGAGGCGAAATATCGAGGATAAGGAAGATACCTCGCCTCTCGGCGCTAGCGAAACCGCCGCAACGCAAACGAGGTCGCGCCTGTCGCGGCAGTTGTGGGAAAACATGGCGACGCCCAGTGAGTTGTCTCTCCAAGAGATACGACAGTATTTACTCGATAACGGTGGGACGGTGCGAAATCGCGATCTCGTCAAGCACTTCAAACGATTCCTCACCGATCCCGAGACTCGAGGTGGGTCGAATTCATAGCTGGCGCGAGATATTTCGCGAATGTTTTTTTTTTCAACACCTGACCCTCTGTATACGTTACTCTACTGGCTAGTGTAGTCGGTGATTCGGTCGTGCGTCGGTATGCATAGTCAACGTGTGTTTCGGAACATTCTATTTTCCTCGTGATAAGTGCAAGACATGATTCATAACCGGACATGACCTTATCGCCCGTTACAACGTCGTTAAAAGTCTCGAGTCTTTCACGGGGATATTCTTTTTTTGGGTTAATATGTTATTCGCAAAGTTCATGCCTTGTGACGATATTTTTGTTTTTCTCACATTCCAGTCGAGGCTCGAAATAATTTCAAGGAGTACGTCAATATATTGGCATCCATAAAGAACGAGGAGGTACGTAGCGAAGTGAACGAAATAACAGCGGCCACAGAGCCGAAGCGGTATCGCCGAGTTGCGCGCACGAATACACGCGGTCGTCTCCTCTGACAGTTAGGATAGGCACGGAGAGCGACTTGTTGCGCTTTTCTCTCCGACGTTGCCGGATCTCAGGATCCGGCAATGTCGCGGCGTTCGGAGACGAAGAAATCCGCGGAACGTACCGCCCGGCGGTTCGCTCGTCGCGAGCACGTTGTTCTTTGTTATTGTTGCGAAAAATGCGATAAGCTAATTACAAACCCAGCAAGGGAACAAAAGAAAAAACATGAGTGACCTTGGTACATTTCAAATCGAAAAGCAAATCATTTCACGAACATGCACGGCGCAAAAATTTCGGACTATTTGATGTTTCATTTGCGAAAAATTGTTTTTGATATCTTTCAATCATGCTACATAGAAATATATTAAATCAAATAAACTAAAGTTAATTGTTCGAAGTTGAAAATCCCGATTTATTATCGAAAAACAAATGAATCTATTTGACATTGAAAAAAAAGGAAAATCTGTTAAAGACGAGCCCATATAATTTCTTTTTCGGCCCCTCCAGGGAGAAAAATATTTGGTACTCAAGAAGAAATATCGCGAGAGTTTCGAGGATGCGACGAGTCCTGTATTTTCCTATCCGGCTCCCGGATCGCCATTGCTCACGCCAGATTTGGCAAGTCCTTCGTCACCACTGCGAGATCCTCCGCCGTATCGTCCTCCGCCGCCTGCGCCTCTCAGTCCTGCACCCGACGTCACTTCCGTTTCGAGTCCGACTGCATCACAAATCTTCGGAGTGGAAAATTCTTCGTCTTCTCCGGATATGAGCTGGTCCAATCCGCGCGAACCTACTGCAGAATTTGACAATGCGAGTGTAGACGAGTGCGGCAATGTTGAGACGAGCCCAGCGGCCCTTCCTTCTCCGCCGGTTCCACCGAGACGCAAGAGCCAGGACAAACTCAAATCGGACAACAAGGAAAACATGATCATCGATCGCAACAGAAATGGTCACGAAGCAGTCATCAAGGTAAGCGAGCTCGTTGCGATCAAACGTTTCATATTAATTGAATTAATCTGGAGAGAAATTCTGACAATTGTATCCTAAAAAAATATTCAAATGAATTATTCGATTCGAAAAATTTTTATTCTATTTTTTAGAGTTTTTATTCTATTAATACCCTATTTTTTTGCATTTTATCATTGATTATTACTGTTTGTTAACAATAAAAATTCTAAAGAATTATTCTAAAGATTCAAAAACTATTCCAAAGATTAAATTATCAAGATCCTATGAAAACACATTTTTTTGTATATAAATCTTCCTATTTGTACATTTATTCTTCTGGGATTATTTTTTTTTTGCTTATTTAAAATGAAATTGGCACGGCAAGAAATAAACATTGAGTTTATAAATTTACCATGCCGATTTAGTGAATAATATAACGATTGCAAAAATAAAGCACTGAATTTTGCAAACCCGTATCGAGTACTTCAGGCTTAATTTTGAGAGCCTTAATAATATTATGCGATCAACAGCTTGGTTTAAAAGAATCTCATTTCCTTAACGAAACTCGTTCCTTTGTTTACTTATTTTTTTCGTTTAATCGAAACGTAACGCGAGAAAGAGGCGAATACCGAGCAGTTTAGCTCGAGTCATTTAATTTCCATGCGAATGGAAGCCTATTCCTTTCGGCCCCCTTGCCCCCCGTGCACTATGCACGCTTGTAGCATGGAGCAAGCAAATGTACACATCTTCCTCCGTACAACATTGTACAGTATGCTAATGCACCGGCGCGAGTGTTCCCCCGAGTAACGTCAATTATAACAGTCCCATTGAAGTTTCTCGAGAGCGAGAAAGGGGATCTCTCGACGTTCCCCTCGGAGCGTTACTGGATTCAGTAATCATAATGAGCTTCGTCCTTACTGTCGACTCAAATGGGGGTGACAATGCTTCACAAGTCATATGCGTTCACGCCCCAGCATTTCATAGCTCTCGGTTCTATCTCATTAGCTTATCTCGGTTAATTAGCAAATTTTCAATAATCAAATTAACCCTGCAGGAAGATGAAACTCCGACTGCCCCGACAACGCCGATGTCGATTGGATCAGCCGAGTTGCCGAGCGTTCGCGAACGCATGCAAAGGTTCAATCGAATGGCCAGCGAAACGGATATCAATGGCAAAACGAACGGCGCGATAACACCAACGAAAAAACGCTCCGACAAGGTAAGTCGCAACGTTTTTTTTTAACTTGAAACCCTTTGAAGGTATTTAGATTATTCCGCATAATTTTTCGAATATCTTCTTTTCATAAAGAAGAATGAAATCGAAACGCCAAAAATTTCGAGGAAAAAACTGAAAACATTTTATGATTTCGGCGATGATACGTTGAAGCGTTCGAAAGTTATGGGCTTTCGATTTGTTGAGGGTGTAAAAAGATGTTATGCTCGACGCGCCGCGCACAGGCGCCTCGGTCCGGTCAAACGCATCGAACTGCCGCCGTTGTCCTTCGAAGAAATAAGGAAGGAAAAGGGATGGGCGTGCGGGAGATTGTGGACTGCGCACGTTGCATACGGAATCAGCCTACCGTCAATCCTCATGGTCGTTCATTGGTGGCGACGAAAAAACAAACAATCGTTACTGAATAAATCGCATTTCACATGACTCGGCGTCGTCAGATTTGCGACAATTATGCGCAAATACGCGGTAACAGAAGTGATATATGAGACTCGCAAACACTTGTTATACGTCGTCCGAGGTATCAAATATATTCGAACAACTGTTAAAATACGATCGCAGATAGGGAAAGGAGTAAGGAAAAAAAGAAAAATGAATAAACGATTAGATGGCCCATTAGTCGATAGCGACGGACGTTTATTTGAAATTATCGCACGTAATAAATATCACGGTGGAATAACAAACATTCCGTGTGTCATAGTAGCTTGAATATCTGACGGCTTTTTAAATGGTTTCACCGCGTAAGTACGATAATTTCTGTAGAGTAGGTCGCCCACTCCTGATACTCGTAAACAACTTCGCACAAGTATTTTTGTTTCTGCTTGCGCTTTTTCCTCTCGTGCCCTTTCTTTTTTTTCTTTTTTTTTTTACGAATTACTGTTTCTCGTCGTATCGTCCCTCCCGTCGCGCTCGATCGTTTTCATCACATCCTCTGCCGTTAGCAGAGCACGGCGTATCAGCACATTTGAATATGCTGCTGCTGCTTGCCGCTGCAGCGGCCGGCGGGTCTCTCTTTCCCTCGAAGATATCACGTTCGCCGATCGCCAGCATGTAGTTGAACTTCGATGTTGCGGTAAATCATAATAAATAATCACGCGATTTAAATTATTAGTTAGAATATACCTCAGAAAGGTTCCGCCGCCTTTGCCGATGCGGCGAGGCCACTCCATCATAGTTCATCGTTGTGTTTATCGGCATCGATTAAAAGCGTTTAACCACGAGGATATCGACGAATCGGCGGTGAGCCCTTTCGCGACTGTTGAATCAGCATTTCTTATTCATTCAACTCAATATTTATCTCGGTATCCAGCTCGTTTTTCCTCATTCAAATGTCATGGTGTTTATGACTCTCTAATAATTTTACAGTAACAAGAAAAATTATCTTTGAAAAGAAACTTAACATATAAGAAGACACAGAATAGGGTTGAAGAATATTGAAAAAAAAGGATGAAAAAATCTCAGAGTGTTTTTTTCGAAAGCAAAGCAAAAAAAGGGACTAAAAATATTCTTATCGTAGTTTCAACTGAAGGAACTCAGCTCGGTTTGTGTAAATGCTTGAGAGATACGTGTAATTTTTAAGTAACGTAGTATATTTCCAAATCTCAGTCGGCTCGTTGTCTTTCAAGGGTGTTCACGCATGAACCGGGTTTTCTCGGCGGTTCAACCTTTTATATACAAATTTTGGGCGACGCATCCTTCGAACCCGACTCCGGACATCCTGTAATCCTGGCCCGTTGTTTCTCGTGCTCGAAACTTAATAAAAAGAAGAGATAAAGTCCTGTGTACCTTCGCCCAACGTGACGCTTCATTATGCAACGCTACACACTCCGTTGTCTTGTACGTCGAATCATCAATGAGAGTGTAGGTAGAAAAAGAAAGGAGAATGGGCTCGAGGAGAATCGACGATAGTTCTGTGTCGCGTGCCGTGCGCTTTATCCGAGGAACGTGACCGTGTTCCCGCCGTCGGTTCCGTCGGCTCTCAAACCCCGAAGCAACGCACGTATCTCTCGGCTCTGCACTGTCCTCCGAAGCCACCTCTCGTCTTCTAATTGAATCGTGCAATAGTAACAGCGCCGAAAGCCTGAAAAAAAAAAAAACAAGAAATCATTCGAAAGATCGAGAGTTGATGACGCCCGCACCCGACCACCTGCTTCGATTCTCCAACAAAGATAGTGTCCCCTTCAGTGCCCTTAGCCCGAGTCAATGAGACCATTCGTAGTCACCTCGTATCTTCAAAACACCCGGCGGTAACTTCTTTGCTTTTCTGGTTTTCAGAACGAAAAAACAAAATGCTGGGTGGGAATGAATAGAGTGCGGGTGGCGTAAACGTGGTGCGATTTAACAAAAGGGGAAGAACGAATTGAGTCGCGCGCGGGAAGCTCTGAATCATTAAGCCCGGAAGACTACGCATGGGTTTGATAGACTCCGAGCACCTGACTGACTTTTAGAGCCTCCAATTTTTTTACCGTTTCCTACACCGATATGAGTTCTCAAAAATATCGATTGCACATATTTTTCTGTTGCTAATAATCCGTGAATGCGGAAACTTTTCGTTCTATTGTCTTCCAGCGTTAACACAGCGGAAGAACTCTTTCGCAAGTCGGCAGAAGCAGGAATTGGAGAGATTATTCCAAGTGCGCAAGAGAAGAGGCGCAAGAGAAAGGAGATACGCATATGAAGTTCTCTCGAAGCTTCGCGAAGTGAGGAGAGCCCGAGGCTTCGGCGCTTCTAATTAAGATCACGCGTGTTCGCGAGATGATTCTCTGTCTCTCCTTGGGGTTGTATCCCAGCGAAAACGCGTATCCAGGAAACTTCATGCGCCCTGCACGTCGGTGAAACTTGGGAATTCCGGGCTACCAGTTCCTCCCCGCATATATTAGGGCCCACCTTGGGGGGGGGGGGGGGGGGGGGGGGGGGGGGGGGGGGGGGGGGGGGGGGGGGGGGCGAAACTTGGAAGGTTGTTTGCCCGCCGGCGGGGCAAAGCTCCGAGCGAACACAAGAGAAGAGGGCGAACATAGAGCGTGGTACAGCGAGAGTTGAGTCTGCGGAGAAGTATAGAGATGGTTTGAGTTTGCTGGCAGGTGGCGGGCGTTATACTCGAAGCTTCACGGAAACGACCAACGACGCCAAGGGTGTAAACCGCACAAAGTAATCTTACAGAATGTATATGCAAAGATGCGACGAGGTGAGGACCGGAACGCCGACGGAGGCCTTTCACACGGGAAGGGGCAGAGGGGCTTTCGACGACGGTGAAGAAGCACAGCTTGCGCGATCTCGACGCCAAACTGCGACAACTTCGACACGACGGAGTATCGGGCCAACTTATGCATACTTGACATCGAGACATTTCTTTCGACTGTGCGGAAGTCTCATTCATATTAAAACAAGCGTTCCCGGAAAGTTCGCGGATAATATATCGTACCTCTTGTCCTTACGAATGTTACGTCGCGCGCGTCTCGTTCGAATAATGCGTAAAAAATCAATAGCGTTGTTGAAAATAAGAAAAGAAACAGGAAAGCATATTCCAGGTTTATATTTTGCTATCGTGAACGGTAGATGGTTGTCGCGTTCTTTGATTCGCTATCAAGAGCAAGCTGAGGATAGAACTAAAGTTCAGATTACAGTTGCATATCTCGACGCATCGTCAAAACTGCTCGATGAAGCGTTACGAACTTCGAATCGTATTTTTCGAGACTTATGGCAATCTTTGGGGAATACCTTGACAAATTTTCGAGTAGTAGCAATTTTTCAATGATCGACGATGGCGGAAAATTCGTATCTGCGCCCGATAGCAATATAAATAAAAATATTTTTCTTCAACTTTGTAGTGTCCCATAAACGAGTTTTCTCCGTCAGTGAGTTAGGCGCAAGTTCGTTTTTTTTTCTTTTCATTCTCGTAGGCGTTACCCCGTAGTTCTCGTCGCACAGTATGAGGCGCCGCTATCTTCGCGTTAAAATCTCGACGCTCGTCTCTTCGCTTCGTACTTCTTCTTCATTCTCTTCTTTCGCCGAGGCTCTTTCTTGGTCTCCTTTTATGTTCTTTCCTGCGCGTAGTGTGCGCAACACAACGGCGCAACTACGCGGGGTGTATCATTGTTTATTTAAGAAATATATTTCGGTCGTTATTCAAGTAAACCATGGCCGCGGCTATGGTCGCGATAGCGTGGGACGACGATCTCGGTAGGCACCTGGCCGCTCGGACGATGAAGAAGAAGAGGAACGAGACAGTATTTTTGGGTCTCTCGGACTGTCCGAAGATACCCCGAGTCCCATCTATTCGGTCCCTCTATTAGTCCGTAGATACGTTATAGATAAAAAATATAAAAGTTCCAGGCAAAGTCGCGCGTGCGCTACGACGAATAGCCTTCGAGCCTCTTCTTGTAAATCTAGATTAGCTAGGTTTTTATTTCTACTCCTTCCCCCGTGTCTCCTCCTTGCGCCCATCAGGCCCCTCACTTTGTACTCCGATAATCGAATTTGCTTCGGAGATTATTTCAACTTCGTTAGAGATAGACCCCGTTGGAAGGTTCAAGGAAGGAACACTTGCCGACCGCTGAATCAGTCGTTCGCCGTGTCTGTGACTTCTGCTGACTTTGTCGTTTCTCCTCGCATTGTCCGCGGTCATCAATTCCACCGTGCGACAGATAAGATCGATCGATTGGCTACAGCAGCGCGAACTAGTCCGAGATGATTCGTAGTCGCTGGAACAGGCGTTCGTGTCTTGTCCTTTCGTGACCCTGAAGCGTCGGCATTCAATACCGAGCATTCCGATCGGACATTAGCGGACACCGTTCTAGTTTCGAATTGTTCATTGCATCGAAGCCACGATATCCGGATGTGTCGGACACTGCCGAGTGGAAATTGCTCTTGAGCGGAGTAAAAGAGGGCGGAATGAGAGTGCGTCTACGGCCGGACGATCCGATCGGTCTATGCGCGGCTGGATAATCTTTTGGTAAACGGTTGCTCCTCTCCGGGCTCGCGGGTCCGTCCCGCAGCGTTTCTTCAACGGGGCCCCGAGAGCTTGAGACTCTCTCGGTGGGTTTTATCAGTGGTTTTATCTGTAAGTCGCGCAGTGAGCGGCTATTTGTATTCATAAGTCCGCGGGAGGCCGACGCTCTTCGTTCTTCCCCTGCACCACCACCGCCACCCTCGTAACTGTTCTCCAGCAGCTTCTTCTGCTTCTTCTTCTTCTTCTTCTCCTTCTTATATTCTTCTTCTTCTGTTCCTCTCGTCGAAGAGCCGAGACGAGAGCAGAAGCTAGCAATCCGAGCTCAATCGGTTGAAGAGTGAGAGCGATCGCGCGTAGGCGCTTCCACTGATGCAAGTGTATACGAAGTTATAAGGTATGGGAGCGCGAAGATGCGCCAACGTCATCGGACGTGACGGGGCCCGTTATGACCGGGACACGCGTGGCCGATCCGGTGGTGGACCAGCAGGATAGGATGAACTCTCCTCTTCTCGCGGTTACTATCAGCTACGTGGCGGAGAGAAAAGACAGCGAAGAATTTCCAACTCGGCCCGTCCGTTTACGTTCCACAGCGGGCGAAGCCAAACTCCCTCTATACCAACGAGAATGTGACCAGTCATCGGGTTATTTAATTTTTCGAAGCACCCCCGGTGTGCGTGTTTGCTCAGCCCCGCTGTGAGCACAAATTACCTCGCGACCGAATCACTTTGCCTCTCTTCTTCTTATTATTATTCTTGTATTCTTATTCTTCTTCTGATTCGCTCTATCTCACTTTCTCGGTCCTCGCCTACCACGTTCACGAGCGTTTTCGTTGTTGCGACTGATCCGCATTTCACTCTCCTCGCTGTATGGAGCTCATTTTTCGTAAATGACCACGGATTATTCGAACGTAAACGGCATAGCGATCTGTCAATAGTGATTTAAATTCCTACCGATCATCGCCTCCCGTTGGTAGACTCACCGGGACGAGTACAAAACCGATCATGGAAGTCGAAGTTTCGTTGTTTCAATAGAGATTTTAGAAGAACAATATTTGAAGGTCGTTTTTTTAGTTTTTGAGACTTTTAGCCTCCGCGATAGTTGCCAAATTCGTACATTTTCGATATGAAAAATTAATCCTATTTTTTTTTATAGATCAAGAATGAAAAAAAAAGCATCAACAATCGAGCTTTAGTTCGCTGAGATACTTTCGAAGTCCGCATAGATTTTCCGGAGGTGATCGTCTCTCAGTTCGCAATGCGGAAACGTATAAGGGAAGCTACCCACCGTCTAAACTGTTAATATACTAGTGTCTGATCCACGAGTGATCGCAGGGATGCTGAGCCTGGTGTGTACGCTTGTAGTATAGTGCCTAAACGCGGTCATCCTCGAAACGCTATCTATATGCTAATCCGCATTGAGATGGTACAGGCAGATTACAGGTTGGAATTAGCCGTGAGAGGAGAGAGAGACCGGGCCTATCGGGAGCGCGCAGACACATCCTCGAAGGATTCTATTTTATCCAATCGGCAAGTGATCCGGAGCTTCTCCCGCGTTGTCTGCGTTTCTCCCTTATTCGAGGCCACTTCGCGCTTCATGTACTGAATATTTGATAAAACCGTACAGGCCGATGATAATATAATGCCCCACGGCGAGGTCGCGCCGCAGAACTGGCTGAAGTGCCGCGGGTATCCGAATCTGCCGGGAGCCCGCTGCCAACCTATTCGCGGATATCCACTCGAGCAATAAATTATTGCTCTCGAGGGTGGGGGGGAGTGGGCACACATCGGTTGCCTCGGCGTTTCGTGGCATGATGCGCGTTGAACGCTTCGGGCAATGAGAGAGAACCAAACGTACGAATATTCCTGTCACAAGGAGAGCAAAAGGGAATCCGAAGGATAGATAGAGAGCGAGTGAGAGGCGTGTGTTGCTGCTGCGTGTTCCCCATCCGTGGCAAAATACGACGCGAGCCTCATTAATCACTACGAAACGCAGTGGAACGCTAATAATCGAGTTGGTCGCTAATTCCTACTGCGGTACTCGACCATGCTGCTGTATAATAACCCACCCTCCCACGCCTCTCGGATAATACACAACCGAAGCTACCGACTCTATTATTCCTATGTTCTCCAACGTGTAAAAATGTCAATCGAGATCAATGCCAGATATCCGGAAGGGGCGACCGGGGGACGGAGTTTGTATTATACGCGCCGGACGAATTTTGAGCTCATACGAGCTTTTCGATGCCGACTTGTCCTTTAGCTAATAACCCGAGCGTTGGATTAGAGATTTGTAGTAGTCGTTGAAGTAGTGGTAGGCGTTTATGGGAGAATCGCGAGGAAGGCAGCGCGACGGGACTTTGGGGAGGCGTCGCCGAAACCGAACGCTGAATCACCGAAGCAACGAGAGTTTTCGGCTGTCAGTGACAGTACCCGGCCGCGGGACTCGCAAGCGCGCGCGGGCTATCACCGCACACCGCGTGCCTCGTCCTCCCGGAATTGCCTAGTCCCGCTTCTAAATGAATGCGCGAACGCCCATTAGGGGAATAAATCAGGCTAACGTTATCCGCAGATCGCATAATCGATCTGGCATACCTAGAGTCGACTAATCCGGAACTTCCCCGGATCTCTCTCGATTCTCATCCAGGCCGAAGGTCTCTCAACGTTCTTTTTTCGATTCTTTTTATTTTACTGGCAGTAACTACCGTTCTATCGTGGGACCTTGACGTCTGACGTGGTGGTTCAATGTTATGAACGCTACTAAGTTTTACACAGCAGAAATACAATTTCGGACATTGATGAAACGATGCCGAGTCTTTATTTTGTAAACTATCGAAACGCTAAGGTGCCTATCAGAGTCAGGACATTTGCAGAACCTTTTCGTTGCGCTTTTACAGAGCGATAAAAAACGTGTATCAAGCAGTACGAAGGTCCCTTACATTATTTTTTCACCTCACTTCGTAGGTTTAAAAGAAAGAACGATAATAGACTCTCCTTAAAGTTGATCAGTATATTTAGGTACCTAAAAAGCATTTATTTCTTTTTTTTTTGTAGGAAACAAAGTAGCCTCGACCAAAACTTCAAATCAGCACATATGCGAGTATCATATTGCTTGCTCAATTCTCGAAACGTTTTACATCGCCTGTAACTTCGCGAGAGCCAAGGGAGTCGGACGAACGTGAAATATCTCACGATTAGAAGATGGCCCCCTTGGCCGAGCATCGAAGTATAATGGCTCTCGGCCACGAGACGTGAAAATGTTTGTTTGCTGCATTGGCCAGCTCATTGGCCCCGGATAGTGGGCGGCGAAATTAAAGGGGGGGGAAGTAGTTTCTCTATGCATGTTTTGCGTACATACCGCCCTGCCGTTACGACTTCTATACTGGATGGCCCCCGGGCTTATAATAAAGCTAATTCCGGGTTGCTCTCGAGACAGCTCGTGCCGCAACATGTTTTCCCTCTCGTACACGCAAACACCCACTTCGTACGCTTAACATATCTCTGTTTCTCTTTCATCGGTCCGCCGATGCTCTCTTACCCATCATCCATTATACTATTTATATACCTAGCGTTGCAGTGTACTCTGTCTCTGTGGAGCCCCGAGGCATGTGCCCCCTTATTAAAACATTTTCAACCCCCTTTTCGCTCGGTTCTTTGAACACGAAAGAACAGGCCGAGGCTAAGAGTCAAAGAGCGCGTGTCGATACCCTGCGTTGTCCTGCGCTCACAGCTCGGAGCGGTCGTACGCGTGCCCGATCGAGTGGGCTACGACGCGTGCTAAGAATTATCTACATAACGTTCGAATTTCGAGGGTCGAAAATCGTTGAAAGGCTCCGCTTCCGAATTGTATCTTGAAGTTCGGTTCGTAATTTCGTCAAATTATACAGTGAGCCAGTGAAAATATCGGGCCTTTGTCGAAAAATTTTCGATAGCTATCCATAACCACCGATTAGAATAATTTGCAAAATGTTTCTCTCGAACATCAACATGCCGACGAGAAACGTGCGAATCGAAAATAACTGCTTTGCAATCGAAGCATTTTTAATTCGCGACATTTTATTACGTTAAAAAAATTGTGAGACGACCAGCCTTGTTTCAAACTGGCAATGTATTTGTGTTCTGTGTAAGTATTTATATTTCAATTCGGGGCTCAGATTCTCAGTTTAAACTCGTAATTTGTCAAATATTCGTCACATCACATACTGCGGCTATTGATAAGTTATTGACGTTTCGAATAATCGATCTCACGAAAGAAATCCTTCGAAAATCATTTTCCCCCAAGTAACACCTTGACGAAAAGCGGTGTGGGAAATATGTGTGGCCTCGCGTTAACATTGTAGACAGCAAGGACAGGAAGGATTTCGATAGATAACGAAGCTCCGAAGGATCAAGATCGATCGAGCGAGGGTAAGGTCGGTAGAGTTTTGATCGCGTCGTCGCGCGTTAATTAATTCTCGGTGATCTCAATTAAAATATTAATTACCGAGGGACAATGAAAGGAGAGAGAGGCGAGGGGGGGGGGGGGGGGGGGGGGGGGGGTAGAGGAGGAAAAGGAGAGAGGCATATGGCGAAGCAGCAGAGAAACTGGCGAGGTTCCCTCGGCCCCAGGAGTAGGCGGGCTTTAAAGCACTGGCGCGATGCCATTACGATTAACCACGTCCCATAAGCTTATCTGATAACCACGTCATTACGTAGCCCGTGCGGTTCCGAGCGCAGCTCGGGGTATCGTCGAGGGTTGCCGAGAGTGTGAGACTCAACGAGAGGCAGCTCGAGACGTCGAATCTATCGTCGCATCGACGTATTAGCATACTCATAACCAGATATGAAATTGGAAAAAAAACAATACAAGTGTCTCTTCGACGATTCGCGCGGTGATTTAATTTCAAAATTAATAACTGCCACTTTTTGCACCCGCAATAAATCGAATAATTGATATCGTATAATAACTACGGACTTGCAAGTCATTGACTCGGATAATTTATTCAAAGTAGTAGCTATGATTGTTAATCGTGAAAAATTGAAATAATTTATTTTCGACAGCAGCAGGGCACGGACGAGGACGATCGAGCTTCCGTGGCATCGGTGAGTTGATTCTATCGCGACTTTTTTATCGATTCAATAAAGTATCCGTGGCGTTGGTCAATAATGCGACTAATTTGTTTATTTTTGTTTCTCGAAGCAATTGGATGGAAAATCGCGCGAATGGTTGGTTCGAGCTTCGCAAGGAGACTATCAGGCACTGGCGAAACTCGCGGCGGAAGAGCCTCGCCTCACCAGACTCAAGGTCAGAAATAAAACACACACATTCTTGAAAAAATGCACAAGTGAGAATGCGAGAATTGCAGAGGGTAATGAGAAGATGCGGGAAAAGCAAAGGGGGTGGGGATTCGGTGTGCGCTGAAAATTATGACTTCTCACCACGAACGGGGTGAGATAATACTCACCGGGCGATATAATTCTCCCTCGCGTTATTATAGAGTACGAAGTACGGAGTAATCGTTGTATCGCTTATACCGACGGTACGTTACGTGCCGGATAACTTGACACCTGCGGTGTGCGGGCAAATTCGACCGTTTTCGAGGGCCAGTCCGATGACAGGTCAATAAATCTAGGGGAGGGACGAGGTACGAGGGTTTCCCTTGTGCGCGCGCGGAGCAATCAGCCAGACGAAGCTGTAACTACTATACGTGCGTGCCGGTAAACCCTCGATCGCTTTCTCCATCGGGGTAATGCAAGTCAGCAAACGTAGATGCAGAGCTAGTGTGTTAGTGAACTCGGCTCGTGCAGCTGGCTCCGTTTATAATTAAAAAGATGGATAGATCTCTGAGCAACAAAAACAAAAAATCTTGAGCACATAAATAATGCTAGATGCAATTAACTTGGGAGCCAATTTAACAATTTGTCGCTGCTGCAATACATTGATATTTAATTTAGATTAATTATTTTTTATATTAAAAAAAAATTTAATAGAAATTAAATAGAGGAAACTTAATTGTTTAGAATAATTTCCTTGCGATGTGGGCAAAGTGGATGGGTTTTCCGTCGATGAAACTTTGACAGAGTCAACGGTGACGAAATATCTATCCGGGGATTCGTGGCGATCGAGAGAGGGTTGGATTAGAGTTTGGTGGGGGCGGTAGGAGGGCTGATAGAGAACGGACACCGTAGTGTCTATAGCTGGATGCTGAATTCATTCCACTGGACAAGGCATCCTCATACTACCGCTACCAAAACCGGGTAACCTCTCTCACACTCTCTCTCTTTCTCTCTCTCTCTCACAGGCCGTGACCGTCAGCGCGGCACGTCGTTGGCCTCATCCCTTGGGATAAATTGGCCATGCCCGCGTGTTTGCGGATAACATCGCTTGCGATATATGTATATCAGACTAGTACCGGGTGTGGGTGAGGAGGGGTTTTCCGCGTCTACCGTACGAAAGCGTTGCCAACGGCAAGCTCGAACGATCAACACTCGTTCTCCTTTTGCTCCAACGTACAATGGACACGGAATTGAAAAAATTTAACTTTTCGGTAAATTCACGATGCAACGAGACTCTTTCGTCCCAACGGTCGAGACCTTTTGTAATAATTGCCGCTGTAATTTATTATCTTTTTTTTCAATCCATGAATCAATAACTCCGCCGATGTTTGAAAAATCGTTTGAATCAATCTATACGGAACGATTTTAATGAAAACCATAAGAATTAGATGGTCGAAAGCTAAATGCCATCGTATCTGTGTCTAGGTACGTCGGATAAATTCGTTCTTTCTTCACGATTAACAGAAGATTAAAACGAGAAAAGGGTATACAATCGATAGCGAGCAATAATTTCCACGACGAGAACATTGAAAAATCGCTGCTTACTTTCGCGTTTATGGTTAAACCTCGTCAGATCGAGCCTAAGCGCGAGCGACCTCCGCCGTCCATGCCACTATAATAATCCGTCGATGAATATGCAACGAATTAAGGGGAAGGGTGCGGGGAGCAAGAGAGGATAGTGGCGATGGCAGGCCGGTGTGTAGGAAATCGAGAATATAGGCGAGAGAAGGATATACCCGTGATGGTGCACACGGTACGTACTGCGAACGAAGGGAGGGAAAGCAGCACAGCAAGCAGCTACCTCGGGACTGGGCAATGCCAATTACTCCCCCGGTAATTAAATCGACACCGAGGCTAATTAACGCGATCCACTCCCCTCCCCGCGCCGCTGTTCCGTGAGCAATGCCTGGCTACTGGCTCTTGTGGCTGTACTATAGTTCACTCGCTGGTTTGTAGAGTTATATACGTCGCGGCTTTGGCCGTGCCGTATAAATAAACCGAAACGATATAGGGGTAGTTCGGTGGACTATCGGCGCATTCGACGTTTGACGGGAAAGACGAGCCCGGCTGATCCGAACGATAACGCACGTAAATTTCACGTTAAACACGAAACTTTTCGTACTTCACGGTAAATTTAATGCCGTACGAAGCCGAGCCTCGTCCGACGCGGCGCGACTATCACGTACGTAATTATCGTCAGATCGATTGTACGAGGCGCCCGCGTCTTCGTCGGATAGCCGTCGGACACGTAATTCTTCTTTCAGCACACAAGAACAGGAAGCACGCACGTCAGTTGAATGAACAAATTAAATGACGCTCTATGACTCCAACGGCGACGAACGCAACTGCGATTTAATGCTGGACAATGGATCCTCGTGACGAGAAGATGTCGCATTCGGAGGGTTCAATGCTTTTCTTTTTCTCGATTAATAAGAAATCCGATGACTACGTGCGCGACCGACCAGTCAACAATAGCGTAACGACAATGAGACTTTATCGACTTTTGTTCGATTCTTGGACAATGAGGCGCGCGTGCCGTGCATCGTAGAGATATTGAGATTTCGACTGGACATGTGACGTAAAAAAAAAATTTACACGAACCTATTGACGATTCACAAAAAAAATTGGACGGAAAAAGAATGGATTGTGGTCCTTGTATGAGTTTTAATTTTTCTTTCCACAATTTCGAAAACAAATTGAATGTACTCGCACAATTCGAATTACCAACGAATCAGTTGTTTTTTATCCGATAGAAAGCGTCGGGAAAGAAAACATATTTTCCATGTAGAATTCCCTTTTGGAATATCTCTCCGCGAAGCATCGTCGCGGTATTTCAGCAGCTCATCCCGGGATAATCGTTGAAATAGCTCTCATCATCGCCGCGCCGTTTTCGCCACGGCGCGTTAATACACATCCCAAGAAATGCAATCAGGCGAGAAGATAGGCATGCCTTGCGCTCATCTCGCAATAAATTTCGTCCGGTGAGCGCATTTGTATCCGATTGTAATTAGTCGCTCTAAGCAAACAAATGACTGCTGGAGGTTTCGCGAAAGGGGGGAATGGGAGGGGGAGGGGAGGGGTTTGGAGGGTTTGCTGGAGCGCCGCCAGTAGGTAGAGGATTAATATCGTCGATTTAGCTGCGGGCTGATTTAAGGGGTGTAGGACCGCCCAGCTTGCTTCAGACTTGACTTGCTCCTGCATATACCCCGTCTGCGAGGCAAAAGGCATATCTTCGCTCTCGACTCGGTTGCAAGTGCAGCCGTCGGGTGAGAGAACATTATTTCCCATAAGCGCATCCAATAAGATAGTTACGATAGGATATAGGAGAAGCCACGAGCGTGATTGGATTTCGAGGCGGTGAAAGGAAGAAAGAGAGCGAGAGAAGTGATCAGCGATCAGGATCGAGGGGTATGCCGTAGCCGTGGGTGACGGGCGGAATGATCGATACCGCACGAGGGGCCACGAAGCAGAAGCCACATCGTCCGCTCGGATCGCAAAAGAAATTCCAAGCAAGGATATCGAACGGTAGTTCGTTAACGCGGCGTCGAGCTATTAGCGGGCGTAACGTTAACCACGTGGAAGCTCTCGGAACGTCCGTTTCTTCGACCGTAGGACTAAGTAAACCCCGAGCTAACAAGGAGGCGGTTTCTCTCCGTTCCATCGCGGAACGAATGATCTACCGCGCACGAGCCGATACCCCAATGCCCCGCTGAATATTATCCAGCAACAGCGCGTTACAGCGGCATAAGCATCGCAGACATATTCGCACGGGGGTTTAAAAGGGAAAAACAGGCAGAGTCTGATCTAGCTCCGTCTGGCAGGTGTATATGGCTCGTTCCTTTGAATCTCTCTCTCTCTCTCCTTCTTCTCTCCTCTCTACACCTCCCACCCGTTATAATCCCCACGCCCACGAATATTAACGCGTTTGATTTATGCGCGTAATTATCCTCTAGTTATTTTGCGCGAAGCTATAGTATCCGAGCGACGGGCAGACGTCGCGAGGTTCTCTACCTTCTGGCGCTCTTACGGTCCGAGGAGATTCAAGACTACCCTTCCCCTTCCTTTTCCTCCGACAAATTATTATCACGTTCTTCCGCCAGTGAGCCAATTAATTTTGTAATTGTTCGGTTCAACGTGGATTCAGAGACGAGTGTTAATTTTTTTTTGTATGTATGTATGAGCATGTATGTCTGTAGCGGATGCTGCTGGTGTTTGGGACCGTCGCAGGAATAGATTTTTAATGGGCTCCGGGTTGCGCGAGGGTTATGTGCTGTTTGCTGTTCGGAGCACGAGGCGCCAGGAAGATAGGCGTCATCTCGAGACGGGATCGATCGTCTTGGACCTCCCCCAAACGGTCACACTCGATCTACTCTCGCCTTTTTCCTCTGGGTTACTCGGATTTTCTGGTTCGCACCCACACACACACGTTTTCCAGACGGCTCCGCCTTCGTTTCCCCGAAAATATGTCCCATTGCTGACCATTCGCTGCTCGCCGGAGCCGTCTCCGGGATCATGCGCTTTGCAATTCGATCCCGCCGAACCGTACTTGTATTTGTCATGTTATACCTCGAGTTTGTATATCCAGAAGGAAAACCCACGTTTTTCTCCAAAAACATTGCTGCCCATCCGGTACTGGTTGGTTTTTATTAAATCTATCAGGCTTTCATTTTTCCCAATGCACGTTCCATCGGCTACTTTCCACTCGCTCGAATCACTGCCGTGATGTTAGAACGTTGAATCCGTCCGTATTGTGTTTGTCTCGGCTATTTTCTTGTTGGTAATTTCCTCACAAGAAACCTTCCCGTACAGTATGGGAGAACATAATTAATTCTCTAGTTCCAGTTCAGTATCTAAACCCGATTTCGCAAGATCCTCCAAGCCATGAGAAAAACAAGATTCCTCGATCAAAGTTTCAATCTGTCGCTTTTTTTCAGTTGACATGCACGGAGGAAATCCGTTCGGAGATACATATTTCGCGATAATAAAGGCTCCTCGAAAGTTATCCGTTAGGATAAGAGAAATACTCGTTTGTCGTTGAGATAAGAGTCGTTGGGTCGCCGTGGCTCGTTTGATGGACGCACGTTAGGATTGTCCGGGCGCCTCCGGCGACGCAGAAGCTCCCGCAATAACGGACATCTATCGGAAGGGTGGAGACGAACGCGCATATAACGACGATATATATTCCCTAGCCCCCGGAAAGTATCGGCTTCCTCGAGGCTTGTTCGCACCGTGGCCTCGCTAATTAGAGCCCCGAGACCGATGTCTATCTGTCCGGCACAGAGAGAGCCACATGTGCCCCTCCCCTTCTCTCCCTGAGGAAGAGGAGCTTGGGACTCCGATGCCACTGCCGAGTGAGCAACGGAGGCCAAACATCCGGTAGTGCGTGTCCCGCGTGTGCGTATGTGAGCCCACGATGAGCTACTCTTTATCTCTCTCTCTCTGTCTCGCACCGCGTTTTCTCTACCGCTTTGCCTCCGGAACTCTTCGAGGCGTTCCAGGGATTCGTGAACACGTGTTATGTCCTCGATGCATACGCACGCTCTCGCGCGCGTTTCTCGCTTTCACGCTCTACCAATGACATTTGTCTTTTTCACTTGGGCAAAACGTTCCTGGGAATGAGAGTACGAGGGCTCTCGTGTGTAAGAAAGGAGGAACGCCGAGTGTGTATAAACGGCCAGAAGAGATTCCGATGGCCGGAATATTCACAGCTGGGCTGGTATTCGGACTATTGGGCAAGACACTCAGTGTCAACGGGACATGTGAAGGGGAAAACAATTTTGACTCCTCCAAAGCAATTCTCTCACTTTCTTATCTACCATTTAAACCGATGAGTTGAAGCAAAGTAGGTTTAAGTAATAAAAAAACAAGAGAATTATTTACCAAACAATCAATGTCCCCGCAGCGGCTTGCACGAGGATAAATAAGAAGGCGCGCAAAAAAATGCAAGGCGGAATTTCAATGCAGGACATTATCAGGCGCGAACATAATTCGTATGAGCAAAAGAAAAATGTTAACGGCGCCCGGTTCTCAGGTGCGTCATGCGAAAAATACGAGACAATATTCTAAATTTGAATAACGCGTAAGCATAATGCATGCAAATACTTCCGGACGCTCGTAATTGCAACGACGGCTTCGGTAATAGACGAAGTGACTGGTTCTTTTTTTTTTTACACGATTGGCTGCACTTTTGTCGACAGTACGGGATATGCGTGACAAAATATCGTACAACGAACCGTAAAAACGTTTATGAAAAAAATCAACCCACAGGTAGTCCATTTTTCTTTCATTCCTTCACGCGTTTTTCCATACCGTGCATGTATTTATATATATATGTTATTAGTCTATATTGTATAGACGAAGGGAAACGCCGTGGCAATTAGTAAGCGGAGCTCATTATGCAAATAAGTCGCCGTGTAACTAAATATACTTAATAAAGGTCTCATCTTGAATTTGTAAGTAGAAAAGGGGTGTTCGGTAAGCCGTACATAGAACAGGGCATTCGGAGCCCGCATAAAGAGTCGTGTATACGCCAACTTGCCGTTTACGTTAGTGGCACGATCAACACACAAGTGTGGTTTATACAACGAGCGAGTGAGAGTGCGTGTACGCCACGCGTCAGTACGCGAATACTCACGCACCGACGAGCTCGTATGCCGGCGAGACGAGAGTCCGCGGTTACCTGTAGGTATATTGCCCTAATGCCGCCATCGTCGCGGATACGAACGGGGATCGCGTGTCGATCCATCGCCGCGATATTTGTTACTTTACAGTTGTATCACGTTTTTTTTTTTCTTTGCCTTTTTTTTTTTTCTCCTTTTTCGCGCAGAGGGAAATACACAAAGCCATTGTTTGTTGTTCGTACATGCGACGCGCCACGTCATGTCCCCGAGGGCTTTCTTAGTCTCGCCTTTTTTTAATTATTATTCCTCTCCTATCGTGCGGATGTTGAACGAAGGGAAATCTCGAGCCTGGTTTGCGGAATCCGCGTTGCAAAAAAAAGTGTCTCGAAGAAACAGAAAAAGAAAAAAAATGGATTGTATATTCTCCGAGTGCGAAGAGGCATTAATCAGCTGATGTTTCTCGTCGCGGCTCATTTATAGTATTGGCTCGGCGACGACGCGATCTTCGCACCGACTCGCAGTTCTAAATCGAGCTTCACTTCCTAATTGGAAGCGTCGCGTGAAAGCCCCCTCCGACGACCTTTGCCTCGTACATCATTGTGCCCCGCTCGTGGAAAATTTTGCGTAGCATAATCGACTTTGCCGAAGCTCCGGCGACATGAATTATCATGAAATTTATGCTGCGACAAATTATAGTCGAATAAAACGAAGCAACGCGAATGAAGCAGTCAAGGATTGAAAGATGAAAAAATTGAATCCGAATCATGTTTCCAGATCGTGCGAATTTTCGCACTTCGCGTCAGCCGCGTTTGAGGCAGAAGAAACCTTCGAAATGGTCATTAAAACGGGTTTGAAACATCAACCAGACGCAATCAAAGAGCAATGCGATTCTCGAGCGAGATTCTTGCCACTAAATAATAAATACGAGAGCGTGTTTGCGTATAACTATTCCGCTCAAATAACACAGCTTGTACGAGGTGCTAACGAGCTTTTTATAGCTGCTAAAGGATTAAACGCGTGACTGGCTATCGATAGACGAGTCAGATAAAAAAAAAGTGCCCCGGCGATGATACGAGATACGAGTCTGCTGTCTGCCGGGATAAGTACGATAGATATAGGGTCTTATAATCAGCCAAACTCCTTGGTTACAGTATGCGTGAATGCGTGTATGTTCGCTTGTTTCCTGCGTAGCGAGGGAAGAAGAGGAAAAAAACATATATATATATATATATGCTGGCTCGTCGCCTCGAGGAGGAAAAGATTAGCCGATGGCTATCGGGGATGCCTTAACGCTAACGAGGTACTCGACGGGTTCGTCCCATCCCGGAGCCTTTGCTTTCCACCTCGACTGCGGCACTGTCGCTGTCCCATCTCTCCTTTCCGTCTTGGTCCCGTCACCCCTTTGTCAGTTCTTTGGGCAACTTCCGGTCCCCTCCTCGGTGACCCAACCGGCTCGCACGATTACGATTAATCTTTTATTCGTCCCTTTTAACTTATCTCCCGTTCGCGTCATCTTGTAGACGTTCCCTTACACTTTTATATTAACAGAAACGCCTAATTAATTTTTACAACCGCTACACGATACGTGTAACTTCGCGTGGAGATATACGGCTCTGTCTGTTTTTTTTTCTCATTTGTCGGTGTATTTTTTTTTCTTTTTTATCTTTTCTTTTTACGCCAGCGAGAGTTATTGCCTAGGCTCGGTGAAGAACTGCTAAAAATAAGTGTACAAAATCGGAGTGGGGGTGGGGATGGGATGTGACGCTCGGATGTTAAGGGCCTGGCGCCAGGCTCTCGATGACCTGCAACTGCGTTCGAGAGGCCCTCGTTAAATGATCGTTATACCCCCGAGGCTTGAGAGATCGTATCGTTTCTTCTCCCGACAGTGAAACCCTCGGGAGCCTCGAGACACGAAGCCTCGGGTAGACGACGATTTTCACGAAAAAAAAAAAGGAAAACACGAAGGGATCCGTCCGAGCCCTAAATCGAAACGGAAATACGATCCTCTCGAAGCGGAAGACGCATTTTTCGAACTTTGTCTTTGCCTGCCGTCGAACTCTCGTCGCTGTGTCTCCGTCAAAAAACATTGAAATTAATTCTTCAACAATTTTTTTTTGTTTTTACTTATTCCTGTTCTGCATTTCCGGTGCTAATGAAAACTCGTACGAACGACAGGACAATCGAGACACGAAACTGCCGCGCGGCAGGTTGAAATATATAGATTGAACGACACACACACACGCACACATGTGCTCACAGCAATATACACGGGACAGGCGCAGCCCCGAGAGAAAAATGCAAATACAGTTGAAAAAAATTTGTGGATACGCGACAGTCGAGTCGCCAAGGGTGGTGTACGAGGACCGCCGTTATTCTCCCTAACGAATTGTTCATTTAATTTTGCCGAACATTTAGTCGGCCATTCTCTCTCTTTTTTTCCCTCTTTCTCTCTCTCCCTCTAACGCCATCCCTCGATAAAAAAAAAGGGGGAAAAAAATTCGTGAATTCGGCCTTCGCACAATTGCTGAGGGACAAGGGTGGGAAAAAAGCGAAAAAAAATATATATAACTTGCCGATGGTATCCGAGCAAATATAAGGGTATCGTTTACGTCGGTAAGACTTTGCACGGTCGGTCGAGAGAGGTAACAACGTCAAACGCTTTCCCCCAGATAACCGATCTTCACAGTTTTTATGACGTCTCGTTATTTACGACGGAGGGAGGGTACGAAAATGGTAAAACGGAAGCGAGGGAGGGACTAAGAGAGAGCGAACGAATGGGAGAAAAAAAAAACACTGGAGTTACTGGAGAGTCTTGTAAGGGAGAAGGAAAAAATGCGGAATGACATTTTTTTCAGCCCATAGATCTCTCTCACCCCTTCAATTATGATTAACGGTTTTACAATGTTCGGTGGGTTGGTTAAGATATACATATATATATAGGTACAGCGTAGCAGGTAAAAACGACAGTGTATATCCCGGGGGCAATCGCGGGGCACCGTTGGATTTCGGTGGAGTTACGAAAAATATCAATTAAACATAAAAGCGCGAGGGCTTGTCATCCGATAATGGGAGGATCGGTCAGCCTCGGGCGAGCAAATAATTGGAATTGGCAGGCCAGGGAAAACTCCAGCGGACGCCGAACGAGCCGGAGGGACGAGGCGTTGAGCGCCGGGACGCAAACTATAGCGATGATAGGGGATGAAGAGAGCACCATAGAGTTAGAGGATGAAACCGTATACTGCATGCGCCGGCTCGATTGGACGGAAGTGAAAGTTTTCGGTTTTGCTGGTTCTTTTAACCAATCCATAACTGATACCGGTATGCTGATTGGCTGCGTCGCAACTTCAAAGCTCGCTCGCGAGGAAGGTTATTGACTCCGGACATGAGGAAAAGAAAAATTCTGTCGATTATTCGCGTCCCGTTTAACCTTGAGTAGAACTTGCTGACGAATTCGTGCTCAGCGCGATAAAAAATGAACATAAATCCGGAAAGTATTTTCGGAATTATGCATTTTTACACGAAGATTTACTATTTTTTTTTTCAATCTTTAACTATCGGTTAACGAAACTATTTCGGGAACTTCTCCAATTGAGAGATCTTGTATTTTTTATTTCCCATCATTAGAAAATATCGGCTATCCTATTTTTCGACGATCGTTTTTTGTTTCTCAAATATATGTTCTCTAGATCTAGCTATATTTGGTGGATTTTCACCGAGTTCAATCTATTTACGTGAGAATTCGCGATATTCGATTTGTACCTCCGGATTCGACTTTGCTAGAGGTTTGCTCATTCATCGTTATCCGCGCCGGGACACGTTACCGCGCCTGATCTCGGCTCCGAGCTCGTTTTAGACTCCGCATAAGAGTTTCGTCGACTCAGTTTTAGCCTTTACTATGAATGCGAAGCTAATTCATTCATCCGGCGAGACAATGGTGGATCGGTTACACGCTGACTCGACCGTTTATTAATGACCGGGCGCAAGGGCTACGCGCCTAACGCTTCCTCTTCGCTCTCGTGGTCTTTTCAATCCTCTCGTTTAACCGTTCCCTTCTCCGGCTTTGGTTAATGGTGACTTTTTGAGTGAGACGAAAAGAGGTGAGGTCCTCGCGAGACCCGGGTACCGCTGGCGACAGTCAACAGTCGGAACTTGGAACTCGCGCCGATGGAACGAAAGAAGAAAATAAAATGAAGAAAAAAAAGAGAAGAAGAATATCGCCCACGCGTTATGCCAACACTAACGCCCCGACACGGGCTGGGTGGTCCTCGGTGCCACTCCGCTCCACCCACTCACCCCTTTCCATAGCACCCACATCCTCCGCTTCATCGCTCCTATACTTCCCCCAATGTTTCTTCGTCGATCCTTCTTTTTTTTCTTCGTATGGACAGAATGAGACTCCCTCTCCCTCGACTCCGCGCTGATTGAACGAGGCGGAGGTGTGAATGAAACTGGTATGTCGTCAACTTCGTCAAATTCAACCTCCTCGTTCTTTACGACAGCCGAGCCTCGAGGGAGTTCAAAAACGGCGAAGAAAAATCAAAAAGTATCATTCATAAATTCGCGACACGAAGAATATACGAGGCAACATGAAATTTCTTCGTGGTGAGATTTTACAAAGTATATCGAAATTTCGAGAGCCATTTGCTGTTTGTTTTCGTCTTTGAGCTATTTTGAGAGACGTATAACAAGTGTTTGGCATTGAAATTGTCTAAAATAGAAGAAAACATTTTCTGTCTTCGGGATCTGTGAAGGTTTTATCTTCATTACAACTTACCTAGTTAGCTAGGCAATTATTGATAATGGAAATGATAGATGCAATTTTTTTTCATGCTGTACGCAGTCTACGAATGAGCATAAAACAAGGCCGCATGTAACTGGCCCAGTGTTTGTAACACGGGCAGCATCCCCCTGATGGGTATCTCTCGCTGCCGCTCCTCGAGAATAATTTGGTGAATGAGAAGCGGCCATTCACGACTTAAGTCATGCTCGGAGGAGCCGAGGCTGCAGTTCTCTAATCGAGTCGACTCGGTCGAGTCGGTCTTGAGCAAGGTAACATCCTCTCTCGGCCGGGGATAGCTACTCCGTTCGGAGTTGGAGAACTGCAGTCAGGCGACGGGCATACTATTGCGGCCCCGAACAAGTATTTCTGTCTCTCTTCCCTTTCCCCATGCCACCTTCGTCCTCGGACACTATCCGCGCGCTCCAACGGCGGCCCCGGACGCGCCGATGTCACAAGGCAACAGCCCCGCTAAGTGGAAATTGTTGTCAAAAGTGCGGGTCCCGGAGACCCTCGGATCTCGTAGGTCATATATTTCCACTTGGACACGTGGGTGGTTCCGACAGATCAAGCTTACCTGTACGCGTCAGACACTGTTGATGCGGCATATGCAAACGCCACTTGGATCCTACAGACTATTCAATTCCTGTTATTGCGTCCAATTCAACTGTGTAAATTGTTCTCGGGCCGTTATTAAATATTGCGCAATTTCCGAACTCAGGATTGCTACATGTTTATCGCCTTCGCATTGCGTACACTGAACAGTATGGTGATTTTTTGCAAAAATACTACAGGAAGTTATAGATCTGTATAGAATGCTAAAAAAAACACATGTTGGTTGGCTGGTCCTTGGCTGTTTTTGGAAAAATCTCGGTTCTTCGACCGTTTTTTTATTATGTTTTTTGAAACATTTAGCCCCTCACTTATTAGAGATTTTTGAATTATGCAATTTTTGACAAAATATTGCAGGGGTACCCCTTTGAGATGCTTTTTGGCCATCTTTCGTCCCACTGTATGAGGTTGAAAAAACAGTTCTTAAAAACCGCGAAAAATCTGATCTTGCGTATTTTTTCCCACTAAATACAATGTTCACTCCATATTGGTTGTTATCCGATCGGAAAGCAAAGATATCGCCGTTCGAAAATCCCGAAAAGTGGACAGTTTCGCAAATCGAACCGGAAAGAAAAAAATCCTTTTTACCGCTCGCAGTAAGATTTCGTAGCATGTATCAATCCCTCTCGTTCGGATGGTCGAGAATCGAGTTGTAATCGGTATTCTCTCGGGTCCTCTAAACCTCGGAAATACGATTGTTTCTCGCCGCGGACCCGGGTCCTTCGTAAAAATGTCTTTGAAGTTTCTCTCAGCGTCCTTTGCGGTTCATTGTCGCTTGGCCCGATGTAACCCTGGCGCCGAAAAATTTCACAGCACCGAAGGAACATCCCCTCCCCGTGTACCGCACTAACGCAATACGACACAGTGTGTCCCAAAGGAGGTCGAGATAATCTCGGTCTCTCTCACCACCCTTGGTGAAGTGCCCAGTAATAAACTGGGCATTGTTTTTGCGACGATTTTTCGTCCCGCTTGTATAACTCGAAGCGGCTGCAATATAATTTTAACAACCCCCGGGGGCTCCCTCTCTCAGCGCTGTCGCTGCCCGCAGTAGTGTCATGACCGTGCGACTTAGAAACCGGCGCCAGGCCCCGGTTTCTCTCTCTCTGTCGCAACACGAGGCGCAATAATCCAGCGAGAAACTCTTGCGACTCTCGTGGTGCTATGCGTCTCTGTCTCTCTTGGGTTGCGTTTCGTTTGAAAATTTTGTTTCACGACGGATCGAAGACTCTTGGCATAAGTAAAGGTCGAAACGGATCCGCGGCAAGTGGCGAGAGAGCGCGAGAGCTCTTGGCCGCTCTCGCTAAAGCGCAGAGCGCGAGGCAAACCGGCCCAAACGCGAGAACGAGAGAGAGAAAGAAAATGAAGGAGACTCCGAGAGAGAAAGAGTGAGAGAGAATCTTTGGTTCTCCTTCTCCTGCATTGGAGCGCCCACCCGTTACCAGGACCCTCGTAAACTTTTACTCGCTCCTTTTTCCAACGTAGCCCAACAAACGTTGGGGTCCATGGCGCTGTGTGGCTGCTGCAGCGGTAACGTCGCGAGATTCGACGTCCCGAGGATTTAATTTGGCCGCGAGGTTCGCCTCTCTCTCCCACGAACAGGAGACGAGGATTTCAACGAGCGGCCGAGAGAAGGAGAGAGAAGAGACCTCACTCCCTCGCGTTACGATCGTTATCCGATTGTTTATCATATCCGCTCGGCGGAACGGGCCCTGAACCACTGCGGCACACGTACGCGTATAATGTAGCTCTCTCCCTTTCTCTCTCGCGAATCTCCCCGCGAACTTCTCTGCATCTCCGAACGAGGAGAAAAGAACGAATAAAAAAAAAGAGAAGATAGAACGGGAAGGACGAATTTTATTGCATCCATATAGTTTGCGGTGCATATCGATGCAGTCGTCGCCGCGTGGTTATATGATTCAAAGGGCTGTTGCCTTACCAATTGACGTAGTCGATCGAAGATTCGAGCATCGGAGGCCTCCGGACGGACGCCCGCGGTTCATTCCGAACTTGAAGAATAGAACGGAGAGCCTTATCTCGTTCTCTTATCTTGCAGTCGAGAATGAAAAAACGAAAAAACGTATGTTTTCTAATTAAAAAGCTTTGGGCTACCTGCTGACGGGAGTGCGAACACGACAAATCTTACGACCCGACCCCGGGCATTGGAGGACACATTGTGGCTTACCGTACTGCCTATCTCCCCGACTCGGGCCTATTCACGTTGACGAGATATCGTATCGCTTAACATTTCTTTTTCTCTCGACCTCCGACGACATCGTCACAAATTGCCACCTTCGTTTACTCCACGGTGTCGTTTAATTTCACTGTGGAAGAGTTTGAAATATATTTGGTCGAAAAACAATAGAGAGGAATGTTTTTGTTCATGAAGAGTTTTTTCTTTTATTGGTATGCATTATTTGGGTTATTTAAAGAACAAAAAAGGTGCGGGATATTTTTTGTCCAGCGCTTTTGTTTTAGTTATTTTTTTTTTAATGGAAGGATTATTTACTCGATTTCACGATACATTGAAGTCACTGTTGTCGAGTTATTTCACGAGGTGTTTCGATGAAGGGGTTAGGAGGAAAAGATTGGTCCGAAGGAAGAGGAATCAGAGTCAGAGGATGAGGTAGTGGAAGAGGTAAAGACGCGTTCTCACGGCGTGTATATGCTAATGCGAGACGAATGTCTCCGGCGTTTCTCTCCTCCTCCGCCACCTCCTCCTCCTCTGGAACCTCTCTCTACACTTCCAAAGTCAGTGTCTTGCGCTGTCTGGCCGATCGTAGGCTATGTCGAGGCGGATGGCCCATCTCCCAACGTGGGCGTGTTGTTCCCCTAAACTCCACAGCGGGGCGGCTGTGAATTCACTCGAGGATTTCTCGCTTTGACTTTTATACTTTGTGAATCTTCTTCGATTTCGTTCCTCGGACCCCAACGAAATCGATCGGCGATCGGAGGTCGATGGATTAAATCACGAATTATCGAGACGCTGGATTGGCGGTACAAAAAAAATTATCTTCTTCTGTTCCTCTCGGCGAACATCAAGCGGCTTGATTAACAACGAGATCTGTGAAAAAAAAAAAAAAACAAGAAGTAAGAAAAATCACATACAATGATGACTTCAAAATATTTCTTTCATGGCTTTAAAAAAATGGGAAATTGATTACCAAAATGCCTTTTGGTCCGAATATCGTTTGAAACGAAAAGCCTTCTCTCGAATCCAAATGAGACGATTTCGTAAATCCTTTTCTTTTGGCTTAGGAAAATGCATTTTCTCGGCCTAGCATCGGGAGATTCTCGGATGCTTTGTCTGACATTCTGCAGGACAGAACGTCAGGATAACGAGTATGGTGTCACACCAGGGTGCTTTAAGTGCGTACACGTGCTCGAGGCATGTTTCTTGCGCCCGGAAAAACGATGAGAATAAGCAGAATGTCAGAGTCTTAGAGGTACGGAGGGGGAGGGATTGGTGAAACCCCCGTGGAATTGTTTACGACGTCTAAATGCCCGGAGAAGTGACTGGCCGTGGAAAGGAAAGAATGCGCGATGGTGTAAATTCGGTAGGGGGATGGAAAGAGGTCAGGTCAACGTTACCGGACACCCACTGTCAAACCAAACACTGACCACACGCCGGCATTATTCCGTCGCACTATATGCTACATGCACGTGGAACCCGTCACAATGATCGTTGAAGAAAAAACAACAAAAAAAAGAAGCTGAAAAGGACGAAATATCTGGTGACGGCGCCACGAGAGGGTCTCCTAGACGGTGTCTCCTTACGAATTTGATCCGGCCTGCTGTTCTCACTGATTTTTTTTTCTTTCACTGCCTAATAACGTGTAGACACTCGCATTCTTCTGCCTCAATCTCAATGCAACCGACTTTTCGCAACTCAGCCTATAACAATGATTCACACCCATTGTCGTTGATCGTTCTCGCACTTTGCATACAATTAACATTTTTCAAGCCTTCTTTCAATTGAGATTTCCAACTGAAACTCTGAGCTTCGAATAGCAAATTTAATGAAAAATTGTTCACAAATGAAAGACTCGAATTCATTGATTCATTGAACCGACGTTGAAATTTCTAAGATCAATAATTCAAAGAATACCTCGAGAGCTGATTAATAAATCTCCAAGCCCATCTGTTCGATTCACACAAGAATCTCTCTGTCAATGGATTAAGAGGACACGAAATAAAAAGCGACACACATCGATAGAATTGATTTATCTAGCATTCAGTACATCTACTCGGATCAAATAGGATATAGTTAAATACCGGGCTAATAGACGTCTATCAGTGTAGTCAATAAACTTGTCGCGCAGTTTTTTTTTTCCTGTAACGTCGGAGGTTTATCCATTGCTCGTTCGTAACAATATATTGGCACTTTGTTGACTCAGGGACGAAGCCGGCTACGAGACACATCGTTCTTTCGCCTATGTAACTATTCTCTCCCGAGTGCAATCGAATACATAGTAAGTAGCTGTGTGCTATATCGTCTGTGCCTCGTTCCCGCAACAGTCCGGCGTAGATCTCGGCGAACCAGGGAGTAGGTATATTTATATACATACACGTATATACACATATATATTTTCCTCTCCTGCCGTCTCGTAGTATATGCATCGGCGTGCCGCGAGAGAGTCTAGAAGTCCCGCGCGTACGTTACGCCATTCGTACGATTCTTATCGCATTCGGATATATTTATTCGCGCAGCGCTATTTCGGTCAGCTATAAAAAATTCGTTGTACCCGCGATAGAGAGAGAAAGATTTTTGCCCCCGCGGAGAGCGTTGGCAGACGTACACACGGCTCGCGCGATTCCCTCTTCCGCGAGAATTAATGTATCTTTGTAACTTAACGTTGTTACAGCTATGAACTTCAACGCGCGCGCGAATACCTGCGGCTAAGAAATATCGCCGACGCTTCGCGGCTGTAAGTTACAATGCTCGGTTCGCTGATTTTTTTTTTCGACCTTTGTACAGCAGTTTTCATCAAAGTGATCGCAGGGTCTTGAAGCTCAGTGTGTGCTCGCGCGTTTCGAGATGGAAAACAATGAAATATACCTTGGAAAGAGAGTGACAACATTTTTTTGAAAGTCTCAGATGAATATGGGAAAAATCGCTATACTTGCGTGGCAATTTCGGTATATTTACGTATTTTCTCAGAATTGTGGATAGTTGGAAAATTGTCAAAATGCTCAATCGAACAAATTCTAGGATAAAGCCCCGTGGAATTTTTCCTCCTACCAATCAACATAAATTCCTTTTTTTCGTAACTTTAGAAAAAGAAAAAGAAACAACGAAAATTCTTGATCATCTTGATCAAAGTCCACGAATTTCCGGCTGTCGAGTATTATCAATCGAGTTAGTAGAGTCGAAGGGGCACGCGCGGCCCTTCTCACTCTTCGCGAAAGGCCATCGGGCATCGCTAGATACGGAATTGGCAAAGAATCAGGATCAACTCGTTTCCCGTGGTGGCTCTCGCGGTCCTACGCGGGCCACGCGGCGGGCATAAATATTCTCGACGACGACGACGACGACGAAGACGACGACGACTGCTCCGAGGACTCGAAGAGCCGAGAGTTGCCTAAGAAAAGGGTATGAGAGAGGGCGAAGGGGAGGGAGTAGAGTGAGCTGCCGTGGGGCCAATTTAAAGGCAGCACGGTTAATGAGCCACCGCGGATGCCACGCGCGTTTTTTGCGCCCGCAGCTAGGCCCGCTGCTGCGACGAGCGGCGTGGGGCCCCCTCGAGATTAACAAACGGCCTCGCTGCTTCTGCTGCTGCTTGCTTTTGCCTCTGGCTTGCTGCCTTCCTCGTCTCATCGTCCCTCGTCGAGTTCCCTCTGCCCACAAGAATTAGGAAGCCACTTCTAATTGTCACAACAACGACTCGATTCAATCTATCACTTTGTCGTGCTTCGCGCGCCTTATACCCGCACATTGGCTCGAGCCAATGCATTCCTCTCATTCATTTGCGTTTATTCGGTTTATTCACTTGCGTACAATTTTTATTGTTTTACTCTTCACGTGTTGCGGTCTTTGTTTGCTAATTTGCAATCAATAGTTAGAATAGCAACGAAACATCATTTAAAAAAATGGCTAAGATTCACAAAAGAAGGGTAAACGATCACTTCTTCGAAACATGAAAACCGGTGTCATAGGTAGAAATATAGGTAACGAGCTTTGATCAGTTCAGAAAGTTTCTCCGCGAAAAAATGTAAATAAATTTAACTACCCATCTATTTCTCTTTTCGTTGTTCGCCTTAATCATGATTGTCTCTCGGAACACTGGAGGTTCCTTTGATTTTTTTCTACACGCAGCTCAACCAGATGAAAAAATGAGCCAGACTTCCTACGAATTCTTTTTTTATTATATTTTAATATCCCCCTCGTACTCTTTCGTCACATTATAGTATTTATTTGTAGCTACGAAATTCTCTCGGTCTCGGGCAGATGCTAATAATAAAACTGTGAAGCATTCGTGGCGGTTGAGGAGGATTCGAATCGACATTGGACCGCGCGCGCGGGAGAGAGCACACGGGACTTCTTTATGACTGTGTTCGACAATTAATGCGTCGACGACGGGCGCCCGAAGGAAACGTTGGGAGGAAAGGTTTATCTTTGGCCCGTTTGGCTCTCGTTTATAATCTCCTCTATCTCGCTTTCGGTGGATTATTCTGCCGGTTATCGTGGTGTACGTGGACTCGATGCGCGCGTATAACGCTGATACCAGCAATGGACCGTGGCGTGGTGACGGCCCGGCGGCAGGTGCGAATCTCGCCGCGGACGCTTGACAAACCGACTATCGGGAAAGGGTGGACATTCGGCTTGAGACGCGCGTCCGACGTACGGTTTCTCAACTCGAGTGAAGAATCTCCCTTCGAGCTTCCCCCATTCACGCCTTTTCTCTTCTAGTTCAAGCGAAGAAGAATGATACCTCGAAAACCCGCGAGCGGTTTCTCATTCGAACATGCCACGGCGCAACCCTCGTTCTACGAGAGGAGCAGAGAGAGTAATAAGCCCGTCTCGTGTTTTCGACAACTTGCGCGCCGAGGGTGCGATACGCTGTGTAGCGACGACGAAAGAGAGTTAAAAAAAGGAGAACGAGAGAAAACATAAAAGACAAACTTCGGGGCCTCGAGCTGTTCCGAAGAGCTACGCGAGGGTAATCGAATGAATTTCTCACGCTCGTAGGACAACCTAGAGGAGAAAGAGAGCGCGAGAGATCCTTATGCGAGGGACATCAATTAACGCGACCAGGGATAATTAGAGACACGTTGCGGCTACCACGGGAAAAACATGTACTCGGCCCTGCATGTGTTGGCTTTTACTCATCATCGAGGAAGACTCGAGTGTCAAAGAATGAAAGATATCGATGCCAGATCTGCGGCATTGGTGATTTATTTCAGTGTCATTAGTTCGGTGATTTTTTCCTTTCTCTGGGACAATTTTTTTTCATTGTGGAAACTCGTGTTGATGAACTCTCGAACACCACAAACGGGTCTACTCGATCCGAAAAGACGTCTCATTGCTACAATTTTTGGTGTATCGATATGGCGCTTCCGAAGAGTTCTCTTTGAGTTCTGGCGTATCAATTTCGCTAGAATTGAACTTGAAAATATTAATCTTGCACAAAATTATTCAACCTACAAATTATCAGTTCTCTCTGACCTCATGTGTGGTCTTAAATGAAAGGATTCAGAAATCCAGGCCCTACTTTCGGCTAAAGAAAAAGTTTCCGCATTTACTATTCTACGAAATTAAGCGTTTCACGTATGAAAACTTATGGGTTGTGGATTTCTCATACTGGCTGCGAAAGCCGTGAAAGTATTGAATCATCACATAGATCCGTGCTCGGTCCCAATCGCACATGCATACCAGATTACATTCAGATCTCAATGTCCGAAAAAATCGAAATATACCCCACAAACCTTCACAATTTTTTGTTTCCAACTCAATTTTTTTTCTAAACCAATCGCTCAGATATTCTCGAACATTATAAGTTCGTAACGACACATCGTTAGGCGTTACGGAAAACATTTTACGACACGCCACAAGAAGTCGGAGTCGAAGAAGAAGAAGAGTCGCGCGGAGCGCGCAAAGAGCGGTGACAGAGTAAACGAGGCGTGCATCGGTTAGTCTCGCCACATCAAGACCCTCGCTTAACCCACCGACTTATATACCCCGGATTCACGTGCCCTTTCCTTAAAATAATAATAACAACACATATATCTGTGTGCTGCTTAACTTCTCAACAGTTCGCATCGTTTCGTCGTCACGACAAACAGATCCTGCGAGCGTGACGGTGTTCCGTCCTCCTCGTCGGCCTCTCATCTCCGAGAAAACCACTGGATTACAAAATTTACGAGTATCGAGAGGATTGAGAGGCTTCCAACGTCTCTTTAGTCAAGAGAGAGCTTCGGCTTTTTTCTTCGTTTTTCTTTCTTCCATCGTGGCGAGTATATAAGCCTGCGTGAAAAGCAATGCATATATGACCACAAGGTTTTTATGCCGCGCGCACCTTAACTCGAGAGATCCCTTGGGCCAAGGATCCTCATGTCTCTCTCATCTCTCCTTTCCGCGGAGGGGGCTCTATCCTCCTTGTGAATCTCTCGAGGATCCCTAAAGAGGATCGGCAAAACACGATGGTCTCTTCTCCTCAACATCTCTCGGTTATCTTTCTCTCTTCTCGAGTGGTCGTCAGCACGGTAAAGACCCAATGGTCATCTGGTCCAGCTTATATGCTATATAATACGCTGGAGAGAAGCACGCGGCGCGCGGTCCTTCAACGATACGCAGCCCGGAGCTCTTCAAGCGAATCCGCAACGAGTTTCTCGCTGTCTCACGGTTTTCTCAATAGCTCGAAGCAAACAGCTCATCTCGCGGTGGGGGAGGGGAGAAAAGGGTTGAATCGATATATATATATATATGGATATGTTAAGAATGCATTACAGCAACGGTACACGTTCGCCGTGTGTTCGTTGGTTCAAAGTGATACGGCAAATAAAGAAGCCAAAAGTGCGACTCGTGCCCGTAGCTTCACTCGTTTATCTTGCTTCACGAGGAAAGGAGGAATTAACGAGGAATTAATAGAGGATCCTAATGACAAATGATTCCCTTACCGTCGCCCTCACGCTGTGCCCCTAATTTGTCTAATTATTTCGCTTAATTCACCGTGCAACCGTCGAGATTCCACCGGTGCCGTGGCGTTTAACGAAACGAAAGGTAATTAATGAAGCCATTAGCGCGAGTGAGAGAACTGAGTCAGGTCCGCGACCGGCAGGCGCACGGTCGGACGTAATACGTCGCACGAAAATCTCGCCGTTACTCCTTTCACTTCAACTGCAAAAATCTTCTCGTCCTTTATCCGGCTTCATTAGAAACAGGATTTTTTTTTCTTTTCTAGGCTTCTAATTAAAGTCAATTTCTTGACTTTGTGTTTTTTTGTTTCTAACAATGTTTTGAATGTTGTAGAAAATTTGTTTCGAAAAATGTTGAAAGGATAAAAAATATTGTGAGCCCTCTGCGGTTGTATTTTAGACTTTTTTTTCACGACTTTGTTAATATTCGAACTGTCTGGATGGTCTTTAGAAATTTTATTGCTTTCCTGAGCCTCGTCAACTGGCACATGTTATTCCGTTAACGATTTCCAGCAGACTAGTAGCGAAGATTATATGGGTTCGACAGAGTTTAAACCAACTCTTAGACTTCCGTCTCTTTCGTCGGCGGATGTCGCGATTCCCAAGTTATGTGGAAACGAGCCGCGAATTGATAAACGATGGGATGGAAGAAACTTATTATCAAGTTGCGTTTCGTATGAATCATCTCGCTGAATGATCGCGTTTCATTTTCTCGTTTTGAGAATTTAACGCAGATCTGTCGACGAAAAAAATATGTGCAATAAAGACGGGCCCTTGCAGAATATCCTCGCACGCGGGTCTGCAGATTTAGATTATCGTCGCGACGTCGTGATCACTGTTTCCAGAAACCACACGAATTGTATCCGTAATTACCATCTTAAAAATTCTTCTTGCGCGTGAAACACCTGAAATTCGTTTTTTTAATCGATATTTTTTTTTGGAGTTACAATTGTTAATTCTTTAATTAATACATTTTCTCCGAGGAACCTTTTAAACTTCGAGCTCAAAATAGTCGAATATTTCTCAGTTCAGAATGTTAAAAACTTTCAGTTATCGATTTCAGTTCAACCGATAGTAAAGCTACTAAATCAAAACAATTTTTCTTCCCTTCCCCGATGTCCTTCGTGTCGAGATAGTACGCTCGAGGGTTGACTATGCTCGTTCGAACCGTCTTAACATAGTGTACCCGATCGAGGGTGTGAGGATTCGCGTAAAGTGTCTAGAAATCTAGACACCGAAGGCGAACACGTCGGAGTCGCGGATAGAGAGAATGTAAGATAGAGAATGAGGTGAGGGGGCGGGTTTTGCCTCCGTTTAGCCGTGGCATAGGCTTTCCTCAGCTGGCTCGTTCCATCACTCACACGCAAATAACTCAACTTCCCCCTCGGGTTCGTTGGTGCGCCGCTCCGGTAATTTATGTTCGCCCAAGAGCCATCGCTCTCGTCCCAGGCTCGCGCTGTGTCCCACGAGAGACGACCCAAGAGAGAGAGAGAAAGAGAGAGAGAGACAATCTTTCTCACTTCTCTAATACTCGCCACCAACAAGAAAGAGAGGGCGCGAGCGTGAAGAAGAAGCTCCTTGCGCCCTTCTCGCGAAGCCACTGTTATATTTAACCCACTTTATAACGCCGGCGCGCGGGAGTTTTATCGACTCGAAACGAGGAAACGACGAGTCAACGAAAGAAATAACCCAAAGTAGAGCTTCGACACAGCGTCGCTGCGTAGCAGTAAGTAGCAAGCGCGAAAGTGGGGACACTCGGCAACTGCGTAGTCTTCGAGGCTTTGGAAAAAGATATTCGTTGACGACTCTCCCGCAAGAAGACGTTCGTTATCGGGGTGACGAAGAGACGTATTGCCGGATGTTGGGTCTCGCGCGCGCGCGCGCGCCTCTGGCCCCTGTGAATGCCACGATCCGAAACGCGTGTCAGACATCATAGAGATTCTTCGTAGGAAGAATTATTGGCCCGAGGGAAGGTTTGTCCCCGGGAACCCCACGAATATGGTAAACGAGTTGTTGTACCCTCGGCCGCGCCGACTCCGAGACAATGTTAAGAGAGTCGGATACTACGTACGACTACTTATCCCGTGTCGGATAGTAGTAAGTAATAAGCAAACGTTTTCGCGGAGTGCGTTTGGCGGTAGAGAGGCCAAAGGAGAAGAGGAGGGGTCACTCGCGACGACGTTACTCAGCGATGCTAACCGTTGGAGACTCAAGAGCGTCTCGCCTCGTCGAGGATAGTCGAGCCGGTTAATTCTGGAGCCGTTCGTCAGAGAGATAGAGGAAGAGAGGAGAGCGGGAGCCGAGAGAGAATGAGAGACCGGTGTGAGATACGCGCACACAACTCACATCCCTCTCACCGCCGTGCGGGCTGTTATATTTATTAGTGACGTTATTTTGGTATTTCGTTACGGGACACGTCAAGCCTCTCGAGGGGGAGGGGGCAAGGGGGGGCTTCGGCCCATTCGATCCGCTGAGTAATCGTTGCCATTAAACACCCTGTCCTCGTGGCGCGGAGGATCCGCCAAGCTCTTTCCCGCTACCGCTTCCACGTCACGCGACCACAACCCACCTATATGCGTATCGTTTTCTGGCCCTCTCGTAGTTTTGTTCTATTTATTTATTTTTTATTTTTTCGTAATTTCGTTACCACCGAGCGAGCGTACGAGGCTTCTTCAACTTGGAGGTACAACGTCGAACTCCTTGCGGGAAAAGCGCGAGCAGCAGCGAAGGGGGTTTAAGTTTTCGGTGGCGGTGATGGAACGAGCGGGATTCGCGCTATGACCGCTACAACGACGAAGCAAGCGGTGATGAACTATCCGGGAGAAAAGGAACGAGAGATACGACACGTCGACCGCGGAGATCGCGAAACTCGCTAGCGGAGAGATTCAACCGAGACGAAAAATATTTGTAGGCGCGCGTAAGAGAAATTTCACTCGTGGGAGAGATGCATGATTCGGCCAATTAGCGATTCCACGCGGTTCGCGCGATCCAAACTAATTATCAGCGTGATTATCGTCGTCGTTCGATAAATCTTCGCGGGGATGAAATAACGTTTGAGGGCTGATATGACAAAAAATGTAACGTATAGAAGAACAGACTTATTTTTCAACTTTTTGCTTTGTTGAGTTATTTCACCGCTTCTACTGATCATTTTCCCGCTTGTTGATAGTCGAATCGTTAGGCTGGGAGTGAGCAATATTAGTTTTGTCTTCGGCTGATTTAGTCGAGTATTCAATATCAAAAACTCCAAAAGTATTTCCCTTGGATCAATCTTGATTGTAGTTTCTAACTGCGAAATGCAGTTCAAAGCTATTGGATTGTCTTATATTCCGCCAAGTTTTACACCATCGGCACCGTAAAGAAGTTTCATCGTCGATCGCGAAGTCGCGATGGGAAGATCCGCGGCTTAGGAAAAAAACTGACGCTGCGACATACAGCGATCGTGGGGTCGGGCTATTATACCGTTGAAGAATACAAGAAGAAGAATAAGAGTAAACACGTTGGGAACGAGAGGCGAGGGAGAATAGGGGGGCGAAAGGGATGGGGGAGAGTATATAACGCACGAGGTAAAGAGCTCAGAGACGAGAGGTCTCTCCGCGGGTCCACGGCAGAAAGTTCCGTTTCGTGTTTTTTTTTTTTTTTTCCTTTCTTTTTTTCGTTGAAGGAGAATGCCAACGCGCGCCGAGGGTGGCCGCCGCCGTCACGTTGACGAGCATCGCGCAGCTGGAAAACCGAGAGACTTTTGTAGATGAGTAAGAAACTCACTTCGCGACAAAGATGACCGCGCCCCGGCGCCCCGCTAAATAGGTACATGGATATGGTACCAGCACCCCCCCCCCCCCCCCCCCCCCCCCCTTCCACCCCTCGTGATATTATTCGGTTGTATATACGCGTTTGAGTCTCTTTTGCAAGCATATTCGTGTACGAAAATGTGGAAAACGCGCGCGCCTCACGGATAAACGTAAATATACTCAAGTTCAAGCTACACGTGTCTTCTCGTGTCTCGAGGCTGTTCCGGGGCTCAACATTCTTGCGAAGAATGTCTCGCGACGTTCTCCGTGTGTCTATCCCTCCGTCGCGCTTCTTCTTCACACTCCGTACGCCCACCGCGTTCTTTTGCCTCCTTCTTACATCCCTAATAATTCTCCGAGGAAGCCGAGCGCGCTAACCACGTTCGACGACTCCCTCAGGCGAACGCACGCTCTACGAGCCCGAGAACGCGAGGCGTCCCAACAAACAAACGCGTAATCCCATCGTCGCTCTCGCATATCACACACCCAAACAACTCTTCTCGCCCGCTTCTTCGCTCCGGCGAAACATAATTTTACTAAACTACATTGAAATTTATTCACCTCAAACGACCAATATTAATCCTTCCCGTGCGAAATTCTCGCCGAGGAAGAACACAGAATTTACCGAATAACGATCTTGGAAAGAATTCTGCAAAAATTCACCGCAATATTGTCATGGATGGACCAAAAAATGGAACTCCATAATTTTTGCCAAATTGAATTTTCCAGGTTTCGTAGTTTTCTCAACCCGAATTCGAAGTGCCAACAAAATTCCGGCGTTACTCTGTATTCTATTTCATCTCGAACCTCCAAAAGAATCCATCAACCCCGTCACCCGTTCGCCGCGTCGCCCGCTTATCAGAAGCCAAACGGTGCGCGAGAATCCCCGCGAGCGTTTGCACTTCTGCATTCCGCGGCCGCGGGACGGTTCATCATTCTCGAGTGACTAGGCGAGTGTTCGGATTCCCCCGCAGTTGGTATGTCCTTTTCGCGGTAATATATCGGTTTAAAAGTACCATTTATTTAAACGCGGCCGTGACAAAAAGGACACTAGGACCTCGGCGCGGTTCGCTGTTGGTCCTCTCACGGGCGTGAAGCTTTCCCGAAACAAGCGCGCGAAATAATAACGGGGTTAGCCGATGTCGGTCGAGTGGTCCCTCCTCCCCTCGCGCGCATCACCGTGGCCCTCTCCTATCGTGTTATACTTCGCGTACTGCACAGCCCCGGTGATAACTGCAACGCGGGAACCGCGAGCGACACGCGGTCTATTGTCGAGTATACTCGGCACGTCAGTTATTTAATGCACCGCCGCGTTAGGCTCTACTCGCCCGCGAGAGAGTTTTGTCCCGGCCCCTCCTCGACGCAAGCGAATTTTCCACCGCGAGCAAGATGAATCGCAGTCACGAGAGTTTATAACAGTCCGAAATGAAATGCAGTTTCCCGTTGCACTTCGGGGACGAGTTGTATCATGAAAATGAAGCGTATAACGCCGCTAGAAATGATTTATTCGATTAGGCCCCGTTTTTTTTAATCTACCCGTTATTTGTATTTTTGTCTGAAGAAAATAAATCATACCGTTTGTACATACCGGTGTCGATTCAATATCTCTCACGCCGGATAGTCCCAAAGTGGCGGTCCGAATGGGTCGGCCAGTTCGTTTGTTCGTTGGCGAACATCGTCATCGTCCAGACTTATAGAACGTGACCAGAGTTTAAGTATAAATAGGACAGGGACGGCGATACGGGAAATCGCGACGGAGTGAACGAGACCGAGAGCCCCATATGCGAGGAAGGTAAAAGTAGCATAAGTCGATTGGCCGGATGGATCTCGCGCTCGGGAATCGAGCGCGGTGCGCGCAGGGGGCGGGGGGGATCGGTACCGCGGATCGAGCAGGCGACTCACGAGGAGAGAACAGCAGCGGCGGGCAACACATATAGAGAGGAAGGAGCAGGGCACCGCGGGTGTATAAGAGAAGAAGAAGAAGGCACAGCGGGTCTCTCTGGTTGCGCGGGATCGTTGGCAAAAAGCGCGCGGCGCGATCGAGTGAGAACGATTCAATCAGGAGCCACATAAATCTCCTCCTCGCGGACATGCTCAACCTCCGTCCTTATACCTTATTCTTCTTCCTTCGTCTTCTTCTTCTTCTTTTGCTTATATTCTCCACTCTTCTCTTGCCTCTCTCCACCCCCTCGAAGTCCCCGCTCTTTCTTTCGCTTCGCGAGCGCCGGCGATTCTCTTGCATGCGCCCCGAGAGAGTCTTGTTCTTCTCTCATCTTCCCTATGCGTCTATCCTCTTTCGTCTCGCTCGACGCGGCATCTCTCGCGCGGGCTTTCTTACTCGCTCGTTGGCGCACAAGCGCGGGCCCGTAGCTCGCGGTATTAATTATGCGCCGTGTGCGCCTCGCGGGCATTCCAGGCCCCCGGTACCAGTATTTGCGGCATTGTTAATCCGCGCTCTCCGTCTGCTACCGTTTCGTTTCGTGCATCTCTCAAACCCCCTCCTTCTGTCCCTCTCTTCCTCTCCCCGTTCTCCTACGTAGTAGCCCCCATACCACCCGATCTCGACGAAACGTCTCGTCGCTTTTACTTCTAACCATGAGCTTCCCTCTCTCTCTCTCTCTTTCCCTCCGACGAAGAAAAGGAAGAGGAAGAGAGTCACTTACTCTTTGCTCTCGATGGATTGTGTATAGCGAATACACGGATTCTATGGAGTTTAGCCGGAGGCTCGAACTCCGTACATCTTCGTGTTCTGTGATCCCTCCGTCCCCTCTCAATCTCCTCTTTTATCATACGCCACGTGCACGAACTCGACGCACTTATCGTTACGTCGGTACTTTGAGGCTTTGCTGTTGAAATTGAATAGATTGAAACGTCGATACCGGAGCAAAAACACCGGAAGTCTTTTTTTTTTTTTTTTTCATTGTAACCTCATTGCTATCACAATCAAACGTACCGACAGTTTTCCGATGAGCTATGCGCGATACATTAAGCTGACGAGTTTAATATACAGTTACGTAAAGATAATCCATGTGTTTCGAGTGCGATAGAGATCATCGCGAAACTGATTGCTTTCAACGACAATGTATGGGAGTTGAAAAATAAAAATAAATTGCAATACTCACGTCAATGTAGAAAATTCAAGCGTTGCTCTATGGCATAAATCGCTGATATGATAATTCGTGGACAGTCGGTGTCGCTTTATCAGTTACTTATACGGAATATAAAGAATGGTTAAAAGCGCACATTACGAAAATAATAGTGTTAGGACTGGAATGAAAAATAATTTATTTTCCAGTACAATTCACTTCGGTAACGAAGAAAAATACGAATTTAAGACAATATATATTTTTTAAAACTTAATTTTATTTGTTTATTTTCTATTTGTGTTTCTTTACCGCCCTCGAGATTCGTGTGAATTTTATGATTTCGAGATATCGAGGTGTATGTTACTTGAGCGATATGTTTCGACCGATAATGATAATGTCGATCGAAACTCTAACGACGTCTCAATTACGGCAATCGATATCATCGGAATTTAATTGGATCGCCACGTGACGGTCGATGTGTTTTTTTTTTTTTCTTTCGAATTTTTTTTGTTTTGACTTTCGTTCAATCAATTATTAATTGTTTCGTTAATGGAGGTCTTTCTATTCGCATTTCTGTCGGTGGAAGGGTGCGTGGTGGAAGGCTTGAAGAAATTCGGGAGTTGCCCTCGAGGATAGAGAAAGAGAGATGGACGGAGAGGGAGAGAGAGATGACGGTGGCCAAAAAATCAAAGTGGATAATCGATCGGTCGATCCTCGTCGACAGCCGGCAAATTCCATTGCCGAGGATCGAACGGAACGGCCGCTAATTACTAATTAGCTAGCTAAAGGCTGATGCTCATACCCGTCTCTGCAGTACGGTTCAGAGACTTTTCTCTTTCTCTCTTTCTCTCTACCTTCTCGAACCCCACCGAGAACGATCACGAAGCTGAATATTTCAAGACGCGCACTGAATGAATAACAACGTGGCCATGATTATTAATAGCGCATACGCTTAATTGCCAATTAGTATATTACCGGCGGGGGAGGGAGAGGGATGCACACCGGTAAATCAACGAGCTACCGAATTTAAAAATCCGGATAAATCTGATACAAAATATTATGTACATAATAATTATTTATCGTTACTCCGACCTCAGAGTATCTATCAGCAAGAAAAACCTGAACGCCTTTACGACTGCATCCTTTCCGACCAAGAAGTTTTTTATTGAATCACATGCGATCGAAAAATGTTCACAAATTCGTAGAGGTAAATTGAATTCATTATAACATTTTATATTGGCTTTCATATCGAACTTCTTTACGCAAAGATTAAGTCATCGTTTTTGTAATCGACTGGCAATACGAGATATGATTTTTTCAAATAACCCAATTCTCTAACAATTCGTACCGAAAAAACGTTTTTCCTGTGATAGAGTTGATAAGAAAAAATCTTTTAAACATCTGTATTGTCTGAAACGTTTGAGATCCATGGGATGTGAGGTCACAGGTGAAACTTGTGTATAAAAGAGGAAGTAACCATGCAACGGAAGGGGGGAGGGGGGGGGGGGGGGGGGGGGGTTATTATTGTAAGGTTGGTTGGATGCTGATGGTTCCCTCGATCCCTATGTATAGTTCTCCGCTTGCTCGTTTTGCCCGGTGTACGCGAAAGAGTGAGAGCGGGGGGGGGGGGATGGCCGACGGTAGCCCTCAAACCCCTTCGCCGCGCGTTACCTCTCGGCCAAACGACGGGCAAACAAAAGGAGCCGAAACACGTTCATTATTTCGAGCTAATTGGCGGTGCCCTCGACTACCCCGAACTCTCGAACTCGGAAACTCGGAAGCGACGAGGGAGCTCTCTTGCTTTTTGGCCCCCGAGCATTCGCGAAGCTATACCCGTACGCGATATATGCTGTTATTACACGACCTGTACCCTCTACAGATATTATAATGTTGCGCTGTTCTGTATTGTTACGTTTCGTGTTTTGCTTTGCGTACAAGATATTTCTTTTATTTATTTTCCCTCAACTTCGAGCCGCCGCACACGTGAGGCTTGTCGATATTTTTTCATCACGGCGATGAATGCCGGTGTGTTTTCATTACGAAACGCTTCCATCCGTTATATGATGGCCGTCGGTTGACCGGAAAATCGATACAGTGGAATGCGGCGCAACGTGTTTTGCAATGTGCACAATTTCCCCCAAAACGGTAAACACAAACCTCTTAAAATTGAGTCTATATTTTATGTAAAAGCGGTTATTCGCTTGAATAATGATTTATATAATTTAAGATATTTTCGGTCATTTGCAAGTGAAATTCATATATAAAGCAAATGGTTCTTTTTTCTCGATTTTATCCTTTCTTTTTATCAGACTTACAAAAAATTCTTGGATTCTATAATGATTTTTCCATAGCTCGAATAACTTCATTTATTCCGATAGAATAAAAGAATCACACGAAAAAAAAATGGTTTCACTCAATTCTCATCGGAACACCACCTGTACATAATCTAGGAGATCTTCATGACCCTTACGTATATACAATCTACGCGGGTTATTCGCGACATTGAGACTGAAAGTCCGCGGCGAGAATCCGAGCGTTCGCCATCTCTCCCCCGGATTTTCGCATAAATCAGTCCCGTCTGGCTACAGAGTAGATATAGTGTATTCTATACTGTGTAAAGTCAGTACGCGAGTTCTCATTCCCCATTCGCGTTCTCGCTCTCTCTCTCTCTCGGCTCCTTTGCCCGGGCTCTTTTCCTCTCTTCCGCACGACGGGAATGTGAGTTCTCTCAGTTTCTCTCGCGTTTCGCGATTTTGCCGTCTCCCGTTCTTTCCAAACGCTTCCACCCACGGACCGACCGTAGAGACGCGCCGTGAACACTATTTTATTGCCGGCTTAATAAATGGAGACTCCTTTATTTTGCCTCGAAGCCACTCCATGGCCTAGCCCCCCACAGCATCCGCTCGCAGTTTGCCAACCTGTTTGCTAACAACAAATTAATCGGGTGACGTATCCCCGGTGCGTATACTACCGATGTATCTCGTCTCCTATAGATATACACACGCGATGATTCTTCTTCGTTCTCTCGGCCGTACACGCGCGCAAGCCGCACCCGGCAAAATCTACGATTTCCCATGTGCTGAATTCTATTCTCCTATGTCGAGGAGTTGAGAGATATCTCAATTCATAAGGCGCGTTTGTAACGCAACGTTGTCGTCGTCGTCGGATTCGCGACGAGTAAAACGACGCGTATACGTATCTGTTTGCTCTCGTGAGAGAGTAAAACCTGCTGCTGCCGATGGGGAGACTATCCTCGACGTCGCGAAGCCAGAGATGACAAAATCGCATATTTTCTTGTGACTAGCCTTCCGTCCCGTTCCCTCTCGAATCTCCGCCGCTCGAGCCTCTTCGCCAAATGGTAGATGGTGGGTTTTTTTTTTATCTTCTTTTTTTTTCGACTGTGTATAACTCGAATGATGTCGATGTCGTCGAATCACCGGCATTCCCGGCGTCAGAGGGGAGAAAAGAGCATGCAGACAAACGAGTAGAGAGGTGGTCGAGTGGATGCGTGCGTGCAACCCAACGTTTGTCCCGTGAAAGTCGTGTTGCGTCGTTTTGCGATCGGGAGGTTGAATGCATTTTCCAATTTGTCGCCAATCGGCGTGCCTCATATTATACTCGACTTCTACATTATGTCGCAACATGCAGCGGTATTTTCAAATACGTTCGAAGACTGGCGATAGCTTGTATAGACAGAGGCGTTTCATATATCTCTTCAAACTCAATAATGATCTTTCACCTCACAAAGATTAGGAACGAATTACTAGAACACCAAAATTAGGCCTTTTGAACACGACCTCTTCTAAGGAACTCAAGAATTTGCTGGTTCTACGTTTCGTTCAAAAGCGTGCGACTAAAGTATTGATATTTAGTGGAGTTTTACCATGATGAAGGATTGGATCTTCTAAACCCATGCGTTTAAAGTGATGATCTCAAGGAAGACAGAATAATTTGGTCATTATTCAGCCGTCTTATGAAGGAATTTTTCTATTTAAAGGTTTTCGACTGCGTCATTATAAGACTGAAAAAAAGTCCCTTCTACCTTAAATCAGCAGTAGCTTCGATATTTAAGAATATATTTTTTGTATTTTAACTGTGAAATTGAAAAACCAAGAGTATCCAGTGTAAAAAACAGTCATAGATCATCGCAATCCCCAAAATTCATTTGTTTGCAGGTACAAACGTGGATAAAGCGAGAGAGAGACAGAGAGAGGGGGAGGGGTAGTGTAGGTGGGACACACGGGGGAATCCGGGTAACTATCAGCTGCGACGGACGTCTCGGCTAACAAACGATTTCCCTAATTCCCTTTTCGTCTCGCGCATTCGCATAATGGTCGTTATCGCCTCGACCCACCGGGGTTGCGCTGATATCTCGGGGATTACCATATTTACGACGTGTGCATGTGAGAGTACGAGAGAAGGGGCTTGTCTGCGAGGGAGAGCGAGCGAGGCGAGACGATTCGAGTCGTTCGCGGAACGCGACGTGAAATTTACTCTCCGGTAGCCTATATTAGGATCTTCAGTCGTCGCGAGTCGCGCCGGAGTTATAAGCGACGCTAGAATGCCAAAATAATTTACGCGCATCTCTTGCGACTCGCGAGTCGATTAGCGCTTCACTTTTTGGCCCGATCTAGCGCCGGTAGAAAAAGGAGCGAGGGGGGTCTCATCGTCGTGACGATTCCTCGTTTATATTGACGCAAAGAATTGTCGGATAGAAGAGTCGAGAGACTGAGAACAGGAGTGGAGGTAGCTTGAAGTCGATTATTTTTTATTTTATTTCGCGAATAGTCGAAGAATCCGGCGAAGTAACGGCCGAAGACTCGCCAGCGACGGTAGCAAAACGGTCGCCGTGAAGTCCGGGCTTCTTGGCTCGGGCTCATGCGCGCGGGAGCCCGCGCGCGCAACTATAATTTGAAATAATTTATAAATCCTATTCAATTCAAATTAAGGCTCCACTCTGTCGGATGAATAAAAGATGCTCGCGTCGCGCAATAATACGCGTGCCCCCGGGCAAATGCTGAAAGAAGGGTCCACCCTCCCCCCCTCGGCTCCCCCACCCCCCCATTACAGACTCTGTGTGGTGGACCCCTCGACTGCAAGCAGCAGTCGGATTTAACTGCACTCCTCGTGTGCGACAAACAGCAGCAGTGATATTTCTCTGGCTCCGCTTGCGTTTGCCGCTCGCCGATTCTACTGTCCCCGGCTCGTTTAGGCGCCACCGAACTCTCTGCCATCTGTCTTTTATAACATGCAGATGGATAAATAGAGATTTATTAAAGAGGACGGAGAGCCAAATTTGACGTAGAAAAAAACATCGATGACGGCACTTTATCAGAATCTTATCGTGCACTTTATCGACAATTTGCGGCTTCGCAAATTGTCTTTGCGCACTGATACTTTTTGAATTCTATTTCATTAACATGAGCAGTTTTTTTTCTATTATTTAATCAATCAAATGTGCGAGTTTCTGAGCTTAAAACGCTTCGAACCAGTCATAGCGAAGATCCGAAAAGTTCTTTGAAAAATGTACAGGGCTCAAAGTGTTGTTTCGCAGATTATAAGAAACAAGATTGATTACGAAAGTTCCTATGAGAAAATAGGTTCTCCGTACTCGTCGATGAACTCTTCAAATAAATCATCGATCTGAAAAATTCAAAAATGAGAAAAGTTTCACAAAAACCGAGGACGGAATGAATCGGCGAAAAATTATTCCGCAAATTAAATTCGAGGAAGGGAGGGCCATCGTGTCAATTAGCCCGATCGCCTATCCGGCAGTCGGTTATGGCGATACAGTTGTGTGCAGTGGCACTTCGCACCCTCGTTCCCATCCCGGATGTGTGGAATTGCAAATCAAATCGCGTCTGGTATGCATTATGAAATGGGTACGAGAGACGGAAAGTGCAGAGAGGGTGGATCGGTGGGGTAGCGTAGGAGCCGTTTTCGCTCGGGTGCAATTTCCGTTTTCCCCGTTTAATCATGCGCGCGAGTTCGGCCCTCGACGAACGGTATACGCACCACAAATCCATATATATATATGTCTACATGTATATATTAAGTGTATACATATACGTGTATTTATATAGATATATGTACGTATGTGCGATGTTCGAAGCTGGGACGTACAGAGAGCGACCGGCGTCCGTTTCGGCCTCAGCTTCAGCGCATATAGAGCCGAGGCTCGAGCCGTCATTTGTCAGGAGCTGTCGCGCCACGAGCGTGTTTCTGTTCCAACGGCGCAGATAGCGGCCCGTCCATGGGCCGTTCATCTTTATTCCTTTATACTATATACGCAGGGTTGTACCCGGGGCCGTGGATACTAGGGACGTTCACGCATACACACAATCGACGACGGGAGAACCCGCGAACACTATCACAGATATTGCCACGGCGAACGAAACGAGTCTCTGCGAGCCATCGGGCAACCCCTACTCCCCCATAACACGAATCCCCCCCCGAACTCATTTAATTACAACAAACAATTTATTAGCTCCATCCGGGATCCGCCCACGGGCGTAAAATGGCGCACGGCTGCTACGAACGCCCTCGACGTGAAACCGGCACTCTCTCCGTTTCTCCTATTGCTTCCCTCTACAACACAGTGTATATAGATTTGTGTGAGTGTGTATATACAGATGTGTGTACGGTAGATACAAACAGCCGTGATGCACGAAGTTCCGACCAAAAAATTCACCACTCGACTATTAGGGTGCGTGTGGCGATTGCATCTGTCGTGCCCTCCCCGCGCGAAATCGTATACTGTAGGGTGCACATGATGTTCATTTGGATAGAATAGCGAATTCATTCAACAAGCCATATCGTTTATAGAGCCCCGTTGGCGCGTAAGGGATATTGCGTAAGGTTGATATATCCAACAGTCATTGTAAGTGTCGACGGAAGATTAATAGGGCTGTTTGTGAACTTCCCGAAATGCTGCGAGTTTAACGCGAGACTTTAAGACGTGTTCGAAAGTGTTCGCGCATCGGCGTTGTAATGTTTTTTGAGTTACATTCGCGACCAAATGCATTTTTTAATCATTGGACCTTCGGCGACATATTTAAGTTGTAAAGTCTTGATTCACTTTTCTGAAGGTTCCGAGCTTTTAACTTTTTTTTAAATTGTTAGTAAGAATTCTTTTCAAGGTGACCAGCACATGGCCCAATAGTTACTCAAGTGCAATAATACAAATTTCTATTAATGAAAATTCGAACCCGTAGGCAAATTTTTTTAATTTCAGTGTCTTTAAATGTTGATAGAAGGATCTCGTAACAAATATCTGCGCGTATCTGCGCCTACTATTATTATTATCATCATTCTTATTATTTCATCATATATTTTTAATATGCGACACAAATTCTTATGATCTCAATCAAGATATTTTGTGCTTGAATCGAATGGATTCAACACGGGACAAAAAAAAAGTGTCGATAATTGCCGGAAAAGAAGTAGTTTTCATTCCGCTTACCGTTAAGGGATTAAAAATTCCGTTCAATGTACACGAATCCTTTAGTGAAATTAGCCTCACCGCGAAGGGGAAGCGGCGGTATGTGCCGTATTCATCGACGGTACATAGTACATAACGTAAGAGTAATAATGAATCGAGTAAGAGTGGGTTGCGCTCTCTCGGCCGTTGAAGTTTTCTCTGCTAAAGACTCGCGAGAGTATTTTGCACGATTGGCAGAGGTAAGGTTAAGCGAGTGGGTCGCAATTTTGCGGTGTTAGTGGGTTGTGGCGGTGCTTGTGTTGCGGTTGGAGAATCCAGCAGTCACGGCCCTCGCCCTTTAATTCGCCCCCTCTCACTCTCCATTCCCTCTTCGTACTTTCATTCTTTCTCTCTTGCATCGCCCCGTTCTATCATAACGTAACGATGCGAGACTCCCTCGCTTTCATGATTAAAAGTTAAAACTCCTGTGGGAGCTTCGGGCTATTTTGCGGCCGCGGCACCCGGCTTCTTCTTCTTCTTCTTCTTCTCCATCCTCATCCTCCATCTCTCCTTCGACATATACCGTACGCGGGCATAGCCTCGGCGCGAGTTGCTTCCGAGCGTTTTCATGCTTTTTATATAAACTCGTACAAACCTTTATCCCATCGTTCGAGTACAGATATAACGTGGCTAGTAGCAGCCATGTCCAGGCCACTCTACCGGCAATCCAGCAGCTGTGTATATTATATATATCTATCTCTCCGCTGGTAATACGCGAACCATCGGCCTTTTATATATACTCTTTCCTACGTATTCTTCGCGTATAATTACATGGCAATTTACTCGATGCTCGATAGCCGCTGGGGAGAGCGCGGGATCGAGACCGGGGTTCGGCCACGTCAATTTCCCCATCGACTAAACTCCCGACATCGCATGTGCGTGGTGTTATCTCTCACGGAAATTCAATCGCGCCGCGTACCACTATATCTCGGCACGAAGATAGGCTTCGACCGCTAAAGCTTGCACCTTCGAATAGTAGAAAACTAAAGAAATAATAAAATAAAATGAAACGATATTCCGTCGCTGATGAAAACGTTGCTTCTTTGTGTGTTTCATGTGCCGCTGTGACCGATGCAGGACCCATCTTCCGTGAGTTAATCGCCAAATTGAGAAGGCTAAACAGGCATGACAATGAGATAATAGCACGGAAAATAATAAAGAATATATCGGGCCTAAATATATTCGGCGAATTATATTCGTGTAATTGTTTTAACCGATATATTTTTTTGTATATTTCGTATACTTGTTAGTTATGCCATTTACCTCAAAGCTTTCGAGAAAAAACTCATTTTACACGATGGTTTGTCTATTTTGCATATTTCATCGACCCGGATCATCGCTCTTCTCGGATCTCGTTCGACGTCCGCCAACGTCTCGGCATCAGGGTGTAAGTATCAAATTTTTTGGATATTTTAATCATTCCCAAGCTACCGAGCGATAAATCTCTTGAAGATACTTCGGAAGGGTTGAAAATTAGTTCGGTACGACACGAGGCATGACACTTTCGTTTGATGCCCGGACGAGCGGAGCGCGTGCTGTAGTAGCAATCGTGTATCGGAATGGTGTAAGCGTGTGGCGCATAGGCAGTAGAACGTCCGAAGGTTTTATCCCATTGAAGATCCGTGAGAATACAGACTCGATAAATCGTGTAGATCGTAGGGAGATGCCGCGAGCGCTCTCGCGCGCGCGCGCGCGAGAGCACGCGGATCGGGGACTTGGAAAGAGGAAGACGATGGGACCCGATAACTGACGTCTCTATAAGTAAAAGGTGGACGGCGCCCGCGTCGCGACGGGGGTCCCAGACGTCGTCGGAGACATCAGCACGGCGGGCGGCCATTGTCTCAAGCGAGTTAGTCCTGCGGAGGGAACGTGCGCGCGCGATCGAGGGGCCCTTTGGCAGTCCTCTCGGTCATCGCGGGGACTCTCCGCAGGGAATCGGGATAGGATGCGCCCTGGCTGACGCGCTATATGCCTTCTCTCGATTCTTATACCCGAGCCACTATCTACCAACTGCATGCCTGACACGAGCCACGAATGGGCCCTCCCGTTGGGACTTTAGAAATTAATAATGAATATTCGAATTTCGAACTATGCTCTTCCGCGGTCCCCGCTGATACCTCGTCGAATATATTCGTCACTATGTTGTGTAAGAATGTCGGCCTCGAGGAAATACATTTGTCTCTATTCCGTGTTTTCGAACTGATTCGAAGGTGTCCGAAGGCATCCGAGTGCATTCGAATTTTACCGATGGACAGTGAGTTTGCAATATTGTGACGACCGCATTCGGTTTAGTGGTGGATATTAATAATATTCGGATGTATGGAACTTCTCTTCTCTCGTAAAATTCAATCAAGGCTCTAGAAATACATTTTTAATTGTACTAATTGTTAGTTCAATTGTCTATTTTTATTCCGTACTATAAAAATCGTTCTGTCTAATAAAATAAGTATTTGTTCAGTGATCTGCAAGCGATTCGGTTGGTTAAACGGGATCTTCACTCATTACTCGACGTTCAATCGCAGATCGATCATTTCTCGATTGCCGAACGGACACTTTTAAAGTCACTTTTAAAATACAGTGCGTATGTATCGTTATCTGCATATGCACAACAATAACTTACCGTGAATTTCTGGAAAAAAGAAAATTTGCATCGTTAAACGTTTCTGAGTGATATCCAGCCTCGCGGAGTCTTGATTGTCTTTATCAGTGCCTCCAACTCTTCTCGCCGCTAATCTCGCAAGTGCTCTCGTACCCCCTCGTCGCACGCTCCTCGAGTTCTCCTTTTCGCGTATGAAATAAATGTATAAATTACGAATGTAAATGGAGTGGCGAGTAGAGCTCGGCGGTAGTGAAGAAAGAAAGCGAGAGAGCGAGAGGGAGGGAGACCATAGCGAGGAGGAATATAGCGTGCGTCGCGGCCCTCTGCGCCCAGGCCTGATTAAATGAGAGCGATAAAAACAACGGACGAATGTCTTGCGCCTTTTCGCGTGCTGCCACTGTTGCGAGTGTAGGATGTATAGAGTGCCTCGTCGCAAGTGCGAGACCAATGTAAAAGTATAAGAAGCAAAAGGGCGGGGTGGGGGAGGGGGGGTTGGAGTCCTCTGCAAACGAAATACGAAGGTGAAGCCGAAGCGGCGAAAAGTTTTTTGTAGCTTGTTTACACGGTTTCATGTTGCGGCGACTGTTAAGCCAAAACGGTGAGACGCGCCGGGCGGTCAAAAGTGTGCAAGCATAATTTTGTCATTCGATCCGAGAAGTGCGTAAATCGTACGAGATCATTTCGAGTCCCGACGATGAACTATACGCATGAAAGACAACGAAAAAAACAATGAACGACAAAGAACTCATACGCGGGAATGAATTCGCGGAAGCGGCTCGTTGGCGCGTTTCCTTTCATCGCCACTCGATCCCCAAGCCGATCCGATGGAATTTATCTCACGGAATATATCGAAGCGCATACGCGGATATCAGAGATTTTTCATTAAATCCGCGCACGGAATATGAAAATGCGCGGGCCGACTCGGATGCCATGAAACGTGTTAAATAATCCCAGTTTAACAAGGCTCAGGGTATATACATACCGAGGAGTGTAAACGACGTACACGCCGAGAGTATTATTGTTAACGCCGTTATGATACACAGCGAGAACGGAGCGGTGGGGGTGGGGGGAGGGCGCATACACACAGTTATCGCTCTATATCGCTCTCGGCTATCGCGCGATGTAAATACATTATGTTGGACGCCCGGGGCCGGGGGGGTACGCGCAGAGGTACGCGTCGGAACATCGCGGTTTCCTCGCGTTCGCGAGCATCGAGATATAGTAAAACCCTGGTATTAGTATTGTCCCCGCAAGCATATACACGTTATTAAGCGACAATGAGCGAGAGAGGCATAGAGCAATTAAAAGCGTGGCACTATCTTGAGCCACGTTCGCGTTGAGGACATTTATGTCGGCGGTAACTGGCCGTTAAGGCAGACGAAGGAACCACCTAAGCGTGGTAGGTGTAATTGGCCGGTAGTGCTGAATCCGCAGCTCGTAAAAAGACAGCGGGGTTCTCTATCCCGACGAGACGGTCGACGCTCGCGCGGTGTGGCCTCCCTTCCTGTTCAAACTTTGTGTGTGCTTTTTTTTTTTTCTTTTGCATTCATTCACGCGACGTTAATGTCAACCCCCTTTTATACTTGACGGCGGGTCCTCAGCGGATGAATCAGTATTATTATTCGTACGAGCGCTTCCTCGGAAGTGAAAGAATCGTTGTTCTTTGTACTTTGGTATCGATAACAAGATTTGGAATCAATGATAAAGGATATGTTAACTTATCAATCGATTGCTCTGACAAGTTACGATAATACGCAAGATCGGCATTGATTTTATTATAACTAACGAGTTTTTGCAGGAATCAATGTTTGATAATTAAAAATTAAATTATTTTTGGGTAAAATTAAAAAATTATAATGCTTGAAAAAATTGCAATTAAGCGATAAGCTAAAGGGTTAATTGATACGTTGATAAACGTTGTTAATAAAATTAATTAACGAAACATGCGACATGCATCGGGGTGGGGGGATTGTCGAATTATCGATCGAGCGTCGAGCTCTCGATTCTTATCGTGGAGGTTTGGTAATATCATGAATATCCAAGATACCGCCTACCGATCGCCTATCGGTTCAATTGACTCCGATCGTTTAATAACGTTCGCCGGTTCGTCGAACAGGTATAAAAGAGATAATGTCGAACGTACGTGGGTAGACGAAATTAGTGACGACTAGAGAGAGAGACGGGGCGAGCGGGAGAGTCGTCGGATTTCTCGGTACTCGCGAGGCGTCCTCATTACAGCAGCTGATACTTTTTCGACGTGTCATTATTTTTATTAGCATAATGACAGCGGCTCCGCATCGACAACTCAATTTGCATGGGAAATCACGCGGCGTTCGCGTTTGTATCGTTCGCGATCGCAGCCACCTTTGTCGCGCTACGTCGAAAACTCATCGCACCCTCGCTCTCTGCCTCTAATGTTTGGCCTCGAAAGATACGGATAAAAAAAATGTAATAATGATAGTTCGTGAAAAAAAATTAAAAATCGTGTGCTGTGAAATTTAAAAATCGACGGGGATAAAATATTTTGTATGAAAGTTACGCTGAGCTTCGAGTCGAAACACCAAAATATTGGGTTTTTAGGACAAACTTGACGAATATATTAAATTTTTTTTCAAATCGTAAAATAAGAATGAATGGAAGAAAAAAATTATCGAGATAAAATATTTTCTATGAAATTTCTATGGAACTGGAGCGAATTGATTTTCGGCTATTTCTGCTTTCGAGACGACCCGATTTCAATGTAAACAGGACGATACTCGATTAAATTGGTCGTCGAGCTAATATCGTTCGTATACGGGGGCATAATGGATCCTCGGAATAAGAAGATAGGCGCATAAGGGCGAGATAATTCGCCGCATGTCTCCTGGCGCTCATTCGCATGGCGCATCGTCCGCGCTCCTCTGGCCTCTTGAAATCTCGCCGGTTTTGACTGAAAACCGGTAGCACAGTAGTTACACTCGGGATATAACTACACTGTAATCTTGTGCAAGGCGGTTTTGATGAGCCGAGGTATGAAATTCACAATTTTCTTTTTTTCTTCTTATTTCCTTCTCTCTTTATTGTTTTTCAAGTATTTCGGGATGCCGCGAGAGTTTCGAGGCGCTAAGCCTCACGTAGGCACTTCGATAAGGATCTAAAATATTATGTAAATAGAGTCTCTCGCTGTGGAGAGTTAAACGCGCGCGGTCATCGGGATGATTTCTCTCGGGCTAAAAGTTGCCGAAGCTCACGAAGAAAAAAAAAAAACACACACACAAAAAAATAATCTTCATCCGTGAAACTTCCTATGCGTCGCATAAAACGGCGAGACGATACACTTAACGTTACGGCATTCGCTATAATGCAAACCTATACGTATATATAGCCACAGATACGTTACACGATATTCTCGTGCGAGCAAAACGGGGCGTCGCATAAAAAGCGCATAAAGCAACATTTAGCGAGCGGTTAAACAAAATTGCTGTAATCCCCGGCAGACGGAGAGTTGCCCAGAGGGATGATGTCTGAGGCGAGAGTGAGAACGACCGATAGATAGAATGTTCATTGCTTCGGCTATACATATATATACGCGCACATACGCAACGCGCGGGGGAAATTTCCCCCCTCCGACTTCCATAGCGCGTTCCCCTATTAACATAGCGATTTACATAATGCGTATAATTCAAGTAATTATGAAGGGAAATATACACAATTTAATATAATGGAGGATGTTTAGTGCGAGAACGGTTGACTCTATCTACACGAGATATCTTTCTTTCTCTCTATCTTTGCATGAAAAAAAAAAAAAAGAAAATTTGCGTCTCATAGGGTACTTGGGTTAGTATCGAAGCCTGGTAGTACTCGTCATTAGAGCCCTCATGCCTCGGTCCAATTTGTCCTCGGCGGAGTACGTGTATATCCTGCGGGAGGCGATCGAACGAATTATCTACATGTGTATTATAACAGAGTCTGCGGGCTTAGGTAGTGTACGTGAAAAAAAAAAAGATATATTTATCGAAGAGATTGCGAAATCGATGAATGAGGGAAATTTTTTTTCATCGGCGCCGCGACGTGTGTTGGAGCGTGCAGCCGGCCCTCGGAAACAGCCTTCACCGGCCTCTCGCGGTGCACACTACGAGGGCCTCCTTCGTGACATTTAATTCGAGCAGCGTGTGTGCAACGTAGTCAGATCGTCGCGAGAGAGAGAGACGGAGCCGGAGAGTTAGCGTTTTATATAGGGTAAAAGCCCCCGGAGAGGAAAGCGAAGAAAGAAAGAGAGAGCGAGCGCGACAAGAGGAGAGAAAAGAGGGCCTATAGCTCGCTCGCTCGCGGTCCCCACCCGACTATCTCAACATCTATCTGAATAATAACGTGTACGACAACATGTCAAATTATACAGAGCCACACGATGATACACACCGACGTGGGGGTAGGTTGGTGGCTCTCGCTACCCCAACGCACACAAACGCATTAAAACAAAATACTACCTGCTAACGTTACTCCTCGTTTTGAATTTATGTGTGCGAAGTGAGACACCTGCGGACATGGGAAAAATTTTTCGTACGTACGAGAGGCCCGAGAACGAGTACACACACACAGCGTTGTATTACAGGTGCGTGCTAGCGTGGAAGCGTGCGTGCCTGCGTGTCCCACCGGCTCGCGCTGTTTTGTCTCCTTCCCTTCCGAGCCACCATACTTACACCGTACCGTACTACACTATATTACAATATAAGATCGAGGTTACATTTATTGGCCACTTAAAAGCCCACTTGTTACTTGATATTCGGACTCTCGCTATTATTTCTTTTTTCTTCAACTATGTTGCTTGCTTTTTCTTCAACAAACTTGTCGATCGAAAGCGAACCTAGGGGTTGAGTCAGCTTCGTGTCTCGAAGAGGTTTCTAGTCTTCAGGTTTTTTCAAGTACAATAGTTTTTTTGGTGCAAAACTCGGTTTAATGTGTATTGCAGAATGTTCTCTCATTTTCATTACCTCTACAGCAGTGATCATAAAATCAGTCAAAAGCGAGATATCCCGTTTGGTTTTATCAAACTTCCGCGCTTTTTTTAATCGGGATAAAAATGGTTGCGTAAACCGCGGATTGAAACGATCTTGCGACCCGACCGGGCGAAGAAACCATGAAAAATGTTTCGTCACATCGACAAAAAATAATTTTCAGAGATTATTGATTCATATGCGCCTTTTTTGATCGCCGACCAATCAATCGCCGTGAATCAATTGGTCGGTGGCCAACGACTGAGCATACCGTGGTTCCATCGAACACATATAATTTACGTTGTATTCGTGACGTTGAGCGCTACCGTATCTCCTTGAAACGTTCGTACGATGAAGCTGATCGGCCAACCGGCGGGTTTGCTTACAGAAATTGCGTGAAGCACGTCAGCTCTACGTCACGTGAGGTATTTCGTCCTCACAGGCAGATATCGTGTGCGAGGACGACACGCGTTCTCGCTGATGTATACAACGTCACGACGAAGTAACACACTTTGATAATTGCCCCGTGGATTCGTGAAATATGAAACGAGAAGCCCGTGGAGAGGCAGCACAATAATCGGCGGTATAACTAGCTCTCGAACGAGACGGTCGACTCCCTCTTTCCGACTTTCCGGTCTTAGTTTGCTCGTTGAGCTCGTGCGGCTACAACATTGTTATATCTACTGTTATATCAAGCGGACGTAGGTGACAATTAAATCACAGCTCTGCCGAGCTTGATCATGACGGATCGGTTTTTTTTTCTCTCGACTCGTGTCAAACCTCGTTGAAACTCAGCTATTGCGTTTATTTTTTTATTATTCCTCTCTCTCGCTCGCCCACCTACCTCTCGGATTTATAATACATCTTGTTTGTACGTCGCCGCTCGTTGCGCATTATACACGTACCTGTTATTATTGTTGTTATTATAAGATTTATATCATGCACATGCGATACTTTATATGCTATACAACACGTGTTTTGTGCTTGTTTCATGCTCTTCCGCTGCGGCTCGAAATCATTTTTCATGACGATCACACGGAATTCCGCCGAACAGTACGTAAGTATAATTGACGTATTTTAATTATAGTTTATACGATTTATATAATAATCAGGATTTTTGAAAAATTGATCTATCGCAGAACTGTCGCTAAGTGTGAAAAAAAAATGTCAACATCAACAGATCATTGTTTTTCCTAGCATAATAATTAATCTATGATTTATTGGCAAAATTGGCTGTGAAAAAACTTCAGAAGTTTCTCACAAAGAAAAATTAACAATATTCGCCGAATTCGAGACTTTCTCAACGATAAATCAAATTCTCATCCAACTAAGTTATAAATGTGCATGCAAGTTGCAAATTAAGTTAGCCCATTTGCAAAAGTTAACGTCGATAGGAAGTACAGATTGGGCGAGTCTGATGAAGCCTCCGGGCATCGAGGCGCAGGATATTTCAATTACGCGAGCATTCGCGATCTCGCGCGCCCGGTGCGCGTCGGCGATTCGCCTGTGATGTTTCGCTCGAGCTCATTACGTGAGCAATATGAAGCTCGCTCCGTTGCTTTGCTACCATCGAGCGGGTAGCAAAGCGGGGTAAGGCTCTCACTCCCACCGGCGAAGCCCTCCGACCTCCGTAGCGCTCTTCCGCGCGAGCCTATCGTCCGTTCCGAATCCTGACATCGAGAGTCTTGACCTTACAAATTGCGAATCGTGTGGCCCGTATACGATGATTCGATACTTTTCTCATCTCGTCCGTCTATTGTTGCCGAAAGAGAAAACGCACCTGCAGCGCCGAGGCGCGGGCGCGCGCGCGCGCGCCTCTACCTTTGCCTCTAATAGGAACGCGAAGAGTTCACTTATTAAAAACCGAATGGCTCGCATTCGCTTGATGATGGCATAATCGATGAGTCGATCGTTGGGGTACAGAGAGAGGGAGAATCTTCGATCGAGGGAAACGTCCGGGCGAAACGTGTTAACGGAAGGGGACGAGAGAAACGCATAGGATGCTGGAGATCGAGAGCTATGCCCTGTGTACAAGAGAACGAGGATGAGGCGGAGGGTACCTGATGGGACAGGGTTCCGGAGCGTAACACGGGCGATCGAGCATGAGCGCGGGAGGATAGTACACTCCGGTTCGGAGAGCGTGGCTGGTCCAGGCGATTATGGCGATATGGTGCCCCTCTCGCACCGGTCGCGGCTGTTGCGGACGAAAATCCAGGCTGGACCAACTGCGTCGAACGTTGCAAGCGGTGAAACGGAGGCAACTCCGGAGGGAGGAAGTGAGGCTCTATGGGATCCTTCATGCTTCTATGGCCTAGCTCTACTCTCTACTCTTGATACTCTCTCTCTCTCTCTCTCTCACACGCACACTCGCTCTGGACGCTATTGCATAGAGAGTGAACTGAGGGGGTGGAGAGGCTTTGGGCTTGGGGTTAATACGGTGGCCGCGGTGATACACGACCGACGCAGAACTGTGGCCAGCGGTCGACCACACGCCAGCTGCGCCGATCCTCTATGCCTCCAATATTCTACAACCCTTTCCCTTCTAACGGGATAACGGAGGAAAAATCTCAACGAAACGATAGTCACCGGAACAACGAGTGCAGAAAGGCGGCTACGGAAGAGGAAACTACCGTTGTCAAAAGACTCTTTGAGCTCAATTGCAATCTCCATTGAGTGTGAAGCTATCAAATTGAATTTATTCGTGAAAATCAGATAGGCGAAGCGATATATTAATGCAGTTGAGTGCAAAATCATTTTTGGTAAATTAATGGTTTAACATTTTTTTCACTCAATTAAAATGAAACTTATTTCAAGTTTTAATTGAATTCAAATTACTTTAAGACTTCTAAATTCGTGAAAATGATTATTTTATTGAGATGCAATGTTCATGTTCCGACAAAAAGGGGTTCGAATTCTTTCCCATCTGCAATAAGGAATTTGCCGAGCGCCGAAATTATTTTAAGCTTTTTGCAGATTAACAACAGATTTCAATCGGGAGTTTTTTTTTAGTATATGATTGAATGACGAGCACAAGAATGTGTATTCCGAATTTTTGGCGTTACGATGCGAAGAAACGTAGACAGTAATGAAAACGATTATTGTTTCCCGGAGCAAGATTATTATTCTCGGTAAGACGGATTTTGTATTTACTGGCGGAAGTCGGTATTTAATGAGGTAGTAGGCAACGAAAGCAAGTGAGTTCGAACGTGAGACCTCGCCGGACACCCTCGATATAGCTTTCGATGCTACGTTTCTTTTATGTCTTATACTAAATCTCACGAAGCCTGTAAGACACGGAAAAAAAAATCAAAAAGATCCAATCTCTCCTTCTCTCTCGCTCTCTCCCTTGGGGATAATGGTTCGTTTCCTCTTGCGCCGTATCCCAGCGCATCGACGAGAGAGATTCCGCGTACTCAATGATTCGCAATTACCCAGCACGAGCCTCAACATATTCAACCGCGAGATCATATCACTCATCCGTAACAGAAATTCAGGGTTTAATCTCTTTGTCGTGAAATAAAACTCTCATCAAAGGCGAAGCTGGTACTAAAGAATCTACTTTTTTTTCACATTCAACAATTCCTGCTATCTTTGTAAATGCAACCAACTTTTCTCAAGCTATGCTGGATTTTTGAATAATAATTTCTGAGTGAAATAAGTCACTGATCGGAATAAAAATAATAGTAGACTTGATTTGGGTGTTTTGATCAATGTTTTGCATGATTTATTTTTATGTATGCCTAATTTTGCTCTGAAACCGAATCGTTTTGGCTCAAAGACACATTGATGATTTTCAAATGCGGTATTTCGTTTTCTGCTTAATGGAATATTTTTGCAAATAACTGCTGGCCAACCACTTATTCGATTATTTCGTACTCTAAACCTGGTTTCCACCGAAAACGTAGGAACTGCGGATTGCCTAAAAAAATCCATGGATAACAGTTGTCGCAATATCTCGAAGTTCCGTGGATTTTCTCGTCGCGATTTGTGGATGAGGAGGCTCGATTCTACGGCCATTCAATTTGGCCAAGGGTCGGAGTAGTTTCAATTTCAGTAGTAATGCCAATCCAATCATGTAAATCAGCGGTAGGGTGGCATTATATTAGTGCCGGTACCGGCAATCCGAGCTCGCCTATACCAACACGTATGTATAATAGTCTCTCCGCTCTGTCTACAATAGTGGTAGTCTGGATATAGTATACATAGGGGGCCTGCGGATTGGGCGTTGCGGAACCTCGGCCTCGCGACTAATCCCGGGTTTACCTAATCGCTTGCGCTCCTGCTCATCCTCTCCCGGCTTGCTCTCTTGTATGGGCCGCGAGGCACGAGCCATATACATGCATACATACGTATACATATAGATGCCAAAGTGTCTACCTTCCCAGGCGGTATGAGCATCGGCAGTAGTTTCCAAGAGCGAAGCTTACACTTCCCCGAGGACATCCTCGTCGCGCCCGGTAAACCCTTGCTTGCCGCGAGAAGCAATCGATCTCCGTAGCTCTTCCTACCCGAAAATCCCAAAGGAAGAGCTCGCGCTATCGTTCTCTCGATAGCTAAGCTTCGATGTATCTCTTTTTTCCAATACCGTCCAAAGATATTGTCATTCATTTGGAATATTCTTCGCCTTTGGAGCTTGCAATTGCCGAATTATTCATTACCCAAATGGGTCAGCCGAAAAAACATGTTTCTGACATTGAGTTGTATCGATTTTACGGCGTGGAAGGTAAAAAATGTAACGTCGACGTGAATATCTCGATGAATACGGAGGGTGAAGAAATATTTGTGGCCTTCTTAGGGTTTAATATTCATTGGGGAGTCGGAATAGGCGAGAGTCACGGACGATTTATTCGGCGATGCATTTGCCCCGTCGGGGCAAATAGTCGACGGGGGTACGATGGCATAAAAATGGAGTTGCCGGGACGGCGTATTACACAGACGAGCGAACAATACGCTCGCAAAGAGAGCTCTTCCTCGCAACAGGTACTAAAACGCAGCGATGCGCCTCCAACGACGATTTATCTTCGAGCAGCGGCTAGGTGCATGCATGAAAACTCCTATACGCGTATGTACGAGAGTACAACGGGTGTTTTGCGGCTCGTTCCCCGCGACCGATTGCCTTTTACCGCAGCCTCTGCTATACTACTACCTCCTACCTCCGACGGACCACCCCTTCCCCCCTCACGGGTGTACACTACCGCATACCTACGCGAACCGCAGCATTCACCGATACATATGTACATGGGAGGCGGAGAAATAAAAATTTAATAATTCGTTACAGGCCGGCAGTGATACGATACTAAAAGCAGATTATCTATGAATTGATTACGAACTTTTAGCTTCGGCACTGAATCCTTAATAAAAGAGATCCTTGCGATAACGAATTTGTAAATCCAAGCAAGCACGACGGAAATAATATCTCATAGTTCGATGAAAAATTACAGTGGAACGGTGTAAAAAAGTAAATTACGACTAACGAGCTAGATTTCGTTCTTCAAGAAAGACTTTTTTTTTTAGTTCACTGAAAGTTTTCATTATATGAATAAATATTTTACATCCTTTAATTAATCATCTATTGAAATTTATCCGAGATAATTTTTTTTTTCAAAACAATATATTACTTCGAAACAAAACCCAAATGAAAATTCACAAATCGACATTCATACCCGCATAAAATTGTCGCCCGCGGCTTGCAGATTTTGTGATTGAATAGCAATAGCCTAATCTAGTCGAAATTGAATTTCCGACTATAAAATCAGTGCCGAAAGATATCTGGCAATTGTTTACTTCCATTCTCGGTTTCGACAAATTTTTTTTTCGACCGGCGTTCCGGTTAGCGCGTCGCAAAGTTAAAACGTCGTTAATTGTTCTGTTACGAGAGGTTTCAACAAAGTGCTCGCGATTGCGTTTAGAACACAATTGTACAGGTATGTCTCCCATTGCGTATAGAGACGCACACGTCCGTTGGTTGTGGGGATGCGTGCATGTACTCGGGGGGGTTCAGGATATCCGCGTGAGCGCGAGTACAGAGAGGAAGAGAGAGAGAGAGAGAGAGAGGGCAACGCGACTATAGGCCGTGGATCGGTGGTTCTCCTTCGCTCGAGTGGATACGAGTGACGGGCTAATGGTCGACTGATGGCAATGTCTTGTCACGTCGCGGCTCGGCGAAGCCCGCACCTGTCGCCAATGAGTATTCTCCGGGGCCAAACGACGACGTCGTCGTCGTCGTAGTTCGCGCACCGATACAAAGTCCATTTACATCTGACGAGCTCGTCGACCGAGTCAGCGTCAAACTCTCGCGCTTTCTCGCGTGTGCAGCTGTGGCGGGCGCGTTTTAAATACGGAGAGCGCGTCCCACCGATGAATCGTTCGACCCGCATGGTCGTCAATTCCCGGTAGAATATAGTTGTTGCGGTACTTTTCTCAATCACAAAAAAAAAAAGAAAGAAAAGAAACAAAGGACTTAAAAATTAAGAAGCGTCTAAAGACTGTAAAAAAAAGAAGAAGGACGTCGGCAGAGGATGGAAGGGAAAAAGCAGTTTGAAGAAAGAAGAGGCGGAGGGAGAGGTAAAAAATGGATGGGGAGAGAGTACTCGGTGAGAAATTACTCGGCTCGTTTGCGCGATCGACTACCGAGACCGATTTTTTCGTTGTTGCTGTTGTTACTCGGCTGCAAGCTATAAGGAAGAGTCGGCTCGCGGTGTTTCAATCGAGCACGTTGGTTACTTTGGTTTTCTCTCCTCCCTTTTTTCCTCTCTCGCTCTTTCTCTCTTCGTTTTCAAGAGAGTGGCAGAAATAACTGGATAGGTCCGATGTTTCTCGTGGCCGAAGGAGAGATTGGGCACGCCGATAGCATTGTGATCCGGTAACGATTGCCCGGGGTTTCGGAGTGCGGTGGGCGTGCCTCACGCGCGTACCGTATACACATACGTGTGCAACATTATAAGACACGTCTCACCGACCGAGTCTCCTCTCGCAATTGAATATCAACTCCCCCCTGTCTTCTCTGCCTCCCCTAGAGGAATCGTCGGTTGCTGGCTAATAGTAGCAGACCTCTTGTCTGCATACTTCAACCGGTAGGAGAGTTTTCTCGGTTTGTGTCCGAGCGAGAGACTTCTGCGTTGATCGTCGGCTCGACTGCGCGAAACTGCGGACCGCGGCCGAGCGCATACCGGCGAGAGAAAAGTCCCATCGTCAGGGAGCGCGAAAGGGTTGAAGAAGCGCAACCCAAGTGAGCTTCCGAAAAGAAATCGGGCTCGCGCGGGGCACACAAACGCACACACCGGCGGAGAGAGGCGACGTCCGGCGATTCAGAGACCGCCACTAAATATTGTGTTCGCGCAGAGAATAACAGCCGGTTGGACACGTGTAAAGCGTGGAGGGAACCCCGCGGGATTCCGTATGAAGCTCTCTGAAGATCGGCAACAACGATTATACGCTAATTCAACGCAAATTCCTTCGCGAAGATATCTGTATCGCTCGCATACATCAGCGAGGAGACTCTCTCGCCCGACGGGGACCGCGGCTCCCGCGGTAGCCCCCGAGACGCTCCCGCAGTCTCAGATTCTCGCAGATGCTGCCCGCTTCTGCTGAAACTACGCGCGAAGTCTGCGAATCCGGCGAACAACGAGACACCGAAAGATATGCGACTGTTCAACGCGAATCCGAGAGTTTATTCTTCAAAATTTTGTCAGACTCGAGCCGAGATCGAAATCAATGAAAAAAATTGCATCGGAAAAATTAACAACGAAAATCAGTATCGTTACCTGTGAATGCAGTTCAATTACTATAAAATACGTGATCCTCATTTCCATCGACGAAAACAAAAAATAGTACTCCGGAAAATGCTGGAATTTTTTTGTTTCCGTAAATTCGGAATACACACAGTCGCAAAAAATAGACAGTCGTTGATGCTTCGCAAAATTTCGCTAGCTTAATGACTTTTTTTCAACCTTTGCTGGATTTCACGAGCTTCGAACATATACCAACAAATTTTATCCGGTTATCAAAGCCCGAAATGTCGGCGAACCTTCGCGTGTCCCGCGCTCTATTATGTTCTTCTGGAGTGATACGGATATCCCCGCGATTCTCAGGCGCTAATACGCAAGTTTCGCTTCTGGAGTTTTTGTTGTCGCCGAAGTAATAAGAGCTACCGGCGATGGTAAACGAAGCTACGAACTCCCGGTGGGAGCCCGCGACGAAGGGACCGCAGCCAGAACGCCAAAGATATATATCATGGTGTCGGAGGGAGGTGGGACGGAAGGGCGACATACCATTCTTTAGCGGTATACGAAAAGAGCTCGCATAGCTGCGAGAGGTAGAGCTCGCATACTCTCGGAAACGCAGCCGCGAGAGTGGAGAGAGGAGAGAATTAAAGAGAGAGAGGGAGAGGGAGAGAACCGCGGTCACAGTATTCACAAATTAAGGAGAGCCAAAGTCTGCATGGTGTCCGGGAGAAATTCTTTTTCTCTCCCTCGCGGTGACCGGGGAAGAGGCGGAGAGCGCGGGCTATCGCGCTTCATAAAACTTCGTTAGTCCGCGCCGGAAAGTAGCCGAGGTCCTGCCGTACTGCACGGTCTGGGGACTCGCGGGATTTGCCACGTAAGCCGCGACCCTCGCGAGCCCGTAAAAATTAATTTCACTACGTCCGCGTCGCGCGATGTGCGCGCGAAAAGTGAGAAAGGGATGAGAGCATTGTCGCGGCAGGCGACATCACAAACGTACCCTCGACGAAGCTTCGCCAAGCTTCTCGACAATGTTATGTGTAACCCCGACGTTGCTGTTTCTGCTGTTAGGTTGTAGCGTGATTTCAAGCTCAGCGTCACCTGGACTAGGACGTGTTTCGTTGAAAGACGTACACGGACAGGGTAGAAACAGCCCGTGGAGTCTCTGCTAGGGTAAGGCCAACAGGGACAGACAACAGCGGCAAGAGAATAATCTGCACTGGCTCGTTAATTCGTCGTCCGGCATAACCAAACAGGGAGACGAAGAATTTCGGATCCTAAAGCGCAGTCATTGGCATAGGAAAGATCGGGAGCGACTAACCCGACGCAGCTGATTCTTTGACTTTGCTGGTCTAATGATTAAAAATTAATAGTACCCAAAATCTCAGAATGTCTATTATCATTTGATGAAGATACCTTTTCGATCTACATCAAAGGGCAATTAGTCTCATCGCAACGTAAACGTAGTAAAAATTAAGATGTTCATTTGCAGAATTTACCATTTCATGCGACTTGCCGCTTACAAGCTCGCGATTAAGTATCAACATCACCGGGAGATTTGAGATTTTTTTTATCGTCAGATCAAGACTTTGTCTAGATATGGACCAAAGGACAAGTCGATCCATCACGAAATAGTCGAAATAAAAATGCATATGTAAATCAACAACTTTGCGTCAAGCAAACTGTGCCAATCACTGTGACACGACCAACAGCGGCACCAATTTCTACACGCGTTAGAGCATACGCTGGCTCGCTACAATGAAATTCTTTTTTGTTCACGTCTTCATGAGCCCCGCTCCAATAAGTCGCCGCTCCCGGCGTTGTCCGGAGGCCTTTCTCACTAAATTTCAATAACTCAAAAGCGCAACGTCCGCGAACAACTATGCGACAGTTTGCGACGTTGCTGTAGGTTCGCGACAGCGTTGCGGAAAATGCGGAAAATCTAATAGCCTTCTCGGGTAAAGACGACGCGAGAAGTTTTGCCCGTGTAACATAAGAGTTTGAAAAGGATAGCGTGTGAGAACTGAGAGTGCCGTCCGGCGTTCGCAATTCATCCAACCGTCGGCGCGTTGACGCGACCCGTCCTTTAATTCACGCTCGCGACACACACAGTTTTACCCCGTCCCTCTGGTTTATACATCCACAAGAGTGCTCCTCGCGCGCTGTCTCGAAATACGCGACAGACTTTGCTGGAGTGGTTGAGAGAGTAGCAGGGCGAAACAGGCAGCTGTTCGCGACTCGTCTCCCGACACTCGACGGGCTTATACACGAGAACCCCGAGCAAAGGATATTATCGTGTCCGGGGCTCTCTCGGTGTACGCCCTGACACCGATCGCACATGGATTAACCAACTATCGCCGCACGCCCACCTATTTAATTCTATAATCAGATATACGTTTGCTTCAATTACAGAACGCTCTACACTGGGGCGCGAAACACGGCGACGAGAATATCGTTAAACTCATTGCCGGAACTTACAAGGATTATATCAAAGGCGTCAACGAAACTACGGTGAGTTATGACGTTTCAACATTTCGCAGAAATACATGTATTGCCACTGACAGTCGTGTCTCGGACACTCTGCAAACTTGAATTTCAATATCTAAAAAAAAAACGAGAAGTACCAAAATTGTAGTATATTCTCTCGGTAAATACAATGTTGCAAATTTAAAAAAACATACTATTTTCAAAAAATTTTAAAGGGTAGTACTGAGCTGGAAAAAAAAATTGTAACGTTCAACCCTTCGTCAGCCCACATATCTTCAACTCGGTACATAATTCAGGAGTTCGTTAAATGGTTGAATCAAAAATTTCAAAAAATAGGAAACTTCACTCTGCTGTACTAACGGAGAATTCAATTGTTATTGAAGAAAGTGGGGAACTTTTTTAATTGTGTATCTGAAACGAAATTCTTGATGATTTCATGATTCACCGACGTCGTCATCGGATCCGATTGCAGAATGGGGTGAGTATCGCATAATTTTTTTTATTTCCCGAATTTCTTTGTTGAATGACAAACGACACGAACTATCGACCGAGAATGTGAATGATGACAAAGTGGTGTCCGGCGTTTGGATGCGGAGTTACGGTCTCTCGTGTGGGATCGGTTCGGCCGATGGTATAAGCGAGTGAGCGAGCAAATGAGTCGAGCATGGTAGTTTCGAAGGTAGGTACGCTAAAGGAAGAAAGGCAAGCGGAGAAGGCTACGGAGATAGGATCGGATGCGTGTGGTCCGCCGCTTTACTCTTTATAAGACTTATATAAGCCCAGTGCTCGAGAAAGAGGCACTGGCTTGCTCGTTAGCGGCTCGCGACAAACACCGTGGCGGCCTGCGGGCTGCCGCTTTCCCTTCTACACCCTCTTTACCATCATCGAACCTCTCTTCGTTTCTCTATGGCTACGCCACCAATCCTACCGCGATACCGTGTGCTTTACTTCAAACTCAGAATCCAAAAAAATCTATCGTCCCATTTCCGGTTTGCTGCCGATGATTTGGTCGAGTTGCCAATTGAAGATCCCCTTTTTTTCGATTGAAAAAAAAAAACAAAGTTCTTAACTGATTTTGCTTTAGAAAAATATTAGTAGCTCTCCTGAATGTGATCTTTGGTACTTCGACACCGTGTTTGGGCACTGCGATCTCTGAACACAACAAGAAAGACCTTTGGGGTCGTGTCCGGTGTTGTCCTTTGCCTTTGCGATGAAAGCGCAATTCGTCCCTCGCGGTGCGTCTTTCGGACCGCGCTCATTTGTTTAGCCTCGGGTTTTGTGTCCCGGGGAAGCTCTCGCGGCTGTCGACGCCGGTCGCGGCAGCTTCCCTCACCGTCGGCGATGGACCCTCCCGAGAGGCTCCACCGGCAGAGAGTGATACCCCCAGCGCCAGATAGAGAGAGGGAATCTCTCCAGTTGCCCTCATGTAAATCGGCTAATTCCACGAGGAACATTAATTATCTCGTTACGCTCGCTCCCACCCGCGATAGGGATAGTCCGTGCGCACTGTGGCTACCTCTCCTTTGCCTCTCGCTCTGTGATCGTATATAAAAGCGAAGTACGAACAGAGAGAGAGAGAGAGGCTGCGTTCGTGGCGAACGAAGGAGCTTCGTTTGGATCCGCGAGCCTGGCTAACCGAAGAAAAAGGAGTCGCATTCCGTGTACCCAATTATCGGAAGAAAGCTTCCAACGTCGTACGCGATCGCTTCCCGTTCTCATTCTCTCCTCTTCCTCCTTCATCCTCTCCCTTTCCGAATCTCTTGCCGGTAGCCTCGACTCTTACCACGATTGAACTCGATTGAATTTTTTTTTCATACATCGTCCTTATTAAATTTTTGAAACTTGCAGACCATTGTAATATTCGAGCTTGAGAAATTCTACTCGAATCTGAAAATTTCATCCTTTCTTTTGTTTCCGCAATTTGTATAGAGCAATCTTTCCATTCTAATGTAGTCGAAGATGTTTAACTAGGCGAACAGATTCTTATTTATTTTGAGAATCGATGTTAGACATTTTTCGTAATATTGTTATGATTATTACATTCATCGTAGTTCGAGGAATATAAAAAAAATAGAGAATTATTCAATTTTCAGATCAAATGAACTTGAAAAACATCGTACGTCTTTGTTTTATTGCACACTTGTGACTCTCTTTTTTCTGTAGACACGAGCAGCGTATTTTTTTTACACTCGCAAATTACGAGCGATTACAATGCGCCTGTCATAAGGTTGACATATTGGTATTGGTAGGTGTAAGAAGGTATTCCTCAGGTATACAGGGTTGAGGGAGGGTTTCAGTGGGACAGCGCGCGCGGTCAGTGCAGCGAGGATCGAGCGGTCTACCGCCTTAATCTGTCACCGATACGACGCTGCCGCAGCCACGGCGAGCTTATCGTGGGATCGACGCGCATTTAATCCCGGCAAAAAACCTCGCGGCGAACGTCGACCGCCTCCGCGGAACGAACCAACGTAGAAGAGAGATGGAGAGAGAGAGAAAGAGACTCCAAGCCGCCGGTGTGGCGCCTGAGGGCCTTATAGTAGGTACTATACGTACGACAGCCACTCGACAATGCAATCCCGTCGTTCCGAGAGACTCGCGAAGCCTGCACGGCTCGCTGCGGTCCAACATCCATCTCAAATGAAATTGTGCAACCCCCAGGAAATCCTCGAAAATTCGTGATCGCAACAGTGAAATTTTCTTTTATTCTTTTTCGATCACTTTGGATGTTTGCGAAAATGTATTTTAAAAAATCGAAAAAAATCCACTGCTATTGGTCGAAGCATAATTTCTTTATGGTATGCAAAGACGATCAATTAGAATACGAAATCTTCCAATACCACATATAAATATAATTTTCTTATTACTATTTTTACGTTAATTTAGAAAAACGGTGAAGATAGTTGAAAGTTCCGTCGTTGCGCGAACTAGACAATTTAATAAAATGATGTCTTCGGTCAGCTACGCGAATGTACATTTTTCATTAATTTTTTTAGCAGGCATTTAAAAGAACAACTCGAAATTGCCAGACCGCGAAAGAATGTCTTCATGTCTCCAGTCTGAAAAGTGCGCAACGCGGAACGACAGGAACGCAATAAGACACGGATAATATCTCTGAAAAAAAGGGGTTTCACATGTCGAAATACGAATTATACGCGCCCGGAGTCGCGCACTATGGATCCCCGGGAGACCGGCGAGCGCCGTTCGCTTGTACTATTGCGCGGAAGGAGTTATGATTTAGCTGCTCGTAAAGGCGAACAAGGAGAGCCCACCGAGAGATACGGGGGGGAACAAAAAAGTGAGAAAGATGAAAGAAATAAACGCGTGGAGGAAAAATATTAAAATTGAAAAATCTTCAACGCCCGATGATATACGCGAGTGATATTGGTGGCCAGCAGCTGTCCTGTTTCCCGATGGGGGTGAGAGAAAAAGAAGAAAGTGTTCCTCTCGAACACCCCCCTATTTCCACCTTTGAAAAGAAAAAAAAATCCAGAGCGAAGCGAATGACGGATGGAAGAGAACAAGGGCTATGGTGTCAGTTCGAAGAAAAAGAAAAAAGATTCGCGATATTGTCTCGTTGTCTTTCGCCTCCTTCCCGAAGGCTCACCCTTCGCGCCCTTCGAAGAAATTCCGTATGAGATCTTTTCGTGCGATGCTACTTTAAAATATTGTCAAAAGTATAAAAAGTTATGTACATAGGATATGTGCGACACTATATTCTATATATCCGAGTGTCTATAGGCGCGGCTAATATACACATGTACATCTCGAAGGCTGCAGTACAGTTACGTATTCCTCGAGACACAGTGAAAAAAGAAAAATTTATATAGTGATCGGCATACTCGGATGTTCATCTATTCTATATCGATTCCCGTCCAGCGATCGGCCAATAACTGGAGGGCTGCAGCGGCACAACCCTCGAGCTTCCTCGATACATTGAAAGAGAGTAGTAGCGTATATACGTGTATATGGCGAAAGGGTAGGCATAGAGTGCGAACCGCGAGGGTGGTTCGAGCGCCACTTGTCGAGCTTCGCACACGTGTCGCCGCGATAGCGTAGAGAGCTTCGGGGGCCGACTATTGGACTCGGGTTCTGCTGTTCCCGAAACTGCCATGAGTAAAGGGCTGTTCCTCGCGTGCCCTGCCCTATCGCCTATCATGCCCCTCCGCGCTTCGTATATTACGACACCCTGACTCCGGGGCTCTAAAGTATTACCCCGCATATTCACACGGCTCTATACTCGCGAGGGATCTACACATGCGCGTGAATAGAAAAAAAAAATAAAAGAAAAAAAAAAAAAAAGAACTTTAGAACCCGAGTGAATTAAAGCGAAACGGAGAAACAGCTCGCGTTCAACCCTCCGGGGAATCGCGGAAGGGTGCATAAGGTTTTTTTCGCCCGCTTGTCTCTCTATCTCTTACCTCACCCATCGGCCTGTCCCGACGCTCGACACATTTTCAACCAACGTCACAGGGGGAAAGGGGCTTGAATATCAGCGTTTCGTGACACTTTTCAAAAAGTTCATTTTAAAAGCCTCGATTTTAGTTACGAACGACTGACAGTTGTCAACGTCACTGAATTATTAGCGTGAAATGGGCGCGGGGACGAGTCTTTTATAATGCGATACACACACATATATATAGGTATACCTCTAACTTGACGTTGATATTTTTTTCTGTTTCGTTCATTTCTTTCTTTATTAGAGATATATTTTATAATAGCGAGTTTTCGCTACGATGTAATGCGATAGGATGCCGGCCTCACAAATCAAAGCTATGACCGCCGGACATTTTTTTTTACGGGGCCAGAAGATATATATATATACATTTTTTTGTTGTTTTTTGAGATTCGTACGTAGGCGGACAGGTTGTAAGAGCGTGTACGCAGTTTATCTTGCGTATTGAAATGGAATAGTCTTCGAGAGATGTGGTTGGTACGAGAGCGGAGGAGAGACCGTACGGCTATGCCTCGCCCACGTCGACGTGTGTTAGACGAGACAATGGCAGAAGGGGGACCGTAAACGCACAATTACACACAATTTGTAACGGGGTAACGTGACAGGGATCCGCGTTACAAATCCGGCTGTGCGTCCGCCAGGAGCTCGCGGCACTTGTAGATCAAACTTTTACACGCCAATAACTGAATTTTACAGTAACCAGCGTTGAGCGACAAAAGATCGTAACTCCCGTCCTAAGAGACATGGCCTTGTGTCCTTTTTTCTATTTGCTATTTGATACCTTGTCGCGTCGATTCCGCGGGATTTAACGTTTCGATGGTTCATAAAACACATTTGTTAAAAAAAGACTCGAAAGATCGGTTTTGAGATTGCTTTAAGCTGAAGAGATTAATTTTCAATTGCAAATGTTTTCGTTGGAAGAGAATTAAGAAAAGCTTCGGTTTCGCACAAATCGGTTACTTTTTTTTTTTTTTCCTTTGCCGACTTGCGTTATTCGCAGCTTCTTCATAAATCAAATTGAGAATACGCGATTCCCGTCGCTGACGGGAGCGAAAGGCTTCTGAGACGTTTCGCGCGTACTCGTTTCTATAGATGGTACGAGAGCGCGGTCCCGAGCGCGGAAAAGTGGATTCGCACGCTCGAGGTAATATTCATAAAACGGTATTATTAATTCCTCATTGTCTCTGTACGCGGAAGCCTCATTGCCGACTAGCACCTTTTGTATCCACGTGCGTTTCTCTCTCTCTCTCTCTCATTCTTTTCGCCGCTTCTTTCATCGGCTGCACACACAAATATGCAATGGGTGAGAGTCACACGCGAGAAACGCACGCGAGTGATGAGCGGAGACACGCAGGGGCTGTAAAATACGCCTATTGCTCCAATGTAACGAACCTCTTTTCCATGGGATATCGAGCGGCGAACTTATGCACGGTTTATTCAACCGTACACCCGACCACCGCGTGTTACTTCGACGAGAGAGATTTCTAGCATTGTTTCGAGCGGTCGATAAAACGATACAAGAGCAAATCGACTTCACGCGGTTTTTTTTAGTCTCGCAGAGAAAAATCTGGATCACAGTGCATTTTTCAAATCACGTTGTAATAGCTCAGAAAATAATTGCACTTGTCGGACATTTCCATTTGACAATGTAGTAGCAACATCTTATTTACAATTGACGGGGAAAATTTGCCACCTTTTCTGTTCACACGGACTGAAAGCATAATTTGGAAGATAACAACTCTTCATTATGATCCTTCAAACACCTGTATCATTGCTTTTCTGGACTGTATCGCCAAAATCATTACACGCAACGCTTTTTACACGAAAAGATAAACGGGATATGAGAATCCTGAAAATTTCAAAATAGTTTTCTGAGCCTTTCGAAGCCGATACGAAATAGCGTTAAATGATTAATTCCTTCAGCATAGAATGGACAAATCTCCAAATAATCGAAAATCGCATATTTTTATAATTTCATAATATAAAGTTTAATAAATTGATTATTAAAAATCGTCGAGACATTTTGTATTGTATGAATGTATTTTAGATGAAAATAATTTTTTGGTAAATTTGTTACAGGGTTACACGCCTCTCCACATAGCGATGCAGTTCGATCACGAGAATATTTTCAATTTGCTCGTTCAAGTATACGGTAAGTTGCGCCGCGACGAATCCATAGATATAGAAAGACAATGTATCGGACGGTCGTTGTTCGTCCCGCCTCGTATATCATTATTCATATGAGCGCCGTACACGAAAACGTTATGTATATGAATGGAATTACGGTTAAACGCGAAACAGATACGTATACGGAGATCGTCGAGTTTCAAAGCGCCCCGCCGGCTCGGGCACTTTGTCACTGATTATTAACAGTGCATATAATGACCTATTCGCGGACAGCTCGTGATTTCTTATCGCGAGACCTCCGCGACTGTATCGCGAAGTTTATCCGCCGATTGTCATGTCCGAGCGTAACATTAAACCTGATGCATTTATCGAATTCTCGAATGACACAGGAGCGAACCAGGAAGTACGCGATCACAGTGGGAAAAAGGCACGACAATATCTCGTGTCTCAAGAGGCTGCGGTCAGTCAGGACACTTTCAGAAGTAAGTTTCGTCTCAATAAGAATGTTGCCCCACTCATTTTCAGGTAACGAAGAAAAAAAAAAAATTCTACCCAAGGTGGAAAAAAATATTCATACTGTAAATTATTGTGCCTTACAAATACCTTCAACAGTACACATAATTCCTCGATAATCAGACGAATTTGAAAAAATTAGTGAGAAAAAAATGAACAATATATATCGACGTATATTGTAAATTATCGAAGTAGCAGTTTCTGAAAAATAACGCGCAAACGCTTTTACTTTGAAAATCAAACAGAACAATCTGAAATTCAAGAAATCTCGTGGCTTGACTTTGAAGCGTTAGCGATATGAAAATAATTTATACGCATAATTTACGCTATAAATATTTGTTTCTCACCTCGCGTGTTGCGTACAACGCAATACGACTTACTACATAGATGAAACTAAAATATTTGTGCACCGTGGAAAAAAAAGTAGAAGAGTGTTGTGCGTAGAAAAGTAAATGGAGAAGGTTTTTTTTCGGTTGTTGGATGATGCGGTATTGGTTGGCTGGGTGATCGTTGTCTCTCGAGTGCGTTTACAGCAATATTTTTTTTCGCTCGGGCTATCTGCAAGTATTCTTCTGTTGTAGGGATTACTGCCGCGGCTACGCTCAGGCAAGTACATGGCACACGACACACTGCTTAAGTCTACTCGAGCTATCGCTTCTCTGCTGGGATTTCTTTATTCTTCTTTTTTTCACTTTATATATATATCTTTTTTCACACCCACACAATGCGACTGAAATATAACGCGATACATATGAATCGTCAACATGGCAAATTGTACTGTATTCCTTTCCATCGCATCGCACACCTTGAGCTTCGCAACGTTACGTTTTTTTTAATTTTATTTATTTATTTTTTCCGCTACGGCTGTGGTATGAATTTTGTATCGAACGAATCATGCATGCGGCACGCATCTCACCTTCCGCGTCTCTTTGCACATAATGCACCAGACTATGGAGGTTGATAATGGATAATTCAACGGATAATGCCGCGGAATAACGCGACGGAGTTATTTATGTTTAACCCCCCCTTAAGCTCTCTCTCTCTCCCTCTCTCCGCCCCGCTGCGGAGTGTATGTAACAGACAGATTTAATTTTTGCTCGCACTTGCTGTTCGTACATTGTTCGAAATGGTTAATTAGAGAATCCTATCGTGCAAATTCAATTAACCGTGTAAACACACACGCGCGGCTCACCGCGCCGGCATGTCCTGGCGTTGCGTTCTCTCCAATCAACTTTCAGAGACTCTCCTATTAATATTTATACACCGCGATGGGACGACTCGTCACTCATCAGCGGGTTTAAGACCGACGCCATTATCTTCGTTAATATAAATCTTTCATTTTATTTATTAATTCGCATCGTGTAATAACGATAAAGGAAAAAAAAACAACTACCACTTTCTCTCATTGTGAATGAGAAAGATCTAAAAAAAGAACGATCTATCTCCTCATTATGTAAACTCTTATCTGTTTCGACATTCTCTCAGCCGCACGTTATTCGTGTATCCTCTAACGTGGAGGAAATAATCTATCTTCGAATCTGTATTTTTCGACGATAAAGTGATATCTCCTTTGTGAATTTTAAACGGCGAGACGTAACTGTTTAATGATATACGGAAGAAAAAAACTGTGGACACTGATTAAACGAAACGTAGAGGATGCATGTTTATCGTCGGATCGTTTTAACGTTCGCGGAGAGCTTTACCGACGGCAAAGTTGATAATATCTGTTTGCGATATATTTCAGAAATAAAAGCAAGGAAAAAGCACACAGGTGAGACAAAAAAATCTGAATATCACTAACCCGGTCGAACGAATCGAGGATTTGTTTTTTTCATTTGTCACTAACAATTGTATGTTTTGGCTTTAATGGCAAACGAGCAGAGAGAGATCTTGGTTTCCTACGAATTGGCTCGTTGAACGTGCGCGTGAAACGCACGACGGAAGCGTTCAGCCAATTCCTGGGTGTGGCAACTAGCGCCGCGAGCAACAATGAAAAGATTCACAAAACTTGGGGATCAGCGGACAACGTACAAGTAAGCATTACTTTTTAATCGCAAACGTTTCTCTGGGAATAAAATGATCCATAAACTTCGATATATTTTCTATAAAATCGACCGCACAGTTTCTTCCGACTTTGAGCTTAATACATCAAGACCAGATTTTGAAAAAAAATTTAAACTACTTTGTTTTTCTCGTCGCAGGAGGGAAAAGCTATGCCGCCGCCGACGAAGTACGCGCCGATCAAGAAGAGACGCAGCCGCAGAGCCCAAGATTTCGTCCACGGTGGTTCGCGAAATATGGCACACGCGGCAAGTAGCCAGCCGAGTACTCCGTTACCTCAAACGCGCGAAAGCACAAACAGAAGGCCGTCCTCCACGAGTTCCGTGGCTCAAACAATGCCGCTCGTCCGATCGGTCAATCGAAACACCGATTCCGACTCGGACGGTGCCTGCGGCTTCGATTCCGCCTGGCGTGGCTCCGCCCAGCTCTGACTTCGTCTATTCGCTTATACAATAATTATTTATTCGTGGTTAAAGGGCGACAATAATTTAGATACGATAAAAAAAAGATCGATCGTCGTCTATGAAAGTTTCGACGCGATCGATCTTCTTTTTTTTATGTGTAATTCCCGAGTGTCCGATGACGAAACTCGATAGTTCATTTGATATCCGACGCCGTTTTGTGTATCGAAAAAAGAAAAAAAATAATCAATTGAACGGTGACGTCCGGTGATTGTCAGCAGATTTAACTTTGGCATCGAGAGCTTTTGTTTTGTTTTGTTCGTTAATTCGTATCAATCGTTCTCTCGAAGCGTCCACGGGGGCTCTTTCAAATCGTGATGGATCACAAAATCTCCGGCAACGATTGCCACTCTCTAACGGCTTCGATGCATATATCGGTATCAATATTACTTCCGCAGAAGAGCTTTTGTCAGTCGATTTATACTATCGACGGCTATCAGCACAAATACAAGTTGAAGCTAATGCGCGTACCGTGTACTCTTATTTATTAGCAATTGACCCAAATCTTGCAAATGAATCGACCGTTTTTCCGAGAATTTCGAAATCCATCGTTTCGGTATTAAAATAGTTTCCGACGGATTCGATGTCTTTTTTTACTTCTTTTTTTTCAATCTACACCGAGTTCGAAGAGAGCGCTATCTACATCCCATTTTTTCAAGTCTGGATTGTAAGAAATATCGTCTGTATCATCGAAAGATTTTCCAACGGTAGCGAAATCTTCTTTACCAACGGACGATGAGGACATTTTCTTTAAGGCCGAAGTAACGAAACTTTCTACACAAGGTAATGCTGCCACTCGGTGCAACGGAGAACTTGAAGTAAAATTTTTTGCAATTCAATTTTTGATCTGTTTGGAAAAACTCTTATGATACGATAATAAAAATTGTGAGAGGACTGAGTAATATCCTTTCGTCCCGAAAGACAAATTTACGAAGAATAGTTTATTTTTATTTTATGTTATCTTATTTAAGGAATATTTATAACGTTTAATCGGAATGGTTGTTCGGATGGAAAGCGGAGGCGAGAACTTGTTGCATTTGTATCCTGACGTGAAGTTTCATGTGCTCGGGTATGCGTCGAAACGACGGTAGCAACGACAGAAGAAACATCTTGTCGTAATCGTCTTCGCCGGTTCTCTGATTACCGTGATTCGATGGTAAAACATCGTTGGGTACTTCGTTCTCGAAAGGAGCGAGAGATGCCTCGCACGCGGCGCTTTGATGCTGATAAAGCTGATCGGCGGCCGGTTCGCTCGGCACCAAAGACACTCCGGTCAAGTTATACTCTTCGTTTGCCGGATTACTGCTGTCTACTTCGACTTCTATGTGTTCCATTTCATTCTTGAATCGTTGAAGATTCGCAGCATTTTTGCTGCCCCTGCGAATTAAGTGCGACGTTGCGACGATTTGATTTTTTTCATTCGTTCTTCTGAATCTTTGGGTACACGAGTATGAGAACAACCGAAACGTTAACCGCGGTACACCGGAGGTCGATAAAAGAAAATTTTTGTCAATGGAAAAATTCATTAGTGAGAAGAAATGTATAATTAATGAACCCTTCGAGTTCGAAAAAAATCATCTCGCAACTTTGTTGAAAAAAAAAGTTTTATCTCCGATATGTATTGAATGGCTTGCAGAATCGTTAGAAATTTGTATTAAATATTCGAAGGACGAGATTAAATGATCGACAACTTGGAAGAGAAATTTTCCTGATCGTCTTTCAAGACGCTGTTTTTCTTTACACCCCGAATAAAATACGAACGCGTTGAAAAAAGAGATTCATGTGCCTAGCGGAATGTTCGAGTTATTTAAGGTCGGAAGAGCGTGAGTTGCATGAAGTATGCAACGCTTTATATGTCACCACATCCGTCGAGAAAGCTTAACATTACGAAATCATACATATGGTCATCATCGGCACATGTGTTTTTACCGGACGTGGACATCATTTTTTTATGACAATATTCGTAGTACATGAGAAGATCGAACGACCTCTGGCCGTTAGGATCTGTTCCTGAGGGATATTGTAACTCCGCATAGTTGTAACAAAATTTTACTCTAGTTTTAATCGGCCAAAAAGAACAAACGGGCTTTTCGTGTCCACGGCGGAATCGCATCCAGATCCAATTTTTTAACTCAAAAAACAATTTTTAGAAGTGCATCATTTTTTAGAAACAATCAATTAGACTGTATGGTGTACTTATTATAAAAACTAAAGCTTTCTTTATCTGTTGCTAATATTAAAGGATCTTTATCTTTATCTAAAATTGATGGGAAATTGAAGATATTCCATTAACATACCGGAAACTCATCGCCGGCTAAGCGCGCCAAAGTAAAGTTCTCGTTTGATTCACAGAAACACTTCAAGGTTGATCGCGGTTTTTTCGCATCCTTTTACCGCACCTAACACGCGTACCGATAAGATGAGGAGTTAGTGACCGATCAAAAATGCATGACGCGCTCGGAGCTTTACCGGAACGTGATGGATTATACGTTGTCCGGTTGGGGGCCAAAGATGACGCATTCCCGAATCTTTTTGTTTTTAATTAAAACTATCTGTTGCAACGAAATTCCGTACACTTCAAGACCTCTCACCTCGCGACCTCGAGGAAAAAACATACTGTAAACATACTCACTTCTTGGCCTTGATGTTAGGCATGAGAAACAAGAGCTGATTGTAGAACGCGTATCTCTTGCGTTTCTTTCCGGCCCGACTTTGCGCTTTGCCGGATATGTTTAATTTCAACTCTTTCATAAAGTAATCCCTTATGTTTCTCCATTTGTTGCGTAGACTCTTTTCTGCAATGCGATATACACGAGACGGATGATTCGAATGGTTTTGAAAAAGGCATTTTTTTGCTCGTCGCCTTTCTATCTCCCGCTTATCGTGCCGCGATATCCTTTTACCCGTGCGTTAGCGTTTCGCGAAATGAAACGCCGCGATATTTATCTGTATAACCTAGTTCTTCTTCGGGACGCAAACTTAACGATTTTACCTTCGGCGGCTCTTTCCTCGTCGTTCATGTCTTCCCAATCGGTTGTCATGGCCTGGCACACTTCGTACCAGGCGTTCGATTTGGCGGTTCTGTCGTTGTAATGAACGCTTTTCGTGTCGTAAATCGCGGGACGTTTCTTGATTTCCACGATGAATTTCTTCGTGTCGAACATCGGTGAGTTCGTCATCTCGAAACCTGGCTTTTCTTACTTTCCTCGTTTGTGTTTGATTCGAATCGAACTCGCGTCGAGACGCGGAAAGAAACGCGCGAATGTCGCGGATCAGCTGTGCGAATTGTACTGATGCGGAGTGCGGAGAAAACCGTTGCCCGGTTCGTTCCGCGTCGTACACGTAGGCTCGCTCGGGAAGCCGGCCCGTCGTCACGCAACAGCGAACGCCGCGCGCGGTTGCGGCTGCGGCGTCGGCTCTCCATTCGACGCGCACACCTGCGGCTCCGCTGCGGTGCGGAATTCGAACGTATCTGCGCGTACGATGTTCGGCAACGTTGCCAAATTCTAACCCTTCCCGCGAATAATAATGGATTTCTCGACCTTCCAAGGACTCGCGGACTGCCACAATACGCGGAAACGTATCGATCGCTGAATAACGTGTCCGTACACAAGCCACATAATTGAAGCTTTGCCATTATGTGCGTTAAGCCTTGTGCCGATCAATATTTTTTCTCTGTCGTCCTGTACCTTGTTTTTCAGTTCTGTGGCGAATCGACCGCACACGCTTTTTCTTCGTCGGAAGAATTTCCGGCGTCGAGATCGAGACGGCGAAGCGTAGTATTATTTTTCACGAACGATTTTGAATTATTCTTTTTAGATAATCCTTCGCGCTTGAGAGGGCACGAAACTCAAAAGAAGCGAAGATTTTTTCGCAAAAATCGAGGCATTGAGAATAAATAATAAACACAATCTGTTTCGCGCAATTCTTCATGGTCGAGCATTTCACATAAATCTGCTGATTAAGAGAACGCGACGTAAAGAATTATGGATACAAATTTTCGACTCGTCAATCGCATATTTTATAAGATACAATCAGATTAAAGAACAAGTGCCTTTCATCGTCATCGAGGCTATCCACCTTCGTCAAATTTATTTCTTTGCCACTTATACTAAACTAATTGATGCCTCGAATGATCTATTAATTCTTTTCTTCGATAACGCTGACGCGTTCAACACGCAGCGAGCAAAGAAGGTCAAAGTTTAAGGTCTCAAATGTAAGATTCGTTTCTCGGGACGCGCCAAACTCGTTTCCTTCTCATCCCTTGCGAGGATAGCAACAGGCCCCGAGAGCTTCGCGCTCGCTTCGTTCGATCTTCCGGTTATTCGAGTTAGAGAAAAAAGAAGTAAACAAAGGGAGAATTTGACGCGAGGCAAGGCCCAATACTATTTGCTACCGGCCGGCGAGAGAAAGTTGGCGCGCAAACTTGGGACGTCCAATCGTCGTCGAGCTAGCCGAAGGGAGCATCGACCTCCTGGCCATCGGAGACTCTCTGCTCCCCCTTGCTATGGAGAGCCACGAGAGGAATCGCGAGATATTCGATAGGCAATGGGCACAGAGTGGTGCGACCGTAGCTAAAAACAGGGCCGTAAGATGTTCGACGAACTTCTTTACATGCCCACCGGCAACGAAACCAACCCTACAGAATCGTTCGACATTTTTATGAACTGCACGCTCGTTTCTTAATATCCAAATAATACATAGAGCAAACTGGTAGAAATTCTTTGAACAAATGCTTGTAGAAGCAGATCGGAAGCATTGTACAAATTCGATGATAATTCATCGGCATAGTAGGGATTTATTCGGAAGGATTGGGATGAAAGAGATTTCTTCATCAAAGCTTTTTTAATCTGTCGCTACTTTTTCGTTGGGGTATTTGGCGATTCGAGGCTAAATGGGTGTAATCTTCGACGTTTCAAAGATTGCTATTTTTTCTATTCTAGCGGGGCACCGAGTAATCTAGTAACAGGACTGGATCGAACGATGCCGGGTAGACGCGCAGGCAGACAGGATCCTGCGCTTCGCGTTCCCGTAGCCCCCGACAGTCGCACACATACACGTTCATCGCGTGCGTGAGAGGCACACACGCGATTGCGAGCGAGACACGTATACGTCGTAGGTAGGGTAGTAGAAGTGTTAATACGTCGAAGAATCGGGCTCCCGCGGCACCGCAGCGTCACCCACGTATACTCGGCGAATACGCCACCTCGTTTCAGTTGTCGTCCGACAAGAAGTACGAGAGGAAGCAGCAGCTTCTCCGTCCGATCTTCCCGCACCGGCGAATCGTCACGCTCACGAAATCTTATATTTCTCGTATTAACGCGCGATCATCGATCAATCTCAACATGTCGAGCGCCGATTTTCTGGGTAAAAAGTACAAGCTCGCCAGCAGCGACAAATTTGACGAGATGATGAAGGCACTCGGTAAGTAAATCGCTCTTCGTCTTTGCATAAGTGTGTGTGTCTACCACCAGGGCGGTTGTGCGCGTGCATAATCGCCCTGACGCCTCTCAACGTCCGGACACGCGATCTCTCCAAGTGCGCATTATTATCCTCCCATTATTGTCATACATTGAATATTCAAATTGAGCAATCATCGAATATGTCGTGCTACAAAGTCGCATGAATTCAAAATCCAATAGCATTATGAAATAAAATACCCAAATTTCTTTGAACTTCATACCAAATTTGTTACTCTAGATGAGGATTATGATTTATTTAATTTATTCCATTATTATTTATCATTTAATTAACTTATTTAGATCAAAAATATTGTGTCCTCGTGGATATCCGATTAAAAAAAAATAGAAACAGAAATTTTCGTTGTTATTGCTATTTTTGTTCTCGTAGCTATTTCAGCTGGACATAAAGTGTAATATAAGACGAGGCTTTGATACCGAATTCATATAAAATGAAATCGCTGTGTTGAATCATCGATAGATATATCGGGGAATAATATTTCGTCGCGTGCAATGCTTATCGTGCATACGTTGTCGCAAAGCGATGCATGCACGGGAGTCGCGAGCATGTAAAACAATTGATTCGCCAGAAGGAAGGCTGCCGTGTGTGTGTGTGTCTGCTAGCCGGCTTCCGAGCCGGTGAAAAATGTTGCGCCAACGTGCGAGCGGCACCCACGCCCATGCCGAGCCGGCGAGAGCTATACCGGAACACGGACAAGTCGCGGACGGCTATATTTGCGTGTAGGTGAAAAGAACGACGATTTGCTGTTATAATAGTAGAGCGAAATACGCGAGACAATCGTAACGAGCTCGTCCGGCCGTCGTGCGACACGAGGCTGTATGCGATTCGCGTTGAAGGCTTACGATAAAGTTGAAGCGAGGACTCGCACAGTTATTGGCACGTTACGCGGACGACGAATGAAACGTTCATCGGCAGGGCTAGGTTCTTATTTATTGGCCGGCTAAGCGGACGAAAAAAAAACCCACTGCCACAGCCTCGAGGTTTTTCGAATCGATTAGTTGCGGAAATAATAGCACAGCTATCGGCCATTCGAGCTCAAACAAACCATGCAAACGGGACAGTAATTGGCAGCGCTGGCGTTCTCGCTCGTTGTTGAATATAATTTTACTCGACGGACTCCAGGCTGCTTGTAATTGTACTACAAACTCTTTCGATATTCAAACGAGGTAGCAAAGTTCGCGACGAGACGACTTGACTTGTTTTATTTACACTGGCGACGCGTACACGAGTGTCGTACTTCGTATTACGAGTGTCGGCAAACATCGCCCGGTGACTTTGTAAATATATAAGGCCGAGTATTGTTATTGGTTCGGTTGCTCGAGGAGATTAAGTGAGCCGTAGAATAATGGAGATGTGTACAATTTTTTTTGCCCTTTCACGAGAGTATACAAGATGTCGCGTAGAGATTTTATGATAATGGTTCTCGTTATGATTTTTTTTTACCCAAATGAAAATAAAAACTAATATGAAATCTTTTCATGAATTATTTCTTCTTTCTTTTTGCGTAGAACGATTTGAGAGTTCGGTTGATAAAAATGTTGATTACGATTACAGCTGCGATTATTCTGGACAGTTGATTTGCTGTTAAAAAAAATGGATAAAACTCGTTTTGTCATAATTGAATTCGATGGAAAAAAAAAACATCGCTTCACATAAAAAAAATACATCGCGTACGCGATTCTCGTTGATTAACTTTATTTATAGAGAGGTTGCCGGTAGCGTCTGGTATCGTCGTGCATGCAAATACGTCCAAAGTTCAAACTTCAAAGTATTTTTTTATCTACCTCTCTCGTTCGCTTTCTTTCTACGCCCGCGGCCTTTATCTCTCTCTCTCTCTCTCTTTCTCTCGGTAATTGAAGTCTGACTAAATTTGCCCCACCACGTAGGCCCGCACAGTGCATAACACAGATATGAAACACGACAGCCGATTACGCTGTGATAAATAACATGCGAATAAATTCCTCGCTCAGTTACATTCGCAACGTCGAGTCGAGTGTGTCGACAGCGGGAGTCGATAAGTAAAATCGAAAACAAAAAGAATGTCTCTGATCCAAGGGCTTTTGGGGAGGAGCTACAAGCTCTCAACAAGTGACAAATTCGACGATTACATGAAAGCCCTCGGTGCGTATAATTTCGAAAAAAACCAGAGTTGATAGAAAATAAATTTTCACCGCTCGTGAATCATTTTACAAAATCGTGAAAAGTTAACTTTTTTTTCGTTTCACCAAATTCAAACTCTGTTTCCAGTTCGCTTCACCGGCAATGTCAAACTGCTGATAATGTTGAGATAACGACTATTTCAATATTATACTTCGTAATGATTTTTTTGCTTAAAATATATATCTTTCTTTCCTGTGCGCAGGTGTCGGTCTAGTGACGCGAAAAATGGGAGCAACGGTGAGCCCGACGGTGGAGCTCACGGAGGACGGTGGTGTCTACACTCTGAAGACGTCGAGCACCTTCAAGAATTCCGAGATAAAGTTCAAGCTCGGCGAGGAGTTCGACGAGGAGACACCGGACGGTCGTAAGGTCAAGAGCATCGTCACGATGGACGGCAACAAGATGACTCACACGCAGAAGGGCGAGAAGGAGACCGTCATTGTGCGAGAGTTCACTCCCACAGAAATGACCGCCGTTAGTATACATTCGTACCAGTAATGCGATGTAACGTTAGAATCATCTAAAACGATTCTGGTAATGGAGCAAATCGTCGATGCGGGTCGGCAATCATTATCTCGAGTGGCTGCGAAGCTCACGATTCAAAAGTTATCTAAACTCCATCGTGGGATAGTGTCGGGACGTTGAATTCGATCTGCCCACGTCGTCTACGTGACTAACAAGCCGGGACAATAAAAAATGATTGATCAAAAGTACCGCCAATTACAAGTACGCCGAGTTTGAATTGAATGCCCGCTTCGGTGGGAGAGGCGATTCGACGGAGGGGGGTGAAGAGACCTTTGGATACTTCTAGAGACGCGCGTATATTATTGGCGAATTCGAACTCTTTCATTCATCGCCTTCGCGGAACCCGCAGAGTTACAGTTTTAACGATCCGAAGACAGATTTCACTAACTCGACTCTTTGATCTCCGATCTATTGTACGCTATATCGTTTGCTCGATTTTTCTTCTTCAGATTATGACGGTCGATGATATCGTCTGCACCAGGGTGTACAAGGTCCAGGAATAAGCTCTACCGACTGGAAGCTGATTCGATGCGGGAGGAACGCGAATACGCACATTCTCTTATTTCGAACGGTCGGTGATTGAACCACCGCGCCCGGCCGTTCGGAAGCTTCGACGGTATCGCGGCCAATTCGATATTTATATATTTCTCGTGTTTACTGGTGAAACTTTGGCGAGCGCGAATTATCGGATTCACGCGACGAAAGATGATATTACGCGACTTGCGACGCGTTGCACGCGACCTCGTCCGTTCGGATGAACTGATATAATATTTTTCATTTTGTATGTTTGATGAATAAATTTCTTCGATGAGAAAAATTATCGGCGCTGGATCGAATGGCATTGCAAAATAATAGTAGAAATAAAAATAATCTGTTAATCGACAAAGTGTTCGCATGATCTTCGAGTTTATCGTTTAAGAGTAAGTTCAAAGTTCGGTAAAAATAATCAGTAGCGATTTAGCAATTAAGACTGAAAAGAACGACAAAAGTACACGAAGCATGCTGAGAATAATCTGTAAAAGCAATTACATAAAAATGCGCGATTGTCCGTGTTAATGCCTGACGATTTTTAAATTAATCAACCGCTTAGCAACACGGACAACGAATCGAAAAAGCACTTGTCATTGAAGATTAAAGGATTAAGTAATAATTTATATGTTTCGCAAAGAATTTTTGCTTTCGGTTCAAATTACCGTTGAACGAAAGCATTGGAAAGAAAAAAATCGTCTTTTATTATTGAAGCGAGGCCGATAAAACTATCAGTCGAATAATTCGAAAGCTTACTTAATTGGATTACTCACGAATGGTCGTGATTTCTCAAACGAAAATGTAAATAAAACCAGATTAATCCGTGGGAGGCGTAATCTTAATCGGTAATAGCGAACAAGTAGAAATTTACGATACCGTTTGATAATGACCTTGGGAATCCTCGATAACGAATCCTCGCCACACAATCCGGCAATCCGATTCCGGCAATGGAAAAAATTCATCCAATCAGACGGAACATTTTCTTCCACGAAAATTCGGAGGCCAGTACCGATGGTCGGCAAATCTGTAACGAAAAATTCAGTTAGTTCGAACGTCGAGGTCGCTGCGATCGTTCACAATACGATATCGAATAGAACGAAGGTTAGCTTTATCGCAGTCCTGGCTGCGAGGTTATGTCGAGTACGGATTCGAGACAAAAACATCCCGAATAATCGGCGAAACTATCGAAGTTAACGACGAAAAAAAAACAAAGCTCGCCGCAACAATGGCAGAAGAGGAGTCGGAGTTGGACAAGCCTTTGATACTATTCGGGCGGGACGTGAGAAAAATTCCTTGCTTTCGAGACAGTCATCTGTACGGAATTGGTTCGGGAATCGGAGCCGGATTGCTGGTTTTCATGTTCACGAGTAAGCCACGATGGGCCGCACACGCTACGATGGGAACCTTCGTTAGCGTGACGCTGTCCTACTGGACGTTCTGTCGATATCGATGGGCCGAATCGAAATTTTCCATGGGCCAGATACACGGCGCTTACCAAGAAATGCTCAAGGAACGGGAAGGCGCAAAGAAGATTCCGACTGAAGTCGAAGTCGTCGAAGTGTAGATAGTTCCTTTGCACTCTGTTTATACATGTATTATCCATAGCGTATTTGTACAAATCTTGTTATTATAAGAAGACGGAGCGAAAAACACATGCAGGAATTTTACAATAAAAATTCTTGTCTCGAAGATGGCCTGCGTAGTTTTTTAAAAATCAGAACAACGCCTCGTTACGTAATTCATATTAATTTTTACAGTAGCGCCTTCGTCTACTTTTTTTTATCGATGAAAAAAAAAAGTTCTGTTAAAAAAAAGAATCTACCAAAGACATTGGAGTTCCTATTTAAGTTCCACTGGATGATGCAATGAAGTATTTGAAAAAAATCCTGGTGCGCTAAATAACAAGCCCAAATTCATTGTATCCATTAATTCGATATAAAAAAATACTTTCAGCGGACATTCCAACGTTTATGTAGCACCGCCGAGTCTCGAGATAGGCAATCTGTTACGTAACCGAAAACAAGAAGCTCTGAAAAACAAATTAAATCTTGAATGTGCCTCCGATCCAAAAAAAAAGCGCAATTTTCGGCTATTCGATTCGAAAACAAGAACTCCAATCAGTGCGAAAAATACGAGCGCACAAATTCTTGTATCAAGGCCAACTCCTCGGTTAATATATTGGCCGAGATAAGCCACGAATTCGACAACGGAAAGAGAACTTTTTTATCAATAAGAGTAAATATCGAACGACCCGCGCGACAAAAGCGTCGGAGGGGCATTCCGATGGTCCGGAGTACCTATATACGACCGCGAAGTCGCGGAGGATCCGGTTGTAACAAACTGGTCAGGAGACGCCGACGCCTCGTCGTTGTTTTCCTTTTTTTTTTTCGCCTTATTTCAGAGAACTCCAGTTCTAAATTTAGATTCCACGTTTGGCATGGTCATGTCCGAGCATCGAACAACGAACAGACGCCAGCGAGAACAATTCTTTTTTCGGCCCTTAACGCAAGCCCGTGAATTACGTTTCTCAACTACGGGCGCGAAAAAAGCGCAATAAATTGTCGTTGATGATGCACCGCGATTAATAATGAAATAAATAAGTAATCGATGGCGCGCGTCGGGCTTTCACGGATTAATACTTCGTTAGGAGTTCATTGAGTTCGAGAGCCGAGTCGTTACGTTGATTCATCGGGAGATTACGTATCGGACGAGATACAATAGAGGAGAAAAGAATAACCGCGCGAATAATCGAAAGGGTTATCTCATAGGTGGCGAGGATCAGGTCAAATCAAACGTTAACTAACCGGTTTGCCGTCGTCGGGTCGAGAGGTAGATATGACGAAACGCAAGCGAATTGTGTTCGCTTCCTCTCAAAGGAACCCTCTCGCGAATTCGCGTATCTCAAGGCAGCACAGTGAAATCTAGGTCTTGGGCTCACCCATTGTCAGTCGCATCGTATAAATCTCGCGAACCAAGATCGAATGAAGAAACAAAAAAAAACATCGCGAAGTTTCGTAGCTCTTCAACCACGCGCACCCCCCGCGTTTCATGCAAAGGTTATGCTCGTATCGGTAATAAAAACAAAATCGTCAGTGTCGTAAATATTCAATTACGAGAGCAAATTCCCGAGTCACGATAAAATGCATAACCGATGGGTCAGCTAATGATTCCCGGCGCCCGGAATGTTTTTTTTCTCCACTATTTTTACGATACATAAAAAAGTATGACGCGCGCGGGGGCCTTTGTAAAATAATAATCAAGCAACAGGATCCGGATGCTGGCCGATGGTTCGCAACTAAAATGAGATTGAGAAAAAAAAAAGGTGTTCTCTTTCTTTCGCACGATGAGCGGCCGGGAAAGAGGGGTCTATTTTCAGTCTTGACTTTGGGGAAAGACCCTAAGCGGAATTAATTTATCGCCGAGCGGGATACCGGCAATTTTTATACGCTAACGGCATTTTGACTCGAATAGTTCGAGAGATAATAGCGGGGCAATCGTGGTACACGAGGAATTCAACGTATATACTAGTTCTCCGTCGATTTCTTGCTTACGTAGTTACCCGAGCTCGATCCATCTACAGAGTAGGTTGTAGTGATATTGAAAGAGGATGGAGGGAATTTTGTTTACAGTTCGGTGCGGAACCGGCACTCGTTCGTCCTGTTGACGTCATCGCAGTCAGCGGACTACAGAGCGGCCGCGGCTTAGCCCGCTAGCCGACTAGGACGTGCGCGCGCAGCGTGAGACCGCGCGAGTGCAGTGCGGCAGAGGGAGGGGGGATCCGAGAAGCACAGAGAACACGTCAAAATTGTAAATCGCTTAATTGCGCATTAATAACATATCGAACATATAATTATGTATCATCCGAATGCGCCGGGATAAATAATAGTATTTATTTCACTCTTCGCGAGAAACGCGGTTTCACACCTCGGAAAATGAAATTTCGTACGATTCTCGACGGAATATCTTTTTCTCCGAAAATTTTTTCCCGCGCCCGTATCGTAATGTGCTATTTTGCAATTCGGCGAAATGACACCACGTGGATTGATATAACGAATATTTTTGCATCTCTCCAGCACTACACACGAATCTCACGAACGTGATTTCTTTATTGGTGGGTTGTCTTCTCGACAGCCATATTTTCATTCGTTTGAATTAACATCGAAACGATCGTATTTGAGAAATAGCCACTTTATGCCATATCATTATAATAAATAAAATGAAAATTTGGTGATTCGAAAAAATAAGAACAATAAATACAAGAAGCAACATTTTCTCGAAACGTTTCGGATGATTTAACCGTGGGATGCGTTCGGTTGAACGGTTTATCGAATGGTCAAGCAAACTCGAGTCACGCCTCTACTATTTATTAGCAAAAAATCCCGCGGTTTCTCGGATTCGTGTCTCGTACCAGTCGCGCGTCTTTCCGCTTTGGGGCCCCAAAGAAGACTGTTCATAATTTATACGATCGTCTCCGTAGGTTTGTCTTTTGTTAACCAGACATTCGTCTCGGATCGATTGAGATATCTCACCGCGACTGGCAAACTTTGTTCGATAACCATTATGTATATTTGGTCATCAGGACATTCGGCTGAGCGGTAAAAATCCACCTACGAAACAATCGAGGAATGAATTACGAAGTTTATGCTTTTTTCTCTCCGTTTTTTTTTCTCGTCTCTCTCAAGTTTACTACAGACGAATGCGTAAAATCTTCCTCTTGACTTTTATCTTCGATTGTAGTTTTTTTTTGTCGCGTCCGGTGTAAAAAAAAATAGTTCGCGCTGCATTCCTCGGCGGAGGAATCAACACAGCTTGCGAAATCGGCAATGTCCTTGCTCGGGAATGAAGTTTATCCTGTTTTTAGTATCGACGCTTTCGCTTAGTAGGGAAACGAGATTTCACACAGACTTAGTACTCGCTAGCCCTTTCAGCTGCGATATTTCGTACCCTTTCGTCTACGACATTTTTTTGTCATATTTCGTTATTTCGCGAACTCGAAAATCACCCAATATTCAATTATAGAAATTAAATGATTCGTTTGCTTTAAAAATTCTTTCGAGTTCCAGGATCTTCGTAGTTAAATTTTAACTCCGGTCTCCTTAAATTCATATTGAAAGCAAGGCAAACTTCTTGCTTTTTTCTGCTTTATGTTTTATAAAGAGACGAACTCATCTTGCTCGCTTGAATTTCCTAACTATAAGCGAATATTGTGAAACCCCCCGGCGAGGGGAGGGGAGGAGGAATCTTTCGAACAAGATACCTCGGAAGCTCTGAATGTCCGACTTAAATTATGCTTTTATGAATTCGAGGCATTCCAACGAGGGCTCACCTCATTAGCATTGTCCCCGAGGCGATATCTTTGCTACCGTTCGTAAAGTTCGAGTTCTTTCGTATACGAAGTTTTATTAGATGTAACAAAACTAAGGCCCGCTTCCTTATGTGAACCGAGCGAGAGACATAATAAATATTCGAGCCCTTGAGAGCATCGTAACACCTTTGAACTGTTTACGAAATTTCTATGAATAAAATTGAAATATTAAATGAAAAAAAAAGGCAATTTTCGGTTTTTTATTTAATTTTTCAAAATATATGTTCGGAAGTCTGTAGGACGCGAGGAATTTACGAGGCGTCGTACTCGACGCCTCGACCACGCGTCTGCAATTCGTGCGTATCCACACGTGTGTATGTGTATGCGCTGACAATCCAGTTCTTTAATGGTTTATCGACGAAACCGAGACTCCGTTCGCTCCGTATTAATTCGTTCGGTTTCCAGCAAGAGCAGTCTTGCTGCGCGCGCCTTGACAGAAATTTCTCTTGCTCTCCGCAAAGATCGGAAAGAAAACTTTCACCGTAGTATTTATACTGTACCTCATCGATGCCCCGCTAATATGAGCACGGGTTTCAGTGAGCATATAATCGACTTTACGAAAATTCGCTAATTCCCATGGAAGAATTCATAATCGTTGGTTTTTATAGAACAAAAAATATAGGAATATAAAAAAATGTAATTTTTTTTCCCATCTCGAAAGTCTGTGAGTCTCGCAGTATTGCAAATAAAAAAAAGGGTGCGTGAGCTCGCACGATTACGTGTTGAATGACTAATGAAACGAGAGCTCATCGATTCGAATTTCACGAGGCTCGCAAAGATCTTTTTTTATATCATTTTTATTTTCGTAAGCCAATCTAATTCTTCCTTCTTACAAGCGATTTTAATAAGCCTATAAAAAAAAATGTCTATATGCTAGCTCGACTTTATTTATTGATTTAATAACATTGCCGAATGGAATCGACATTAATAGAGTCGGGTTCGAAGTTTGAGCACCCAAACGGTGACTGGTCATGCCCTTGACAAACCCATAAACTCATCGTGATCCAATTGCATAACTTACAGGCCCGATACTGTGTCATCTCTTTACCGAGAAGAGCGACTTTGTTCGCTCGCGAGCATGACAAAATCGTAACCAGCAACAACCTTGCGGGACCTTGACGGAGAAGAAGGAGGCTTCAACCTCGGATTATCCGTATAGATCGCAGTCATCGTCTCTTCCCTGTAAATGTCACGTTGTGTAGTGTTTGTCAGAGGGTAATTCAGACACTGTTGTACTAGAATTATGAGGTAATTTCGAAACTAGTCGCACACATTGCTCGGGTACCCGGGACGCGTCGAGGCAAACAAAAAAGAAGAAAAAGAAAAAAACAGCACAGCAAGGTTCGAACAAGATTCGTAAGTTAATAAACATTTCCGATGACAACGTTGACGTCATAGGATGAAATTTATATCCGCTCGTTATCGATTTTTCGGCATTGCCTCAAAACTTTTGTTAATCGCAAAAATATACGATTTTAGATCTCACGATTGTCCTTGGATGATAATCGGTGGAACGAAAATCGCCGGTGAATACAACTCGCGGGCCGATGCGGCGCGTTGATCTTTGAAACGATTAACTCGTTTAATCGACGGGGGCGGTACTGGAGGGTAATATTTAATATCGCGTGATCGATCGAGCTTCCGCGGCTGAAACACTCGCAGCTACCGTCGTGGCGAAACGATACACCATCTCGAATTACAGATTTCGTTGCCTTGAGCAACGAGAATGATATCAAAGTGGACGCTTTCTATCCACGAGCGAACGGAGAGCATGAACCTTAATCAACGACGCTCCTATCAACTCCGTAAGAGCCCAAAGGCTTACAATTTTTTTTTCCCTTCGCCTTTCTATTTCGACATCTCCTCTTAGAGCTATGTAAACTTATGAAAATTCGTGAAATTAATTCCGTTAAGTTACGCGTTTTGGAATGAGATATGCATATGATTTTCTCCGAAGAAGTAAAAACAAACACGTCGATAATCGAAGATTAGGAATTACGTCTTTCACCTTTCGTTCGATAATATCGCGATGAAACTTTTACTGATGTCGTCATTGCAACGTAAAGGAAAGCACTTTTTTTCTATCGACAAGGCATATGATAGTTAAGGTAGGCCCGGCGGTACCGTTCGAGGAAATGCTAGATTCCGAGACAATTTAATAAGAATTTCGAGTGTTTCCCGAGGGGAGAAGAATCTGAAAAAAATCAAGCGCCTGGAAAGTGTTCGAAAGACTGATTTTGCGTAATGATAATTACAAAATGTTATTAACAAATTGATGAAAAAAAGACTTGTTTGACAAATTAGCCGAAAACCTCACTGTTTTTTCGTCGAAAATAATTTGTTTCTAAATACGTGTGAATTTTTTTACGTCTTTTCAAATTTGCTAATGAGGCTTGAAACGAAAAGTAAAATGAATATTCTAGAAAGAGCTCGGCTCCATGTGTTGTGTTTCAGGGTTGAAAAAAAAAGAATAATTGATACAGGAAGATTAACTTGCATTTGTAAGAAAGCCCACCAATGGGCCTTGAACATCTCGCCGCGTATTGCCGCGATAATTAGGGAGTGGAGGCTCCAAGTCCTCTTTTTTACTCCGAATTCGATTGGTGACGTAGTCGGTATTCGACACTGCCTTGCGGTCGCTAAGCGGCCGGTGATTGCGTTGGTTTCGCATTAGCGGGGAAAAACTTATCGCCTCGAAGAACGGGTGGTAAACCCTGCCGTTTCGCCACTTTCGTTGAAGCGGTAATTAACAAAGTCCGCGTATTTCGGTAGGATTGATAATCACGCCGGAATGTCGGAAAGAACAGTTCAGTGTCCTATATATATATTCGAGTGACGATTGTCGCTATATAGTTGAATGAATCAGCGGTCGCGGAGGCTATCGATGTAATGGGCGCAATATTCCTCGAAGCGCACGAGGAGGACGAGCGTGTATTAGAGCCGTTAGCTTCCTCGCCACCAGGATCACGGTCTAAATTACGAGGATGTCGGAGCCTCGGCTTCTGTTTCGAGTGTTATTGCATACTCACTGCCGTATCCGTTCGGCTATCGTAACAGTCTCACGTCGACGAATAATTTCACGGCGACGAGCGCATTCGGAGAATTTCCCATTTGAAATATTTTTTTGACAAAACTTTTTGTACAAAAAATTCGTAACGTTTTCGATCTGAATATCGTTGTCGCTTTGTTGGTTTTCTGATCGACGGGTGAAAGGTGCTCGAGCTCGGAGCCATTTATGAGAGATTCAATCTCGTCGGAAATGATTTTTAAAAAGTTCCTTGAGCAATTAGCATAATGTCCTGATCGACGTCGAGCCAAAAGTGCAGCATTGAAATATTTTTAGGATACAAAATCAACTTTCAACGCAGGATTTTCAGAGGTATTGCGAGACCTCGGGTAAATGTGATGCTTGTTTCTAACGAAACTGTTTCTGTGAACCAATTTTTATTGCATTTATCAATAGGCAGATGTTTGGCTATTCTAACGCGTATCACAAAAATAATGTAAAATAGGTTGTTTTTTGTTTCTTGAGAAAATGTCGCTATGAAAGCTGCTACAAGTGTCACAATTGCCCCCATTGACCTCGCGTGTCAATGGGTACTATAAAATGTTTTTCAGATATGTCGAAGGACGCACAGATACCAAGGTCACGTGGCTCCCAAGAGGCGAGACTCGCACGGACACTCGTTTAAACACTTTTATGGGGAATGAAGGTAATGAAATGTTAAAACCGAAATGTATACGAAAACGAGCATAGAACTAACAGACACGCGACGGACAATAAAAATCGCATGTCTAATTTTATGCGGTCCTGGGCGAGGGTTCAAAACACATTGCCGCGAGAGCCTGCTAGTAAAATGATACAACAAATAGCCAATATGTTGCATACCAAACGGCTCGTGAACCACGAAATAAATGCTCCTAAATTAATGTAACAAACAGTAATTATCTTGTACATCCGAAAGAGCTTGAAGAATTAGAAAAAAAATTCAATTTAGCGGAGATCCAACTCGCGATCGCCGGGTTAATATATTCAATCGTGGGTTAAACTGTCTAATGAATCATCACTATAAACAACGCTCTTTCACATTACCTCGTGTTCGTATTTTTTTCAAAACTCGAACAGCTTCAGTAATCATCGTATTATTTCTCGTCTTTGAACTTCCATTATACCGACATTTGACCGCATCGGGGAATACGCGGAAGGATCCTCGACATTCGATCGGCGAAAAATATACCGAACGGAATGCGTCGTATTCGCGCGTTAGTTGGTAGCAATTGCATCGTTATTACGTGACTACTATGTAAAATTTGCCGTGTGGGGGCTCGTTAATAAAACGAGCTATCACGAGAGGTATGTTATTAAGGCATACGCCCGGCGGGATGAGTGAATCTTTCATAATCATGTTCACAACTCGTGTGCAAGACCCGCTGAATAACCTCTCGCCAAGTGACTCCTCATACGCGCGAGAGAGTGACGCCGTTTTGCTCGATCGCATACCGATCATCCGACGCTTCGACTTTGTTATCGTATGGAAATTTTCTCAAGAACTTGTGATAGTTGTTTTCGTGTATTCTCATGTTACACATACGTTTTTACGTGATTTTTTCGTGTCGCTTTTTGGACGTTAGGTCGGTACGATTTTATGACCCCCGAGGCTTTGACTAACGTCGTCTCCCGCGTTGTTTTCTTTTTTTTTTTTTTTGTTCGCGTGTTCGTGAGACCCGCCTCATGCCTCTTTCCCGAAGGCTCGGGAGCGCGCGCGGGCGGTATATAATTTATTCCGAAGCAATCACCCGACAAGATAACGATCTCGAGATTTCGAATAGCCGAATGTTTGATTAGGTGCTTTTTTTTTGTCGTTCCACCGTTGTCTATCGCATTCTCTTCGGGAATATTTATATAGCTATATCGATCGACTTTCTACCATACACACATACCCCCACGCATAGTTCGATTTATGCTAGCACTTTCTTTTTTTTTCTTTTTTTTTTTTTTTTTCAAATCGTAATTAGCGTTATTCAACTTGGTGAAACGTTCGAGACGAACCCCGTTGAGAGAATTTTTCACCAATTTGCCACGCGTCTGTCAGGAAGTCCATTTTTTTTCTCTTCGAATGTACTCAATTACACACGACTTTCGATTTTCGTACTCTTTGACAGGGCAGCCACATTTTTTTCGTGCATGTCACAGTTCTTTTTTTTTTCAATCGCGAGATTCATTTTTGGCGGTTGACGGTGATGTTTTCATTCGTTTCGTGATTGAATTTTGTCGAGAGAGAAATGGAGCGTTGATTTGAGTGTCGAATTAACATGAAATATTGGCTCGAGTTAATCTCCAGTACGATGTTTTTGGTGGGTAGCTTTTGTATAGCATTATTATAGATTATTTGATTATGCACATCGGTCAAAAAAATGTTGCAATCATTTTTTTTACTTGACGCAACGAAAAATAATTTTTTTCTAGACATCAATGCGGCCTGTGCATTGAGAAATAAGAATGCGGTGGCAGCCCGGTTAACCGGGCTGCTCTGGGCCTTGCTCGGGACAAATCGCTTTTTGACAACTTTTTCAATTCAAAAAATGTGTGAAAAGTCCCGAGTTTTGGATATGGATTTGTCATAAAACCACTTACAACATCCGAGAAGTTTCCGCACGATTGATCATGTAGATTCGCAAATACAGCATAAGCAGAACAGAAAACGTTATTTTCAAAAAGTGCCGAAATTTCTGAAAAAATCAATACGTATCCCGAAGAATGACCAAGTTATTTTCATTTGAAAAAAAAAGTTCGTTTAACGGGTGATTTGGTAAACGAATTTGTTTCATCAATTTGTCGATAAAATTGTGCAATTATTACTATGCAAAATCAATATTTTAAGCACCTTCTACATGCTTGATTTTTTTCTGGTTTTTATCCCATCGAGAAGTGTTTAAAATTCTCGCTGCATTCTCCGTGAATCTCGCTTTCGGCCGGACTGTACGCAAGAACTATCTTAATCGATGAACAGTGTAATCTAATATGCAAAGCTATAACTTTTTTCTCAATATTGCATAACTGAATCGTGTTTTTTGCAGTACTCCGTGACCTTGGTTTGTTTTTTGAAATCCCTTCGGTTCTCAAAGTGCACTTTGCGCGCGTAAAAAAACTCGGAAGACGAACAATCGATCCGCTTCCCGATTGATCCAAGCCAGTTAATCGGGGTTTTACGGAATATATTTTTATTCCCTAAAGAAATTTTCGCTACTCGTAATTTAATTGTTATTTTCCATAGCACGAATAATTTAAAAAGCGTTTCTTTGTTATCCGATTATGTTCTTCTTTCGACATACAACGCTCACCGGTACCTTGATCTATAAAAGCAATGCAATGTTTTGAATAGAAAACTTTCGCTAATCAGAGCGCGATTAACCGATAAGCTTTTGAAAAGAACTAATTGTGTACAACAAAAGTCGTGAATATAAAAGAAGAAAAAAACCTGTCGATTTCCTCACGAGTGCTAATAGAGGCGGTCTCGTAACTAATGATCACACGTGGCCCTATCAACGCTCACTATATTAAATTAACGCGGCTCGGTTGAAAGTCCTAAGGGCTATATTTACGAAAGTTATATCGCCGATACCGGCTACTGGATTACTCAATTGAATATTCAAAGATTTAATCAACACTGGAGTCATTAATGCGACGAGTGGCTCTTCGAAATCGATAACAAGGACTTTGACTATTACCACACTCGATCTGACATACATCTAAAAAATATAAAAAAATGGAGAAACACGATGCGCATATATCGAAAAGGATTAAAAGTTCGGGCGCTTGACCCATAAAAATCGATCGCGTCGGAGGTAACGCTAATTATGAAATTTAATGGAGAATTCCGGAGAAATTTCCGTTTAGTATACGGCTGATGGTTTCGGGGTGTGGGTGACGAGAAGAGTAGCATAACGAGCAGGAACGAAAGTGTGGGTTCGAGCAATCGATGCCGGGTGACGGCATCGAGCGGCGAAATAACCGCGCAAGAACGTCAACCGCCTTGCTCGCGCGAGCGCGCCCGAGACGCTTGCAAGGATGAGCAAAGGCTACAAAAGTATCGCCGTATAGATTGTCCGGGTAGTTCGAACGAGGAGAGTAAAAGTTTTTCGACGGTTCAGAGGTGACCGCAAGGGCACCAGAGATGTTGGAATTTCTTTATGCATGTGACGGTGGCGCGAGTGCGCGCGTGTTAGTGTCTCTCGATCTCCAAGATCCGCAAGCCTTTCCTTACCGCGATCACCGCCGCTCGCGACGCCCGGGCAATATGTGTTGCAACTTAACTTGAACTCCCCGAAGCGTCATATTTCATTGGCCGGAATCTCCCGTGGCAATTCCACGCGCACATCCGATATTTCGAAATACTCTACTCCCGCGGAGACCCCGAGAGATATTACATCGTGTCGAGGTTTAAAAAAAAAGATATATATATATAATGTAGACGATTGCAACGAATGAAACACACGGCCGAGACGCGCGAGCGCGATCCCGATGCGTATCGGGAGAATCGGACGAAATAAACCGCGCGCAGCGTAGAATCGAGACGGGGAAAAGGTAAACATGAGAAATCGTAAATCGCGACGCGAAATCGATCGCGAGTCTTTCGAGATTTCAGCCTCATGCCCGAAGCTGCTCATCGATCCTATAATGATAAAAAGATTTCGACTTTTTTTTATATAATAATTTCTTAAATAACATAAAAACTTCGTCGCATTAAATGGATTTTTTTCATATTAACGAATATTAGTTTGTTTTTGAGAAAGTTTATACGTCTAATAATAGTCGCGATCAATTCGACAAATATCCAACTTATTATTCAGGATTGCTCTTCAAAGCTGACCTTGGAACCGATATTTTGACCTTTACGAACTCGATTCTCATGACTGGAATAAATTACATAAAAATCTACTCGGGTCAAAAGGATTTGAAAGAATTTAGAACCAACATCACTTCGATTTAGAAATGTTAAGGTAGTAGTAGCGTACAGCGCGTAGTAGTAGCGTAAAATAAAAAATGTTGTTATCAATTAATAGAAAGATTCATTACCTAGCAGATTAATATCTTTTTTTATGAAAATGATACGGTAATTTTTCCGAATACGTATGAATTTTTGCAGAATCGTGTCTATTTTTTAAAAATCAGCTTTTCATTCGTTATTTTGTCCAATGAAAGCGCATCTTTCGAAAATTAGACAAAATCCTGAAAAAATTCGTACCAATTCCGAAAAATTAACGATTCAGTTTCATTTTAAAAAAGATACGGTTTTTTTCGGATTTTTTTTCCATTGAGTAATGTTCGTGAAGTCTCTTTGAACCTCACGCAAACGTGATCAAAGTCAGACTGTACGCTAGTGCTACCTTAACTGAAGAAGATTCGCTTAAACAAGAATCAATGTAACTTTTTTCTATCGGGACGGATCGTCGAAGTTGAACTTGGGACCGATAATTCGATCTTTGAAAACTCGATCCTCATTTCTGAATGGTTACATTCGTCATTCTCAACGGACCGGATCTCTCGTGTCTTCCACGGAAAATTATCAGGCTGGCTCGTTAAAACTGTTGGGAATTTCCATATTCCCCAAGCATTAACGGCGGCAGAACAATAGTCATTAGTATAACGAGTACGCGGAGCAAACGATCTTATGTGTATACACGTATATACGAGCGCACGTATACGTATTTTAGTAGTTTCGTGTTATAAGCCTGTAATAATAGATAACAGGATGCGATCGCGGAGATACATTTAACGTTTGACTCCGGGGCACACGAGTGCCGATTCGATGACGCGGGTGTTTCAAGCCCAGCCAGGAATTCAATGATTTTGAAAGGTGTTTTCCAAGATTATACGTTCTTTTGATCCTAGCATTGAGGTCGTTTATATGATTCAGACGTGTATGTTGTCACGTGGGTAACGAGCGGCGGGCCAAACGGAGAACCCGGAGATAGCGTTTTGTGATTTTGTAAGGCCTTCCCCATCTCGTTCCTCGAGAGCTATGCGTCTCAAGTACGCGCCGCTTGGCGCCAATCGATTTTCTATCCGGAGATCATATTCGGAACTCGCGCTCTCTTCTCGCATAACCTCTCGGCGGCGCGTTACCGGACGAAAGTGAAAGATTCTTTTTTTTTTATATTCGATGTTATCCGAGCGATGAGTGTTATTCGGAGCGCGAGACATATCGCGGTAGTCGTCGAAACTATCGGGTGTAATAAATCGGCGAGACTTCGGATCGGATCGAGCCCAGCGAATGGCTCTCATAAAGAATATCTCTCGAGTGCCCGGCGTATAATAACGCCCGCGTTTTTATTATTATATCTGATTGAATTTCAAAAACGGGCGAGCGGAGACCTCCGACGCCCGGCACTCGGTGGCGTTGCCGATGACTCAATAAAGCCAGCGCATTGCCGTGATGAACGAGACTGCATTTCTCGAATCATTTAGCCTTCCGCTCGAGCCTTATCGCAATGACGAGTGCGCGACTTCTGTCGCAACGACGAGCCACTCTGGCAAGAAGAGAATTTCGAGGACGGTAGCACGCGACACCCTCGAGACAGGAGAAATGCGTTTACCGATGATTCTTATCTTCGCGTCGTGAGAAATCATTTCGAATGATTTTTTTCTTTTCGTTACGCGAAGAAAAGACGAAGCGCGACCGTTTTTTTTCATTACATCACCGATTTTCTCGATTAATGCCAGGCGATAAATTCGTCCGAACGGAGTCGTCGCGACGAAAAAGAAAATTTTTCGTATAATTTCTTACCACGAGCTATGCGCCGGGAATTCGTAATTACATGCCGCATTCTTCCAATCGACAGGAGAAAGATGTCGAAGCGCGAATTAGACAATTCGTCAATTGCGCAATAGAAATTCTACACCGGTAGTTTTAATATTATAGGATGAGAATATCCGCGCGTGGCTTACGGTCAGTCTGAAGTCTCGTCTCGTGAAATGGGTAAAAAAAAAACTTTCCTTCGGTTTCATAACCCGGGATGCATAACAGGTACCGATGCCGCGAGAGTCTCTCGGGGGACATCATCAGCCGCGGCTCTCGTCTTTCGATACGCTATTAATTAAGGATGCGATATCGAACGGTTATAATTTTCCTATAGATCCCACCTCGACGACTGACATATTTGGCTTGGTTGATTATAGCTTTCAAAAAGAAAAGAAAAAAAAAAGTGTTAAAATAAAACGAATTAAAATGATAAAAGTGAAAAATAAAAAACTAAAGTTGCACATTTAGTGTTTCGTCAGGGTTTGTGAAGCGCGCAAATGATATCCACATATGTCACGAGAAAGTATACGCGTATTGCCGAATCGATCGCGACCGCATCTCTTTTTCCCTTTTTTTTTTTTCTCTCGCTCGAGCGCCATGAACTTCCGGTACACGCGAGTTACTCGCCGGCGATTCCTCATTATTCCCTGTGTCTGGCGCGGTGCGCGAGGTCCCCTCTCACGAATGCGTTGAGATATTCGTGAATTTTGCAATTCGGGCGCAGATCGGGAAGAAAAAATCGGTATTATTTCGAGAGGCGGTATCGAAGATGATCGGTGAATGCGTGTCGTCGATCATCCGAACCGAGCGGGGAGGGAGGCCTATCGGCACATCGGTACAATGTAACCGAAAGTTATAGATAGAGCGTGTAATATGACAACGCGAAGAGGAGATCGGAATTCACGGAGAAAGTGACCGCGGGAGCCCGCGAAACGATCGCCTCGAGAGACTACCGGCTCCCGGAGACTGTTTTATTCACTTTTTACACAAGTTGCAAGGGACTTATCGAGCTCGGGAATCGCTCGCCAAGATCAACACTGCTGCAGCTGCTCTCTTCTGTATACTCGCTCGTGTGGCTCCGCACTTTCGGCTCTGATATTCTATCGCACCTTTTTTTTTTAATACGAAAAAAAAAAAAGGAACGTCGTTGATTTCTATTTAAGCTACGGCAACGATGCGGATTTTCGATGTTTATTTTTTGTTTCATCCTCGAAACGTGCTAAATTTGTTGCATACGAAAAGGTTTTGGCAGAATTTTTTCTCCACGAGATTTAATCGTACTTTGTGTTCTATCCGAGTATCGACCTTCCCAGGCTCTTAATCTCCTTTCTATTCGGCTTTGAACAGGAAATAGCAGGCACTTGAGGCTTCTGCCCGAGAAGGATTAATTTTTAATCTGAGATTCATCATTCGGACAGCAAAGAAAATTAATCATGTTCTTTTGAGATCTCTGAAAATAAGAGATCGCGAAAAGAATGCATTATTTATTTTCTGAACTTCGATCGAGTTCAATATTTCTCTCATTTTCATCGAATTTCCCTCGACGTGCAATACGCAATAAATTTCATATGATAAATCTCAGTGACCGTGGTATGAAATATTTCGTTAGTAGTGCGCCTTCGTTTGTTATTGCGGAAGAAATCGATAAACTTGAGCTCGCGTTGATTAATGAGTAACAGAGATTAATAAACCCGATCGCTCGTGTGATTGATGATGCGAAAGAATCTCCAGGGGGTAATCCTTGAAGATACGATTGAGATGCTACAATACAGGAAGGCACACAGTTAATCGCATTGGTTTTACCAACAGCATCCTCGCTACTAGGCTCTATCAATGCCTCGATCGTGTTTCGTCGATGCCTCGACGTTCCTGCAATGTAATTTCTTTACAAATCCAGGCGAATACTTGCACGCGCTCCACGCATGATTCGCATAGCTGATTTCAACGATAAAAGGCAGAAACATAGAGAAAGATGAGTCAATATCGAATAACTGCGAGGTAAAAAAGAAGACACCAAAAAAAAAAAAAAAAACAACGACTACAAAAGTCATCGGTTTTTCGTCTTTTGTTAAGCCGGAACAGTTGAACCGAGAATAAACGCATTCGAATTGTAGTTAAGCGCGCGGGATGACCTACACCTTTCTTCCACGACTTTTAAAGCTTTTTTTCGCGACTAAAGCATAAATCCAAAGAAGTATAGAGTTTTACAATCGCATCAATTTTTTTTTTTCAGTGTTGAAAAAATTCATACGCATTAAGAAAAATTAACAAATCATTTCCATCAGAAAAAAATTTCAGTTGCCGGATAAGAAGTTGAAGAAGTTTATTTTTCATCGACTTGTTAGTAACTTTTTTCAAAGATTTTCATCTCATTGGGAAACGCTCGGGATTCCCTCTGAATCCTCTCTAGATCTCACATTTTCTTGGACTGTACGACTCGGATGAACGTCTAAGCTCTTCTATTCTATACTACTCGATTTGGCAATGAACGTCTTCGAAAGGTGCTAAATCTTGATATTGACGCGCATCTACGCGAAGGAGCGTGTATCGCGCGTATTAAAATTCAACTGCATCGCGCTTGCAACGGGACAAATAGAGAAACGGGCAGAAAACCAAGCGGATGCGGAGAATCGTTCGTTGGCAAGAATCGTCGAAGGCGTTAACCGCCGTATATGGCGATACGAAAAACTGAGAAGTGCGAGACGCGCGTTCAGCTCTTACAGTAGGTATATTCTTTTATAGTCTATAGATAAGTCCGCAGAACCGTTTGCCGCGAGCACGCGATGAAAGAGGATAAATTTCGAAACCGCGAAAAACTTCCATTAATCATTCGCACTCGGTGCGCTGGATGACACGTTAAATAATATTTGTGATAATGCTCGATGCTCTGGGTCGAGGGTCAATGCCTGTTGCATTCTTCGCGGTTGAAGAAAAAAAAAATGTACGGCACGCGGGAGCTACGGGGGAATGTTAGTAGTTCACAAGAAGGTGGCATTGAACATCCTAGTTATTGTATTCAAGCGTGATGATTCTCGCATCTTGCAAATGTCAATTGTCGAACGGAGTTCTGAAAAATTGATATTTCATAAATCTGAGGTCATCCGCAACGATTGCGTTTTTTTACGGCGTCATTGGCGATCAACAAAAAAAAGACTAGAAAATTTAAGTGAAACTATTGTAACTAAAATAATTTAAAAAATCTGGATCATAGATCTCGACATAGTTTGTTTTGTTGTCAAGCAGATACTCGATGAAATAGTCTTTGTTTTCAAAGATTTCCTCTCGAATTCCCAAACACTGAGATCTGTTCCTCCCAAAAACAAAACACATTCCAACATTTCCGAATTAACATTCTTTCGTCTCTGCATCCTTGTAAAATGTTACCTTTCGTACAGGAAATATAGCGTATGAACCGTGAGGTCGCTTGAATTCCATCGTTGATGTTATATTATTTATGCTAATATGCATAGAACATCTTCGTTCGTTTACGATTTTAATTGATACTCGAAATTTGAGGAAGTACGATCGAGCTGTGGGGATGGCCCAACTCGAGAAAAAAAATCGATTCCGCTTTTGTGCCCAGGGGCTATAATAGAGCGCGTTAATAATTCGATTCACGCGATTTCGGAAGCTCCGGGCGATTTTTTTCGATGACTCTACACATCCTTCTCGCACTGTCTCATTACGAAAACCGTCGAGTCAAGGATAAATCCGCTATCCGATTATCCACGGACGGAGAGTCTTTCGAACGAAACAATGAAACGATCGGAGATGATCCGAGAGCTGCGTGAAGAAAGATTAAAAAAAACATACGCATAGCTCGACAGCGCAACGACGCCTTCGAGGATCGTGCGAGTCCGTTGATGACGCTCGCTGAAATAGTTGGCCGCGAAATAATCGAGAGAATCGGACTTGTGATCCTGCGCCGAGCCTGGCTCTGTGGCTGGCATTGCTGCGTTATTCCCGGAGCATCGGCATTGTTTCCGTAGGAATGCACGTGGGCCGTCAAACCAATCGACGAATCCTTGACGATACCCACGTACTCTGGATTACACCAATGTGATTCATAATCCATGACGTAGTATGATGTCATTGAGCGTGTGTCCATCGCTCGACACGACACTGTGCGTATACGCATAAATAGTCCGAGATGCGAAATGGCCCAGATTCAATGCCGGATGTAAGGACAAGGACGTCGAAGTACAGTCATTGAATCCGATTCCAGAAAAAAATCGCGAAAAATTTACTTTTGTTCATAACCCCTTCAATATTCGATTTTTTCATTAATCTTTTTGTCCGACTGGCGAAAAAACCAAATATCAATATTAATTTCCGATAAAAATGTTGATGCAGCTTATAGTAAATATTTTGATTGATGATGTCGAAGGGACTATGACGGTTACATTCACCATGAGACAGCTCCAAAAAGGCGGCAGTCCATATCCACATTTTTTTCGAAATTTTTCAACCTACAACCATGAAAAATGAGTATTTCAAATTACGCCCATCCGAGACATTAGTCGCGGATTTTATAATTATTTTCCCACTGTACATTCGATGTTTGCTCGTTATGAGGTGAGGTGACAAAAAATGTTTACCGTTTCAAAACAGAAACAAAAAACATTCGAGCCTCTAATTGTTCCAAGGGTTGAATCACCCCTGTGAGCTCGGGCGCCGCGTCGGTGCGTCAAAGTCCCGACTAGATACGTGCATTATTAGCATTCTCCCGATAATGATGCCCGCACGAAGAAGCGTGTGTTGAACTTTGACAAAAAAAAAAAAAGGTCAAGGGCGTACCGTTGACCGTCTAATTATCTGCAATTTGTTGTAAATTCCCTCCCTGGGGGCGGACAAGGGGAGGGGGGAGGAGGGATACTTTTTCTTTCTCGGCGTCTATCCGTTTGCACAACAAGACCCGTACGTACTACGCGCGAGTTCCGAGTCAAGGTTCGAGGCGCCGAATGTCAAAAGTATGCGAGAGAGGCTCGAAGGAAACATCGAACGGCGCCGGGGCTCCGGTGCGTCGCACCGATGACGATAATGATAATGATGATGACGACGATGATGATACGGTCGAGTTTGTTCTTCGGCAATGCGAAGAGATGCTTCCCATAGACTCGCGAGCGAGATAGAAAAAGAGAGGAAGGAAGATTCTGGTTGTGGTAAAAAAAAATGTTAATGTCGAGCGGTGGAAGTAGTAGTAGTAGTAGTAGTAGAAAGAAGAAGAAGAAGTACGCGGATGGGGCCCGACGGGGCCCGCAAAGTTAATACCCGGCGGGGCCAGGCCGCGCAACCGGGCAGGATAGGATGTCGAAGGACAGGAGGAGCCCCGGCTTGCGCATGATATTTCCAAGAACAAAAGTGGGGGGGAATACGCCGATTGCCGGAGGATGGTATAAGAGAAGCCAGGATATGGAGGCGTCGCCAGTCACACTAACTTTCTTTTAGCGTTAACATACGTGTATTTTTTCACGGGACGCACGTATCAGTAGGTGAGTACACTAAATAGATCGTACCGCACCGTAAACGGTTTCAAGTGCGATATCTTCGCTGCGAAAATCGAAAAGAAAAGAGAAAACAGAAAAAGAAACAGATGGCGATTCTTGTGCTACGTTGTGCGCGACAATAGTTAATCGAGAATAGAAGAAAAACCGTAATAGTGATATAGATTTTTTTTTTTCGGGAGATAAAGGAAAAAGAGAACCGAGATATAAGGACTTTGTCGAAGCATTGGCGAAATGTGGTTAAATTCGTGGGTGAGCGAACGGAAAGTGCAATTGCGATGCCATTGAGTGCATTGAAGTAACGTTGAAGGGTCGCGAACGTTCAAGTTCAAGGCTCTCCTCGGGAGTTGCGATTAAATCTAGCATCAACGATCTCCATAGCGGAATCACCGCATTCTTGCAATTATCCCAGCAACTCGCATATACGTTCAGACGTGTATGTATGTACATGTATGAGCATATATACCAGTTAAACGCGCGCGATAAAATAAACGTGATGGATATTACGTTGCGGTCGAAACACCTGCAATACACGAGATTACATCACAGCCGGTTACTATAATAGATTGCTGTGTTTCCCGGGTTAACAGGTCTAGCGCGAACTCCATTAAAGACATGAATGAAAAGATCAAGTACAAGGACACTTGCGCGATAGTATACGGAATAAATTATTATAATCAATGTCTAGACAATGAATAAATTAGAGTTTTGTCCATGTTTTTTCTTCTTCTCGTTTGTTAAATATTCGGAATACGAGAGACCTCGCGATGATTGTTATTACAGATCCCAAATGTTAATGGCATTGCCGAGATTGTCGTTGATCAGCGAATGGTCGCCACGGGTGTGACGCGTCTTCAAAGTTTATTCGTTTTTTATTTTCTCATCGTGCGTAAAAGCTTGAAATTTATTCGCGGCGTTTTACTAATGTAGACATAGTCGATTCAAGATTCAATTCCGGATTCATAGATCTTAGGATAGATCAAGAGATTCGTGAGATTGAAAATTCATAGTTTCGTGGCTGATGGATGGATAGATGACGATTTGTAGATTTATAGATAAAGCTAGTATTAACGAATGCGTTAAAAGTGACGAGAAGATTTTAATTGACATTACTCGATTGTGGTTTGAACGACAACTTTAATCTACCTATAAATGATCGTTATCACTCGATGTTATTAAACGATGATGTTTTTATGTCTGATTGCAGGTACCCACAAAAAATGCGAAGATTATCGATGCTGCTGCTGCTGTGTGCAGTGGGGTTGAACGTGTGCGCGAATGCGCATCCGTACTCCAAGATCCCCGACGGCATTCAACTCGGTGATGGTTTCACCTCGAAAAAATCATCGTCGAGCTCGAGTTCGACGAGCTACTCGCTGGCTAATCAAGACAACGTTGATATACAGGGTGTTCACCACGGTCAGGCATTCTCCGGTTCGAGAAACTCCGGCTTCAACAATAACGGCGGAAGTCACACTCACAGCAACGCTTACTCGTCGTCATCGGTCAACGGTGCCATTCCGATCGGTTTGGTATCGGCGTCGAGCAGCGCTTTCGCGACTTCCGGCGGAGCTTCCGACAACGGAGCATCTCACGTGGGCTACGGAGCTCTGCAGAATCCCGGTACGGGACTCCTCGGACTCGAGCAAGGCACTGTCAATCCGGCTACGGGACTCGTCGAACTCGAACAAGGCTCTGACAATGCCGGTGAAGCTGGTTACGATCAGAACAGCGCTCAAGTATCGGCGGGACAACAACACGGCTACGGCGCTGCGTCGACCTCGGCGAGTTCCGGTCAAAGCGCACACGCTGGTCAAGCAGGACACGCCGCTGGTACTCAGGTCTGGTGGAACAGTGAGCCAAGCCCATTCGTAGCACATGGACAAGCACCATCGGCTGGTTGTACCCCGAGCGGATGTTCCGCGAGCGGAAGTTTGCACATAACCAATCATGGACAATCGGCCGGAGCTCAAGCGGCGAATCAAGGAAATCAAGTGGAAATTAAGCTCCACGGTAATCCGTTCCTTTCTCAAGGACATCAACACGGCGCCGGAGGCTCGGCATCTTCGAGTGGAAGCTCGTACGCTTTCGGCTCGGCAAGCGCTTCGGGATCGTCGACGTCCGGCCAAAGCGGAAGCCGCATGGACGTGTCGAAAAATCCTTTCTTGAATGGTATTGGATTTACGAGTGGTTCCTCCGGTCATGGCTCCGCCAGCCATGGCTCCGCCAGCCATGGCTCCGCCAGCCAACATGGCTTTGGAAGTCAACACGGTTCCGCTGTCCACCACGGCTCCGGAAGTGAACATGGCTCCAGCTCGACTAGCGGACATGCTGCGGACACTCAGAGCAATGTCGTAGGATCTGGAAATCCTTTCCTCCATTCCGGCTCCACCGGTTCCGGCTCCAACACTGTCTTTGGACAGCAAATACCTCAGATTCCGTCGCTTTCCGGCGGTTCCGGTTCCGGCAATCCATTCTTCTCGAAGCCTCAGGTTCCTCAGGTACCCCAAGTGCCGCAATTCCCTCAGTTCCCGCAGATCCCGCAAATCCCTCAGATCCCTCAGATCCCCGATATACCCCAAATATCCCAAGAACAAGACGATGCCTACGACCAACAACAAACCGGTGGATTCCCGAGCTTCCCAGTGGGCAATGGCGAACAAAAAGTAACACACCAACACGAAGGCGGATTGAGCGTCAGTTGCAACGGACAAGGAAGAATCTGTGTTTTCAAGAATCTTTGCTCGTCTGACGGATACGTAACCAGCAACCATATACATCAAGTGCGATCGGGGGTGAGTTCAGAAGAGAAAAAAAAAAGAAATAAAAAATTTGCATACTTAATAGTTCCATAAATCTTTCGTAAAAAGGGGGGCAAGGTGGAGAGGGAGGGGCACGTGCTTAGCCGAAAGTTATGTCACACGTGCTTCGAGCTCAAAGTCATTATTCCGTCGTCCTCCGGGGCTCCGCGAGAGACTCTTACAACATTTACATTACATCTCGGCTTCTATATGTATACATACACCATCGAGCGATTCTTTATTTACGGCTCAATTGGAGTTCGGCTAAGATTGGACCCGCGCCTCTCGAGCCTCGAAACAACTCTTGAATTATCCATACGGCCGCGAATGGGAACTCGTGAAAAGAATTTTTGCGCGCTCGCCGCGAAACGCGATTGCGTAAAGACGCGTGGGCGAACGCGAATCGAGGCGACTATTTTGCCTAATGCGTCTAACGATAAATCGACAATCGGCGACGGTCGCATACCGATCTAGCGGATGTTACGACGAATTCCGACGTCGCGAATGAACATAAAGAGGACCTACCTCACGGCGGTGAAGAAAAAAAGTAGACGAGGCGCGTTAATTGCCAATTTTTTTCGTCGCGTCGAGAGGAATGCAAAAAAAATGTTGACGCGCGTGCGTCATCGAATGAACACGGAGACACGACGCTTATTCTGGGACTTCGAGTTTCAGCCACCTCACGAGATTTAAATCGTTCGCGGTTTTGGGTTTTGCCATCGCGTCGATCCGTGCCCCGATAACTTCGCATGCGACTTTTTACGAGCCCGACCTAAACGCGTCACCGATGAATTCTGATCTCACCGGGTCCGCGAAACCGAGCCGTGCGAAACTATCGAGAGGATCGATGCTCGATAAATCGTTCGCTCGTGTACCCAAATCGCATGTTTTGACTTTTTTTGTCCCTCGATGCTTCAATAATTTTATAAATTATTGAGGGGAAAGAAACATAAACAAATTTCCGATTGTCAGTACGATTTATAATAATTTTGAAAGTATCGGGAGGGCAGAAAGTGAAGGGGCGCGCGATTTTCAACGGAGCTAAAACGTCGATGATACCAATTAAATATTATTTAAATGATTGCGCACATCGGCTACTTCCTGCAAGCAATTTGAATAAATTAGCATACGCCGCCGGGTTGTTATTATTTGAGAGATATCACGCGCGAGACGAACCGGACGAAGTTTACAAAAAAAAGAAATAACGACACTGCTTAATCACGACTGCATTTCGGGGCATCATAAAATACGATTTTTTTCTTTTTTCTTGGAATTTATTGTTCGGAACCTTAAATAAATAAAAATTGCCTCAAAATTGCACTCAAGTTAATTTTCGAAAAAAATAAATAAATTACTCAGTCTACTCTTCAAGCAACGAAACTTTTCGTTTAATAAACCATAAATTATAATGCTTACGATTACGCGTCTCGATATTAAAAAACACTCAAAGTCCCGCGAGACATCGCGTTGTACTGCGCTGTAGCGCAATAAAAATTAAAAGTAAGAATAAAAAAAAAAAAAAAAGAAAAGTCGCCGCAAGAGATCGAAAACATAGAGAAATATAAAGAGTTTACGGATGTCTCCAGCGGCGATCTTTCGCGTCTCGACAGCTCCGCGCGAACGCGAGCGAAAGTATATTATAATACCTCGCGGACACTATAATACCCGGGCGAATGCTTCGAGCCAGAAATGAGAGTTTTTTCTTTTTTTTTTTTTTCTTTTCATCCTGACACAATCGCTTATTGAAACATGAAATGCGTAACTCTGACGAGGTCCATTAAAGAAAATCGATGTCACGGGTCTTGTGCGTTACGAGAGTATGTACGGAAAAAAAAAACGGAATAATAAGAAGAATAATAATTTCAATCGCCATTCATTACGTTGCCGAAGGCGTATGGCCCGTTGCTCGCTCGGGGAGCCTCGAAAATTCTTTGCCCGTTGGACAGTAGTGCCGGACAGCGAGGAGCAGGCAGCGAGGTACCAAAGTGGGATCAAAGGTAAAGGCTCGGGCGGTGCGACACGGGCCCAATGAATCCACCTCGCTGTCGTTGCACGTTCCGCGAGAGGTCGTAGGGTCGTATAGCTTCGCGTCTCGTCATTTCTTTATTTATGCAAAGTGTGATAGATCGGCGAAAGCGAATGTTATGTCACGCATCGCCGGGAACGTTGAGCGCCATTCGAGTTATTAACAAAAAAAGAAAGAAAGAAACGAAAACAACGGGAAGGCAGATCTCGGACGAGAGGGCAGATATCTTCAGTAGTAACAATGAGTTAACTGTGAAAGAGTCGAGCGTTGTCTTAGAAACGAGTGGCCAGAGCCGGATGGGAGTTTCGATGAAATATGCGTTAGAGAAGACCAACAGCCTTTGTGATTGACCATTACAACGAGGCTTCGACTTTGAATAAAGAACACATAAAGATTACGACATTGAAGCCACTCCGTAGTTTTTCGACTCACGGGGGGGCCACGAACAGAAGAAGAAGAAAAAACGCCCATTAAAAAGCAATTTTCGTGAATCTTCTAATGGGACGTGATGCAACATATTTTTTTTTCCTTATACAAATAATCATTTTCATGATGTAACGCAAACTATCATAGTTGGGATTAGAAAAATTTCAAAATTTGTAATTACGTCGCGGCAGTAAAAGTAATAATACATTTTTTTTCTTTTTTCGACACTTCCATTAATTGTTCGAAGTCGAAGTGTCGTTAAATTTTTTTCTGTCGTGGCCAGCGGGGCTAAAAGGGTCAAGACTTAAAATTTCGATATCGACTATTCCTAGGCAAAGAAGCCGACTATAATTGTCGTCAATTGCGGGACCGTAAAATAATGAGTCATGCGACAAAGGGGGAGGTCTAAAAGATTCTTTGATTCGGAGAAAATATCGATATTGTGTGAATTTTTATTATTTCAAATTTTAGCCATGACATTTTTGGCGCGACGAGAAATATCGTCGATCTTACAGCGAAAAAAGGCGTCGGGGGAACAAAAAAATATCATAATTTTCTCGATATTTTATGGCCCTCATGAATTTGATGTATTCGCTAATATATACATCGTAAAATATATATTCAACGATTTTTCCCACGCGCATTCTCGCCCGCGGAACGCGCGGGTATCGGCGCTCGAACGATCGCGAAACCGTTCGATCGATCCTCTTGTCGCACGTACCAGCGGCATTGCCTCCTACTCGTTTGCCTTGAACCTTTTTTGTTCAACGTCCGAAAACGGTAAAAAATTCTACGGGATAATTCGCGGGCAACGCATTATAAGGCAACGGTAACAATTGTGTTTTTTCAACATCTCGGGATTATCGGAGTGAAATCAGCTCGAGTGAAAGGTCGCGATAAATGCCTAGACGAGATCGGTCGACTCGCGTCGATGCGGCGAAACTTTTCCACGAGTCGGTTTCGTGGATCGGCCGAAAAAAAGAAATTTATATCTGCAACGCATCGATTTCGAGGATGTCGCTTGAGGATATTTGTGTAAACGGGCCAACGCGACCGTTTCGCGACCACGAAATATCGACTTTCCTGAGAATCATCGAGTTGCGAAATTTCTTCGATATCCGATGACTATTCATCGGCGCAATCTCGTTTATTGGAAATTCTTTCCGAGATCGTTGAAATTCGTTTATTCGTATTCGTCCGCGTGTGTTCGCGCCACGGGACGAAATTACGTGGCGGAAACTTTTACGACTCGACGCGCGGTCGGCGATTGCACAGGAGCCATTATGCAAAACGGGAAACGTTTATTCAATATTAAACTGATAGAACGTTCTCGTCGTGTCAATACACATAGATAAAGGCTCGGGACTATTTTTGCGTCATCGATATTCGGTGACATGATTTTTTGCCCGCGAATTTCGCAACAATATCGTTGTCCACTTCTGAGACACCTCTCGCAGATTTATCATCTCACACGACGAGTGTCGAGTTTCAATTGGCGTTAAAATTTTTTTTTTCGTCGTTTATCTCACAGACGATCTTCGAAATAATTTCACAAAATTCGAAAGAATAGGTTAAAAAAAAATGTTGTAAAAGTTTGTGAACACTCGTCCGCGAGAGACCTATATCATTAATTCAACGAGTGGGAAGATGCTTTCGATGTAGTTAATATAATCGCTCAGCAATTCGATACTCGTTCACCTTGCGAAGTTCAACGTATCTAAGGTCGACCGGCAACCTTCTTCGGCCTTCACGGAAATTATCTTTCTCTTCGTCCCTTCTCCGTCGCGTGACGCTCGCGAAGTTCGTTTCGTATCTTGCGAAAGCCCTCAATTAATTTTCTAATTGAATCATGAATAATTTCGTACATTAATTAACCATTCGGCAAAAAAAAAAAAGTTGTCGTGTTAACGAATATCTCGAAACTTCAAATCGAAAGGCAAAAGACCCGTGCGTCATGATAATTCGTAAGCAAATCGCAAGAGCCGTCGCGGATGCTCAATTCGCGCGAAAAATGAAAATTCATCTTTTATAATTAATACGTTGATGTTGCTTCGATACTGGCAACGAATGCATAAACGATTGGCTAAAGAATTTCGTTTAAACTGTCGTCAATGCGACGTTTGTGTAAATTGTGGAAAATAATGTCTGTGTTAAAGAAAAAAAAAAAATCGTCGGTGTTGAGCGACGTTCCATTTAACGATCCTCGAGCTCGCGGCATAACCGCGCCTCTGTCTTCGTAAAAGTACGAAAATAAAAAAGTATAAAAAAAGATTCATAATAGACACGCGCATAATATGAAGATATCTCATCGAATAATTCACTTTTAATCGTCGTGCGAGTAAAGCAGAGTTGTCTTCCTCATATCGCGCGCATGTATGCACCGCCGAACGATCCTGAGAGTACATTGCATGCGGAACGTCGTTTATTACCCCCCTCGAGATATTATATACCGACTTGGCTTTTATATATTTTTTCTTCCTCTCTCGAATATTCAACTTAATTTATGCCTCGAGTTATCCCTGAATATTTGCCGCATCTCTTCGCGTTTCGCTAGTGTAGACGCGTCTCGACGCAGGCGTTACATTCGCGCTTGCTGCGTGTCGTAAACGGTTTTTTAAATTTTCTACTTATTTTTTTACAGCCTCAAGTGTGCAAAGTTCCTAGCGAAATTTGCTGCACCTTGAAGAGCTCCTCCGGCGATCAGTCCCAGGCCGGAAGCCACAGCGGACATTCGACAATTCAGACTAGTTTCGGCACTGCGTACAATCAAGATGGATTCAAGGGCGCTGGAATCTTCGGCCCAATTAGAAATCAAGGACACACGGATTTCAAGGGCGCTGGAATCTTCGGCCCAATTAGAAATCAAGAAAACACGGATTTGAGCACCGGCGAAGCTGGAAATCGTCCGCAAGGCGGATTGTTCGGAGGTTCGAAGAGCGGTAATGCTTACTTGCCACCGCTCGGAGGCGCGCCATCGAGCAATGTACCGGCTTTCTCTAAACCTCCCGTAGAGGGTGAAGAAAACGAAGGTATGCTAATTACTCTTGAAAAATCCATTTACACAACTAACTTGTCGGAAGGCGAAGAACGATTGAGATAAATTAAGAAAATTGTGACAAATACGAATAGAAAAAAAAACGCAGGAAGATTTCATTTTCCTTATGCGAAAAACGAGTCACACAGTCTAAACGATATTTGTGAAAGTGCTAAAAAAAAAGCTAGCCGAGGTACAAAACATCAAGATGAATTTTCTGTAATAGGACCACCAATCGATGGAGTTCCAACCAACGTCAGGCCCAATACAGCTTTCCCACCCGCACCACCTCCTCAGATCGGTTGCGCCGCAGCCCTCATCTGCGTCGAAGAGCAATTCTGTACAATGGAAGGAGTGATCAGTCCCGAGCCCGTAGCTCTGTCCAGCGACCAGCTCATCAGACGCGTGCCCCTCAGCGTAAGTATATCGAGAAAAAGGAACCTCCGAAAAAAGAATCGAAATATCGGTCGAAGAGTTGTTTGGATTAAAATAAAAATGATTTCTTCAGAGCTGTAAGAATCCGGACAACGGCGTGATCGGCAAGTGTTGCCGAGACCCGAACTACGTTGATCCATGGCCAGCAGGCAATCTTCCGGCCAATTATTCCGGTGGATTCGACGAGCAGGGTTTCCCAACATTCTTGAACATTGCCAAAACCCGACCCCCGAAGAAGCAACCTCCCACCAGCGGTGGTGCAACCAAAGGCGGACCGCCGACTAAGACCTCGGTTCCCGAATACAGACCCCCGACCAAGACCTCGGTTCCCGAATACAGACCCCCGACCAAGACCTCGGTTCCCGAATACAGACCCCCGACCAAGACCTCGGTTCCTGAATACAGGCCCCCGACGAAGACCTCGGTTCCTGAATACAGGCCCCCGACCAAGCAAGCTCCAGCTCCTCGTCTGCCAACTTTCCCACCGTTCTCGAACATTCCCAACCAAATTTCCAACACCTTCAACGGCGTGTTCCAAAGACCGACCGAAGCGCCGATCGCGTCCGAAGGAATAATCGAGAGCTCTCCGGGACCTTTCCCCGAATTGCCAACCGGAACTCCCACCGCCGCCGCACCGACCGTTCGACCATCCGGTTTCCCGAGCTTCCCCGGCTTCGGCAATCGCCCCAACGACAAACCGATCTTCCCGAATTTCCCGAGCTTCCCCAATTTCCAGAATCCCTTCGGCAAAAACAACGTCGACACATCTTCGAGCAACCAGAACCCCACGATCATCGCGCCCCATGTACCTGGCAGTCACTGCGGCATCAGAAACAAAGTAAGTGGAAAGATTCACGTGCGTCTATGTTGGAAACATCGCCCAGCCAAGTTCCGTCAGTCATCCATTAGAAAGGTCGTTACTCGAAGTGTTATTGTAGAGCCTCGATGATCTGACTACTGCAAAGAGTTTGGCAATCGCGCAATAACAAAACATTGCGAAATAGAATCAGAAAGAATACAGAGAGAAATCGTCAAGTGTTTTTTTTTCGAGTCAACAAGGAAAAAGTTTGAAAACGTTCTTTGAGCTGAGAGAACGCAACGAAAGATATTATTTTTCAATGTCATTCTGTAAAAACATTTCTTGCAATACAAGATATTTGCTCAGTGTTGCTAAGAATAAACGGTCAATAATTACGAATTCTCTTGGAAGACCTTTGCGAAACATTCTTAGCCACATGAAACTTTGTGAAATTGATTCAAGCTTCGTGTGGCAAAACCGTGAAGTTGTTTAATTAGTGATATGTTTCTCTGCACTTGTAAGGTTCAACGACCAAGTGGTTTGAGCGACGTCGATGTTGCCTTTGGCGAGATTCCCTGGCAAGCGATGGTTCTGTCGAACCGGGAGCGTAAACTTCTCTGCTCCGGCGCTATCGTTGCACCCAATGCCGTCGTAACAGCTGCTCGTTGCGTCGAAGGGTAATTAAACTTTAGAAAAATTTCGAAATTTTTGTCCCCACGAATTTTCCATATGTTAATTTTTTTTTTTATTATGTATAGATTCGACGCTAGAGAAGTGTCCATCAAGGCGGGAGAATGGAAATTGGGATACGAGCTTAAGCACGAGGAACCTTTGCCATTCGAGATAATAAACGTTGCCGCGATCGCCCCGTATCCGGGCTATTCGTCGGGAAATCCTGCCAACGACGTGGCTATCCTGTTCCTGGAGCACGACATAAAGTTGGACCAACACGTGGACATGCTCTGTCTGCCTGAGGGCCAACCGCAACCACCGCAGCCCGGCAGAAAGTGCATCTCCACTGGATGGGGAAAGACCATTCTTCAAGGTAAAACTCGGACGCGATTGATGCATTTTTGTTTTTCAACAAATTCTTTGAGGGAACTTGGACTACATTTTTTTTTGCTTTTTTAGTGAACGTCGCCGGATCTCTGATGCACAGCATCGACGTCGATGTACTTAGCAACGACCAATGCCGACAACGCATATCCGGCGCCGAGTCTCACATCGAGCTCGACAACAGCCTCGTCTGCACCAAGGCTCACAGACAGAACAACAACATGTGCCAGGTCGACCTCGGCGGTCCTCTCGCTTGCGACCGAGGCGACGGATACTACGAGCTTGCCGGTGTTTACAACCAGGACACCGGATGCCTACCTACGAATCAGGTATGTCTGACGAATACGAAACTGTGCATATTTTATTTTCGTTAAATTCGAATGAGGAAATCGTTCACGAGCCTTCGTTAACAATGTTAGGATCCAAAATTGATTGACAATTAAATTTCGAATGATTGCGAGCAAATCCGGACAAATGTCCTACGCTCCCATAAAGTGTGGTGCGCGTGACAATCACAATTGATTGAAAATCATCGGTAACGCGATTTTGTTTCAAGCCTAAAATTCTTTTTTTTTATTCTTTCAGGTCGCAACTTTCGCGACGATTCCGACGAGATGGGTCAAAGAGATGATGGCAAATCCGCCGAAGTTTCACATCGACGAGACTCAGTCGCCGACGGACGGCGCGACGAAGCAAGTGATTCACAATCACGGCCCGAACGAGCCTTGTGACTGTCAAAAGAGCACTCTACCGTCCGAGAACAATCAATATCTTCCGCCCCAATGAATCGGGGCACAGACTGAAATGGGGTTTCCATTAGGAAATCAGTCATCTTGATTTAATCTTTAAATTAAAGCCAGAAAAACATTCGAAGTACTTTATCTGTTTCATTCATGATAATTCGCGAGGGAAGAGAATCGAATCGGAGATGAAAAAAAATTCAATGTTTTTTTTTTTTTTTTCGTCATCAATCGCTGTATCAAGATATTGATTCGACATATTGGAACTCTCAAGGTTTTCCAGGAGAATGCGCTCTTCAACGAACCACAGGGTTTTTGTTTTTATTTAAAAAAATACTATTACGTAATCGGTAGCTCGTAAGAAAAATCACATTTAAGCCTACAGTCGGGAAACAAGCAATAAAGTCGCTCATAATACAAATTTGAGCCACTCGCGACTATAAATAATGCAGGTTTTTTTTTAATACGTACACGTATGTTTAAGTTTTTCACTCAAATTCACGTACCATGAGAGAATGTCACGTTGTGGAAAAAAAAACAACAATCGATCGATATTAAAACACGAAAGCAAAAAATATTATGTAATAACTGCTGTATGCATCAATCGATAATGTATTGTTACCGCTTAAATATAAAGAACATAACTGTGATAAGAAATCGATGTTATTTCATTGTCGCGAATTCCATAATCGCCCATGCAAAAGAGAAGGAAGACAACTGCAATGTTTAAGATAATGAATTATCTCGATAGATAATTCTTCGCATAGTCCTAGACTTTTTTCCAATTACTCTTAAACTCGATTGAAAAACAAAGACTTCGGGTGTATTCTGAAGTTACTTGTCGGTAAGCGCTGCGCTGGCGCTCGAAAGTCGCGAGCGTCTCAGCGCGTCGTCTGGCATCGCCGACAGAGAATCGGCCGCCAGGCCCGACAGTAATTTCGGAATACACCTTTCCGAAGCTGCATTTTGGTTTTCGAAAACTTCGACGAGTACAAAAATTCTCATTGGCCTTTTCGATAGTACGGAAATCTTTCAATGGTGAGACGAATGTATACGCCGAAGAAAAAACGTTGTAATATAGTCCAATTATCTCACCTCTTTCGGCGCCTCCGCCAAACCGTTATTTCGTAAAGATCGTGAAACTGCGCATTCTATCATGGAGCATCGCGTGCATCTTCCATCGCTCGCTGCTCCGCGGTACTTTGACGCTTTTTCGGCGTTTCGTGGAACGCTTTATTGTTTTTTCATCTCATGATAACGTCTCCGTTAACTCCGTTTTCTCGTCTCGAAACGAAACGCTTTTGGTTCGTTTTTCCTATGCCACGATGATGCGGCGATTGTGAGCAACGTTTTTAACTGTTTGTTACTTTTACTATTGTTCCATCATTGTACGAATTTTCCGGTGCTTAGATTCGCACATTTCAATAGTTATTTCACTTTACATATTCGAATACTCTCGGTAATACTTGCGATCGCGACCGCTCTGTAAGCGGGTTACCGCGAGCGGGTCTGGGTTACCGTACGGAACGAGCGCCGAGCGCACACTGCGGCGCCCGGAGGGAAACTGCTCGACACCGGTCTCGACGCGACCCGTCATTCAAACTGAACTCAACGGTCACGGTGGAAACAAGTAATACCAACCGTTGATAAATTCCCTCTCGGCGCTAGTTCAACCGCGCAAAAGTCGAGCAATTTTTGTGCCCCACCTGCACAAGACAATTCCCAAACAATTTTCCCGCCATTTCCGAAGTTACGTGTTGCTTCAACCGTTCGTCGCGTACGAAAATATCTCAGCCCGTACATCGAAGCGCATCGAATTATAGCGAAGAATGAATCTCCGTGAACGTTGAATTGCAGAGCTTCGCAGAGATAATGTCAATGGTAACCGAGAATCCGAATTTGTCAATCGCGTACGGCATCGAAACGAAATCCGAGCTGTGTTTCGAATCGGAAGATTTCCAAGGCTACGTCGATAACGAACGATCGAACGATCGTTCGCCAACGAGAAACTCAACGGCAGCGTCCGACTCGTCGGATGAGAGTTTGGACTCGACCAAGGAGATCGGCGACACGGAAGATTCGCCGGCAGACTCGCCGCCGAGCAGGAAAAGACGAAGGGGCTCGAGTGACAGCGAAGAATCTTCGGGATCGAAAAGCTGCAGCGTTTCGCCCGAGATCTCCTACGGAGGTAAGAAAACGGTATAAACAACTATTCGCGCCCGAACGATAACTCGATCGTATTTTCCTAACAGGCTCGCCGGTGAAATACAAACTTTGGAAAGTCGACGGCACTCTGTTGGTGATCAAAAAATCCATGAGTTCCACTCGGAGAAGATCCGAAAAATGTACGGATCACGATATAACAGTGATACTGGACTCGGACAGCGACGATCTCACTATCTTCGATCCTGCGGAAAAAGTAGGCAAAAAAATTAACGAACCTGTCGCGAAGGAAAGGCTTCACATGGGAAAAACGGAAACGCTGAAGAGAGAAGAGGTTTCGTTGAAAATGAAATTGAGGCGCTCGACGGAGCAGAGCGACTACAAGATCGAACGAAATTCTGACCACGAAGAGCCGAAATGCAGAACTTCCAGTAGATCGAACAAGGGCACGCCGAAGAAGTGCGGTACTGCCAATTGTGACGAAGATCACAGCTTGCCTGCGCTTCGTAGAGGCGTGTCTGCGAAGACTCCGAGCAAGGCGAACGTGTCGAAAATCGGCTCTCCGAACACTCCCAAAGGGCGGCGAACGAGGAAAAATTCGAAAACTTACGGCAGCGAAACGGTGGAAATCGTGAGTCTTCACAACAAAGAGAACGAGTCGAAATTCGACAATGGCGACGGAAATAACGACGGCGGTGATTCGCGCGTTCGAGCCGCGAGGAAATCGTCCGCCAGACAGGAACTCGGCACGCCGGCGAAGCAGAGCAAACGAATCGACGAGGTCACTACGCCGAGTTCCGGTCGAGCGCGACGAAACATCCGAGTCGTGAACTACAATTACGATTCTCTCGAGAGCGGATCCAAAGAAAAGAACGAAACGCCGACGATAAAAAATCTAGCCGCTACTCCGAGATCGGCGCAAGCGCGACGAACAGCGAGATTGTTAATTCACGGCGATGTCGAGAGTCCGCACGATAACGATAACGAATCGGATAGCGACGCTGATAGCGTAGATTCGCGCTCGCGCGGACGAAAAAAAGTAGTCAAGCCCGATGCGGAAACGCCGCGGAAGCAGATTAAAAAATTGGAAGAAATGTCAACGCCGAGTTCGACTCGACCGAGAAGAAACTCGCGACTCGTCAATTACAATTACGACGGTCTCGGCCGTCTCGACGATCTCGAGGCGGCGGTAATTCGTGAGGACAGCGAGAACGAGTCGGCCGATAACATGAACGAGATAGGCACGCCGTCTCGCCGGCGAAATACGAGAAAAGTTACGGAGAAGGAAGGTTCCGCCACGCCGCAGAAGCAAATGAAGATATTGGAAGAGCCTGTGACGCCGAAGAGAACGCCGCGAAGGACCGCCGCGCAGAAATTGGCCGAAGCAACGCCGAAGAGAACGCCGCGTGAGAGCGCGGCGCAAAAATTGGGTGAAGCTACGCCGAAGAGAACGCCCCGAAGATCGATGATGAAGCAGCTCCAGGATGAGCAGCCGGCGACGCCGACGACGGCGACGAGAAGAATCTCAAAGGCGACAACACCGTCGCTGAAGAGCGGAAACTTAACGCCGTCGATGAGCCGACGAACGGCTAACGTTGGGAAGCCAAAAACCGTACTCGAGGAAGCTCGAGCCCGACTTCACGTGAGCGCCGTACCGAAGTCTCTGCCGTGCAGGGAGGAAGAATTCAACGATATATACACATTCTTGGAGCGAAAATTGTTGGACAAAAACAGCGGCTGTATCTACATAAGCGGCGTGCCGGGAACGGGAAAAACGGCAACGGTGAACGAGGCGATAAGATGCCTGGAGAAGCTCGCTGTCAAGGGGGATTTGGAGAGATTCGATTTTATCGAGATAAACGGCATGAAGCTTTCCGAGCCGAGGCAGGCTTACGTTCAGATACTCAAACAGATCAATGGAACAACCGCCACTTGGGAACAAGCTTATCAGATGCTGGAAAAACGCGTTACACAATCGACGGCCAAGAGGCCGATGACTCTGTTGCTCGTCGATGAGGTGAACTTTTTTTTGTTAATCAATCTTATTAAAAAAATAATAATATACTGTGTAAGAAAACGAAAATTGGAATATTTGCACCGTAATCGATAATGTTGCAGCTCGACCTTTTGTGCAACAAGCGCCAGGACGTTGTTTACAATTTGCTCGACTGGCCCGCTAAGGCGAACGCTCAATTGGTCGTTATCACGATAGCGAACACAATGGATTTACCTGAGAGAGTATTAATGGGCCGCGTTACGTCGCGTTTGGGTCTGACCCGATTAACATTCCAGCCCTACAATCATAAACAATTGCAGGAGATTGTTATGGCTCGTTTGAAGGACTCCGACGCATTCAGGAGCGAAGCTGTGCAGTTGGTTGCGAGGTACGCGAACGGTATTTTTTTTTTCATACCCCATCGATCATCGCGAACACGAACTAATCGTCATCTTTATATTTTCGATCAGAAAAGTAGCAGCGGTATCAGGCGACGCGAGAAGAGCGTTGGATATCTGTCGTCGAGCGACTGAGATCGCCGAGCTCAATAGCGGGAAAATCGTTACGATGCAAGACGTTAATCAAGCGCTGACAGAGATGATCGCCAGCGCGAAAGTTCAGGCCATAAAACGCTGCTCCGAGATGGAGAGGATATTTTTACAGGCCGTTTGCGCCGAAGTCGCGAGGACCGGCGTCGAGGAAACGGGCTTTCAAAATGTTTACAGACAGATGGAGGCTCTATGCTCGTTCGAAGGTTCGTATGCGATCATTGTTTCGTCTATTCCGCGAGATATCATTGAGGCAATATAAGCGCTTTACATATATTTTTTCACGGTCTCAAAAAGTATCTAAATAATTTTTTTTATAATAATAATAATAATAATAATTTAATTATTACTAGGTTTTATTCAATTTCACATTGTTTTTCAATAACAATTAATTTGTTTTTTCTATCGCAGGACTAAAAGTACCCAACATAACGCAAGCGCTCGGAATCTGCGGCAGACTCGGTGGAAATCGACTTCTGATCTGCGAACATTCGAGAAACGACATTCAGCAACGAATATTGCTCAACGTCTCCTCGGACGACATTCACTTTGCCATGCAAACCATCAACGTAACATGAACGACAAAGAAACTCATCGTACTTTTTCATTATTATTTTTTTTATCGATTACATTTTCGTCATTCGGCAAGCGCCAACGATTTTCTGATAAAATTTTAATCCCGTAACTTTTATGACGACGCCACAGTACAAAAAATAACATAATAAGAAACTTCGTTAAGTCATTTTATCCGTGGGAGTTGAAGGATTTTATTCGTTTGGCTAGCGACGATCGATCGAATATTTATTGCCCGATTTATATATAATTTATTATTGTTCATTAACACGCGCGAGCGAAGCACGTGGGCGCGGCGTACGTCAATTCCTGGCACATGTCTAATTACGTCACGGTCACCCATCACTGAATGCCTTAGCTGAAAATGCCTAATAAACTGACCTTGATGCTATTATTAGTTAAATGAACCGTTCTTAGCGAGTTGCGAGAAGATTTTCTTTCACTCTGTGATATTAAGGGGACGAGAGTGGAGAGTGTTGTGTAAGATTTTTCCCGTTTCGCGATGAGTGAGAAAAGTATCGAGGAACGGGTTTGCGCGTTTCACCGCGAAGGACAGTGGCAAAAAATTATTAATTTAGGGACAAACGAGGAGGACTACGAGGGTCGCCGATTGCTGTGGGTCTGGCCGAGTTTGAACGATTTGAATTGGATCAAACGTTTGATCGACGATTATCGATTGCGAGGAATCGCGAGTATCGGTTGCGGATCCGGCCTGCTGGAATGGATCATCGAACAATACACGGGTAATGATCGAATCCCATCGAGATCGACGAGAGAAATATTAACCGTTTCGCAATTGCGAACCGTAGGTTGCGAAGTCGTGGGCGTGGAGGCGGATAAATCGTGGTGGTCCAGCGCCTATTCGCCACCGCAGTTTTTGAAGAGAACCATTTTCATCGACGACGAGGGCGTGGACATTCGAGTTCCCGACGATTACGCACTGTTCTTCTGCTACTTCAACAACGAACGAGCGTTCTACGAATACATGAATAATTACGCTGGAAACGTCGTTGTAGTTATCGGTCCCGACGTCGGACACAATCGATCCACGGATCCGTTGCCGTTCGACAGAAAATTCGACGAACTCGGATGGAAAATACGCGACGCGAGAAAGTTGGATAATTGCAAAGATTTCGGGACCGTGTACACGAGACAAGAACTTCTAAAAAATTGACGATTAAAAGAATACTTTTTATACAAATTGCGTACGGAATTATTTTTACACGACTGAATTGATCGAAATGATCGATGATGCGTACCATTCGAAAAAATAGATTAATACGAATTTCGTTTATCGATAAGAAAGTGATATTCATCGTCTCCAGTCGTTCGATCACAGGTACTTTCGTCATTGATAATTCGTCGATGACAATCGGTCAATCGTATTCAGTAATGCCAAGAAATGGGGGGGAAAAATACTCCCGCAACGTTCGAGACATAGTTACATTTGTCACCGCGCTATTACCCTCCATTGCCCGTAACTGCTGAATCGAAAAATCAGCTGATCCCCGTTGAAACTGCCAACAATGAGTGAAGCTCTGTAACCGATTGCTCGCGAAATATTTGCAATGATTATTTGTTATTAAAACGTTTGACACAGGTAAGTGCTCTCTCATTGTAACGTCTCGTCTATTCGCGATAATGTAATCGACAATTTTACGCGCTATTGGTTCCCTGTCCTCGTCGTTTAACGGAAAAATTCGTTTCTCGCAATTACTGTCTTTCGCTTTGAATCGTTCGACCTGTCACATCGCGAAATACCGGATTTATTGGATTTATCGTATTGGTCGGAATATTCGCCGACGAGGTTCGGAGGTTAGAGGTGATCGCGAGATTTTTTTTTCACGAGCCTCGCGCCGATATCTCGAGCGTCGCTCGCAGAGTTTGTTTACCGACAACACTGGATTTGACTTTGACCTGACATTCGCGATAGAATTTCGTGTTTGTAGCCGTAGACGCTGATACGCGACGCGTTTACCTGTACAGTCGAGTTAACGATCGTTGACGCAAATCTATGTCCACCGTCGGGCTAGGATACTCGTCGAAAAGCATAAAACAAGAAAATGCAATGGAGGAACGCAGCGGCGATCCGTATGAAGAGCAACTCCTGGCGGTATTCAACAGTTGCGTAGACAAAGGAGAGACAAAATTGCGCTGGGAAGGCCTGAGCTCGCTCTGCGACAAATTGCAACTCGAGGAGCGTAGCGAAGAATTGATATCCTGCCTCTCGGAAAAAAAATCAGCCTTTATAAGTTTCACGACGTTTCGCGACGGTTTGCTCAAATTGTTGGGGCAAGCGCAGACATCCTCGCATGGTTTGGTTTCCAAGGAAAACACGGATATCTCTACGCCTAGACGCTCCGCTTCGTGCGTCAAGTATGGACATCGATCTCAGGGTTTGTATTAATTTTGTTTTGTTTTTTTCTTAAGTGCAAGAGATTAACGTCGGTTAATGTTTCAGTTTCTCCGAACGAAAGCCCCAGAAATTCGAGCTCTAAAGTTAACGGCATTGCAAACGGAGAAATAGATCATTCAGACATTTGTGGACTGACTGGCATGTATCCAGGAATACGCAAAGAGGTAAAATAGCGCCGATAAAAAATGTCTTGTTAAAAAAAAAAAAAAAAAAAATTATTTATTTATTTATTTACGGGACTAGCCCTTTTACATAATTACAGTTTATTAGCATTTTTTATATAATAAAGTAATGATCGAATTTTTAGTTTATTGTTAAAACAAGTCTCATTTTGTAAGAATAAACCTTAAATAATGATTACGACAATGATTTTTTTATTTTTTATTCATTTGTTTACGAATTTCTGCATAAAAACTCGTCCATATTGTCGAATTTTCTATCAACAAGTAGTAAGAAAAATGAACACTAATAAGTACATGAATTAAATGTTTATCAGATGCTGGAGCAAATGTTCGAAAAGCTCGACATGGACTGCGACGGTTTTATAACGTTCGACGAGTTTGTGTTGCTTTTCGACCCGGAGAAGAACAATCACGAGCACTTGACGCTCGATTGGGGTAACGGAACGTCGAGCGACGTCATGAAAATTCGCGACGGCCAGAGCATCGTTAACATACTCGGACCCAATCAGAACGGTTACGCGAGGATCAGCACGATAGTCAGTATGTGGGAGGTCGCCGGTGTCTCCGACGCGGCGACGCTCCTTTCCGATCTCGGTTTTACCGGTTCGGAGATTAGGCTCACCGACTTGACTACGGTACTGTGTGAAGAATTAAAGAATCTCCGCGACGAACCGGACAACGCTGTGACCGCGACGCACATGAGTCTTCTCAAGGGAGCTCTGACGCTTTATCAGGAGGAAGTTCGATGCATGATGTGAGTTCAACGACGAAAAAACCTCGACTTTCGAAATTCGTACCATTTTTTCTCTTCTGTAATTAATTTTTTTCTTCTTCAGTACTCTGGTCGAGAATCTCAGTGGCGAAAGGGACAAATTGCGAATCGACGTTGCGGAGGCGAACGAGCGAGCGAATCTTCTCGCTCAGGAGATAGACGAGCATCACGTTAGGCTCGAGAAGTCGCGTCAAGACCAGTTGAAGCAATTGGAGCAGAGACACGCCGAGATAACGAAAGACTTGTCGATCCAATGCTCGACGGAGCGCGAGGCTCACACAGAGGCTCTGAAGGCTCTGGATCGTCAGCTCCAGGTCGTGCAACACGAGGAGCAGCGAGTGCGCACGCAATTGGTAAACGTACTTCAGGAAAATCAAAATCTCGAGAGCGAGGTCGAGACGCTAAACGAACAGATATCCAAACTAAAGTCGTCGAACAATCAGTTGTTGTTGCAAGTGCAGGATCTCGCGGCCGAGCACGACGAGGTGGAGACATGCGACGATGGCCGCGAGTCCGAGCAAATAATACTTCTTTTCAATAGAATAAAAAAATTGCAGGAAGAAGTCGCGTTGCTGAGAGATCAGAACGACGAGCTTACCGCAGAGATGGAATTCATGAAGAATCGAAGCTGCGAGATCAAACCTTCCGAAGTCGGAACGTCCGCCGTTCCGAAAGTCAAGTTGGAAAAATCGAGCGAGCAAACCGACGAAACGTTGAAATTTTCTCGAGTATCGTCGAACGGATGGTGCAAAAACGTCGCGTTCGCGGTCGACGATACGAAACTCGCCGATCTCAGCAACGCCATTGGCTCCATAGTTCGAGAGCTCAAGAGTTTGCTCAACACGAAGACTCAATGCACCACGGATTATTGCGCGTTCAGAACGAATATATCCGACATAATAACTGGATTGGAAACAAATTTGTCGCGCGTATCGATCGGTCCGATGTTCACCGACGAGATCGACGCTCCGCCGAGCCAAACGTCGGAGGTGGAAAACGAGCTCGAAGTCGAGTGCGAGGAGCGCGCCAGTGAGTCGCTGCGCGACTTGGTCGTCGGTCAGAGCGACAAAGTCAAACACGCGAAGCGCATATCGCAGAGCGACGAATTGCTGAACAATATAGACAAGAATTTCAACAACTTGGATACGAAGAGCGCGGCGAGAAGCAAAATAACTACTCTTCGGGATTATCCACCGCGCAAGGACGACGGCGCGAGTTCGTTGGAATTTTCGTCGCGTGCCGATCGTGAGAGAAGCAACATATCGCTCAACGTAACGCAGAGCATGAGCGGATCCGCGAGCGAGGAAAATATCTGCGAGAATTTGCGACAACTGCTGAAGGAACAGGAGGCGAAACACGCGACCGAAAAGAAACAATTGACCGATCGTTGCGCGGAATTGGAGAGAAGCGTGGACTTATTGAGAACCGAGTACGAGCAGTGCGAGGATTATTGGGCGGCGAAGTTGGAGGAGGAGAGACAATTGTTCGAGCAGGAACAAAAAATGACCGACGACAAGTTTACCGAGCTCATAGCGAAGATGGCCGAGTACGAGGAACAATTCAGTCCGAGCGACAAAGCGCGCAGCGACGGACGCTTGTCGCCGATCGAGGAGAAGTACAATCTCGAGGAACAGTACGCCGATTTGGAGGACGAATTCGAGAAGCTGAGAGCGCAAATGGAGGAGATGCGAACGCAGATGGCAAGCAAGATCGATGAGTTGCAGGAGAAATGCAAGTCCAACGAGAGTCAAGAGTCGGAGTCAACGACGAGAGACGCCTCGACGCAATTTTCCTTCGACGACACGGAGATCGACTGCAAACCTTTCTCCAAATTTACGACAAGCACGCCGACGAATGCAAACAACGATCAGCACATCTGTACCGTTGGTCCGCTGAATAATCCGGTAGCGGGGAAAAAATTGCTTCACCATTCGACGAATAACCGTGTGTTCGAGCCGAGCATATTGAATCAAATAGCCGAGAGCACAGTCGCGGATGACACGCTTTACGGGCAACCGAAACTTCGCGATTGTTACTGCTCGCAAATAGACGCTTACAACTCGATGGAAGAACTGTGCCGCGTTCACAAGGCCGAGTTGAACAAATTGTACCAGAAGAAACTGGAGATCGACAACGAATGCGTCAACCTGTTGAAGAAGAAGGATAACTTGATGAAAGGAGTTTCGGAGCTCAAGAATGTCAATCGCTTGTGTCCGGAAAGCGACCCGGAAGATCCCTGCCGCATCAATATCAATGTACTCAAGGCACTAAACGAGAGGTTACAGGCCCACGAGAAAACGCGACGAAGCCTCAAAATCACGCTGACCAATCAACAACAGCATGCCGAAAGGATTTTACAGCGTAGGTTCAATACTAATTATTATTCGCTATTAGACGTGCGGAGCGTCTAAAAGCTCGCAAAATTGGGAAGATGCTTCCAAATGAACAAGTTAATTTGCTCATGACCTCTCGCCAGTTGACCGTCCTCAGTAATAAAATTCTTTTCTTTTCTCTTCATTCGCTAGAAACCTGGCAACAGCACTGCCAAGAGGTAGCCGCCTTGCGCTTCGCTTTGCAGACAACTAAAGAAAAGTTGAAACTACAAGTTCAAATAAATCACGAACAGGTAAATCTTTATTTCACGCTTTCTTCTTTTATTTCGTTTACGTAAATTTTGATATATTTGTGTATTTTTCATATCATCTCGCAGACCGAACGTTTGGCAAAAGCGGACATACTATCGACGGATCTGTACGTGCAAAACGCTCATCTTATGGCGAGCATAAAACGTCTCGAGCAGCATTGTCACATATTGGCGCAATTCGGCGGCGAATCAACGTCGGTATGACCTACGCGCTTGTCTATACACACGTTTGTCATAGTAAAATACGAAAATCCTATGAAACTACGCTGCATCGACTGGAAAGCTCAGGGATATGAATTGTCGGTGATGTTTTAATAATCGTATTTTTGTATCATTCCTCACGTTGATTATTATTACGAATGATAAATAACAATTGATTATCGTTGCGGTCGAGCGGTATCGTTATCGATCATGATTCTAATGCAATCCGATGTTCCAGACATTGTTATCTACTGAATATTCCGTCAAGTGCCGCGATGTGGGAGATTTAAAAAAAGAATACTAAAATCACACAGAGCTAACTAAAACGGATTTTTCCGTATTAACGTTTATTCTTATTCATTGAAAGACAATTGGTGCTAAATAATCCGGCATTGAGAATTGATATCTTTGATACTCCAGTTAATGAAAAAAAAAGAAAAAATGAAAACACGTTCGTTTGTACCACATCAATGTAGTATATGTAATTAGAGTTCGGTATTGTAAAATAGTATTATTATTTAAACGAAGAAGAGAAAAAAAAAACAACGCGAAATCGCAGGGTCATCAGTATGAAATATTCATAAAAGCAAAACTTTAGATGAGATGTACCTTACTTCGAAGAGAATTATTATTATTACCATAGAGATAAGCATGAATCTATCTTTGACTGTAAATCATTTTCTAAAACATTAGTTCGTTTCGTTCAAGATGTTTGCCTCGATTATCGTTCACGATATAGAAAATGTACAGTGCAGCTCTTTGCCGTGTGAATTTTTGTATGAAGAGAAAAAACGATCACCTTGTCGGTGTTTGAATCTAATCTATATAATTTTATACAGCCGTTAGAGTTTAAGGAAGAAGCGTGAGCGTGTTATTGTTGCTGCGGTCTTAGTGCCTACACGAAATAACTGATCGAACCAAAGACTCGTATGATTTCTTTCTTCTTTTTTACGCGAAGCGTTGCAGCTGTTAATCGCGTCACTAAATGAATGAAAAAAGAAAAGAGAAAAATAGACCATATGATCGATGTTAAGACGTTTGGATTGTGTTCTCGAAATACTTGTTTCTTTGTTTGTTTTGTTGATTCAACGATATCTAATATTGTATAGTCTAGTTAGTCGGCACTCTGTACGCGCGTAGGCGTTTAGCGTGTAACAACAAAACCGATAGGAAAGATTGAAGAGATGAAAAGCCCATACTAGTGAAACTTATAGTGATATTCTACGTCAAAAGTAGATCGTTGTAATCAAAATTACTCGTACGAAACTCTCCACATACGATAACTTTATGTTTATCATTTGGTAGTTTGATATGTAAATCTATGAGTTACATACGACGATTAATTAAATAATCTTCCAACAATTTTCTCTAACTCCTCACACACCTTACGGAAAGAAATATATATTATAAGAATACTGAACACGCAAAGAAAATGGTTTTTAATATCGATTTATTTGTTGAAAATTATTTTTACAGTATTAATATAGTCAATAATGTAAAGTTATATATAACGAGTTGATGAAATCATCGATATTACTATATAAAAGAAGGCACGTCGGATAAACTTTCATTATCCTGTCGTAAAATTCGGTTTGTCTGTATATTCGTATAAAATAGAATCGCGATTAGCGTTTGTAAAATTTTCACGGATACATAAATAATATAGTGGCAGTTTCACAATCGTCTAAGAACGCGGAGAAGCACGCATCGTGCTCTTTGGTTAGTACAATTCATAGTTAATTCGTAGCTCGTGGTAAACGCGATTCGCTGATTAAAAACAATCGATCTAGCCCGTCGATTGTACGCTAGTTTACGCCTTTGTACTTTGTGAACAGATTGTACAGAACTCGGAGCGTTGATTTCAGATCCAGATTGACGATATCTGCAACGAAAAATTTGAGGATTACGAACGTTTCGAAAGTTCGGACTTTCGTCTATTTACCTTCCGGACGAGCTTTCGGCTTCGGTAGGCCCACATCCTGCATCAGATCGAAAGCGAACGAGACGTTGTGGACCTTCTGATCGGGCGTCTTCGGAGTCAAGTGGAAGTTGCCCAATGGAACGAAGAATCCCTCCAACAGGCCGAGCAGCAAGGTCAGAAAAACGCCGTCGTGAAATTGACTGTCCAAATCCGTGACTTCGAGATGAACTTTACTGAGATGTTTGTTCACGAAGGAGATGAGTGACTAAAAAAAATAATTCATAAATACGAGAATATCGAGAAAAACAGAAAAAAGGGCGTGCGTGACAGATTAAATTTACTTTTTTAACGACAGCGAGTTTGTCGTCCGGATGATCGAAGAGTTGATCGAAAGCGTCGCGCTCGCATCGCATTCCCAAATCGTCGTAGGTCGAGGTGATCTCTTCTCTGACGGTCCGATGAATCAGTTGGCCGTCCTTCTTGCGAACGACGACTAGTTGCACGGCAACTCTCTCGGGAAGTCTGACGGGCGCGCGGAATTGACGAGCCAGTCCGACCAGAAGATGCAGAATCGCGACGATGTTTCGCGAGTGCACGCTCTCGACGTTCCATTTGTAGGGAGGACTGTAGCGTCCCAAGATGCGATTAGCTGCCGATAAAACCACCTCCAATTTTTGCTTCTGGCCCTCCTCCGACTGAGTCACTTCCGGCACGTCCAATTTGTCGCCAGTCAATTTTTCTGCAAATTTTTTTTTATCACAATTACTTCGTCAACAATAATTAACATAAATATTCGTTTTTCGTATTTACGCAAATTACAATAATGCCCAGACAAAAATTTACATTGCTGCACAATGTTTACTTATCTCTCAACTTATTTATTTAGAAGTTGTTGTTATTTTTCAACATATATTTAACGCATCAAATTGTATGTATTTACTTCTTTTTGTTATTCAGCATTGTTATCTATTATTAGTAACGAAACGAAACCGGAAGGGCGTTTTTTTACGGCGAATATTTACCTATTAACTTTTGGAGCACTTGCCCATCGTAAAGATCCTCGACTATGTCCTTAACGATTATTCTTTGATCGGCCAATTCGTCGTTGATCCATTCGATCAGAACGAAAATGAGTTCCTGAAGCTTCGCGTCTTCGAGGGCCCTCGGCTCGATCATGGATCGTTCCTCGTTCTCGTCGAGCGCATAGTCTTCCGGTGGCATGTCCGGATTAGCCGCATAGCCCGGAGAATCGATCGCATATTTTCCTTCCTCCTGAACTTCTTGCACTGTTCGCGAAAAGACACAAGAAAATATTAATGCAAAGTTATCGAATCGCAGCCAACAGTCTTCCCGTGCCCTTATAAGGGAATTCGAGACTGTACACAAACTTGCCATTCGGAGCTACTCGTTTGTTTATCCCGTTAGTGGAAGTTTGTTAGAGTTGATTTTACGTTCTCGTATCTCACCTTCCTTTATTCTCTTCTTGCGCCCCAACGTTCCAATTTTGTCCCAAAAGCTCTCCTCCTTATCGTCCTTTTTCGCGGATATCGGAGGACGAGGAGATTTTGGTCGCGGTGACGCCATGACTGCAACTCCTACGAATTACGGAGCAGCCAAACGTCACCATTGAGAATAAAACAGCCTTGTATACAAACGAAACGAGCCTCGTGGGTGTGCGTTAACTGGGAGTGCGCGTGGTCGTGCGATGATCAGCTGCGTACTATTCGTTCAACGAATATTACTGCAGACGAGGGAATGCCAGGAAACGGACCACGGGGTTTTGAAACTTCGTTTACCGATTAATAATATTCCGTCCGCCAAAAATCTTTCATAACTTATCGTACCATCAAATATTTATTGATGGATTGATAATGATTTGTGAACACAACTTACCGACTTTCAATCCCGCAGATTCCTCCTTACGATTCGTCGATATTTTTCTTTCCGAGTCCGTGTCTCGCGGATGCTGCGACGCATTATCGGGTTCGGAAGGGCCAACTACTTTGTCGAATGGAAATTTGTCTTTGAGCGTGTAACCGATAATCTGGGGTTTCATCTCTTCATACTCGTTTTCCGAATCGGAATCCGATGGCAAGCTTGGCGTTAAAGGGATCTCGAGCGAGGATTGACGATAGAGAATTCGCGATTCCGGATGCTGCACTTCGTCCTCCATTCTTTTAGAAATTTTGTTCGATTAATGAAAAAAAAAAGCACGTCGTTGCGACGCGTCGTATTTCATTGCACTGAAGTCTTCGTCACGCCTTCGGTACCTTTTACGGCTTTACGACAAGGAAGTTCGACTTCCGGTGGCGATAAGGATTTGTCGCGAGTGATTCTTACACAGGACTTGGGAGGGAGTTGAAGAAAGTGTTGAATACAACACAGCAATCAGACCTCTATGTAGTTTGATAGATTTTAGGGCTCGATCTTTTACATTTTCTAACGAAAAAAAAACAGGTTCATCTGGAAACATGTTTTGGCGAACGAGCAATCATCGTCAATCGACTAGGATTTGACGAGTGATTAAAAAGATTTGATTTACTCGCATTCCATATTAATCTTGTATATCCAACAGAAAGCTATCAACGTTGACCGTGAAATTTGCATCAACCGAAATGATTTGTTTCGGCAGATCTGCGATAGAATTAGAATATCTCCAATGAATTGAATAACTTTTTATTCAAAATTTTATCGACACCAATCGGTGCGATACAAAAATAATATCGAGATCGAGTGCGTGACAATTCTGGACCCGAGGAACGGGCGGAACCGAACCAGTCGCCTCCGGTCTCGATGAACAGCTGATCGCGCTCCTCGAGTGGAGTGCCCGCAATTTTAGGGTTAAACGATTCACACGATAAAGAGGCTTCAACAATGTCGGTATTAATACGGTTAGCGGAGAAGAATACGATTCTCACGCTTTCCCGGCTCCCGAATATCTCAGCTGGATACGCGACCACTCCAAACAAACCAGAAGTCAAAGTGATCGGTTCGTACATCGTTTCAATATCAATTCATTAACTCGACGCGACTGTCCGTGCGATCGAAAAATATCCTGTTCTTTACATCGTTATCGTGATTGCAAAATAACAATAAGATTGCACGACAATACATTAATATTACGGTCTATATTATTAATAATATTTATTGAATGACGTCAAATGGAATCAACAATAAACACCAACAATTTCATTGCTTCATTCTCCACCGTTGCAAATCGCATAAGCTCTTTAGAATTTGCTCACGAACATTATCCTCAATTTAACTTACAATTAATTCTTATATTCCGAGTATGCTAGTTGTTCCATCACACCTTTTCCATGACTGTAATATAAACAGAGTGATTCCTTGTGCTCCAATACTGTTTTAAATTAATATTTAATAGTCATATAAATTAGTAATGGTTTTAGTTAATATATTGGAGTACTGGATATAACTTTGTTTTCTATTACAGTCTTAGAAGAAGATTGGGATATAATAATTAATTTTGAGTTAAATTAGGGATAATGTTAGTAGGCAAGTTCTGCTGCGCTTATGCGATCTGCAATGGTACTGGAGAAGGAAAGAATAAAATGTGTAGAAAATTGTAAAAAATGGAAAATATTATGAAAAAGCTGTGTACCTCTAATGGAAGAGAATCCAGTGTTGCATTTTTTTTTTTCGTATACAAAGAAACGTAATTTTTGGTTTAAAAAAAATAAATAGATATTTTTCATTTTTATTCATAACAATGATAATAATTTTTCGAAATAATTTTCCAGGTGAATTTCGAGTTCTTCAATTGATACCGAAGAGACAAGATCTCAAGAGAACAAATCAACAGCGTGCGAGCGTTCCGCCGCCTAGAGCCGATCAAATGGCCACAGACCAGGACTGGCCTTCGGTATGGCCAGGTCCACGTTCCTTTCATCCGGCGAGCGTGCCTATTCCCGTTCGTCAGGGTTTTCCGTTGCCGGACAACCCGCCTCCAAGCAAATGGGGCAATGCCGAACTCATGAAAATTCCAAATTTTTTGCACCTCACCCCACCCGCGGTCAAGAGACACTGCGAGGCGTTGAAACAATTTTGTACTCAGTGGCCGGTGGGTCTCGAGACCGAGGAAGATTGCACCAAGCACTTTCCCCTGGAGGTCATAACTAGCGATTATTGTTACTCGGGTCCGAGCATCAGAGATCCTCTGGCGAGAATCGTCAGTTTGAGAGTCAAAATGTCCAGTCTCTATCTCGACAGTCACGCGAAGGACAAACTTTTGAGATTGGTTGGTCAACGTTATAACCCGGAAACCGATGTTCTAACAATAACGGCCGATAGATGTCCAACGAGGAAACAAAATTTGGATTACGCGGAATATCTTCTCACGGCTGTTTATAACGAGGCTTGGGTAAGATCGAGTATTTTCACAATTATTATTTATCAACTAAAAAAGAATATATTTTTACCGAACTTTGATAATATTTAATAATAATTATATATTTTTCATTCAATGCAATGAAATATCAATATTATTAAATATTTTTAATGAGCTCGACTAATGTTTCATAATAATTGCAGCGCGTAGAGCCATGGGAAGCCGAGAAAACGCTCGCGGACATGGAATACTACGACTGGGACAAGCACAAGAGTCGCGAGACTCTCGTGACGATTCACGCGTGGCCGAACCCACCGGAGGATCTCGATTACGAAACGATTCCTCACGTAACGGAATACAAGATCGCTGTCTCCGATCTGATAAACAACGGCGAGGATCTTCATTCGCTGAACAAGTACAAAGAGTCTGTGAAAAATTTGTTGCATCTCAAGGCTACGAGAGCTAATTGAATAAATCCATGTCTCCAGACGAATTGCACTCGTTCCCTTTTTCCCTCGTAGAACAATAATGAACCTCGTTGAAAAAGATATAAGTAGCCGCGTTATTTAACGGTAAAAAAATAAATGAAAGAAAAAAACTCCGAGTAACATAGACTGAAAATATGAAACCCGTCCTCTATCGGGACAGGACATGCGTGCAGAAATTCGTCACGCAGGAAGCACCTAAATCGTCATGGATTTAGATGCAATCGAGAACCTCGCGGCGTAGCGGCCAAGTGGAGCGATTCCGAGACAATGGGACAATTTTGCACAAAGTATATATGGCCGGGTAAGCTTCGAAGAACGTAGAAGTCGTTTGTTATCGCGCAAACATGGAATCTACAGTGTTCGACGATTTAAAAATATAGAACTAAAAACAAAAATCGCGTAAGTACAGTTCTCGATCGCACGAATATATTGCTCCAATAAGTAAAAGCCTTCGATACATATTTTTATTTACGCGATCTCGATAAAAAATCATTACTTTTAGAAACAGCGTTTGGTAATCAATAAACCAATAACGATCCATTCGATAGCGGTTTTGATGCATGAGTGCGAATTGCGAGTGAGAAAATTATTTTATTCGCAGCAATCATGCGACGATTTCATTTAATCGTTCTCTGCACTGCCATTGGCGCGGCAAGAATCCAGCCAGACGATAATTACGCAGCGAATTCTTCTGACGATTTGTATCCGCTTCTCGCGAATGTCTTGCCCGATCTGCCGGCATGCAGAAATCTTCCGATCTGCCGATTCGTCGAGCGTTTCAAAGCCGACAGGAAACCTCGCGAGTTGGTGCTGAATCCTACACCGGTGTATCGCGGCAAGGATGGAACGAGCTTGGAGGGTCGCAGCTATTACGGCGGATATCCTGTTAGCCCGATGTCCCCCGCTATTTTTCCGTAACTTTTGGTTTTTTTTTAACAATTTTCATATAAAATTCTATAAAAATGTTGACAATACAAGGTTTGAGGAAAAATGTGATCTTTTCGATTTTTCCAGAGCAATCGATACAGTTAGCGTGCTGGCTTCTCTGGCATTCCTCGCGTTTCTGCTGCACTCTTTCGCATCTCTGTTCGATCGGTCGCGATCAATCTTTCCATCTATTGTGAGCAGTCGTCGAGCGTCGAGCGATCGGGAACTCACGGATCCAGTGAAACTCGTTCTTCGCGCGTTGGACGATTACGTGAGTTGTATCTTATCCAGTATCATAATGTTTTTTTTTTTTGTCAATTCATTAAAACGCGATTTTCATTTCAGGATATTTTAAACAACAAGGTAACACTGGACAATCACAAGGGTAACGTCAAAACTCTGCGTTAAGCAGCGACGCAGGTTTCTCAAAATATATCATAAAAATCGTAGCTTAGGAATATAAATATCTTTATCGTTATAATTCAAAATGCACTTACAAATCATCAATTTTTTTATCAAAATACAAAATCTAACATTATTGCTCTGTCTCGTTCTCGTTGCAATTTTCACGTTTCACTATTCGTTGTTTTTTCTTTTCTGTTCGCAATATATCGATATAAATATATCTTATGAACCATTCGTCGCATTTGTGTGCACGTGCAATCATACTATCATGAAAAATGCATCACATATGATAAAAAAAAGTGTGCAGTTTCGAACGCAATTTCTACTACAAACAGATGTTCTACGAGTGAAATATTGAGTCAATACTCAAAATCGCCCTCGCGCGTCTGGCCGATAATTAATTATTAGTCATTTTATGATGGACTCGTGCTTGAAGCAATTTTCGAATCAGCGTTGCGTGAATTGACAGTATTCGGAACTCCGGATTTCAACTTTATGGCAGTCTCGCGACATATCACCGGGCAAGGAATCGTTGAAAAGCGGTAAAGTTAAAAAAAAATGTAACAAAAAAAACATCTAATCTGTCGTTTTGCTGTATCGGTTACTCAGTTCTGTCGGCAGCGATATCGTATTTCTATCATATATTATTATATATACTATACACAGGTCGAACAACGTATGAAAAATTTATAAATTCTATCTATAATACGATTATTTATCCTGCCACGGTACCCTAGACGATGTCATAGCCGCGGCATGTCTGGAAAAAAGATTCGAATCGTTTATAATTTTTATGCAGTAAAGCGTTTTTTTTTCTGAGCCATTTTTTTCTACAACTTGCGTGCCAAAAGTTATTGTCTTACGCATCGTTGTTCCCTGTTTAGCCTTTGACTTTAGCGTTTATCAACAAACGAATTTTCCTAATGGTTAAAATATATTCTAATTATTTTCGATCCTTTCGCTCGCAAACACTTATCTGTGTCGAATTTTATTATCCGACATTTATGTTTACTGTTAAGTTGTGCAGAAAAAAAAACTATTACAGAAGAAAAAGGTCTATGATTATCGTTCACGTGTTCGGAAAATAAGAGAATTGATTTTGAAAATCGAAATATACGTCGGAGCGAAAGGTCAAAAAAAAATAATCGGTTCTACTCGCATTTCGCGATTCAATCGGAGCGCTTGAAATATTTGTTATTCGTCATCGATTCAATCGTGAAGCGTTTTTTGATTATTAAAAACGGGTTGAATATATTTTGTTCCCGTACGCGAATTTCTTTTTCTTTTTTTGCATCTTTCGTAACTCACTTTGGTTTTCCGTTTGGCTTCTGATAGGGATGCGTCCCATTCAAACCGCGTCGTTCCTTGACCCTGACAACTTTGTTGCAGAGACTACCGTCGCCGGTTCCGCTGTCGAGACTCGCGTTCGAGAGTTGCGGCAGTTGTTTCATTCTATCAGTCTTGAGTTTGTTGAGAATGGCGATACTTTTCGCGCTCATAACCGAGACCGGTTTGCTGTTCGCGACTTTGTTCTCCTTGCCGGTCGCGACCGCCACGGTCGACGGCAATTTTTGCTTCGGCGATATTTTCCTCGCTACTTTGACCGGCGTGCGATTGCTCGCTTGATTCTTGTCGGCGAGAGTTCGTTTCTTCGTCGGTTTTGTCTCCAAGAGATTAAACGTGTTGTTCAATTGATCCGCCTTTATAGTTTCGATCTCCGCGGCAGTCTCTTTGACGTTTTCCAAAGTCGCGACGGTCGGCGGTTCCTCGTCGAGGTTAACGGTTGAGTTCAGAGACTCCGGCACGACGGTCTGAGGCTCCGGATCGCGGACCGGCGTTCCATCGAAAGTGGCGCTCAGTACGCTCGGCGCTTTTTGCGTCGGGCTCGAATCGTCGTCCTCCAGATAAGCCGCGGAATATATCGGCATCTCGCTGTTCAACGGATCGTCGAGCTCCTGCGTGCTGAGACAAGTGAGCGTGTAGAAGTCCTCGGGCGAATATTTGTCCGTGTCCGAGTCGGCCCACTTGATGTTTCGAACGCCCTCGAGAGATTTGACGAGCTTCTTGAATTCCGTCTTCATGGTTTCGGTGACGGCGCCGTAGCCTCGCATTATATTGTAATAATTCTGCAGCGTCGAGCTCATCGATCTGACTATCGCGTCGGTCGATTGCATCTGGCACTGCTGGAGACTGCTTATCTTTCTCGCGTGCTCGTACTGCTGCTGGAATCGCATTTTTTCGATCTCGCACTTCTGTAGCGCGCAGCTCTCGCGCAATTTCTCGGCGAATTTTTTCGTCTTCGACGCAACGTTGAGCGCCTCGATCTCCGTCTCGACGGCGATCAGCTCGCTCCACGCGGCTTCCATCTGTATCTTCACGACGTCGCGCTGACGCTTGAAGTGCAGAAGCGATTTGTTGACGCGCGATTTGCCGCTGGCGTTTTGTTCCTCCTGCGACATCGCGTCGACCGCCGCGGTGAGATTCTGCAGCCTCTTGTCGGCGGCGATCTTGTACTGAATTCTGCAGCAGAGGATTTTGTCGGCACTCTGCAACGCCAATACTTTCTCGTTGAGCTGTCCCCTCGTTCGATAGAGATCCAACAGCTTGTCGCGCATCTCGACGAAATCTTTCTCGAGCTCGTCGTTCCGCGCGTCGCGCGAATCGGGCGACGAGCCGTTGCGATCGATCGCGCGACTCTCGAGCTGCAGTAGCTTCGCTTTCAGCATGTTTATCTCCTTCTTCTGCTCCTCCACCATCTTGATGTAGCCGGTAACGTGCATCTGGCAAGATATTATGTTCTTCTTCACGTTCAATTTGATTTTCTTCGCGCGATTGGCGTAACGAAGAGTATTGTACGTGTCCTCGAAGCTCAGACTCGACGGTCCGACGTTGGCGATCATTACCGTGTGACAATTGCCGCCGAGCGAATCCTTCAGCAGGCGCGTGAGTTTCGAGTCTCTGTAAGGAATGTGCTTTATCCCGTCGGCAAGATTGTTGATGCAATTGCCGAGAGCCAGGAGAGATTTATTTATATTGGCTCCCTCCTTGAACCTCGCCCCTTTGCAACCGGTCGCGGAGGCTCTCTCGGATCCCGCGAGATCGATCATCGACAATTTAACGTGTTTCATCTGTCCGTCGAGTTTGTTCGTCGTATTGACGTATACTTGAAAAACCGCGTGACTGCGGCTGCTCTCCTCGTTCGCGTCCGTCGGATGTTGCGTGCGATTTTTGTTGCCGCGCGCGAGCAGAGTCAACAGTTCGTCGGGACTGTGAATCGTTATTATCTTCAGTCCCGCGACGATGATGCCGTGTCGTCCGTCGTCGCGAATGGCCAGCGGGCCCGATTTGTTCAACAAGTCGCAAACGTTCTCGTTGTAAACTTCGAGATAAGCGACGCCGAGATTGAAATCTCTGTGTTCGGCCTGCGCCTCGATCTGCGCAAAGAGCTCCGACATCGTTCTGAAGGTAATGCCAGGATCTCCGTCGCGACCCAGCATCGTGTGAGTTTTTCCCGCTCCCGTGGCTCCGTAAGCGAAAACAGAGCAATTGTAGCCATCCAGCAGACTCGCTATTACGTCCTTCGTCGTGCCTTCGAATACTTCGCTGTTGGAGCAATTCATGTCGAAAACTCTGTCGAACATGAATTGCAACTCTTTGTTGGGTTTTTTCAGCAAATCTCTGCCCTTCTGCGCCACGCCTCGATAGTAAAATGGATTTTCTTCCTCCTTCGGATCGAATATCAACATCTTGTCGTCGACGACTTTGATCACCGTGCGATAGTTGTCCTGCTGTTCCTTCTCGTTGTGCGGACGCACGCGAACTATGACTCTGATGCTCGTTTGCGAATTGCTCTCGCCCTGCTGCGAATCCATGGTACTGCCGCTGGTGCTTGGCTTGTAAGTCACCGCGCCTGCTGGCTTTTTGGCGAATCTACGAACTTTGTTGGGCGAGAACGCCTTCTCGAGATCGCGCTTGTTGTAGACCATCGTGATTTCTTTCCGTTACGACTGAAACACACGCGTGAAGGGGCCACGACGAAGCCCCGGACGCGGAGGGTTAGTGACAGCTTTGGTCTACGCCGCAAACACGACGCCGAAATTTGAGGATTTTTTCTTTTTACCACAATTCGTTTGGACTCAACGCGGACTCACCTGATTGTATCCACGAGGCTCCGATTGTTAGCGCGTTGAGGATAACGAATGCTTGAGGTCAGTGCCGAGGTAACGCCGGATAAACAAGAACGAGCAGGCAACACATCCACAAGCATCGCAAACCGTTGGCGTTATGCTTTGGGTGGAACTTGAAATTCGAAATTTTAATTGGCAACGCCACGCGCGGCGGCGCTGCGGGCGCTGTGTTTGGAGGGAAACGCGCACGCTCCGCGTCGAAAGGACGTTAATAAACTTGTCTCGCTTCTTCTCACGCGTTACCTATAACGCTGTCTCGCTCGCGCTACGGCGAACGTGTCTTATTGGTTGACCACTCGGCCACTCGGTGTCATGGCCGCCGGCCCAAGCCGGCACTACGCCAGTGTGTGTTTTGTCTCCGTAGCTTCGCGCGCGTGAAACACACGGACGGGGTCGCAAAGCCGACGTAAAGTAGTGTGAGGTTTGGAATCCAAACCCGCGGAAAGTTCTAATCATTCGAATCTTCGTAATTCGTAAACAATTTGTCGTAATTGCAATCCGCCACGACGAGAGCCGATCGCGGGTGTGTTATCGGAAGTGAAACAATTTTTCTTTCAAGAGCTCGTAAAAACATTAGTCGGAATTCGTTATTTTATATTTCTATAACATTCGTAACATTGAATACTCGCCGGTTATCGATGATTCGGAATAAACGCTTTTATTCTCGCGGAGTCAATCCTTTTCTTTAAGTGAAGACATAAAAGTTTCGGGCGATGATACAAAACACAAACACGCGCCGACGGTTTAACCGCGTTTTTCGGTGAATAAACAAATGGTGCCGGTTGAAAAAAAAGTTGCATCGCGTAAAACGTACTCGTGCGAGCGTAAATTACATTTCGTGGATGCAAAAACGTTCGAGCAATACAAAATCATTGGAGCGTGGAGCGTGCTTGGAGCATCGATGTTTTGGGTACGTTAAAAAAAATCTCTAAAGTTTTCCACGTTACAGAACGGCAAGCACGTTGCTCAAACAGTTCGATTACATGATAACAAATGCAGCCAGTGCGATGTGAAAGTGTATTCGATTCTTGAAATGTTGCGGTTTGCCGATGCGCTGGATCATCAATCTTCGGTCGACGGTTTCTCGGTAAGTGGCGTACATGAGCTTGTAATAAAAAAACACGCGTTTACTCAACGATCTCTCGGCGGGGGGGTGGGAACGCGATGTGCGATAAGACCCACGCGGCGATGTCCGCGAGCGTATCATACTTCCTACAGATATGCATTCGTAACGCGCATACAAAACTCGTATCATCATTTAACTCCAATAATCCCGCAACGAATTGCGTAATCGTTCGCCGTATCACGCGGAAAGAGAAATAATCTCTTCCGGGTTTCGAGTCTCCGTCGAGCCGCGAGTATCACGACAGTCGTCGTCCGCAGTCTCGACATCGCGGACGCGTGATTTTCGCTCTCGGCTGAAAGAAAAGAATCTTGTCTCTCCGAAATCGCTCGGGCAATCGAGTGTCGTCCAGCCCCCACGTGTCGGCGAACGCCGTCCGACGCACGATCGTCATGAGGCCAACGGGAATGATAAGTTTATCAGCATGTACGTTAAACACGAGATCGACATAACCTTCCGTTTTGTGCCGTCGACGCTGACGCGTCACCATGTCATATACGTGCCACACTTCGAAATATTCGCGTTCACCGTCGCACCGTTAGTACAAAGATTAAACGACGAAAAATAAGTTCGCTCGATGATTCCAACGAACGAACAAAATGTTATTCAATGTATTGGTGAATCATCAGAACGCGGTGCGCGTGAGTTCGGCACTGTTTTACGGCGTGTCGTCGCTGCTGATAACGGTAGTGAACAAGACCGTTCTGACGTCGTACAATTTCCCGTCTTTTCAAGTACTGGGAATAGGACAAATGTTCGCGACCATAGTAGTACTTTTCGTCGCGAAGAAGCTGCGTTTCGTCGACTTTCCGCATCTCGAGAGAACCACCTTCGCCAAGATATGGCCCCTGCCGATGATCTACATTGGCAACATGATCTTCGGATTGGGCGGAACGAAACAGCTGAGTCTGCCGATGTTCACCGCTCTCCGAAGATTTAGCATACTCATGACAATGATAGCGGAATTCTACATACTAGGCGTCAAGGCGAAAGCCTCCGTGCAGCTCAGCGTCTATACTATGGTTCTCGGAGCCATTCTCGCGGCGTCCAACGATCTGGCCTTCAATCTCGAAGGCTACGTCTTCATTCTGCTCAGCGACGTGTTCACCGCCGCTAACGGCGTTTACATGAAGAAAAAATTGGACTCCAAAGAGCTTGGAAAATACGGCCTCATGTATTACAATTCGTTGTTCATGATAGCGCCGGCTTTCCTCATGGCTTGGTACACGGGCGACATAGACAAAGCCAAGGAATTCCAAGATTGGACGAACTTCATGTTCATCGTGCAATTCGGCCTCTCGTGCGTCATGGGCTTCGTGCTGTCCTACAGCGTTATCCTTTGCACTCTCCACAATTCGGCTCTGACGACCACGATAATAGGATGTTTGAAGAACATATGCGTTACGTATCTGGGCATGGTCGTGGGAGGAGATTACATATTTTCGTGGCTCAATTTCGTCGGTCTGAATCTCAGCGTGCTCGGCAGTCTAGTTTACACTTGGGTGACTTTCAGACGAAAAGAAAGCGTCGAAGCTAAATATTCGCCTATCAGAGAAACGCCGGAGAGCAAAGTCGAGGTCGTATGATTCTTCGTTGCCATCGCGAATCCTTGGTCGCAATAAACGCGTGATATTTTGTATTCTCGCTTGAAAACTGTACGCGACAGTTTGGTTCTTTATTCTTTATGTAAATATATACATAGTATCGTATATAGAGAAGAAAAACTAGACGAATTAGAAGTATCACATTGGGTGTAAAATAGTGCCATGTCCGATCAGAATCGAATAGTTCCTACGAATTGTACATTGTAAATATTGCGCGAAACGATTGATTTTTTCCGTTATTTTTTTTAGAAGAAAAGAAATAGTTTTATCGGGACCAGTACAGTTTTCAGTCGAGTCAATGCGCACGATATTTATGTGTACATAGATATGGCGGGAATGAAAATGTATTATTACACGGTAGATACCAAAGCAGAGCTGAACGCGGTCTCAACAGACGGAGTTGCGCGAAGAATCATGAGTTTTTCATTCTAAAAATTCGACAATACGAATATCGTGATGTTCTCTCGTCTGACGAAAGGGCGAAACGACGTTTCTTATTGGCTCGAAAATTCGGGCGACTCTGCGTGTGCAATCAGCGTGAAAGCTCCACAATTCAGGCCAAATAATTGCGTAATTTAATTTTTCTTATTGTATTAATTTCGTCGATTCTAAAGAGGCGCGTGACGATTGAAGGATAGCGCGAGTGCGTGTGTGAGTGTGTCTACCGGTTGTACAAAAAAGAAACGTAAATAAATGTTAATAGACGATGAAGACGAAGAAGGCCGAAGTCATTTCACTTCCTCGATCGGCTTTCAGGCAAGCTCGCCGTGCGAAGATACTCGAGCGACAGTTTCGTCGAGGATTTCGCGAAGCATCACGTGCAATTGTCGAAACTGCAGCGCACCGTCCTCACGGCCGGTGCCGCTGCGGTTTCGCTCGCAGATCCATTTCGCGCTGATATGATCGCCTGCCTGGGCGAAACAACGGGAGGCAGTGCGCTGTCCCATTGTCTCAATCGCATGCAAACCTCGGCCGAGGGACGACGCATACTTTCCGAACGACCTCGCATACGTAGCTCGACCGTAGAATTGTCGAAACTCAAAGACTTACCGGAAGGCACACTGGGCAAAACTTATCACAACTTTTTGGACGTTAATGTAAGAAATTACTTTTCAAAGAAATTAAAGTTGAAATAATTCAAGATACCGAAGATAAAACATGAAATTTGCAGAATGTTACGCCCGACTCCAGGGATCATGTTAAATTTGTCGACGATATCGAATTAGCGTACGTAATGCAACGCTACAGAGAGGTGCACGACATATTTCACGCTGTTCTGCTGATGCCGACAACGATGCTCGGCGAGGTCACCGTCAAGTGGGTCGAAGCGTTGCAAACACGTTTGCCCATGTGCCTTAGCGGTGCAATTTTCGGAGCGCTAAGACTTCGTCCGAGGTACTTGATTCAAAAACAAAAATTGAAATATAACAAACTGATGCGGCAACTCGTTGGGGGACGAAAAAAAAATCAAAATGTTGGTTTTGCAGACAGAGGAAATTGTACGTGGATCATCATCTTCCATGGGCTTTGAACACGGGAAAGAATGCTAATTTTTTGTTAGGCGTATATTTCGAGGAGCGTTGGGAACAGCCGATTGCGGATTTTCACAAAGAAATGAATATCGTGCCTCTGACTTCGTAAAAGAATTGTGAGACACTTTATATTCACGCCTAGTCGTGATTTAGCCGTGTGCATAATTGGAAGAGAATAAACACATTGAAAAAGACGCACCTACACAGTATAACAATTTTTATTGATTATAACACTGGAAATATTAAGAATATAATTTTTAATGGAATACGATAAGGTGTAGGTATAGAGCTACGAATTCATTTTTTTTTTTTGTTGATAAAAATCGATATACTACTTATGCTTCAAGGTGGGTGTATAAATATCACTTGGAATTCATAATACAAACTAATATCTTTTTTTTTCTCTTCTTCCTCTTTTTCATACTCTTTCGCTATCATCTGCGTTATTTCAAAACTCATAGCGCGATGCTCTGGTTTGTCGATTAATCGGCGTTTATCAATTATGTACAAACTACAAATAAAAACAATTTTACCGGCGTATTAACGAAGCAATAATTACAATAACAAACAACCGTTATCACGTAATGGATTATACGCGATCGCCGCTATAAACCATTGTTGTGATATTCATTTATTTCCGAAAAATTGATTGTCGTCTTTTTTTTTGGGATTACAGATTAAAATCAGACTCACCGCAAAAAGCAAATGCGCGATGCTAATTATTATAATGTGAGATTTTTTTTTCGTTTTTTTTTCTTTTTTTCAAATTTTTTTTTTGTTGCTTTCACGCTCGTACAGCACAAATACCGAGTCGAAGAAATATGCACACCATCCTTTCGATATACTTACATATTCAAGGGAAATGATTAAATTCCGTAATTTTTTTTGTTTTTCGTCACACGCACATGCTTCACAATCAACTAGAGATTGTTGCTCTTTTTCTTTCCTCGTGATACACACACTTAATCGATAATCCTTTTTTTTTTAAATATAACAATCAATGTTCGTTTACTTCGTTTGTTTTTTTTTCGTCATTTGTTTTACTATCAGATTGCACTTTTGGAGTATGATAAAATGTGTTTTTTTTTTGTTTTCTTTTTTTTTTTCGTATGATATTTTTCCGACAAAATAGTCTTTGGTGGCTAACGATATTCTTTGGTATACATACAGATATTTGAAACACTTGCGCACGCACACTCAACTCGGAAGATTTTGTTTTCTTTTTCACGATTCACATTTATGTTACGAGATCGTTGGAAATAACTTCGCGATTGTTTTTTTATTTTCTCTTTTTCGTCTGAGTTGCGGGTGATGCGAACGACGTTCGGCAATTTATCGTTAGAGGTAATTTACAGAGGACCACTTATATTTAACTATATCTTTAATATCGTACGTTCTTATACATTCGTTTTATCGCCTATGATCCTTACGAAACCAAAAATACTATGCGGATCTCATTAACTAACTAGCTAATGATATTCATAGTATTTTCGTCACAATGTTTTTTTTTCATTGTCGACAATACAATTGTTTTTTTTTTTTTTTTTTTTTTTTTTCGTTTATCTATATACGTTATTCGAGCGATAGGTGCGAATAGGAAAGAAAAATTAATATGATAAACGAGGGGATATGATTTGTGAAATAACGCCCGCGAGCCGGAACAATGATCCATCGTCGCTATACAAATAACGAAGTATCCGGTCGCCTCGATTATTTTAATATGTTTTTTTTTCGCTTTTCTTTTACGCGTTAATACTAATATTTTAACGGAGATTGACTCGACATGACTTTTTCTTTCACAAGAGATACCTCGAACGACAGTGTGAAATCTCGTGATAAATCGAAAAATAAAAAGAGAATGAATCTCTCGAGAGACAAGATTTCACACGGTCGTCGAGCTCGCGACGTCTCGACGGAGAACGCGGTCACCTTTCGATATTGACTGAACGATTGTAACGACAAATTGACAGACTGGGATCGAGTATCTCGGATGTTCGCGAGGCCCCTTTGATATAACGTCCGTCCGTGCTTATTCAATCGATATTTATTCGATACAGATAAACGTTTTGAGACACACACCGATTATCAAAATCCCTTACCTACTTAATAATATTCAATCGTCACCCGTCGTAATGTTACGTCTTACACGCTTACAGGATGAAGGTAAATCTAGTTGAGCATAAGTTAGTGGCCAGAGCATCCCTTCGGGGTTTGTGTCACATCTTTTTTTTTTTTGCACCGAGAGAATTTTACATAAAAAATTAATAAAAAAAAAGTAAAACACATAAGATAAACTACAATGAATTACTCAACAAGATTACAAAAAATCGGACAAAAAAAAGGACCGAAGCGTATGAAAAAATATTCTAATTTTGAACATAGATTTCAGTTGTAAAGGAGGGTACTAATATGGACCATAATGATCGTTTAGAGATTATTATGTACACAGATCACTTCGTATACGTAGAAATAAAATCAAATTTTCACAGCTTAATATTCGTATAAATTTTTCTCCGTGTTTTTTTTTTTTGATATTCCGTTGAATATATTTTTCTGTCCGTTCGTTTATCTTATCTTTTTGTGGGGCAGGGGGTGGGGGGTCGGGGGGCACTCGTATAATTTACAGGATGCTGCATAGCTGATTGTAATAGTTTTTTGGTCCACGCCGCTCGAGCCTCATTTCGTACGCGATAGGTTCTTTTCAAATTTTTTTTTTTTTCAATCGAAGCCCAATCTTTTGAGAAACAGATGTATCTCCTCGAACGTGGGCCTCTCCTCGGCGTGGTTGCTCCAACACTTGGTCATCATGTGATACAAATCCCTCGAGCACGTGGGCGGCTGGGAAAGCACGCGGGGTTGCGTTTTGCTGTCCATCGCGTTACCGTGATACCATCTGCTGCAATTCTCCAAAACCTGCTCGGAGGTCATGTCCGAGAACGGCAACTCCTCGCAGTGGGTCAATACTTCCCAGACCGTTGTCGCGTAGGACCAAACATCAGCCTGACAGCTCTGCTTGCTCTGATGGAAAAAAAAATCGTAAAGCAATTAACAAATAAATCAATTAGCATAATAACGAGACTGCTTATCATAAACATAATATTCCTTTGTTTAAAAAAAGCTCGTAATAACATTGATGAACATAACATTTTTTCGTCGTTTTAAGAGCAGTGCATCTCGTATTAGTGCGTTGTTCGATTGATAGCCTTTCGTACCTGCAATCGGACCTGCTGTAGGTATAATACTTAAATAGTAATAAATAAATGCGTGTATGTTTAATCACAGTAGCACATAAAATATTTAAAAAATTAAATCTGCGTATGCGCTTAAATGTTATAAAATATCGCAAGATATTTTTTTTTCAACATTATTCTAGTAATGTTCTTTTATCTTGGGAATTTTGCGCATTTTTTTGAACTTGTATTCCTCGATAACTAAAACTGACCAGCAGCACGGCCTCCCATGCCATCCAACGAAGAGGCACCTTAGCATAGCACTCGTTGACGTAGTACTCCGCGTCGTACTTGCTGCAGTACATCGCGTGATCCGACACTTTTATCACGAGATTTTTGTTCACCACGCAATTTCTGAAATTTAGGAATCAATTAATAATCTATATTATTAGCGCTATTTAATTTTTTTAGAAATTTTTCTTTGTGAATACACGTACCTTGCGGCCAGATCGCAATGGGGTATGTTCAGACTCTCGAGATACTTCATTCCCGAAGCTATTTGCGTCACGAAATTCAGGAGACAACCGTAACTAAGTGGCATATCGTTGTTAGATTTTTCGTGATCCCTCATGAATGTCGGAAGATCGCCGAGTTCGCCGTACTCGAATACGGCGCCGAATGGCTCTTCCTCGACGAGGGCAATTATTCGGGCGATATTTATGTCTCTTATCTCAGCAAGAACGTACATGTCCTTCATGAAGACTTTTCTGAAAGGAAATAACGATTGTTCCTCAATACATAGAAAATTTCGGGCTCATCATCGATATTCTAAACATCTTTCAATATCATTATCCAATACACCTTCTTGCGTCTATATTCGCTTCTCGTGGACGGTATCGTTGCATTCCCAGCCAAAAGTGAGATTCGCAGAGAATTTCTAAGTCTTACCGATGAGAAAAAAATTGGAAAAATATCAACCACACAGAAGATACCAAGAATATTCAATTTCCACAATAATACTTCCGACAGGTCGTTAACAAATTAGTTAAGAGAAAAATTGTTCAGCGAATCATTCGGATATCTTCCTCAATACGATGAAAAATTCTGTTCCTTCACGTTTTTTTTTAATCCTCTACTAATCGATAGAGCCGATGGCGTCAAACGACCCGAGAAGCTGCGGTAATAAAGCTTACTTCAAAGAATCCGTAACGCCACGCCACAGAGACCTAACAATAACGACCTGGCGACTTCTCGTGGTGCCGAGATCGGGACTCTGAATTCCTTTAGCCTCGCACAGATGTACCTACGAAAATGTTTCAAATCGATAAGTTCTGAATATCGAATTTAAAAAAACCACAAATTATCGAATGGCGGCTCAAACGAAACTCACAAATCCAAAGCTTCCCTCGCCGATTTTGTCGAGAATTCGTAGTCTGTGCCTCGAGATCTGTTGAATGTTGAGAGAATTCGGTGCATCGGCTAGACGGGCACACTCGTCGATGTGAAGGGACGTGAATAGACTCAAACCCGCGTGCTGTTCGCGTCTTTTGATCTGAAAATCGGGACGAGGATAGAACGATAACAACGAAGAACAAAAAAAGTTCATTAAAATAAATCCAACACCGGCTTTCGATGAGATCGATTGGAAGATAAAATTTCATTCTCGTTTAGCGCCAATTCGAACTCACCGTCAGTATATCCGTCGCTGCGTAATATCCCTCGTGAACCTTCGTATTGGATTTCGTTGTTTGCGTCGTGCCGTGTCGCTTCACCGGAAATGGAGTTTGCACGATTCTTTCCAATACATTATCGTCCTGTAGATTACCCTCGCTTGAAAACCCCGTTACGTCTGGAAGAAGAGTCGATCATCATTAACCTCGGAGCGTAACCAGCAAAATAAAAAAATTATTTTAACCAGAAAACAGTGAAAAAAATGTGTGGTTTTAGAACTCTTTCAAAAAGGATAGCTTTCATAATCGTTACTATATCGATATTGCGCTTTAAGGAGGGTGCACAGTTACATTTCTTGCCAAAGGTGAAATTCTGAGAGAAGTTCAAAGACAATAGGGTAAATATCTGAAAAAAGTCATTCATATAGATGGAGCTAAAAAAATTACCTGTATACTCGCTTTTGCAAGGATGTTGCTCGTAAGCCAGATTCTCTTCGGAAAATAATTTGTACGTTTTCTCATAAACGCTGCAGTGCTCGTACTCGTTGCCTGAATTATTTCCGGCGCTTCGTATCGTGCCGCAATCGCCGGACAGTCCTTTGCTCTTTATCGACAATCTCGACTGTGACAAACCGTTTACGACAATGGGATTTGCAAGTTTAATGTCTTTCATATTGATCGTTATTCCGGGCGCGGGCGAGCCGCACAGGAGCGCCGTGTGTTTCTGTAGCAAGGCAACTTTGTTGCGTCCGCGTAGTTTCATGAGGAAGATTGTGCATGTGAGCAAAAGCGCGAGAACCATCAGGGCGCCGCTCACGAGGCCGATGTACGTTTGCGAATTGTTTACGGGAAATGCGTCCGGCGTTAGATTAGGATTGATCTCGTATGTAGTCTCGTTGTAGCTCGAATTCGATCTCTCGCCGTCCAAAATTGGGTCCGTTTCGTTACCCACTCGATTGGAATGGATGCCGGTCTCGGGCAATTCGTTCGAGAAATTTCCCGGGGCTGGAACTGGAGGAACAACAAAAAAAAGATTACTGCCCCTTCTTTGTCGATGGAATTCGTGTTTCTCGTCGAATCTCTACGGGAGGAAGTACTGTCCACTTCAATGACTTCAACAAATCTCGGTAAAGGAGATTGGAGCAAGCTTAAGCACTGTAAAGAAGCGAGGATTTCACTACGCTCGTATGGCATTCTGAGGAATTATTTATCTCGGAATAATTCTAAAATTATAAAAAATGTTCGATTGATAACTGTGTCGATAATACATGTGTCAATTAGCCCCGGTTGTCCTTATCCCAAAAACTATGCACTTTGGAGAAATTGTCTAAGGAGCATAATTGCTCGGCACCGTGTTATGATTTCAATTCGACATTATCTTTTCGGATTTTTCCGAACCATTGTATATTAAAGTCCTATGTGAGATGAGTACGCTATTCTCACCGCTCTCGAACGTGACTTCGCTGAGAAGTAGCCACTTGGATCTCGGGACTAGTTCAATCCTCACGAACCGTCCACTTCGCGATTGCAAATCGATCGACAGAACGGCAATGCTGGCTCTGATCGAACCAACGAATTCTGCCTTCTCCTCGTTGGCTTGATACTGCCTTCCATCGTGCGAGAACGAAGCTCGAATTGTGGAGAACGGCTCGATTCCACGCTCGGGAGCGTTGGCAACGTGAATAGTGCAATTTTCGAAGTCTCTCGTCTCAGCGAATTCGAAGACTATTACAACGGGATTTAGATCGGTCCAACCGACCCAATTGGTCGAGCTCGACGATTCGATTCTGTAAGGATCCTCGCCGATTATACCGTCCGTTAGCTGACCGAGACCGCCCACGAGAAAGCCATCCTCTTCCGTTCCGTCGTAAGAAAAATCTTCGGCGTTTGCACCCTCAGGACCGAATACTTCACCCTTCGGGGCTTTGTACCTCGTGACTCGTTCTGGTAGAAAGGTAACGCAAAAGGAAAAAAGAAAAACAAAGAAGAAACTCTGTAAATTTATCGCTCCGAAGTTTATACCGCTACTATTTTATTATCGACGTGAATGAGATCCCGTCGAGGGACCATTCCTCCCCTCATAGTTCACTGTTATACTCACGATCCCAGACACATCCGAATATCTCGACTCTCATGCAAACCGTTCGGGGATGCTGGCTGTAGGGAACGAATCGCACTCTGCTCGCAACGAATGGTAGATCCAACTTTTGCTGCACCACAAGGTACGTGTTGCTGTTGCCGCGAAGTATCTGTGTGTTAAAGGCTATATGGTAAAAGTGAGAAAATAATAGCCCCCGATAGGAATCGAAGAAGAGATAAGCTACGCGAGTACTTCGAGTGGAAATTCACGACTGAAAAGGAAACTTCAGATACAGCGCGCGGGCTTTTTTTCTTCCACTATATATCACTCAGGCGCTCAGTATCTGATTTTGTTTGTTTCCTCCTTTTATTTTGCTCCCCCTTTGACGCACGCGGGGGAGTTAACTCGAGAGGCGTACACACTGTTGGCTTTATCATACGATCGCGATATCAGATAACACTCTTACCCGATCGCCCCTCAACGTTCTGTAAGGATGCCACTTGGAGTCGCGCCAGTACTCGAGGAAGAAGGACTCGGCGTACTCCTGACCCTGACCATTACCGAAACGGCCCTGTGTCTCGGTCCACGTTATCAGATGATCCTTCGTCAGGTCGACCTCGAGATACTCACGAATATCGCTGCTAATCTGAGCCTTCGGACACCACGCACCTCCGTTCTTCTCCTGTCGTATTCTTGAATAATACAACACAGCATAAATTAATTCAAATCGCGAACTTCTGGACGCTCCGCAATTTAGGTAAAACTTTTTTTTTGTAAGTGCGTATTCAGAGTTAAAGAATCAATGATTTTAAATAATTTTTTATACATTTGCAAAATCGTTTTTAATCCCGATTACGACCTCATTATTTTATTGTTGAGTAAAACACAGCGTTAATTATCACAACTTAGTCCAAAGTATTGAAAAATATAAGCAAAATATATATATTTTTTGAGATTGCATTCGGAGGTGAAAACTAGTAAAACGCAATTATTTATTATGATTAAAAAAATATAAAAATCGTCTAGGAATGAATTGTTAACCACCAATATGATAATAGATTTACTTTTTCCAATATCCTTTTAAACACTCTGAATATTTTACGTGATATATCAGTTCTTTTTTTTTACTATAAATACCTCGCATTCTGAGGGCCGACAGACTTCATCTCGTAACTCGAGGATGCCGTTATCGCGTCATCCGGTATTTTTCCCTCCTCCATACCGAGGGGAAGTTTACACTGGCCTAAAACGTTATCAACGTTATCCAATTACCCCGCGACGACGTCGGCGACGCCTTCGCCCAGGCTTTTTCCCACGCGAAAGTGTGTAGAATAAAAATTCCAGTCACGAGAGACGAGACGAAGAGAACGAGGCCAAAGGCGCATTCTCCTCGTCTCGTTCGCCCGTCTTCATTTCACTTTTTCGTTTATTAAAGTTCGGAAAGGAGAGAGAGGAAAAAAAAGAAAAATCTAATCGCCGATTTATGGCGCGCGGCGCGTGAGACCATTCGAGCCGGATCTATCGTTGCGTCTATAAATCTTTAGGCCCCGAAACTTTCGCGTTCATTCGTCATCGCTGAAACGAGAGAAATACGAGAGCGAAGTTGGGACACGGACAGAGGCCACTTTGGAATGCAAATCCATTGACCCGTCCGAAGCTTCATTCTCTTCCGGAAGACATCCGGATGCAACTCGCCGCTCGCACGTTCCCTCGAGACGCTCTCAAATTTCCGGTATAACCCCCTCTCGACCTCCGCCCCCCCCCCCCCCCCCTTGCACCCCACCCCTTCGTAAGCCACCCCCAAACTTCGCTGTAATAATGTTTCGTGATTTATGCAAAAGCGAAGCACGGACGTGCAAAACTTACCGGTAACATTATTCTTAATCGTATCCTCGGCGCAAAGGGCCGCCGATGCGACGAGGATTCCTATCAGAAATACTTCTATAGATCTCATGATATGCAACACGATGATATCCTACGGCGTCACGTAACGGCCTTATAATGTTCATGATAGGTCGCCTGCTGTCATTGCATTTTATTCTGAAACACAAGAATTAATAGCCTTCATGAGCGGAGAGACATTTTTTTAACGTCGGATGGAGATGAAAGAGAAAAACGAAAAAAGCCACGAAGTTTACAATTCCCTTTAACCAAGAGCTCCGAATGGAAAATTAATTGAGAATCCTACAGTCCCGTTAGTCCTTGTCCAAGACAAATAGAAACGGGTACTTTCGTTCATCCCGCGGCAGCGGGTGGCACTGGTGAATGAAACGCTCGAATGCACATACACAATCGTGGAAAATATCCCCTTCTGGTGCGCGTCGGCGGTACGACATTTAATCGAGGTCAAAGATCATTTCGCTCCAACGGTACTCAAAGCTATTTCATTTTCCATTGTACCCGCTCTCTATCCAGCGCAAAACGCACCTGTCGTGTGGATTCAGCCAGTCTGCAAAGTGGCTCGGATAGCTCGAAAGTTTAATGAGATTTCGTATAGTGAAAGGAAAAAAGAAGCGAAAAAAAAAACCCAAAGAAATAAAACGAAGGACAAAAAAAGGGGTAGTCGCTGTTGAGAGCGGGAAGCTGTTAGGGCGCGCGCGCGCGCGTTTGTTTTATCCGTTCCATTTCGTTTCTGTCATCGAGCTTTCAACGGGACGAACAGTCACGGTTCGATACGACTAGTTTTTTCTATCTATAGCTTCGAGTATTTGGGCAGGAAAAGCGGTTTTTTTTTTGCATAGACACAAACTGCGCCGATCGTGTCGTATTGCGCACAAAGCCGAGTGTCTGGTACGCTTGACGAGGGTGAAACCATAACTCGTTCGGGTTGTAACGGAAAATTACTGCACGCTTGACGTACGCGTCAATATTTCCGACGAGACACCAAAGCGTAAGGCTTTCACGGGGGGATAACGCGCAGACTGGTGCTACAAGGGCGAATATGGTGATTCGCCGGGGCGGATGAAGCGGGATCCAAGCGACGCGAGTAAAGCGTTCATTACACCGTCGATTAACTCGTATTATTTATAAACAAATTTTTTTACATTTTTTACGCTGTAGCTAGGATATAAAAAAGATTTTAGACTCGAATAACGAAAAGAGTTGTTGGAAAAAAAATGAAAAAATAATTGTAGAAGAACCTTAAAGGATTTTCTTTGATGTCCCGGACAGAAAAATAGATTGCGATTATCCGCTTTTACTATGAATCTAGAAAACGACAATTTCATTTCTCTCGTATAAAAAAAATTTCCTCGCGAATCGGAACGCATCGAAGCCGTTCGGATCGTCGAGAAATATGTAGACGAGGAACTTCGACATGAAAATTCATAAAATCTTCACGAACTCGTGGAATTGCATTTCTCGCGATATTTCTATTCTCGCACGGCTTCACTTTGGGTGTATATCGGCTACAATGCCAATAAATTCTTTATCTTCTCTCCAGAATTCCATCGAGTTTTTCCCCCCGTTTCCTTCCCGGGGACTTTCTCACCCTTCGTTTCTTAGCTCGATCGTTCGTTCTACGGGATATAGAGAGGTTGGGAGAAGAGAGACGTCGATAGAACATTCCCCTTCGCGAGCATCAACGTCGAGAGACCCCCGTCGCAACTTTTCTATTATCTGTCGGTGGCGAGGCGCGAAGAGAGGATTTCTGCGGGGTTTACGCGTCGATGTTGCTTCTCTCAATTTTATCTCTCGCCTTCCACGAGGGGGTGCGGGGGGCGCGGTTCCGCGGTCCAATGTTTATTTTAACTACTCCTTCCGGCCCTCCGCTGCGTCAGCACTGGCTGCCTACTATCCTTTCGTATCCCGAGCGACGGTTCGTCGTTTCGACGGATACATTATGTACGCAAATGCCTGCCATAGCTCGCGAGAACCGTACGAAAAAGCGGAAAAAAAGCAAAGGAGAGAAGAAGACAGGCGAATAAATAAAACGAGAAGAACGAGGCAGAGAAGGAAATAGATAAAAATAGAACAATTCTACTTTCTGTTTATTCGAGCATCTCGTCATCGTCGTACGCCCACGGAGCATAAGCGGGAGGGAGGAGTTAAGTAGACTTCGTAGACTCTTTATACACTTTCGAACTATGATATCGCACGGTTATAACATATACATGAGAGTAATAGATATTAATTCAATCCTCGCTTCGACCTCGGCTGCTCGCGCTCCGCCTCGCCCGACCTTCTATCCGATTTCATTTACACCGTTATACGCCGATATAGATGTATACACGAGCTCCGGCGAAGTACCGCCCGAGTGATATAGAGAGGAAAACGGAAATAATATCATAGGAAAGAGGAACGAAAGGCAGGTGGCATGAAATACGCTCAAGCGTTATACGACCCGGGCATGGAAGTAGGATATATACGGTACAGAGAGACACTTTATACCAGTACTTCCTCGGCTCATAATACATTCATGATATATCTAATATATTTCATGAAAACGAAGTTTTCTCCCTTCCAGCCTCACCCTACCAATTTTTTTCCCCGCGTGCCGATGCGCGAGGCTTTCCGCGTCAACTGATCGCATTTCCACGTCCAAAAATTCGCGGCATACGTGTATTTGTTTTTCACGAATTTTTTTTACGTTTTTCAAGAATAACAATGATTTTTTTAGACTTTTTCAACGCCGCTGAGCTACGAACATTTTTAGCGTGTGTGTCGTCACCGCGGTATCGCTCCGTTGATGTTTATAGACATTTTTTGGCACCGCCGGTTACGAAATCGATGGTACACGGTGCAATATGTTCGCTGAGCTGTATCGGCGATACAGCAAATAGCGCTGCATCGGCGATGTGAACAGCAAATTCGGTCTACCGAAGCTAAGCGATCCGGATTGAATAGGTTCCTGCCTGGTTTTCCCGTAACTCGAGAATGCTTTCCAATTTTTTAAATTTCAAAAATATCGGTCGTATTAAAAATACAACGAGGGCAAAAAAATTGAGATTTTCGAATATTTTTTTTCCTGATACATTGAATATTCTCCGAGTACTATCGAATAGTTTCGTTGGAAATGAGTACGATATTCAATTTCCGTGAAATTCACGGTCAAGCAATTTCCTCCCAATTTCGTGATGTCTCAATTTAATATCCAAAAAAAATTATGCTTATTTTTATTTATTGATGTTGGGCGGTCCATTCGACGTGGAACATCTCGTGCGCTGCGTTGTACCCTCCGGCTCGAGATTGTTTGGAGGATCGTCGGGGGTATATGAAAAATGTAATGACGCAGTCACGTTTGAGTAGAGAACCCGCGGTGGAGTGCTCGAAGAATCGTCGGGTGTCTACTCCATCGTCGTACACTCGAACGGCGAAGGAGTCGCGCGGTTTTTGCTCTCTTCTTCCTCCATCCGGATGGCGGGGTAGGCACTTGCTGTATTTTTCTTCGTCCGTCCTCCCGCGTTGGCTCGGCGAAGAGCTCTGTCACCCCCTTTCCCTCGACGGTGGAGCTTCTCTCGTTGAGAGCCCTGCACGAGCTCCCGGGAAACGAGATATATATACAATTCCGCATTGTTTTTCATGGGTTCCCGGTCCCCCTCCCCCACCCCTTTCCCCATACTTTCTCTCGTCCTTTGTCGTATGAACGAGTTGAACGTGATAGCGCGAGACCGAGTTGGACAGAACGAACTTGCGCGAGAGAGAGAGAGAGAGAGTGAAGACTCTCGAGTGAGCCTCGCGGGGGAGGAATGACGATCAGCATGCGGCCGAGCACATCCACCCCGTAACTTGAGCACGCAGAACTCGCTACTCCACAGGCCGCAAGCATCGCCCGCACCCGCGGTCCTCTGTACACACACCCAGAAACGTGGACGCACACACACACGCGCGAGAATCGGAGGAGAAAGGCGAGGAGATAAAATACTGAAGCTTCGTGTGACGAATATTATTTCAAGCGTATGACTCTCGCTCTCCGTGCGCTCCGACGCTTCTGCCTCGTCACTGCCGCGAGTGCTTCGGCGACGGTAAAAAATGTTGTCATTAAATGAGCGACGTTTTCTAATGCCCTGGCAATACTTATCGAATCGAATTTCTCACGATCTCGAAGATGCATGTGGAACTCGTAAGCGAGAGGATAAATTTTAATGACGAACCTTACGACCATTTGGAAAAAAAATATTCCTCAATCAAACTTCCGCAAATGGCCTGCGAACTTGTGGCCATATTTCGCTCGCCGCGAATGTGAGCTTTAATGAGAGTTAAAAACTATCAGCATTGAATCCGCCTGCATACAGAAGTAGAAGAATTCAAAAGAGAAGTTACCTCGGAGGCTCTTTGATAATCCGTGAAAAAAGAGTAATTGCAATTATTCGTACCATTGTGTTAACCGAAAGAATACAAGACTTTGGCCGGATCGACAAGTGCTAAGGCTCAATATACAAAGAGGGTAAAAAGAATAGAAAGGGGAACCCATTCTTCTGGAACAGACGGAGAGGAATGCCCCGAAGGTTCATCGCCTCTCCCGTCTCTGTAAATCTTCGTCAGAAGAACTGCGTACAGAGGCGGAGAGATTGGGTGGAAATCGATAAAGTTTACCTAAGCTTGTGAGTCTAATGCCTGGGCTATTTCCAGGGTTTACACGACGCGAGGGACGCTGCGAGTAGAAGGCAAAGCGAAAGGGACGATGCTTTGTGGTGAAAAAGGCGAATGAGCCCATAGAATGGAAGCTAAAAGAGCTACATATATAAATACCGTATATATATGCACATATATACATATATATGCATGAATATATAGACATATAGTAAAAGCCAAAGAGGATGGAGACGAGGAGTGGACGCTGTCTCTCAGACTCGCTGACTTCTCTCGTCCCGGCTTGCCCGGCAAGTCGATAGGTCCGATCGATATTTGTTCGATGTGTGGAAAAGCTGTTCGGCTAGAACAATGCCTGTCGTGGAAACACGCGAGCGGGTTCTCCGAACGCGCATAGAGAACAAGAGACGAGGCGCCCGTGGGGCGCTCTCCGAGCCATTGGAGAATATATCCAATGGGGGGCATGTGGGAGGGTAGTCTAAACTCGTAGACAAGAGAACTACCCCCCTGACGACGTAGATAGGCAACGACGAGCTTCGATGCTCGGCGAGCCTCGCGTATCGTGTATATGTTTAGTCGTCGATATATCCGCGCGGTGAGACACACAAAGAGATATACAGCGACGCTGAGGCCGTCCGAGTTCGACGGTGTGCAAAGTGGTCGTGTTTTCCCTATATAGCGACCCTCAGCCGCGGGAACATACAGCCGAAGCATCAGGCGCGGTCCAGTAGTCGAAACATGTAATCGTCGCGACCACCGGTCAGCCAGTGGCGAGAGAACGCATTGATCAGACGCTAAGTAGTAGGGATATCTGATGGTTAGCCGCAGTCAGCGAACTCGCGGTGGCGAGCCCCCCCCCCCAAATGCATCCAGGCGCATTCTCACCATAGTGGGCGGTCAATGCGCGCGTCTGTTTCACCCTAAATTTACCAACGCGTCGGCCATGCGTTATGCGGATAATGGCAATATATCGATATATCTCGATGAGTCGTTATTGCGTTAACGATATTGTATTACATCTTTTGTCTCTCACACCAAGATGTATTACACCAATTTCGCATCTTACAATGACAAATCATCGAGGAGCTTGAGATGAAACAATCAGTAACTGAATCATTAGCAAGAAATGGCCATATAGAAAAAATAAATTAAAATGCGGTCCAAAAGAGCGATGAAAACCGATGTCGCGAATATTTCGAAAAAGAGGATAAATATTGTGCAGGATTATTTTTGATTGAAACTCATCGAACCATACATCGTTATCGTTTCAACGATTTGTCGAGCTCGACGTTACAGAAAGTTTGAAGCGGATTCGGTTTCACAATAAACTTCAGTCGAGCCCGAAGCGAAAACCATGTTTTGACCATTGGTCGTCGTCCGTCCCCGGCTTTGGGCCAAAAAAAAGAGGTCGATGAAACAATCGTGTTTTTGGAATTTCCAAATTTGTTTTCGCGAAGTTCAAACCCAATGATGCTGCGTCGTTGAATCACTCGCAGTGAACGAAAAAAAAAAAATGTACTTCGTTTAATTAAATCCAATCAAATTATCCTTCAGGGTATTATTCAATAATTCCCGCAAACAACGCGCAGATTTCCATCTGGCAGTTCGATCTAATAAGATTTATGTAGCGCCTTGAACCCTCATCAGCGCGTCTGACATGCCATTATTGCTCTCTCGTCGCAATTATCGTGGTCAATAATTACGGCGCTGAGTGACTGAAAATTAAGTACAGAAGGAAAATAAACGAGTAAGGCGAAAGCCACGACGGGAAATGGATTAAATATCGATGGTGGAAAAAACGGTGGGGATCGAGAGCGAGGATCTTTATTCCCTGTTTCAACTCGTGACGTTAATTACATCTGTCCATAGAGAGAAAAAGACATTGGAGAACGGAGTTCCCAGCGGGGTATCTATATTTATATCTATATACGCATAGAATATAGATAAAGAGGAGTCCGTTCGCTCGACTGGGAGGGCAGAGTAGAGCGTAAGGGCGACGGGTGTATACGCGGAGGAAGAGAACCTTGGTAGGGTTGGTGGATGGAAGGCAGCGAGAGTGTAGAGCGTTTGCTCTGCGCAACAAGTAAAGAACGATCAATACGCAATATACTTGGTTGTGTCCGGGACGCTGTGAGAGCAGCAGATAGAGAGAGGCGAGCGGAGGCACAGCGGTAGCGAGCGAGTGGATATAGCGCCAGTAGGAGAGAAGCGAGCACACGGGGCCTCGCGGCGAGCTCGAAACGAACGAGGAGAGCGCCTGGGTCCAACCAACCTAATCAAACTTCTCGCTCGAGAAAATTCATCGTACTTTCCATATTGCGAGGCCACGCGTGGATGGCAGTGGTAAGCCACGCGGCGGTGTGCCGGATAGTAATTAACTCTACTCGGTGTTTTTCACGCGCGAATAACTCCGTCCTGCCAGGGAGCTCCAGTCGCCGTTAGAGAGAGGCGTAGTATGCATGCGGAAAGTGGAGTACGGCCCGTACGTTGCGACACACATGTACACGTCCGGAGTTTTCCTCCGGAATCTCTCTTGTCTCCGGTTTCCGGCTAAAAAGTTCATGGACGAAAATAGTCCAACCGTGCGCCCCAAACGCTCTCGGACTTTCTTCATCAACTCGCGTCTCTCATTCGATCCTCTCCGGCTTTTCGCGGACACGCGAAGCGCCTGAATTGTCACGGAGTCTTCTCGCAAGCCTTGTCATATCTTATTTCGCGAACGAAAGGCGAAACTATTCAACGGAGCGGACAAAAAAATATTGCGGGAAACGGCACGGAGAATGATTATTCTAATCGGATTGAGTCGTAATGACGAGGACTCGGGAAATTGCCAAACGATTGCGCTGATAGAGATAACTTTCTGGGTCGTGCTTGTATTTGGCGACCGTATTGTAATTGCTAAGATCATCCCTGGCGCTGATAAACAATTACACGCGTCATGGCGCGCGGGACTTTGTACACATTAAGCCAAAGAGATGGCAAAGCTATCCTGTAGACGCGGAGGAAGCAATGAATAAAGCGCCGAGGAGACGCTCAAATCTGATTTCTTTTCGTTCTCTGACATCGTTCGCAGAATTCATTGAGATTGCGAGGGAATCTTTGAGAAACTCAGAGTTTATTATCATGTAGTTGAAGATATTATTATCATGCAGTTGAAGACGAAAGGATCAAAGATGATTTTAGCCAGAGAAATTGATCAAAGGCACCGAATCTAGTAAAATGAATTTCGAATACAGCCAAACAGTACATGCATGAGCAGTTTACTATTTTGAATTGAAGGTAGATAAGAGAAAACCTCGAAAACGTGAAGATTTATAGATACAAGATTTCCCAGTTATTGTAGATTTTATTCGTGCAGACAAATGTACATGTTGCATGACCACAAAGAGTGAAGAACGATATTAACGTCAGTCAGCAAATAACATTTTACCCAACAGCCCTACATTGAGATTGAAAAAAGGATAATCCTCGATCGTTGAATTCTTCACATCGGACACATCAAAAGGAATTCTGGACTTCCTTTTTTTTCCTGTCGTTTAATTTCCACGACTATAATTCAAGCTGAAAAACAATTAACGTCCACCTTTGCTTCGTTGCATTGAAGCCGGAAAAAGAAAAACGAAGCGGCGTTTCGTATCATGGAGATTTTTTTAGTCGAATAAAGAAAGAATGGCGCTTAATAGCCGAGTACACGCTCCGAGCTGATAAACAATTACCTCTTTGATCGCCGGACTCTCCGTTACCGGGCTGGCGGCCCGAAAGGGAACGTAACGAAAAACCCAAAGAAGTAACTGCGAGATAGAAGATAAAGCTCAAAGGAATTTCGCTGGGAGAATAAAAGAATAAAGGAGAAAGAAAGTTTCATAGCCGGGCGCGGTAGGTGGGATAAAGAAAATGAAGAAATGTAGGTAGCAGAGAGCTTTCGTAGCCGCGGGGGGGGTTTTCGACAAAAGTAGAATGATGGGCCGTCAAGCTCTTTTTTTTTCGTCCCTTTCGGAGAACCCTTAATTTTTTTTTTACTCTTTCCTTCGAAAATTCGAACTCCTTTTATCAACATCGATGAAATTCGGGTTCCTTCTCTACAACCGGAAATCCATACCCGAAGTCCCGTCAATAAAGACCGGAAATAACCAAAGTACGTCATCGAATGGACGATAACGGTAGAGACGCAATGGGGAAAGGAGGGCGAGGGTAGAGGTGGTGGTTTTCCGAGACATCCAAGAAACGTGGGTTACGGAAGGCTTTCGAGATAAGGGATCGACGACTACGACGACGACGACGACGGCCTTAAGAGATGGTAATCGATCTCCGGGCTCTCTGCACTTTCTCCTCGGCACGTAGCTTTTCCTTTCTCTCAATCATTTTTCTTTTATTCTCTCGCGAAGCTCTCGCTCTCTTTATTCTCAACGTTCGAGAAAAGAAGAAAAAGAGAAAGAACAACATGCCTTCGGGGATTCGACTGCGTGGAATCGAGAGCGCGCTCTCTGAGCGTAGGAGGGCGCAAGGGAAAGTTTCAAAGGATGGAAAACGGCAAGAGAAAAGTAAGAATATGAATGAACAGATATAAGCTCGTCTCGTATACCTCGCTTTTTCTTTTGATATGTACAATACATAAGATGTACATGAGACATTCCGTGTCAAGTCGACTATCAATCATCTTCCAAAACGGTGAAACAAAAAAAAATCTTCGTTTTTCCCACAATTCTTCACATGTAACGCTTTGAGGATCTTGAAACAACGAAAACACATCTCACTCAAAGATAAAAGTTGTTTCCATCGTTTCCTTTTTTCTGCGGTAAAGCATTATTTTTATGAAAAATTACGGATGTTCAGATGCATGAAATGAACATAATTTTGATCGAAATTGTCTCATTTGGAGTCGCGAGAAATTCACAAAAAAATTGCATAAAAAATACAAGTGCATAAATCTGAATATTGTCGGTATATTTCTTTTTTCAAGCCCACGACTGTCTTCGAGCAAAAAGTCCCGACAGATTTGATACCATTTTTATGAATATTTTTTTTTGCCGATGTAATCGTGATATACGGAACGATATCTTAAAATATTATCCAAAGGCTGTTTGATCGTAAAAAATTCGTCCGATCTCGACGTGGAATGCCTAATGGCATATTATGTATATATCGAAGTTATGTACATAGTGGAGTTACGCTGTTACTGCAGTGGTAGCAACTCTTCCTGCTCCGTCTGCGTCCGCCTTTCGTATATATGTTATAAGCGTCGTGGAACGCGGCATATTTACGATCTTCTCTTCGTACAGGATAGCACCTAACCCAAGAGTCGTGAGAGAGCTCGGCGGAGAGTAGTGGATCGAGTTACGACGAGTATGATGAATAAATCTTCCGACGAAGGGAGATCCACGGTAGACTCGTGCAATTTCCCGTGGCCCTGTTAGAGTCGTCTCTCGTTCTCTCGTAGTCATCCTCGTCCTTTCTGCGCCCTCGCCAGAGTCGAATCGAAAGCTCGCGAGATAAATGAACCAAGCTCGCTCTCTCTCTCTCTCTGTCGTTCTATCCTTTCTTGTGTGCCCAAACTCCGCATAACGTTTCATTTTACCTCTACTCAATCATAACCGCGACTGTAATATCATTGTCCCACGACACGCTCCTCTCTCTTCCTACATTCTAAAAGCCGTATAAAGAAGCTTCCCAGTTATTCCCGTAACGCTCAGATTTCGTGAATCAAAATTTCGACGAGGGTGACACGTGTAAACCTTCGCAATATTTCTCGCAGTTGTTCTTTTACCTTGAAAATGTGAAAAATAGAACGATTTATCCAAAAAATGGATCTAGAAAATGGTACATATTTGAAAAAATTATTTGTTGCATAGGACATGATAATTGCACATCCGGATGTGTGAGATTTGTTGATTCAATTTTTTTTCGCCCAATACATATAAAAATTCAATGTCGATAAAATATGTATTATATTTCATAATATAATTTAATCGACTCTGCCAGCTATTCTTCATCGACGAAAATGTATATTCGTTGATTTTTTAAATGGTCTATACCAGTAATTGATTTCCGAAATATTTAACCCGTGAGAGGAATTGAATAACTACTGGTTTTTTTTAGTCAATACAGTAAATCAATAGTCGTTTATTCGATATTTTGATTTTTCCACTTTCGTATGACAAGTTTTACTCGCAAACTCGGTAACCTTTCATTGTACTACATCCCATTCAATCATACACGAGAATTCAAATCATTGTTCCGAGCTCCTTTTCCGCTCCAAAGGTCGTTCAAATAAGCCGTCAAGGGGGAAGAAGAGATTTTTTTTCTTCTTCTTCAAATATCGCAAGTATGGGGCTGCAGCGTTGCTTGGTTCGTCGAGTCGGAAAAGGTCGGCGAAACGACGTTACGTCGACAAGGGAAGTTTCGAAGAAACGAAATAAAAGTCTCGAGGTCAGAGAACGAAAGGTATAGAGCATAGATATATACGGGCGTTTGATACGGAGGAAAAAGGGAACGAACGTCCGGACCGGGTGCTCTGTTTTTAAAAATGCAGAGCTTCACCGGTGCCGTGAAAAATTCATCGCGGCCGAGGGAGAGCGTGGAAAATTCACCCGGAACACGGCGCGGTCTTCGCATACGCTGCCGTTACTACTACGAGAACGCGAACGTCGGAGTGAGCGTGGGCTCTAGCGCGTCGCTCTTCGTTCTTCGGTGGATCCTAGCTCGTAGGACCTCCGCTTCCCGTCGAAAGATACACGCCCTGGTCTTCTCCTCCGGCTGCCTTCTGCCGTAGCTTCATAATTTAAGAGGACTCTCGCGAGAAGCTCCGCCGAGCTCCTGGATAAAACATTGATTAGAACCGTTAGGTAGGTTATAAGTCCAGCAGAAGCGCCCGCCCCATCTTTTCACGAAGAAATGTCTTCAACAAAGTCTACGTAGCTTTAAATACTACAGTTGTTCGCTCTTCAAATGCGTCTTCAAAATCTTCGAAACAGGGAAGTCGCTGAGAAACACAATTTGCCGATGAAATAATTATAAGGTCGATGCTCGGGGCCTGCGAGTTTCGAAGCGATTAACCAGTGTTTTTTTTTTAAAGAAAAACCATAAACTGAGCTTTTTTAACAAGTTACGATGTCGCGACTTCAAACAGCTTCCATTCAACAGTTTATTCATATTTTTAACCCTTCAATTCCGGAGCCGTAAAAGAAGGATATTCTTTTTTTATCCACTTTCAAGCGTCCTTAATAGACCGACTGTCGGAGGGCCAAGAACTGTAGCGTTTTATTACGCACACCTACGTACGGTGTATAAAACCAAAAAAAAACTACCTTTGAGCATTTGCGAGCGTGATCGTGAGCCTGGGGGCTTAAGAAGTTGAAAAATTGATGTGCCTTCACGTTTTTTCGTTCGGCACGGAGCGAGCGCTCTTTCGCCTCGCTCTCATTGCCTTGCTCCAGTCACACGCTCAGCGAGCGCCGAATCCTTTCAGGGTGGACGTGAATTCTTTAAAGCTCCGTACGGAACGTTGACGTCGGCGACGTCGCGCTGGCGATCAGACACGCCGGAGAGAAACCAAGTGAGAGCCGAGTTTTAGACTGAATTTTCGGAGTAGGGTTTTGCTCCGCGCGTTGTCGCATGCTTCTCGAGCTTTTCTCTTCCTCGTCTCTCCGCCAAGCTCTATCTCTGTCCGGAGTTCCCGACGAGAATCTACGACGCCCGGATAGCGAGCGGGGTTCATAATGCTATATATACGGTAACGCAGTCCAACGACGAAATCGACGTTGGGAAATGGAATTTGGCACACGAATTCGTGGCTCCTCGGGCATTCAATGGCTTACTCTCGTTCGCTCCACGGCTCGGCTCGTTGGGTGAATAGAAACCTCCCTTCCGAGAACTACCTACTTGTTGACAAATGGCTCTCGTATGAAAACCGGAAACAGCCTTGGTAAATGTGCCTTGGAGCGATCTACGAATATCTCATGGAATCTCGCGACCGACTATAATAGCCATTGAGGGAATAGTTTTGTCGCCGAACGAACTTATGCCCGACGAATTTCGTACAAATAGAACAATTTTCCGTAAATATACGAAAAATGTTAACTCAGCGAAAAGTTGTATTTCAACGTTTGAAGAGAATGATTATTGGAAAATTATTTCACCTTTAAATGAATCCCGTAGAAATGAACGTATTTTTCGATCAATATCCAAAAAAAGTGGTTTTACGGAAAGTTATCTTTCCGTAGACAAAAATAATATCCACCGAGTACAGATTTTATAAAAATGAACTTTGTTTTTTAATCAAATATCTGAACCTTCAATTTCTATCCAACGTTTCGTTGAACTTTGAAGCCTCAGCTAAAATCTAAAGTTTCACGGAATTTTTGTTTCTCATTCGGCGGGCATATTGATTTTATTTCGTTCTTCAAATTAAAAGAGTCCTCGCCGTCGGCCATTTCGCGAATCACGAGGTCCAATGTGTGTTTTCTTCCTGCGACCAAGAGTCCTTTCCCTCTCATTGTATCACCCCTTTAATTACTTTAATTTTCCAATGTCCAAGCCGCTAATAAAGGGTCAGAGACGAATGGGCGTTGGAAAGTTTGCCTCGGGATACGTTTCCTCCTCCGACTGTTTCGCTTTCGCTCCTCGCCTCTCCGCCGTGCGGTTCTCGCAGCCGAGAGGGAAATGTAATTTACAGAGGGCAAATGTGTTACGTGAGGGCGTTGTGGCAACTCCTACTTCTCCTTTATCCGGTGGTACTGTGCGAATACACACGCCAAAAGGGGAGGGTGATGCGTGCGAGGAAATAGTCAACCCCTGCTCGCCCTGACCCCCGGACTTTCGTCGTTGACAAACGTCGCCTGGACCGGAAACTAACGTTCCGGGGGTCCGAGTGCCTCGGGCTTGTTTCGACCGCACAGTCGCGCACACCTCAGCTCGTATCACACGTATACAAATCGTTAAGCTCTCTTTCTCTCTCTCTCTCTCCTTCTCTTTCCATTCACACTCCAATCCCCGAGAACTTTCCCGTATGGCCCTTCGCGGCAAGAGGAAAAAAAGCTCCTTATTGCCCCCTCAAATATGACATTTCTCGCTGGTCAAGTGCTGACTCCGAAAGACAAGAAGAAACAGCGAGTGAGGAAAGAAAAGTTGTCGGTTGTAGAGCCTCGAGGGCTTTGAAGTGGCAAAGAGCACCGGCGTTGAGTAGAGTCCGTAGGATCATCAAGCCCGGAGCCTCGAGGCCTCGGCGTGAGCCCTTAAAAACCGCCTCGAGCCAAGTACCAGTCGGCAGTTGTACAAGAGAGCGGAAAAAAAAGAGTGAAAAACAGAGAAGCGAGAGAGAGTTATATAAAAAAAAAAGTAAAAGAGCGAGTTGAACGATGCCGCGAGCTAGACGGAAAATACATAGGCGTGTATATACGCTCGTTCCGATTCTCCCGCGAGCTCACGGCGATGCACCAGACGAGAAAAAGAAACGGCGAAAGTGAGCGAGTAACTGGTCCTGAAGCGAAAGAGAGAAACGAGTGAATAGCCGAGAAACACGCGTTCTCGCCGTACAATTCTCATACCTATGAGTCTTCTTTGCTGTACCGCTGCAACTGCACCCGCGGTGGTGCAGCACAGGCGGACGCACGGTTACCACAGCAAATATTTCATCCGGTCGGTATGGTGTGGGTGTGTGTGTCTGTGCAGTATATGCATGTGTATAGGATAGTATGGAGGTACATGTAGGTGCGGAGTCTACTCGCCGAGAGCAACAGAGACCGGAGCGAAAGCACGCGGCGCTTTCCCGTGAACACGGACACAGGTAGCCGGTAATAAACGGAGTTTCTCGTCCGCTTCGCCGACGAGACGGAACACCACGCACACACGAGCAGAGAGGAAACGCCCGCATGTTCGGTCGAAACCGAACGAAAGCTTCGACATTAGCGCTGCTACGCCGAGCTATACCGACGAATTCTCATATACGCAATTTCGATAGACACGAGTATGTGATACGCGGACCATGTAAGTGGGTAAATATAGTTGCGGGTTAAAGGAGACAAAAAAATAACACAAACGAAGGACCGAGGGAGCTTTTTGAGGGCGATGAAGAATAATAAAGGTTACTCGATTATTCCACTTCGAAAAATCGAACTTCGACCGTGTGCGACGATGCGAGAGCACGCGAGAGAAAATGTATTAGAGAAAATTGGGATGTGTTAGAGCTCGCGGCTGATTCGAGTGAGAGTATATTTTTGTACTCTTTCTTTTCGTTTTATTGGATATCTCGACGCTATAGTCACATTGGAGAAGCATTGGTATATCTCTAGTCTATTAGGATCTATTAGAAATAACAGTAAAAATAGTTTGAATTAAAAAACCAAAGAAACTTATCGAGACAGAAAATAATACGCTTCGCAAATTGAAATAACCCATATCTGTCGGGCGTAATTCATGAGTTTACTGATAAAAATTTTGAATTTTCTTTCAGCGAGCGTAAGATAAAAAAATAAGAGGCTAATAGAATTGGGCGAAAACCTCCGACGAAAGGGTATACGAGAAAAAGGGACTCGATTGTTCCACTTCAAAAAATCGGACTTCGACTGAAAGCGGCGAGGTGAGTCTATTTGAGAGCAATGGATCGAAGAAAATTGGAAGAAGTTAAAGTTTCCACCGTAAATTCGGATGAGGCAAATGTTGCATCGTTATTTGTCTTTTCTCAAATCTCGACGGTATAGTCGAATTAACTAAACTTAGTTTGCAAAAAACTGATTCACGAGTTCACCTCGCATAAAGAAAGAAGGTATAAAATATCGCTTATTTGCGATTCATAGATTATCTCCGCTTTATCATAATAATCAATAATAATAATGATAATAAAGCTTGAGAACTAAAGCCCTCGATGTATCTCAGTGGAAGTGCCTCTTGAACTCCTCGAATATTTATATAGAAAAAACTACCGTGGTGCAGTTTATGAAAAGTGAAGAATGAAAGAAAAAAAAAAAGTTCGGCTTATCAGTCATTCGCGCATACAGAAGTGGAAAAGTGCACTACAATGCTATTCTAGGCTCACGTGCAAAGCCTCCAATCGCATTCATAAAATAATTCATAAAATAATCCTTCTCCGCGTACATACATCCCGTCGCAGTTTGCGTATAAACCTCCATATCTCTTCGACTTTCTCTCTCGGCGTACACACAGAAAAAGCTTCGCTCGTTTTTTCATTCCTGGACGCTCTGAATTATCGCAAATTCCGGTAATCCGTGAGCAGGCATCTCGCGGGGCGAGTAGCACCGGCAGCGGCGGTATAACGTGAAAAAGAGGCTGGTAAAAAGGTTCCGAGCCGGGCCGAGTTTCTCTCACCCGTGCCATACTATATAACGTTCTGTACACATACAGTACAGTCAGTAAAGTAAAGCCCGGGAGGGTTGATGCCATTCGCGGCTCCCGAGAGCTTGATCAAACAAATGGGGGATCAAGGGCAGGGAATGAGGCGAGACGCACACAGAGTACCCACGGGGAGAGAATGACTTGGCTCGAGCTCGGACACATCGATTCCCGTTGGCTTGCCACGCTGTTTCTTTTCTTCTTTATCTCTCGTCGTTTCTGCGAGTCCGTGGCATCAATCAGAAATCGTTTTCGGTCTCGTTTTTCGGTTTTCCCGTTACTTACGTTAATTAATGTCGCGTGCTTTCGGGTTTCAGGCTTTTTCGGGGTCGATTTGTCGCAAATTTCGCGAATCCTCGGAGGAGGCGAGATTTTTTCATTGCAGTAGCCATTGTGCAATTTTACGAATTTTTCCGTCTGCATTGCCATTTGATGCATCGATTTATTCCCTGACACCCGCAGAGATAACGATTTTTTATTCATTATAAAAATCCGATATCACTGACGAATTTTATTCTTTGATTCGAGCGTGCAAAGTGCAAAATCGAAAAAACTGGTTAGCCGAGAATATCATCAATACATGAAAATAAAAGCGCTTCTCCCATAGCATGATACAGTTTCCTCCGCACAAGATTCAGTTCCACCCCCATTTTAACCTCATCTCCAACGGTCTTTGTTTCTCTCTTCTCAAACAAATTTCTACTCCACCGCTTTTTTCATTCCCCATCTTCTCCAGACTTCCACTTCGTTGTTTTTTTTCTGTTCTTAAAAATGAGATAGGATACCCAGCAACGCATTTACCCGTAGCAATTGCTTGTCCCCCCGCTTATAATAGCTATGCGAGAGCACAGGTGTTTAATTCCTCGGTAGTGAGGGTCGAAACTCGTGAAAAAAATAAAAAGAAAGACACGAAGAAGAGGAGCGAGGGGAATAGAAAGCTTGATCAAACAAATGGAGGGGCTCAAAAGGTGGCTGAGCTTTTCGCGTACAGTCGCCCGGCAGCTTGTAACGAGTGCTTTTCACCTCGAGCCATACTGGCCGCCCCTCGGTCGTCGCGTCTTGAATGCCGGAGAGGGAAACGGTTGCAGTCGGAATGAGGGTGAGAGCGAGCGCGCTATATACACACAGAAGATAGGAGAAAGCAGCCAACAGGCCTCGGGACAATGAGCATATGCCAACAAAGTTATCACACCGTTGAATAGGCGATGAAATTATTCACGGGCAATCTGTCGTAACCGAGTTAATTTCGCCCCGTTGAAAATCTACATATTCACGAAGATAGCTTCTCGCACTACTGTATATAACCGCGGCTACTGTTACTCAGGAATTCTAGTATGGCTTCTATATGGATAGATCCAACGTGAGCGGCAAAGCACGCGAAACGGGAAGGTACATTACACCGATATTACCGTTGACACAGGGATGGAGCTTTCTTCGACTTTGAACACGCGTTATTTAGTCTCCTTTCGCACGATTGAAAATCGCTAGTCGCGCAACCAATCGTAGAATGTTTTCGAAGCGATGTGGAACTGTTTATCGAGAAACGCATACATTAGCCCCCTTGTAACCCCCGCTGAATGGGAAACGAGGCTTGCAACTTGATCGTAGAGACGAAGTGGTTTTTTGCCTTGTGCGATAACGAGTAGGAAACTCCCAACTTTTGCAATCAATTGCTCATTGATTTGCAATTGGCTTCCATCATTTTCGCTCTTATAACTCACGACAAACTTATAATCAGAACGAATTGCAGTATCCGAAAGAAAGTACCGTTGGTTCCATAAAAAATGTATTGAACTGAAGGATAAGAGGAACCGAAGGAAACATTAAACTAGAAAGAAGATAAATACGAAAATACATGGTTTATCCTCCTTAGATGTGTTGCAAATTTTATCATGTCTCGTTGAGCTATCTAGGGAGATACAGTACTTAGATGCTGCACACTATTACACGTCATTATTAATATTCTCCTTTAAAATGTTAAACATGAAACATTCATCCTGAAAGCGAGGTTGCAAAGAGTTAAAATACCGAAAGTAAATTCTCGAACTGTGTCATCGATTCGCCGATGGGGTCACACAAGTGGAACAATGATTTATCGAGCGGTTTAAATGATAATGGTCATTCAACGAGGTACTGGAGATACAGATGCGTTTCAAAGGTTAATAAGCGTGCGGCGGAGATACAGCGTGCGGTTCGGTTTCAAAGGCGCGACAATGATGTATTTCATCGTGGAAACGGCCAACAACGAGAGGAGAAAAGAAAAACCATTTTCAATTAGTCGTAATTAGCAATAGATCGATATTTCAATTACGCTTTCAACTTCGTTGCGCTTCTCGTCTGGCGTTTCATCCCCTTTCGATAATATATTTTCTCGTTCTCCCTCTCGCTCTCGTCAAAACAAAATTCGATGCTTCGGTTTTCCAGCGTTCGGCGCACAAAACATCCCGGCACCCGGGTGTGCATTACCCTCATATTTATCTTTAATTAATCACGAGCAAATATTGGACTATTCGAGTTTGGCAAGAGTGGGGAGGAGATTGGGGAGGGACCGAAGCCGGTGGGATGGAAAACGCTGTTTGCATACCTCCCAAGGTCGTGCTTGGCGTTTTAACTCCGGTAAGCATTATTATGCCGTAGTGCTTGCCAACGCAACTACTGACTGTGCATAGAGCGTACCCACCACCTGTATTAGTAGTTGTTGTTATACACGGCTGAGTGCACGTGAGTGGCTAGCAACGAGTTCCAGGAGTCGTAGCCTCGTCGTCTCGTTGCCCATTTGCCCAATTACCGGACATCGAGGGTCACCCCTTCTCTTCTCTCGCTCTCTCTCTCTCGACTTGTTTCATGTCTACTATACATGTAGATGTATATACTATATATACATAGAACCGCGCGTGTATACATGGGGGTTTGGGTAGGTAGTACGTACACGTTTTGGGGTTGGGGATTGAACAAAAGCTGCTAGCGCAGTATACCCTGGTATCCCCGACATTCGGCATTGGCCCGAGGCGCGAGCGTGCTTCCTCTCCCTCGTAGCGAAGTGCCCGGCGAGAGAAGCGCGCAAACGAGAGAAGCAGAGATTCGCCGAGAACCGATAGTGAAAAGATAGACCAGTAAAGTCCAATTACCGTTCGATCACGAACAGCTACTCGCACGCCAAGCCGTGTGAGCGAGCCGTGAGCGAAAAGCAACTCCTCCATTCGTAGATACGCGTCGACGACGATGAGCAAGAGCGGAAGCGTCGGATGGAGTACAAATTCCGCGACCGCAGCTGCTTTTTCTCCCTCTCGCCCCCTCTATTCCCAACGGGTGACGACACCGGGATGTAGGACGGTCTAACCCCGCGGCGACGCGCGCGCGGTTACTAGACAATGCAATCTAGGAAAATAAGTCGCACAGCTGGGGACCGCAAACTGGGTAGAGAGTTAACGATAGATATAGCGCACGAGGAGGAATGAATTTTGTATATGTAGACACGAGCGCGAGGTGAATGGTTGCGGAGTGAGAGATTTATTTGCCCGGGCTAACACGAGGATGGAGAAAATTGGAGGATTGGAACAAATTGTTCTATTATCGTCATCATTCGCAACGAGATGCGGATTTAGAAGTTTGGAGATAAATGGACGAAACGATGCAGCAAATCGATATGAAATTTATTCAACAAACTTCCTAGTTGTGAAGATACATTCAATTTTCTTTCATAGGTCGAAGGGAGGGGAAAAATGTAACAACCTTTGAAAACAAAAGCAAAAACAATTTGATCATTTCTGTATCACATTCTGTTCGGTTGGACTTGGTTTGCGAAAGTTGCAAAAATATGTGAAGTATTGAGCCTATCTCGGATTCAGAGCGAAAATTTATAAAGATCCATTGAAAAAATCAGAAAACAGGCGAAAGGGAAATGATTATTTTTATTCGATTGAATTTCGTATTAAATATTTGTTTTGTCGGACCAACGACTGCGTCGTTTCTCGGCTCCCGAAACTCGCAAAAATGCCTGAGCCGCTTTAATTATCTGACGAATATACAAAGTAGAGACACAGAGGAGAAGCGAGAGGTGGATGCGAATATACCCGTGGTACTTTGAGGCCAGCTCATTAGAGATCGCCGCAAACCATTTCTCATCCGCCTGAGTCGTTTTCTCGTTTTCCGGTGCTGTGCATGTTACACGTCGAGTACCGTGGGCGAGGGTTATAACAGTAGGAAGGATGGGGGAGGGGATGGAAAAGTTTTTGCTTGTTCAACTCGCTGAATTCGCAGTTCGTTCTGTTTGTTTTGTAGACTCTCCGCTCTGGACTTGCCTTTCTCACTATTCACCGGTCTTTCTCTATTTGTATTTGTATAACAGTAAAATTCTATTCGGGGTTCCTCGCAAAAGCATCGCGCGCCATATACGTAAGAATTGTTATAGCTCTCGGTGTTGCACTCGCGCAAACACATTATATTATGGTATACAAACATTCGGCCATGAGTATCGGTAAAGTAGTGTCGATAGACCGAACAGAATATTCAACCCTCTGCCGTGCCATCAGCGGAAATCCGCTTTTGGTACGGCTTTCTCTTCGGCTAGTAGCTTGTAGCACTAAACCGAAAATCTAATGCAGTCTGGAGCGCAGCTGAGCTCCCTCCGTTCTTCGATTTATGTGCCTCCGCACGCTTGTGGGACTTCGCCTCCATTTCCCGTGTAGCTCTAACGTCGGAGCATTCGCGGAGGGTTCCACCGAGCTTCTACAGGATACGCGGGGCATCCTTCCCATCCCGATCAACTCGGCTTATCGACATTAGCCTTGGATAAATCTCGAATTTGTGTACAACACTCAGGAGACACTTCTGTTCAGCGGCTCCTGCGGCTGATACAACATCGGTAAGATTTCAACGTATAAGATCCGCGGGATCTCGCTTGGATCTACCGAATCGTTGATCGTATTGCGGGGGCTTAGAGTTTTGTACGAGGAATGAGCGTCGAGAGCGTCAGATAAATGTTGGTTCGTGTTCGTCTGTTGCGCCAACAGGTGCCAATGTTGTTATCGTTGTTCTCAATGTGCTGTTTTTTACTAACACCGTACGACCGATTTTGAATAGTATACATTTGGCATCGATGAATATTGCTATTTCAAGGTCAGACGACTTCTCATACGATTTGAAGAATTTGGGGATCCGTCTTGTTGGTATTCCAAATCGTAATTAGTCGGGAATTACAGAGTTCATCTTAGATTACATCGCCAAAAAAAAATATTTACAATTGTCAAATTTGTTTCTGGCCTGCACTTCAGTAACAAGTATTGAGCATAGAATGAAATAAGCATAACGTATCTCTTTTTTGATGCAATCCATTTCCCTAAAAGCTGTGTCAGGATAATCAAAATGTATATTCCGTTCCAGCAGAAACACAAAATAGAGCACGGTAGCGAAGTTTCAAAACAACTTTTTCGAGCCTTCACCGACAAATAACGAACATTTTTTCTGATGAAGTATTCTACGGTGTTGGGAAAAACAGAATGATAGCAAAAGTTTTGAACCACACGTTCCCAATGTACTTTTTTCGAATTGAACATGAAATCTTATACAAGTTACTTTTACTCATGGATTGACATTAACATTAGGATTTGCAAAAAAGAAATTCTGTTCGTTCTATCAAGATAGAAATTGCTCGTGAACGAATGCCCGCTTCGTTTAATCGTGAAACAAGGTCAGAATAAAAAACGGCGATTTTTGTATTGCACAATCGAGCATCAAGCCAGGTTTAAGGACCGTTCGTGCTTCTCCATGCCCGATGCCAAGGGAGCAGAGAGGAAGGTATAGTTCTATAGCATAGTTGAATACCAAGCACAAGTTCCACTTCGCGTAAAATCCTCTTCTTTCCGCACTGTGGGAGATGAAGCCACCGCACGGATTTGGCCCTTTCCTTCGTTCATTCTCCTCGTTCTCCCCCATTCCTTCGCTACGGTAGAAGCACTAAACCGAACAAGCCTCTGGCCTCGTCCAAGGATTTCTGGGAAATGTACGTACCGTGTCCGAGAGGCTTTCGGGGCCCCCCCTAGCACGTACGTTCGAGCTTATCGCGATTACCCTGAATAAATTTCGAACTCTACCTCTTCGTCCACCTCCTTCCACTCTCTCGAACCTCTTCCAGCTTCCTCTGTGCATGCTTCGAGGCTTCTCGAATTTCCTGTTGCAAAGCTTCCACAAATGTACGGGCGAAAAGTGTAATGGGGCTTGCCTAACGGTGAATTTCGCATATTTTCGTGAAAAGTAGGCTCTCTTTAATTAGCCTAACGTCGAAAGAACCTGACAAAACTGAATTCTAGCGGATGAGAATATAATTTTTACCTACAAGAACAAATATGCTTTCACTCAAGCAAGTTTACTTTTGTAGATAAAAATGGATTAGTATCAGCAAGAATTCATTTGTTTTCTTGCGGAACCTTCAACTGGATGGTCGCTTGCAAAATCAACAACGAAGTATTTATCATTCTGGAAAAACTCGAATACGAAACAATAAATGCTTCGGGAAAACTGATGTCTTCGACAAACAACTCGAAGACTTCGAAGTAGAAACAGATCAAGGAATTGGCTTTAAAAGCACAAATCTTGGCTGTTCGCGAAAAATAAAAGAAATCTAATAAACGCTTCTATCCATCCCTTCGCGATACTTTCTATCAGAGTCGCCACGATAACGGTGCCGAGGATCTATTTCATACAGTATTCCGCCTACGTACTCCCTTTTTCTTCCTCAACGCCACCTGTGTCTGTCTGGCTGTCTGTCTCTTACGTTTGTAAATCCTCGTATTCTCCCTGGAGAATGGGTGAGTACGAGATAGGGGGACGTGAGTAAACAAGGAAGAAAAAAAATATAAGAAAGAGAGAAGAAACAAGCTGCCGCAGCTTGGCCGTTGTATCCACGTCAGGGGGTTGGAAGGTATTATGGCAGAGGGTAGCAGTGGAAGAGACGAGCTGAGGGAAACTTAACAGCGAACGATCTTCTTTACACCTCGGTGTGTTGTACCTCGTATAGCTCTTCGGGTCTCTCCCGCCCTCTCTCTGTCTCTCTCGTTTACGTATGTATATATGTGTGTGTATCTCTCGTACTACAAGCCACCGCGGTCGTCGTCGCGCACTAAAACCGGACGTCCAATGCAATTTACGGAGACAAGACGCAGCTGAGCCCGCCGCCACTACCGTCAGTTTCGTCCTCTTCTTCTTCCCCGAGAACGACGAAATTTACTTTCTCCGGACGTTTACGTGGCGCGGAGGCAGTGGAGGGAGGAGGGTGGTGGCAGCGGAGTCTTGGTTGAAATCTCCTGGTGCGCTTCGCTGGAGGCCGTGACGTCGGAACACTATTCTATTCTTTACACAGTATAAGCACAAGCTTCTTCATCGCCGGTCTTATTCCTTTGCTTCTTCTTCATCTTCCGATTCTTCATCTTTGAAGACTCTTTCGACCTTTGTTCACGGCTTCAACAACCAGCCCGTCGTCCGTTTTTCTTTCTGCTGTCTTTTTCTTATACTTCTTCACTTCTTCCTTACTCTCGTCTAGCGCCTATACTCTTTTTTTAGATTATAAGCCAGCCGGTTAGTTAGTCTCTTTTTCTTCTTTCATTGCTTCTTCGGGGTCTTTCGTTCAGATCTCCAAATTTTGACCATTCATCCTTTTGACTCAATTCTCGATCGCTTGCTAGTGCACTATAATTTATTGGTATAATTCGGTCTGCTGGATCGCAGTACCATAGTTGTTTAGCATTGAAGATAAATCATTAGCAAAACTAACTGAGAGATGTTAATAAAACGTATCTCAATTGGTCACTATTACAGCTGTGAACGTTGCCTTTATGATAAAAAAGGACCTATCGCTGTGCATCACTAATGAATTCATAGTTGAAGCTTCAAAGTAAATCTATTGAGTCAATTATATATTAGTTACAATCACGATCATACAGGTTAACGCGACTATTGAAATAGTCACACTCGCATAATTTCCAGTACTAAAAGATAGAAAAAAGGGAACAAACGAGCGGAATCCGAACTAATAGACGGCCTATGGCCAAGAATACGCGTCATAAGATCCATTGCGAGTAAAAGAACTCTCGTATACATTGAAATTTTCTAAAAGCAAATCAACGACTGCTGTGCACGGTCCGATGAAAAGGGCATAGTCAGGTCTTCTTGCCCCGCTTGATATCGTGAAAGAGCATCGTCGTACCTCGCCGTGACGGACGGTGACGAGATCCGACGCATATTTGGTTGGCAACACGGGGTATACAATTTTTTTTTAATTGAATCTCGCTGATGAAAAGCACCGAGCCATGCGCCCCTCCTCTTGCCTGAGTACAATAATTTTCGTCTAACCCAATTATGCCGATGAGGCCTTTACAGGAAGCTTTTCATCGCCGTGCTCAACCTCGTTCTCGTCCACGTCTCATTTTATCCTTTCCCAGCTACAGCCGGTTGGTATCTTCGTCGTTTACTATTATCTCATCTAGCTCTTCTCGAGCACCGGAACGGGATATTAAGTTTCCAAACTTGATTCTCTCCGCGGTTCTTCCATGCAGGTCTCTCTCTCATTCTCCCGCTATATATTATATGGTTTTATACGCAGTTATGTCAGCGGCGAGAGGCCATATACCTACTACTTTCACGTTGTGAGTACTAACTATGTGACCAAACCCCACCAACGTCATTCCTCCCTCGACTTTCTATATAAACCAAGAGAGACTCGCGAAGCAAAACGGAAGCTTCAATCTACTAAGTGCCGGCGGCCTCAAACATTCCCATCTCTCCCATCTTCGTTCGGGCAGCTCTTCTCCTGCAACTGGATATAAAGTCCGTATACAGATATACACAGATGTTGAATTGAATGAGAAGTCTCTCTCTCTTTCTCACTCGGCGAAAAAGAAAGTGAAAGAGAAGCCCCTGCGGAGAGTCAGCAGTTATCGTGGCTCTCTCTCTCCGTCTGGTGAAGCGCGAGCACACAGAGAGAGAGATCTTCGAGTTTCGGAGCAAAGGTGAAAAGAGGAAAAATACAGACAACCGCCCGGTGAACGATAAAGAGAAAACGCAAAAAGTTCGAGAGTACATACAGATATAGAAGTGTGTACGGAACGAAGGAAACGAGAGTAAGTGGATATTGCCGAATCGAGTCAGACGCCCAGAGCGGAAGAATCAAAGAACGATTGGTTAAGTAAGTCCGCAGTCTCTTTTTTCTCTCACCTATGCCCGCGAAGAATGAGTTCCCGAGGCATTAGGGTGAAATCCTAAATTCATTTTTTAAATCCGTTTGACCTCGTCTCGTGGATTTTCCGGTTTGCCGAAAATCTGAGCTTTTCGCATGCCCGAATCGTGACGGTTGCCAGCATAACACAGATTTTCGGATAATCTTCGTCGAGATATTGCTTTGGCGGACTCGAATGGTTTTGGCTTATTTATAGTGAAATCAATACGGCAGATTGTAAGGAACAAGGACATTGCAGTGCCATGCGGTTAAACGTTGTATTATAATTCGTCTTCAGAAGCTGGAATAGTGAGGAAACACAGCTCTTGCTTAATCTCTTAACTACATTCGATTTTCCAAAAAAAAAAAAAACGCTGTCCTTTGCCATAAGGTAGTCGCATCGGATGATTCTATATTTCCCTCAATTAAGCAAAAACTTGTAGAAGAATAATGAATTAATAAGTCGCAAATTCTTTTCTTTTGCACAGAGAAAAACAGTACAAACATAATTGAACACTTTTATAAATGAATAGATATTCTCGTAACAATTCATATTTTGTAATGAAGAATGATATACCATGTACGGAGTTTCCCCTGGAACATCTCGAAGTTTAATGCCGGTTTCGCCGGACCCATGTCTACGGGCATCTAGATTTAATGTGTGTATATAGGTAGTCGGGAGAAGCGTTGGATTTTCAGGAGGCAATCACGTATGCCCTCAATTGGTTCAACCCCGAAGGACTGATGCTTATGCTCTCTAGCTGCCCGCAGCTACCCACTCGAGAAAGCAGGCGGGAGGGCTCACGTCGGATCGCACGTTGAGTGGCACCACTGAAAGCGATGTAACCCACCGAGAGTAGTACGAGAACCCATCGTTTCTATACGGGCCAACAATACTCTCTCTCTCCCTTCGACCCTACCGTTCGCTAATTATTTTCTTCTCGTGGACCCATCCAATTTTCATACAAATTAGAAGATAGCCCGGGCATGCCCGGTAATTGAATATATTAAAATGACGCTCGTGTTAGCATGCTGCATACAATATTCGCTACGTAGGTAGTTTCAATCGTGCTTTTTGTACGGCAAAGAAATTGCTTGCTATAATCCACACAGAGATATTGTAGTTCGGACAAAACCGTCGTTTCGTATTATGAGATTCCGTGGATTTTGGGCGTCCGTGCACGGAGTATTTCGACAACGGACCAACGCGTTGGAAGGGTACGCGAAATTCAAGTTTAATGAATTCTCATTAAGAAAGCAGCCCTGAGCTCCATACATTTTGGAATGGAAACAGATGAACTTTTGGATACATTATTTAATGAATGGATCATTTTATTTACGTTAAACGCCGAACAAATTTCTAGATATCATATCTTTAGTCGGCTTACGTTTTCTACTGACCATGATCGCTCCGAATTTAACTTGAAAAATTCCTCCATAGACAAATTTTCTTCAATTTCTACCGAACCCATTCCTCGACATAATTCTCAAACGAAATAAATTCCTAATCACCCAGAATTACTTTTTTCGAGCTCTTATATTTCACTTTACTCACAAAACACTCTCCACCGCTGTTCCACTCAAATTTGTCGATGTATATGTTTTTTTTGTTTCAATCACCCCACACGTGTGCCAGTTTCGATGCGAATTGATCCGCTCCCTGTCAGCTCGTATAATGCCCAATTAATCATTTCTTTTCGACACCGCAACGATAGATATCAATTAGCGATTGTGTATGTGTGTCGTGTCAACTGTGTATAGCCCTCCGGCTCTCATCTCCACCGGGCATCGATGCTGTACCGCCTATACGTGCGCACGGTACATATAGGGGAGTAACGTTGCGGGAGGGGGAGGGGGGGGGGGGGGTGGAATAGAGTATTTATGATCGGAAACATCAGGACGACGCTGTTGTGTGTGTTCACAGTGTTCCTAGGGGTGGTGGGCCGGAGGGATGAGGGTATATGCGACAGAGGACTCGCTCGATGTCCTGGTAAATTGATTCGGTGATGTAGTCGAAATGACATGCGGCTTGCATATCGTACAGACCCTCGCTTCGACGGAAATTCGAGATGCTCGCGAGCAATACAGACCCGGGCTGGTGTACGGACCGGCTCTCTCGTTCTCGATACTCGCTTCATTTGCACCGTTAATATCGCTCACGTTTATGATTATGATTGACCGAATTTGTATCGGTCACTCCTGGGGGGCTCAAACTATCCAATCTACTCGGCATCTGCATTTCAGTCATTTTATATAAATATACGCGCGTACGGACGAGCTACATGTGCACATTGATCGCGCGCACAAAATACGTTATCATCCCCGAAGCTATAATTTCTTATTGTCCATTCATTATCGGGAAAATTTCCGTGAGTTTGCCGCGCGCTCGGTGAAACTTGACCGTAAAATCTTTTCTCTCTGGCGAACTAACGTTTTTCTTCTGGGCCTTCGATGAGGTCGCCTCTCGAACCTTATTTGTAGACGATGCAAAAGCTTCGTCTTTGATCACAGACGGTTTTCACCCTCGGGCTATTTTCGGAATAGTACATTTCTCTGTAATAATGTACCTACCCTTGGAGCGAGCTTTGATTTCCACGGATAAAGAGGCAGCCAAGAGGCAAAATACCGTTATTCTTCTTTCACTTTTGCAAGACACGCACGAGAGGTCTGACGCCGCGCGTTGTGGTTACAGCGTAAGCTTGTGTTCGACCGAATAATCGAGGCTCTCAGCTCTATTTTGAACTTATCGAATATAATATTTTCCCATTGTCTCTCTTTTCCTGGTAAATATCCGTTGGTTGTTCTCTCGCTGTACATAATCAATGAAAAAGATACGGTACATATATATGCGAGTATATTGGGGGAGAATGGGTTGAACGCGCGTGTACACGATACCGCAACTCGTTATTGCCGTAACGAAGTCGTTTGCTGGTCGAGATAACGACTCTCTTTCTCTCTCATCTATTGAACATTGGAATACCACGAAAGCTTTTCGATATTCCGCAGATGTGTGGGCGCGTTTTGCACATCCGTACGCGAGCCTCGCGGGTAGAGTGGAAATAAAACGACATCTGGTGCAACACAATTCTATGAGAACCGGGCATTATATGCGGGAAAATACTGTATTCCCGGGAGCGCCATGCCGGATTCCGAAACGATCGCTAATCCATACATACGTATGATCCACGTGTCTACGCGGAACGATATACGGCACAGCGGAAAGCGATTGAAAAAAATGTAAAAGAGATAGCGGGAGTACGCTATAGAATATTTACACATAGAAAATATCCTCCTATGCACATCGCCCGGTATGTGTATTCGCCTATGGTACGTTATTGAATACGTTATTCTATGCCCGACGAATGAATCCGCGAGCTGCATAACGCTCTAACGGAAAATTCTTTCCGCGAGCCCTAGCGTGAATTTTATCGTTGAGAATTTTTCATATAATCCGACGATACCGGGGAGATACATTATACTGTTATTGTATATTATACGCGGGGGATAGATGTATTATCGGAGCTCGATGCGATGGATGAATATCGCTTCAGAAGGAGCACATCGAATTTATGAGCTACGGAGTAAGTATTGAGATTTATGATTCATAGATCTGAATAGATGTCGCGACGACGTGCACGATAAAGCTTCTTTTCCGACGAAATGATAAACCGATTATAGGTAAAAAAAAGAGAATTATACTTTTTAAAAAAATTCCGTTGACAATAGATCCATAGATTATTCACTCTTAGCCCCATATTTGTTACAATATTAACTACCATTTATATTTCTTCACAATTCATATTTATCAATCTTTACTTGTATTTATTTTAATTTATTTAAATTTTCTATAAGAGTTAAAAGAAAGAACTTAATTTTCGTGTTTATCCAATCTAAAAAGCTCCGGAACTAGTGAGACGGGCTCTTGTGAGGGCTGGTGTTACGGAAGGGCGATTCTATTCAATGAACATAATTTTGTACAGGTTCTTCGACCCTTACATCATTCCATAGGAATACACGATTGATTATTCAATCGAGCCTCCCTCACTGTAATTCGCATTAACTGATGTCTGCTTAATGCAACCTAATCATAGTAATAAGATTTCGGACCTTCCCATCGTTTTCACTCTGTAATACTGTCCGATTATAATTTCCACTGTATATAATCGTTTTCCTCTTTTCATGTGCACATATATATAAATATATATTCCACCTTTCCTTAATTCAATGCCGGTGCTTGCGCTTCTGCTCGAACAATCGTCGTGAGCACCGACGGCAGGCACCGTCCTACCTCCAAACTTCTTCATGCTGCACCCCTCCCTTTGTGAAAATTAATCTCGGTACCGAAACCCGACGAGAGGAGCTTTCCCTGACGCTGGAGGATGAGCAACAGCACCGGCAGCAACAGCATGCAGATGATGGAAAGGAAGTTCTCGAGTCTACTCGACGACTCGAGAAGACTCCCGAGCTCGTTCCCACTATTCTCACAGCTAGAAATCTTCTTCCTTCACCTCGAAGCTCTCCGTCACCGTTTTCTCACTGCGGAAGAGGGAAAAGGGTGCTCATAATCAGGCGGAGAGGAGAGGTGAAGATAGTACGGAAAACAAAGGAACAAAGATTCAATTTCCCGGCGAGGGAAACAAAGGTTAAGGATTGCCGAGAAGCTTTCTCCCGGTTGTTGAAGGCAGGGAAAGGGGAAGAGATTGCTGACTGCCTCGCGGGGGTGCTGAGCTTCTTCGTCTCTTCGTTCCCTACGGAACAACAGGCCTCGGCTTTATCCCCTTTTCGCTTCTACTCTCTTGGAAAAGCAACGGGCTCGCGAGCGTGTGCGCGCACACACTCGTACGCACACACCAGCCAGTTTCCTCGGCCAGCACGCGCTCGATGAATATTAATCGAACAATATCGGTTACATTTTTGCATAAATTTACATGAACGCTCGGTGGAAGAGGAGGAGCCAGCAAAGCGAAAGCGAGGTTTAGAGTCACGGTTTGTTATAGTTGTTCCCCTTTTGCATCCTGTATCGGCGCCTCTTGCCATTCCCGCACGCGGGAATCCCTGTCTGATAAACACGTGCAGAAAGGCCAGTTTATGCGATATACAGGGGGTGTTTTGGGGGTGGGCGCGAGTGAAAAGAAAGCCTGTTGGGAATTCACCAAGGAATATACATAATATTGAGTATATACTTCTTTTATAGTATTAGGCATAATAGTGTGGAAAAACTGTCTAGACTGTCCATCACCCTCTATGTACCATTGTTCGAAATCGAGCGTAGTGAGCCGGACCATAGGGAGATTTCATGATAAGCTTTTGGGAAAAAGGGGATCGTCATATACATAATGTTTCCATAAAGAGGAACTTTATTCTTTCGTTGTAGCATTGTAATAAAAAAAAAATACGATGTTCAAAGACGTCTAGACGGTCCATTATGTACATTACGCTTTGTTCGCTGACCTTGTGCGACAATTCTGCGACGACCGGTGTAAAAAAAAACAGCTTCTTCACTTCTAGCTCATTTTTTTTGTACCATCCATTGTGTGTCATATCTGGCATGCGTGCCAAAGGAAGAATTTCGGGAAATCACATTTTTAATGAATATTCATAATTTAACTTTCAACCTGCCCGCTACGGCTGAGAAACGGAAGTCATACGTTTCACTTAAGCCGCATAATTTTTACTTTTTTCGTTATAAAGCATGATTGTGGAAACGACTCAATATTTTTTAATCAGATTTATAATAAAATTAGTTCTGTGAAGTCAGGCTTCATACTCAATGACGGAAAAATCGCTCAACCATAATATGCAGTTGAATGATTGTTATTTTCTACTTTTTTGTTAACATTTCTTCATTAGACTCGTTTTGCGGTCGCGAGGTTTTTATTTTTGACGAAATTTTGGTTTTTTTCTCATTTTCGCGTCAATCGGAGTTCGGGCAATTATTATTTTATTTGGAATGTAATAGAGACGGGTCGATTGAGCGAGTTCGAATGTTCATCACGCTTGAAGGTCCATAGAGCGAAAGCTCGGTGAGACTGACCCCACACGAGCAAACGAACGATAATTCCCTTTTTCAGTGGCGGCATTAGCGTGGCGACTAGCCAGTCGGCCTCCAACCCCATCGAGCTTTTTAACCGATGGAGCATCTGCTGCTGGCTGGCTGGCTAGCTGTTCCACCCTATACCGCACGTTCGGCAGGGTACGCCGCGGGAATATCGAATTGACGCTCGAATCACGCTCCCGTCGAACACCGTCGACGTTCGATCATCTCCACATCTATAGATATACAATAGAAACTACTGATACGGGCAGATAGGATAGATACTGGAAAGCTCACGTTCGACTCGCTAATTCGCGAGGTTCAGTTACACTAACGAGCCACCTCTCTCTCGTCCCTGTGCTGCCGATGAAAATTCTCTCACTCGCGTCGCCCTCTACGCCAAACCCCCCTGCGCCTTCTCTCTCGCTTTCAGGATTCAGGATATCACGGTATTAAACGCATCTACCATGGATTTCACGAACGGGATCGAGAGAGAAACTCGTCGCGACGAGGCTTCACTCCAGTAATTGCGGCAATTAAGAACGTTACCGTGGCCTCTCATCGATGGTTCGACAATCCAACGTTATAATTATATTGAACCAACAAACGATTCGATCGCTATATATATATAATTGTAGGCTTTTCTGAACTGTGAAGCATCTAACAGATTTGAAAGATCCACTCATACTTTTCTCTTATTGTAGAAGGATTGTTCGAGCAATAATGATGGATTAGTGTGCTTTTTTTTTCATCGAATCATTTCCGCTGTTCGATTAATTCCTTTTTGATCAGCCAAAGGGCCCTTTTTACCATTCAGGAGGAGGATCCAGAAGGATTATCGGAGCGTTAATCCTTCAAACGTATTTATGTTTATATTAACTATGCCATTGGTTCCGCGTTTTTGTTTCGTCAAAGCAATACCCGCTACTGCATTTGTCCGTTTTCAACCACCGATAGACTCGTTTCTATCATCCGTTGTTTCATTCAATCCTTTACTCAACAATGCATCCTGGTGTTTCAACAAATTCGAGATAATTAACTGATATCCGTACTTAATTTCCCTGTGCAACGGTCTGAATATCGTATTGGGAAAATATCGCTGGAAACAGCTCGTTACATATCGTCACCCGAAGGATCACGGATTTGGAGCGTTAATAATTACTGTAATTAACGTTCCCATCGACGTTCGACGACGTGAGGTAGTGATTATATCGATCCTAAGGTCAGATATAAATTAGGTCGTCGTGTTACCAGATGTTTCTTTTTTTTTTACGCTTTTAAAATAAACAGATAAATCGACTAAGAATTTTCAGGCGCTTGCACATTAATTCTTCACGAATTTTTTAAATTCGCTAAGCTTTTTTTCAAGGAATCGGATTCGGTATTTTGTCATACAGACTTTTTTCGAAAAAGGGAGAATGACGAGGAAAGCAATTGGCGAATTTTCGATTTTCTTCGAAAATAAAAGAGGAACGACCTTTTTTAATGAGTACGAAGATAAATGAGGAAGAAAAAGAAGGCGCGTAAAGCAAACAACCGGATTCTCACACGTGTATTAAATCTCGTTTAAACGCTTACCGTACTCTCGTTCGCGCGCTTGCATTTTACCTCCAAGGATCAAGGATTTGGGGCGTTAATAATTGCTGTAATCAACGTTAACGTCGACGCTCGCAACGAAACGAGCTTATAATTCCGTTGATCCTTACTCACAATAGACTGCCCGAAATTAATTGTCAATTAATATATTCCTGATAGCAAAAGATTCTCAGACATATGTATTTTTTTTCCTTTTATCTACTTTCTGTTATTGCGCAGCCGCGTGTGCGCGAAACGTGCTTTTTCTCGAGTACGCGGAGCCGAGTTTTCTTTCAACCTCGGTCGAGTTACACCTTCGAGAGGGTCAACGATATAGAGCGTTAATGATTTGTCGTATGAGGCTTTTCTCATGGCCGTTCGACCAAAGAATTTTTATTACACAAATTAATCCTCCGGGACGATGGAAGCCTCCGATATTTTTTTATCTAAAACTTTTTTTTTTCGCAAACTCTTTTCTAGCCTTAACGTGGATATTAACTGTATTTTCGTCGAAAATTCATCTCTATTTCTCACAATTTTCCTTGGACCTTGCGCGGCTTGAATATCCGATACTTTACCCTTGAACCAGTTTTTTTTTTTCGATATTCTTTCCGGACCCTCGAAGGTTGGTTTTTCGCGGAGAGTTGCACACACACGAGCGTGTTGAAACTTTCTCTCCGGCGCGAGCGAGAATTCGGCCGCGTTATAACTATTACTCTCGGGTCGGCGGGCCTTCTAAAAGCCGTTATTGAATCACTCTCATTTATGTATAGGAACGGGAGGGGTGGTTTGAGGTGGTCGGGTAGGTGGGCTCGAGAGGGAAGGGCTGGAAAAATCAATGAAGGGCGGACGGGCGGGTAGCCGGCGATCTGCAGGAGGAGGGGCGGGGAGGTCGCAAAAGAGCGAGCGGGACAAAAAAAAGAGTACCGGCTCGTCGCGCGGGCGGATATGCAAAAGAAACCGGCTGATCGAAATATTTTCAGCTCGAATTCCCGCCCGGCAGTTATCCTGATACAAAAAAGATTTTCACGTGCTTCGAGCGCTGATGGGTTTGCGTAAAACCGCTGGCTTTTTATCCGCCTTTTTTTTCACGGCCATTTGCAACGATCAGGCCGAAAGGAGGAGAGATATCAATTTTGCGCGAATTTATCAACCGCAGCCCCGTGTACGATTCGTGACCATCGCTGCCGGTGCAAGAGAAAAAAACGGCTTCGACATACGCCCGGAAACGATGTGCCAGAGCGAAGAATGGTGAATTTGAACAATTGACAGTTGACCCCGATTCTCGCGTTATTAAATTCTTCCGGCTTAACGGACGAATACTGCGAGCGATGTCTCTAGAGACGCTGGAAAGATTAATAAAAAAACGGGAAAAAAAGGATCTACAAGGCCTCACAGGTGAGCTTGAGCTTCGATGAATGAACATGCGACACTCAGCGAAGATGAAAAGAACCGCGTTCCCGCAAAGAGAATTTGTCCGCCGCAGATGAAACTTTTTTTTTTTTTTCATTTATTTAAACAACCAGGCATTAAATAAAATCCAGAGCTTTACAGGGAAGGATCGAGCAAACTTGGGTATTTTCAAAATTTAGATAGCAATTTATTTTCGATCGATCGATGAATCGATGTTCAATACTTTCCTACGTATCAAACGATCAGGTCTTTTTGGGTCACGAAAAAAAAAATCCACATTTTCAACCAATTCCAATGGAATGGAATGATAGAATAATTTCATGAATTATTGGAATTATTCGATAAATTCGATAAAAAAGGAATTTTGGTTTCCGAATTATCCTCTATTGCTTGATAATAATCTTCCAATCTTTTACGCAAACTTCACTACAGTATAATATTGCATAAATTAACGAATGAAAATTCTCGTTTAACTACCGCGATCTTTTATGTACTTGCACAAAAAGCTCGCCCCCGTGCGACTCGAACGCTTTAACTGCTATTCTGTCCGGTGTGCTCTTCTGTCTGCACTTTCGATACCGCAGAATTTTTACGAACGTTAAGAGTCCGCGGGGGGGTACGTTGCCAATGGTACTCTACGCTCGTAAACAGAAAAAAAAAAAATTGAATGAAGGGTGCGAAACAATGGCCCGACTGTCCGTAAACATACACAGAAGTCCCGCTCCTCGCACCCCTGCCGAAAAGAGGATGAAACACCGCGTTTTTTTTTCGTCGCGCAATGTAACGCGTGAAAAAACACTTCCCCGCGGTTCGAACGTGTGCAGAGGCCGAAAAAAAAAAAAAAAAACTCGCAAATTCGCCCGCTCGCAAAAGCGACGAGGGAGCGGCGGGTATAACGCGGTAACGCACAGAGCTCATGGAATCGAATGAAAATTCGCGATCGTCGGGCGCTCCTGGCCTCGCGCATTTCGCAATAAACGAAACATTTTATTCATGACGATTTCATCGCTGTGTTTATAGACGCACTTGGAACTGAAGGGAGTAATTAAAGTGTGGCAAACGGGAGAAAGAAGGGCAAGGGGGAAGGAAAAGGGGAGGAAAGTAGTAGCGAGATTGCACAGCGTTAATTAAATTAAAGAGGCTTTTCGTGCGAGATGCCGGAGAGAGCGAGATATTAAATAAAAATTTCAAAAATAACTAAAAAGAAATAATCATAAACCAAACGCGCTCGTCTAGTTCTCTCGTCGTATTATGTTTATCGCGCTTCTCGTTCTCTGGTTCGGCGTGGAAAGGTTTGAATGGAAGAAAAAAATATGATAAACGTTCCGTCAGAAATTTGGCCCGCGGGCGTTGCCATTCCCGGCAACGAGGGCGGTACGCAGATATCCGCAATGAATGAACGCATTCCGTTGCAGTGTTTGGCGGCTCGCAGATCGAACCCGATATTCCTCCCTTCGCGCCCCCGAGCCTCAGTAGCCAGAAATTCCCAAATGATTCGGGAATATATGGCGAAATCGAGCCTATGACTTCTCCCTCGGATCGCGAATGCATTGCTGGATGCATCATGAGATGTGGCCGAGTTTGATTCGTTGGAACGGAACGAGTGAGAAAGGTAAGGCGAGTTTGCCGCACTCTCTCATAACCCGCCCTCGTATCCCTATCCCGTTCGGCGCGTGTAATGACGCTGGAGAACGCGAAGGTTTCCGATTTGCATGAGCAAATAGGCCCGCGTATTTGTGCAATGCGCACAACAGTACGTATAGGACGGGGATGCAGCAATCGCCTGGGATACGTAATACATATTGCCAAGGTTTCAAGCGCCAGATGATCCAATCAAAGGAAGTTACACTGAGGAAAAAATTCAATTGTATCAACCAAATTCTCGGTTAAATACGCGCAACTAAATAATTCGTTCAAAAAGATCATTCATTTTTTCAACAGTTTTTTGCATTAATCAACCAATATTTGAAGCAAACAAGTTTTTTTCCCACTAAATATTTAGTTTCGCGTATTGAACCAAGCGTTTGTCAATCTAACTTTTTTCTCAGTGTACAAGATCGAGAAAAAAGCCAAAAAATTTCTTTATAAATGATCGAATGATCGAAATATATAAATTTTGTTCTTTCGCCGATTGTCGCTCACGGATTGTCGAATGGACTGAGACTTGAAGTGAATTCTAGAAACGCAAAAAAATGAATCAAATATAAGAATGAAACGCAGGAAAGTAATCAAATCGAGAGATTTTTTAAAACATTTTCCATCGTTCTTGTTTCCGAGAGAACCATTTGTTCGGTGACCTATTTGTCATATCGGAGTATGCCCTACGGACACTCGCGATATTCATCCCATCTCGGAGATAAAAATTTAATGCAATCGCGCTGAAACTTAATAAAACGCTAAAAAATAGAAGAATCTACGATGGCAGAAAGTATTATTAAAAAAAACAATCGTACGACTGTCTCCGGCGATGATGAAATAATTCGGCAAACAAATCCACTCTGTCAAGCGCAGAGAGTCATTTTTGTCTCGTCAAATTGTTTTGTTCTTCGTCACGAATCCGTTTGTTTTCTATAGGGTCGTATCAAGATATTGCTTCTCGCTTTTATTGAAATTGATTTTTTTTTCTTTTTTTTCGACACGAACCACTCTCGTGACCTGTAACGAACACTCGTTGTTGCCATTCATTCGAATGTAACATACGAGCTACGAAAATTCGGATGCATCCGTCAGTTGCAATTGTCGATATCAATGGATCTGATATGACCAAAGAGGTCACAGAATTTGTTCGACGTTTGGGGGAATCTCTCTTTCCTTCCCTCTCCCGCGCGGCATTGCCGAAGCTTCGGAGTTGAAAAAAAAAAAAGGAGGAAAGAGAGAAAAAAAATGTAAACGTTCCGGTACCCCTCGACGTCGACATGTGTCTATACGTTATGTGTCTACGTCAGGGTACATAACTACTACGAGAATATAACCCGGTTGTCCGACCTCCCATATTCGCCCGCTCTCGCTCTCCACTGAACGTCATTTCCGGCTTGACGTATGGAAAAAAATAGCTCGAGAGAGAGTAACTCCCTATCGCGGAGTCGCGTTTCCCCTCGCCCACTGTATATTCCATTCTCCGTGTATTACGCAGCCTCGACGTATCCAGCGCAAGTGCGCGTGTTGCGTGCACGTGCATCGTCGTCGACGGTGTGTGCGCGAGAAATAAAATAGAATATATATGAAACGAGTGTTGCCTCGCGCGCTGGAAGGGTGAATTCACAAATATTACGCGTATATATATTTATTGGGATTTATGAAAACTGCCAGAACCGCCGGAGTTGAGCCAGCTAGCGACGCTATGCCAATATTAATCCACGAATTACCAAATGATTCCCCCTCCCCGAGCCTTCCGACCTCCGACACTTGGGCTTTACATTTATTCTCGTCTCTCGTCATTCAAAACATCAATACGCGCACATCTATTCTTCCGCACTCGCGGGTTTTACGATTGTGCAAACAAACGCGACGCATTCGGCGCAATTTATGAAAATAAAGCCGGAAAGTATTGTCATCGATATTTATGTAAATACGACGTTAAAACGATTCAGCGAATTATCTCTAAAAAATTTAAATGAATCTCAAAATCGGTCCTTCAAACGAAAAGTGTTAACAACTCTCAGGATTATGAGTAGAACAACAAAAGAAGAAGAAGAATCAACCGCTAGAGGTCGAGGTATTTTTTTTATTCGAATTTTCCAGCGTATGGAGTTTGTGTTATTAGTTAGAAAAAAATCTTGTCGCTATCGTCGAGTCGGGTGCAGGCAATAATTCTTAACTGCAAGATTTAATGACCGATTCTGCAAATATGCGAATAATTCTTATTGATATTTATGCAGTACAACGGCGTGGAAACAATAGTGCGAAATATCTCTCAAAAATTGAAAATAAATTTCAATATCGGTCCCTCGCAAGAAAAGCGTTAACATTCCTTACGATTATGAGTAAGAAAAAGAAAAAAGCTGGGGAAAAATTCAAATATTCAACCCTTGGAGGTCTGGCTATATTTTTTTTACTCGTATTTTTTACTCGTCAGCGTATGGTGTCTGCGGTATTAAGTACGACAGAGAAAAAAAGAGGAAGCCTTGCCGATGTCGTCGGGGCTCGTAAAGGCAAAAATTCTTAACCGCAAGATATAATGACGGGCTCGTGGGCACGGGGGTGTTTCGTCGTACGAAGCAATTTCTGCGGGATGCTGGGACGGTCGCGAAGTTCCCATAAATAAAAAGGAAAAATAATAAACGTAGTACACGCAGTGGGATAGATGAGGGGGCGGTATAGGTCGCGAGGAGGGCGAATGAAGAAACGTTGCAGGCGGCCTTCCCTCCCCCGAGTGCGGACCGGCAGCTTCGGGTCTCGTGTAAATAATCGTGTCTCGCCAAACCACAAAGGTGCACGATAGTGGTCCAGGGGAATCCCCGCTCTAGCCGGAACATTATCCATCCGCCTTGGCGAGGGTGCGCTCTCGGGCGCCGATACTGCCGCTGTACAAGGGTGCGAAAGAACGCGGGAGACCTTCGTGCTTGCTTGCGGTACACTCGTAAATTCTACGGGGATAAAGAATTTTTCTGCGTGAAAGTATGCCGCGAAGATGGAACGATAGAGTAGTCGGGCGAAGACCGAAAGGAGAATCGAAAAGGAGAGGAAAATCGAATCCCGTCACGTTTGCTCGTAATACTGATTTTTTTTATTTATTTTTGTTTCATCGTTCCGGGGGAATAAAAACGTTTCCGAGGGGTTCGGAAGACGCGAGATTGATGCCCCGTACGTCAATAACGCGGCTGGCGACGCGGGTGTCACACTGCGATAAATCTATTGGCTTTTATGACTTCATCTTGAAGTTAGCTATTTTTAAGAATAGTTTTCTTTTTCTTTCAGTTTCTTGGGGTGTCGGCTAGTTATCAGCGTGGGTAAGTATCGCTCATAACGATTCTCAAAGCAATGAATTGATGTGAAATGTTTTTCCGGCCAATTTTACGAAGATATGCGAATTTTTTGCATCCTCAACCAGCGGTATGAGTGCTTTGTGATGAATTTACGAGAAAACTCGCATGTCCGTCGTGTTTTATTTTGAAAAAATAGACCAGGTCGCTCAATGGAGGCAAAAAAATTAATATTTTTTTCGATCTTCGACAGGACGATGAAAAACATAATAAACGCGTGACGAAGGGAATTATTTTCGGAAAAATTGAGGGCTTCAAAAAAGTGGTAGTTTCACGATTTTTCGCACCAATCATCGACGGTTGTTCACGCCTGAAATCGAGAGAGGCATTCGTAATTGCCAAAATCGATTTTTTTCTTGTCATGCAGGACTAGCCCGAATTTTTGCACGAACGGCGTCTATACTGAAAAAAATATAGTTGGAGTAACAAAATGCTCCAATGCGCGCAACTTAATATTTAGTCTGAACTGAAAATGTTGGTTGCTACAAATATTGTTTAGTCATTTAATGCAAAGAATTGTTCAACAAATGAATCATGCTCTAGAATGAACTAAATATTTGTTGCGTGTATTCAACCGAGCATTTTGTTAAACCAAATAAATTTTTTTTTCAGTGCAGTTAAAGATTCTGGTATAAGAGTTGATCGCGAAATAAAATCGCAGCGCCTTTCGATTATCCGAGTGCTTTTCGTCTGACTTTTTTTCGATATTTGCTTTTTACTCGAACGCGAGCACGGGTCGGAGTGTATTTTCATCTCAGTGGCAATATTTTTGGCTCTGCATCGACTTCTAACGCACGTCGTCGGCATAGACGAGAAAAATATTTTCTATCCTCGCGCACACGTCGGATCTTGAAATATATTTTCTATCAAACGGCCTCAGACTTTCGGGAGATCGAGAGCTTTCAGCGTCGAAATCTATCGATCTATCCCGGGCGGAGTGTACATATAAATTTTTTTTCTATTTTTCATCTCGCACATTTTCATTTTCCTCTCGTTTCACCTCCGCAGTGTCTCGCTTCATACGCGTGCTACGGGCGTGAGAGCTGTTTTTTTTTCTCTCCCACTGCCGATCGCCCGCGCGCTGTCATTATCCGTGAATAAATGGTCGATAGAGCGCTTGGCGCGATGGAACGTGATGAATAACGACTCGTGGAAAGTGCATGCATGCATCTGCATCACCCCGTGTTTTCTCACTGCGCCTACTGCCGCATTCTACACTGGATTTCTGCGTCGCTTTTTCCCTGTACTCTCATTTATATATTTCCTCTCAACTTTGCCAAATCTATATGTACGACCATGCAGTAGACACACCGCATAACACTATAGGCCAGTTCAGAAAAAAAAACACCGCGTTTTTTCGCTTCCTCACAGAGAAAACTTTGATTTAGTACTAATTTGCGGCTTCTTCGCCCTTTGATCTCCGATACTGACAAATATCTATCTAATTATCGCTAAGCTTCTTATAGAAAAAGTTCACTGCCCATTTTTTTTCAAGATGCTTTTTGCAATGCAATCCTTTTCTGATGAATCCCTCCAACAGGGCAGCATCTTCTCGACTGAAAAATATCTTTCTTGGTTCAAGAAACCTTTTCTCACCGATTTCTCAAAAATGGATGTTTTTGTCCCGACTTTGAAAGTGACCTTTTCACTTAGTTTTTCGGATTAATTTTTCTTTTCCAGTCGAGAATTGTCTGATAAAAGATAATTATAAATTCTTTGTTTTTTTACGAACGAGAAAAATCCGCATTTTAACCGAGGGTTCTATCAGCGAAATTTCGACAGAGCGTTCGATCTTTGTTCTGAATCGCTCTGTAGCCGAATGCGGCGTATTCGTCGTATACGAGCTTTCGTGGAATGGGAAAAGCCGTATATCGCGGACGGCGGATGCGCGAGAGGTTTTCAGTCAACGTCTGGCAAGAGTCCCGCGGAGAGGGCATCTCTCCGCGTTCTCAACAACCAACGACTAGGAAGGAGCGCCGACGAAGTCGTTGAATAGATTTGCCCGAAGCTTCATCCGCTCGAGTACCCCCGTAGCGAAACTTTAACCAGTAGGTATTACGCGTTCTAGCTTTGCTCCTCGTCGCTCTCTTTTATCCGGTCCTCGCGCACCGTCGTAGGCTCGCTTCCGACACGGTTTTTTTACACGATGTGCTTGTTCCATTTTATTTTCTTCCTTTTTTTTTCTCCTCCCCTCTATGTTTCGCATCCTAAAAGCGTTTTCTAATAAAATCTTCGCGCTTCCGGGACGTCACGCGGCATCGTTTTCTTTTGACGAGCCGCGAGCCGCCCAACAAGCTCGAGAAGGGGCACAAAAGCTTTACGACACAGTCCGCGTTTTCTATAGAATTTTGCAGAGTGCGGAAAGTCAGAACGATATCGGATGTGTTGTATAGTGGCACGATCGTGTTTCTAGCCCGCGGTTTCCTCGCGTGAAAGGAGGAGTTTTTCAGAAAACTCTGCGCTACGAGGGGGGAAAAAAAAAAAGAAAAAAAAAACACGAGCTCACGAGAAAAAGCTCTCGCGTGTATCGCTCGCTGACGCAACGGGAAGCTTTCGCTTTCATATGAAAAGCAGAATAAGAGGAAGAAATCCGCTCGTACGGATCACGGAGGACCGTGGAAAAAAGCTTAGGGAAAAACCGTGAACAAGCAAAGAGAGAACGGTATCGAATGTATAAACCGAGTTGCTACTGTCGCGCATCCATATTTTTCATATAATCCTGAATTCGTGACTGAGATGTTGCGGAATAAAGTTGGCTCACTTATCCCTTTTCGTGGTTGAAATAAAATCGGAAAGCAAAGGCGAAATATCGAAGAGGCTCTCTGGAAAGCTCTCTTGAAGGACTTTTCGTTTTCTTCTTTTTTGTGGAAAAAAAGAAGAGAATGGTTGCCAAGAGGGAAGATTTCAATGAGAACTTTTCAACATTGTCGATGCTTTCGAATCTCCGAAAAAAAATGCAGGAAATTATGATTTTTTGTTAAAGAAAAAATCACTGACCATTCATCTATAAATTGTGGGCGAATGGACTCAAATTTTTCGATCAAATAAAGATTAATTACGAAGTTTGTATCGCGTACTCAGGAGTTGATGCAAAGGACACTTGAGAATTTTTCCATAATTTTCAAAGCGCTATGCGACACCGCGTAAAAGCTCATCGGATACTCTTGAAGTATCAATTAATTCTATGAACCGAGTCTTGAACCCTCGAGTAAGGTTTTTTGCACCCTTTTCACTTAATCGCGGCTTCCGGTGACGGAGCCCTTTGAGATGGAGAAGCGTCGCGAAAAAAAAACCGAAATAAAGTTGAACCCGGTGCTTGATCCTTCGAACGACGCCGTGAACCTTCTGCATTCCACTCTTGTGCCGATGTCACAAGGAGGCTGCAAGGAGCGTGTCTCGGTGATTTTCCCATCCGGCGACTCTCTCGCGTTTCGTTTGCGTGTCAAAGGGGGATGAATGAACTTTTGAAGGACTTTTTAATCCAGTTGAGATCTCTCTCAGTGCACGGGCAACGAGAGAAGTGTCGGGAGCTTCGCCGTGGTGGGTATCATCTTTTTCTCAACGATATAGTATGGCAAAGGGCTTTCCAGTTCGTTACACCGTGCAGATAATGAATTGCGTATATTTTCTACGGTGCAAAATACGCGATAACCCCGCTCTCGCGCCAACGAGTACACGGGAAACTTATGTTCGCCGAACTCTCGCGCATCGCGCCGCACCGCAATGTACACTGTTATCTCGATTTTTATCAAAACTCATATCCGGGAGAAAGTTTGAACAAAAATGTTGCTACCTCGTCCAAAAAACCAGACAATAGCCTCTGGTTTCAACCGACATCCTCTCGTTTCAACCGGAATGTACGAAGTGCACCGACGCTCTTGTTTTCGCTCTCATAAGCCCGCGGGTTCTGCACGAAACAGATATAAAGAAGTATTACGTCGAGCAAGGAGAGTTTTTACCGCGAATCCCAAAAGTTGCTGCTGCAAGATTGTTATTTTTCTTTTTGAGATAAGAACACTTTTATTTCGATAAGAAATCTCGCGTGAAACGAGAGTTCCGGAATAGTTCGGCGAATAAAGTAAAAAAAATATATATATAATAAGATAAGTAACGCAACTCTGTTGTGCAACGCGCGGATTGTCGTTGTCATTGACATGCGTTGAGGGTTTTAGCGCCGGCGGATATACTTCCGCGCTTCAATGCGGCTCGAGCGAGCCGAAAGAACTTTTCGACTGCGAATCCCCTTTCCCGTGACCCGCTGTTGCCACCGGTGCCCGCGCTACCTCGGTCTTAATCCAGTTTAGGATGCTGCCGGGCGCGAAACGAGCCTAAAAGCATTTCCTAATGGAAAGCCAGAGGAGTCCAGCGGTGAGGGATGAAGAGCCCTCTTCTCACTTGGCTCGCCCTTATTTTCAACCCCTTGCGTCTATCAGTTTCTCTTCTCTTCGCACCCTCGGTAATTCCTCTCCTTTCCCTCCCGCGTCCGCCCTCAATCTCTGGACCGTATCATAAGCGATTTTTTCTTTTTTCTTCTCTTTTACCAAAGTATATAAACGATACATAAGAAGTATATACATCATTTGACGGGCAAGGGCGACGAGAGGTAACGACTCGATTTCGCGGGAGTAACAACCGTGTCGGCATGATAATACACCCCCCGCACCTCTGGATGAACTCGAACTCCGACATATCCCTTGGCAACGTGGAAATGTCTCGGATGGAGGAACGAACGGTGCAAACCTCTCTCGTACAACCCCTCGACACTCTCTCTTCATCCCCCTATCAAAAAGAGAGAGAGACAGAGGGGAGCACCCAACGGCGTAGTGCGTAATAAAAATTTCTGCATTCCACACGTGCAGCACGTTGGCGTGAGGCAATTCCGTGAGAGAGCCGCCTGCCACAGTGTTGTGTGTTATAGCGAAACGAACGAGCCTAGAAAGCTTTCGAGTGGACCTTCCGAGCTTCTGCATTGCGTATATGCGGGGGGGAAGTAGAGAGACAGGGTACTCCGCTCGATGGGGGATGGAAAAAAAAACGAGAGAAAAAAGAAGAAGAAGTAAAACAACATTGCGGAAAGGACACGGAAGAGTGCAGGTTGTATTATATATATATACCTTGAGATGGGATATGCTTCGCAGCAAATAGAGGAGGAGTGGTTAAGAAAAAAAAAATAGGGTTTAGTGGTGCGTGAGAGGGAGTGGGATGAAAATCTTAAGGGTTTGTCGTTGTCCTCGTTCACGTAGATGGATACAGAGGGGATCTTAATACCACGAATTCCAGGATAGATGGTTCACGCACGGCCTAGCATCGAGACTAACCCCCCCACCCCCTTCTCCACCTCGACATATGTGCGCGACATTCTGGTTTCTACTGGCAGAATGCGGGGATATATAGAATGTTGTAGCGAGTGTGTAGCGAACCATAGACCACCGGAGCGTGGAGACGAAGTGAAGGCTCGTAGGGGTTGTGGCATCAGTAGCTACGTACTACTGGCAGCTAGCAGTCGCGAATACTGTAACCCTCTCCGGCACGGGGATAGCTCCACCCACGACGAATTCCTTGGGCTATTACCAAGGCCGAGCGATACTTTCGTCGAGTCCGGGACTAAGCTGTGTACATCATGGTTCAAAACAACTTTTTCGAAATCGAAGCCAGATTTTTTTTCTCTTCATCACGTTTGTCCTCTCATTTTAGCGGCTTCTTTATTCGGCATTAATCATTTTTCGAATTGAATGAATCTTTTAAATATAAATCTATTAAAATATAAATAAATAAATAAATTGATTGATTAAAATGTAAAACGCTTGAGGACAGTAAGTTCTATAAATACGATGAGAAATGGATAAAAAATTCGATTATAAATATTCAACCAATCGCGGACCCATAAGCTATTTAACTGTTTCTCTGCTTAAGCCATTTGTGAAAACTCTTTTTCTCGAAATGCTTGGGAAAAAAAGCTGGGATTCTTAGATCCGAAAACGTCATTTTGGTGATTGAAGCAGCAATTCGAATTTAGCTTTGGGAAGTTTTTTTTTTTCGTTTGTGAATCAATCGGTAGCGACTGTTTCGGGTAGTAAACTCAATGCTAGAGAACCCTTCGCAGTCTACCCTCAATCTTTCCTTCCTTCTTCGCTCGGCGAAACAGCCATTCATCCCCCCCGTAGGCGTCACACACTAATTGCATTTTCCACCTGATACAGTCTGTGAGCTCTCTCACACGGGATCCGCAGCTACGACTGCGGGAGTTGCGATATTCCGGACACGTGTCGAGTTTCCGGAATCTCTTGCGAAAACGTACCACCCGATTCAAGCTCTCGCGTAGGGAGGAAAAGAAAGAAAGTAAAGAAACATTTGTCCCGTGCAGACGGTGAATGAGAGAAACGATTTGTCAAAAGCGCGACCTTAAGTTTCACGCGTGTTGCGGGTCTCGACGTTAATTAATAATCGAGATCGAGACAATGGCACCGGAAGTGAGGTAGTCGAAGGATCGAAGGGGAAGAGAAGTGAAATTTGTCAGGAATTTCCGCAGCGAAATCTTAGATACATGGTTAACCCGGGCCGCTTCTGTTGGCAGAACAAGCTAAGATCTTCTCGTGACCCGATGGTGAGAGACGATATATAGATATAGTCTGGACGGTGAAGCTTCGGTCTATCGGTTTAGCTGTAGTTTGGAACGTGGACGACATTCTCTACTGGCGTCTATATAGAATAGAGCCGCTGGCTACTACCGGACACCGTTCGTACAACCCCTCGAACACAGAGAGAACCGAACCCCTTGCCGAATTCCTCGGGCCATTATGTTACACGCGATACTAATTGCATTTTCCACCTGATACAGCGTCTCTCTCACACAAACTGGCGCGCACAGGAGAGCGCACGCATACCCACTGCGATCATAGCAGAGGGTACCCGAGGCGTTACGGTTCATGAAAGGACTCTTGGGAATTGTCTCGACGATTTGTATACTCCTCATTGTACAACCGCGCACTCAAGACGAGTGGGTATCTCTGCATTAGGAAGATACTAGCTCAAGCGCCGAACTGCTCTCTTACACTTGGTTATGGAGCTATCGCCAACGAGCAACATCCACGGATGAAAAACAAGGAGTTTTGATCTTTGATAATTTTGAAGGATGTTAGGTATGAACACGAGAAAAAAGTACGTTTTGTCGCAAAAGAAATGCAAGAACTATTATAAAGTCGATATCTTTTGCAAACTTGTGCTTCGGTAAAATTTACTACGTGGATAAAAAAACTTGGTCAGTAATTTTCAGAAGCTACTGATTTTCTGAGAACTCGAATGAGTTTTTGTAATATTCACTTGGAATAAACATTATCTCGGATTTCTTGTAAGAATGTCGGCTCGTGTGAAAGACAAAAAAATTATACGTTGAGTGCCAAAAAAATGGTTTGCAACTTGCTAATTGGTAGCAATCGCCGCCATATACTGATTTTTCGGGGTAATCGAGTAACAATCAGTTTTCTCAAATTATCTGTCTTCTTTTTCAAGCAACGAAACAGTCTGAAAGGGTTGAACGACGGAGAATCATTCGAGATGAAAATTTCATAATGTCGTCCCGGCAATCTGAATCCCTGCAAAAATATGTATATTTCAAAAGGGACTGCCGGGCAAAGATGCGTTTGAGTTATGCACCCCTTGATATCCGTGAGTTTTGATTGGTCGTCCGTTGCCGCGCGTGCACGAAGATTTCTCGTCAAATTAGGGGCTATCTGAGCAATCTCAAGTTCCCTTGCAATTCGGCGTAATTACGTAAAGCACGGAACGTTCGTCAATCGTCTAAAGCCTCCCTTCGCTTAGCTCGAAATTAACACTCGCGCAAATCGAATTACCGATGGCGAGTGCTCTCAGGTGAATCACAGCGCGATATGTCCCTATCTATACAGAGAGACAGATAGTTGAGCATCTCAGGCATACATAGAAGTACATATACATGAATGTACATGATATAGATGTCCTATGTACCCATAGTATATCCGGACGGCATTAGATACAAGAGTAAGCAGAGGTGTCGTAACGAGTGAGCATGCATGCGTGAGGAGGCAGAAGCAGCAACACCGTCGGAAACTAACTCCTCAGCGGCGAGGTGGGACGAGACGCGTTTAGCCAAGACGCGTCTCGAGACGAGAACGACGAGAGATGCAAACACGATTCAACCAGGCGTAACAGAGCTAAGCTTTGAGCGTAGGAGGGACGACGAAGAAGAAGACGAACGAGAGACGAGAGGAATAGTTGAAACGACGCGAAGATCCAACGAGCTGAGATAGCCCTCAAATCTCGAAGTTTGCAGTAAGTAGTTCAAGCACGTAATAGTCAGACCGCTAATGAGACGCGAATTGGCGAGGCTGCAGTTTTAAAAAAACCCGAATACAATATAAATCGATGAATTCTAGCTCACGTAGAATACAAAAAAAAACTCAGAATAAAGAACACGGATAATTTTTTCCACAACTCTAACTCTTTGAAACATGACGGCACAGCGGACAACCCCTTGGTAAATTTATTCAACAAAAAAAACGTGGTGCCATTCGGCGACTAAGAGTTTGAGGATTTCGTCTGTAAATCCAGATTCAGCCAACCAAAAAGCCCTGGGGCAGCTTCCGCTTGGGTCAGGTACAAATTAGCATGTTTTTTTTTAAGCAAATTAACCAGGTGGTTATCTTCTGCGCTAAGGCGCTTCAAAGGGTTAATAGGGTTAATTTGTGTCTTATTCATTTTCATTAGTCTCCCAAAGTCGCGACGAAATTTTAATTCTCAGTCTCCTTTCGCTCGTAACAAGAACCCGGATGTTCGTATCCGATTTTTTTTCTCTATCGGAGACACGACGGATGAGGTGATTTCCATTACTTTTTAAGCGAATTAAGAGTTAAAATTTCACAACCTTGCGAGAATTTATCTAATAATTGGAATTTCACGCCTTGAGCGTTGAATAATGGTGCAAATATGAAATATCATCGAATCTCACGTCACATGGTTTTTAAAAAAATTCAAGGGCTACAAAATTTCTGTTATTTCGCCGGACTTTCTTCTTGGTTTTCTGAAATGTCATCAACTTTCTCTTACATTTGTCTTGAATGTCTTTGCGAATCGCATGCAAAAATCACGTTATGATAATGACAAATCTGCGCGTGAAGAAACACTCGACTCACCGTTCAATTGTAACACGAGATGTCCCGAAACGTAAGGATGTTCGTAGATGCAACAGGAAGCGAAGTCTCGGCAATCGTCGTGTCGGTCTTCACGTTAACAACAATGTGAGTCGAAGCAATCGTCATTTCGTCGCATAAACTCGGTTTTCATCAAGCCAGTATCGAAAACCCGATTACCGATGAATAAACAAAAGTAGTTCGCGAATAAACAAACCGTTCGCGCTGCTTTCTCGAGCGCAGCAACAGAGTTCTCCGCACCTTTTCCTCACCTCCCGATCACTGAATCTATTAAATTTCAACGAAACCCGCAGTCCTCGAGCGGAACCGCGATAATTTCTCGATTTTCAAGATCGTCGCACGAAAGACTCTCCAATTGCGAGTACAGCGATTTCGATGTATTCGATGAAAAAGAAAAAATCACATGAATTCGAAGGAAATACAAAGATATATCTTCCCTCTATCGCGCGAGACGATAGAGCCAAATTTTCGTCCTCGCGCAAGGTCGTAAAGTCGACGGGTATCCGCTGTTTTAGTGGGTCTGTTTCCGAACGCACACTGATATACGAATATCGCGTAGCCCGCGAGTTATACGAGATACGAGGGTTGAAAAAAAAGCCCGCAGCGCGCAGCATCCACCCGGTCCAGTATCAGCCCCCACTATGACGTTAGGCCTCGTACGTTCTCTCGGGTTCTCGGAAGAGGCTGCGAGACCGTAACAGGACCTAACCGTGAGAGGGGGGCAGGATAGGGAATTGGTGGTGGATTTTCCGTCCCCAGTGCGCAAAATCCAGCATCCCTTCTCGATTCCTCGCTAGCGGGACTCTACCACCGCACTGTGTTGCGCTATATACGCAAACCCTCCTCTCCCTCTCCGAGCGATGGTATAGTTATACGCGAGGCCGAGAGCCAGAGCCACCCTCTCGAGTGAACTCGAGAGCGCGGCTAGCCCCGTTCGCGTTTCCTTCTCGCTGTCTCCCTTCCGCCGTTGGTAATGCCTATCCGTCTATCCGCTGGTCCATCTCTCGCGTCCTCGTTCGCGAGCTTCCACTCGCACACGCGAACAATTTCGAGCGAGCGAGAGCGCTCGTTTTGTTTAGTGGCCGCTGAGAGCGAGACGCTAAGGAAATGAGAGAGTACGGAAGAGAGACGGAACGGCCAGCGGAGCACAGTACAGAGATACACCTGCGTCCGTGTCACCGACGTAGTCATGGGCCACGGCACGACTCTCCCGCCCCCGCGCATAGTCGTATTATTGCCCCCGTGTGCCTGCTGCAGGCTGCTGCTGCCGGTACTCGAAACGTAGATGAGGGTAATGAGAGTCGTTTAAGTGAAAATTTCGATACCGGAATAAAGCAAAATTCTTTTCTTTTCACAAACTCCTCAAGCGCAGTTTATTCTGGCAGCACATTGTCCAAGCTCTTGATTTGAACATCAAGTTTGCTCATTATTTCGATCACGGAACAAAATAATCGACAAAACAATTTATAATAGAAACGTTGAGAATAAACCGGGAAAGTCGAGACTGCATTAAGTATCGTTTTATTTCGAGCAAAATAAAATAGCGTCGAGGCGTGATTGTTTATCGACAGCGAAAAAAAGAAAGCGAGATGTCGACGGTTGGGATTGAAATTTAATTAAATACATTGAGAAAAAATGATTGACGTACGAATTATAATAATTATAATTGAACTAGATGAGTGACGGGTTTAATGGAATATCTTGGGTAAGGGGTGACCCGCGTTATCCGCTGATCCCTACGACAGGCAGTATTTTCGTGATATCCATACATAGCACACGACAGAACGCAGCAGGAGAGCAGGACCCCCCATGCCCCTCACTTCTCCGTGTGCGCGCCGGCTCGCAGGCTGGCCGTAGAGAAGGGTAGGAGAGAGTGTAGAGGGTGAAGTTAGGTGGCCACCTTGTTTTATGCGTTTCACCATGGGCGGTAGAGCAGACCCCCGCCCGTTTATCAATAACCTCACTCGCCGACATCCCCGTCGGCCCCCATAGCGTCTATGCCGCACGCCGTATACACGTACAGCTCAACCCTGTACACCTACAGCGACGTAACTACCCCCATAGCTTTCTCTTCTACAAGGTCCACGCAATGACGGGGCCGCCGTTCGCCGGTTGCTCTGGAGCGAACGACTCTGTGCGTTATAGCACGTCTCTCTCTATCTCTCTTTATACGCGGTGATCCTCTATGGATGTGCGTAATTTCGACGTGTGATAGCCAACCGGCCGCTCCGTATACGGCTCTGCAGCATGCCACCCACTGCTGAATGTCCCGTGACGAGTGACGGACGCGCGAGCGAACGTCCGTAACCTCTGCGGTTTAAACATCGCTCTGTACATTCTCGTACGGATTCTGTTTTGGCATGCTAATTCTTAAATGATGGCTTTTTTTAGAGGTCTACAGCGATTCTTTTGAGAGCGGGCGACACTTTTTTTCAAGATAAGACTTCCTTTAAGACGCGATCGACTAAAGACGCCGGTGAATGAACACTCGCACTTTGAAAAGCACACTCACTCAAGTGTTCACTCATCGGTTCACAATCGATAAAATATGACCAAGCTCTTGTCAGGACGAGATAAGCCGTTTCGGTAAATCGAGATAAACGATTTTTATGAAAATGGGGAATGGTCTTGTTTCGGAGTCGAGATGATCCTTTTGTTTTAATTAAGAAGTTTTTTCCCTAGTATGTGGAAGTCTTCCAAATTCATTCCGGATCTCACTCTGGATTCAGAATGCAACGACAGGTCTTCCTTAATTAATTTTTGAACCGAAGAACGAAAAAATCTTCATTGCCTCCGTCATCGAATCAACTTACTGCCGTTAACCCTCAATTACTTATATCATGAAACTTCTGTATCCGTAGCGAGCAATACGAATTTCCTCATGTCCGTCCAATTTGTCGCTTCGACAAAAACGTGACCTTTTTATTAATAATAATTCGTATTAATGACCAAACGAGAGTAGTGATTCCCATTTCGTTTCCGAATCGCCCAACCCAACTGTTTCAAGATAAATGACACCGTAGGCCGACCATTGCTCTTTCCATTCTCTCCGTCTCCCGGTTCTATCATTAATCCACCGCGCGCGGTATAACATTCTGTTATATACACGAGAGTTTGCGTAGGGGTTGCGCGAAGAGGGTGGCGTCCCGGCGACAATATGCCACCGCATCGGTAACCACAGGGGGTGAGCTTTCTTCCATTGAGTCCAAACACACAAGAGTCGAGCGTCCCTACTCTCTCGGCTCTCTCGCGTTTTTTCCCGTCTATACGTCAGACGTCTTGATCGAAGGTTCGCAACTAAGAAAAAAAAAACGGAAAAAAGAAAAAAATTGTACCCTCGGGCTCGGGCGTAGATGCGAATGTATGTTTTCCACGGAACGAGAGAGTGAGAGGCGAGCACTTGGATCAACTTTCGCCACGGGAACAACTTCTAACTATAACTGATGAAATTTTCGTGACCGGGGAGGAATGGAAAAGCGTGGAAGGAGGAACCGAGTAAAGACGACAGGGAATCGAGACGGTGAGAGAGCAACCGAGGGGGAGGTGGAGCCGAGACGACAAAATTTCGCCGGGAGAAACGAAGGCGGAAGGCCGAAAGGTCTTACCCGTTTACCCGTCGACGGTACGGGGCTTCCTTCCTTTGAGGATCGCGAGCTCGAGGACGTTGACTAAAACCTCGAGCCGATAGCAGCATCGGGAACCGTTGCAGTTCCCTTCTCCTCCCGTTCGACGTTCGGAGCAACCCTCAGTGTGCTCTCGGACATCTTACAATTAGCCGAAGGTACCGTTGCAAAGGGTCCCGGGGCAGACCGACCTCGGTGGTCACGACTTGGACCACTCGTGGCGGTAAGATCAAACGGCGTTTTACGAAACCCTAAACTCCGGCAGCTCAACGAGGCTACCCGTGTCTTGCTCCTTTTACTCACCGCGAACGAAATTTCTCCGGCTCTTACTCGTTCGCTCGATAACTGTGGGTACAGTTCGGAGCTTTCCTCGTCTCTGTGTACAAGACGTTAAGCACCCGATGCCGATGTACGTATTACCGGTACTGCGAGTGGTAATTCCTTCGACCACAGTCATGGATATAACATCGCTGCCCGAGGGCTTTACGGAGTGACCTACATCCACGGCACACAGATAGAGATTGGTAACTAACCAACGATCGTACCAAATCGATAGAAACAATCTTTTTTTTTCTATTGTTTTTTTTTTTCTCTCGTCGCTCTGGAAACATCGAACGAGAGAGAACTCATCAGTGTTATATCGTTATGGAATATATCGGTGGACGTAAAAGGAGAAGCCTCCGCCGAAAGCTTTTGTTCGCTCGCCCACACGAGTGTATGACTTTATCGAATTTTACGGTAGAAAAATATCCTGAATTTCGCCGGAATGATAGCGCGATTCGCGGAATTTTTTTCGTTTGCGCGGAATCAATTTCTCTTTTTTTTCATTCTGTGAAAGAAGGAAAACGACAGATTCAATAATACTGAGTGTACGAAAAATGTTACTCGTTCGAATACATTTACGTGTTGGCTATTCATCGCAACAGGGGGGCCGGTGGAAGCCCGAGTACGGAATGAGGATACTCCAAAAATTGGCTGGACATAGTGTTTTTTGTTTTATTCACGATGGAAGCGTGAATAACGGATTCCATTGTAAGGGCTCTAGAGATAGATGTTACGATCACTGCGAAAAATTGAGGGTCCTTTACGATAACACCCGGACATACCCGAGTTCCGGATGTGTCGAATCGAAAACTGCAAGCTGTATAGAAGAGTGTTGATTGATCAAATTCATTTGATGATTTTTGTTCACAAATTTAAAAAAAATCCAATCTCGTTGAAAGATATAATTTTTTCCCTCATGATGAGGCGCTCTCGGATGGACTGCTCGGAGGGATTAATTCGCGAAATTTTCTAATTTATCGTCAATTAATTGCACATTTTTCAACCTTTGTTATTTTTTATGTAATTCATTGAGTACATTTTTAAAAAACTGGTTTCCCTTTTTTTCATTCAAAGTACTATTTTGTCAGACCTCTATTTCGTCTACGATAGCCCTTCAAGTGGTTCCGTCTTTGTTGATCCTTGTTCTAAAAAATGTATTGTTTTTCGGTTGAGATATTATCTTCGCTTCATTATATTTTTAATCGAGTATAATACAGTAAAAAATATACATACAATATAATGGGAAACGATCTTGCGGCTTCTCGAAGAGTCTCGACTCGAGCCTCGGCTGATCTGGTCTGAGAAGTACGCGCTGAGCGGACGAGCGGGTTTTGGTTTGACCGTCTTAGCGAGTCTGCGGGCGGTCAAAGCTTCCTTTCTGGCTATCCGTGTAATACTCACGGGGAGGATCGAAAGATCAAAAGGATCCCTCGCTGTTTCGCCGCGGTCACCGGTGCCTCCTTCGGTGTAAGACGATGACTTTGGCATCGTCGGGATTCGGAGCTTACGCGCGGACACAGACGACCTCCAACAGAATGTCATTCAACTCTCTCAAACGGCAGGCCGCCTTCGCGCTCTTGAAAACTTCTTTGCCCAGTAACTCGCGAGCCTCGGCGAGTAGTAGCTGCCAGTGTGCCGCCAGACGGTGCGCGCGTACAACGAAATTTTTCGCGAACGAAATGGATTCTATTTTATTTTATTTTTCACACGGCAGCTCGAGGAGAAAGTTGGCTAGGTCTACCGGGCAAACACAGTGCGCCACACGCTGTGCTCTACAAGTTTTTTCAAGAGCAGAAGGGCCTGTCAGAACTACCTGGATGCCAGTCCCGGAACGAGACAGCACAGAGAGCTTTTTTTTCCTTCCCCGTTCACCATTTTGTTGAACATTTCCTTTCGAAACCCCCGAAGCTGTAAAAAGTTGGCGGAGGTTTGAGGCACGAAAAGAAACAAGAAAAAATCTCGACGGAAGCATAGGCAAAATTTCACATCCCCGACCCGTGACGCGGTGAATTTACGCGGAACGAAATTTACATGAATCAAAGATTACTCACAATTATACATTTTTTTTATTCTTAATCAAAAATACTTGCATTACTTTCGTACGATTGGCAACACTAACATAATGTTTGAGTGAGACACAATTTAAAAAAATGAATCTACGAAGCAATATAGGATAGATGAGAAAAGAAAAAATCAAGTTAGAAAGTCTTTTTTAAATTTATTTCAACGAAATTTATCTGTGTTTTATCTCTCGGAACAATAATTCCTGATCGAAGATTATGATATGAGAAAGTGATTTGAGTCGCGAGAGAGTGGAAATGGGAGAGATCAGTTGTACTTAATTTGGCGGAAAAATAATTTATCATTTTTTCGTTTCTCTTCGAGGGGAGGAGGGAGAAAAAAAAGTAAATTTAAGTTTATGCCTCGAGCCCGAACGCAACAACTGGCAGGGTTTTCTCCGCTACTTATTCTTCAGTGTTCTCAGCCGCTTCTGGATGACTAAGCGCATCCCAACACGTTTCAACTTTGGCGAAAGAAAAGGGAGACGCGGGACAAGGACGTAGAATGAGAAAACGGTGTTTAAAGGAATTTTTTTTTCGGGAAGGGAAGAGGCCGGCTTCGGGGGGGTCGAAAGAGAGAGGGGAAAGGATGATGGTCGAGAAGCGCGAGCGTAAAAACGGACGAGTCACATAGCTCGGAGGGGTGAAAGAATTCCTGTTAAAAGTTACCCTCCGCCATCCGGGACTTTTCCTCACTCTTTCGCAGTGAGCCTGAGCGTGAAAGCTCTCTTCTCGAACGAACGATCGCATTTCGATGAGTAGCATCGGACCTCGAAAAAAAAAAAGGAAAAAACGCGAATCTTTCTGGGAACCTCGAAGCGTTTGCCTCAGATTCACCAATTAAATACGGTAATTTTAACGGTTCGAAGGAGACGGCGAAAGGAAATGACTATAAGAAAAAAAAATCACGCTAAGAAAAGATTAAATTCGCTGTTATCCATTCACGGCTCTTTCGTCTATGTTATAAATGAGGGAAATAAATTCATTACAATTACCAAAATCAAGTTATATATAATGAAACTTGCCTAAATTTTATCACCCTCTTATTACACTTTTATTCACTGTTATTAATAAATACTTTGGTATTTAGTAGTAATATTTTCGGATTAAAATTGATACGGTCAGTAAACAACATTTCTATATAAAAAATAATGTATGATACACTATAAAAAACTAAATTCTTTCTGATAAAAACGAGTTTTTACCCAAAAAAATAGACGAGCTCCTATTCAATTAATTTTATTCTACTTTCCAAAAATGTATTCCTATCCGCAAAAAATTCAGTTTAATGTGCGAATAAATATTAAATTAATGCTTCGGTTCCCTCGCCCGAATTGGCCGAGTTCGAAAATTGAACACGAATAACCGATGGAAAATCTGACGATCGGTTTAGTTAATACTCCGTTACCGAGGCCAGTATCGTCAATCAGTAGATTCGCTCGTGAAACCGTGGTAGTCTTTTCTCTACGATTGAGTTAACAGAAATTCGCGAACAAGGTGAGCAACGAAACGCAGACACACCGGCATCATTCTCTGTAGCCAGTCGTAACAAAGATAACCTGATAAATTAACGTCGTCGAAAGGGCAGAGTATGTACCGAGGACGACTAGGATTAGAGAGAGTCCTTCCCTCCCCTCGAGGACAGCAGCAGCACACGCAACCCAGTATATTTCTGGCCTCTCGTCCCGGCATCAGCTTCGCTTCGCTACCGGCGAGAATGGAGTGTCGACTAGTGGCTCGAGAGACAGTGAAATAGAGGAGTTACATGCTACACTCTCATCCCCGACGAAAGTGAAACAGAGAGACAAAACACAGCCACAGACACACACACACACACACACACACACTCGTAGATAACTACAGGATAGGATGAAAGAAGAGATAGAGAGTCGCGAATTAAAGGGATGAGAGAGGATCAGAGAAGATAGCCGGCTGGCGAGCGAGAGAGTCAACGAAACATTTCAGATTAGCCCGCTGATGCTGCACGAAGTCCAGGTTTAGTGCTATTCGATTCGTCGACTCTGTACTGTGGTCAAACCCCCTCTCAGTAGCAAAACATGTTGCCTATATACCAACCATACATTATATAATAGGTAAATAGAACCACCGATCCACTGCTGAGAATCGTAAGGACCTATTGTCTTATCTTCGAACCGATCGCACGCGCCCTTTTAATTTCAATTACGCGAAATACATATCTATGTCTGTGTCTGACCCTCGTCCGGTCACCGAGGAGGGTCCCGGCGATTGTATTGGTCCGTTATATAGCTAATCATACGTATGCGAATGTACGATCGCCCACGTGGTGAAGACCGTGAGCGCTGAAGGACCCCAACCACCCCGCGTGTGAGGGATGAGAGACGATGGGGAACGCCGGCGAGGAGAAAGAGCGACGAGAGAACAAGAGTGGGGTGAGGGAATCGAGAGCGAAATCATCATTTCCTCGGCTCGGTCATAAATTAAAGGGGAGTACCCACACCCTCGTCGAGTGTCGGGGTGATGGATCAACGCTCCGCGGCGAATTAATCGGTCCGATTTGTTGTTTTTTTCTTCACGCGTACCGAACAGTCTTTTTCCCTCTCGCTCTCTCCCGGTCCTCTTCTCCTCTTTCTACGAGTTTTCGTCTGTACCGGCTACGCCTGTGCGCCACAGCCTGTTTCTCGCTCACAATTCGACCAAACACAGACTCGTTCATTCTCTATGACGAATTTCGCTTCAAGTGAAAGTTCCATTCTTACGAAGCGGAAAAATATATCTTTTTTTTCCCCGAGATTTGTCACGATTTTCCAAGATAATATAGAACAATTATTTGTATTCTAATCTACACATTATGTGCATTTGACGGAATTAATTTCATACATTCTAGTTTTTTAAATCTAATCTCCATATTTCTTCGAGGCCTCGTTTGAAATAACGAAACGATTTTATTTCGTGCATTTCTACACAGCAGATTTGTCGTTCTACAAAAAAAAATTGCTATTCATGTACAATGATGCATTATGAAAATCGTTCGATGGACGATTGTCGGCCTGTTTTGCATAGAATGCCCTCATATGTCTCTCTTTCGTCCCTCCGACTTCTATTTTTCTTCTCTCATTTCAGTTTTTTCTTTTTTATTTTTCATTTTTTCGGAGGGTCGAGTGGGAAGACCTCATCCTCCGGGGTTGCCGTTTCGCTCGTCTAGCACGGGAAAAAGAGAGAGCGAGGGCCCCCGAGCACACAATTGGCAATTCCGTGGTGGTGCTTGTGGGTGAGTTCGGACGCGCGAATGTGGAAGAAAAAGTTTCCGAGGCACTCACCGGGCCTCGACGACTCCGGGGGGTGGTTCAACTCTCCGGCATTGCCGACCCTACATTCTCCTCCTCCCCCCCGCTACGGCCCCGACGGCGAGCTCTCGCCACACTACCCAACGTTCGGCTTCAAACCACCCTCAACAGCAGCAGCAGCCTAGCAGCTCACAGACCGGCGCGTTTCCAAGCTTTAACAACCGATCCATAACAATCCGGCTCGCGTAACCTCAGCAAACGACTCTCATCCATCTGGCCGAACTGCAATATGTTCGCGTGTGCGCCACGGTTATTGATAAACGGGGAAGCTAGAGGCTTTTCCTGAAACCCCTCTCTACAGCATTTTTTTTTTGGCCCTGGATCTCGCCTACACCCCCCTCCCCCCTCCGACGTCTCGCGAAGAAAAAGTAGCCTTGTACGGCGGGGAGAAATCGCTTTTTCCTCGATCCCGATCACATATCCTGGAAAAATTATAAAAATGTCTCGCATCCCGAGCGCGTCGCTCAAGCGATACATTTTCCCCTTAGCTTGGCTTTTACTTTTTCTCTTTTCCACTGTAACGCGAAACATCTGCAACGCCGTTGTTACGCACGGGGCGTGGTCCATGCGAAACTGGCGAAGAATTATTGATGAGCTTTTTTTTTTTCATCTCGTAAGAGCGAAGGTTAAACGAAAAATGGTGAATTTGAAAAAAAAGGAGGTTCCTTCTATTCGTCGTTGGCTTACTCTCGGCCAGCAAGAAACCCTTTTACCAATCGGTACATTTTTTATCGGAAGTGCTATTCGATGAAAGATAAAATAGACCTTCCTTTTTGCTTCGTCGTATCGGGGTTATTATAATTTATGTACCGCAGTCACCGAGTTGCGCGCCGAAGAGGGAAAATAAGCTCGATTAATTATAGAACGATTCGCTAATGGGTTGGGCGCGAGAGAGACTTCATCTGGCGATGGAAACTCTCTTGTATGCAGGGAAGGATACGCGTGTAAGTGCGGCGAGAGCTCGGAAACCTTTTGCAAATGGACCACGCGCCGCTATTTCGCGTGCATATCATATGCACCGGATACGAGCTTTTCCTCGTTCGGTTAGCGGTCTATACTCTCATGCCTCTCCCACCCCGAAAAATACACACCGCACTCGTGCCGGGTGTACGAGGCAAAGCGTGTAATACCACCCCTCGTGTTTTTATTAATTTAAGAACGTACAGTGGGAAGTGCTCGCGTACCACCGGCTATGCTTCCAAATGTGTTTCTGGGGCGAAAGCGTCCAGACAACGGCGCAAAGATCCCGAAAAAAATGAAAAACATAATGAATTAGAACATTAAATATTTCACGAATGGCCGATTCTGCGAAAATAATTTTTTGAATGTCCGATATTAGAAGTTCTCATTTCTGCTTTCTGTGGAAGAAGCTTTGTTTTAGTAAAAAAAAACGAATAGAATCTTATTTAAGGTAGTCTTTGCGTTACCTCCTGGCCAAAAGTAAGTTTCACGTGAGATACAGCGAGACTTTCGAACACTGCTCGATGGGAGGAAAATTCGAAAAAAAATCAAGTATAGACAACGTGCGATATTCACTTTTGGCCGAATTATACGCAGGGACAACCTTGATGAAAAAGTTTTTTGCTGCACCTGAATAATATTGTCTTGTTCTCAAAACTAGCTTATAGTTGAAGAAAAGCTCACGAGGGACCGTCGAATTTGATAAATGATACCGCCTCGTCAACGGTGCATTAGTGCCAAAATTGCATACGTTCGATCGTCTGCGCGACGACAAAGACGAGTATCAAGAGGTAATAATGAGGACGGAAGGAAGGGGGAGGCGAAAGGTCGACAGAGGTTTTGGTCGTAATGCGATTACGAATGAGAGTGTACGAGGAGGGTTGTAGAGTACGGCTCTCGCGATGGGTTTGCTCAACGCTGGGGGTACCTCAAAGGACCTCAGTATTGTAGCATTAACCCTTTTGCTATCGGTGTACCTCTCAACAAGTATTTCCACCGTGGCAAAGCTTTCCTTTCCGCCATCGAAACTTCGTTTGCGAAATTCCTTACGCCCAACGTCTTTGCTCCAAACAGATAAATATCTCGAATATTCGTAATGAACGTCGAATCAAGGTTCAACTTGACAAATGAAAATCATAAAAATTTTATTATAAAAAAAATATCGTCTCTTCGTCATTAACGCGAGTGTGTGAAAGTACACATAAACGTATACATACCAAACTTTATTATACGTTAGGACGTAATCGCGATAGAGGCCGCAGCCAAACTCTCGGTGCCCAAAGAATTCTCTCCAGGAATTCGCGAAAGTTTCGTAATTTCAGTCCTTTCGCCCCGGTGGAAAGAGAAGCCGAAAAAAAAAAGAAAAAGAAAACGTTAAGAAGAATAAGAAGGTGAAGCGAGAGAGAGTTGCTACGGCTTTAAGAATCCACCGGGGGGGTGCCGCAGCTTTTGCGGGCTTGTAAAAAAGTTTATTAAAAAAGTGCACTGTGTATGCCGCGCATCGTAGAGTTGTGGGCTTCGAAGGAAAACTAAGAAGAAGAAGAGTTTATCGCGTAGCTTCATCGTTCCTTTTTTTTCTCTTTCTTTCTCTCCGATTTTTATTTTACTTTTTTTCCCCTCCTACCTCACCCTCGTTCGAACTTCTCGCGTCTCTGCTCTTTCCAATTTCGAATTACAGTGGAGCATCTACGCGGGCGGGAGGCGGCCGAGTAGTTGCTCCGAGATGTTTTCACCGTGAGTCGTTCACGTCGTCGATTCTTATAAAAGCTTTTATCGCCCCATCCTCTCTCTCTCTCTCTCTCTCGTTTCCCACCGTCGCGCGCGCTCTCGTTCTCGGTTCGCAGTACCGGAGAGCTAATGTCGTGATAGCGGATAATTACAAATGGAATGCCATTTCGATTTCGCACGGAAGAATAAACCTTTCGACGCGCAATCGACGAGGGAAGGATGACGAGGGGGGAGGCGGGGAGGGACGGCGAAACAGGACGATGGCGAGAGAAAGCGAGAAAACGAAAGAACTCATCCCATCGAGATGGGACGCTGCTGATGCTGATGCTGATGCCGGTTGCACAGGCACAGTTTAAACGTAAAACCAATTTCGAGCTTTTCACCGTGATTAAACATCGTTACATAGTCGCTACTCGCTGACTCGTTGATATTCTCTCTTACCTACACCCATTCGAGCCGGAGAGGGGCAAAATTGCGGGGATCCAACAACTCCCACGTTTACCCCCTTTTCCACTCTCTCACTTTCCGTTCCCTCGTGGTAGTTCGAAACCGTGTATTTTCGCCGCGCGGTACACGCACACGTGTGTGCGTGTTTTTATATCCCGTGCGAATTTTCAGCACGAACACGCGGATACGAAACAATTCGACGAGCGGCCAGTTTTTGACCCGATATTCCGCCGTCGGGTGAAATTTTCGTTGGAGAAAATGAGAAAACAGCGATCGTCGAGCGTTTCGACAACGAGCGAATTTTCTCGTCGACACGGCGAATGTCGAGGGGGGACGGGTCTCGCACGCTCGATAATGAGAAACGAAAATGTTTCATTCGAGTTTCGTGTATTTTAATAACGATGACGCGTTAACGAGAGAGGAAAATTTTTCGAATATCGCGTTGTTGCGCGGCGAAAACATTTTGTGTAATAAAAATAATAACACGGGACGAGCATCGCGCCGCGCGGTTTGCATATTGGGATAGACTGCTCGAGGGCTGATGAAATATTTCTATTGAAAATTGCTTTTATTTAATTCGCGACGAGAGGCAGCGACGAGAGCCGCCGCGGACGGTATAATGCGAGAGAGCCCGCTGCCGTGATATAATTACAGAGTGCTAATTAACTTAATACAAAGTTCAATGTTTGGTCGTGATGGAAGCGAAAATCACAAGCGGCGGGAGAGACGGGAGATACAGCGTCAACAGCGACGATGGGCTAATGCTCTTTGTACTATCGGAAGTATTTGTTTGCGCGTCGCTCGCACGTTTTCCTGAACGAACAGAAGAAATTTGTAAGCCCTTCCGTTCCTTCCCGGCGCATCGGGGACGTCGATGCTCGCGGGACGAAGACCGAGAGGCGGATCCGTACTTTCCAGCAGACTCGATACCATCTGGAACAAGTTTAATACTCTTTTTTTTTATCGAACACAAGAATGTAGATAATCAATCAATTTATATTCGAATCTACGTATTTCATGAATAAAATCTACTTGTGCTACTGAATTATTTTTAAAAAATTATATTTTCTCTAAAGTACTGATTAGTTTCAATCGGATTTGGAGCATCCATGATTTTTGTCCATAAACTTCCTTTCAATTAAATTCGAAAAAGAAACGAAAACATCGAGATTTTCAATGGCTCATCATTTTTTTAACGTATTCCATTGCCGTGAATGACCCTGCGCGGTAAGCCGATTAGAATTTGAATATGTAGAGAGTTTTACTGTTCTACCGAAGGATTGAAAAAAAAGCAAAAAAACTCAAAATCGCCTGTTATTTTTTACCTTTTATAAGAGTCAATGAATCTTCTCATAAGCTCCTTTACGATTAAATTCAAACAGAACAAAAATATCGAAATCTTTTTTAGATGTTTGAAGCTTCTATATGGCCCCGAATGTACTGACCAATATGATTTATCGCGAGAACAGCAAGAAAAAAGAATGTTTTTTATCGAAATAAAAATAATTACGTCCCGTCAAGCTCGCGTGTAACCCCATTCGCTTCCATAGATCCGATAACTCCGTCTCACAATGGACCGTAAGCTTTATTAATTTCCGGCACTTCGCCGCAGTGTATAGCAGCCAGTTGTATTCGAAGATAATGCGCCAAGGGTTGAGCCCGATATGCTCCAGCGCGGCATCCCCCTCATCTCGGGTCCTTCTCCGGCGTATACAACTCCAAGTGTATATATATACACCAGCAACAACGGTGAAACGGAGCGAGAGGTGTGCTTAAAATCTGGGAGGGAAGTACTCGAAACTTTGTCGACGCGAGGAGGAGAGTTCTCGAGAAAGGAGCCGAGAGAAATCGGTGGAGACCGAAGAGAAATTCACTGAAGCCGGCCGTGTCTCTTTCGCGAGGGGATAATCAAAGAGCGAGATACCGCGTGTGAATACGAGAATAAAATAATTCCCATTCCCACCCCCCTCCTCGGTATATATCCTTTGCGATAAATGATGCGTTACTCGCTCAAGATCCGCGCGCGAACGCGAGAAGAAAATAATTTCGTTTCCCTTCGTATCCCGATAAATGGTGCATTACTCACTCTACTCTCCAATTCGTGTTCTCCGCTCGTTTTCGGCACGAAAACTCCGATGTCTCGCCTCATTCTCTCGCCCTTCAAATCCATACCGACGAGAATCACGAGGGCAAAATCACCCGCGCTCGCGAACGAGAGCACATCCTCCAGAGCGTTTGGCAATTCGATGAATTTCTGAGGAAACGAGGAAGAAAAGAAAAGCATACATGTATTATAGATAATTTCGTTAATTACGCGAATTATATTTTCAATGAGGAAGGAGGATGAAAGGGGTTGGTTCGTTTGATGGGTCGATAGCGGGTTCCAGGGGTGTTCCAGGGGCTGTACGAGCGCCCCGGGAATCCGTAGAGTGTCCGCGGACACGCTGAGCACCGAATAGGAAAATAGCCGTTTCCTCTTCTACGTCCGCGTGTATATAACGCTGTATGTTTATATATACATACTTATATATAACACGCATATATATGTGTGTCGTTCGAATTTTACGATCCAGAGAAATCTCCGCTCTCCACCTATACCGATAGTACATAAAGCGCCGTATGCTATCTCCATAGAGGATCCGATACGTACGTGCGTGGTCTATATACACGTGTATATGATATCGCCCCGTTAGAATATAATAGAATGCAGAAACGCCCGGGTGTACCCACTTCACCGCACCATAATCAAATGCCAGGCGCATTTATGGCGTCATAATCCCGATGCGGAGAGGGCTGACCGAACGTACGTTGACGCTACCGATTTCATATCGGATAGGATTTGATATGACACCCGGCTATACCTATCGCAGTCTCAAAGTTACGTACACAAAAGTACGGCCAAGCTGCTCATTAATTGTATAATAATATAATTATACGGTGTAATAACTCCATGCATGGGGAACGAAAAAAAATGTATATTAAAGATTCTACTATGGTTGTTAATGTTTTGTGGCTTGGGAAGAGTTTGCATACTAGTTCGAAAGATCAAAGAGTGATTTTTCGAACCTTTTATGCATCTCGTGATTTTTTTTTTCTTCGAAAATTCAAATTTTTTTGAACGAACAGAAAGGTACCTCGATTAGAATGGGAAATCCGGGTAAGGCCACATCGTCCACGACCTTGAGATCTTTGATCAACAAATCTTCAGCGGTGAGATTCGAAACGTCGGTTTTGGCTTCGAGTATCTTAGCGTATAAATCTTCCCTCGTGGAAAGAGTCGACGATGCTTTCTCCAACTCCCGAATTACTTCGTGATCCAAAGCTTTGGCTCGGTCCGCCTCCGTCGAAAAGTTGTGGGTGTCCACTAGGATTGGTCCTAAAATTCGTGCGCTCGGGGTGAGAAGAAATAAGAGAGAGCAGAAAAAAAAGGAAAAAAGAAAACGAATAAAAGTGGAGAGTAAAGTTCGAAGTGAAATCTGTTATCATTCATTCGCAATTGACTGTAACGGATGGCGAATTCCCCGGAGGATTGCTATACGATCCTTTTTTTCCTCTCCGAGCTCATTTCTCACTCGAAAATTTCCCGGTGCCGTCGAATTTTTTCCTTTATACCCAAACCATTGGAAATACGATATATCCCATCTTCGATTCGGTTTGATCGTATTCCTTTTTTTTTTGCTGATACGCGCGCGCGCACGAAAAAAATTCCCTTTGTATCGAGAGCTAATGGAACGGATAAACATATCGCGGTGCTCCCACCTTCAATATTTAATTTCAGACACAGAGTCGCCGAGCTTAAGTAGGAGTTATAGTGAAGTCGAAGGATTTGAGTAGCTTGCTGATTTGCAATTCTCAGTGAAGTATGGGGAAGATTCACGAGTAGTTCGAAGAAACAACCGCCGAGTGTTTCGAGTTTGGAGCGAGTTTCCAACGCTGACTGGCGAATCCGTCTGCCCCCTTTATGATTATATAATTTAAAGCTCGAGCCGTCGGTGACGGAGTGGGCTGTGCGTAAGACGCTTACGCACTTTGAAGATTGTTAGGCAACAACGGAAAAAGCATTGTTTCATAGTATATTCCACGACTACGCGTAAAGAAGCGCAAGGGAAAATATATGAGCGAATTGGGTACATAAAGTGTAAGAATATTAAAGAGGATTTTTAAAAATCTTGAAATATGTTTAAAAATTGGCCATCGAAAAATTATGGCAGTCCGAAGGGCAAGAATTATTTTACCATTTTTTTTTTATCGACTCAATTTTTTTTCATTACCGCGCTATAATTTTACTCGGATACTCGCCTCTCAATAAATTGCGTATCTGATGATCCAGCATCTTCGGATTCTTCGTTAATATATCTTTCGCAATCAGTGTCGCACAACTTCCAACAGGATTGAGATTGATCCGCGTTCCCGGCCACAACCAATTTGGATCTTGGGGCCTATGATCGATTATCTCGACTACGGAATCCGCAAGCTGCTGATCTTCGCCTGATAGCGCATGATGATCCACCAGCGTGAGCTCCAAGCGTTTCTCATCAGCGAGAGCTTGCAAATTGATCTGATTCCTAATTAAAGATTAACCGTTGATTAAACATCGTAATACTCGAATTAATAACCAGCCGTTTTCCGGTCGAGCTCACCTAAAAGTTAACATAGCGAAATCGAGCCCGTTTTCTCCGAGAAACCAGACGACCTCGGTTTTAATGCGATATTCTTTCTCCGACACATTCATCACGGGAATCACGGCTACATTCTTTCTTTCGCTCTCGCTCAAATCGTTGTAATAAAATAATCCTCGAACCAGCGCACATACCGCTGAGTCCAAGTCACAGGTACGATTTCCTAGCACAACTTTGACACGCGCGAATTTCGTCAGGTCTCTCTGAAAAAAAGATTATTCCTATAAAACACATCATCATTTCTACGGAACAAATGAAAAAATTATGAATTCACGTTTTTGATTGGATCCGTAGAGTAATTGATTTTATTTCTTCTCGATAAAACGAACATTTCAGTTCCGCAACAGTTTTTCAATAGACATTCATTTCCTGAGAGTGAAAATAACGAACGTAATGCCGGAAATGTCGCAGCATTCGATTACGAGCCCGAACGATATTCCCGATACGTAGGGGACGCTCAGTGGTGGGAGCCAATAACCACGCGCTCAGACCCCGCGCGCGCGGCAGTTGCTCGCCGAGCGACGAGCCGCGCTGGCGCGTATTTCGCTGCACTTTGCGTTCGTTCGCATACATTCATGTGATATTCTTTTGATACAAAAGCAATAGATGTTGTTACTGCTTGTATTAACGCGCGATAATTTATTATCGCTTTTATGCACGAAACAGGATTATTGCGGTTATAGATAACGAGATAACGTCTCACGTTTGCGCGCTGTAAATCGGAGCGCAGATGAATGGGCTCGAACGCCGCGGCACGACTTCTCTAACAGCTGATCGTACATTTGTATAGAAAATTCGCGGTCCAAAACACAGGCATCGAGTCTCCCGCAAAAGAGACATAATTCGCTTGGTTTTCAACTTCACCGTTCGATATTAAATGAACGAAACATTGTTACGTACCAATGCTGACCTTGACGCGACGAGAAAGGCCTCCATGTCACAAAATTGTCGGTGAATCCACTGAAAAGACACGCGAGAGGTTATGACAGCGTTTCGTCGAACGATCAACACTAACGTTATGCTCGAACTCGGTGAATTCGGCGCTGGTGTGCAAGTGCCAATAATCACTTATTAATTAACGTACTTATTTTGTTTCGCGTGTAAAAAATCGCGATTATGAGCGGAGGTATAGTGCCGAGTAAATCGACGGTTTACGTGTCAAATTTACCGTTTTCTCTCACGAACAATGACATCCATCAATTGTTAGAATCTCATGGAAAAATAGTAAAGTATGTTAAGAAAAAAATCGCAAAATAAAAAATATTCGTAGAGTATATTCGAGTCTGTGAATAAGTTGAAATTTGTACGATTCACAGAGTCACAGTTGTCAAGGATAAGAAAACAAGACGCAGCAAAGGTGTAGCTTTCGTTCTTTTTCTCAAACCGGAGGACGCCGCAACCTGCGCAAAGGCCCTCAACAACACAGAGGTAATTTTCGAGTATTAAATAAAACTGAACATTTTTATTAAAATTTTCATTTTTTTTTTTTTTTTTTTTTTTTTTTTTTTTTTAGATTGGAGGTCGTACTGTAAAGAGTTCTATAGCAGTGGACAATGGACGCAGTACCGAATTTATAAGACGCAGAGACTATCCGGACAAATCCCAATGCTGGGAGTGCGGAGAAGAGGGTCATCTCTCTTATGCCTGCAGCCACAACACTCTCGGAGCGAGAAATCCTCCGCCAAAGAAAGTGAGAAACAGAAAGAAAAATAAAGCCACGGGAGATCAGGGAGACACGAGTTATTACGACAGCGACAGCGACGAAGGGGTCAGAAATCCAAGAGGGTCGCAGACTGCAGCCACGGAAGAGGATAACGAAATTGAGCCGGAGGAAGAAACTCTCAGCGCTGCTATTCGATACGAAGTTCGTGAAATTTTATCTTAACCATTTTTTATCAGTTAATTATTTACCTTTTTTACACCAGCAATTGCAAAAAAACAAAGATATTTATTGGTAACAATAAAGACAGTCTCGTATTCGTCTGAAGCTCGTTTCAAAGCAATTTTTGTGATTCTAAGGTAGATTTTGAATAAGACAAACATTTATTAAATTTGAAAAAAAATTGTTAGGAGGAACGACTTGGAAAATTCGATATAGATATATTGATATTTTTTGTTTTTTGTCGTGAAATCGATTGATTAAATGATTTGATAATTTTCAGCAAGAACAACGCGATTTGGAGAGGTACAGATACAAAGTCGCGACGGGTCAATACGATGAGCCCGAGGAGGAGAAGCATCCGGTACCTCTAAAACGATTTAAGAAGAGCAATTACTTCGGCTACGACGACGAGTGCCAAGAAGAGTCCGAATGAATAGAATTTACAGCGAGCAAGTAAAAAAAATCGGCCGATTCTCTTTTGTAAATCGTGTCCACATGTGCATATTGTAAATATTTCCAACCGCTCTCGTGGCTAATATTAATAGAAACCTTAGTTTATTGACACAGAGAATATTAATCTCCCATTTCCGCCCCTTCCGAACCGAATTATTCTAAGTCTTGTTCTCTGAGCCTTGAAAAATTTTGGGCCGAGAAGCCGCCCGGGGTGGTACCTTATTACACGATAGCGACAGAGGCGAAATCGTTTCAGATATACGTTCTATATTTAAAAATACTTTGTACATATTCGCGAAAAAATTATTGCCGTTTAGCGAAAAGAATAAAAATATGATTATATCACACGCGAGCGAGTTTGTTCTTCGAGGCTTTGCGAAAAAGTTAAATGACTTTGTACCCATTTTTCTTCCAATCTCAAGGAAAAGAGTGAAATTAAAGTTCTGTTGTGTCTCGAATGGCATCAAACATTTAATAATTCTCTGTACATCGCCATCATTTGCTCCGACGAACTGTTTTTCTTCTTTATATCGTAGACGTTGAGGCTCGACGGATTCGGCGCGGGTTTCGGCACGAAGGCACTTCGAACGCGAAAAATCGTTTGCGACTGCTGGGAAGGTCTTTCCGCCGAAGCTGGCTTATCGAACATCAGAGTCGACTTTATCAGGTCCAGTGCTTCCTCTAAAAGAGAAGAAAAAGTATATCGTTTGAGTAGCGAAATTCAAAAGCTTTGTGGAAATCGAGGAAACAAAAACAAAGACTCACGGTCGTTTTCGTGGATGACGAGACCGTCGAAAGCGTTAACGCGTTGCATGAAGAGATGTACCTCGATATCCGAAACCGTGATAATGAAATCGGGATCTCGTATCGCGAGGTAACTCAAGAATCTTATCCCCTTTCTCAGTGCGTTCAATTGTTTTCTCCTGACTCTCGACCAAAAGTTTTCGTCGATTTTCGTAGATGTGCCTTTTAGATGCTCACTCCGCCGTTCGAGAGTGCGAACATCGATCTTCGAGCATTTGCAGAGCAACGTCAACGTGTATGTGAGGACTTTCATGCAACAGTTGCAAGAGTTCGAGGACTCGGTTGTCCAGGGAATACTGTTCGATAAAAATACTTGATGAACGAAAGATAAGAGAGCGTAACTTATGTCCACCGTTACTAGAGGTTCCAGCGAGAAACGCTCCAACTGGACCCTGTAAATCTCCAACGGGCAAGCGTCTAAAAAGTGAGGAAAAAAAATTATTTTACTGATATAAAATCGCTATTGAATTACTAAATTTACCGGGAGTAAAATGCAAGTCGCCTTTCCAAATGCTCAGCGACCTGTTACCTGGAAAAAATATGAATCGATTCGTAAGAACGAATAATTGTAAAAAAAAACTGAAAAATGTTGTCGTGTATGTGGAACATACTTGGAGTAGAAGTGCAAAGCTTCTGGCCAAACGCTTCGGACGTGCAAAAAACCTCCATCATCTCTGTTATGGAAATAAAGCAGTGGACCAGGGGCCTCGAGAATACTAATTCCTTGAATATATTCGAGACATACTGTAATCTGTGAAAAACGCATATTTTTTCTTCTGTTTCGTGTATGAAAAATATAAATTGCGATCTAACTCGGGAGCTTACCCCGTGGGACAGAAACCGATTCTTTTCTGCACACTGGACAGAGTTCTTGCGATCGCGCAAATCAAACCACTGAATTGATGTGACCTTCTCTGCAATAAAAGAATGATGAAAAATCAAGATTTTTATAAAGTTCGCAAAAATGTTGAGTTCTTTGTATTAAAAATACATACAACCAGTCCGAGTGCCGTAACGAATTCGAGAACCATCTCCAAGAATTCGAACTCGTGACCTTTTTTCTCCCACGCACGATAGCGAATCATCTGTTTCTCGTAATTGGCATAATTCTCGTCACCGTCGTCGCACAATTGTGTTTTGCCGGCTATGTACTCGGCCAGATAATTCGATTCCTCAGCGACGTACGACATCGTGCCCATCGATCTACGAGACTCGATGCCACGCTCCTTGTCGTACCACACGTTGGAATCGCAGATTGTTTTCTCGTATTCGATCTTCGTATCGTAGAAGTCGGACAAATACAAATCGTTCATGTCCCTTATATCGTCGTTTTTCATAGCCGAATATATCGTTTGAAGAACCACCGTTGTGTTCAACAACAGTTCTCTCGTAGTCGATACTATCTGAAGTTAAAATTAAATGAACATTACTTTAACGTCTACAAGAAGTGTAGCTATTCGAATTATTATTTTTTTTTATTCGTACTAACTTTATTAACGATCGGTACGCAGTCTTTGGAATTTATTTCAGCGGTCGTCATTCTCATTATCACGGCAACGTCAGGCATGAAATACTTGACATCCAATTTGTTACCGTCCACGAGGCTCACCAGCGGCTTGACCAAGTCCGGATTTTCTGAATACAATTAAATAGCCGTTAGTTTTTTAACCGCAGCTTTGCATTCGTCTATTTGATTACCGAATATCCTGAAGGTGTCTTCTTCCTGCAATATCGGAAGGTTCTTCTTGCCGAATTTCTCGACGATCTGAACATCGACGACGGACTTCTCCGGTAGCGAAGGCTCGAATATGGCTTGAGGTATCCTATCGAGCGGATGATCTGATGAAAAAAAATTCGACGAATAAACGAATAAAAATCCGGACAATTATTAGGAATTTCGCAACGTACCCTGAATGATCGTTTTGAGGTCCCAGCAAGATTTGTTGAAACCGGACGTTTGAACGCTCGTCTCGGCGACTCTGACGGGTTTCGGTGAAGATACGGAACGGTTGTGCATTGCGAAGCGATTCCTGTTCGGCGAATCGACAACGGGTCTCTGCGGTGTCGTCAATTTCACAGCTCCGGTCTCCAACAATTTGCACCTTTCCATGAGATTACCTAATTGCATCGCCTGCGCGAAAAAAACGATTTCGTTACGTGAACTTGATTCACGAAATTATTTGCTTTCTAGAGAAAAAAAATCTTGAATCAATTCAATAATTCCTTTTCTTTCTAAAAAAAATAATAAATTATAATAATTTTTTCTTTCGTTCTGATAATAGATTCCCTTCTGTTTCATCAAGTCAACAGCTTTTATTTAATCAATTAATAGGTTTCGAATAAATAGTACGAAATGAGATACAGGGTATCTAAAATATTTTACTGAGAAGAATTCCGAGTTATTTTTTTTTTATTACCACACAAATGAAAATGATTTGCAAACCTGAAAATCGTATTGGGTCTTCAGACCATCCTTTTCCTTGTGAAGATTATTTATTTCGGCACAGTGCCGACTCGCTTGTTCCTCGATTAATCTTGCTTTCTCAGCCTTTTCGTTCTCTGCCCTCAACAGAGCCTGCTGAAGTTGATTCCGCAGGAACATCGTCTCGCCCTCTTTGGTCATAAAATCTTCTAACAATTTTTTGTTCTCCTGCTCCAATTTTTCCATTTGTCTCAGACGAGCGTCATCTGCAGGAAAAAAAATAAATAAAAAAGAATTCTTTTTTCTTCAACTTTGTCGAATTTTAAGAATTTTCGAGACACGCTCTTGAAATTTACCAGAAACTAGTACTACGTTGTTTCTTGGATTGAATGTGGAGTTCAAGTGGCCTCGTCCGAGCAGATTCGTTTTGAATTCGTCGAACGCCATCTCGTCATCCGCGATCTCTCTGATGTTGTCGGACGAAGCTAGTCTCTGAGAAGGCGTGTGAATGCCGTTTCGTCCCATGCTAATACTACTGTTTCCCCAAGACGATTTGTGCTGTTCCTTGAACTTGGAAACTTGGGAATTCGCTGGGCCATCATTTGCAGCTCGACTCGTCGAAGCGACCGGTTGATAATTATTCGTAGGTTTCGCGACTTTGGCCACATTGTTGGGAATTTTCGAATCAATCGAGACGTTAACATCCTAAAACGATACGAGTAATGAAAATGAGAAAACCGTTCCTTAACGAACGTTGAAACCGCGAAATTGTCGAGCTCACTTGGGAACAGGCTTGAGAAGCGACGAAATCGAGTTCCTCGATAGCGTCGTCGTCGAAGTCATCGCCCCACAAATCGTCGCTCGTGCTCTTCGCGACACCGGCGACCGATTGTTTTTTCTCTTTGCTCGCGATTCCTCGTCTGGCAGTCTCAATTTTCGATCTTTTCGCTGGCGACGGATGGCAGTTGTCAAAGTCTTGCCCATAACGTTTGGACATTGTAACGTCGAAAAAACAACTATATTTTGACGTTAAACACACGTTAATAGGAGAAAGAAAACATCGACAACTTATCTACCGATAAATAATCCCGTTTTCTCGAGACAGAAAACAATGGGAATTGTTACCGCAACGAAAGGAAAAAAAAAGTACACCCACGTCTCGATGTTTCGCGTCGATCTCGCGTTCGAGTACTGACGGGCAAAACGCGCAACTAATACACACTTCCCCGTGTGTCCCTCTCGGGTTCCGGCCATGCGTTCGAGCGCAGTTGCGACTCGAGCGTTCGCCAGGCCAAGTGTGCGCGCGTGTCGGTGTGCCGTTCTGTGTGAGAACACAGCACGGGGGCCTCTCTCTTGGCAGTTTGATATAGATTTCGTGGGTGAGAAAGGAAAAATTCACGCGACGTATCGGTGGGATACACAAGGGAAAGAAAAAAAATAAAAAATAGATAACATTGCGATCGTCGTCGAGACGCAGACGACTGCCGAACGAGAACAATCGATCTCGTTCTCGTGAGCGAGGCAACGAGAGAATTAAAATTCATTTGATAACCTGTCAACGATCGAGAGAGAGATACAGTAGTTATACACTTGTTTCACCGTCGAACAACAGCGTCGGGTGGTCCTCAGTAGCTGTCTATAACCTGAACGGAGCGCACGCGACACGTTCGTACAAGCTTTTTTTTTTATCTCACAAAGTGCGATACAATTCGTGGATTTTCATCATCGCTTTCGAATCGAACACTCGATATTTCATTTATTCGCGCAACATTTATTCACGAAGGGTACCACACGAAATTTAATTCGAATATGATATATCGTAATTCAATATAATTTCACTCGTTTAGGAGCTTTTTTTTTCGCGTAAAGGTTAGGAAATGCGATTCTAGTTTTGAACAGCAGGTTTATTTGTTTTAACAATTCGGATTTGCACTTGGCTTCTTTAACCGATAATTTTTTTTTTTTCCAGCATTTCACAATGGCAACGGCAGAATCGTTGGCGGAAGTTACGGACGTCGTACAAATACTTCGTCAATGGGAGGAAGACCACACGGCGCCGACATACGATCCCATACCGACGCTGCAGAGACTAGCGGAGATTATTGAATTGGAGACTGAGAACTACCTCAAAATGGATCCGGATCCTTTCGACGAGAGGCACCCATCGAGGACGGATCCCGAATGCAACTTCGGACACATACTCAAAGTCCTGTTTCGAAAGGATAACTTTATGACGAAGGTTTGACGAGTATTTAACGTTATTATGATTTCACCCCAAAATTTATTCTCTCTAAAAACTACTTTTGTTGTATATTTTTTTTTTTTACAATTTTTCTGACAAAGAAATATATTTTTTTTAAACAATTTTTTTAGCAACAAAACATTTTGTTTTATTATTTTTGTTGTCAAAAGTTGTTTTTTTTTAATAGAAAATCAGTACGAGCTGGTATTTTTGCATTTGGCAAAGCTGTTTTTTTGCTGTTTATTTAAATTTCGAGCAAAAAACAAAAAATTTCATCTTTATTTAAATTTCGAGCAAAAAACAAAAAATTTCATCTGCTTATTGGATTTTTATTTTGCAATTTTACTTATTTCTTTCACCACCCGTAAGCTGTTTAAATCGATTCAAAGGATATTTTCGATGATACTTATTTGCCAAAATATGTCTTTGAATCGTCGTGGCAACCTGGAAAAATACCATAGGCTGCGTGGTTGGACTTTGGTATTTTACAAGCTTAGAAGCATTGCGAAGAAACGTTTCAACCCGATTAACGGCATTTTTTTTCTTTCCAGTTGATAAACGATTATCTCAGAGACACTTTTTGGGCTCGAGCTGGAATAAACAGTAGAGACGTGAGGAAGTTGAACATAGCAGCGTGTCGACTGATGCTGGACATACTACCGGGTTTGGAGACATCGGCGGTATTTCAACCGGACATGGACGGTCTGATCCACAGATTGTTCTCGTGGGCGGAAAAGAGCGTCGAGCCGTTGCAGAGTTACGCGACGGGTCTCCTAGCAGCAGCAATGGAGGTCCAAGACATAGCGACGGGATTTCGCGAGCAGAACAACAAAATGGTGCCGTTGATGCTGCAACGATTGCACAAGTTGCAGAGCAAAGCGCAGGAGGACAGACAAGCGGCGGCGAACGTGCGGCCGTTCGCGCACTTCGGCCAGAATCGCAACAGCCTCGGTGACGCGGAGCACAAGGGCGTGCCGGGCAAACGAAAAGTGCGAGACAAAAAGCGCGACAATGGCTGCGTGAAGAGTCCGACGCAGCCGAGTTTCTGCTCGGACGACGACGAAATTCCGAGTCCCGACGAGACACCGCCGACGAAGAAGCTGAAGAGCGACACGGATCTCGCGACCGAAGCGTCGTCGCTCGTTAAAGCCGCCGATACCTCGTATCCCGAGATAATGTCGCCGCCGACGGCGATTCCGAAAACGCCGAATAACTCGACGAACTCGCAATCGACACCGTCGAAGAACTCAAACAGTCGGGCGACACCGCCGAGACCCGTGACGACGCCGGCGAAATCGAATCTAACGCGATCGCTTTCGCAAAGCGCGAGCACACCGTCGATGCTGCTCGAGGGAAATTCCAATTCTTCTTGGGCCGAACTTGAGTCGTACGTCATCGGTAATGTGCAGATTCATCCGCCAACGCTCGCGACCCGACAGATGCTTATTCTTCGTTATCTCACGCCGATGGGCGAGTATCAAGAATTTCTCGGTCACGTTTTCGAACAAAACGCTCTCGAACTCATTCTGAAATACATCAACGTTCGCGAGACGAAGGACAGCCGTTTGGCGTTCGAGGCTCTCAAGTATCTCGCCTCGTTGTTGTGCCACAAAAAATTCTCCATCGAATTCTTGAACATGGGAGGTTTGCAAAAATTGCTCGACGTACCGAGGCCCAGCGTCGCCGCTACCGGGGTCTCGATATGCTTGTACTATCTCGCTTACTGCGAGGACGCGATGGAACGCGTCTGCCTCTTGCCGAAACACATTATCAGCGATCTCGTTACTTACGCGCTGTGGCTTTTGGAACGCAGTCACGACTCCGGACGTTGTCACGCGACGATGTTCTTCGGCTTTTCGTTTCCATTCAAAGTCATACTCGAGGAATTCGACGCTCAGGATGGTCTGCGAAAGTTGTTCAACGTTGTGAGTTATCGATCTGTGTTCTTGATTTTGAAAAGACGAACGGATTCTTGCATTAATTCGATTTTAATGCTTCTTGCCATTTTTATTTGCAGATATCGACTTTGCCAATACTGAATATCGAGGAAGAGCCAGCGTTGAACGACGACGAGGAATGTGCTTCCAGACAAATCGTCCGACACGTTGCCGTTGCGCTGAAGCGTTACATGGAGGCTCACTTGTACTTAAAGGCCGAGCAGCTTCAGAGAATGGAGATCGCCAGAACGGAACGAGACACTTGGCAACCCTCTCTTCCACCTTACAAGGTACGGTTCATTTGAATCTTCATGAATTATGTCTCGCTTTGTGAGAAATCGGCTTTATTCAATGGTTACAACTAGCTGAACGATCGATTGATTACAGGCATGCAAACTGAGCAGCGAAGAAGTACAACAGAAAGTTGAAACACTACAAGAATTCATGTCCGTCCGTGCTCATTGGCCGCCGGTTGAGGAGCTCTATCGTCTCGGTGGAATAACGCTCTTGCTGCAGATAATAGCATTCGCACGCGAGTGGAATTATAGCGGCCGGTAAGTAAAGTAAAGCAATTAATTAAACAACTCACATAGATTTGTCGAAAAAAGCTGGAGGTCCCCGATATGTCCTGAAATATCTTCGCAGTTCCTTGCATTTTTTTTATTTCAGTAAATTCCGATTTTTAAATACTTTTGAATTTCTCCTGTGCGAAAATATACATTCAGCACCTTTTTTTACCAGCGATTATTAAGTGGTCCGTTTAGCCATAATATACATTTTTCGCGTATATTTTTAACATTTTTCGTGCATATTTTTCAAAACCTTGGGTTCTATTACGGCTTCCTAGCTGCCATGGACCTGTGATACATATCTATTTTTAGTTTCATTTTTTTTACTGTTGTTAAATGACCTTGATTATTTCGCAAATCTTTCGAATGTTTACGGACCTTTGAATTTGAATTGGACTGAGCGTATTCTGTTAACTTTTTTTCTAGCGTCCACATGACGTCGATCGCGGAGACGGTACGTTCGAGTTTGGACGTTATCGCGATATGCTCCGTGGTTCCTAAAGTAATGTTGCTCCTGTGCGACAGAGTCGACATGCCGGACATGTCGATGACAATGGCGATAAATTTGCTCCTAGCCTCGGCCGAATGCGAGATAATCGCAGACGCCGATGTTCAACGCGCCGCACTGAGGGCGGTCGTTAATTGCGTATGCGCGCCAATCAACCGGGTATGTCGAGAATTTCCGGAATTGAAGAATCCAAGGAATATCAGTCGATTTTTTAATAACGAGCGGATGGACTCGTTGCAGGTTGGCGGTAACGTGGCGCGATATTCCGTCACCGGTTCGGCTAAAAAGAAGACTAACATACACAACAGCGAGGAACTGATACAAAAAGTTTGGGAAAGCGTTAGATCGAACAACGGTATAATGGTGAGAATTAACAGTGGAGCGATTACTTAGTTTGGCGTACTTTAAAGCATATTTTATTTAATGTTTTTCTTCATTTCCCAGGTTCTGCTACAACTTATGATGGTTAAAACGCCGATCACAGACGCGGACAGCATACGCGCGCTTGCCTGTCGCGCATTGGCTGGTTTGGCGCGCAGCGAAAAAGTCCGACAGATAATAAGCAAATTACCGATGTTCACCGACGGCCAGATACAGTCACTGATGAAAGATCCAATATTGCAAGAAAAGAGGCAGGAGCACGTTATGTTCCAGAAATACGCGCTCGAACTCATGGAACGAGTCTCGGGAAAGGCAAAACCCACCGGAGCTGAATACGAGATTTCTCTCGTTAGTTTGCACAGAGTGAGTTTTAATTCCTTCAAACAACGATTCGAGAACTCATGTATCAATTTGTAGAAATGTTTGTGTGATGTTTTTCGCGTTTTTTATTTATTCTATTTTTACAGGCAAATGTCGTTGCGCAAACGAGAATTCAGTACAACGAGCAACAGCTCAATCAACTAATTTATCAACATCTCGTATCCAAAGGCATGAATGACACCGCATCGACACTGCAGAAAGAAGCGAACTTGGATTCACACACGATAATGAAACCGGTCACGACCTATCAGCCTTTTACTTACAGAAGTCCAGCTGCCACAGGGGTGAGTTGAACTCCGGGACAGATAAGTCAATCGAACAGTGTAAAAGATTATATTATCGAGCGTTAAAATATTTTGTGACTTAATTCGCTCGTAGACACGCGCCGTCTTTTCTCCGGGCGCACCGGTGAATCTCTACAACACGAGCAGGGGCAATCAACGAGACGGACCGAATCGAAACAACAGTACACCGACATCGAGCACGCCGCGTTTTATAAGTCACACGGTCGGCTGTTCGAACACACCGACGATATCGGGACAAAGCGGGGTACGGATAAAGCTCTCGGATTGTCTCAATCAAAGTCCCGTTAGCAGCAACAGTCAACCGATCAAATTACAGATAAACCAGAAGTAAGCGAGCCAAAAAATTGTGAATTTTTTTCCTTTTATCGTCGGGACAATTGATTGAACCGTTTGTCTTTCAGAAAATATACTCAAGCAGACAAACAACAGGCTTTGGGAAGCTCCACAAGTGGCCCACAGCTCAATCCATTGCAACAAACTCCGTCGTGCCGATCGTTGCAGAAACAAATATCAAGAGATCCGGGCGGCGGCGGTGGACCCGGTGTCGCCACCACCAACGTAGCTACCATCACGCTCGACTCTATTATCACCGAATACCTCACAAACCAACACGCCCTTTGCAAGAATCCTATGGTCACGTGTCCACAATTTAATCTACTTGAGTAAGTCGCAAATTCATGAATTATTTGAAGCTCCTCTTTATTAACGTTTTAATTTCATCTTCAAGGCTTTATACTCTTTTTTGGTTCTACTTCAGTGATTACCACTTTTTTTTTACCTACTTTGAAGATTCATAGTAATGAATATTGTTTTTTTCAAGGCCCCACAAATGTCCGGATCCGAGAACGAAAAATTCGGCAGCAATGAACGTCACAGTTCGCGTTGCGAGAAGGTCTCTGGGAATGGACGGCAGAAGACTGGATCGAAGGCACATATACAGCAGATTCTGTCCCGTAAAATCTTTCCGCACTACCGATGTCGAAGGAACCTTCACCTGTTGCACTTTCTCGGTGAGTTGAAGCACTATTTTTTTTCAGCAATAAACACTGTTCAGAGTTCGAACAATAAACGAGCACATTTTACAGCCTTGCCAACAATACCTCATTCTCGGCACGTATGCCGGTGACGTTAAGATGTTCAACGCGCATACGGGCACCGAGGAGGCAACGTATCAGTGCCACGAATCGTATCTCTATCATATGGAGTGCAACAAGCGCGGCAATCTCTTGCTAACTTCGACTGCCTGGATAAGTCCGATGTCGGCACTGTGGAGCATCGGCACGTTCTTCGACATGAAGCTGCCGTTCGAGAATGAGGATTACGTCGAGTTTGGAAAGCTTCAAGATCGAATAATCGGTACCCAGGGCGAAAGTGCAACGGTAAGCGATTTGGAACAAAACTACGAAAAGACGGAAAAAGAAAACTGAATAAACTGTTTCCGCGTTCTTTTTCAGATATACGACATAGCAACGGGAAAACTAACGTCGACTCTGACGCCGTCGATATCGAATCAGTACACGAAAAATCGCGCGACGTTTAGCATGAACGACGAATTGGTTCTCAGCGACGGTATATTGTGGGACGTTAATTCCGGCAAAGAGATTCACAAGTTCGACAAGCTAAATCAAACGTTGAACGGAGTTTTTCATCCGAACGGCACGGAAGTCGTGTCGAACACGGAAGTTTGGGATCTCAGGACGTTTCATCTACTGAAAACCGTGCCAACACTCGATCAGATGGATGTTATTTTCTCACCGGTCAATCATATTATCTACGCAGTCTCGTTGGATCAGGAAGGCAAGGAAGACACGAACTACGTCACGTCTTTCAAAACGCTCGACGCTCTCGATTACAGCAGTATCGGTATGTTTATGCGTATTAAATTGATGTTTTTTCTACATCCATTCGACAACTAATAGTGAGCAATAGGAATGCCTATTTTCATTCTATAATTATTTTTTGGTATATAGATCGTTTCTTCAAAAATTCTTCAGTACGCGAGTTAGTACATTACGATTAATTATAAATAAAAAAATCGAGTGCATATTTTCTCGTTTTTCAGCCACCTACGACGTAAAGCGCGGAATCTACGGTCTGGCGTGCAACAAGTACGACACGCAAATAGCGATAGTGGAGAATCAAGGTGAATTCGATAGTGGCCAAGAGTCTTGCGTGAGGCTTTACGACGTTGGTCGAAGGCGCGACGACGAGGACGAGGCGGAGGAGGACGACGACGAGGAGGATCTCGACGCGAGCGACGACGACGGCTCGAATTCCGCTTCCGACGACAACAACGCCGACGGCAACGTTTCTCCGTCGTCGGACAATGTCGATCCCAACGGCGACGACAACGGCGACGATGACGCGCGAAACGACGGCGACGACAACGACGACGACGACGACGACAGCGGCGACGGCGATGATTCCGCGAACGACAGCGTCGACTACGATCCGAACTCGCCCGGCGATTTTTCGCTCTCCGACATCGACGAATTCGAGATTATGTTCCCTTGAATCCTGCCATTAAAATATGCGTAATCCGCGAATATGATTATATCTTTCGACGATGATTTTTGAACGCTCTCAGTTAACGAATACAGGGAACGTTTATCTTCCAAGTTGGAAATCTCTATTGGATATTTTACATCGTATTTTATTCGTTTTTATCGTATCGGCGACCGCGCATCGAGCTTTTATGTTGCGGAAGCGAGAAATGGAGAGAAAAAGCAGTTAACGAAATATCGTTTGGATGAAAACGCGTTGAGATTTGATTGAGCGAGGCTTGAATTCTGCGACACGAAAAAAAATCGCCAGTCACCATGTTTTCGTCGACGAAACGCTCGGCCGCCATACCGTTTAGCCAATCCAATGATTATTTCCATAATAACCACGATCTTTAACGTAAACAAAAAAAAAAAAAGAAATCTCAATTTTTACAGCCAATTTCCCAGGAAAACAACAAAATGAGAGAATAACCGTAGTGCCGAGTAAGCGCAGGTGCAGAGAGTTTGTAAATTATTTCGAAAATAATGAATTTTTGCTATCGATAAGTACGTTTATTAGCGTGAAGTTCAGATGCGATGCGAAAGATGACAGAAAAATAAACCCAACGACAACAGCAACACGAATATCCTTGAAAAAGACAACCTGAGTGGTTGATGATGAACCGAATATTAACAATAACAAAAAAAAATGATGAATAATGGATAATTGATATTAACAATTATTAGCAATTACCTAAATATAAATGTACATGAAATAAAAAAAACATTGTAAAAAGGTCCTCTGGATTGAAATTCTCTCGATAATTTCGACCCGAAGCATCGGAACGCGCTCGCACGTTCCATTCGATGAAAACATAATGCGCACGATATGTACATAATTTTTTTTTGTTTCCGTCACGTTGTTCGAACTTCAAATTTGCCGGGACATTTTCGTCGCGCGAAGCGACCTCTCCGGGCATCGGAGAGAAGTTTCCTGTCTCTCTCGCTCCGCCGTGCGGGACGATACGATCAAACCGTAATTTTTCGGAGTTTTCGCACCAAAGTTTTGCAGCTGCCGCAGCCGACTCCATGGCAAATAGCTGCTGCTCCGTCGGAGATATGAAACAAGTGTCTGTGTACAGTATGGCGGCGGCCGGGTTCCGTGCGCTCGTAAATATCGTTCGAGCACGCAAGACAATGCCTCGTGCGTGTAAAAGCCGTTTTTTCTACTGATCGCCCGCAAAAGTTTCGCCGAATTACGCCGGGCTTCACGAGGAGCCGATCGCGGCTCACACAAATCACGAGTTCTCGAAGTTATCGCGTTGTCGACTGTACCGAAATTACGAACTGTCGGAGGCCGGATAACACCTCGAGGGTGCTCGTGTTATTCGCCGTGAAAAACAAAAAATAATAATAATAAAAAGAAGAACGATGTGACCGGTGCGTGAGCGGTGCAGGCCTGTCGGTCAGGAGGCAGCAGCGGAGGCCGTGGACGCGGAATATACGAGGAAGATACGAGCACGAAACGCCAGGCCATAGGACACGGCGGCCCCGACGTTGGCAAGGCACGACACGACGACGATCGTACGCGTCAAAGGCAGACCAAGGAGGTGGCTCGCGGGCTCGGGAGGAGTCGCACTGCCACGAGGAAGAGGTCAGTCGGTGCGAGCAGCGCCTAGTGCGCGGGTCTCCTCTGCTGTTCTCTTCGCGGTCTCATCCTCGCGGAAATATATATTTCTTTTTCGACGAAAAAAAAGCATAAAAGTTCGCGAGGTCGTTTCTACGAGTTGTGTCATCGTAACAAACAACGACGAAGCTCGTTCTGTACGGGAGAACGGGAAAACACAACGCCGAGAGCAAGATTTGAATTCACGTTAGGAATTCTTTTTTTTTTTCGCGAATTGATTACCACACAATTCGACGTGGAGGTTCGCGAACGAGGATGGAGACCAAGGAACGCTACAACGAGCTTTGCAGGCTATGCGCCTCTTACGATGCCGTCAAAATGGATATATTCGGACAGGAGGGCAAGAATCGTCAGCTCGTCGACAAGATACAAACTTGTCTACCGTTCAAAGTAAGTTTACGTATTTAATTTTACGTGTTTGTCGTGTGTGAGAACATATGTATTATCGACAATCTTCAACAAAATGTATACAATCGTCATACGTGACGCTCATCATTGCCCGCAGCCTCGTCGTCGTCATCGTCGGTTTATTCGTTTTTTTTTTTTTTCATTCGTTTTTTTTTTTTCTCGTGTTATCGTAATCGCGGCCCCCTCGCCCGAGCAGCGGTGTCCGGCCGTGATCGTTCTCGTCGGCTACCCGAGGCTACTCTTGTCCACGTATCTCTCTCTCTCCCTCGCTCGTCTCCGCTTCGATTTTCTCTCCTTTCTTATTCTTCTCTCACTCGCCGTTCGTCGTCGTCGTTCACCCGAGTATAGCCAGTAAGTAGTTACAACTCGTCGTCGTAGCCCCGTCCTCAATTCCGTTTCTCACCGTCTCCCCACGTCTTGTCTTGTGTTCCTCGGTCGTATCGCAAGCGTGTTTTCCCCGGCAGAAACGACAGGGCTCTGCCTGGCTTCGAACCGCTGTCGTCTCTCTGTGGCCTCTCCGCCTCGAGCTCTCCGTCGATCGACCACGGGCACGAGCAGCAAACCTCGGACTTTCGAATTCTTTCGACTTCCAAACTCGAGTCGCGAGGTTTCGAGGACGTTTGCGTAAAAATTCGAGATGCCGAAAAAAGAAAAAAAAAAAAAGAAAAAACGAGCTTTGGGAATATTATGACGTCGAAGTCGTCTCCGCCGAAGGTCGCCTCGCGCCTTTGGGTAAAAAAACCGTGAAACCGATCGGACGGATCGGACTCGACGACGAATCTTCGGACGTAGACGACATTTTGTTCTCGCGCGACGAGATCACAAGTACGAAGGCTAAAGAGTCGGACTTTGCGACGAGAGACACCGAACTCCGTCGCGTCAGCCTCTACGAGGAAAGAGAAACTTTTGGCTGCGAAGCTAATGCTATTACAACCGCGTCGAGATACGTCGTCGTCGTCTTCGGCGACGACACTCTTATCTACTTTTATCCCGCTACAATGTTTTCGATCTCCTTAGCGGTCTCGCTCGCTTCCTCGTGGCCTCTAGCGAGCACGCCACACATTTATACTTCGTTACTTCCTCGGCGCGGTTCGCGCACGCATCCCGGGCACGATATCTCGAACATAATCCTTGAGACTCTTCCATCGTTTTCTTTTATCTCCGAGTCGCACCCGTGCTTTTCATATTTACTTTCTAGCCCCGACGCCGAAACTCACGCATGTCGGAAAACATTTTTCTTTCCCTCCAAATTCTATCATCAATTTTGTTAAATAATTCCATCCGTTATTTACGTTGACTTTGGATAATTGTATCTTTATTCTTTATCGTTGATATTCTCTTTCAAAACGAGAGACGATTCTTCGCGAGATTCTCTTCTCAACCGCAGATGCTCGAGAGGGACAAGTTACGAAAGACTTTCGATAGTCGCACTCGTCTCGGAGAGTCAAAGCATGTTGGGTATTTGAATTCACAAATCTCATTCACCGTTCGAACTGCGGATGCGAAATAAACACAGTCATTCTGTTTAATGTAAATTAAGAAAAAACACTAGCGTAATGGATGGCGAAAACTGGGAAAGCAAGGATTATTCAGTGGGAAGGATTCGACCCAATTTTTCTTCGAGGATTACAGAGTAAGGAAGGATTGATATCCCCTCGTGATATCGATCGGTGGCTTGTTACGACGACGATGGTCTGTGTGTCGCTTACCTATCGCAGCAAAACGTTACTCCTTTTTTTTTTATTCTCATTCTCTTTTCCTCGCTCTTGGCTCTGTCGCTAATGCACGTGTGCAACGACAGCGTGGGGCCGCGGAGCAAGGGGAGGGGAAAGGGAATCGTGTCGACACGTTACAACCACACACAATTCTCCCGACGACGTCGTCGACGTCGGAGTCGAGAACCAGCACTCTTTGATTTTGTAACGTTCACTCCGCCGACCGCGAACCTTGAGAGAGCTTCGACGTATTCATCGACGACTCGAGATCCCTATCGCATAATACACAACGGTATGGGAAAAATAATATCGCGTAATCATCTCGCGAGCATTGCGGTATTATACGACGTCGCGAACCTCGCCATCGGGGGGGACACGTGAGACCCGAATGATACTGCCAATGAGTGCAAAAGACTTTTTTTTCTTCATCAATACTGAACAATTTTTTTCGTCAATTGATCATCGAGATATAATTTAGGTACAAGATAAAAATCGGCTCGTACGATGGGTAAATAAAGTAACAAACCTTAATTGCGAATTGTATGAAGTAAACATGTAGAAAATTAATGTATCCATTATAGAATGTAAGAAGTATAACTTCCACTACTATTAAATACTATCCGATAATTAGATAACGATAAAAATCATTTCATGGCGTCGAAGAAGATAAATGAGATTTACTATGTTACAATTTTTATACATTTCCGGCCGAATCCTTCGTCGTAAATTTTCGAGTCACCCGTTACGAGAGTAATTCGATAGATATTCGTTGGAAGCCATCAGCGCGCAGCTTTGTCTCTTGAGCGCGCCAGGCATACCTGCTGCTGGTCCGAGAGCTTCGTTGTGCCCTGAGCACCGAGATACGACGTTACGGTCGTACCCACAATGCTTCAACGTTCCGTAGTCTCTGTGTGTATTCGAGTGACGGAGATACACAAAGCGAGAGAGAGAGAGAGCGCGAGAGAGAAAGAGAGAGAGGCCTTGGCCAGGTCTGTCGCCCGCTGGATGCGGTCGGCCGTCGGCTACGCGGAACGCCGCTCTCTGGGCTCTCTGTGTTGTCGCCCGGCTGCATCCGCCCGTCGTCGATTCCCTCGCCTCCTCTTCATCGCTCTCGCTCCCTCGCTCGCTCGCGCTCTCCGTAGGCTCCGTCGCCGATCCTCCTTGTCTCGCTCGCGATGCCTCGCAATCGTATCGTCACTCTCGGCAACGGTCGAGGGTCGTTTCTCCGATGCCTCGTGAAATCTACACAGCCGGACCTCGCCTCTACCTACACCACGCACCAGAATCCCGGTGTACGGGCGGTTCGGCCGATGGCTTGGCCGTTGTGCCCGCGCGCATCCTCGGCCGCGTTCAACATCCCAATACACAGAGAAAAATTTCTCGTGACCACCTCCAACGGCTGTTACCGCCTCTACCCGGCATCTGTCCTCGCTCACGCTGATGCCACTCCGTTTCGTCGTTTCGCCTACCTGCCAAACTGCTCGCTCGAGCATCCTCTCACCGGAACTTTGTCCTCATCTGCAACATTATTTTTACTCATACATGCCCGTAGCCACGATACACGAGAGTTTCTCGAGAGAAAAAAAATACTCGGCAGGTTTTTTTTTAACAGAAGATTTCCTCCGGGACGATGGAGAGGATATTGCGTAGTCAGAGAAAAAACCTGAAAACGATGCATCTGAAACAAATAACGATGCTTTTTATCAATATTGAGCTTTCTTTTCTTAAGTAAATTTTCTATCAGGGTATGAGGGGATGCTGTCAAGTATAATGAATAGTCGGGATAAAGAAAATGCCTCCGTCGCTTTGGTCCTGAACTTTGACGAGATTTCCTCGGGGAGAGCAGAGAAAAATGTCGCGAAGATCGGCCAGTGATAAATAAAAGAAATGAGGTCTTGAATTTTAGGTGAACTGAAGATTGATTCGAACCTTTGTGATAGCTTTTCGCTTATTATTTTCAAATCGATGTCTATACTTAAAAAAAAAAGTCACCGTTTCTTTATTTTTTTTCAAGATGCTTTTCTCGAGATGAAACGACGATTATTATTCGCAAGTTATGCGACCGTGAGTCATCCTCTTTGAGTTTGCGAACCTTGACCCACATAGTAAAAGCCTATAGCGCGTAGTCGTGTATCCTCTGCATTTTTATTTCTACGCGTTTTCATCAATGAAATCGTCTACTCTAACAGCTGGCCGAGCGAGACTTTCCCTCTCGCCTGCCTTCGCGAGCATGCGCCGCGGTGATTTTTTGCCAATAAGATAGCGAAAGCACAATTTTTCGTTTCGCACCTCTAATGAAGATTTTTCGAAATAATTTTTTTGTTTGTTAACAGATCGACGAGGACGATCGTCTGCCGAAGTGTCTGTGCTACCGTTGCATGTACAATCTCGAAAATTTCTACGACTTCAGAATAGCGTGCGTCAACGCCGTAGCCTTGCTCGAGAGATCGTTGCCACCCGGTAGCAATGCCGTAAGTGAAATTCGAACGTATTCTCATTCGCTCAGCATCGTCGAGCACCCCGATTGATAACTATTTCTTTTTGTCTTTCATGCATCCACTCGTCGTATCCGCATCACAGGCAGGCAGTGAATCGCACAATGACGTGGAAAACTGTTCGGAATTGCGTTCGGAGCTTCTCAAAGAGAAGAAGAAGATGCCGATTCTGATACCCGAGGCGCCCATAGTCAATCCGAACGCGGCGCTGGGCACACCGCCGAGATTGAACTCGGACGGCGAGGCCGATCAGGAGATCGAAGAGATTCTCGATGCCAGCGGCACGGAGGACGGTAAGTTGGATGAGTTAAAGAAAGGAAAACGAAGAAAGAAAACTTTCGTTTCTTCGTACCTCTCATCGAGCGAGAGCGTAGCATAGCATAGAATATTTTGCGTTTCAGGAGTTATAAACGAATCTACGATTGTCACGAACGCAGGCTTCGAGGATACGGAGGATCGAAAGTCGGACGAATACGAAATGGACATGGAGACGAATCCGAGTGATTTTTTGGAAATGACACCGATGGTCACCGAGGATTTGGAGGACTCCGAAATGTCGAAGGGCGGAAAAACGCCGGTGCGAAATTCCGACGTTTTTCAACACACCGCGGAGCAGCACGAGGTATACGTTTGCTCGCTCTGCAACAAAGCGTTCAGCTCGAAAGGCCATTTGTCTCTTCACGCGAGGATTCACGTGGGCGCGGGCGATGTCATCGGCGCCAAAGTCGTCACGGACGATCACACGTCGTACAAGAGGCCCTACCAGTGCGATCTCTGCAACAAATCTTATTCGACCGCGAAACATCGCTGGGGTCACGTATCGACGACTCACCGGTAATGATTTATAATCGTCATAACTTTTTTTTCGGCAATTTTTCGCTCGAAATGTATTAGTCTTTAAGGTTTTACGCTGAAAAAAAAATGTATCGATATTTCTAACCAGATTTTGTTTGATTCGGCGATAAAATTACACTCGCACCCTTTCACGTTTACAAATTGCAAAAATGACAAGGAATTTATGTTAATGTTTTTATCAAGAAGCTGTTCTCGTAGAAAATTGTTTTTTCGAGATTGTAATGTGAACGTCTTTAGAATGTTGAAAGGCGTCGAAGCAACAGATTTAGAGAAAATGGCCGGATGTATATTTGTGAGCGAATCATTGATGTCGAATGATTTTCCATACCTGATCCTATTTTTAGCAAGATCTATGAAGTGCTTTTTTTTTACACTGTTCTTCATTGTTTCGAAAAATATCTACGCGCTCCAGCTCTTTTTATTTTGGAAATATCGATAAAAAAACGGGTACTAAGTTGGATTATTATAAACGGAATATGTGGATGATATCAGTGAATTTTCTTCTATTTCAGGGGTCATCCAGCTGTGACTTGTGCCTACTGTTCGCGTATATATTCGACCCGAACGAATCTCGAGGAGCACATAAAATCGCGTCACACGGGTTTACCGCCTCCGCCGGAGTTGCCGATCCCCTACGTTCAGCCTGACAACAAGTACAAGTGTAAAACGTGTCCGAAGATGTACACAACGGTAACGGAGCTCAACAAACACGGAAGAGTGTGCACGGGCGATCGTGCAAAGGACAAACCAAATAAAAAATCTTTGAGAAAGAACAAGAGTCTGATAGATACGTCCGAACTGTCGAGCACCGACACCGACGACGAAAGCAAGGATTATCGTAACGCCGAGGCTAAATTGTCGAAGAATCCTCAACTTACGATACTCAAACAGGCCCTCACGAAGGGCGAAGGTTTGAAGCGCGATTACGAGGATAAAAACTCGCCGAGCTACAAACCCGTCAAGATCGCGCGAACAGGTAATTTTTATTTTTTAGAAATGAAAAAAAATTCGTTTCCACAATAACTGAAAAAATATTTTTCGTTCCTTTGGGAATTCATACAGATGGCAACGAAGGCGCGATGCAGAAGCGATGGTACTGCGAGACCTGCCCCCAAAATTTCACGTCGGTGGACAAACTGAAGGAGCACGAGACCACGCACGACGCTGAAAGACCTTACATATGTATACTGTGCGAGAAAGATTTTGTATTAAAATCGTCGCTCAGCCGGCACATCACGTCTTCGCACGGCGTGGATCCAGCGCCAATCGTCGACAGCGACAAGTGTCTGAAGAAGACCGTGCTGGCTCAGTCGTGGAGCAAACAGTTGATCAAAGCCGAGGCGAAGAGAGGCGCGAGAAACGCCTCGGAATCGTCGGAGGACGTTGAGAGCACGCAAGGAAACATGATAGAGATCGAGACGGTATTCGTCTGCGAGATTTGCACTCGCGACTTCAACGATCGCGCGTCGCTGTGGCTTCACATACGCGCGACACACAAAGAATTCGCGGCCTTCGCGTGCGGCGTTTGTCTCAAAATTTGCAACGACAACGCTCAACTACTGAATCACGTGAATATGTATCACGGCGGCTCGAAGCTCCTGGTGTCGGAGCAACGAAGATACAGTTGTACAATTTGCGGCAGGCAGCATGACTCGAGGAAAAAATTGATGACGCACGTTTCGATACACAATGTCGATCCGGGCTACGATCCGGCGAGTTTCGTACAGCTGAACAGCAATTATTACAACGAGAATGTGAACAGCAACGAGGCGAACGAGCAGGGAATCGATTTCGACACCGAGGACGGCGACAAGGTCGATTGTTATATTTGTTACAAATCGTTTCCGAACGAGGATCATCTTATTCGACATCAACGCAACGCGCACAAGGTCATTAACGTATGAGCAAAAAATCAATGTGTTTATAAGCATTTCATATGTATCGATATTATTTCCTTCAACGATCTATTTGTAATTTCAGTCTGAGCCCGTGATAGCGACGACTGACGCTTTAACGAACAGCAACGGCTCGGCGCCAGGCGTGAACGGCACGAAGGCACAGTATCATCTGTTCTTCGTTTGCGAACTGTGCGGCAGTTCCCATCCGAGCAAGTGGGAACGCTGGTTACACGTCAGCAGTAATCACAGCGATGAGCCATCGATAATAGTGAGTACACCAGTCGCCTAACAAGTTAATCTCGATTCGATCAACATTCTCGGCACGCACTCATCTTCTCTTATCGACGCGAGAAAACGCTTACTTTGAAATGAATATTGGATGGGAAGAAAATTCAAAAAAATTCCAAACCAGCATATTGATCACGCGAAGCTATAAACGAGGCTCATGTTACGTTGTTATTAAAACATCAATATTTGTTTTCACTTTTTGCAGTGCGAGCGCGAAGATTGCGGAAAGATCTTCGCGACGAAGACTCTGCGTAACGAGCATTCGCAGCATCACTTGATCCAAGGCTCGTCGCCGAACACGTGCGAGGTCTGCGGCAAGCTGTGGGGCAGTCGTGTCGATTACTGGAAGCACGTCATGGGCGTTCACTCGGACACGGTGCCGCTCATTTGCGGCGTTTGCCTCAAAGTATTCCCGGACGTGATGAAGCTCAGTAATCACGTGAGATCGAATCACTGGCCGTTGACGAACGGTGACTTCAGTTGCGACGTTTGCGGCCGGCCATATTCGAACAAATCGAAGATGTCGCGTCATCGAAAGATTCACGGTCTCGACGTCGACGCCGTGTTGAATAACGGCGCGAACGACACGGCTAACGAGACGATGCCATCCGAGAAGAATCTCCCGGTTGCCGAGGTCGAGCTAACGTGCGAGATGTGCGCCGACCTCGTATTCTACAATTGGGAAACTCTTTGCAATCATCGTCGTCTGATGCACGGTCTGTTTCCGTGCGATTTGTGTAACAAGTGTTACGGGCGAACTTCGCATCTCTGGAAGCACGTTAATCGCGTGCACAAGGGACACAAAGACGTGACGTGCCGTTATTGCATGAAAACAAGCGCTTCGAAGGACCATTTAGCCGCGCACATAGCGAAGATCCATCGCTACGAGCCCGACAGCAAGCTCGAGATACGCGAGCAAGCGAATTGCAAGCAAACGACCGTCGAGGACGAGGGTGTTCATCATTGCGACAAGTGCAACAAGGGCTTCCACAAGCGTTATCTGTTACGTCGCCACATGAAGGGTTGCCAAAATTATCGCAAGGATCCGGGCGCGTTGCTGACGCGTTGTCGCGCCTGCGAGAGAATCTTCAAAGATCGCGCAAGCTTGCAGAAACACATTGAGAATCATCACAGCACTTACACGTGCCATTTGTGCAACGAGACCGTGACCTCGAAGCTCGGAATAATGACGCACAATCGGGTGAAACACATGGATCATCCGGATCTGACCTGCGACAACAGTAGTTGCAAGAAATTATTTCGAACAAAGGAGGATCTCGAGTCGCACCGGAAGGATCACAAGTATCACAACAGTCCTAACGTTTGCGACTTCTGCGGCGACACGGTAGAGAACAAATTGAAACTCAAGATGCACGTGTTGTCGTTGCATCGCAACGAAATCGGTGTCTCGTGCGGCGTTTGTCTGATACCCATGAAAGATCCGAAGGATCTCAAGAAGCACGTTGAGGACGAGCACACGGGTGTGCTGTTGAAACCGAACACTTGCCAAGTCTGCGGCAAGCAGTACGCCTCGAAGTGGAAAGCCTTCGATCACACGAAGAAATGCCACGGCAAGGTATTTCGCACGTGCAAACAGTGCTTGGCCGTTTTCACCACCGACACGGACATACGTTATCACTACGAGCACATACACAACGTGCCGAAGGATCAGCTCGCCGGTTTCGAGAAACGTCTCGACATAAGAACCGAGGATTACGACAATGCCGATGTCGTCGTCAAGGAGGAACCCGAGGATTACGAGTACGAGAACGGCGTATGCGATGACGATGGAAGCTACGATTACAAGCGTCGAAGAAACACAACCGACACGTACGATTGCGACATTTGCCCGGAGATATTTCTCAATCGCGACACGCTCTCGGATCACTACAGAAACGTCCACAACAAGGATCCGCAGCGTATGTTCAAGAAGATAAAACTCGACGCGTCGAGCTCGAAGCGAAAGATGCGCAGTCGCGAGAACTTCGAGTGCAAGAATTGCGGCAAGCAATTTTGCACCAAGACACTGTTCTGGAATCACATAAACCTGTGCACGCGAAGAAACTCGTCGTATCGGGAGGACAATTCGCGCGGTTACACGACCTCGATACTCGAGGCGCATCTGAAGAACAACAACAAAATCAAGAAGGAACCATTGGATCCCGTTGCAAACGAGAGCAACCTGAACATACCGGATTTCAATCTTTTCGAGGACATAAATATGCAATTGTCGGAGCAAAAGCCGGTACCGAATTTGATGCCACTGTCGCAGCTTCGACTGTTGTCGAGCATGAAATGTTCGAGGAAAGATTCGCGCAAGGTTTACGACGAGTCGACGAACACCGAGTGCACGTGCGAGGTTTGCGGCAAACAGTGGCCGGCAAAGAAACACCTTTGGCAGCATCTCATAAGATTCCATCGGGCCGAGGCCGCCGTGACTTGCGGCGTTTGCCTCAAACTCTGTCGAACGTACGACGAATTGGCGGAACATCTGAAGGCGAGCCACGAGTCGATACTGTGCTGCGAGGGTAACAATTTCACTTGCAAAACTTGTGGTCGTTATCACAACGCGAGGAGTAAACTTTTGCTTCACATGAGCATACACATAAACAGCAGCGGCATCGCTTGGTGCCGAAAGTGCGAGAAGAGCTTCGAGAGCGAGGAGAAGCTCAACGAACATTCGGCGAATTGCGACAAGCACGAGCCGGATTACGAGGACAACAGCAACGACGCGGACCACGAAGCGAAGCACGAGGACGACGACAAGGGAAGCTTGATCGGCGACGGTGCTTCGATGACCGGCGAGTGTGAGGAGGAAGTCGGATTTTCGGATCATCGCGCGGAAAGCCATACGGAACATTCCGAAGATTCGGACAGCAGCAGTAGCAGCAGTAGCGGAAGTGCCAGCGAAGACGAGGACAACGAAGAAGCCGAGGTGGAAGAAATCGATTCACGAACGAACAGTCGAGCAACGGGTGATCGAAGTTGCCACACGGAGAGCGAGGACGAGAAAGATTCGGTGGACAGCGATGGTATTCGCGCCCTCGAGAAGATCGAAGAAGAAAATAAGAAGACGAACAGTCGGATGCCTGTCGAGGCTGTCGAAGAAAAATCGGTCAATGTTGAGAAGAGAGCGGAAGAGCAACCAAAGAAGGAGAAGCAAGAGGAGGAGAGAAATTGTCCTGAAGAGAATAAAAATGTGGCCGAAGATGGTGATAAGACCAAGGAGGAAGAGCAGGAGCAGGAGGAGGAGGAGGGGCGAAGAAAAACAGCCGAAGAATCCGACGACGACGGACCGCCGGTATTGAGCCCGATGATGCCGTTGTCGATCGAGCGAGAGGACGAAGAACCCGACGACGTAGGTCACAAATTGAGTCCGATGATTCCGTTGAGCGTCAAAAACGTAGACAATCGAGCGGAAGAAGATGTATCGGAAATAGAGGCCATCGTAACGGCCTTAGAAAAAGCTACGGATTCGCCATCCGTGCAAAACGCCGAAGAATATTTCGAGTACGCAGCGTCCGGCGAACGTTCGAACATGAGCGCGGCGGCGTCCGTCGAAGATTTGGCTTCTGACGATGAGCTTCAGGCTCCGACTGTCGAAGATGAAAACGAGGAATTGGACGACGAGGACAGCAGAATTCACGTTGTTAATCCAAACGATGAGTATCACTCGGACAACAGTCGTAGTCATAGCGGTGAAGAGGCAGAGTCCGAGGAGGAGGTGGAGGAGACAGTTTTTGAGGATAATTCGGAGGCCGAAGGTCACGAAGAGGAGGAAGAAGAGGATGATGAGGAAGTCGTAGAAGTAGCAGCTGAAGAAGAAGAAGAGGAAGAACGAGGCGACGACGAAGAAGAAGATGAAGAAGAAGAAGCGCTGCAGATTCACAATTTGGACGGCACTGTGCTCATGGTCGCCAACGACGCCGACGGCAATCAGATATTGATTCAGCAGAACGTGTCGGACATGGAAAACGACGATTCCATGGCAGCTGTGACTGGATTCATCTACGAGGACGACGACGACGAGGGCTACGAGTTGCACGGCTTTCCCGTGGATCCGGAAAGATACGAAGCCGAGACTATCGACGAGAACGAGAAGGACGGCCAGGAGGACGACAACGACGACGAGGAAATGAGCGAGCATGAGGACGACGACAAGGAAGATGTTGAGGATTGTGATGTACAGGATTCGAATACGAGTGCCAAAAGCGATGTGTCAAGGACGTAGGCCTGTTATCTCAGTATATCAATGCCGAATTGAATTAGGTCCTAGGAGATTCTGAACGTCAGCGAAAACACTTTGGGAGGATGATAAGACTCTTTATCTATACCAATACCTCCCATTCGCTAATAACGTCTTTTCCTTTTTTTTTTCATTCACGCAGTTCGTATTTAAGCGAGTTTTGAGGCGAAGTCGAATGCAGCGGTCGGTAAAAAAAATAGTTTTTTTTCTTCAAGAATGCCCATCAGTTACAGGAAAAAAGTACATTTTCGCGAAAGTCGGCATTGATATCAGCTTCATTTACTTTTTGATCAGAAATTGTTGGGATTCTTTGAAAAAAAATGTATAACAATTTTTTTTTACTGGCGATATTTTATACAACTTCGATAAAGCCTTCGCACGCGTTCAAATGGATGAAACTTTTTACTAAAATGTTACGCGAACAACGATTATGCAACAGGTACATCCTCGTTGAGCCTATCGAATACCTGACAAAGATTCAGCTGAACTATTCACGATTTACGCACGTTTTCGTGATCTCAGTTTGAAAAAAAAGTTATCGTCTTTTTCGTCGATTTCCAGCCAATGGTTCGGGATGATTTGTCGACGAACTCTCAATATTATTTATTCAATTGCGCATTCATTCCAAAGTAAATAATAGTTCATAGGTCGAATTCGTGTCTGAAGTCACGAATAATTTTTGCATAAATATTTGTTTAATTTGTTTTTTATGCAAAACGTTGAGCCGCTACTTTTTCCGCGAAAGTTGAGATGCGTTTTCCCGTTGTTTGAATGAAAAAGAAAAAAAAAAACAAAACAAAATAGTCTTCATTATATATTCGGATATTCGAAAAAAAATGAATGACACGATGTCCACGTTTGTAATTTGGCATGCACAACCGAATATTCGAATAGTACTTTTGTTTCTCCGCGCGAAAACGAAATATCATGTAACAATCTCAAGGTAAAAGAAAACTAGTAATGTGGTCGAAGTGTTTTTGGAGCATCTCTATCGTAACGAGCTATTACTATCGAACCACACATATTTTGTAAATATTGTAGAATAAACGCTAATATAATCGTCTAGATTTGCGGATATACTCATGAAACGAAAGCAAAAAAAAGAATAATAAAACGAAACAACTGACAATTCAAGTCTTCGAATGGTTGCGGCTCGATTTTTCAGCGTAAAACCAAAAAGCGAATCGCAACGATTCGAAGACTCTACAAATTCCGTGAGCCAAATCTGAATCTTGACAAATCGAAGCTGAGGGAGATGAGAAAAAAAATCATAGTCATGTTATATTTCTACCAGACAGTGGAACGCGGTTAAGCCGCTCGCCACACTTTACTACGGAAAAAAAAGCTAAGATAAATTTAAGAAAAATAAAAAATGTATATTGTGATAAGCGGTACGCTATGCCATGTAAAAATAAAAATGACAAGAAAAAACAAACCGAAAAAATCGAGTACATATAATTCAGGAGAGAAGGCAACGAATGCAACGTTGTCACACTCTAGATCCGATCAACGCGAAGAGAGACTGCGAAAAATAAAACATTTATATATAGTTTGACAACACCGAAACTATAGTTGTTACAATGAACTTTTAAAATAAAATGCCTGACATCATTCACTCCGTGTTCGCTAATTATCTATCGAAAACCTTGCACCGGAAGTTCAATTAAATATTTTTAATTTTTACGGATCCTAACAAAGTATTTCGAGTTTCGAATTCTTCAACCAAAAATAGTTACCAACCTGACGCGCGGGCGCCTCGGAAAAATCTAGGGATTGTAACGTTTGCTTTCGGTTTTTCAAAATGGCCGCCCTGTTCCTCGAACTTAGCGACATGGTTTCTTTCGTCTGATCCCCCTTTTCCGGTTGTACTGTAGCGTGCGAAAGGTAATGATTTTCAGCGTGTATCGCTATTCCATGCGATCCGTATTAATCGTGAATAATAAAAGTGTCCGATCGCGATAAACACAATCGGGAACGTTCGTTTTACAATAGTGAAACAATATTTTTCGTCTTGACGAATCTTTTTTTTCGCCAAACAAAAGATACGAGTATAACCTAGCGGCACTTGCCTCTATCGTAGCTGTCATATGGATTAAGCCTCGAGTTTTCTCAATAATGTGTGATCAAAAGTGCATCTAAATATTGCTAATCGCGCCCGTTCGTCGCAACAATTCACGAAAAACTTACTTCTCGAGGATAAATTTTGTTTGCATCTTAACCTGCGACAACGCTCGTCGTCGGATCGCCTATGTTGTGAAGCTGAAAATTTCGACTGATTCCCTCTCGATCTCTAATTTTGTCTTCTTTTTTAGAAATCCATTGATTTATTAACAAGTACTTTTTATTTTTCAGCTGCAGCATGAAGCAGATCGTTACGAACCAAACCGTAAAGATCCCGGAGGGATTGACCGTCTCGGTCAAGTCCCGTGGCATCACGGTTAAGGGACCCCGTGGAGTCTTGAGGCGATCCTTCAAGCATCTCGCACTCGACATTCGTGTATGTATTACTCCAAAACACCGTTGCGGAACCTCTATATTTAGTAATCGTAGCTGAAGTATAACAGCGTAATGTTTATTACAACTTTCACATGGAAGACATTGCCAAAATATTGCGGTTTCATTATTTTACAAATACGTTTGAGTTTCATCAATAAAGGCGAATTCCGGAATTTTATGCAAGCATTTTTTTCATGGTAATCAATTGTGTAAAAAAATGTTAGTTTTGAATATCCATTTCTTTTCAATGTAATGTTTTAAAAACAAGAATTTGCATTTTTTTATTTATTTTTTTGAACACTCAAAAGTGGAAATTTATTTATATTGTGTTTTTTTAATAAAAAACTACAATTGTTTTTTTTGTTTGTAAAGGGCGAAAATTGCCGTTTAACATTTGAAGAAATATTAGATGCGAATTTATACATATGATGATTTTGTGGATTCCCCTTCATTTAATTATAAATGATAAATCCTTTGCTGAAAGATTATCTACAATTAAACACGATCTGGCAACGTTTCACGAAACTGTGAATTAACACGTGTTTTTTTTTTCAATTTTTCTCGCAGATGGTCAACGCGAGAACGTTGAAAGTCGAGAAATGGTTTGGAACGAAGAAGGAGCTCGCGGCGGTTCGCACCGTCTGCTCGCACATTGAGAACATGCTCAAGGGCGTAACAAAGGGCTATCTCTATAAGATGCGCGCTGTGTACGCTCATTTCCCCATCAACTGCGTCACCACCGAGAACAATACGGTTATCGAAATCCGAAACTTCTTGGGCGAGAAGTTCATTCGTCGCGTGAAAATGGCACCCGGCGTTACCGTGGCCAATTCGACCAAACAGAAGGACGAGCTGATCCTCGAAGGAAACTCTCTCGAAGACGTATCCAGATCAGGTAATATTACAAGAAAATGTCTCGCCATTCGATTGATCGTTCGATCGAACGCAATACTGAATTCTAACGTGTGCTTGGGTTCTCGTACAGCCGCCCTGATCCAACAATCGACCACGGTCAAGAACAAGGACATCAGAAAGTTCTTGGACGGTCTTTACGTATCCGAGAAAACTACTGTTGTACAAGACGATGAATAAATCTTTCTTTCAACTTAGCTAACATACTTTCGTTTTGTTTTATCTTAATCCCGAATATTATCGACTGTACCCATCATCAACGAATTGAGAAATATTAATTTCATTGATTTTCGCCGATACACAGTTTTCCAGTACTTTTAAGTTCGAATTTCTAACGTGTCGACTGCATTCGAAATTAGGTAAATCTACGCGTCAGAAATTTAAAGATAAATTGATGAAAATATTGTTAATTATTGTTTTTTCAGCAAGCAATCGAGTCTCGATCTCAAAACGCTATTACTTGTATCAACGTTCATACTTTTCAAGGCAAATTTGAAAAATTATTATATCGACTTATCAGAGTTCTGTTGCACAAATTTCTGACGACTTGTAAGTGTGATTCTAATGCGTAATCCAGTACAACACGTGATTCAGTGCAAACGATTTTTGCCCGTAAGATTATTGCAACGACGCGAAAAGCATCTTGATTATTATCGAGTCGAGATTCAGAAATCGATGCATTTAGAAATTGTTGAGCTTTTGGTATTTTTTTGTGGCGATTTCTTTAATGAGGAAGGAAGCAGGGATTTATATAAAGGCCACGATAGATCGTACTTTGCGTAATCGACAGATAACTCCTGCTTGCTGCGGATCTCTGCTTGTGGTGGACCCCGAGAATTTGAACTTGTTTCCTCGTAATGCTCACGTTCTTTGTATACGGTAGTAAACTTCCAGGCGCGCGAGCCGGAAATTGCATACTCACTTTCTATCGAGAGCCGTTCGATATTGTAGAATATCGTTGATTATCGAACAGCTGCGTAGCCTTTCTCCGCTTGATAACTGGTTGTTATGACTGTTGGGCGGTCGATCTTTGAGAGGAGGCAAAAAAATCACGATCGAAGATATTGCAGTTTAACCGAACTAAGTCAGATCGCGAGCGCGCGGGCGGTGCGCATCGACCGTCTCGTCGGACTTTCTCGGTATCGCGCGAGGTTGGAAACTTTTCGGTTTTTGCTCACTGATTGACTGTGCACTTCGTACTCGCGCGAATTCACTCGTTCTTACTGCTCCAGGGCGATATATCTTTACCGACGGAACCACCGACTGATCACTTAATCCAGACGCTTCTAGGGCACAAGACAATGCATTGTTATGTGAAAAAAATTTTCAATAAAAAAACGTCTATGCTTTTTACGGAGAGTTCAGACGATAATCGGTTGTACCAAAGTTCGAAAGCCGATTGTCCGCGAACGCACTTTTTTTTGTTCTACAAGTACGAAACCGCGGTTTTTACATCTTGCGCAAAACGGCAATGAGAAAGTTTAATATGCGTCAAAATTGGGGAACCGATAGTGGTAGATGCGATACGCGAAAAAAAACTACACTGCGAAAAGGAAAATCACTGGTCGAACGGATCTGAGACGATTTTTCAAAATGCTGAACTGGCTACAAAAAAAAATGTAATTAAATAATAAATATGTTGTTTTATTATCGCAGTAGACATTAATTTGTGACAATAATTCGTTGGAGTCCTAGACATGTATCAACGGATAAACGTATGCATTTTTCGATAAAAGAGAGAAGAATCACTCCAGTTTCAGTTTGGAAAATGTAAGAAAATATAGGGTCATAGTATTACATAAGTTTGCATCGTAAGCGCGTCTAATGTTGCTTTATTGTTATTAATGTTAATTATGACAACACAATGTAACTCGAAACCCTCTACGAGGCCTGAAATCGTATTGGTGCGAGACTACGGGAGGCGCAGTGGGGGAAAGGCGACCGCACGGGACCGGTTGAAAGGAGAGGGGGAATAAACAAAGACTTATTGAGATTTATTTAGCGTTAAGGCAATGTGGTACAGCCATAAGAGATGCTCTGATGGTAACAACTCGCTTTTCCTATTTCATCCGAAATGGTTACTTTCACATCCAACAGCAAATTAGGTTTCCATACATTAATGAAGGGTCTACAAAAACCTAATTCGCTTTTAATGGCCGGAGCAAACATTTCGGAGAAAAATAGGGAAGGCCGTTGTTATCGACCGAGACTATACCACATCACCTTAAAAAAATTACCCCAGTGATTTGTTGACATACGAAATAATTGATTTTTTATTCTGCGTCTAATTATTGCTTTACATTAATATGGAAAATATGTATTTTACATATTTCAGTTCATATTTTTCGTAACATATAGTATTTTTCCATATACGAAGGCTCATTCGACGAACAAAACAAAAATACAAAGTTTGTCTTGTTTTTTTGAACGGACGTATTCTCGATGTCCTTAGCGCTGGAGCTCAATCGCCGAATCGGCATTCAAAGATAAAAGTCCGCGCGAAAGGTATCGCTCGGCCGTGAACGGATTCCGAGAGTTCGTTGCCAATGGGATGCTGTATCGTGAGGCATCCAGTACATAGAAATATAGATCTTGAATGCTCCCTAACAGAGGCAACATCATGAAGAGGTCAAGGAGAGGGGATTGTCGCGAATGGCGATTCCATTGAGGGAAGGAGAAAAGAGGACATGTGTGATGAAAAGCGTCCGATGATCGTCAGTAACAAACGCGGCTTCACGACTGTCCGACCGATCGACAATTTTCCCCGCGCGCTCCGTGCCGACAGAGTCGATTGAAAAACCTTACAGAGGTTCGCGAATCTTTGCACATATCACGGGAGGCTCGGAAGCGACTTCACGATTCTCACAAATCGGGGAGCCTCGTCACTGTTTTCGCGATAGTTTGTTATTGTTTTATTTCATAGATTCCGAATTTTTCGATTAATCGACCAATCGCCGTTCGCGCAAGACTGAAAACGAAAAATCCTGCGAGATGAGTAACTTCTGATTTTCTTGGGTGAGTAAAAAAATCGCGATTACACGTAAATCCTTTGTTTCCTTTTTTTGTCAATGTTTCGTCAATCGTTCACTGATCACTGATGAAAATAACAAATCCCGTGCGATAAGCAACGTGTGTTTTCCTGAAACGAGTTGAAAAGAAAAAACACGAATACACGTCAAGCTTCTATCGAGCAAACTCGCGGGATCGCTTTCACGGTAAACACCTTCTATGCAGGCACGGACGAGTCTCGGAGGCTAGCGGTGTTGTTCCTAACGTTCGATGCCTCGCGTTCGTTAGGGCACATTTGATTTGCTGATTTTTCTTTTGTGTATATTGTAATTTTCGATAAAACCGAGCGATTAATATGATAAGCATTGTTCTAGACGCCGGGCTAGAGTGTTACATGAGCGTACGAAGAAAATGAAAAATAAAAAATAGAAAAAAGATCCGATTCGTCACAGCTCGACGTTTTTATCGAGCGACGATGAAACTGCCGATACGCAAAGTCTATCCACGGTTCAGCATTTATAGAACCAAACAGCAGGATCGCGTCGCCGCTATCGATACGCGATCATTAAAAAATTCTCTCTCGCTTGACGAGACGGAAAGATTTCCGGCAGCAGAGTATGTGCAATACCGTATTAACGTACACGCGCAACGACGACATCGATAAAACTTGTCAAAACAACGATATACGCGAGAATAAGTTTGTTTTTTTTTTCCTTCCCTCACTCGGTCACAGTGCGCGTATGGGTTTGTAATTATTATATTAAGTCGTACTTGATAGTGGTCTTATCGTGTTAAGCGTGTGATGACCGCGATCGCGCAGAAACGTCAGCTGTAACCGAGGAGGAAGATCGCTCCGTGCTGTCCACGCGTAAGACACGATACGCGATATTATTCCTTTCGTGAAACAGCGCGGTGCGATAGAGAAGTTATTTCCGTGTTAAACGGTTGGAAGATTAAGATTTTGATTTCACGAAGGAAATATGATATTGGGATGACGAGGAATTTAAAAAAACGGCGAATGATAGCAAGAAAAAAGGGTAACTGATGCAAAATAGAGCAACGCCAATCGTCGTCGCCGAAATCGATAAATAGAGAGAAGAAAATGCAATGGAAACCGATAAGTCATGCAAAACCGAGCAACAGTATTGCTCCGATTGGTTTTGCTTGGCACAAAAAAGGCAGTGTTCATGCGCTCTACGTAACTATCCGGGAAGACGGATCGCGAGGTTTTTTTTTGCATTGTGTATGAAACGGAAGGTACACATTACGAGCAATTAAGGATGTACGAGCGGCACGGTCCCGTCAAGCGTGAATTTCAAAAGCTTGGCGATGGGATCAAAATGTGAAAAAAAAAAACAAGCATGTAGAATACGCGGAAAGATCGATTTTCAACGGTAATAATTTCAAAATGTTGTTACCAAATAAGTGAAAAAGAGTTGATCAACGAATCACCCGACGACAAAACATTTTATTTCGATTGCAAAAGATTGGTTCGCTTGTCTGAATATGTAGGAATTTTATCAGGCTATTGTCAAAATATTTTTAATTGCGTTGTTTCAAACAAAGTGTCCGAATAGAAATACAATTCTAAATAATTAGATGAGATTCTGAAAAAAATGCACACTTGTAGAGAAAAATTGAGAAATGATTTTTGTTTGATAAATGAGTTAGGTTATCGGTTGATTTGTTGAACTATTTTTAATTTTCATCAATTTTTTGATAACTTATTGATATTATTATTACGCACAATCAACCTTTTCAGCGCTTTCTGTATGTTTCGTTCTTTTTTCCATTTCTTGGAAATTATCGTGGAATTTTACGTTCGATCAGACTGTACCGCTAGCACTACCTTAAATAGCGACATATAAGGTTTAGCACTGCAATCGTTCAGCGAAGTATCCGATCTGGTAACCGTGACCCATATATAACGCTTGAAAGGCTCACGTTTGGAACGGCCTGATACAGTTTCAATCGGAACTTTTCCACTTCTAAGCGAAAGGTTCAGTTTCGAGAATTCATTTTCTACAACCACATGAATTACAGATCGGCTCAATTTAATGTGCATGAATAATGTTAACATATATATTGATGGGCATATTTATTGGTTCATTGAAACTTGAGTACCTTCTATAAAATCACAAAAAAAACTTGAAATAGAGAAAAAAGAGAATTGCATAAACACGAATAAATGTTCCGTTCTATGGTGAAGAATTGTTTCAAATCTAATCACACATCAGATGAAAGCTTCCAATACCGATAAATCGTTTCTTCGAGACCGGCAGAGCTTATTTTTTCGTCAATTGAAGACAGGATAAAAATTCTATTCGCACTGCTCGTCCACAACGACAATATGCTGGATTCGCCTACGGTACTTATTACCTCCGGGAACTTCCCGGTTAGCGGACTTTAGCACGGAGATTCATCCAAGCCGATCGATCAATCGAGATCTACGTGAATAAAAAAAAAATATCGTTTCATAATAACAATTAAAACAAAAAATCTGGACATTGAACCAGGTTGGCCTCGCGATATTAGTCACTCTCACGTATGCCGCAGCGATACATCCGTCCAGTGTCACAGCATACCGAGAACATTTCAAGAGCGCACGCGATCCACGCGACTCCGAATGCGAAAGATCCTCGGATGCTGGGATAAGAAGAGCGTATCGGTCAGGGCCGAGCCGAATCCGAAACCTCGATTATCATAATACTATTTTATGCTACCTCCTTGAATTTCGGTCATTTTTGTTCTCGTCGGTTATTATTCTTCCCCGCATCCGTTTTACGATCGATCGAGGTACATTTCTCGCAACTCGCAACATCATTTCATTGACGCACTCGAGTTAGTGATTTTTTTTTTTTTTTTTTTTTTTTTTTTTCATTTACTTGTTTTGATTATCAAGAAATCGTGACGCATGGGCGTGGAAGTTACGGAAAGTCCTGTCCGAGGGACCTTTGTATCCTGCCTTCGACCGCCGCTGAGCAGCGAGATTCCGATCTACACGCAAACGTTCCCATCTCCGAGAAGACATTAGAAAACAAAAAAATGTCCAGTCACACATAGCAATCGAATATATTTGTCGAGCGCGACCGGCGCCGCGACAAACAAGCACGCGGGACCTTCCCGATGACGGAATACTCGAATAATGTTTGTGTTTGTTGCAAAACTAGAGCAGCGATAGTTCATGAATATTGCTATTCGGAACGGACTTGGAGATTCGAGCAATCTTGTATTTCGAATCGAACACAACTATCGCGTGTATTATAGACTCGTTTAAATGTTCGATGAAACGATCGATTCGTACCGCGCCTCGTCTGCAATTTGTGTCAATGGACAAATCAATTTTTTTGTATTCTCTCGTTTGACCATTCGCACGTGGTTATTAGAGTGAAGCGGACTCGTTAAAAAACGTGACGATATCGACATTGTGCGAATATCGCGGTAGATGAAGAAACTCGGCGGAAATTGAATACAGTATAGCAAGATTTAATTGGCTCTAATTGCATCTGCAAGACCGTGCGTATTTAGTTACATAACTCCGCAAGCCGAATACGATCGGTGTTCGCGCGGCCTCTTGCGAATGAAAAATCGTTAAAGTTATTCGGGAGACGATAAATCAAAACGGAGAAAAAAAACGATGGAAATCGGCGCTTGCCGGCGAAATATCCGGAAAATTCAAATGAAATAATTGAATAATTAATAACAATGATAACAATAATTAAATGAATGAATAATAATAATGAAAGAAATGAAGTAAACAATATAATAATGTCATATTGAATTGATTAATTGAATAACTAATTTAAATAAATAATATCCGAATCAAGGAAAGTTTTAATCAATTAAACAAACTTTCAGTACGATCAATCGGGCATCACTTTCAACGAACGTAAATATTATTGTTGCCATCGGCAAGCGTCGATTTGGTCGAGTTATAATTGTCGTTGGGCTTGCAATGTGTCGTGCAACTTCTCGATATCGCCGGACTCTAAACCCTGAAACTGGAGAAATAAAAAGCTAGTTACTGCATCGAGATCGGATTAGCTGGAATCGACGATTCTTATTTCATACGGAAATACATCGGTTCACGCACGTTAACTGACTTGCACGTTTTTTTCATGGTTCGCGAGATCACAGAAGTTCAAACGCTCCGATTGATCGTAAGCATCATTATCTCGCATAAAGGAACGTGAAACGTGTTCATTATGCCGGGAAATTGATTGGCTTCGCACGTTGGAGCTGAGGAGCGTAAAATGCACGCATACACGCGACTAAACAAGCATGCGAATCTCGTTTCTGTGCGTGAGCCTCTCGCGCGAAGGGGACCTCGTTCGGGGCTCTTCAATCGCTCCGACGAGCGGCTCGTTTGCCTTTGTTAATACAATCGTACAACTCGCGTATGCGCATGCACACAGCGTACGTATGGACAAAGTATAAAGACCGCGAACGGTAAATATACGTTCGTTGCATTGTGGCGAGAGCGAGAGAGGGTCCGGCTCCTCGCTGACTCAGAGACTCGCTCCGAGCTACGGAGAGCGTTACTCTGAACTTTGATCGTTCGCGACCGCTTCTTATCGTGCCATTGTCGCCTTTTGTGTACGACGAATCATGGTCCATTTAAACTCACCGAATCTACCCGATGCATCTTTCGTCGCATACGCAGTTATTGACAAGTGCGACGATTGCATCGATCTTCGCGCGCATCGTTGAACTCGCAATAATGAAATCAAAGCCGCTGCGGAATGTATCGAAGTAATTAAAATTTGTTGACAAAAAATTCAATGGAAAATCTTGCATCAAAGGAATGCTGATATTGAATTAATTTTATATTCGCAATTTAGATTCAATTTCACATCGCCGAACGATATTTGCTGATTTTCCAGGCAAGGTAATTTCATTTGGTATGGAAAATTTTACTTTCCGTTTAAACAAATCTTTACGCGTGTACATAAATTCACTGTTGAGTCGAATTCTTTCGCATTGACACACAGTTTTTTCCTACTAGACGCATATATTCCTAACGGGTTGACCTTGAAATTCTCGCAGAAACGCTAACAGCAGCCGACGATGGACGTATTTTATCTATTGAAGAATAAATGAACATAGACATAGGTACGAATTTCCATGAATTATAGAAATATCAACGATTTGGTTGGATAGTTGGAAGAAGTTTTTTCTTCTTCGCTGTAATACAAAGAAATGCAATTCAATGCAATGACATTTTCGAATGCAATTCCAGCTATGATAACGGTTGTTATTTGGTTCTATTAATTTCATCAATAATCAATTTCATGGTAAATAAAATAATTAATAATTATTAACTATAATTACTTAATAATTAACTATAATTAATAATTATTAACTATAATTAATTAATAATTAACTATAATTAATAATTATTAACTATAATTAATTAATTATTCGTTATTAATTATAACTCATTTGATCAATAATTAATGAATGAATTACTAATTTTTATTTGGTCTTATTACATTTTATTTCGTAATTTCGTGTAATTGACAACGCGAGTGCTTTATCGACGGTTTAAAAAAAATCCAGAGGATTCCCACTGAAATCATCAATACGACGCGACAAGTCGTGTATATACATTATTATCGCCGGAGGAAGGACGCAACCGACTTCCGTTCCGATAGATACGCTCCGTTGTCGTCCTGGCTTTTCGATTATTTCTCACGAGCCGTTTGCTCGTGCGTGCTAAACGGATCATGGTCGAAGACACACCGATAAGACGACACCCTTTCGTCACGCATACTGAAATAGTCCCTTTTCTTTTTTCCTCGCCCATAATTCATCGTTATCGTGGACTGCCGCGTTCTTATCTCTCGTAGCCTCGCTGACCCGTGCGATTCAACATTCAAATTTGCAATTACAATTATCCCGGCCCCGAAGATTAACGCAAGCCCGAGAGATTCTTTTCGAACAATGTAGCTCTATCGCGACGTTCTATGACTAGCCGCAAGTCGCTCTTCGCTTCGAACCGCGACAATCCGACGAGAAAATACGATTTGTAGATTTTTTTTTCTTATTCACTTTTTTTTACGTTCGTCGTTGCATTGTAGTTATCTTAATTGTCATAACAAGTCGACGATGCCACTGAAACGTTTGATACTTCGTCGAGCTATTCGATGCAAATGCAGAAACGCGTTAAGTATTCAATACGATACTCTATTGTTTCTCGAATTCTTATTTATATCGATGGAAAACGACGACGACGATATCGAGCTATTTAACACGTTTTTCAGAATACTGAAGTATGTCTTTTATATTTTCCACCATCGTTCGATGACCATCGTATACGTATGAATTTTTTCAGTTTTTCAATTGACTTCAAATTATGTGAATCTCCACACATTTTTTCCGTGCATGTAAATAAAAATTCGACGTCAATTAAAAAATTTGAAAAAATTCGTACGTATTCAGAAAATTGAACAAATCATTTCCATTAAAACAAAAAAATTGCTTTTCGGGAAATCTGTTAAACATTTGTTTTTTTTTCATTAATTTGTTAATTATATTTTGGAATTATTATCATGCAACATTAATATTTTCAGCATCTTTAATATGCTTGATTTTTTTCGGATTTTCATACCGCCGATAAGTGTCTGCAATACCCGCTCGTTTCTTTCGATGCTTATGCGAAGTGAACGCCATTGGCAAGGACTACTTTAATTGTAGAGAACAAAGTCTCAGAGGAACAGGTCCCACCGCTCAACGAATTGATGCCCCTTCCAGTGCGCGGCTAAGTAGTCACCCATCCAAGTACTGGCCGCAAGAAATTTTGCTTGATTTTAATGATCGCCGCAACCGCGAACCGACCGTGCATCCCCCGCTATTAATCTCTTTTCCGAACTCTCTCTTTTTTAAAGCGTTATACGCGCTATATTGCATAGCCTTCCAAGTTATCTTTGCATTAAATTGTATCGCCATTTTCATAGGCTACCGAAACTGTTTTCTTAATCCACAACGTCCGTCCCGTTGAATGATTTATTTATAGCCTCGAAACAAAAACGTTGATTTATCGAATGCCAAGTAACTGCATTCATAAGTGCAGGAATGTCGTTTTATCTCTTTGAATTTCGACGATAGTGAGAATTCGAGAACAGCAATACACGATAATTCTTTTTTATCTTCGATGGCGATCGATCAAATTGTTATTACGTATATAGATCACCGCGCGGGGATCGCGATATCGGGTGAATTTATCGTTTGAGCGATATCGCGCAAGTACACATGTTCACATTAACGAGCTACACAGATGGGACGAGTGGCAGCGTGCGTATTAATAATAAATGGACTTTAGATTCGAGTCCAGCAACCTCTGGAGCTCGGAGTGTTCTTCGATGAGTCTTCAACGCGCCTCAGTACGATTTATCGCGGTCCCGGATCCTCCGAACAATCTAATCTAATCGTTAATCAATGTCTTCGTCTCTCCCTCTCTCGCTGACCCTCAATTTTTTTTTTCTCGTTCTAAACTCTAACCAATAGCAAATTGTCGCATAACACACTGGTCGATATTCTGCTCGCACGAAGAAATAACAATGTGTGTGAAAGAGAAAACGTAATCTCGATATATGTAACCGTCGGAAACCTGTTGCTTTGTCTCAGATCGTTGACCGTGCACGCGCGGGTAGTCCATCGACGGTCACGGATCGAGCGCACACTACGAGGTCCCACTGGAAGAATATCAATCCGGAAGAGGATCCATCGATCGCGAGGATGGAGGTCCTTATGCACGAAGCGTCCGCCGTGCCGGAAGCCATGATCAGCGACAAATCGTTAATGGAGATCAGGAGCGATACTAACGGCAACGAGGGAATCAAGAATGGTGCACACACGGTCAAGCTCAGCGATGGACAATTGTCGAATATCATGTTTGAGAACATTCACTACAACGTCCCACTCGGATGGAGAAAAGGTATGAATAAAATCAATTTTATTGTATACCACATTTTCGACGGAAAAATTAATTCATTTCTGAGCTTTTGATCTTTTTTTGTTCCGAAGTTTTTGTAATTACAAACAAATCTTGACCATTTGAAGAATTAAACTTCGTTTTTTTTTTATGAATTTTTTTCGAGCGACAAAATCGGGTATTGGGCAGTTTGCTTTGCGCGTGATTTATTCCGATAAGAAAGAAAAATAATATATCGATTGCTCGTTATCAGGATCGAAAGAAATTCTTCACGGTGTCAATGGAAGGCTGCCGTCGAAACAACTGATCGCTATCATGGGACCGTCAGGTGCTGGAAAATCGACGCTCCTCGACATACTCTCGGGTTACAGATTGACCGGAATCGATGGTGCCGTCTACGTCAATGGACAACCACGTGATTTAGATAGTTTTCGAAGGTTCGTGACTTCATTGACGATTATAAAATTTTTTGTTCATAGTCCAACGATGGTTCATAAAGTATTCTTTTTTTTGTTCATCGATCGCAGGTCGAGCGCTTACATAACGCAGGAAGATCGACTTCAGCCGCTCTTGACCGTTGAAGAGAATATGAGAGTTGCTGCGGATTTGAAACTCCCGACCAATACTTCCAAGAGCAAGAAGCAAGCTATAGTGAGTATCTTTGAGAAAAAAATGATTATTCACTCATTATCGCCGAGAAATTCATTCCTCGTTGGATGTCCACACTTCTCGACTATAATTAGTGGATAAACATTTTTTATTCCACTCGTTTATTCTCAATAAGGTTTTTCGTGCACCACTTTTGCAGATGGGTGTTCTATGAGTTTTGCGATTTTTTTGTTATTATTTTGCGGTGAAAAAGTCGAGAGAAAAAGGAATTATGTGAAAGAAACTCGTTCTTGAACAGCTTTTCACGCTACGATAGACAAGTACGCGTACGATGCATTATACGAATGCAGTACAGTGTATCAGGAGAAAAAATGGTTCGGAAGTACTTACAAACCGAGTACTAAAAATGTGTAAAAAATTTAATTGAAACGTATCGGCTTGGGCAAATTATGACAAAACAAAAACTTGCAATACATAAATGGCGTCACAATTTTTCATGATGCACTGAAGCTAAGTAACTTGAGCGTAATTTGCCTTGGCCGATACGATTTGATTGATGTTCAACACGTTTTTTGTAAAAAATTGATTGTCAATCCGATTTCTCAAAAACGGCGAAACCAATTCAGTTTTGACTAGGAGCTTTCGAAACATTGGCACTCAATTACATTATAAAAATGGCAATAAAAATTTGATTCGATGTTTCAGTACTTACAAGTATCGTTCGAAAGATTCACTTTCGGTATGTTGATGTACGTGTTGCGCCGTAGACGTTATTTCAAAGTATTTTATCTTCGCGGGAACGAGACAAATTTTCACAATACGCGTATTAAAACCGGCAATCCAGGCTACCGAAGCTATGTCGGAGAAAAAACTCACGAGATTACATATTATTATAACAAACGTCGATGACAAACTTTCGAGGTAGCTAAATCGACATCATTGCATGATCTTGTTTTTTTAACCCGTGGGCAGTCGGGAATTAATAACTCTCGTCTTTTTTCCCCTGCGAGCAGTCGGGAGTTGAAAAAGGAGCCCATTATTATCGAGGGACTGACTTTAATTGTGCTAAATTATCCAGCGCTGAAGCCGCGAGAATTTTTCAGTGCGAGAAATAGATGAAAATGGATCAATACAAAAAAGTCGAATTTTTTTTCCCATCATTCCTCAATGATTTTCGTATTTTCCGCAGATCACGGAAATCATAACGACCCTCGGCTTGTTTAGTCACCTGAAAACGAGAGCCGAACGACTGAGCGGTGGTCAGAGAAAAAGATTGTCCATAGCCCTGGAATTGGTGAACAATCCCGGCATAATGTTCCTCGACGAGCCCACGACGGGTCTCGACAGTTCGACTTGCATGCAAGTCGTCAATTTGCTCAAAGTATTGGCGCGTCAAGGAAAAACCATCGTCTGCACGATCCATCAGCCCAGCGCGTCGCTGTTTCAAATTTTCGATCAGGTATAATCACTCGCCACAATCGTTAAAAAAAACGTAAGGGAAAAAGGGTTTATCTCACAATGAATCGTTGTTTTCAGGTTTACATACTGGCGGACGGCAATTGTTTATACCAAGGCGCGACGAGTTTGCTGGTTCCTTATCTCGAGAGTGTCAAACTTCCGTGTCCGATGTATCACAATCCTGCCGATTACGGTAATACATAAATTAATAAATTAAATACTCCAAACGCTCCCAATAATCACATTAAATTTGAAACAATCAATGTCATTCAATCTCCTCAGTTATCGAACTCGCATGCGGTGAATACGGAGACGACAAGATCGACCTGCTAGTCGCCGCGACGGAAAACGGAAAGAACATTCGATGGTTTCTGAATACGACGGTGATGATGATGGATTCGATGGAATACAAAGGTGCTTTATCATTTTCATTCGTTCAATCAAAAGTAAACGATTGTGAAAGAATGTGAAAAATCTTTTTCAATCTCTGATAATCGCTTGAAGTTTCTACGAAGCCGAGAATTTGTTTAGAGATATTGAATACTTTTTGGCTAAGATCGTTAAAAATGCAGTGATAACGATGTAAACTTGATATTTTTACGACGGATGATGAAATTACTGAAAATCTAGCGGCAAGCTGTTTATCTGAAGAGCATTTTTCTTTATGAATTACAGAAAAAATTGCCCCGGCTACCACTCGCAAGTTCAGACGCAAAACTGCATTGCAAGCAACGACGCCGATTCATCAACTAAAAGTTCTCATGTGGAGAGGATACATAAAAACTTTGCGGGATTCGGTCAGCCTCCAAATATCTCAATTACTTGTTATGTAATTATGAAAAGCGTTTTCAATGGTTTCTCGTCGTCTTTCAGACACTGACCCATTTGCGATTACTCGTCAGCGTGTTCACCGGTCTCATGCTCGGTGCGGTTTTCATCGAATCCGGCAAACGTGGTTCCGCAGTTCTTGAGAATTATAATCTTCTGTTCGCGATTCTCATGCATCACATGATGTCAACGATGATGCTGACCATTCTCACCTGTGAGTCAAATAACTCGGTTTCTGTGCAGTTTGCAGTTTTTTAATTTTAATTAAAAAATTTAATTCCAAATAAATTGCGTTGATAAAGAAAAGGAAGCCGAAGGAATAAAAATAATGAGAAAGATTCTGCAAATAGAATTTTGATTCGCGTATGGTTAGAAAATTGAGGAATAGATGTTTACTTATTTCTTTTGAAAAATAGAATTTCAATACCGTGTGCAATTTCTCGGTAAATCAAAAGCTAATGCAGCTCGCTTGTTTCTTTGACACTGGCCATTTGGAATGCGAAACATTGGAGGAAACGATTAAAAAAATGAAATTTTCAGTTCCCACGGAGATGAATATACTGAAGAAAGAGCATTTTAACCGATGGTACAGCTTAAAGATGTTCTACACGTCGGTCACGCTTATCGACATTCCCGTTTCCGTATTGTGCTGCCTCATTTTTACGATCGTCATCTATCTCATGTCCTGCCAGCCACTGGAAATTTCGAGATTCACGATGTTCTTCACCATTTGCATGCTCGTCTCGTTCGTAGCTCAGAGCTTCGGTCTCATGATCGGTGCAGTTTTCGATGTCGTTGTAAGTATTTCTTCAAACTTCCTGCAGTCGATATGATTGTCAAAAAATAAAAAAAAAGGGTCGATGAATAATCATTTTACGTTACTTTTCTTAGAACGGAACGTTTGTGGGACCAACGATTTCCGTACCGATAATGATGTTCGCTGGATTCGGCGTTTCCCTTCGAGATTTGCCGATTTACCTCCAATGGGGCAGCCACCTAAGTTATCTTCGTTACGGTCTCGAAGGGTAAATATTTTGACAAAATATATCATTTTTATCAATGATCATAAAAAAATAGACAATTTTTAATGCAGTTTGTTTGTGTACGAAGCTGCTTCGATCGCGAAGTAATAATTGGATAACGAACAACAATTTACAGGTTGATCGGTGCAATCTACGGATTGGGACGTCAAACATTGCCCTGCGACGAGTCGTATTGCCACTACAAGTATCCGGTGAAATTCATGAACGAAATCGGCATAAGGGGCGATCAATTTTGGTACGACGTATCGGCGCTGTGTCTCATCCTCCTTACCACGAGATGCTTGGCTTACTATTTGCTCCGTTGGAAGCTCGTGTCTTCGCGATGAAAAAAACGATAAGAGACAACCAACTAAGATTCGTCGCTGTGAGAAGCATTTCATAGAATTTTACACCGATCTCTCGAATAATGCAACTGTACATAAAAGATACCGAATAATACTTCAATTACATGGTAATATATTTCTATGGAAAAAGAAAGATTAAAAATGCTCAATTAGATTCGGTGGGATAAAAAATACAACTAGTCTGTAAGGTGCTCGATGATACGTTTTTTAAGCGTTTCGTTGGCTGCGAAGAAAAAGAAGAATCGACACTTTGTCCGTAACGTATAAAACTCGAAAATTCGAGTTGACGCTGGCGAATTTATGGCGGATGAAGACGATAATATTATTATTCGGGAGTGTAAGATTAATAGAAGATTATCATGTGGCTGTATAATTTATTTATTGAAGTAAAAAAAAATACATTGTTATAAAAATCAATGCTGACGAATGACTTTTTGCATTGTCTATCGAGCGGCTTTCTCACGGAGGAAGCTTTTCACAATCCTTACAATTATCTGTGTATAAAATAGTTTGATATTCAATTCTTTAAAAAATCCATACAATCTAAAGTACTCGATCGTTTCCCATGAGATTGATCGGTGAAAGGCAACATTTTTCAATGTTACCTAATGATCGCACCCATACGTAATCCATAAAAAAAACTGTGATTCACTTTGTTTCTCCATTGTTATAAAAATATGAATTGGTTGTAGAAACTGTTGAATTTTGATGTCGCGTGGCAAGCTGTCGCGGCTGCAGACTTTTATTTGTCACGAATTCGCACACTGCCTCGTACCGGGTAAAAAAATATATAATATATGTATATTTCTAACTATTGAATGGTAGTGAAGCGTTATTTCGTTGCTCTGTACAATTTCAATCGTAAAACCGAATAGATTATGATATGTAAAAACAATATCCATGCTGTTAAAGCTATCACTATTTTCCCGTATGACATCGATGGCATATCCAGTGCCGTAAGTACACTTTTTGCATTTATCAGCAGACATTGGGATCCGGTGCACTTGGATATTAAACGACGATTGTCATAAATAGCTTGCAATATCCCTTCGAATCCGTATCTATAATAAAATAAATAATTATATTAATAATAATAGTAATACGGTTGAACTTCTAATATTTTCTCTGATCCAGAAACTATTTTTTCTCACCTAAAGTAACTAATCCAACTAAACGGCTGTAGATACGACGGAACTTCGCCGAGTTTGAGAAAAAATCCAGCGAACAGAAGCATCGGTATGTTCAACGCGGGAACGAGAAAACACCCAGCCTGAAGAAAAAAGAAAACAAAATATAGCAAAAAGAAAAGAACAAACACAACGATAATACAAAAACGACACATATGGGGAAAACGTTTTATCTACAAATTCTCAAAGAGGAAATATTTTATTACGTGAGTATCGAAGGCCGCGCCGGTGACTATTCCGAGCGATTGCGCGAGTATTGTCATCAATATACAGATAAGCCAGACCCGCATAAATCTCTCGCACTCCAGAGGTTGACCGGTCATGCAATACGCTATAACCAGGAAGCAAGTCGGACAGATTATCTGAAAAAGAAATATGTGCTTCCTGGAATGTTTCCTTGTTCGCAGAAATTACAGCGTGAACTCGACCTCGCTACCTGAAGAGGAATATCGGTGATGACCTTAGCGATGTAATAAGTCCGCAGGCTGTACCAATTGTTCATGTGTTCGCGAAGAAACACCGCCGCCTCGATCGGAACTGCGAAAAGCCGTCGATCGAATATAAAATCATTAAATTCTATCCAACACAGAATGAAATTGAATTCGATTGAGCGAAGCAGTTGCCGATACTCACACATTTGCACGGCGGGCATGGAATTGGCGAAGAACAAGAAAAGAATAAAGAAGAATATGCAAGCAACGTTGCTCTGAAGTTTGAACCAATCTCCTCCGAAATCGTAGAACACGAGTCCGAGCAACAGAGCAATGATAATGTGAGCCGCGAGTCTGAGCTTCGTCATTGTCTGTAAAACAAAAAAAAACAATTTTTCTTTTTTTTCAATTTCGCAAGAGAATAAATGCTATCGACTCTGAGTGACATTTATGTACGATTATATTTTTTTTACGTTGTCTCGTTGATTGCAAATTATCGCACGTGATAGTAGAACTTTTTGCCGTTCCCACGTAGACACAGATCTCGCCTCGGTATTCGTGAGACCGTTCGATTCCGTGTAATCATTCTTGCGATCCGAATTGCTCGTGTCTGTCGTGTCGGTCCCGTTGCTCGGCCGTTTGGCAGAATCGTACTTGACTTTATTGTCGTTGCATTTGACGTTGCCGATTTTGCATAAAAGATCCAAATCGCCACCGCGCTGATTCGTCACCACTTCGATCACTGCACAATATCGACGATAATAATTGAAAAAATAGCATTCGTCAGATCGACGAATTTGAATCTCGGGAGATTTCGATTGCGACAAAAAGTACGATAACAAAAATTATTCATGAATTCCATTATCGATTTATATCGATCATTATTGATATCTGCTGGAATGATAAATATACTAAACAAAAAAAGTTATATCCATTCATGTAATTATTTTTCGTAATTGAAGAAAAATAATGATGTCAATTTAATATTGTTGAAAAAATTTTATAGCATAATTTACGTTATGCAACGATTTTTTTTCTTCAGGCAAATTTTAATGAATGAATGTACGATTTTTTTTATTTGTCAGAATTCTTTAACAAAGCAATCTATTTTTCGTTGGAAATTTTTCTTTTCAATTCCCTAAATGTTAAACTGACCGAATTCGGCTATATTGTAAAAAGGCGGGCAGGCGAAGCCGGCCTGGTTGAAGGTCTCGACAATATCAGCCGTTGGTCCGCAGTAGAGATTTCTTCCATCGGCGAGAACGAGAATGTCGTCGAACAGACCGATAATCTGGCTGTTCGGTTGATGAATAGCGCAAACAACCGTGCAACCGGTTTTTGCTATGTTCTTCAGTACGTTGACAACCTTGATAATCGATTTGTCATGGTTGTTAAGTTTGTCGTAAATCGAACGATGCGCTTGTTTTGATTGAAATTGTCGTGTCGTTGCATAGAATCATATTAAAGATTATGCAAATAATTCGATACCTGACTGGACGCGGCGCTGTCGAGTCCGCTGGTGGGCTCGTCGAGCAAAAGAACCGCGGGATTTGTTATTATCTCGACGCCAATCGACAGTCTTTTCTTCTCACCGCCGCTCAATTTCTCGGTCATCGTATCCATGCAGTTCAACAAACCGAGTTTTTGCGCCACTTCGTTAACCTGTTCAGAAATTTGAGAGAATAATACAAAAGTTCGGATATTAACGTAATTCATTTCATAGCCGTTTTGCGTGACGAAAATGGCTGATTAAAAAAGTATTATTCAAACGATAGTTTGCGCATGCGCAGTCCGCCATTGTTTCACTTTTCATCCGTTAGGAGTTACTCCTCGTCCCTTAGGACGAGAAATGCTATCCTTTGTTTTCATTGGCCGTCCCGCAAAACTGCTATAAAACGCGCCGGTTTTCCCGCACTCTGTACAAAAAGTATGCAACTCGAGCCGAATTAGCGATCTTAAACTTTTAGCCCTTGTTGCGAAAGTACAACCTCTATTTTCTTAACTCGGCGTGACCGGACACTACCGCTATTCTGTACTTCCCCTTCGGTCGCCACTCTCAGTTGCAGCAGTAGCGGCAACGAGGCGCAGTGGAGGGGCGTAGAGACGCTCGCAGTGGAGCCAACGGTCGCAGGGGGAGTTCAGTTAAGCGTAACCGTCGCCATGGTAACGATCGCAAACAAACGAGCGGTTGAGTTAAGTGAAGTTGAGAAAACAGAGGTTGTGTTTTTTTTATTCATACTTTTATCATTCTGTCTTGTTCTATGACAATGGATTAGATAGAGACAGAATGATAGGATGAATAAAAAAACACGGAATATTTCATTCGGTCCATGCGGTTTGTTTACCACGAGCTGTTGAGACTGTTGTGTATGCGGAATCCCGAGCTTGAGACGCGCAGCAATGTCCAGAGTCTCCTTGGTCGTCAGACGGGGCAAAAGTGCAAATTCCTGCGGTATGTAACACGCTGATCTACGAAAGTCCTCGCTGTTTCTCGGACGTCCGTTGACCGTTATTGAGCCCTTGAGATTCGAGGCGCGAAGTCCCGATATTATTCCGAGCAGCGACGTCTTTCCGGCTCCGGATGGACCGATTATTCCCGTTAGCTTCCCCGGACAAAAGTGCCCGTATACACCGCGAAGTATACTTTTCTTTTTCACCTTGCTCTTCACTAAACGAGGGAAGTCGAAGAAACAAAATTCATTCGAAATACATTTTTGGAACGCATAAATAATGCATCAATTGCAAAGTTATGCGGACTCGAAGAAAAATACATTTCTTCTTGAGACGCGAGCTGCGAATTGAACGAATATTTCGTTAATTTATGCTATCAATGCTTTATGAGGCTTGGCTATTACTTTTTTTTTTTGGTTATGAATTGCTTTGATAGTCGTCGAAAAGGCGTTGTGGTACAAAATTCTTATTGTGTAGAAGACATGTCATGGCAAACCTGTTTTTCATTTAAAAAATTTCACTACTTTCGAAAGTAATCGGCATTTAAAAGTTTCGCTGTCGAATACAGTTTGAAAATTCGCTAAAAAAGCAAAAGTGGAACTATGTTCTATAAACGAACAATTCTATTTTTTGATGATTCTTTCCGTTTTTCTTTCTTTCTTACATTGTTATATATTTTTCATTTACATAGAGTGAACGTTTTCTTTCTTAACAGCAAGTTTATTCCATAAAAGTTGCGTAAAACTCACAAACAAATTTTGAAAAATGAGAGAAATGGTCAATGGACTTTCTGAGGAAGATCCTGGTCTGGGGAGGGATTTTGTCTCACTGTAGCGAAGGATAACCAGAATTTCTACAAAAAAAAGATTAGCAGCCGCGCCCCGCACATTAAAAATCAAAGAAAAAATATAAATATGTTGAAAATGGAAATTTTTTTTTTAACGATAGATCATATTTTGTTTATCACACATTTTTGTAAGATTTATTTTCGATACTGTAACTAAATGATAGCAGAGAGCCCGTTAGTTGCATATTAATTCATCTTCAACTCATTAAAAAATCAATATTAAGGTCGTTGATATCAACGAGCCAAGGCCAAGATCAAGGCCATTATCAATCGGCAAACTTTAGTATTTTTCTTCAAAGTGCGCGTCTAAAGGTTGATTGTAAACAATGAGAAAACTCGCCTTTGCATTGTGGAACGGAGTATCGTAGGTCCGAGAATTCGACGTAAATTCGTTTATTCGTGTCAATGCATCCATTCGTGTGAAGTAACTTTTGTTGATCTTCTAAGCTCACTGTGCACTGATCGTAAAGTCTCTTTGCCGGATCGAGGTCACCGTTTGCTTGCGTTTGGTCCATTTCTTCTGCTCGCGCGAGAGAATCACGTCTGAGTTGACTGTGAGTTCCTTGAATAGTGAAAGTAAGTTTGGTCACGCACCGGCAACGAACGATGGTGCACACTTCTTCCACTTCCACTCAAGTGTAGACTATCAACAGCGTTCTTATGCACCACCTTTCATCGCATCCTGCGCCGTTCGGTCGGTGCAAGAATGTCTACACAATAAAAAAAATCCCCCACAAACCCGTATTATTTCTTTGGAATTTTATCTTCAAGTAAAATTCTAAGACTGTCCGATGTTTTTTTTTGTTTCGCGACCACATTATCGATGTGTGAATTCCAAAGTCCGAAGTAGATTCTTTCCCCGAGTAGATTTACTCTTGTAGGAACAATGAAATGAAAACGAAGCTCGAGCTCTCTGAGATAATAAAACTTCGAGTTAGGCTTGACAATTGTTCATGCAAACGAAGGAAAAGTAGTTTCCGCTTATTTTGAGCATTCTAATTATTTCTCATATCGATGTTTACGATTGTGATATTTCTTCTTTTTGTTAATGATACGAAATGAAAAATTTGAAACGATAGGAATATTAGTCAAACGAAACAAGGTTTTGGAGATAAACCTTAAGGGAACACGAGATGCAATTCAACGTTAAAGAATTAATTAATAGCGAGTCATCAATTTTTCTATTTTACGTGTTCATTGATAGCCGAAGGAAGTTTCAGGCTGCGATAAGCGTTATCGGTCGATAACCATGGAAACGTTATGCACAAGCAGTAAATGCAAATGCGATATTTGGTGCATTGCCAAAGTTTGTCAGTGATCATTAATTGCGGAACCAACTATATTTTTTTTTCTATGAATGTTAGTTTCAATATTCGAAAAAAGGAAGAAACGAAAAAAAATTAACATAAATGGCACTAAAAAAAGAGTATTGTTTCGAGGAAACTGAGATTACCGGTCTCCAAGTAATCTCATGAATGCCAATCTCCGATAATGAAATCAATGATTAATTCACAAAATCCGCGAATAATTTATTCCATTTGTTCGTATAGCCGAAATAAGTGGGATTATTCGTATATGCTGTGATCATAGAACAATTCAAGGATAAATCCGCTCCAGATGAAACGAATTGCAATGATAATTTTGAAATAGGCGAAAAATTAATCTCTTAATCGTATAGATGAATGATCGAGATAAATCATTCGTTTGTATTCACTGTTGACTAGTTGTCGACGACTTTTGCAACGTTTTTCAAAATCATCGTTGAGATTCGTAGTGAAAGCTTGACCGTAAAACATCCGGTCGTTGTGTCGCACGCATACCGCACTGATAGAAGCCGGCCCGCCCGCGTTATCGTCAATTTTCCCGCACGATTCCGCAGCCCGACTCGCTCGATTATTCTCATATACAAGTCGCCGATAGACGCGACGAATAAGCAACGGAATATCTAGACGTTACTAGTACAGCTACGAAAGCGTTTGCAACCGTGGCAAAGCGACGACCGTCTCGCACGGCGTATATCTCGCGCGTAGACAATATATCAACTGTGAGCAAAGCTCTTCAACGAGAGATATCTCGTAGAGGCTTTCGTCTCCGCAATTGTATCATTGGCATAGATCGCAATGGTGGGGGAAAGAGGGACGAAAGAGAGTTCTTGGACGTGCAGCTCTGTCGTGCTCTCTTGATAAAACGAGTGGTCAGTTGAACTTTAGTGACCATCCACGATCTCTTCGCATTTTTATGCTCCTCCCTCCTGGGTGTCCGAGCTTCAAGTTCTGCCAGTGGTCGAGCATACGAATGGCGCGTCATGAATTACGCGGTGGCCTTCTCGTGACCGTGCGCGTTGAACATGCTCTTTTTTTTCAAATTAAAGAGTCAACCTGAACCCGGAGATTAATGTGGCAAAAAAATGTTGAAAAAAAGCGATTTTTTTCGCTCATTTTTGTCTCGCGAAACGATTAATCAACCGTAAAGTGTGATCTTCCGTAAATGCTGAACTCGCGTACCAGCGACCTTGCCGGCGACGTCTATATCACCCTCGCGAGACAATGAGTACTGGGGAAAATTCAGCGCGCACGCGCAATGATTGCAGTTACAGTTTTCGTTTGATAACCGAATAGCGATGGTTAAAGAGGCATCGATTCGAGGGCGTCGCAATGAAAGATAAAACGTGATAATCTCGATACTTTTAATCGGCTCAATGAGTATTTTCTTAGAATCTTTCTATGAGATAGCTTTATGCAATTTGTACATATTTTTCGTATTAAAAATATATCGTATCGTGGCATTGAAGCATACAATTTCAGTTGAATTTTTAATGCGTCATTTACGTACTTTATATATATTTATATATAGAAATTTCTTACCCCACGTTCGTTCGATTACAAAATCTAATCTAGCAGCGTTTCGTATTTTCTACACGTCAGCGATTTGACAAACTGGACACATTCTTCGCCGCAATAAATATTTACATACGTCGCTCGCGCGCGACTCGTTGGCATTTTTTTTCATTGCGCAGCGGAGAATATTCGCTTAGCTTCTTGACTATACGCGACGACGCTTCGTCTTGTGTGAGATCAAAAAAAAATATCTTGACTTCTTTTATTCGTCTACGTCTCCCGATAAATGGCTCGTGTGCAATCGCGATTTCTTTCGTCCTTGCGTAATCGGGCGTAAATGGAAAGGAAAAAAAAAAAGAATCTGATAAGAATATTTATCTCACGTGTTTCATAAATGCCGGCGTTTCGCGGAGTACTTTCATGAGATAATGATTGGGTATCGAACGGTTGTATCCCGCTGAAACGATTCTAGAAATTTCCATAATGTTCGAGGCTCGTTTTTACTCTTCTTCTTTTAACATTGTCTATTCTTATCGCTCACTGTACTGTTCAGACGCAAGACTGCATACTCATCGATCACAGTCCGTAATGCATAATAAAATATTACTTTAATTGGCGAATATAAATCGCATAACGTTCATAATTGGCAGTACTTATTGCGCGACTTTCAGTTTTTTTTTCTTTTTTTCTTTCATCCTCGGAACGGCTAAAGTACACCCGATAATTTTTTCCCCACGAATCGAGGAATATAAAGGATATTCGATATGTTAAAAACTGTCGAGCTTCTTATGCGTCGTTTGATAACAATTTCTGACTAGATTTTACTGTAAAAAAAAAAAAAAAAAAAAAAAAGAAAGAAAGAAAGTTCGTTGAGTTCACGTAACGAGCGATCGTGCGCTGTCTCGTTCGTATTGCTTTAACAGTCGATATAGATTCTATCATTTTGGATTTGGGTTAGAGTATATAGGCACGTCGAACTTTGAGCCGCAGTCTTAGTGTCATGAACGCTGTCACGTCGAGGAGAACGTAGAGAATGACGAGTATCGATACCGAGTACCAATAGTTTACGTTTTTCATGTCTACCTCCGACATGAATTTCGCCGGGACCGCAAAGTGGCAGTAGATCTCCGAGCATGGCATCTTCTGACGGTCGAAGCTGCAAATTCGTTTAATCGTTAATTTCCCGTTTATCGGAAGTTTCGTGAATGCGACAATTTTCTTTTATACCCACCCATAAATTGCCTCCAGCACTCCCTCGAATCCGTACTTCAGAAAGGACGTTTGGAAGAGCCACTGAAGCCACGGCGGAGTGTCGCTGAGGTGCACGAAGAAACCGCTCAATATTAAAAACGGTAGAATGAAGAATGGGCCGAATATTACAGCGTTCTGAAAAAGATAGAAGTGGTTTCTTAGTAGTTAAAAGTGGCGTAATTTACAGCTAGATTTGGTACCTTGTTGAGGCATTTTTTTGTTCGAAAGTTTATGAAAATTAAAACGTACCTGAAGTTTCATGCCGGTCCCGACAATGACGCCTATTATCTGCGCCACGAGACTGACGAGTGTACACATAAACACGAAAAGTCCGAGTCTCTTCAATTCGGGAAGCTGGCCGGTCATGAAAAAAACTATTAGAGTGAACGTCGAGGCCGCGGCTATCTGTACGGGAAGATCGGCGAGTTTATTAGCCAGATAAAACGATCGCAGCTTGTACCATCTGTTGAAGTGTTCTCTCGTAACGATCGGAAGTTCCGATGGAACTGAAAAATTTCAGTAAAGTCCATTTTCAAAATTTGATAGAAAAAATAAGGATGAACATTTTATTCACACGTTGCTTCCGTTATTTCTTTTTCAACGTCGTTCACCAAGGTTTTTCCGCGCGAAAAAACAACGATAAATCACAATTGCAGAGTTTGCTACTAAATTGTACTCACACGTAATGATCGTCGCGCTGAACGCGGTGTACATGAGAAACATTATGCTGAAGAAGAGTAGATTAAAGTTGTCGAAAACGTGAGCGGCATCCTCGCCGATTCTGTAGTATAACGCGCCGACTAGTATAGCTATTATAAAGTGCATTCCCAGTCGCATGAATGTGAGGACCTGGAACATACAAAAAAAAAAGAGCGGTAAATCAACTTCTGATCTTATATGCAACTAAAATCATCGAGAGTTAATGGTAAAAAATCCATTGTCGATTTTTGTCCATTTTATTTAATTGAAATCGGCGGGAATGTTGTATCGCATACAACTAAAACTGCGCATTTTTACTTGAAAAATTACCGAAAGTCTGTCAGAAGAGTACCAATTACTAAAATAACCCCTGTAAGGAAGCCAAAATTCGCGAGAGAGTTTGTTTATACGATGACTTTTGAAGACTAAAAAAAAGATGACCCAATGTGGTTCATGCACGTATATATCTACTTTTATCTTTAGAGTTTGATTGGTACCTTGTCTCTCGAAAGTCTTATGGCATTTCGTTTGAGTAATATGTACAGTTGCTTCCAAAATCCCGTGGCATAATAAGCCGGATCTTGTTTCTTGTGGCGATGTTCGCAGTGAAGCGGCGTTATGGGCGAGGGTGGTATTCTCGACGAATCTTGCAAATTTCTGGTCAATCTCGATGCAATAATTTCCCCGACCTTGTTCCAGTCTGCGGTGGCGGAAGTGCGCCAATCGTTGCACTTCCCGTTGTCTATAGAACTACCGAGCTTCTGCACATAGTCGCCGTATTCGCCGCTACAGACTTCTATAACTGTTGAAACAAAGCAGATAGTAAATTAAGAAATCAACGTAAAATATTGTTTTTAATTGCCGAATGAATTAGCGCGTTATTCTATTCTCATCGTTTTGCTTCGCCGTTTTAAGTGTCAAGGGCATCTATTGCGCCGTAACTCGAATAGAGCGCGACAAAAGGAAAAAGAAACTTAATTCCATACGGACTTCACACTAGCTGGACCCGATGACTTGGACTATACTCAAAGGTCGTTACTTAAATAAATCGAATCAAATTCGTGGTCTCTCAACTTCTTTTCAACATAACAACAATCTTGTTATGATAATAGATCTCTATTTAAAAAAAAGAAATAATTTTGAAATGTTCGAAGTTTTGCTTTGTCGTTTTGTTTTCGGTTTCTCCGCGATCCAATATCAAGAGACGCGGCAGCGTCTCATCGCCAGGGAGTTTTAAAAGTTAAAAGTGGAAATGAAACTCACGAAAATCCGCCGGATTGTGATAAGTTGGACACTGGAGGCCATGCTTTGATAGAAAAGGCACGAGAGCTCTCGAGCCCCCGGTGTAAACGCAGCTTCCATTGGCGATAACGTAAAGATGATCTATCATGCTGAAGAGCGTTGCGCTCGCCTGATGTATCGTAAATATCACAGTTCGTCCTTGGTTCGCGAGAATGTTTAAAAGATCGACGCATTGCCGCGACGTTACGCTGTCCAGGCCGCTAAAAGAAAATGACCAATTTATCAATGAAGCATATTCGATGAAGCAATCGAAGATCGATAAATATTGAATGCTGTATTAACCAAAATTTGAACTAAAAAGAGTACGAATTTTAGAAATCGTAGACTTTGAAAAATCTTCTACGGAAATGATTGAGACAAGCGCTTTACCTTGACTGTTAATTGTCTTCGGGGTTAAATTATCTCTTCGGGTGAAAGAAGACAGGATATTAGTTAGGAACTTGAAGCTTCGGATTATTTAGGAAATTTCCTTTTAAATTCACTATTCCGATGAGTTTGTAATTTTTACCTGGTAGGTTCGTCGAAAAACATAATTGGCGGATTGTGAACGAGTTCCAAAGCAATAGTTAGCCTTTTTCTCTGTCCACCGCTGAGCTTGTCGGTTCTCGTATTTCGGCATCCAACCAATCCCATCACCGAGAGAATTTCGTTGATCTGAAAAATCGTTGTTGTGAATAACGTCGCTCGATTCCAATTAACAGCGAAAGCTATTTCGTTGATTTGTTTACCCTCTGCATTTTTTCACGATGACTCGAACGGAGTTTCAGGTCGGCTGCGACTCTCATCGTCTCGTCGATCGTTAATAGTGGTTGCAAATTGTCGTCTTGCATTATGTAAGCCGAGGATCTTCGGAATGTCACGAGGTCTCGATTTTTACCATTTATCGCGACTGTACCCGTGACCGACGAAGTTCTGCAAAACGATCATCGAGAATATTTTCATTAACTCAATTGTCGAATTCGCTTTAGACGATACATCAATGTAGGATAATAAAACAAAACAGAAAAAAAGAAATCGATAGTAGCAAACAGGAATAGGAGTTAAATGTTCAGTTGTAGAATTAATCGACAGTTGAAACGGAATAATGAATTGACTCCGGCATTTCGTCATCAATAATATTGCTTGTGATTTTAATCATTTTTTGCGGATGTTTTCCGAGCCGTAGGTAGACAGGTACGTATTACATGCGGCCGGTCTGTACACGAACGGCAATTAGCGACTCTTAGCTCCGTATTACGAGTACTTTGACACGGAATATTAACAGCGATCGTAATACTATCTTGACCATGATGACGAGATGAAAGATCCTTCATAACTTCGTTCGTTGCACTCACGTGAAACCTGAGAGAATGTCCAACAGCGTTGACTTTCCAGCTCCCGACGGTCCCATTATTGCCGTCAGCTCGCCGGATCTGAAGTCACCGCTTATACCATTCAGCAATTTTTTTCGTTCTGGAACAAAGTATTTTCGTGTTATCTTTCTCAATCATCTTCTTTTCTTCCTTTTGTGAGAATTAGAATCGGCTTGGCGAAGATTCAAAGAGAATTTCAAACACTTCTCAACGGAATGAAAATCTTCAAAAAATCACGCATTGGTATTGCGTCATAATAATATCATAATATTATTAACAAATAAACGAAAAAATGCGTAGACCAACAAATCCCCTGGCAACCTAACTTTTTTTCAAATCACATTGATTCCTTAATTTTTTTACGTATAAATTTTCTAAGAATTTTGTCTAATAATTTAAAAAGAGTTGTATTCATTTATTTTGTCTGAATACAATTATTTCAGATAAATAGACACAATGAATGTAAAAGGGATGATCCCGTCAATAAATGAATAAATGAATAAATGAATAAATAAACAATGTTTAAAAAATTAATGAGTAATCAGAAAAAGTAACAAATCATTTTCATTTGACAAACGTTAGATTGCCAGGGGATTTTTCGAACAGTTGATTCTTTCATTAATTCGTTACTAAGAACTTCCTATTATCATTTTATACAAAATCAATATTTTTATCTTTCATATGATTTTTTTAAACATTTTCATCCTACTGGGAAGCGTTTGAAATTTTCTTTCGATCTCGACCTCAAGCAACGGTCACATAATTTAATCGAATTATTCGCTTGTTGTTTTGGTTTTTCTTTTCTTCAATGGTATTCGAAGTTCCGTCGGTTAGAGCTTGATGACCAAGGCTGATGCACGTATTCTGCCTACGTTTGGAAAGTAAATAATGCTTCGGCGACACGTGCAAGGAAGGGCCTTGATTCGAAATCCTTGATGACCCACCAAAGTAGGACACACTCTAAAAATGACTATTGTACTATAGCACAATTATAGCACGTGAACACCACGTCGAAGGCTTCAAGTGGGTTCAGATAAAATATTTTTTAAATGATAAAAAAAAAAATCACTCGCGTTCTCAATATTTCACTCTCGCCCAAGCGTCTCGTGAGGAGAATTTTCACGATTAAGAAGAGACCTTTGAGATTCTTCTCGAGTGTTTGGACAGATTCAATCGAACTCGCGATTAATCAAAAATGCTTTGAGAAAAAGAATTACGAGACTATCAAGACTCGATCTCGATGTTTGCGCTCTCGATTTCCTCTCAGCGTTGGCTGGAGAGAAAGAAAAAGATACGATATGTTAGAAGACATTGTCGAAGATTATCGAAACGATTACAACAACTTCGATACTCTCGAGCATTGAGATACAATCGATTGTAACAGAATTTATTTGAGTAGTTGATGGAAAAAAAGTGAATCTCGGATCTTCCACGCTGATATTCTCAATCTTATGTTTGAACGCTATAGTTCCAACAGAGCTCTAGTTCTGTTCCAAAAGCAATCAATGCCTTGCGAAATATTCAATTTGCAGATCGGTTGTTTTTTTGTTTTTTTTTTGCCAATTACGAATCTTCTCTACGACAATTAAATTACGTTACAAATAAAATCCGCGGACAATGTCCAAATTTAAAATGCATCTTTTGTCGTTCCTCGCCTGATATGACTCAAAATTGAGGAGAAACTATTTGAAAAACTACTGCTGTTACCTCGTATACAGCATTGCGTACAATAGTTTGCTAAAATAACACGTATCGTTCAAATTCGAATTCACATAGATAATATACAAGCTCAATGGCTGATACGAAAACTCGCATTGTGGGAGTAAAGTGCCAATTTGCCTGAGCGTCGAGTGATAAATATGCTCCTTACTCAGACAGATTGTTCTGATGATGGAATTTAATATTTTACAACTCGATGATTGTATTGAGTTCTCGCAATGGCTCGCGAGAGCGATCATTGTTAAAACGAAGCGCACATTATGCGATTAGCATGCATCGTCAGTCGCGAATGTGGCAACAGAGACAAAGCGTCTTCTGCTACGTCGAATGACTCATCAACATATAGTGTACATTGGACAAGACGTATCAGAGTGCACAGACCATTTGCACGTTGATCCCCGAAGAGCTCCGAGAGAAAGAGAGCTCTCTGGCTGCGGGCTCCGTATACGGATAAGAGACGCAAAGTATGGCTCATCTCGTTCTCTCTCCCCGTGCGCCCATAACGCATCGCAAACTCTCCATTATTTAATATATCGTCGAAAGAGCTTCGAACATAAATAGCCAGTGTCAACGAGATAACGCTACCGGCGTTAGTGTCACTGCGTTATCGCGACGAGAGTACCGAGATAGAGAATTTTTAGAATTTTGAGCTTCCATAGAACAACCCCACGAGCTTCTCTTGTCTTTCAATTGATTTTGAACGCTATTGTCTTTCTTCCGCATTGCGTTTCAGCTATTTTTAACGCAATTGACCTCATTATCGTGACCTCAACGATCCGCACTTTTGTGGAATGTAAATTGGCTAAATAAAGAAAATGGTAAAAGAAAAAAAAAAAAATTTAATCGTTCCTCGGAAGCGCCGGACCCGATGTTGATTTATGACCCTTTTTACGGGTAAAATAATGGAAAATTTGAAAAAAAAAAAATTTAATTCAATCGGATGCTGATATTTCAACGTATCTTCTTTGTTTCAAACATCCACAAAATCAGGATGCAAATAGTTCACGTAATTATCCTCGGCGACAAGAAATAATCGAAAACGAAAAGAATGCTGATCGATCCGTTTCGATATCGTAATTAATGCAAGATCTCTCGTAGCGAACAAAGTTGCTGGCTTTGTATGCACGTATATAAAAAAAAGATGCATATCTCTTCGATATGCAACAAAAAAAAAGCGCGGTCGTTTGTCAGCGATACAATGTAAAGGCGATGCGATCTTATCGCGACGAAAAGATGAAAAAAAAAACCGTCGATGATGATGAATGAGATCAAGGATCGGTCTCTCGCGGCAAACAGAATGTTTTTGCATCGACCTTTTTTTTCCCTCCTCTTCTTCTTTTTTATTTTTCCCTTTCGAGTACGCGCCGCCTCTGCGCTTATCACTTGTCGCAGATGCGAAGACTCTTTCGCGTCTCCGACGACGACCAGCTGCGCCCCGATAAAAGACCGACGACGGTTACACTCTTCCCGTGTACCTACTAAAGAAAAACGTTATCTCGATATTACCTCTCTTGAGTATACCACTTGGCACGTTGTACGAGACGTCGTTGAATTCGATGTTCAACGGCTCGCCGGTTATATGTTGAAAATCCGTAACGTCCCCGTCCACGAAGTCCACAGCGGTTTTGTGTTCCACGTCGAGTTTCAAACTGTACGGCTTGCGAGAACCGGTATTCGTCAAGGTTGACATGATTCGTCTTTTTTATTTATTTCTTCAAATAGAAAAACAAATATGTCACAGGATCGCACTTTCGATCCTCGCTATTTGTCGCACTATTCTCGATGTGTTTTTATTCTGTCGCTCAGTTCAAAGACCACGTGTCCATCGTGAAGCGTCGACAAGAAATTTTCGTATCTTCATTTCTCTCGGCGATGCTCGAGACTCGCCCGTTTTTCTCGTTACTTCATCGACGAGTGAGAGTAACAACAAAACAATCGTGAAATTGGTCGGAACTTCGTACGATTGTACTTTTCACGGGTCCGTTGGGTTTTATTTAAAGCTTCGTGTAAGAGCGTGCCCGTTGATGAAGCGAGTAGCACGCCCACGTATTAGTTTTCTCGCCAGTTGGGTGCAGCAACAAGCGGCAGCGGCGACGAGTGAATGTATGCAAGAACTGACAAAGAAAACTCTTGGCTCACACTGGTCGGGCGCGGATCGTTCGATCGTTTTTGCTGTCTGCTTCGGGCCGACGTGAAACTAAGCGCGCTGCGTACCGAACCAACGGAGCGAATGTATACACGGCGGCGCATATAGATATTGGAAAGACGCCTGCACGCGTCCGAAGGCACGGCCTCACTGTCCGCTGTCGAGTGAGCCGTACGTGCCAGTATCTCGCTTCTCCGCGGCCCGATGTGTTCTAATCACTGCTCTAGCTAAAGCTACGTACACAACGCGCAAACGAAGCGCTACGCGCTCCACGCGTTTAATTATCTGTCGAATCCATTACGCACGCCGTTTAACATCGCGTGTGGCTACTTTTTTCATTCGTGGGAACTAACCTCTCGTTCTCTTTCATTAGCTGTAACTACGATGCAGTTTGTAACAATGAACTTTTGTCTCGGACATAATACAATATGTATAACAACATTTGTTTTGGGGGTTTGTTTATGGAAATTTTATTTTTACTATATCGTTGCTTCGACAATGTTTTGATGTCATCAATTATTTTGTGCTCAGGAAACCACGTTGGGCCTTTTTAACTACGACAATTTACGAATCAAACGCGTTTTCAGCGCTAACGTTTTTCAATATGGGCCGAACTTTGCAAATTGATTGTGAGACGTCGAACATAGGCGCAAGACAATCGCGAGTCTCTGAGCGTGACGTCTTCGTACGATTGTCGTTCAACGACCCTCCTGAGATAATCGAGAGAGTTTTCTTATACATATCCGCGTACGTTCCAAAAACGTATCCGCGCTGCGAAATAATTGTGCAGCGGAGTTTTTCGTTTAATATCATGCTTGAGAAATTAATATTGTAGTCTATTCGGGCTTAGAAGAGCGCTGCAGTAGCATAGTCGAAAGTCATTTCATCCAAGCACGCCGCATCACGATCGGCCTTGTGGGTCGCGCGTGTCTTGACCTTTCGGCGTTGCGCCGGCGCAATACCGCTACGCTTCAACCTAGAGAACCGAACAAGAGTCGAAAGCGAAGGACTCGCGGTGGGGATGAGCTGCCTTGAGTCACTCGATCGGCCAGCTGTTCGAACTGCATACGGGAAGATCCTTCAACCCGAGGAATGCCTTGGATCGAATCTTTGCCTCGCAGTCCCGAGACCGTTTCCTGTCTCGCCTTAGCCGTAACGGGTTTCACCGCGCCACGGATGTACAGGCGGTTGACCGCTCGAGTATTCGTGGCAAATGCTTAGAAAATAACTATTTACATGTCAGACTTTAAGAACCACGGGCGCCCAAATTAACAGTGTTAATTGCATTATTTAATTGGTATGTTTATTAATCGCTATCGGCAAATATTACACCGGTCATTCACTGGGACTTCGACCTTCGAAGAAAATTCACCATCGGCCCTTTAATCCAGTTTGATATTCGGAAAAGGAATGTTCCGCATTTAGTTATCAAATGTTCAATAATACACGGCAGTTCATCGGATTTGTCATGAAACTATTGAATTGGAAAATTGTATATTTTAGAAAACAATCGAGTTCGAACTTCCTTCGCCCCTCACCGTATTCCTTAATCTTTAACTTAATAGGACTTCTGCTCAAAGCGAATCTTCTTGTCTTTAAACTAAAACGATACGAAATTTCGTTTTTTTTTGTCATTGAATCACAATGCTTTGAGATTCATTCGGATAGCAAACTCTTTCCAATTTCTCTTTTTCCGCCATTTTTATGACCACAGTTTATCACTTTATTTCAAGTCTACATCCTGTACGTCGAGCGCGTCGCGCGGGCTCCAAGCGAATAATTAAAGTTATCGTTAAACTGGGTAAGTTGCGTTTACATGTACGCGTCTCGTTTCGTATCCTATCATCGACTTACAAAAATATCGTACAAGCTGTATGAATATTTTACACAACAATTGTCTCTTCGTTTTCGCGTGTTTCGCCGATTTTCTCGTACAAACTACAAATGTCGCTATTACACTATTATTGACCATGCGTATTCAGCGTGTCGTCCTGAAAGCCCATAGATTTACAATTACGCGTTATTGTTATCGTTAAATTACGTATGTAAAGTAAAAAACGGAATTAACGTTTCGTGCGGATTTTCGTCGATATTGATTGCTCGAACGTTGACTCGATGCCGACAAGTTTGATGCACGAGTCTCGCGCGACTCGCTACCGAGATTCACAGAATTGCCGAAATTTTGCAAACTTCGATCTTCCCGAAAGCAGAATAAAAGCTCCTCTTCAATCGTTTTTTATGTACAATGCGTTTTACATACGATGTTATTCGAGGTTTCGAAAGAGCGAAAGAAACAAAAAAATAAGTACCACAGCATGTTTTATACCGTGAAATTAAGATTTGCGATTGGGTTCGTGAAAGTGAAAAAAAAAAAAAAGAGTGAGAATATCGCTCAACAGTACCACTGCGAGACATGACAGTTTCTTCGATCGATTATCAATTAAGTATCCACGTTTATTCCTCTTCTCGTCTAATTAGATATTGAAAAAAAAAAATTCTCGACTAGTTCCTTGATTATTCATATCGCGGGCTACGCGTTTCGCTAAGCGGGTTCTTTTCTCATTCGTTACTGACACGCGTAGCTTTCTTTTTTCCAATGTTCGCTCAAGTTCGAAAGAAAAGAAATAATGGAATTTCCGGAGATCGAATTCGACTCAATAATTTACATCCGTTGCTTAGGAAAGTCGTGCACGAATTTTGCTGTCCCAAATGTTCTTGGGCGAAACATCGGCGCGATGTGCGACAAGGCTCGCAAATGGCCCGGTTTGGACCGGTGCGAAAGTCCATTCGAAATACTGAATGAATGCCCTGTGTCTTCTGTTTGTTTTCCTTCATCGTGCGCGCTGGGCGCGAACGAAAGTACATTTTATCTTCGATTCAGCTTGCACCACAACGCGCTAGCGGTCAGAAGATGCATCAGCACGCCGACACCCACGATTAGAACTAGATTGTTGACAACGTTCGTGTCTTGTATTTCCATGTCCGTGAGAAACTTGTTGGGCTTCTGATAGTGACAGTATATGTCGTCGCAGTTGAGATCCTTCCTGTCGAAACCGTACACCGTGTACAGAAGGCTGTGGAAACCCGCACGGAAATACGATATGTGAAACAGCCAACGAAACGCAACCGGTGTGTCCATGTAGCGAATGCAGAAACCGAATACCGAGAACAGCACGGCGATAATCGGACCCGCAAACACTGCGATCTGCGACAGAAAAAAAAATCTCGTCAGTTCCATGCATTACGCTATTCAAATGAATAATATATAGAACTCAATAAAGCTTGAAATTGAATTTTTATTCAAAGAAAAATTTTCAATTCCGAAGCGTCGGTAAGGAAGGGATTACAGGAAGGCGAATATCGCTTTTTAGAAAAAAAATTACTTCTCGCTATAACATGATTATAAATTCATTAAACAAGTATTGTACCTTCACCGGAGCTGTTGCGCCGATGAAAAATCCCCAAGCTTGAGCCGTCAAGCTCGCGGCAATGCTAACGACCATGAAATACAAGATGCGATCGCTTTCCACGGGTTGCCCGGTGAGCCAGTAGCTCACGGTGATGTACGTACCCGCGCACGCCGCTTGGAAAGGTATTTCCACGAGCAACATACTGATATAGTACGGCGCTAATCGATACCACCGATTGAAGTGTTCTCGTTTCAGAATTTGCATCTCTAGAGGAACTAAAAAAACAAATGAAATCGATCAATGAAAGAAAAGAAAAGAAATTGTAGAAAAGAAATTTCGTTCAGTTGTAAATCCCATTTCGATGAATTTGCGACAACTCACAGGCAAGAGTTACAGCCATTTTTCCGGTGTAGACGATAAGCAGCAAAGATCCGTAGAGATACGCGTAATTGGCAAGAACTCCGTTAGCTCGATAGCCACTACCCATGTACAGATAGCCGAATATAACGCCGATGAGTAAATGGCATAGCAAACGTATGACCATAAGAGTGTAGTCCCTCTTGAGACACATCAATTGCCTCTTGTAGAGAAGGTAACACTGAGCGAGAAAGCCAGCCGGCGGTGGGGGTTCAATTACCGGTGCAGAGTCTGAAAAAAAAATGCAACATTCAGTTCATCCGCTTGCATCAGCTAAATCGTAATCTTTTCTTCTATTCATTCATAACATTCTATTCATAACAAAAATTGGTGCGAAAATTGTCGGGTTTTTTTCAACTTATGAAAAATACACAATGTGAGACAAAAACTTACTCTGAATTTGGGGTTTTGACGGCGTCGTGGGCAATTTCTCTCCTTCCCAAATTTTCTCCGCCGCTATAGCGAGTTTGTCGACCGTGACGCCGTAATCGCCAATCGCGACTTCGATAACTGAAAAAAAATGTAGATATCAAATAGTTGAATAATAATACGTTTTATCGATGTCTATGAAGCGCAAAGAGGCAAGTGAGTGTTGTAAAAAAAATGAAATATCGAGTGGAAAGCCCAAGGCCGAAGAACAGCCGGGTAAACAAGAGTCATTTCCTGTTTCGCTCGACATAGAATCGCGTCCGATTTAATTCAAGGTACTGACACGCTGGATTTATATTTAATGTATGATTTTGGATGAAAAAAATAGACAACCAATGAGAAACAGAAAAATGTACTAACGAAAGTCAGCGGGATTGTGATAAGGCGGACAGTTGACCCCGACCGACGACAAATGTGGCAGGAGAGTCTGAATGGGGCCTCTGTATATGCAATGACCAGCTGCAACGGCGTAGAGAGAATCGAACATCTCGAAGAGAAGAGCACTCGGCTGATGAATAGTGCAAACCACCGTTCGCTTTTCAACTTTCGCGAGTCGTTGCAACAGCGCTAGACATTGACTGCACGACGCCGAGTCCAAGCCTGAAAACGTTATTTAATCCATCATTATTAAGAGTGTTTAGAATTAAAAAAAAAAAGAAAAATGAAGAATAAATGATTAATTAAGACAGTAATTGCAAGATTGAGCTTGAAATAGACATTTTGTAAACTTGTTTGCGGCGGAATCGATACGGCCGATATAAACGTCACGATGCAGTAATTGTTGATAATTATCATTTTTATTACCGAGCCGAGAAAAACGCGAATGGAGCGAACACCCGGCCTTTAACTTCCACGGCCTTTAATTGTTGTACAATTTGCTACATGAGCATGCAATAGCTGTTGATATATTGCTTGCATTCTGCCGTAATAATTTCACCGCCAAGATCATAGAAAATTATAGAAAATAATTTTAGCAAATAACATCTTAAAGATGTTTGAAAAAATGGGTAAAACGAGTGAGGGCTATCTTTCAGGGTCGAATTAACGTCAATTACCAGTTGTCGGCTCGTCGAGAAATAATACTGAAGGGTTGCTGAGGAGCTCGAGGGCAACGTCGAGCCTTTTCTTCTGTCCACCGGATAGCCGACCGCACAGAGTGTCGTAACAGCGACTCAAGCCGAGCATTTCTAAAAGTTCGATGACCTGGAAATCATGAATTGTTATTACCAATTGTCTTATCGTAAGAAATATTTTCGTTAATGTCTCTACCGAACAAATGAAGCTACGAATAAGCAAATCTGTTAAATATTTGTAAAAATCTCTGATAATATCCGTAAGTTTTGGATTAATAATTTTTCTTCTATTCGAAAAACTCGATTCGCAAATAAGAAAATTCGAAAGAACGCTTTTCTGCGTGTTACGCACGGTAAAAGAAAACGTCTAGACGAGGTTGTTTGTTGACGCTTGGCCAGACGCGTTTTTGCCGAATGATAGGAGACGAAAAAAATTCAGCCAAACAAGCGGAATTTATTAATTGCACGATAACCAACGAGTTCTCGGGCCTAATAAATAGTCCGGGTCAATATTCGCATCAAGTATCGATGACTAAGAAAGAGTATATCTTTTTTTTTTTTTTTCTTTTTATGACGAACGTTTCGGCGATGAACGTCGTTCTTTATAACTAGAAAACGCGACCGGAGCAATAAATCACAATTATATATATCTTTTTTTTTTCGAACGGCAATATATTAATCGAACCTGAGTGTGTTTGTAAGAAGCGCTTGTGGTGTAGCCGAGCTTGAGATGCGCCGCGAGAGACATCGCTTCGCCTACGGTCAATTTTGGTCTCGACAAAGAGTCTTGCTGTATGTAGGACGATGTTCTCTTCCATCTCTCGCTGTACGGCATTCGCAACTTTCCGTTTACCATTATTTCGCCGGAGACACCTTGAACTCTGCAAAATGAAAAAAATAAATCGAATGAAAGTCGAGGCGATTGAAACAAACGAAGAATAAAATGATTGCACCATAAGCGATCGTAAAATCCTGAATAATCTTTGCAATATTGAGAACTGTTAAAAGAAGACGATGGAAACGAACGTTTCGTTCGCGAAGAAACAATGCGTTATTTTCTCGCGCGTGGAAGGCATTTCGAACACTCAGAGACAAATTGGTAGTTTCAATAGCTTTGATGACGAGTCTTTCGCGATTCTCCGAACATTGTCTTAACGAGCGGCCGAGGAGTGCAATCTGCGTAAAGTGCGCAGAGGTAAAGACAATTAAGAAATAATCGCGGATCGGAGTGGAGGAAAAAAAACAAAGAAGAAACGATGGCGAATTACGATGATTATTTTTTGTTCTCTTCTTATCCCTCGATCGCGTGTTGTTTCACCTTCGACTCGTTGCCAACGATGGGCATGCATGCTCGGTGAGAATGATCGAATCGTTCACTTGCGAAGAACGCCGCGTTTTTTTCAGAATTGTTACCTTCTGCTTCGGCGCTTAATGTAATGAACGATAGCAATTCGTTGCGATTCGGCCGCTCGTTTATCGGCAACTCGATGATGTAAACACCGCAAAACTCATTCGTCTTCGACGACTCATAGATTATTCTTATTATCGAGGCTCAATTCACGAGACTGCGATACTTATCTTTGCGCATTTACGTTTTCGGTCAGAAATTAATTTTCCTCCCATTGCATTTTTTACGGCAAATAAATGTTTTAAGTTTGTAATTTAACTTTTAAAATTAGTATAAGCTTTTTTTTCAACAGATCAATCGTGCTTTCACGGATAGCTCTGAAAAATCTTGAAAAAGTAAATACTTCGCCAAACAATAATACAATTAACATTTTATGGCGGAGAACGCAATATATTCAAAAAATTGTAAATATCGTTTTATGTTTTAACGCGTCCGTCCGCGTTATGAGATTCCATTTGAAAAAATTGCGCAAATTCTTTTCTACGTATTGCTAATGCTCGTTTTTTACTCGGCAGCGTAGCTGAAACTATCTTAAGTAATCGTCTTTGCCTCATTCACGTGCGTTCCCGTGCGAGCAGACATTATTTGTATTTTTCCATCGACCAACAGTGGCAACATTTACAGTACATCGACTCGTGACGTTTGAGGCCCACGAGCAACGGCCATTGTTTTATGCTGATTTTCTATGTGACCCCAAAGGCGACCCCCGAAGACATTGAAAAATGAATCGACGATTGCGCGTAGTTGATACCATCATTAGCCGATAAATACCCTTACGTTTAATATCCATACAAGAAAAAACTTAAACCGCAGCGATCCCTCCAGCGATAATTTTCGCTATTGTCGATAAGGTGCAAAAAAAATTCCAATCGGTCCAATCAATTGGATTTTCCTGCGTCATTTGAATTCCATTAAAGATCCCGGATGAATGAAAGTTCTCGGAGCTAATGCGTCGGGTTTGTATCATTAACGAATGACGACCTTGAGATAAACTTACGTAAAGCCCGCAAGAACGTTAAGTAGCGTGGATTTTCCGGCACCGGACGGTCCCATGATCGCCGTGAGCTCGCCGGCACGAAATTCGCCGCTGACGCCATGAAGAATTTCCTTGACCTCTGCAAAGGAAAGATTCGTGTTAGTGGAAACGCGCTATTGATAAGAGCGAGTTTCATATAAAATGCAGATACAGTATAAATATTTGTAATTTATTTGCTCGATCACGATTAATCTTAAATTTTCGTAGTCTCTCTAGATTGATTGATTGGTCGATTAATTTATAAATTAACTTAAAGTAACATAGCGATTCGTGGCTCGATATTAAAATATTCGTATTTACAATCTCGTGAGTAATGGCTCTTGCAAAAAAACGACACCTGAGATAATGAAAAAAATTGTTTAAAACGCACACACACACTGGATTCAAATGCAACTTATACGCGTGTAACTGCTAATTTATTTGTTCTCGAATTGCACCCCGAGGCAATAAATTCTTATGGAGAGACGAGATGACTCTGCTAAGTGACATACAAAGTCGTGATGCGTGTCGTTGTCCCCGTTTTACTCCGGGAGTTTTGAACGGCCGCGGTTGTATCGCGGTTGTTGGGCATGCAAAAGAGGCGAGTGCCGATTTGACGACGAACGAAGAGCCTTCGCGAGGATTGGGGGTTGCGGATAAGGTGAATTAGGTATGAATACGAAACGATTATGGTCACGAGAAGGACTGGAACAATTCGTTCAATGCGAATTAAAGTTATGCGAGGTGGTATCGACCCTCGACAAACGAATCGCTACTTCTAATGTGGAACAGGCTTTCTGGACATTACACTTTGCATTTTAGACGTTGACCTTGCCGAGTCAAGGATCGGGACAGATAACCAGTTTTTTTCATGCTTTTGTTCGCATACATGTTTTTGTCCCTCGATCGTAAAGTTTCACCGACAGCTTAATATTTCGTAGAGGACGCGTTATGAATAAGCAGCATTTGAGCGGTTGCTCTGTCCACGAGGAATAGAAAAAGAATTATAATTCCGTACCCAATTGCAGCCCCGTTTCTTTCGAACGTGCATCAATGAATGGCAACACTTGATCGGGTGGCGTATCGAAAAAAAGCGACGGGTAGTTGGAAGAACAATGCGTTACCCGGAACTAATTGATAACTTTGACATTCGAACACGAATATCCGACTGGTCTTTCCACCTTTCGATAAATTATAATACTCGTTAATTATCCAGTTGCCCTTCTGTTCTTCGCACGTTAACCAAAATTCTGTTATTTGCACACTGGTCCACGTTAACATATCGTAACTATTCGGTAATTAAGTTAACTGGGGCTGGTTCCGGATGTCGTCGGCACCCCGAAAATTCACGTGAAACTGCGGAATATTCATTGGTGCGTTTTGCTTGCATTTGCACTGATAACGGGGTTTAAGGTAGTCCGAGCGGTACAATCCAAGGAAATTTGGGATCCAGAGAGAATTCAGAATTTCATACGTTTACCAATGGGATAAAAATCTGAAAAATATCGAGCATTTGGAAAGTGTTTGAAAGAAACAAGGTTTATTTTCATCAATTTGTTAATCTTGATTTAATAATTGTGGCTTGATTTTTTTTTTCAGTTTTTTATCCAATTGAGAAACGCTCAAAATTCTCTCCGAATCACACATTTCCTCGGTCTGCACCACTATCTTAACTAGAACTATCTTAACGAGAACCTTTGCCTACGAATCATGTGTGCAGAACTCCGATCGCGAGCACACGAATCTCGTGGACCTCCAAGAAGCACTAACTGTATTGAATTTTAGCAGAAAATCTTACGCGCTAGTTGAGCTCTCACTGTAGCCATTGATATGTCTTGTCGATATATTTGCCAAACCGTGAAACCCGCCTATACCCTGATCGTCAATGATCCTGCGTTCAGCCAAGTGGATATTAGCATTTTGTTTCTGTTCTTTTTTTTCTGAATTTCTCTCGTCTGCCGGCTTTCTTGATTCAACCGATAAGGCTAATAGTCACGAGAGACTACCTGTTTCGTAAAAATATGCTAATCGTCGCGCAGAATCCTTCGCGACACAGCGCCACGAAGTCACGCGATTTAAGGCCGCTGAGACGAAGAAAAATAGGCGCCTATCGTGTTTGCGCATTGCTTCCTCATCTTTCACCGCCATTCACCGAATCCCCTCTAGATGTGAAAGTTCGTTGACCAATTTTTGAGCTACCCTTAATGACCGTGAAATACGAGAATTCGCCGATGTGCCAATTAGACTTGAACCCAATATTGTTTCGTGATATTACTCGCGACTTAACGGTAGTACGTGAATTACTACAATTAAATGCCACGCGGTTTAAAATCATTATTTTTTTAAATCACGTCACAAGGTGCGACACCAAAAGACTCAAATAGATTTCCAAAGATTTTCGGTATATATTATTATTGTTTTCGATCGATAGATCGGAGTGAGCAAGTCGGATTAGCGGAGCCAAAAAAAAATTCCTATGAATGAATGATATTTATGAATGAAAACGAAATGAATGAAAATACGAGTTGTTTTTCATCGGCAACCAGAATTGTATCCCGGGTCGTGATGAGCGCTCGATGACAAATGGTTGATTATAAAGGTCCCCGATATATATTATATCTGTTTTCGAACGTTGTATCGTAATTTGAAAAAATTAGAGGTTTCGCGGAGTCGAAGAAAAAACCCCGCAATAGGATAATGATAGTGTCGGTCGGGGATAAATTTCGTGGAACGTGGACGAAAATAAACGTTGTTTTTTTTATCGACAACCGGATGTGTATCATGTGCCGTGACGAGCGTTCGATAACAAAAGGGATGATGTCATTTTTTTTTACATCGCTATTGAGACGGATGAAAGAGAACGTATTAAAAGTCGCAACATTGTAGATTAGATCCTTGCGTCACGAATACGCAAAGATGCAGTCGCGAATATAGCTCGACACATAAATTGCACAACTCATAATCAGAATTTTTTTTCCAATCTCGTCGCGACGCGGTTCACAACTTTTTCATAAATTACAAACGCGACGATTGCTTGACGGACATATAAATTTTTACACGTGTCCGATCCGCAATAATGTTGGCCGATGGAGCGCACATTAGAGCCGGAGATGCAAGTTCAAGGTCGAACGGTTGATAATTCCGAGAAGAGCGCGTAATCTGCATCGGCACATGTGGGTGACTCGATCCTCGAATGACGACGCGCCTCGAACGATCGAGAAGCATAAATTTTCTCTCGTCGCAGCAGTTATTTTTTTCATTCGCATCGTTACTGATTTTACAATGGGCGCCCCGCGAACCCGACTGGATCGCGCGTGGATCTTTCGCTCCCAAGGTATTATGCCTCGAGAATTGATAATTGCCACGACGACGAACTCCTCGCTTACATTCTTGCCGCATCGATTTTGGCATCGATCGAACCAGCGAAGGAATATGAATTTTTGGTACATTAACGAAACGCCGATGACGCAGTTGCGAAAAAATATGCGTGGCCTTCGAGGGTCACAACATTTTGAAAAGAAGTTCTATCAAAGTGCCCGATCGCGGCGACCTAGAAATCTTATCGGTCAATAATATTCATCGAACGGCCAAACGATTCTTGTCGATTCATGAGAAATTAATGCAACGGCGTGACGATGAGGGGGACATTTTAACTCCCCGATGTATAATCGGCGTGTTCGCTTTGTCATTGTCGAATCTACGAGAAGTCGAACGAATACTTCCTGACTGTTGTAATGCTAATTGAAAAAAAAAACTCGTATACGGAACAAACGACAATCGAAACTGGGAGACCACTTCCGAATCTCGTATACGATGATGGTTTTATTCAGTAATAAATTTGAAAAAACACTGCTTTCAAAGCACTCGACGTCGATACGTTGTCTCTTGATATTTCATTATCGCATGAATAATTTATGCGCGAAATAATTATTACGATTATTCGATGTTTCTCGAAGATAGTCCAACATCTCGTTGAGCCGGAACAGCTTCGCGAATTTCCAAAGTTCGAAATCGACGCAATAATCGTCGGATACAACTGGTCGATGATTATTCATGAGTCACGAAGCACAGTGGTTTCTTGCACAATCGCGGAAGCTCGACGAGTTATCGTTCGAACAGCCTTTCGTCAGTCAATCACACGAACGCGAGAAGCGCCACCAGGTTCGGTCGATTAATTGGCAATAACTCGCGAAAGATACACGCCTGTTTATTCATCAGAATAATCGACAATGTAGTATTACCGATAGATGATCGTAAAAAAAAAACATCGCAACCATGCGTTAACATCCCGATATGTCCAATCAAAGTGCATGATCTAATTGATGCATCACTTTTTCCAGTGCAATAAATAATGTGGCGTTTTTTTGTTTTTTGAATAACAAATTGGATTTTTTTTCTCAGCCGATAAGTGGGAGCTGCGGTCTCGAAAGAAATTGATTCCACCTGGTGTCCAGTCCCGAGGCTGTTAAAATAGTCATTGCATCGGCTTTAATATGCATAACGCGGCTGTGCATACCTGGCTTCTTGACCTTCTTGTGTCGATGGAAAAAAAGAGGCTCGTCGAAAACAAAAGTCACGAGCGATGTTATATCGAAACTTTATGCTAAATCTCTGAAACTATCGAGAAACAATCGGGTAGAGCTACGCCATTGAAGAGCATAATGCATATGTTGGCCCGTCGACGATTTCGTCTTTTGTATTTTCGAGGCTCTGTCATCGATGCGAATGAAACAGTTTTACGGGGGTCTCGAAAAACGCGTCGCCAGTTGCATGTAATGAAATGTTGGATTCTGAGAGAATTTGGAGAGTATTTCGAGCTTTTACCAATGAGATAAAAATCTGAAAGAAATCAAGCATATGGTAGGTGTTCGACAGATTGATTCTACGTAATACTAATTCCAAAAAATTATTAACAAATTGATATAATACATCGTTCAACAAATTATCCGGCAAAGTAACTTTTTTCTGGTGAAAATGATATGTTATTTTTTTTTAATACGTATGATTTTTTTTAAAGATTGAATCTTTATTTAATTTTGAAAAACGATTCATCAACAAGGTTTTACCCACAAATTCGTATCCATTTCAGTTCAAAATTGTATTATTTATGTTTCTTCCGAACATTATTTCTACTGCTACGCGAAGTAATATAACCCGTGGAACAAAAAGTGAACTGTATTTGCGAAGTAATTGACGAAATTCGCGAGTTCCCTTAACGAGCGCATTGCTACACGTCTCGTTGTGCTTACATAATTCATCGATAAAAGTACCAATTACACCCTCCGGTCTATTCCGGATAATTATTCGCCTGTCTGGATTGCTCCACATATCCAGCCGCGAGACGGCAAAATTCAACACCTGTTATACCCAAGGAATGTTAAATCGGCCGAAGGAAATTCGTGAAAAATTACTATGCTCTCGCACGTTAAATAAAAATGAAATAGTCGAGACTTTCAAGTTTTTTTACGCAGCTACAAATTAATAGTGGCCGGTTCCGAGCGAGCATCGAAAAGTAGATATATACGTGACTTTGACAAAAGGGGCTTTTGTTCGTGTCATCGTGCCCCGCCGTTCTTCGGCTTTTGAAACGAGAACAATAAGATTTATCATGCTGACTCACACATATGAAAAAGAAAGCAGCCCTTCATACCGGTTTACCCCAGACGTTCGTACGATGATGTGAAAAAATATAATCGTTCAAGTTTTTTTGTCAACCTGACCGGCAACACGCGAATAAAAAATACATAAAAATTGGTATTTCCCATTAAGGTTTTGTAGGCTAGAAAAAACATTTCGGCGGACTGTATTTTTTCCACTGCTACACTCAGAAAAGAATTTATTTATAGTTAATAAACTTATAGTCGAATGAAGCAAGTAATATTTAATTGGGCTAAAGGAATCGCACCAACAATTGTTAATAGTTAACGAACCTTATTTAGCCCTTATTTGACTTCGTTAACGATAAATAAAAAAAATCCTTTTCTCAGTGTACGAAAAATTAATACTCCACTGAGAAAAAAATTTAGCTGGCTAACCAAATTCTTTCATTTAATTCGTTCAAGAAAATAATTAATTCAGTGAACAGTTCTCTGCATTGAACAACGAACCAATTTTTCAGACAACCAAGTTTTTTAAATTCGGACCAAATATTGAGTTGCATCTGTTCAACCGAGCATTTTGTGAATCTTACTACATTTTCACTCAGTTTTTTAACGTAATTGTAAAGAACCGGGGTATTTTACGAATTGATAACGCTGCTCGCCAGTTATTACTCCGTCTCGTCATCGGCAGTCTCGCGAAGCTCCGCGACGCTATGACTCTCGTATCGTCAAGCCGAGTAGATCGTGCACGACGCATTGAGAGCGTGACCCAATTGATTGCTACCGATGGCATTGAGGCCTTTTCGTGCGTGCTTACAGAAACGCCACTGTCGATGCAACAACGTCGAAATTCAAAGTTCGCGTTAGAACCAGACAACGAGATTTTTATTATCCCTCGTTCGAAAGTACAACGCGCCGCTCGCAAGACCTTTGTTGAACCTCGAAGTACGTGCCGGAGGTCTCGTAACCGACTCGCTCCGCAACGGGCCGTCTACCCTTGGACCTTCGCGAAGGACGAATTCTGTGCGGCAAACGGCGAGGAGGAAAAAAAAGGAAGAATAAAAAAATTGAAGTCGACCGGAGCCGGTTTTTTATTTTGCTCAGGGCAAGTCAACATCGATAGAAAGGAAGATTTCGCGAGCCGCGAACGCGGGCCAGGTGAAATGAAACTTTGTGACGCACTTGGACCTTTCCGGGGTGGGCGAGCGAGGATCGTGGAAATTTTTTCGCCGAACGAGTTTGCGCCGCGTTCCGCGAAGGAGCGATAGGGTCTACGATTGTGCCCGATTGTCTTCGCGAAGAAATCATTCAAGTTCTTTCTTCAATCGTTCGATCTCGGTGGACGATTATTTTTTTCTGATTGCATTTCGTAAGTTCTGGTTATCTCTCGATTATCGAACCGCGGCCTTCACGAAGAGTCAAATTGATTGTAAGAGTTTTTACTTCCCCACCCAATACGAAGTATGGAAAAAGAGAAAGTATTGGAATGGCAAGGATAATGAGGCTAAATTTATGGATTGAATGAGACTTTTGAGCATTAAAGAATTTTAATAAATTTACTTTCTCCATTTTACATTATTGTTTGTGACTCAATTTATCGTATTTCATGGGCGAAAGAATTTTTTTTGCTCCGAAGTGGCTTGAAAAAAGTATTTTCTTTAGTCTGTTGTGTCTATTTAGTCGTAGAAATCAATTTTTTCTGGTCTATAGTGAATAACACGATGCAGAATTTTTTTAAATGTAATTATCCATCGTTGCTTATCAATCATCGGAATTGCGTATCGGTGTACGATTCGTAATCGTAAAGGTAACAGATCGCCTGTACGATATCTCGTACGAAACTCATTAAACCGCGCTTACTGTGCTCGGAAAAATGGTGTGTCGAGTACGAGGTTGCGTCATTGGTCATATGCTCGCGAGTGCCCCACGTTAGAACGCAATGAATTATCGTTGGGAAGCATTTGTATACGCATATTGTGGTAACAGCGGAGTAGAAACAACAACTTCGCTATCGTATTCTTCAGCGTCGAATGGAAAAATAACGAAAACCCGTCGCCGAGAGTCGCGAGAACCGAAGGCGAGAAAATTTTCCAGAGGCGGAAAAAATCGAATTAAATACGCTCCAAACATATCGATGATTGAATCGAAATAAATTCGTGTCAAATTTTGTCACACGTTTGTCGTGGGACGAGGCACGTCGGTAGATACGCCATTGTCATGACGTATTTACGCGTTTCCTTTGGAGACACATGAATAATGTACAATGGATTGTCGTCGAGGAGCGAACGGATGCACGCTCTCGGAGCTGCTAAGTACGAACGATACGATCAATTCAATCGTCATCGCGTGAAACGGTAGCTTCTCGCGTTCTCTTTCGCACATACAAATAACTGCAATTTTGCGAAAGACAGGAAAAATTTTAAAGAATTTTTTTTTTATTGAAACTCGAACCGGCGACGGCGGCGATTTTTTTAATTTATTTTAATTAAATAACCGAAGAGGCCTCAATAGAGCATTTGCCGCAGTTAATCATCGCCCGTTAATGAACATCTGTCGTGGCTACGTCGATGCATGCACTCGTAAATAATATCTCGCGTCTCGTGCGGAGTTTTCACGCCCCTCGCCCAACATACGTCGCCTCTCCTATCGTCGACACATAACACGCTCAATTAATATTGTTCGTTATGGAGATTCGATAATTGTCGCGATGACGAATTCGCCTCGGGACGATTAAAAAAGAAATCTTTCGTAGACTTTATTACGCGCTTAATGACATATTTTTTTTTTTTATTGATTAATGAGACACTTTTGACACACTTAGCGACGCTCTCTCAATGCATCGATGCAGTTCTGTCACGACGTTTTCTTAAGGCCTACAGAAACAGCTGACCGAAACTTGTGCGACTTTCCGATTCGTTTCGGAAAATTGATATTTCCAAACAGAAATTAAGTTCTACTGTATAGCTATATTTACGGAAATTATATTTTTTTCAGGTTCATTTAGTTAATTATTTTTTAATTGAAAAATTATTTTTTTAATAGTTTTTCGACAAACTAAAAGTTGGCAGCTGGGACGAAAAATTGAGACAATTTTACGAATTCACATTTACGATCTTACTAAACGCGTAGATATCACTACGCGTTTCAGAGTCGTTAATTGCGACTTCGTCAACAGCTCGGATATTCAATTTATCGTCGTTGCGCGGATTCCCTTCTCGTCTGACGATAATGTACGAATCGGTTCAGAGACATGACTTTTGAACGCGGGCGAATCTCTCAATCGGTCATAGCCATCGTCGTTATCGATTCAAACATTTTGTAATCGGTCATTGAATTTTTTTTTTCCTTTCTAATGCCGTGGATTTGGGGGTCTCGGCGACGTAGCGTTATCCATGGCGTGTCTGGCGCACACGCGTGTCCGTTCTCGTGCGATATTTTCCTACGCACGAAGAGCGGTAATAGCGCGAAAAAAAATTGTCGAAAAGTGAACGGGACGGTTAAGGGTCAAATAATTGATGGAAAAGTGAACGGTACCCTCGCGTCTAGAGTTGAAAATAATTGGCGGAAAAGTGAACGGTCCGCGTATTTTGAAACGGAGTCAGCGGTTCGCGTATTTGGAAACGGAGCGATTACAAATTTCACGTCGATTGCCAAGACGCCAGGGGTAATTATCGAATTGCAATATCTTTGGACTATGCTCTTGCCTTTCATTTTGCTCTCCGTTGGAAAGAATTTTTTTTTTTTTTTCCACACACCATTAAGATTAATATTATCTCGGACCACGGGTATTTCAACGATTATTGCGATTTTCTAGCGCAAAGTTGTAATTCAGATGTCAGCGCTAATGAAATAATTACGTCGAGAAATGACGCGACGGCGACGAGAATCAATGAGTATAATAGTGTGCACATTCAATAATGCAAATTTTCCGCGCGACAAATTTGAAACAAAAAAAAACGGCAAAAAACATAAACAAGGTGTGAAAAAAGAAAGAAAAAATAGTATGACTAATTATAAACGCGATACGCGCATAACATTAGTGAATAATACATATTCATGAGAGTATGATAGAAAGTTGCATAATTATTGGCATCAGCCATTAATCGTTGAAGATGAATTGCATAACGAGAAGTAACAGCCGGCAAAATACTGTTAATATGCAAAGCAAACGTTAACGCATTCACTGAAACGATATTGCGATTTTTTTTCATAGTCCGAAAAACGCAGTTGCGATTTTTTCTCAGTCGATTCATTTTTTTTTGTATTTCGGTGTCTTTCAGGGTAAAAATAATTTCCTACGCTTTTTTAATTTTTTACTATTCCGATATTCGAAGGACGATTGGAAGTATTGCTTGCAATGAACAAATGATATTTAATAATTAGCGCTAGTAGTGTTTTTGATATATCTTTAATTGTAAAAAAAAGTATTGGATTATCATGTTTTTTCATACCTGGTACGAATTTCCGTATGTTCCACTGCCTCACGCGATATCGAATATTGCTGAATGTCAAATCGACCTCGGGCCTTTTTGGAAACGAGTGTTTGTCCTTTGTGAGATAATTGTTGTTTCGGGGCATAGTCGCCACGAGATCGTCAACGTCATTCTGGCTGTTGTGATGATCGCCCTGACAACAGCTGAGCGACGTTCGCGTTGGCGAGCAGTGATTCGGTGCTGTAGCTCCGGACGACATTTTTTTTTATGTATATAGAAAAACTATGATGAAACTACCGAGCGCGAGGAATATATTCGCGTGCGGTCAGGCACGCACGAGTCTCGCGACTGACCACGAGATCGTTGATGAACAACGCTCGCTATCCGCGGAATAAAAAAAAAATATAAAATCGCACTTCGTCGATCATTTGTTGAGACGCATGACTGTAACTGTCCTTCCTTCTTCTCGCTTGTTCGCTGGCGACTTTTCGTAATAGTCCAATCGATAACGGGCTGCAACAGACGAAGAAAAAGAAAACTATAAATTGACGACTCTCGAGCTATAATTGATAGTTCGATTAAAATAAACGGAGTTTAACCCTCGCGAGGTCTTAACAATCTTCTCACTTCGCGACCCTGCACGCTTGTGTTGCATTCTAGACAAATAGGACTTTTCGCCTACAGCGCACTGCCGATTGTGCGCACGTCTTCCCTTGTTGCCACCTTCCCTTAAATTTTTCCACCCACTCGTCTCCCGCATTGTGGTCGTCGAATAAATAATACTTCGCAAAAACAGCCTCAATAAATATTTTCTTTCAATAAAAAAACAGTATTTATAATAGCGACAGAAATAAAAAAAAAACGTGTAAAATTACAATGCATTATATAATCAGCATTTTCCCTGTACCTTGAAAAAAATCTGTTAAACACTTATTGGTATTATTTTTTAATACTCTTATTTCTATTTTTTTTCGTGAAGCCTCGTGGGCGAGGAGAATGAAGAACACGCTGAAGAAGCTGGGACTTGGAATAAGTCGACTCTTAACTGACATAAATTTCGGTCGATTTGGGCAAGTGGGTCAGACAGCTGATGCGGGGCGATCTACTCCAGGCGTCAAAACGTTCAAACGTGGCGGTCTCTGACCCCGAGACCCTCGTAAAATTCCGTCGCTTCCAGCTTCATTATCAACTTTTGCTTTAGCGTACTGAAACTGCGTTCAAACAGCTCAGTAGCCATTGTAAATATTTTCGACATGATCTTATTTTTTAAATGAAGACTTTTTTTTTTAAGAAGATACACAAAGAGTCTTTATATTTTTTTTTCATATTTGCTACATCGTATACCCGTAAGGGTCTTTGCGAAACCTTCCCACCTCCTTTTATCCTCTTTATACGCGCTCAGATAACGTACCTCCGCAGCCGACTTAGCTACAGTGTACCACATTTTCCGAAGACTCGAAAAAAGTCTGGAAAATCCGTGTCAATACATTTTCTTTACACGAAAGTATTCTCTTAACTGTAGACAAAAAGATTTCAGAGAAACTGGCCTCCCGGTCAACGATTGATGCACCGGCCAGTGCGTGGTGAAGCGGTCACCCATCCAAGTACTGCCCACAAGCGATTGTTCTTGACTTGGATGATCGGCGAAGCCGCGCACCGACCGCGCAGTCATTAGACGTTGATACAAATAGTGTTTGTAATTTCTGTAAATACATTGTACGTTCTCTATTCCACGATAAGTCGGCCATCAGGTTATTTTTCAAGGTCCCCGCGATACCGGAAGCCCTGCCCTACTGTATCGCTCTTACTCACTGCAATGGCATTCCGAGCTCGTTTGGTTCTTATCTCTCGCGGTCACCTACACATATGAATTCACTCTTCGCCGCCTCGCGCGGTTTACTCATCTAATAATCGTATCTACGTGCGCAGCGATGCAGTATCGTGGGTTTCACATGATTAACGGAGCTACCTCGATAGTTGCTCTCGATCGGTAGTCGATGCGAAATCGCCCACGCGCCGCAATAGAGCGAGCGTGAAAAAAAATATGTAGAGAAACGAGTCTTGAAGCTTTTTTTTCTCGTTTATTACAATATTCCAATCGATCTTATTCGACTCAACGAACGAATCGCTCAATTGAAACAATTCTTGATTAACGAGTACAGACACATAAATTTTATTTTCATTTTTTATTACGACCTGCGAGCCGCACGTATAAATCAACGATCATGTTTCTCACATTATCTCCTCAGACTCGTCGCAATTTTAGCATGATTCGGTTTATTGATATTCGATAAGCGTACTTCTCTCGAGTGCTGGACGTAATTCTTTTTTTCCCACCTCCGCCGTATCACGCATTCCGCACGGAATAATACTATTAGCGGACACCGCTGGCGCTTACAAATGTCGATTTATTCGATGTTCGAGAGAATCCCTCGCGTGAATAGCAAATTTTTTTTACACGGTGAGAACCGAGCGCCGCTTATATCTCATCGCTCGAAACGAGCTCGTGCTCGCTGCCACAATTTTTTTCCGCTCGAATGCGGGATACAATTATTTCACAAATGATACGAAACTAGCTTTCTCTACATTTTTTTGTGCCGTCAATCTCTCTCTTTGTTAAGAAAAAAAATCGGGATTCGTCGGCGAGAAGAGAACAAAGTAAAAGAAGGATAACGAGAGATCCGGAGATTAAGCTAAGCAGCAGATCGACCGGACTGGCGTGCAAACGGTCGTAAAAAGAAAGGTCTCGTTCTTTGCTTCGCTGCTACTGACCCCGGTACCGCTTTATATACCGTATAACTTTCTCCGTATTATGGCTGTGTGTTCTCTTTAATATTTTGTCCCGACGCTCCACAAAAGGGCGTATTATTCAATGGAGAAATTTTCATTTTTTTTCCCCACAGAAGTCTATTTGTCATACACGAAGAAATTTAATGTATGAAAAAATGATTTACATTTTGGATAAAGTTGTACTTTGATTTTCCATCAAAAGGTCGAAATTGAGCATGAATGATTTTTTTATGATTAATGAAACATTTAATATTGTAAAATGACCTTGTCCCGGATATGATAAATAATAATAATAATAACAAATATAAACAAGCCGATAGTATACTCGTCTACGATATGTTTTCAGCGTCTACGCGTCGAAAATTATTATTACTCGAGCGAGTTTACTATTTGCGATTGATCATCCCGCGACGCGAATCGGCAATGGCGCTAATAATTGCGCCCATGAGAAAAGAAAAAAGTAGTTCTGGCAACTGCGATTAATCATCTTGCCGAGATCGCTGTCACTGTAAATTGGTGTCATCTCGGCGACCAATAATACTATCCGGAGAGAGGAAAAAAAACGAAATCCATGGAAAGAAAATTGATGCAAAGAGCGCTCATCTTCGTTTGCAATCAACGAAGGTCGCCACTTCATGCGGGAATTATAAGAGCACCGACGAAAAGGAAAAAAGAGTACTTCGCCGATAGCGCACATATTCATAATGATAGCAAAGTCCAAGTTCGCGGTTGAGGCCCCGCGTTATCGCTTCCCTTTCTCGATACTTAACGCACGCGATCGATCGAACCGCGCGGCGCGTTAAATACCATAAAGTCGAGACTTTTACTTCTAACGCTGTGGCCAATAACGCGGACAAGTTCATTGAGCCGCTGCACTTCGAATGTCGACAACTCGCGGCCTCGACATGTTTTTTTTGCGAACGAGACTCACTTGTTAGTTCCGCCGTGACTCAAAAAAAAATCGCGTTCCAAGCGCTGTTCCGTTATTCCATCGGGTACACTTTCCAAATCTTTTTTTTTCTTCGCGATAGCGAAAACTCGTACAATTATGAAATCAAACACGAAAAGGGAGTCGTCAGGAAAGAAACTGTATCGACGCAAAAAAAAGTACTATTCTGGAAATGTCTTGAAGTTGCGATCTAGCCGGAAGTTTAGATTTTTTAAATAAAGATTTGCTTGAACGAGATCACTTGGATTTACTATCTATGTCATCGAATTTGCGACGTCGGCCAGAAAATCTTGTTTCCTCATAGAGAAAGCATTGTTTCCATGATAACTTGTTTTTTTTTGTGTTTTTTTTTTCGAGATTTCAGTTAAAACGTGTTCAGAATGTTCCATCGAAAAATCACATTTACAAAAAATGTTCAGATATGCGCGTGTCTGACTAGTTTGAAAATGCTGAAAACTTGTTTAACGTCAGAACGTCTACTTATTAGGCTACAATTTACAGACATTTAGCCTGGGTTAATTTCGATTTTTTGTAAGTATCTAAGATTTACAAAAAATGTATGACGCGATAACACGTCGTTTACAAAATTTCCTTTATGAACATAAATTAGTTGACCAACGTTCTCCTGGAGGAGCTTTGTAATCGGCATTACAAACAAAATGAGGAAACGATGCCCAAATCGAATTTGCATAATTTTTTTATGATCAACATAATATATGAGCTTCTGATTTCAGTTACGCGATATGAAGATTATTTATGATTGACGAGCACGGTAATTGTTTTTTATTCTTCCACGAACTACGTATGTAGTTGAAAAATTATAAAACCAATACTATTTTAAATAAATGCATTTTTTTTAAATAAAAAAACCGGAATTATGCAATTTCGAAGACTTGAGTATCGTGTTTCATCGAATGAAATGACATTGTCGGGGTTTTCCGTTAGATAGATTTTTTTTTAATCCGTCAGAGTTGCCGAGCAATAGAGCACGCGCGTACGAGAAAATTAAACCGACAATGTGTATTCCAATCGTCCTGAGTATGAATATTTCATAACGCAATATACATCGAGCACCGGGACAACCAGATGGTTTCAGCGCGATGAGATGAAACATCAAACATCCGTGCATCCCGGGATATTCCAAAAACCCGTGACGCAAGAGAGAAAAAAATATGAGGAACTTCTTGTCAAGCCAATTTTTCATTGTTCGCCACTTGCCGAACGAGGATAATTGGCGCGGTTGTTAGATCTTGCGCGAAGCTATTAGTCATGGAGATTATTATTAAAATTGAGTCACTAAGGATATTTTCATTCCTTACGTCGAATCGGTCATATCGTTTGTCTTCGTTTCGCTTCGAAGAATGATCCATTAGTCGCTCACCGGGAACTATAGGATAGTGCATTGTTTTTCTTTTATTTTTTTTTTGCATCGATGCACTTTGTGCGAGCAGTCGCGGACTTCGACGCCGCTTATCATGATAATGATACAGTTGAAAGAATTGCGATGCTTATAAAAGTTTAATCTACGCTATTAATGGTTTATAAAGTTATTTATTAATTTTTTTTTGACAGTCAACTCTAAATTCTCTGAAAGGTTTTTTTTTTCATGTTCCAAAATTCGTATATCGAATCGAACATCTTGAAAAAAAAATCAAGCTTTGTAAGCGCTGCTACAAATATTTTGTCAAGCGTTACGTTCTCATTTCAGTTATTATAACGCAAATATACTCCGTTATTACTCTGCGATTCCGATATACCGTAATTATTCGAACAATGCCGGCATACTCTGCGATTTAAAACTTGCGTAAGACGATGAAAATAAGAATTTCCCTGCTGTGACTGAAATACGAATGTGAAACGCCGGAGTGGCCGGGTGACAGGTATTCGTATCATCCACCGCTATCCAATGTCCCTCGGATGATATAACTTTATCGGGGAATTCGCGGGGATTTTTTATCCGACGTTAAAATTAAAAACGGATTCGCAATCGGCATACCCGGGCTTATTTTATCGTTATCAGAGATTCGCGAGTGATAAACGAAAAAATTCGACTTTCAATTTCGTTTCGGTTCTGTTTTATTTTCGTCGTTGACCTCGCGAAAGCATCGTATCGCCCAAACTGTTCAATCGGAATGCAAAATCAATCACCTCGGAAAGATAACATTTCTCTGAGAATGGAACCATTTTTTGCACGTTTTTACTTTCTCATAAAGGTATGTTTTCGCGAAAAAATTTTCAGAGATTTTCATATGGACAAATTGTTATTAAACAATTTTTTCTAATCAATTCGTTAATAACATTTTGGTATTATTATGCAAAATTAATAATATCAGTACCTTTAATATGCATAATTTTTCTCAGAATTTTATACCATCGAGCCATATTCGCAATTCTCCCTCAAATTTTACGAACTTATGCGAAATGAGCACTACTATGCGCAGACTGGACAAATCTTGATTACCGAACAGAATCTGATCTGAATTTTGCGGACCGAGACGAATCGATTGAATGTGAAATGGAAGAAACAATAAAGATATCGACAACAAAGAATTGTACATGTTTAAAAATTCAAAATATTTTTCCCTAGAACAGAATTCCCCAGAATTTTAACATCATTATTAAAAAAAAGGAACAGACAATTGAACCATTATTCTTGTTTAAATCCGTTTTGAAAAAACATTACTACATACGCGTATGCGGCGAATGCAGTATGTTAACACGTGTGGCGAGAGACTTATCAACTGTAGCGTAATACGATTGTATTGTTTTGCTCTTATCACGATCAGCCATCGTAACCTGAGTGCAACAGAAGGTTACACGGCAGCGATACACGGAACGTACTCCGCCGTGGTTCGTCGATTAACCTTATCGCGATTCGCTATGGAAAAAGTTTTTTGCCGCACGCTCAATAATGAATGACCAAAGGAAACCGGAGACTCACAAAGCGTTCAAGTTCATCGACGGATTCGAGTCCAATAAAAGTTTCGATGGCATCGCCATTCGTGATTCGAACTACAGGAAAAATATATTAATGAAAAAATGAAAAAACTGAAGATAAAGAAAAAATAAACTTTTCATCTCTTACGTCATTCGCGACGATAAATGATCTTTCTCGAGGGCTACGAGAGGGCACAAGCTTGATCCCGTGTCTCGGCACATGTCCACGTACGTATCAAGTTTCTACATACGACGACGTACGTGACCGAGGTATAAAAAAAATAACGTTTGCAACGACTCCGACGACAACCGGAAACTTACCGGATTAAGAAGAAAAAAAAAAGAAATGACATTAAAAAAAATTATCTTTCGAAATTTTCAGTAATCCGGACGGATTCGCGATTTGAACTTTGTATTTTTCTCAATAATCCGATGGTCCGAGACTTCGGGCGATGAGATAACAATTACCGGGTCAATTTTTGCCGTCCTCGGCTCGTTCGCGACCGACCGAGGGTTTGTACGTTGGGCAAAAAAAAACAAGGAATGAATAAAACAAAATAAGAATCGTACGTGAGCGCTTTATCGAACGTCATGACTTTTTTTCAATTCATTCGAACTTGTCCGAGACGAAGAGATAGATTCGCTCGCTCGCAGGAATGCAGCGTCGACGTCTTCAACTTTGCGTTGCCTCCGAGCGTCGACATAACCGATAAGTGCAATTGCATATGATAATGTCTAGCGCGGGGGAAAAAACGACGCGTTGACAGGAAAAAAAGAAGTAAAAAAAATGGTAGAAAACAAAACTTCGACATTGCGAGCGTCGCGAAGCGAACTCGGCTAACGGCCGAGCGAGTCGATGTTGCGCCGTATTGTACGATAAAACGTTATTCAATCGCGCTCGCTCGCGCTTTCTTCCGCGAACGATAAGCTTTCGCGAATAACCGATCGGGTCCTCGGTCAAAGATACGCGAACGTGCTCGAATCGTAGGAGAATCTTGGCGTCGTTCTCTTCCTGTTGGGGAAATATCGATGCGATTCATCACGTTCCGGTGACGAGGAAGATGGCACAGGAAGAGACACCGAGAACGAAACTAAGAATTATCGAACAGAGTTCACTCCGGTCTTCTTCACTTTCGCTCGATGTACTTTCGCTTTTTTTCTTTCGTTTTCTAACCCAACGCTCATTCGCGAATTACGGATATAACCATTATAATTGCTAGAAAGTCCTTTTTTTCCACGCCGGACAATACGAGGATCGATGAGTGTCATTTGCTACAGTGTCGTTTGAATTCGTGGAAGATTAGAGAACGCTGAAAGCGATGTTTCTTTCTCTTGTTCCCATTCGTTTGACAGTCTAGAATTTATCGCACTGGCAAGCATAGGCGTCTCGACGTCTTTAATACGCACGAAAGACGAACTTCTTTTTCCTTCTTTCGACTCTGACACCAAATAAATCCATTATTAAGTACAGAAATAAATATATATATATGAGATAATCGCGTTGGATTATTACCAATACAAATAAGATAATGAATATATTTAAAAAAAAATAATAATAATAAAAAGAAAATAGTTGCCAAGTAAAAATGATAAATTATTCAGTCAAGAATAATCAGAGACTGGAAGACTGAGAATTATTTCCACAGAATCGTCACGAAGCAGTGAAACCCGAAAAAACAACAATACAAGTGAATTTATTATTCTTTTATCACAACAAGTTCCTGAGAATTTCGCCCTAAAGTCGATCAAAACATCGCTGAAAGATTTCTGTGACGTTTCCTTAAGAACTTCTTTCCCAAGAATTTATTGATTATGTTTTTTTTTTTTCAATTATTGAAACGACTTTATAATTTCCATAGGATCGTTGAATGTACGAATTGAATCGATTATTTAGCTTTCGCGTCGCGGACCGATGCAATCATTCGTAAATACTGCGAATTACCGCATTAGTCATAGCAATCTATTCGTTCGAATCCGATGGGAGCGCGGTTTTTCTCAACCACGCGAGCGTGCAGTTACGTAAAAAAAAAAACTTGCGCTCAATACCGGCAATTGCATTCCTCGGTGATGGGCCGTGTGAGCCAAGCGCGCGGCTCTTCAAATGCATGAGCAATGTCAAGAAGCCTCGGAGACGCTCGAAGTTGCATCAACGAGATCAGATGGCACACTTCGTACTCACGCGACAATTGAACTTGACTCGAGTACGGTGTAACTCGATGTTCGAGCACGCAAGGTGTAGCGCAACGCGTCGGAGTAGTCTTCAACGAGATATCGAGTACGAGAGTGCTACTCCGAGAGTCTGACTTCCCGAACCGCGCTGTTTTCCACAGCTAAGCGAGTAATATCCGTCTTCGCAAAGTTCAAGACGTTTGCACAGTGAAACGTAGCGAAGGTAGAAGGCAAAATTGCACAAGAGACTCGGCAAAGTCTATCATAACTGCCACTGTGGACGAACCTTTTCATTAGATGCTTCTCCTGCTTCTCCATCTTTTTTATTTTCTTGTCAAATTGCACGCCACAATTGTACGCTAATGAACTTCCGGCAAGAGGCGCAACAGCGGACGATATACTCGTCGTGCCGCAGAGCACGTTATCGTTGCACCAACCAACGGGCATGTAAGTATAGAGAACTTGCAGCGTTTTCGCACGCTCGCAGCTCTCGAAAGTTCCAGTTAGCCGAGCAATCTTTATTTTCGGACGCGCCTCGTCGGACCCCGGTGTGTTATGAAAACCAGAGCTTTTGCATTTGCATTTGGACATGCGCGCAAAAGGTTCAAAGATCATTTGTCCGATGAATAAAAATTTCAGTTCGAACTCGAACACGAGGAAACGAATTTCATGCGTTCCGTTCCACAAGATGTATCCGGTAATGCCCAAGCTATGAAGTTAGATTTTGAAATGAGTCGAAATTTGGTAAACGATGCGGCTTTATGTCCGAATAAAATTAAGTCCAATTCCGGTTCGCGGTAAAAAGAGATCCAGACGTCGACTGGCGAATCGGTTCCAAAGAATTACGTTTTTCAATTTTTTTTTCAAGTCCGTCGATTTTGGGTCCAGTATAACGCGTTTCATCGCGAAAAAAAATTTCTAGATCCGCATGGCACGTCGTCCTATCCGCGGGTTGGCGTTTCGAAAGTATCACAATAAAGCGAAAAAATATTTATTTTTGTAAAAGTAGCGCATCGTCGAATCACCTCATTGGTCTCATGTGCCGCGTTAATTACATGCAAATATATGTGTGGTATTTTGTGGGTGAATAGATTTATTTCGATGCATCCTTTCGTCATTAAAACCGGTTCGTTAACCGGATCACAGTTGCAACGGGCACTGCGCCTCTCTTTTTTCACCGTCTCGACGACAAGTGATACAACATTTAACAATAAGCATTTTAATCTGCACTGCCTTAGCGCGCATTATCGTAAGTTTCTCGGCTCAACTGTATATAGAAAACGCGTTATTAGCTACGTGTGCATAATGATATATGGCATTGAATGATGCAGGTCAGCGTGCATGTTTTCCCGAGTGGAATTAACGTTTTTGGCTCGAGCTTCGTGTACTAGCCGCTCGCACGATTCTACGCGCGCGTGGACACGCTGCTCACACGTATGTAAATATATGCGACTGACAGTAGCCGGAAGCTTCGGCAAAGGTCTGCGAAGCTACGGACGGTATGATCGCGATATACTTATCACGGCGCAGTGAGAAATCGATCTATGAAATCCATCGCAGAATTGCCAACAGAATTTGATCTACGTCATATTTCTTTTTAAGATTCGAAAAAATTTATCAAATGTTAATAATTGATTAAGCATTTTTATTTATTGAGACGTGAACAAAAATAACTGCAAATAAAATTTTTTAAAAGATGATCTTTTTTTCAAATTTAAACTCTGATTTTTAGAAGAAAAAAACGTTGAAGAAATTGCAACACTTAGAATAGAGAATGCAAGTCGTAATTCCGTCTCTTGAAAGAAACAAATATTGAACATTTTTTTCGACGAAATAGGCATTGGAACGAAACAGCCGATTTCGGTTTAAGAACGTTTTACGGTGGATAGTTTCGTTAATGGACGTGACGATTAGACTTGACCCATTGCATTCTACCGAATGTATTTGGAAACGAGGATAAATGCGAGCCTGCAGCGAGGTCGACGAACCCACAACACGGTTCGTCTCACTTCTGGCTTTCTATCGTGAAAGTCAAGTCGACAGTTCCCCACGATTGGTATAGTATAGATGTATATACACTAACGTTACGTCCACCGCGGGTCCCGGTGAGTGGGCAAAGTCGCGATCTCAACTTGTACCATGACCGAAAGATACGTTATTATTGTTTTGATTATTATTGAACTAGAAAGTGTGTAAGCGAGAAAATATCGTAGATCGCGCCGAGCGATCGATCGACGAATATCACCTTGACGACGGTTTCATTTTTAATCCGCTCGGGATGATTTTCATTAATACTCGGAAAGACCAATGACAAGAGATAATGACTCGACGATATAACAACATTCGCAAGATAAACTAGAACTAAGAACACGAGGCGGGAATCCAAGCGATACGGGAGCTTTATCGTCGAGGAAACTTTTGTCAGTCGAATTTCGGCGCTTCGGCGATACGCGATAAACAAATGTGTACGTGTTGCCGAACGCGACGAGACATCCGGTTAAAAATAAATGATATACGAACTTTAAAGATTCCATTGGCAATTGGGAGCAGTTCGTGTATTGAGAAATGATAAAAAGTTGGAATGGCCGATAATCAACTTTTTTGGGAATTTTTCCGTTGCATATCGCGTTTCATAAGCAAAAACACAACAAATATAAAAGATTTACTAGGGCGCTTGCAGAGCTGCTTACTGTTATTTTCGCGCCGGACTTATGAGAAGGGAAACAAAAAATGTTGAGTACATAACTTCGCGGATTAGGGTTATCGTGAAAAATGTATGTTATTCCATAAAAAAAAAAGTAATTTCGCCTAAAGCAGATTGCTTATCAACCGGAAAAAACGCTATGTACGATGAGATAAAGAAAAACGTCAATTCCCGAAGTGCACAGTAAAGTGGGTCAATTTCACGAAGTGATATGTGATTTATGTGATTAAAGCCAAAATTTACCTTTCGTCACGAAATTCCCTGTCGCGATAGCTCGTTCACGTGCGTATGCGTCAGACGAGACAAAAATATCTCTCGATCAATCACCGACGAAAAAAAAAGAAACAACCGCACGCTACGTCTTGTCACCTCGAAGTACGAAAGGGTTGAAAAGAAATAAAGTAAACTACAGAAATGTAAGCGCGTGTTCTTCAGAGTAAAAATGTTTCAAATATGTCACGCGTATATACATATAGACGCGTATGCATAGATAGATTTATATTCGTCGGCGGTTGACAATAGTTCGTCACGACCGTGCCGAGCGGAGCTTCGATGTAGACTGAACTGTTAGCGGGAGAAAACGCTAAGCTAAAACGTCGATCGGCGGTCGGGTGGTTCGTTCACGACGAGGCGCATGTCGTGTGGCCGACGACGCCGTCGCCGGAATACGTTCGGGAGCGCAAACGCCGGGCGCGATCGCACTGCGTCATTCGATGCTTGTTGAGTTTCGATCCCTCGACAGAGAGCACACGCTAGCACTGCTTCCGCGCATTTGATAAAAAAAATATATCCATCCCGTGGACGCGCAAAGAACGGTGCTCGTATGAAATTCTGTTGTCTTATGTACGAATGTTTCAATATGTGAGAGCCAAATGACGCAAAATTAGAGTCGTAGCGAGACGCGGGCGAGGCAGAAGCTTCGTCGTGCAGCGTTGTATATACCGTATATATAACGCGGCAGTAGAGAACATACTTACGAAGCGCTGGGCAATAAGGAAGGGAGAGCTACTAACCCACAGAGCGTAACCGGCGTGGTGGAGAGAGTACGAACCGTTAGTTGCGCCTGTGAGAGGAGCGCATTCTCGTATTTTTTTTCTCTTCAATCTCTCGACTCAGCATCGGTATTATTCGTCGGGCGGCCAACGCCGGCTGTTTACCTGTATAGTAGAAAGACCGTATACCGTGATTCGATCAATGGGGGATGACGCAGCTGTAATAAAGTGAAAAAAAAATCTATCGATCGCTGAGACGTACTTCAATTTTTTTATACCTTTCTCAACGCGTTTCGAATTTAACCTACTTTTTATTTTTACTTTATGTCGCCGTTAATTAGATTTTTTCATCCTACGGTTTATTATTGGTATATTGTTTCGTTTTTTTTTTAATAACCGAATTTCTGATGAAATTTTACGAAGCTTTTTTTGACGTTGCTTTGATAAGTAATTAATTCGTTTGGCGTGAAAATAATCTTATTTATTCCCGAGGCAAAACAACGCGTGTCGAAATACTATTGTGTAATATTAATGCAGATAGCCGAAGTTGCAGAACATCCGTTTGCTTATCTGCAGACGCTCGTGAAATGATTTCGTTGAGGTGCATCAGCATGTAAAGTTCATGAAATATGTCACGATGTTGAATTTTTAATTTCATTTCGTAATTAATCATTTATTACGACTTTGATGTTCACGAGTCTTTCAGTTTTATAAAAAAATTGTATGTAATTTATTTCGCAGCGCTCGCCGCGAGGCAAATTACGTTTGCAGTTGAATATCGTTAGTACCGTGCATGCTTGGTTATCGGCTGCAATTCCATATTAAATATTATGCTGTTTGGATGATATCCGCATGATAAAATCAGAACGAGAGACACAACTTTATTCTCCAGGGAATTTATCGTTCTGTTGTTTGTTATTGATCTTTTCAAATAACTTCGCATTCGCGATGCGGTACGTGATAAATATTAGCTTAATATGATCAAGATTGAGATTCGATTATGTACAACTGTGAGACCGCAAAAAAAAAACGCGATGCTGAAAAAAATTCCTATTCCTACGGTGCGAACGTAATTATTATTGGATAACAATATCGTCAAAATGACCGGCGTTATATTCGCGGCGCTATTTCTAAAGGAATGTTACGTTAACATTATATCGAACGAGGAAAGATCGTAGTACGCGATGTTATCAGGACATTCCCGCGCGTTATAATCTTCAAGTTCAATCTGGCTTGGTTTTTCTCAATGATTCTCGACATTCGGCTAAATAATACACGATTACTAAACTCCTCTACTGATAACATTCGTCATTAATCTACGCGGATATTCCACTTTTTATCTTTTTTTTTCTCATTTTGATGAGTAATTCTCGTTGTAGCTCGTCATTTCGGCGGTCCATAGTACAATTTCGTTAATGTATCAAGCATCGTTGATATAATTGTTTTTCCTCAAACGAAATCCTCGCGCAAACGACCCGCCGCACGCGCAGCGTCTCGTATCTGTTTTTGATATCCGGCAATAACACGCGACCGACGTTTTCATGGATATTTTCAAATATGTGGACACGGATATTTTGCGCGCGGCAAAAAATTTCTCGGTCGACGCGTTCGATGCCTCAATGTTTATTAGATCGATGCAGTTCGGGGTCCGGCAGCGGACTCTACGTCTTTGCGACTGGTCAGCTCAAGGACGCGCGACTTATCTCCGCGTTCGAATCTAGACGCGAATATCGAGTTTCGCCGAGTCCTTCACCCCCTTCGCGACCCTCGCACAGTTCGACCTGCTTTCGCGCCGAGGGAAAAGCGTCGGTCGAAGCCAATCGATGATCTTTTGAACTTGCTATTACATTTTGCCGATTCGCAGATTATTCATCGATTTCGCGTCACAGAAGAGCCGATCGTTATTCATGGGTCGCGATTAAGTTAACTAAGTTAATTAAGATTAACATTCTCTTTCCGGCTTTGGATTTTTTCTTTTTTTGACCAACTACGATAATGCACTTCCAGTCGTGATTAAACTTTCCACAGTTAAAAAGTGTTACAATAAAATTCGAGCTTTGCCGGATAATCATTCAACATTTCCGCGAGTCGTGACGTTACTCGTAGATAAGACCTCGAAAGTGAAATAGGGAGTCCCACTTTGAGGCTTCGCTCGGTTTCTCGTCAACACTGAATTATTATACTCAAAGTTCCCCTCGTTTGATCTTGAGACGCCTCGACGATAAGGGCAATCAACGATCGACTTGTGACTCATAAACCGAGGTCAGTTTGATTTTCCTTCGCAATTATGAACAACTACCTATTATTGTTTTTTTTTTTTTTTTTTTTCATTTTCTCGAAGACAATAACCGTTGTTCATTTGTTCTCTCCACATCGCTCGGATCCTTCTGTCTCGTTATCGACAATACAGTTTTTTTGGCTTCGTTAATACTAATGATCTCAAACTTTCCCATTATGGGGACTGCCAGGCGGCTTTGGGTCGTTTTTTCACAGGCGCGACGATAGCATGATCTATGGATCCATTGGCCTTCTACTTGTTATGATCTCAACTCACGTTGGAACAAAAAAAATTGGCGATATCGGGGGTAACAATTCTGATGAAATTCGAATTATCACCGAGGTAAACAATTTCGTTGAAATTCTTCATTCGAAATGAACTTTTTCTTTCGGTTTTAGTTAACCAAAAAAAGCGACCTTAACATGACCGTAGATAAATTGGCGATTACATAAATCAATAAATAAAAACAGAATTTCACATTGCGAGATAAAGTATATTTCGCAATATCGTTTGGTCAGCGAGTTAAACAATTTCGATGGAATTTGTCTCTTGAAATTCAATTTTTTGTAATAAAATAAATTTGTTTAGGAAATAAAATGTTCAATCTCAAAAAAATCCTGAATATTTTGAGGGATCGCATGATTGTAATTAGGAATTATCGATCGGATGTATTAATTAATTTTCGTGATTTTCGTCAAGGAGAAAGTTGGGCAAAATTTTGCAGAGGCAAATACCGGCTGTAGCTTGAGAGTAGAACGTGTTGCTTACCGCGCATCGGTATCGTTCACCGCACGGACGCGATGGCGCTTTTATCGGTGACTTGCAATGTCTCGTAACGAGGAATCGCGGCTGGATCAGCTGGAACAAAGTGTTCGAACGAATGCCGGACACCGAATGATTGTGTTTCTACGTTTATACGATTGTTCATCATTAAGTAATCGAGAAATCTAGTTGCGTGTTGAATTGCAAGGGGAAGATCGACGGCACCGAAAGAGAACAACGGATAAGTAAATCACACAAATGTGCGTTAACAATTAACCGTGTTAATCTATCAATTAAAAAAAAAATTACATAAACACTACAGAAAGCACAGATGCAAATTAGCCACGACAATGAAAATGAAGAGAAAAAAAATTCGTCATTCTTATAATGATCGGCATGGAAAATTCGATTCTTTCAGCATGGGTACGCATGATTTCCCGCCGCTCAAGAACGATAGATTTCTAAGAGCTTGCAGAGGCGAAGAGGTGGACAAAGCGCCCGTTTGGATAATGCGTCAGGCCGGCAGGTATCTTCCGGAGTTCAGAGAATTCCGTAAGAACCACGATTTCTTCGAGATATGTCAGACTCCGGAGTTTGCTTGCGAAGTGACTCTTCAGCCTCTGCGCCGTTTCGATCTCGACGCCAGCATTATATTCTCCGATATACTGGTCATTCCACAGAGTATGGGACTCAAAGTCGAGATGAGACCAGGAGTGGTGAGTTTGATTAAGTAATTTAAGGCTCGACGATTTAGAAGGAAATGAGGAGTATGAAAAAATGTACATCCCTTGTTTTTTTCTCAGGGCCCGGTTCTGCCGGAACCAATCAAAACGCCGGATGATATGAAGAGATTGCTATATCCTGACGCTAGCAAAGACCTCAGATACGTGGGCAATGCAATTACCCGGACTAGAAATAAGCTCGAGGGCAAAGTTCCCATCATAGGATTCGCCGGCGCTCCGGTATGAATTGTTTTCAAATTTTTTCACTTATATGTTATTTATTATTCTTCCATTTTTTTAAATAAACATCTTCATTCATTGATTATTTATCATTCTTTAGCTCAAACTTATGTAAAAAAGAATTTGCTGTTACTTTAATGCCCTTGTACTGTTTTTGTGCGTACACTGCCGATTTAGACTTAATGTAGAATTATGATGGAAAATTCATCTACTGTATATTTAAAACCATAGGGAATCATTAATTTCAACTATTTGCTATCTTGTGAATAATCGCACTATGAAATTATTTTAAATCCAATAATTCACGCCAATTTCCCTGCAAAAGGACATTTGTTTTTCATCGCAATAACACAATGGATCTACTGTACCATTTTGTGCGTGAAATATTCAAGTACCGTTACGGTAAATTTATTCTGCAGTTTTGATCTTTTTCTGCAGTGTCGGTTATGCATGATTGTCAAGTTTAATATTCAATTATTCACGTGTTTACGATTGCAGTGGACTCTGATGGGATACATGATCGAAGGAGGCGGAAGTTCAACAATGGCGCTCGCTAGAACATGGCTCTACAAATATCCCGCAGAGTCGCACAAACTTCTAGACCGTATAACCGACATCCTTGTGGAATACGTGGCAATGCAAGTCGCGTGCGGAGCTCAAGCAATTCAGATCTTCGAGAGTCACGCAGGTTTTCTGAACGACGAATTGTTCGAACAATATTCTCTCAAATATCTGACGAAATTGAGCGTGGCAGTGAAAAAACTGCTGAAGGATACGTGGGAAGTGCCAGCGGTACCAATGGTAAAGATTCAAATAAATTCTTGTCTCAATGTCTTTGGGTTGGAGATTTAAATCCTTTTAAATACGCGAGCGTAAGAATTTGAGGATTCCTGGTCAATGATGGGTTTTTTTATTTCGCTTAATCAGTTTGATTCTATTTCAGGACGAAAAGATTTTCAAAAAGTCACACGAATAATTTTACTCATATTGATAGGTCAGAACAGAATAAGTAAAATTCATTTTCTCGACCGATTTGGTGATAATTTTTTCAGGAATTGAGAAAGAACAAAAAAAATAAACGCTTTCTTTTCATTCATTTTTTCCTGCCAGCGTCTTGACGATCGTTGAAAGCGTTGAAAGAACGAAAGTATTTTCATGTGATAATTTCAAAGAGCAAGAATCTCGAAATACTGTTCCATTGTATGCCCGTGTACTTTGATTTGGTTATTAATTTGAAGACAGACGGGAGAGTTCACGAAAATGTTTGTAACGAACATGTTCTTCCTTTTTTTCACAGATCGCTTTTGCCAAAGGCGCGACAATGAATTCACTGGAAAAATTAGCCAAGTCGGGTTGTTACGAAGTTCTTGGACTCGATTGGGCGGTTGATCCCGTTGAAGCGAAAAACAGACTTGGCCCTCACGTAACGCTTCAAGGAAATATGGATCCTTGCGCTCTCTTCGCAACCGAGGTTCGCCCCCGTCGGAATAATTCGCTCGCGGCTCGAAACCAACGTCGAATCACTCGTATATGTTTTTTTTTGCAGAAGGAAGTCGAGGAAAGAGCCAAGAAGATGGTCGAAGTTTTCGGAAAACGTGGATACATCGCGAATCTCGGTCACGGTATTTTGCCGGAAACGCCGATACCGTCGGTCGAAGCATTCATCAAGGGCGTACATTCCGTCTGATTTTATCGGTTTTTTGTATTTGTATATCGTTGACAATAAAAAGAAAAGAAAACGAAACGTTGTAACAAGAGAATTTATTTATAAACGATATACTGCTTCTTTTTCACCGTTGCATGGCTCGCACCTGTTCCGTAACATCCTCGAGTTTCGTGGAGCTTCGATCTATCGCGTTCAATTGTATCTCCAAATGCGCAGTGATGAGAGCCAATTTTTTCAAATTCGCTTCAGCGCTCTCGAGGCCGTTCTCTTGCTGGGTAAAATTCTTCGCCGAGTGCATCAATATCTGCAATGACATAAAGGTTTGGCGGAACGAAGAAAAAAAAAAGGAATAATCTAAACGAGAGATACTCGAAATCGTACTCACTTCGCTGCTCTTTGAGCCTCGTTGAATCTGACGTGCCAGCGACGCGATGTTGTTGACGTTCACTTGCACTCTGTCCGCGAGACGCATCTTCGACTCCACGAAGAGGCTTCGTGCGCTCGTGCTCGATGCAGAAGCCATATTGAAACACTTACGACCTAATGTATCGGTGTAAAACTATTGTTTCATTTATTGGAGCGAACGACTGTTCCGCCGAGTACATGCTACCCGATTATTGACAATTCGCACCGGACCCAGCCGCGTCCGAGATTGCTTCTCAGGATAGGTTGGGACATTTTCGGCGCCGCCAACAATCGTCCTAGCCAAACTTTAGTCACTAGACGTAACGTTGCGTGCACAACGAGAATTCTGATCGAAACAATTCGTCGTCGGTATTCTCACGAAATCGTCGAACGTGATTGAGAAGAAAAATTGTTGACTAAAAACGTCGGAAGTCCGAGTTGCGGTGAATTCGCTCAACGGAGATCGATAGAGGCGGCGAAGCAGTCGCGGATTATCATTGCTGGGTTGTACACGGGGGACTTCGCGTCGCCAACGAGTAAACACGAAATTTCTGATATCGGATGACCGCAACGCCGGCCTACTTTTGTTTTTTCGCTGGTGCATCTGACAGTGGCCTCGAAATTTATGAATATTAACTTGAAATATGGGAGACGCGAGTAACACGAAACAACAACAGGAAAATACAGGTTTCTTACGGTCGTTCGACGAGCGCGTCGGTCCTCGCGGTTAACAATAAAAATTGCATTGTATTTTTTTCACGTTCGCAGAAGTCAATCAGGATGAGTTGATTCTTCAGCAACAGAGGCGTATCGAGAAAGAGGTTAATACACTCGATTAGCGCGATATATTCGCGACACTCTAGCGAATAAATAACGGAGATTCGAGCATTTATTTTCTCGATAATTTGCATGGTAACACAGTTTGTTTTTTCAATTCTCCAGATATCCGAATCGATAGCATTGGTCGGCGACAAAGAGTCGTTGAAGAGTCTAGAGCGCGAATATGAAGAGGACGAAGTTTATCTTTCGAAGGCCAAAGCCTTGGGACAAAAATACTCCTACTTCAGAAGAACCAGACCCGACGGGAACTGTTTCTTTCGCGCGTTCAGCTATGCCTATCTCGAAAGACTGATCAACAACAAGGAGGAGTACGACAAGTTCCGAGAACTCGCTCTACAGAGCAAGGACAATCTCGTCGCTCTCGGATTTCCTCAGTTCACCGTAGAAGATTTTCACGATACCGTAAATACATTGACACTAAGAATTATCTATCTCTCGATGTATCTCGACCCATTGAGAACGACGAACATTTCTGTTATCAGTTCATGGAAGTCATCGATAAAGTCGGCGGAGGCACCGACGCGAGTCACGCCGAGTTGCACAAATTCTTCAACGAACAGGGCTACTCGGATTACGTCGTTGTTTATCTTAGATTAATAACTTCTGGTCAGTTGCAACGCGAGGCTGATTTTTATCAGCATTTCATCGAGGGAGGACGAACGGTCACAGAGTTTTGTCACCAGGTACGTCACTTCCGAATATCGTTTTTTTTTCTATTTTTGCTTCTCTTTCGAAAAGAATTAGTTTTTGCGAAAAAAATTGAATTTTTCATTGAGAATGTCAATTTGCTGCCACAACCTCATTTGTAGCAAATTTTTTTGTTTTTCTAGCAAGGTCTAATAATCGTTTGTTTTTTTTTTTTTTTTCAGGAGGTGGAGCCGATGTACAAAGAGTCTGATCATATTCATATCATAGCGATGAGTACCGCTCTGGGCACCGGCGTCAGAGTTCGTTACATGGACAGAGGTGCGGGAACCGAAGTGACAGCTCACGATTTTCCCGAGGGTTCGACGCCAGCCGTGCATTTACTTTACCGTCCCGGTCACTACGACATTCTCTATCCCTGATGTTCATTTTCGCTTCTCAACAATACCACTTTTTGCCCCGTTATATTTCGTAAAAAAGATAAAAAAGTCTCCCACACGCTCCGCAATATTGAATTCTCATACGTAAACGAATCAAATCTCAAAATATAGCTGGCTTGAAAAAAACAAAAAACACTTACAAACGATCTCCGTCAATCTTGTCTTTACCGTTTTTTTTTAACTACGAAACATCGCGCGCCTCAATGGCGAATCGCCAAAGTGCATCGATAGAATTTACGATACGCGCGAGGATTGTCCTCTTTGCGTCTACAAAACACGCCGGAACGCGATTTACGATTGTTAATTTTGTAAGATTCGTAGATCGCATAATGTTACGTAAATACTAGTGTCAATAAATTGCCGAGAGACTGTTTTCCGAGTCGTTTCAGCTAATACAAAGCTTCTCTGTGTGTTCCGTATGATTGAAGAAGACTGCATAATTGTTAGTTTTTCTTTCCTTACCTTACCAAACGTTGCCACGAGTTCTCTTCGGATGAATTGATTCGCACGGCCTGTATGTTACTCCAGGAAATTGTTTTATCACCATCATTTATCGGACGCGTCGTGTCAACTTAGTTTTTAAAACAATAATCGATCGCGATTCAACTGCCTCGTGGCCATCTTTGATTTCGAGGGCCGGCCGGTGGAACAACGACAAGAGAAATTAATAATATTGGTACAGCGCGTATTATTACGATTTGTTTAGCTACTTTCACGAAATTGAATATATTCACATGCCCATTCCTGACAATTCAGTGTCGGCACAATAATATTTTCATATCAAATTCGCGATTGACGTCCGCGTCACGCACCGAGAACGAACCGGCTCAAGGTCAACCGTCAACTAATTCTCACGTATCCCGAGGAATCGGGTATAATCGGCGGCTGCGGGGGTGGGGGGGAGGGTCGCGACGCTATAGGGCCGCTTGATCTGCGAATCTTCGGCATTACTATCACGTATAATAAAAAGCTCCTGTATCGCCCCGGACGTACGTCTATAGAATACTCTTTAATCATCCCCCCGTTGATATTCCCCTCGACGACACTGATTGTTGAGCCCCTTTTGGGATTCGAGAAGAATATACTCATGCCCGTCGGCTAACGATGGCACGGATGGCTTTTTCCTTCATAGGGAAGTTGCGCAATAAGCTTTTGGTCGCAATCAAGTTGCCTAAGCTTGTAGAGTGATGAAATAATGCTGTAATTCGTATTCCGATGGCGATTTCGTTGAATCGTGTCAAGACTTCCGTATTTGAGGGATCAACTTTTCTCCTTCGTTCCGTCATTCGTGCGTAACGACTATAATTAGATTAGATCTTTTCGCCGACTCAATGAACCGTACATCGCCGGTCGTTGTAGATTGAACTTACTTCGAACAACTACGATCGCGTGACGGGAAAGATCTTTATTGCAACTATCGCAAGGGTGCCTATCGCATCGATACTTGGGGTGCAATAGAATTTCTATGTGAACTCGACGAAACGGAAGTACTATCGAGAGTGTTTTGTATGTAATACACTGAATTTCATTCGAGGAATTACCGTTGAATGACGGCAGAAATGTTAACTGCAGCAATTTCAGCGGAGCCCTTCGCTCGAGCTCCGAGGTCGAATCGGTAGTTTCGTAACTCCGAGACCCTTTTCCATTCCGCTCTGGACAAAGGGTTTCGCACGTTCCATTGCAGAACAAGCCCCGCGCTGCCGCTGGCCAGGACAGGTTTTCAGAAGTGTCGAGAGGACATTACAATGCCGGCGCGAGGTGGAAAGTTTGATAATTCCATTTTCCGGGAAAGTTTGCAATGCATTAACACATTCCCGTTTGGAATGCTCATACATCTGGTTGTGCGTTGCGTATATTAAATATGACATGTAAAATATAAACCTCGCATTGAATCAACAATAATATTCGTTTGGACTGATTAGGAGTGGTTTTATTAGAAATCTTTCATTTTATACGGACAATATTAGTACCATTCAAGTAATGTTTAATGGAGATCAAGGTCATGTTTTTTTTTCTTTCTTTTATTACATCGACTAGATAATATTTGAATTAATTTAACATCGTTATTACAATCTTATATCGATAGTCGCATTCGCGCGTTGCGTGAAAGGACCGACGAATACATTTTACGGCTTATTAGTTGAATGTTATCTTTTGTTTTGTTATGTTTTAACAATAATTATGTTAGCGGTTGTAGAGAAGTTGGATTTGGGCGCAAGAGAGGGATTCAACGAGGATACACGCCAGACGTTGTTGTTTCATCGTTTTTAATCGTCGCAAGTATCCTCCGTGAGTGAAAGTTTCAATTCCTCTCTCGCCTCTCCGTGTTTTTAATATTCTTTTTATTTTTTATTAAAATCAGACGCATACGCGAAGAATCCATATAGATTTATTGACATTATATATACCCATATATCATATCAATAGTAATAATAATATTCTCCGTTAAATAATTTTTTTTTTGTTTCGAGTACGCGATAATCATACTTCAAAAAATATCACACCAAAGAATCTCTCGTCTTTTCGTGTCGTCGTATTTGCTCGTTCGCCTAAATTATCTTTAGAATTTGAGTTCCATGACAGCGAGGATTCGGGAGATTCGCCTACGACTCATTAAGGTTTTCTGTTCTTTTTTTCTCTCTCGTTAAATTTAATCTCCCTCGTCGAAGCACCCGTCGCTTCCTTCCGTCTTCATACTTACCCTCGACTATTATATCTAAAGCAGAGTTAAAACTCGATAGAATCGACACACACAGTTTATAATAAATTCTATTGAGTTTTACTATGATATAAAGTTCGAGTCGAGTTTGCCGGCCCTTTGACGTCGTCTGCGTGCAAAGTGAGACAGCGTCGGATATGACGGTGAGGCAAAACACGCAGAGGATGGTTTGTTTGCCTCGCAAATGAGCGACGATCCGAGAGAGCCGAGTTCGAGTCCTTAGACTCAGCGCTGCCAAGCTTCTGACTTTGAAGAGCCAGCTGCTGCCGGCTGACTCCATTATTCAATGAAACGGCTTCTGGGCAAAGGAGAAGGGGGGCCCCGGGGAGGGAATAGTTTAGTTTATACCGGAGGGTTTCTCGATCCCTCGGTCAATACGAGCGGCAATTCCCGATGAAGCCGAGAGCACATTTAGACTTAACTCTGAACCTAAGTACACATTAAAAGGACTCTATAGCTTTTGGTCAGCACGAATATAGTACATTCAGAAATTTCAACGGTCAGCTCGAGTCAAAAGCTTTCCCTTCTTTTTTCCGCCGTTTCACCTTTCCTCTCGTTGCTCTCATCTACACAACTCTCGTATTTTCTTATCTAATTTTTCTATTATCAAAAAAACGACACACGCAGTATTACTATGACGAAGCGTTCGAGAGGACCTTCGAGACACAGAGACATAGGTGAGTGGCTTACCCACGACAAAAACAAAAATATCCACATCGAGCAGCAACTATTTTTTAACTCTAAATATTTCATATATGACGCGCATTTGTGCACGGTTAATGTAATTTGCAATTTCGCATATTTCTTCTTTTCAACGAAACGCAACCGATAAGGTAAGAGTTAACGATCGCATGAGCGAAAAAAGGGGTAAGCCACTCGTCTAACAGGGGGAGAATACAAATAGGCAACATTAGCTCGAAGGGAAGTGCTGATTGGTCCGTGCAAATACGCCGTGATCTCTCGCTCTCTCTTTTTTTTTATGTATGTACAATAATTCGCTTTAAGATATCTCTTTCTTCATTCTTTCATCATCACTTTTTCCTCCTCGTAGATCTCTGTGTACAGTGCGCGGTGGAAGAATATAGTACAGGACTAAAAGAAGGCGACGAAGAAGCATTTGCGGCTTGATGAACGCGTTTTGTTTGTTTTTTTTTCTTGTTGCCCGTTGTTAAACTTTAATAGCCCGATTTGAAACAATTCGATGCGCGGCTTTCGTTATTCAAACGTTCGTTTTTTCTTTTCGTTTTTTTACAAAATACATGTACACATTTATAATCTATATGTAACCATATGTTATGTATAGCTTTTTCAATGAGCGTCGAACGAGCATGCGTCGCGATATACAATTACATATTATTAGCCGATTAATAAATCACCTTATCAGATCGTGAAAAAACGTGTCGAGCTTTCGAGATAGAAACTCGATGGACGATCCTCGCGCGGATCGAGGGACAAAATACAGCCAATGATATGTTAAATTATTACTATTATTTTTTTTTCTTTTTGTTTTTTTTTTTTCGTCAGAGATAGTGCGCCCTGGATTTTGGTTTTTAATACCACGTGAAATTCGAATGAGACCTTGTTTGATTAATACTTCACTGATGCATCGCTTAGGTCGCTAGTACGAGTAGGCCCGATTTTTTTTTCAACGGACGTGGCAGCGCTTCTACATGCTATTAGAATCTGTTCTTTTTTTTAAATCTGATGTACAAATAATACCAACTTGACGATAATAATAAACTTTGCCGCATGCGCTCTGCCGTGTTAACTATGATAATTAGATATTCCAATGACCGTGCAGATTAGACGACACAATATCTAATATTTATCTCCGAGGCATGAATCTCGAGTCGGTTTTTTCTTTCTCTTCTCTTCTCGATAGTTGAATATTCGCGTGTTTTAACACTACACGATGACGAACATAAATATCGGTATATTCGTAATACTTTCGCAGGTTTAGCGGGCTGATAGATACTTCACGCCGTTCGCTGAAACTACAGCATCGAGCGTCTCATTAGTATTATGCTTTTCCCATCAAGTAATGAACAAAACATAAACAACAATTTCTTCTTCTCTTTTCGACGATGTTATCCGTCTGTTTAAGTGAGCGAAACAATCGTGGCAAAAGCTCGAGCTTTGTACAGTTTCGTGATTTATTCATTTATTTACTCTTCTTTTGTTTCTCTTTTAGATTGGACTCGCGAGAATTTCGCCCCGGTAATCAGTTTTTTTGCATTACGCGTGTGTGTGTATGTGTTTATGTGTTTCATTTAAATGTGTAATTTCTTAACGTTGTAATATAAACTTTAAAGCGTCGAACCGACTAAATGAAACGACGTTATAATATACTATTATGATATAATGAACTACGTATTATTAACGCGCTTATCACACCGATAGTATTTTATTTATTTTATTTATTAAATCTTCATGACGAATTTTTATCTCTTCAGCAACTGCTCCAGACCTGCCCGAGGGCGATACCTTTTGTTCGCATTGAAATTTCTTTCGTCAACTCGCCGTTCGACGGCTGATAACGCCGTGGATCTCTTCATCCCTCTATCCGCTTCGCTCTCTCGTATTCCCGTCCTTCGTAGTTATTCGTTTACAATATATTAATATGAAATTCACGCTATGTGGAAATTTTGGACCTGGTGCACGTAAAAATTTAAACGAGGTTCACTCCGGCCATGAAATCCTCTCGGAGCATCGGTACCACCGTCGGCCCACCGGCAGCCCTCCTGAAACAGTAGTTCGAAGGGCGATGCTTTAATTAGACCGAGAGATTTTTCACAGTCACTGCCGTCACAAGGATATGAGCTATGACAAAAGATAATGCAATTATCTGCAATGAAAAAATATGAAATTATCATTATTGAATGAATTTTTTACTGGGACGAATTATAAAGAAAAGTTCCTTTACAAATGTTTGAAAATGAATCTTACTACAAATAAAAATCAAAAAATGCAGACACAATGTACACTTGAACCGTGTTCTTGGCTTTGTTTCGGGTCTCCGTCTCCACACAGAGCTAGAATGTGCGGCTCTCGTTTTTTTAATTTAATTAATGACAAAGGAGGAATTAGAGACGAGTAGGCGAAGCACGAGAGGGTTCACGCGTCAAAGTTAATTCGATCATGTCATCCATATGCTAACAAGCCCCTTCTCGTGAGCGGGCATGATGGCTCCGAAAGGCGGCATTTCTGCGCATACAGACTTCACTTCGCATTAACCACGGTGCAGAGAGCTTTTAGTCTTGAGGCATGTATGCGAGTGTAGCACATAGCGCAATGTGGAATCGGATTATTAATCGGATAAAGCAACTCAGAGACGCTTTTCAATCAGCCACGAATTATTTTGCACTCCTGGCCAACTTTGTACTCCAGGAATATTTGAGATAGGAAATTATTTCAGTTTTGAGATTAGCGTGTATAAAAAGTATTTTTCATGAATATTATGATTTTCGCAAGACCTATTGAGCTACTGTAGAATTTATCACATTATTTGAATTACTAGTTGAGCGGCTAAGCTGTAGCAACAGCTGTGGGATCATTGAAATTTGTGTTGATTAAAGTCAAGAACAACGGTCTCGAATGCGACTTAATTAAATTCCGAGCTACTCGACGGCCGGTCAGGATGATTTAGGTAATAATAAGTGATTGTGGAGAATCGGGACTTCGTGTATAACCACGTATTCGCCATAGATAACGGGAGAATAGCGACGGTAATACGGCGAGGATACTCACTGTGCATGTATCAGGCCATGTAACGCCGGTGGTAATACTTGGTGTTGCGAATGCTGCGGTATGATGGACTGACGCTGTTGGGAAGCTGTGGTATGCGGTGCCGGTTGCTGCGGTACCGTCTGTCCGACAAGTTGAAGTTGCTGCGGTACCTGCTGTGCAGGACCTGCCACACCGACTTGCTGCGATACTTGCTGATTCCCTGGCTGCAAGCCACCAGCACCAGCCGGCATCTGAAGAGTTGCCTGAATGAGAGGCGAGGGTGACTGCGGATGAGTCGCTCCTACGATTGAAGACGGCGGCTGAAGTGGCTCTTTGTTTTGGGCTGCACGGGCGCGGGCTAGCAGAGACATGACCGTACGTTTCGTTGGTGACATTGCGGGCCTCGCTCCGGGCAACAACGGTCGCTTTCGACCCCCTGCCAACACACGGAGCGGCACTCTAATAAAATCGAGACTTGACGGGACAATAAATGAGAATGAAACGTTAGTAAATGAAAACAGAAGAAAATAAAGGCAAGACGTTTTCGAGATTAATTGATGAAGAAGGTTTCAGTCATTTATATAATATTTTCTTTGAATCTATTGTGTTTCTTGAAGTGAACTTTTTTTGGCTTAATTCAGTATTTTATTTCATCAACATTTTTCTTCACGTTTGTGTCAACGAAATTCTGGCAAAAGTTTACGTAGGAAAGTTCGATAAAACGAAGCAATTTCTATTTAAAAAGTTGAGTAACATGAATTTTTCTCGACTAAAAGGAATTATGATAAAACCTCTTCGACAGCTCGACTTTGGAGACTCGGTAACAAACATTCAGTTATTAAATTAGTAAGTCGACGTTTCAACGTTTTTAATGACTTGAAGAAGACGCCTGTCCTTTGCGTTTCCAATAATATTCATTATTATAATGCAGACTTTATGTGCATTAAATGGTAATGAATCTTCATACATTTGTATTTCTGTTATTGTGAGACTGTGATGAGATTCTTGAAATTTCCGACCAGCTTTATAACGTTCAAACATTAAATTAGCTCGAATTTGCTCCGAGTGAAATGTATGCATAGCAAAAAATAACAATTCAAATTTCGGCCTCGTCGAGATAAAAATTTGCAATTTTACTGTATCGACCCGAGGCCGAATGCTGCGATATCGTAACTAGTTCTTCCAAAACTGTTCAGGATACTTGCTGACAAATTTCCGTGAATACAATTTTGTAATTTTATCGGCACATGCCTGCAGTCGGTTCTCGCCAAAAATTATTAATTATTATCAATTAATATCCGCGAGCATCAGCCGCCGCGCATTAAATGACAATTTTTCTTTAACGCTGTAGCGTTAGCGAACATTTTCCAACAAATTCGAACGCAACTCGATTATTCTCCAAACCCAAAGTGTTGGATGAACACTTTCGGAACTTTAGTTGTCGGGATAGCTATTTCGGAATTATGCCCAAAGTTCCGCGCGGACGATACACGTATAACGAAGGTTTCCGAGAACACGTAACCGGAGTTGAAATCTCTGCAGATGCTCACCTAGCGTCGACGTCACCGATTGAAGTGGCGTGCCTTGAGTCTTCATGGCTGTTGGATGAGGGGGTGACGGGCTCGGCCTCGGCGCCGAGGATTCTTGTCCCTCGAGAGAATTCACCGTGATACTCGAAGTCGGCGAACTTGCCGCCTCCGAGCCCGTTTCGGGACTCGACGGCGCGTCCGTTGTTTGATACGAACCCTCGCGTCCCTGCTGTGTACTCAGTATCTGCATCTCCCACATTTGTTCCTGTCTTATGTCGTCGTTGTAATCCTGAAATTTATAGCCAATACGTGACGGTTAACGGATTTTTCTTTCGATCTGCAAGAAAATAGAAAATTGCAGTTCTCCGAAGAGCTCTTCGAAAAACCACAATTTTTTCCGCACTGTAGAAAATGTTTGCATGAAAGTTAATGTACCGGTATTGGAAGCTTTCATGCATACACTAGTATATTAAATTTGATACTCGAAGTATTTTTAAATTAATTTAAAAGTTCTGTGATCTTAAATAATATTTGTACAATAAATTTAACATATTGGTTTATGCATAAAAGCTTCCAATGCCGCGACATTAAATATACAATTTTTTTTTTACAGTGAGGCGAAAGTATGAAAAAACAAATGTTCGAGCGACTTTTCAAAAGGATGGTGTTACATAAATAAATCTACGTCTCTCCAACAATTTATCGAATATATTATTACTAAAATGAAATCGTTAATATTCCACGAAACTAGGACCAACGTTTTGCAGCTCGAATTCAGTTCCATTTTGAGTTTGTCCGAAGTATAATCTATAACGGGTATAAAATTGGTATGAGTTCCGAATATGTAGCCCTTCGATTGACAAATTTATTGATAACATATTCAATGAAACGATTCTATATTTTTCAATAGACGAGTTGAACGAAAAATGTATTTCAATAAATCCGTGAAGTTTCCGCTGGCGAGGAATCCCAGTCGGGGTTCATCAAAATCAGATCAATTTTCCGGGACTTCAGTAAAATTGTGCAACCACCGACGGTCTGCCCGAAGAATTTCTTGTCCCGCCGGTCAAAGAAGAATGAACCTGTTCCAGTGGTTCTTTCTTTCGCCGAAGCATTTGTCATGTCGTTAGAGTCAGCGATCGATTAGCCACGTGAAGTTAATGCCACCGGGGTCATCGCACCTGTGTAAAATATCTACACGTCTACATCGAAGATGGCAGATAAGCTTGGATAATTACTGAATCTCCCAAGCTCTCGATTGCTTCTATTCGCCATTCGGAGATTTCGCTGATTGCACGATAATTGCGTCTACCACCGGTGTAATCACCGTCGCACACACCACCGACTGTGGCGTACAGATATTGCCACTGAGAAAGGTAGAATTTCTCTTTTCTCTTTCTCCGTCGCCTTTCAGCCGATACTTCAGTATAGCTTTTTTTGTTCTCTATGAAACTTGGAAAAGGAGCGAAGTTAATTGATATCAGGCAATTACTGCAGTGTGTGTCACCGAGATACACGAGATCGAGAGCGGCAGTTCTCGAACAGTGCGCAACAACGAGAACGAGAAGACTCGGGGGCGTCTTGTCCGGGAAATGGGAAAAGTCTCCCAATGCCGAACTTTTTTTTTTCCTTCCGAAACCAAGAGTCTCATTACTTTTGTCTTTCCATCTGTGCGAAACTTTTGAATTGAGATTCGCTGATTAATTTAATTAAAGGCTTAATTTAATTAACGAGTTACTGTAAACGCATTTGTCCGGATAACAATGACGAGTTCCGGACTCGCGGAGATGAATTCCCGGTATATGTATGTGATGCTGTACACGTATATATCATTTGTAAATATAACATGGAGCGGGACGGGGGGTATTTTGTGGGCGTGTGGTAATTATAATTATGTGGCCGCCGTTGAGTGCAGAGGTTCTCTCTGCGTGTACGTTTAGACTGCAAGCAAACACCGAGGGAAAACTCGCCTCAATGAATGCAAAACGTTCTTTGTCCCGTGCAACATCCGCACGCAGCGAGTGTGAGAGGAAGAGAAAACCAGAATTCAGAACATTTTCCAACCCGTGGAATTCATAGCTTTCCCTCTTGCGTTTCGCCAGCGAACGAGCGAGAAAAGCTTCCCGACCGGGGATTTAACAAACAACTATTGTTCGGCGAGGACTCGAATAAAAATCAAAGCCCTACTGAAAACAACGCAGGACAGCGTAGGAACATCGTAAAAAGGGATTTTATCGTGGAAACGCTCGCGTAAGTTTATAGAAAACGTTGCAATGAGGGAGGACGATGAAGGAAATAATGAGCAGAACGAATACTTTCGAAAATAGATGAAATAAAAATATTTCCTTTTGTCTCATTGATGCGATAAAAAAAATGCTATGAAAAACTTCCAATAGCCAATTCTTGCTTACGTAGAAATTCCGATATCTCTTTTTTTCCGAGTAAATTCTGTAATCGTGGTGTTAACCTTTTTTCTCCAGCAGATTAGAAGTATCGGAAACATCGACTACTTCACGAATGTGATTCTTGCTATAAGTATAATACGGGCCCGTGTAGGAAAGTATGCTCGACCGCGTATGAATATTAAACTGCTCTACATTTCGCATATTTTTCATTGCAAACACCCGCTATTAACTCGGAAATTTTCTATGCACCGAACAATGAATAATCATAATATCGTTTTCCATGAGAATACCGAATCATCAATGAGTCGTTTCAAGCGTTTACGAGTGATCGTTTTTCCGTGCATAATTGAGAGAAGCGAATGGGGAGTCCCGACAAAATGCGTCCGTGGTTTTACCATCGATATATTTGTTTTGGTGCTAATTCATTTCGGAAGGTCGTAATTCGCTTGCCGGATGGGCTGCGAAAGACCTTGGGCCCGGAACGTAGGATAGATCTGACCCAACGGCCGATCGGGACTATCGTTGAAATCGTTCGCTGTAATAACACTCGTTTTACTAGGAGCTTTCGTTGGGAGCTCACCGCCTCCGGCTCTAAATAACGTTTCAGGCTGAGGCGGGTTTTAAGCGAGATCCGGTGTTGAACTTTATAAGATAAGAACACCTGCGAGAGCAGAAGACTAACACGCGCGTGGGCGCATATGTGTGTGCGTGTCAGTGTGTTGATGTACGTGCGGTAGCTGATGTTCCGTGCTCGCTTACCGGAACCAGGAACCGACCCACTTCGGCCAGAGCCCAAGCGATCCGGGCATGCGCTTCCGCCGGTGTTGCGTATGCAGATATCTCAACGTGTAAATCTTCCATGAGATGAGAGAATTTCGGATCTCCGCTGACTCTGAGCTCTTCCTCCTGTGGTAACACAAATTATACATTTTCCACGTTAATGAAACATCGACAAAATTCAAACGAAACAAAAACTACACGATGATGGGCGTTGTAAATTTCATTGCTGCGGGAAGAAATCTGTGATGATCAATCATTCGGCCCGGCTGATTACGGACAAGTTGCAGCTATCGATTGTTTTTTTGTTCCATTAAAAGCGACGGATTATCTCGAGGATGCTACTAAAAAAGGAAAAATCGTCTTGAAATTTGTCCTTCTGATGCTAATTAATGTTTCTTTTTTCAACAGTCCAGCTCGTCAATTCAAAGGTTTTTCTTTATAAGCTCCATCGAGCTCGAGAGACGTTATGCAAATTTTTTTTTATTCCAGAAATTATACAAAGAATATTTGTCGCGACTCGAGCTCGCGATATTTCGAATGATTATTAATAATTGATAACAATTTCGTGCACGGTTAATTGCGCACCGGTTGCGCGGGCTGCAAATCGAATTAGGAAGATAAAGGCAAGATAGATGAAAGAGGAGAGAGAGAGAATGGGGAAGGCTAGGTAGTCGTTCCAAAGAGCTCTTTGTACAGGAGCATTTGCATCCCAGTGGAGCGCAAGTATCATAGGAGAGAGGTGGAGGAGTAAACTGTACCAGCATTGCTCTTGTCGTCTGAGCGAGCTACCGGACATGATGCTTGCCGTTCTAATTGGATTTATAACGATCCTTTCACTTATAAAGCACGATTTGCCTTCCCGGCGAGATCCCGTGCAATCTCGGATTAGTTATAGCAACGTTTCGCAAATGTAGCGAATGTATTGCATTATTATGCATGAAGGGGGTAACAAGAGTCGGTTGTAACGACCCAAATCTATCTCGATAAAAATTATTCCAGCATCTTCTTGACATTGAAACGAAAGAATTTCTATATGTATTAAAGTGATATTTCGAAAAATTATAGTAAGAATCATTTAATCTCGGTATCCCAAAAAAAGGGCCATTTAGTTTGCATCCCACCTCGCTCAAACCTAAATTGAATATACTCCAAATTTTCGTGTCTGAAGATGTTACAGCAGCACGTCTCGGGGGATGGGGGTGGCTAGTTCGTACCTCGAGTGAGACGTACAGCTTTTAATTAAGAAAGCAATTAAAGTCACATAGTCGAGCGCGAGGCGTCGCGAAAGCTTTTCGTACGTACGCGAAGATCCGCGGAACGTATCTCTTATCGTGCGGGGGTGCTGCATACGCGGCCCGAGGAAAGCCTTGTGAGACAGACTTTAGGTGACAATTAGTAACGAGAGATGGGAAGTGGAGTGTGAGAAATGGGATGAAGCCAAAGTCCCAAGGACTCGGTGGGGCTGTTACAGCGAGCTTGGAAAGATCGTGGCGACCAGGTGGCGAACCACTTAGACAACTTTCCTCGCCAACTTGGCATAGCCGAAATCTTCGCGTTTCGCGCGCCTCGCGCGTCAAATCGCCGGAGCTCGCCTTAAATTACTTTTCATTCGTCGCTGCATCGCACTCGTACACACGACGGACTCTTGTCTTTACGGTTCAGCGACCGAACGATCGAAAATTCGATACGTTTGGGTTTCAGCAACAATGCGACGATTCCGACTCCCCGTTGTGCATCTGAATTAGGAAGATAATAATAATACAGATGTTTGCCACCGAACGGAAGAGCATATCGTCGAGATGCGCGCATGAATGGCCACGCGATTCGATTGAATGTATAACAGTCATCGTTTATCTGCTCATCCATCAGAATCGATTCTCGTCCCCACGTCGGACATAAATGTTCAAGCCAGCGGCGTAAATGAGCAGCGATCTGCTTCGCAATACTTGTCGTTATTGACCCAGTTATTCGTACAGCATAATTGTTGTATATCGCGGACAGTTATAATCAGTGGAAATTGTAGTCTTAGTACCAAACCATTGATTGTTCCTTTATGTCTTTTTTAGATAAGTATAATAACATGAATAGCTTTTGGTCTTGAATAAAAATAAAAAGTTTGCATTAAAAGCGTCAAATAATAAAGAAAGAAGCAGTGGATGTTCCATGCTTGAAGAAATTGAGTTGTTTTGATCATTTGTCGTCGTGTGTTTATAGCAAAAACTTTCAGGAGTGTTATTGTTTATTTGTCAAGTTCGGATAGATCAAATGATATTGATCTATCGGAGTGCTGCAAAAGTTCTGAAAGGCCAATGATTGAATTTTTTGTCAAATTACGGATGCATGTCATTTAACTAAAAAAGTGGTGAGAATATTAAAAATGTGTTTTCACCTTTTGTCGATCTTTCATAGATCCTCTACCGAGCACGGCCATTTTACAGCCAGTCTCTTCCTGCAATCGCTTGAGAGAATTTCCTTTAGGTCCCAGCAGCTTTCCCACGAAATTGAACTGTAACAAATGACAAAATAACTCGGTACACGTATATACATCACTCGTAGGGCAGTGTGTATACAATGGAGAATCTACTAGGGTACTACGGGTCCTATCGTATAACTTGGTAATAGAAGGTAACGATGAACTGTAAACGCGCAAGACAACGGAGAGTCATTAACGCCTCGAGGCCAGACGGCAAGGCCAGCCGTAGAGAGAGAGTCTCAATTCCAGCGTCCAATTTAACAGCGTATATATATTGCAGAAGAGGCGAATCCGCGATGGGTGAGCTTGCAAGGCTTTCGCGGACACTGTGCCAGCCTCTCGGGGATGGTCCACCCTGCCATAGCACCTCCCGTACCCGAGATTAAGGCTCGGAACATAAGGCGTGATTATTGATTCACTTTGCCACCGAGTAATGCAACGAAGACATTCGAGGGAAAGGGTTCATGCGTCAAAGCTTGAAACAATATGAGGGTCTTCGTACTTCGCCCTTTGGGGGTTTAGCGCCGTCTGCAGAAATAATTCTGTTATCGCCGATGTTCCGAGGATTCTGACATTATCAGAGTGATATCCGCGACCAACCTTATCGTCGTTAGCACTGGCTCTGAACGCGATTTGAATCCATGAGACAACAATCGTAATCAAACGAAAATGATACTTTGCTAAAAATAACATAGCTTGAGAAATGTCGTTTAATTATTAATTCGTATTATTTGCAAAAAAAAACAAATTGTAATACTTTCTTCAATTTAAAGTTAAATTTTTCTGTCTTCAGTCACGCAAATACCGGAGATTATTAAATTTGGACGTTCTTTTTTTGACTCACTGAGCTATATGGAACCGAGGCACGATGAATAATGATGTAGTTGGTACGCTGCCTCTTACGCAACAAGTAATTCGTAGTATCGTTGTTTAATCATAGTTTGTACAATGTAATAACAAAATAATGAATTACACGGGAAAAGCGAAAAAAAGGAAAAAAGGAAACCAAGCGCAACGTGAGCGAATTGCGGGTCGCGGAACTTTATAACGACCTGCTGCTGCTGTTGTAGAACTCGTTAGCACCGGCGTATCGAAGGTTGAGTGGACTGCGGGGGGGTCGGACGAAAAAGGGTTGCGCGCAGGGGGAGGGGAAGGGAGGAGCGCACAGCTTGTTGGCAAAAGTCTTTAATTGGACGTGTTCGTTTAGCATGTACTTCGAGTAATTCGGGTCAACGAGTTTGATAATAGGCATTATCGCTGCTCCTTACAAGCTTACGCTGACTCGATATCATGTTTACTCTTTTGTCAACCGAATATCGATTAAGATGTTCTATTCGCGAATCAAAGAAAAAGAACTTTTTCACACAGGCCGAAGGGGCCCTCTTTGCACAGCTCAGGTATCAACCAACATCCTCGTCGGGAATGACCAATTTTCCGTCTTTAGTGCACAATATACTATTTCCGCGACTTCGCTAAAGTGACCATAATTATTTCATGCCTGCGACGTGGATGAAAAGTTACAGATTCTTGACCAGCGGAAGGAAAAGTCGCTTGAGCGGAAGGAAGAAGCACTTTTCTCCCTTGTGGCATATCATATTAAACCTGTTGAAAATGCCTTTTCCCTTTTTGACTTCTATTTTATTTAAGGCAATCCTTCGCCTAAATATCAAATTTTTTACATATTTTCGACCTTTTGAAAATTCTAGCCAAACGAATTTCTTTCGACATAAAAAAAAATATTTCGCGACTTATGCAGTTCGAACTTGATTCGAGTGTATTTCGTTCGATCTTTCAATGCCTCGGATTTCCACGTTTAATGTTATGAATGAGGCGAACACAAGCGGGTTAACGGCCGGGATGCTTTACCGTCTAATTAAGTTATCGCAGGCTGGTGCCGCAGAGTACGATGAGAATACCGCAGCTTCGTGATTTATGCGTATGGGTTATATAAGCCTGTAATAACGTACGTATAGTATAGTTCGCAGGCGGTCCGACGTAGGGTACTAACAGGTCCGCGCTGTGCTGAAGCCGCGGAGGCAAGAGTCAGTGCGCGGCTATCTAAATGAGATTTATTAAGCGAAACGGTGGCAGGATCGTCCGCTATCTATGGATCTCTATAGATTTACCGGAAGCTCGCGTGCTCGCGAGCCTATGATGAATCATTTCTGCCGTCCAGAAGTGATGGACAAACGCGCGGTTGGTTCATGACGCGCGGTAATTAAATTAAACATTTTTTTAAAAGAAAATTATGAAAAAAATTAAAATAACTAATGGCGAGAGTTGATCCTCCCGCGAAGTTCTTGCATCGTTGAATATTAATGTTCGCCGGCGCGAAGGAAAAGTAAACTGTCGCGACATATTTATGTTTTTTCATGCACTTTAAATTAACTTTGTGAGTTATTGCATTGGAGAGGTCGGTTATGCTCCTAATTGAAATACGATTAAGCGGTTAATACACAGCTTGCGGCGTCTCATCGATGGCGCAAAGTTTTTAAACAAATTTTACTTTATTTTCTTCATGCCCAAGGGGATAATTAACTTGTAGTCGGAATTCTCGTCGCGACACACATACAGGCTTGGCTCCGCGGGGCAAAGGATCAAACAAACTCAGGTGTGCCGCGCAAACTCTTGGGGAATTGCATCTTTTCACGAAAATCCATTAAAGCTTAGGTAAGACAAATGGCTTTGGGATGAGATCGAGAGGGGAACGATGTTGTCTGAATTTTCTATTCTCGTAGAAGGAAACTAGACTGATGGACAAAATCTCTAGACCACAATGGGGCGGAACGCCTCTCTCGGGAATTTGCGTGAATTGAATTTCGAACGAATCCGAACGCCGCGCACAGTAAAGATAGGAATTTAGGATATTCGATCGACAGAGGCTTTTGCCAAGCGTGGATAGCGGAGCGCGAGCGAGGTTGTAACACAAACAAATTTATACGGAAATAAGAAAAGATGTGAACGAGATTAAATTCCTGCCGGCACAGCCGATTGATTATGATCTGAGAATAATAAAAGGGTAAGCTAGAAAGCGAATTGTTGAGCGAAATAATATTATTAACAATAATATCGCGAATCATTACCAATATTTCTATTCTGATTATATTTTTTTTACATTGAGTTTTTTGTTTGACAAAGTATTGTTGAATAGGCCATTACATGCAAAAAAAAATCGTTGAGACGAATTTTCGAGCGAATTAATAACATCATTAATTTAAAAATAATGTATAAAATATGAGAATAATGAAAATAATATCAAATCAAAAAATGAAACAGAGTAAATAATTCGATTCCGGCTCGCCGAATGACGCCGATGCATAGTCAAGTGCGATAAGCATCGGAAGCTTGTATCAGCGATCACAGTTCCCGTGTATTTGATTACCAAGCGCCAAAGTACGGACGACGACAGAAATGGACGAAGGAATAGCCACGGTTTGCGACTGTCGCTTGTTCGCGGATGTGAACGTCGAGGGGATGAGAGGTCGTACATGCGAGGGCGAGGGATGGACCGAAACGTTTCCGGGGTTAACCAAGACAAATTGACCTATCCGGTACTGTGGCAGGTTGGCACCTCTCGCTGTGCTCGCTATAACATTCCCTCTACGTTTTCTCTCCATCCTCAGCCATAATCTACTTATTCCCTTAACAGCGATAAGGAAATCACTGACACGTGTGATACGTTGTAACTCATAGCGAAACCTAACGTTTCTTTTATCCGCTATCGCGCACGTCCGGCGTTCTTATGAAATATGCGCAGGAATTGCTTTCCCGCTTCAACAAAGAGGTTTCTTGTTTTTTGCGATTATTGTAAAGCAAAAAAGCGATAATAAAAAAAATCGTCTCGTGTCTTACCTTGGGATGATCGCGCACCGGCACCTGCACCCTCACGTTCACTTTAATCGGCTTATCTCTCGTGATGTCGACCATTCTTCTCTCGCTTCCATCGCAATTTCCGCCGCCGCCGCCGTTGCCTCCGCGACCACCGTTGCCTCTGCCACCGCCGCCACCGCCACCGCTGGAATCTGAAACGAGGCAAGAGTAACGCGATACATAATGGGTCTCGCATCATCAGAGCTCAACGAACTCAAAAGGGAAAATATCCCGCGAGAGAGAGCGCGAGAGATAGTGTAAGGGAACGCGGACGAACAAACACAAAAGAAAAAACAAAAAAAGAAAAAAAGGAAAAGAACATCTCTCCCAGGGTGAAATGTCGCGCTCTCTTTTGCGCGGTTTCTTTACGGCTCCGAGGGTTCCATCGAGGTGTGAAGCCACGAGGAGAAAATCAGCAGTACGCCCGGGAAATGCAAGCCAGTTTCTATGCATCTCTCCGACTCCGGCCTGACTATTCGAGCTTCGAGAAAACTATCTCAACTCGGTGGATCTTGCGCTGGATGGCAGCCAAGGAACATCTCGTTTCCGGTTCTACGGTTCTCCAAGAGGGACGGACCGAGAAAGATACCCACAGATAAGATAGAAAAATTGATCACCGTGTGGCCTCAACTTTGTCGGCCGCATACGGGCAATCGAGCAGAAAAATTGTCGACTGTAATAGATCAGGCAAACATTCTCCACAAAATAGAAGCGATAACACAGTTCGATCCGATTGAACCGTATTAATTATTTACATGGTTTTGAAATTGTTGAATTAAATGCTCATTCAAATCAATAAACTCCTATATATACAATAATTATGCAATAAATAATCTTAAAGAGCTCTCAACATTTTTTATTTGAATTTGAAATAAGAAAAAATTGTAGCCATATCATAATAACTGTAATAGAGGAAAGAAATTATCTCGGTATTGCTGTTTATTGTTTTAAACAAAGATCGATTCGGAGTCAGGAGTGTAATAAATTTAGATGTACCGAAAAATGTAACGTGTCTATTTACGAGCGACAGTTTAGGGTCTTTAAGCGTGTGTGAATTTTCAAGAGTCAAAGAATAATTCATACGCGTGTCCAAGCGTCGTAAATCAACCCTCGGAGGTTTTCGCCGTACTGATAATAATAGGTAGCCTGAATGAGTTTCCCAAAATAATTTCTCTAGACGAGAGGCGCCTACCGGTGAGCTCGCTGTACGTGATCTGACGCTTTTGCTCACGAGGAGGCCCGAGGTGGCTTCTCATCCGCACAGAGGCGTTCGGAGCGTTTCCTATGTGCTCTCTGCAACTCTGCATACGTAATGTCGAACTATAGAACGCTCGCATCTCGGTGCCTTGCGAGCTCTCGAGAAATGGCGGGAAGAGGATAGGTGTGAGCAAACGCTCGGGGACTAATTAATATCGAGAGCGTGAATTTCGGCGCCTCGCGTAACCCCTCGAGGCTCCCCTTAAATCGGTCTGATAATATTCCATCATCTGTTCATTCATTTGCGCGAAATTATTTCAACACCCTCTGCAGTTCGACATTTTTTTTTACCCACCGTTTCGGTTGACTTTTTTTTAAAAGAAATTACTTGGTGAAACATTCCGTGGAATTGATTAACTATATAAGAATTGCTATAATTTGCTTTTGTCATTCACTGTGAAAACGATTCGATGTTAAGCATCGCGTCCTTGGATGTCGAAATAGTGAATACACCGAAGATTACACAAAGGAGCATCATCAAAGAGCTTCGCGTGCTTAGAATAGTTTAATTTTGTGATAATTAAATGGTTAACGAGCGTCGATCAAAGAAGCAACAATAAAACAACAATCGTCTACGATATCGGTGAAAGCAATTCCCGCGAGATTTCTATAAATAACGGGACACTCCGACCTTTCGAAGTAAGCGCCGACGACGACAAATTCGAACAAATTTTTCTTCACTCAGCGGGGAACGAAGAATTAATAGTTGCTCTCTCGTGTAATTTTCTCTGGGAAAGGGAACCTCGTATAGTTTGGCATTCGAACAGAATTGGTCGTACGGAGCTCTTGACGACGAGCTAGGACCGAGTGATTATCGAACGCGTATTCTAGGAACCTGGGATAAAGGCAGGACGAAGCAGCAAACGCCACCCCCGCCGCTGCCGCTGCTGCTGTTGGGGAGGTTTCGATAGAATCGTATACAACCGCCGAAGCAAACAACTTTGAAATCGGGACACGTCGATAAATGTGTGGGAGTACGTGTACGTGTGTGCGGGAGAGGGGAAGGACTGTGAATTATGCATGAGTTCATGGGTTAGCGAAGTACAAGCCGTGTGAGAGAGGAATCTTGCTCGTTGCTGCTGTGTTGCTCATGCTCTGCGGGCTACATTCTACATTCAATTTCATCGCTTTTACCTAATAATTCGTTAGTTTCCATTTTACGCGGTGAATAAATATGAATTTTACGTACGATAATTACAATTCTGTTGTAAAATGCATTGTTTTTAACTTTCGGGGATATGCAAAAAAAAATCCGGATTTTGTAATGCAACGACTCCAAATAGCTCACTCATGACTAACGTACGACTTCAAGTCCGAAAAGCCATTGCGTCCAGGCCCGAATTCTTTCAAAAAAACCTCGAATTTTATAGAATCGTTTTACAGGTTTTTTTTTGAACATGAAATTCCTATATCTCTTTTTTAATCAATAGAGATTTTTCCTTGCATTCTCGCGTTTTGATTTTACTTCAATTACGTCTGAAAATGTTGATTTTTGGTAAAGTTTTCCTACGATAAAGATATGGAGGCTGCGAGTGCCATATGTGGCTTTGAAGAGCTGCACAAGTTTTGCCTTTCAGAGTCGATGGTTAACATTCTTTTTTCGCGATATTGCAAATTATTTTTTATCTTCAAGTACGACGAGAGCCAAAAGTCGATTTTTTGGTAAGAATGCCCTGCGAGATTACAATAAGATTAGATCAAAGAAGATTACGTTCGTTGATTTTTCACAAAGTCCCTATATGAGATAGCAGAAGTAGTGTAAGTCGAGTTTGATCAGCCACAGTCTGCGCGACGTTATTTCGCTTCAGGGACGCGCCGCAATCGTTTCGACGTTCTCGTGTCTCCGGCGTCGCTTTATAACGGAGAAAATATTATCTCATACTGGGTCCAAAGCTTCCGCGAGAGGTCCATTGGCCTCGGGTACACAGTACATATCTCGTTTGTCTCGTATATTGCAGAATAAACTGGCTTCATATATAGCGCAGAATTTTCATTACCTGGATTTGTCTTGGGTCCGGTTTTTTATTTTTTTTCGCTGCGAAAAATGATACTTCAATCTTATTGTACTCCTTTCTCTCGAGAAGTTTTTAGCTCCCACGGTTGAAAATCCTTAGGTTTCCGTCGTTGAGACTATCGGACAGATCTTCCACTCGAAGTTTCCTTTGTGCTTCGACAGTTGCGCAGGGCCTCGACGGCTCTCGTCTACTTCTTCGCTTTCTCGTTTTCCGTTTCTCTTCTCGAAGACGAATTAGAAAGAACGGGAATTTCGAGGATGTCGAGAAAAGTAAATAAATAAATGAACGAGGATCGTGCGTTAGCGCAGTTCAACAGACGAAGTTTAAGTTTATAAAGAGGAGAATGAAGTGTGGCTATACGGAGGCGAGTGAGTAAACGGAGGGAGGGACGCGTAACTCTCGGCGGCTCGGTTGAATTTTTGGAGCCGGCGAATTAATTAAGGCCCGACGAACGAGAACGCGAGAGAAGCTTTTCAACGTCAGGACTTTCTTCTTTCGCGAACGAAACCTTTTTCATTTGCCGCGTTCGCCTCATCCCCGCAAGCATGAAAACAAAACCGTAGAAAAATAACGAAATAAAGCATGAGTTCGAGCTTGTTGGGTAAGACTTAATTAACTTTTGCCAGACAAAACATACTTTCGAATTCTGTCCTTATTTTTTTTTTATCCTCTCTGATCTGATCGTGTTCCAGGGCGTCCAATTGATTGAACTTTGCATCGACGCGCTTCCATGCGTCTTCGAAGCTTCCGCCAGGGTTTTACGTGGGAGGCTCGTCGGTCAAGTTTATTGGAAACGATCGATCATCGACACATCACACGCGGTGGAATCCGCAGGGAAATGGCCAGGCTTGGACACCGGACATAAAAGTTTCCCGGCACAAAGCCTGCGTGCGTGCGTATGTGCGTGTCAAGCAATTTCATCGAGGTCTCAGATTGATTTTGTACGTTAATCGATGTTTGCCGATATTCCTCGGAGCATGATCGGCAAAAAAAGCCCTTATATTATGAATTTCACCGAAGCTCAGATTAAATAGGATCAATAGAATTGATTTGACACCGTCGCGCATCGATTAGTTCCTATGTAACCTTCATCGTCGCTCTGCAGCTCTGCGAGCTATTCTAATTTGTACATGTACGAACACGTATATGCATATGTATACACGGATATGCTATATACTATGCGATGATAGAAACGTTCAACGACAAGGGCGATACGTGAGCCGACTTATGAGCGCGTGTAGGCATTTTCGGAACGCGTCGACGGACGTTCGCGCAGCGAACCTTTCACGAGAGTCCTGTACAGCTCTGGGCATATGAAATACCTTCGCGTGGATGAGTAGAATTTTATCCATTTCAACAGCTTGAACAGCCCCGTCAAGTCTTCTCTGTATATGAATCAATGGAAAATAAAGGAAGAACGTTTGAGCGATCGCCCATACCGGAGCACAATAGATATAGATTAACAATATATGTAATAGAGCTTTGTAGGGCTCACGCCCTAAGCGCGCTATTGTTTTTACCGTCTATATTGTGAAAATTCTTCGTCGCCTCAATTATCATTCACTAATTTACCCTTAACTGTGTATTATCAAATTTTTGTATTATTAACCAAAACCGAATTACAGGTCGGGGAAGGGCGAGGATTAGGTGATTCTAAAGGCCACCTAAACTAAAGGCCAAAAACTTACTATATTTCGAGCCATGGGGTCCCAGAAACCCCCAAGAAAGCGGCGGCAACGGCGAAATCTTCATAGAGAAAGAAACCATATAGGAAAGAAAGCATCAGCAGTTATACTGATGCTTCAGAATGATTGAAAAACGAGCACGAGAATCCATAGTATCTATATCGTCAATGATATTCAATGAATGTATTATACCGCAGGTGGTACGGCAGACGTAGTAGAAATATACGTAGATATATGCAGATAGTAGTACCTTATATGATATTCCTTTCCATTCTCACATATGCTGACGATGTGACCCCTCCCCCCCAACGACCCACAGATATATACCATCGTTTCATCTATTTCGCGAAGGCTATTTCAACACCTATACATAGACATTATATAGCATATGTGCACGTGTGTGTACCTTGATAGATATCGATGCAGCAGTATATATCGGTAGTATACGAAGAAATGCGAAGCTGATAGGTAGAAGGATAGGAAGCGAATGGTTCGATGAATCGATTTATGTGTTTCAGAGAGGGTTACGCCGGGGCTTCTTCTCTGGCCTCGATATAAGCGCAATATACACGTGTCGACGAAGTCAATTCGATCGGGCAAATATAGTTAGCGGATAATTTTGATATGCACTCACTCTGTTACGATTGCACTCAACGAAGTGCCTCAGTGAAGTTCGAAAATAGGTTGGGCGAAGAAAAAAGGTGCATCGGTTGTTAGCATTTCTTTTCTCGTTTTGCGATCGCCTCCAGATACGCGCGGATTTATTGTCGAGTGTAAACGATACTGCTGATTCTTTTTAGTTGTGTCAACGACAAAAATGCCTGTGGTCTACTTTTTTCCGTAGCGCCAAAGGAATTATAATTTGAAGTGCATTTTTATTATATTTTTTTTACAATTGTCTGTAGTTTCGTTTGATCTGAGGAGCTTATTTTACATCGCAGCATTTGATTTTCGAAAAAATTGATTAAATTATATTTTTCAAAGTTTCTCCAGTGATAATAAACGATAATTGATCAAAAAACACCGGGTCTCAACAATTTGATGTTTGCTTGCCAATTTTTTTTTTGGAGATTCGACATTTTTCGTTGGCTTACGGAATGCGATCTCGCGAAGTGTACAGCAGACACAGCCACGAACGCATTAGCCCGTGACTGGCGTTAATGAACTTTGCATGTCAATTGCGTAACGCAAAATTCAATAATGAGATGGAGAGTGCAGGATGGATGAGAGATAGGCAGAGACAGCGAAACAGCCGGAGCTCCTCTCTCGCGCTACTATAAAACTCCATTAGCTACGAAGCTCTTCAGCTTCTCTCGACTTCTGCATATATTTCGCTCTCTCGACGATTCTTTTTCCATCTACCGCGCGTACGCTATAGTCGATTCGCATTCGCTTGTATATTAATCAATATCTTTTTCCATTATCACTGCGAGGCTTTGTAAGGTTTTTACTTCGTTTCAATGCTTCGCGAGATTTTTCTTTCTTTTCTGCACAAACATACGTATAATTTATTGCAGTTCATTGAAGCGCAGCTCGATAGAATAATCTGTTAGTATGTCATATAAGTTTCATGTATTACAGAATGTAATAATGTGTGTTAAAAAAAATGCAAGTATGGGTAAAAAAAAGATATTAGCAAAAAAACCATAATTCTACTTCAAAAACTGTACATTCTGGGATGAAACTAGAAACTCCATTTTTATGAATAACTTTTTTTAATAGAAATTCATTTCATTGTTTTGTTTTTGAGCTAACAAAAGCAATAATAGATGTAGCGTGGTCTGCTTTATACGGAATGCCGAACTTTCTAATTTCTCTTTTTGTGTCCAGTGTCCCCTGATAATGGGTGCGAGGAACGGCGCAGCGTGTATTATACTCTCCGCGATAAACAACAATTGTCCCATACGGCGTACTTGCAAGTAATATTTTAACGGCTGGTGCTGGCGAACGCTTTGCGACCTCAAGGCATTTGATTAGCAGCCGACTGTGTTCGTTGTGCCGTTCACCGACCGTGCAAACACTATGTTTGCGCATTAAATTTCATTCCTCTGCTGTCGCTTGATTCGGCTCTCGTTCGTGCGACAGTCACGATGGCTTCGCGGGAATGAAACTGTTTTGCTAAGCAAATTACCCCGAATATATTGAATCTATTGAATTACACTGAATCTATTGAATAATTATCAATGATTTATTGCAGCGCATTCCGAACGATCGGTCACAATTATCTACTATAATTTATTATTATTTACTTCAATTTTTTTCCAGTTCTTATCAATCCTTTTCTTTTATCTTCCCGTATTTTAGCATGAACGATCGAACAACCTTAGAGAATAAATGAATGCATAGACTTTGTGAACTCTCGTTTAGTTCCCCGAGGAATCTCATCGATCAATTTGTTAACTTTACTCCATGGTCCAGAATACGCAAAGTCCAACTCTGTTCAATCTCTGCATGGTTGTCTTGTATAATGTTAGGTAAACCAATGTTTTTCCGCAACTCGATCCTTTTTAATGAAGACGAATACAAGACTCGCATTTTCCCAACTTTCGTTTTTATACACTTCTGTTTTTCTATTAAACAATGGTTTAGGATAACGCAGTTCTATCTCGCGGAGCTTCGATGCACGCCTTAATAGACAAAAAAAACGGAAAATTAAAATCTGTACGAGAGGATTAAACTCGTCAAGATTTCTTCGCGCGAAAGAGCTTACACAACGAGAGCTCTTCACTCGAGCGGCGAACTTTGAATAATCTACTATATCCGCCCTTTTCCCGTCTTTATGCCTCAACAAAGTTTCCCCCGTTAGCCTTGTATCTCGACGGGGGTGTGGAGGATGCCGAGGTGGGTCTCGCCGCAACGGAAAAGTTCGTTCGGTTGCTTGTTAGACAAGAGTTGTTGCCGACGAAAAGGCGGGGTAGCAATATTGTTTCGGCAAAGAGTGCAATGAATATCGAAAAACACGATTTTTTTTAAACCTAACACGAGGGGGCGGAAAGTAAAAAAAAGTGTCGCCTGTCCGTCGAAAAGCGTTATTTCCTCAAAGAGGCTTTATCTATTTTTCCTCCCTCGCTCCGTTCCTTTCCGCTCTTCGAAGAGCCATTCACTTGTCAAATCAGAGCTCTTCCCCATTCGTGTATCTTTTTTTTTTTTTTTTTAATTCTCAGTCTTTTTTGTCCTCGACTCTGCCGACTATGCTTCTGTCGCTGCCTCATACCCGTCTCTGTTACTCGAAGAATTCTCTGCCGTTCACGTGTAATGGCAGGAGCATTCAGTGCCACACGGAAAGGGACGCGGAAGGACATAATCCGAAATATTCCGTACAATAGATATACAGAGGGATGAAAATGGAGGGTTTCGGTATAGCACAGCGTAGTAGGGGCGGCATATGGACGAGAGTATAATCGCAAGTTTGCCGGGCTAACGACGGGTATAGGCTGATGGGGTTTCCAGGGAAAACCGATATCATGTCGGGAGAGCCGAGTGGAACGAAAGTACCTAATACGCGAAACGAGAGCGCAGTCATTGGACGCGGGCGGTACATTTGTCTTTGACAATTTGACAAACACAAACCGTAACTTCGATAATTTATCGTATCGAGAGATTTTTTTTCATCGTTCGATTGCTTTGTTCGCCGATCGACGTGGTTCGACGATGGATTTTCATCGCAGTTTCAACTGTCCGGAGTATTTTTTATCGGTATAAATTTTGTCGCGCAATGCCAACGACTGTGCCGCTCGACAAAGTTCTCTGTTTACCGAGCTTCGTGCCTTATAAACCTGCGGTCCGGTCGCTGCTAATGTTCAAACGGCTCTCCCGGCCCGGCTCTCTCTCTCTCTCTCTCTCTCTCTGTGCGCGATCATCCACCATAAACGTCGAGAGCAATTATAAATTCATGGAAACTCCGGAGAGCCTACCGCATTCGTCCACCCCCTCTTCATTGTGTATTCATCGAAACTTTGGGTAAATCACTCGATTATCGCGAACCCATACTTCCTGCCATTTTGCTCCGTTCTAGCTTAGCGTAGTAGCTTGTTTTGATAGTTTTTCAACAGAGTGTGCGTGAAAAAAAAATTCAGAAGGAATTCAGAACCCCTAAACCGAATATCGCGAAGCAAAGAAATGCCGTTTTTTTTTTCCTTTTAACTGCGTGGATGTTCGCAATCAATTCCATTTCATTTCTAGAAAAAAATGAATGAAATACGAAGTAATGCGACTTCAGAATTTTGCTTAATGATCCGTAGTTTCGTTAAATGATGAATTGAGGTAACTCGATTTTGTACATTGACCAGTATGTATCTATATCTTTATTTGTATCGACCGCAAAATCAGTGAAAATTATCCGATGCTTTCATCAAAAAATTGACGATGCGATTTATTTTCCTGGTTGATGAGAATTTTTTTGTTTACCGCGAATCATATCGCATCGACAGCTTCGGATAATGCGAGAGGAGAACATAAAAAGCTGTCGGCACAGTGTCAGTGCGCGTTAACATCGTGTCGGCCAATGTATTTCTGTCTACGGATGATTTTCCTCGTTTTAACTGGAGTAAAATAGGAAGCGGCGAGCGTGGCGCGCCCGGTCGAGTCATTTCGCATGACGGAGCCCCCCGGACGGATTAACAATGCATACGTACAGAGTCGCGTATGTGTATGGATATGAGGAGAACGGGGTGCCAGAGAGCGGTACGGTAGACCGCATCCGAGTCAGGAGCCAGACGCATGCTAATTAGATGGAAAATGCAGAGCCGGAACAATTTCGATTCGCGATGCTCTCACGCCCTCCCTCGCCTTCTATCTCCTTCCCCCCGTCTCGCAGTGCGTGCGAGCGCGTAATATCAGCATAAAACATATTCGTACCGTCTGTTACGATTTCGGCACGCGTGCGACACAGTGCAGAAAATCCGCAGTGCATGATAGACAGACAAAACAAAATTTGAATTTGAAAAGCAAAAAAAAAAAGATTACTTCGTTATCTCCATTTTTTTTTAATGGTCATGTCGCATTTGCAGGGCATATAGGTTGAAAGGGTCAATATGTACGATGGTTTTTTTTTTTATGGATTTTTCGTGTCATATCGAACTGTAATATTCGACAACTTTTTTTGTTCCCCCATACAGTTTGAGTTCCGTAGCCATGCGAGAATCGACTACGTTCGTTAAATAGCTTTTTCCTGTATACCTTCCGGCTTTTACCAGAGGCAAAGCAGAAATCTCTGTCTTTGTCTGTAGAAAGCAAAAATAGAGGAAGAGAGAGAGAGAGAAAAAAATGGAGATGTACATACAGAGAAAGAGAATGTCAGTGGTAAAGTGCATAGCACACTCGACGAGTGCGGGTTATTATTTTTCCGCTTCAGTCCGTTGTTACCCCCCTTCGTGCATCAGCAGAAAGATTTCCATGCTCGGCGCGGGACTCCGGGAGGCAAGCTAGACAGGCGGTAACATATAAAATGCATGACACACAGAGAGAAAAATGAGAAATACAACAACAAGAAAAGAACTTTTTTTTCACGAGATTTTTTCCAAGAACTCCAGTTTTTTCTTTGACGAACGAGATGGTTTATTGAATATCTCAACGTATACCTTTGACCAGCAACGCGGTTGAATAATCTTTGCCACTCGTAAAATCCAGTGCGAATGACGGGGGAAAAAAATACTTGTCCGGGTCTTGACCTTAGAATTCGAATAGTCTTCATATTACTTTCGTGAAAGTTCAATCAAATAATGGGTTCCTAATACAAGAGATTGTCGCCAATAATTATTAGAAAATTATGGACTTGGTTTTTTTTGTTCATATTAAGCATGGGACATTTTCTGGAAATGTTTAGTTTATCACGAGAAGAAGGGCTCTCATTGTTATCTTCGTAGACAATGTTGATAAATATATTTTGCGACCTGTGCCCTTTTCTTCACTTTGTCCGGAAATAAGAAACTTCGAGTTCTTTTTCGAATGACTAACGTCCTTTCACTCGGTCGTACACAGCAGAGTTTAAGTTCGTTTGGTCCGCTATGAAGCAAGAACACGAGACATGCAGCGGAAGTAACGTTCTCCCGTTGCAGGGATGCTGTCCCGTCGCGAACTATCTCTGTAAGAAGGGCAAAGCAGACGAGCCGAGACGTAACGAGAGATTATCCGTGGTAATAAGAAGTAGGACACGATACTGCGACAGCTTATACCGAACGCAACGGCAAATAGGATCTTCCTTCCTTCTTTAGATATTTTTTTCTCAACTCGGGGTAATGCACAGAGAGAAAAAGATCCGGAAAAGTACGAATTCTTATTTTCTATAACTCCGCTGCGAAGCTCGTAGCTGCGCGACGATTCGTTCGGTGGATGCGTCTCGCATAGCGGCTGAAGAACGGGAGAAAAAGTAATCTTCTTTCATTTGTTTAAGTCGGTCGGAAGCAATTTTTTATCAACTTTCTCGAGGCGACGGAGCTTAATCGCTTAGCCAACGAGGTATCGTCGGGGTGGGGAAGGGATGAAAAGAAGCGGGGCGGACGAGAAGGTTCTCTCTTTATTACAAAAGCAGATCCGGACGTCATATCAAGATCAAACTTATTTTTATCCGCTAGAAGACCACACATACTTTTCACCACCATCCCCGTCGTCGTATAAATTCACCGGAAATTGATATTTTCCTCGCTTGCACGTAGGGAAATCGATACGAAAGGATGTAACTTATATTCGCCGAGACGCCATCTCGATGTTGAACATATTTTACAAAAATTGCAGCTCACGGAAGCTGTATAATCCGGGTCCGGATTGATGAAGAAAAATTTAATTTGTCCGTTATTAAAGCTAAGTGAGAAAAATCGGAAAGAAAATACAGCGAGCACATCTCGCCTCCGAGCTACAATATCAATTATTATAACAGATTTTTTTCGCCGACTTGGTCTTAGAAAACATTTGCATCTGCTCAGCATCCTGAATTTTTGTGTCGCCGAATTATAATGGAAATGCGGACAACTTTCATCGCTGGATGGCATGAACTTGAGCGAAGTTCCGCGGTTGTCGCCGAGGGGTGAAATTTTCAAATCCTTTGAGACAATTTTGTAGAATATCGTGCCACTTTTGCCGAGACAGTTGCTATGTATGAAAGCGTCATTCTTGTTGCGAAACGAGGACATGTCTGTTCCCTTAACGGCCTCGAGTACGTTCCTGCAAAGGGGGCGAGATAGCTGTACATACATACAGGGCATAGGTCGCCTAGCTGTAAGCCTAGTTGCCCCAGTAAGGGCTCTTTCCAGGAACGAAAAGACAAGAGCTATAGGTTAGCTGTAAGTAGGAGCTTTAATTACAGATTCCATCCATGCCCCTTTCCTGAATCGTCTCAAAGTTACAGGCTGCCGGAATTATATATATATATATAAACGCATACCGACATGTATATGTTTTTATATATAGTTATATAAACATCCACAGATGTACAGAAAGCAAGAACGATGGCATAAAAGGGTCTATCTTTCTTCGCTGTACTTTGCGACGCGATTATTCATGCCCCGCGTAAAGGCCGGCACAACTTTTTCGTTCACTGCCGCAGCTTTAACTGCTACAGAGAAAAATCTCGGCGTTCTCTCACCCCCGTTTCCTCAGTTTTTCTTAGATTTAATTTATATTAATATATATCTATATACATATATATATATATATAATACATATCTAAAAATGCCATGAAAGGGCCAAAGAAGGAGAATTGTAAAAGCTCCTCGGTTTTCCGTCGCGAGATCACTTTCATATCGGAAGCCACTCTCGCCTTTCAATTTCCCAATGGAGACGCAAGAACTCCGAACCATCGGAAAATCTGAGAGTAGCTCGGTTGTTGCGAAACGCTACGGGAAAACTTTCCCGAGGGAACTATGCGCCGGTCTGTTGATAGCGCGAATCCTTACGAGCCTCCGCCGTAGCATCGAGGATTTACGATTTGATCTTGTCTCGTATGACATTCTCGTCTGCGTTTGCACGAATTTTAGTGCCGCTCGCATGCCGAAGAGATATCCGAGCGTGCACAAAAGCGGGATTGCATACGTCGGTTCGAGGCGATGCGAAACATCGGCGTGCTTGCTCCGAATCCGTTTCTTTATGGATTTTATTACGACCCAAGGGTGTATTTCAGAACGATTAACTCTGCGAAACAATGCCGATTCGCTTATTTTTTTTCCGATACAACGGTTTCTTTTCCGTAACAGCATTCGCGTTTTTACACGGATGAGAATGTTCAATTTCAGATCAATTCCTTTGCTTTCAAAGCGTTACGTAACAGCGAATTTTAAGTGCTACACGAATAGCCTGATTCAAGCGCGAATATACACGTGAATTATATTGCCGGTTGGTAACCGTCGTTACCTCGAAGCCGAGAATAACGAGAATCGCAGATGGAAAGCGTCTCTGGCTGTTGGCGCGCTCCGAGCTAAGTTTTATTCCCCGAAAGCCTCCCCCCGTCCGTGCCGGAGCATTAGAACCATTTGGAGAAACTTTCCGGCACATTTTGCCAATGTCGTCGTGAGCGGCGGGGGCTTGCCTCTCAGTGGGATATACCAAAGCGTGTCTAGCTGAGCGTATGGCCGTGGGGCAAGAAGGTACGTCAGTTTAATTACGGGCACGCGGCGGCAGCTTCGCCGTCGTCGTCGTCGTCGTCGAAAGACTTTGAAACTCCACAGGGGATGAAACAGGACGACCTCCACCGGCAGCAGCAGCAGCGGTAGTGTGTGTCTCGCGATCGTCGCACACCATTGCACCGCACAATCCACGTTGTCTCGTTGCCAGAATCTCGCGGGCTCACCGGGATAGTGCGGCTCCGCCTGTCGTCAAGTAGATATAGCCGGAGAAACGCGCAAAGTGGAAAGGCGCCGGTTGTTCTATTTCACGCCAGGTAAAAATATCAACGTATTTTTCTCATCGCGCACCGTCCCCCCATTCGGTAACTCACACGCTTGTACAATAACACTATATCATACACACACGGTGGCAACGCGGCTTCGTTGTTCCTCGTACATTTTCCTATTGTTACCTCTTTTGTATCTCGATCGTTCGATCTTCCCATTTTCCCCATTGTTATATTCTCCTGTCATCTCTGCATTTTCCAATTGTTCCCTCTTTCGTTTCCCCCTTTCATTCGCTCTTTTAGGTTGAATTGTCTTTCATTTTTCTTTTTCTTTTAGTTGCCTAGTCGAAGTGATGATTCGTTACGAGTTTGAGATGAAGGATAACAAAAGAAAAGGAAAACAAAAGAAAAAACTAGAATCGACAGTGTCAAGAGAGTTTATTTCTCGCGAAGTGCCAACCCAACCGCATCTTCGATAATAGTGGAAAAGCAAGAATGAGAGAAAGGAGGTACTCTCGTTTCTTTAGTGTCTCTTCACACCGGACGGCAAATGGAATGGCCCTTATGGGAAAGGTATGACGGTAATATGCTGCCGGACGTTCTTCTATTCTCTACACGGGCTATATAGCCCTGCGTTTCGCCGCCACGGGTTTTCGCCCGACGTACAACTTGCTCTTTCTCTTCCACCTTCGGTTAACTGCGCTTATCGCTCAGTCAGTGTAAGCACTTTCTCCACTCGAGCTCACCCGCGCGCGCCTTCGCTCTCACGTTAAAGTGGTTTCATTCTTCTTTGCGATTCGACCGAGCTTCGTCCTCTTCTCACCGCCATCATTCCAGCGATGGATCTACTTGTATTATTGTTATTATTATTGTTATTATTATTATTATGCTTTTTATTACGTATTTCCATCGCAGTCTCGCCTCTCGATCGATGACGGAACCGCTCTATCTTTATTATCATAAGCGCGGAACGATATCGAGACTTCACTGCCGCTGAATTGCATCGTCGACACATTAGTCAAGAGTTTAAATCTGAAAGGTTCGAATCTCCACTTTATTTAAGCCTCCGCGAACCACAGCAAATACGCTTGGCTTTTTTATGGAGTCTCCTTTACTTCGCTCGTTTAACTTTCATCTCAAGACCGCGGCAGGCAGTTTTTTTTAATACCAGAAGAGCAAGCATATTTTCATGCCCTTCGCATTGCCGAGATTCTAATTGATTTGTCTACGCGTAATTGCCGTAGCGTTTTCTTGCGCCAATGAGTGAAATCTCGACGAACAGGTTGCTTACATTCCGCCGCGTCGATTGGGCGACAAGAGAGAAAACAACGAGACTAATGTCGAGTTCAAAGGAAATAATATCGCGACGAAGGCAGAGATGAAAAGCGACGTTTCGTCTTCAGGGCTTCGAGTGAATAAATATCGTCATTTGGGAAATAATGAAAGAAACGAGAGATGATTACATGCGACACCTCTTCACGGGATCCGCGCGCATCCGTCGACGAAACGTCGGATAGTCCGTTGTGCGTGCACGTTGTGTATGCACACATTCGATCAATCTGTCGGGTGTTCGGGCAACGCTAACGCTTCTTTGATCACATTGCCGCGGAAACGGGCGTTGTACTGCACGATCGACTACGGAAAGCCGTCATCCGTAGTGATAGTGTACACGATACGTTTCGAATATCACCGACGACGGCAAGACCGGCGGGGACCGATGCGCGAGGAGTAAATTTCATATACAACCATCCATCTACGTGCCGCGTATGTATAATACCGTATACATCATTCTCCGTGTACTAAAATATGAATATCGTTTGCATACATGCGCCGTTTCGAAGAGAGAACTCGAGACTTCGCGATACGAGAAAGTATATAAATGCATCCGCCTCAGTCATGCTCGAATCCTTTTTTTTCTCTTTGGCCCACTTGCACACGCTAAACGCGCGAGCTGGTTTGTATTCAAAGGAACGCCGAATACGAGGAGGATCTCGTGCGAGAAACGCTTCGCTTCTTTCTCCTATTTCGTGTTGTACCCCCCCCCCCCCCCCCCTCCGGTATACTTATAGTATTATTTCCTCTTATGAATCCTGTTTATACGCGTGTGTGCATGTGCGCCGTATATACTTGAGGACGAACAAAACTGGCAACCTCGTCGTTTCGGTCTCGCTCACTCGAACTCCCTATCCACAAGCTGCCCGTCTGCCCGCGTCCCGACTCTATCTACTTGCCGCCTCGCCCGCGGGCCGCCGGGGGCGCAGAAACGAGAACGGAGAGCCGCGAGGGGGTGTGCTTTCTTACCGAAAGTGTAGCTTCTCGCTCGACGGAGATGTTTTCTCTCTACAGCGTCACTCCTCTCGCTCGCTCGGTATTTATCTTCATGCTTCGATAATCTTTGCGCATCATTGACCCCTCTCGCGTCTCTCTCGACGGTGATTTCCTCGCGCCTTCTACTGTCGCGTGGCCCCGGCCAGTCTCTTCATCTTCGGGCTCTCTCCTCTCCCCTTCTCCCCCCCTTCCCTCCCCTCCGTCCCGACCATTCTCCTCTACATCCCAATCGGATACAAGAACTTGAGATAGGATTTATTATTTCTTTCGGAGTTTCGCGTGTATATACCACGGGACGTACAACGGGGGGAAAAACTTTCTGACTGACTGATTCGCGCACGCGGCGTATATATCAAGAGCGGCGTAGTGGGGCGTGGGAAAGATTTGGCTCGGAGACAAGGAGAGAACGCAGGACGATGCTTTTCCGCTCCTCCAGCTGCTTTTCCAAGCTCGCTCAAGAAAGCCAATGGCTTCGCGACAGATTTTCGTTATTCTCTTTTCCGGCTCTACCGTTCCTCTCGAGATGAAATAAGAATTCTCCCGGGGGACGCTGAGATTTCTCTCCGGCACACTGTATACACAATACAGTGCGCCGGAGACGAAAAATTATCAAGGATCCGCGGGTTATCCTCGGGGCTGTATGATTATAGTATTGGATGTATGTGTGCGTATGTACAGTATATCTCAGTAAAAGAATTCTCTTATTGTTCCCGATGCGTGTATCTCGGGAAAGGCAGGGCACGTAAAAATCGGGAAAATTCAATTGAAAATTGCACTCGGCTTTGGAAAAAAGATTATCTTTCGAAGCTGAAACACAGTATTTCTTTTCTTCGGAAATATTACGTGCAAAAGTGTATTCTTGAAGAGAAATATTAATTTTCCGTCCGATTCGCCTTGGTATCGGTCTCAATCGGAGAATTTCATTGACATTTTCTTTAACGTCTCATAGAAAGAGCGATTTTCGAGCTCACTTTTGGGTCACTTTCGGAGTACTTGAAGAGTTGCAATCTCAGCGTGTCTTCTGCCGTAATGTACTTTCGAAAAAAAACGAAAAATCGTACGGTAAATTTTTGTGCACCGACAACACCTCGGCCCGAAATTGTTACCTTCAAATAAGATTTGAATTTTTGTTACTTCGCTGTTTGCAAATCCAATTTTTCCGGTCCATTCGACCTCGACATTCACTGACATGGAGATAGACGGTCTAATCGTCTCGGTCGATCTCCCGCGCATCTCGAATAATTGACACTGCCCTCTCCGTATGTACTACATGTTCGATCTGTGTCTATGTATATACGTCCTCGACCCTTCGCCACCGTACACCTGCTGCGAGTGTATTAACTCTCACGGCGAGGAGAGAGACTTGGCTATAGCCACATCGCTAACTGGCTTCGCGTCGTAGAACTGTGCATATAGCCCGAACGCTCACCAAGCTGGCCATTAGTGGCCCGTTCACATCGATGGCTTTATGTAATTACCGGGGTTACACATTTCGGATGCGTAATGACGTCCTTGCGAACTATCCTTCCCTCCCTCCGCGACCTTCCGTGGCCCTTCTATCGATCGTCGTCCTTTTCCTTGCATTCGCGCATACTTCTCGTCGCGTAGCTATATGTATTTGCTCCTTCATTACATCTTCCTCGAACTTCCCTCGTCGTTTACAAAGAAAATTGCAGACTAACAAGGGATATTGAAGGAAATCTCTCAGAATAATGATGAAAAAAGGAACGAGTCTTCAATGTTAAGTATTCTGAGGTAGCGTCTCCAACTATGCGATCTCGTTGATCAACAGTTTCTTTTTCTTTTCTTGTTGTTGACATTAGCTCCGGTACCGCTCGCTTTTTCTACGTTTTTCGTTGATGTCTTGTTTTTTTAATTTGCGTCACTTGAACCGAATTCGGTCAGGCGGAAGACACGCAGTAAAGGAATGCGCCGTGAAGGCACAAGCTGCATTTGGAGCACGTGAATTCACGTAGCAGTAGGCGGTAGCCGTAGGAAGCAACAGCAGTATGTGGTCACATTAAAGCTCAATTTACATCTGTGGTCCCGTACAATTAGAGGCAGGGTGTTTGCGTATGCAGACTTACGACGGGGCACGGATGACGGAGGGTTGATGCCTGCGACTGCTAGCTGCTGCCGCTACGGCCGCTGTTGCTCTTGCTTCTATCGCGTTCATCCCGATGTGTGTCGTACTTCGATTGAATCGTAAACACGGGGAACGAACTCGTCATGTATGCAGTCGCAATAGTTCACGAATCGCATAGTTTGCGCACAACTCGCGGAATGGTTTGATTGGATGAACCTATGGTCTCGGCGCGTGAAGCGTCGATCGTTTCATTTTTTTTGCCGCCTCAACAGAATGGATTCATCTCGAAATTGGATGACCGAATTTAATCGTCGACGCATTGACGACGGATAGTCGAAAAGTCAAAGAATAATCAAACAACCGAAAAAGCAAAAAAAAACTGGATCGAAAGAGTTTTTTTATCTACTATTGAATCATAGCAACCATCAGAGAAATAGTCAATTTAAATTCAATAGAAATCGCTTACTCAGAATCTTGAGTAAGTTGCAAGAGAATTTTTTTGGCTGGGTTAGGTCGCTGGTCAAAACTTCCTTTGCAAAGGTATTTCGGGGTTCGTTTCTCTTTCGAAAAGAGATTTTTTTCACTCTCGTGCATTCTGCGAAAAGGAGATAATGAATTTTGTGAATAGACAATTTTTTGCTGGAAATTAATCCGGTCTAGAAGAATTTAAAAAGGGAGAGCTTTTCGGCATAAATTAATTAGGTCGAATTCTACGGAAGCATGCGCGCATAGAAACGGAAAGGTTCCGTAAAAAAAAAGAACATTAAGGTAACTCAGACTTTTTTGTGTCATTCGATCTACCGTTCTTCTTCGACCAAACTAATTGGTTGTATTCGCAGACTTCTCTCACTCTCTATTTTCCGACTCTCACTCGTTCCAAATACCCCCCTCCCCAATTTCCGGATCTAGTATATCCCCGGGACCCGGGTTTCGCCTGAATAATTAACAATTAGCGTTCGGCGTAAATAGCCGCTGGAACGCATTCCCCGGATAGATACCGGTCGACGAGCTTCGGGAAAATCTCTGTCCCCCAAAACCCAATTCTCCTCTTCCCTCCACTATTCACCCCTTCCATGGTTTGTAAATATTCGCAACTATCGTCGACCTCGTTCGATATATCTAGCGGATGTGTATTCAGTGTTTGTGTGTATAGTATCTCGGGGAGTCTTTGAAAAACTGTAAAAGGAATAAAGGTGCGATGGGAGAAGACAAATAGAAGAAAAAACGACCTTCGGGAGAGAATACGCGGCTTGAATAATGTCCGGCAATTAGTTAAGCGTTTTCAACGATTCTCTACCGCGTTTCTCTTATGCAGTAAATGCACTTATCGCATTTTCCGTTCCCACTCCAAGGCCCGAGTCGATCTGCGAAGAAGACATCTACCCTTTTTTCGATGAATACATTTCCGTTTGAACGAAAATCGCGTTTAAATTTATTTTTATACATCCGATAGTCGACGCCGGAAAAATTGGCCGATAGATAGTGCACACGCGGACATACAAACACACAGATAAAGAGATAACTCTCACGGCTCACTTGGCATCCCCGCGGTCCTCGTTCCGTCGAGTCCATTCCGTCTCCCTCTGTCGAGTTAGTTTCATCGATGCACAGGTGTTGATTTTCGCATGGTGAGCTCTCCGCTTTACTAAACTATATTATATCCTCTCGACTGTGCAATAGTCTTCTCTCAATCCACCGACGAAGCGTACCTCTCTCGTGTTTTCGTTCGCGGCAATCGAGCACTATTCCCCAACCCCACCTCCCCCCCCCCCAATCCCCGTCTCCTGCGCCCCGCTCGCATTTGTATATCTCCAATTTTTTTTCCCCTGCTACACCTCTTTTTAATCCGGTTTTTTGCATTTATTCCTTTTGCTAGCCGGCAGAGCCCCACGGGCAATCGATTTATTCGTGATATTTAGTACGCGGTGGTCGCGTTGCGAGTTATGCGAATCGGAGGATGAGATATATAGGCGTTCACGGAATTGGCAATACTTTTATTATTATCGTACGCGTACCAGATATCGCCGGGGGAACGGGGTAAAAAAATTGTCTACGATTCGAAATTACTTTTTTGTACTTTATGCATTTTTCTTTCGTTACTGAGGGAGGGATTGCAGTTAAAAGAGGAATTCTGTAATTAAGCGCACGAAGATATATTTCTGTTTTCATATATTCGGCAAATCAAATCGTTTCTTTTGCACGAAAGATGATCTTTATGTTTGTAAAAATACAGTTGAACATTTCTGTCCAAATTGATTCTCGCGAATTTTCACCCAAACCTGTCTCCAAAAAATGTCCCTCATTCATATCCTCGCAATTTGTAATACGATCACTGAGGCAAGGCCCTTCGCCGAAGCCCTTCGCCTTCAGGAAACTAACGCAGCGCCCCTTTCGACTTCCGTTATTACCACCCGTCACGATGTCGGATCCCGCGAGATGTACATTCCTCTTTATAATCGACAATTAAGTACGGTCTGCCCATCCGCGTTTTTCATCCGATTATTACATCATTATGAGCAGTTGGAAACTCGCGGAATTTATGATAGCAGTACGAAAGCGTTTTAATCGATTCCGCGTTCCACATAGCTTCGCAAATGGCTATAATGTTTTTGCTCTTTCATCCCATGCGAAGTGTGGAAGAAGGGAACGTATTGCAATTGCGAGAAAAAATAAGGCCAATTTATGGAGTACATTTTTTAATCATCAAAGAATTTTAATCAAATTCTTCTTTCCATTGGATATTGTTGTTTGTGCTTCTATCATATCTCATGGCTCGAATAATTTTTCTTCACCCGTAGTTGAAAAACGGCATTTTCGACCCCCTCTGTTTATACACAGGTATCAATTTTTCTCCCACATACTCAATAACACGAGGCAAACATTCTTAATAACCACGAATCTTGCTACAGATCTTCTGTACATACAATCAGAGTTTGGTATTGAAATTCAGAATTTTTCATCCACGTCACCTAGTTTCTTGTGTTTTCTTCGCGTCTTCGTTTTACGTCGCTTTCTCGTGTTATCGGAAGGATATCTCTCTGTACATACGGAGTAAATTCAAGCGATGGAACGGTTATTCTAACATCTGGTGCACTTTGCTTCCTCGGTATTCCTACTTCTCGGCGACAACCAATGAATTTACCGGCATTAATGTTGTCCCGCGAGCGAGCGCGTAGCGAGCTCTCGTGATCCCCCGAGGAGGGTAACGGGGCTTTTGGTATACGGAAACGGATGCAGAAGTGCACACAGTGTACGCAGGTGCCCCGAGGCGACAGATTTCTCTCCGCGACGAACTGGATATATCCGAGGTTATGTGTATACATAGGTCCGCGTTCCATTCTCTAACACGTCTACGAGCGCACACAGAACCAACACATCGATCTGCTTTGTTATCAAACTCGGCCCGTCTTCATTTGCAGTGCACACGGCGTTAACCCCACCGGCAAACGTCTCGATCAATCCCGGCCCTGATCTCCGGGACGAGAGAACGTCCGTCGTGGCATTCGTCTACGTTAGCCAGACACGGTTTCGCCGCTAGAGCGTATATGCACAATTCAGAAATGACAACTCAACCCGATTATAGCGTCAGATCAATGGGCGCCGATCATCGAAACTCGCTTTGGTTTCGCGATCTGCATTTCAGGAAGCATTAAGCAAATTGGCTTGATGCTTGAATTAATCACGCAGAGATACTCCGTAATGATGCGCGATAATCGATCCAACATAATCTTCTTTTAGCCGAAAAAAAAGGATTGATATCAAGAAATTTTGTTGCGAATGAATCATGAAAGCTCGTAAGAAATATATTTAACAATATGCGATTATTTCCCTATATAACATTTTCATTGAAATTAATCTAATACATTCGAGAGATAAATTGTTGATTATCAAATTATAATTGATTGTGATTCATTTATTCGAACCGAAGAAAGCGTTATTTACTATTGACAGAGATATACGCGAGCAGGTTGTGGAAAATAGTGATATCGTTGAACCGTTCGAGTATATCGCATCGCGATAGTATTGGCTATCTGAAATCTTAACTTCTCGGTATACCGGAGCGCATGTAGATAGCCTCATAATAGAATATCGTTTCGGTTGCCGTGAGAGGATAACGATGCAACGTTCGTTGGGATACTACGTGCTTAGCCCGCTGTGCAAGTACACCGTTCTCCGCTGTTCGGAAACCCGCAAGCTAAAGCACCCAAACGAAATAGTTATACCATTGCTATTAGAGGGGTTGTAACGCATCCCCGATACACGCTTCCTCGTCTACGCCCGATTGTATAAACCTGCGGAATACGTAAATTATTTTACAATGTGAATGAGCCGAGCATCCGCGTTGCATGCACAGTCCCACACGTTCCGGCTGAGTCGAGTGTCGTGTTACTGATATTAATATGCGACATGTAATAACCGCCTATCTTTACCTCGGGCTCGTAACGCGTACGTGCATACGGAGATGCATTAATTATTTTACGACGAAAGTAATTCCAGGCGAGAGCTGCTATCGAGTTGATATTAATTCAATTGAACGTGGGCTATCGGCGACCAGTTTCGGACTACGTTTGTATCTGCTTTGGTCACTACGCTCTAAAAGGGGAAAACTTAATTCGATGAAATTTTTTAAAAATGCGGCGTGCATAATTATATCAATTTATGCGAATATTTTCGAAGTACAGGCTATTTCGATATACATCTGGGAAAAAATTACAATGTATTTACGCTACCCCTGAGGGGTTAAAAAGTATCTTAAAAAACCGGAATTTAAGGAAATGAAGAATTCAACGACCAGCAAAGATATTTAAGGACCGTCCCACACTTTTCCAGGGCAACTTTCCACAACAAATCGGCTGTATTTTGTATAGACAACAAAGATAATCGCTCAGAGAATATCGGAACATGTCCCTTAACAGAAATTTGAAAAAATGGTTTCCAGTTATCGAAATTCTTTATTGTGAGCCGATAAAAAATTTTATCTAAGTTTGACTTCAGATTGAACTTGATTCGTACTACAACAGGAATAAAAATCGGAATTACGAAAATAGATTGAATAACCACGGTGTGCCATGATGTTATACGAAGCTACGGTATAGTGTATCACGAAGCACGAGAGGCTTTCAACCGTCACTCAAATTCTCTAGGCTCTCTTACCCATTAATGAGAACCTCCTTATCACACACTCACCGTCTCGATATCTCGGTACCAGGTACCGTGCGGTATCGACCTTGTAATCTCTTCACTTCTGTATTCTACCCAATCCCCTCTTCCTTCCCCTCCCAGCCCTCTCTCTCCCCGCGGCATCCCATCAACCAGAATCCGTCGTTCGCGAATGCGTGGATGAATCGAACCAGAGAATTAATCGTACTTCATTCACCCGTGAATCGTTAGTACAAGGGGACTGGAAAAAAAAATAACGACGTACTCGAGCGATTTTGCGATCGACGAGACGAATGGGTTAACGGGACTCGGATATTCATACTGTATGGACTAACGTGCAGAGTGAGAATATCAATTGTTTGAAATATATATGTATGTATATATAGAGCTTGAAGAACGTATGGGAATGACAAGCCCGACTCGAGAGCCAGATACCCTCTTGCTCGTCTCTTTGTTCGAACAATGTGCGAATCTCTCCAGATCCCTCGCTGACGGATCGATCGAGTTATTGATAGATGATTGACCTCTATTCTATTCAATTAATTAATTATATCTCGCGGGCTCACTGCACTGACCTTACATTTCACGTACATAATGATATAATTCTTCAACATATTTTCGAATTTTCCATATACGGAATAATGAAAGAAATTCAGATAGTTATCAATCTTTCATATTTTGTTTTCTTTTTGAGATCGCCGGTTTCTCTCTTATTCCGGATCCGTAAATGATTAATATTGCACGAATCACGGGTCGAGCTTGTTCGAAGAAAGCGCTGCGTTCGAATGAATATAGCCGAATCAGGTTGAATGAATTATTTTGGTGCATATCAGAAAGCCTGACGCATGGAATATTGAAAATAATAAAAAAGAATTTCGCTCGCCGAGCCTGGGGCGGCAGACTAGTTTTGTATTCACGGGAGTAAGGCGGCAATCTCGAGGCGACAGAGGTCACCGGATAGACGTTGAAGAATTATGAGACCGAAAAAGAACCACGGAGATTGTTGGCGAGGGATGCGAGAAACGGCGAGCCCCCGAGAGCGAGGAGGAGAAAGAGAAAAGCTCAAATGCTGAGAGAAATAGGTGGAAGTAGGTAACAGAGCGAGGTTTACGAGCTTCTTAAATATTTTCAGTGCTTCTTCATTTTGAAGAAGGATCGTAAAGTTTTGAATTTCCTGCACCTGCCGCCCCCCGTTCCCCCTCCCCCTTGACGGCCGTCGTGTGTGTATAAGCGTAAACTTTACCTGTTAAGCCACACGCGGCAGTACATTAGTATGTGCCCGGGCACGTGGGTACTTGATATTAAATGAACGCGGACGTGATGCGCTTTTATGCTCACCCCGCGAGAGGTGAAGGAGAACCAGACGCGATGCCAGAGAGCAAACCCTTTATGCCCCGAGATTCACGAGCCTCGCTGTAATACGCGTGTATACGAGCCGCAAGAGTACCGACCCGAGTTGCAAAGCCATTTTCACCTTGTTATTTCATTATCTATTATAGTCTTGCACGAAATTTATCGCTACCGCTAATTATTAAATTATTAATTAAAATTCGTACGCGGCTCCACTCTCGTCGGCTCGATTTTTTGTTCCGCCATGCGTGACGGAAGTTCAAAGCTTTCCGCGAGCAACTTTCGGTCCCGCCGGAAGCCCGTAAAAAAAAAGGTTTTTGATATTTCCGCTTTTGCCAAATGGCCAGTGTTTCGCTCGACGTCAAAACCGACGCAAAATTCGTGCTGAGCGTTGAAATATACATGCGTGTTCCGCGAGGTTTCTTTTTTTTAATCCTCCAATTTTTGGGGAAACAAAAAATTTCAAACTTTTTTTACACCATTTTTTTTCGTCCTGCGGATAAATCAAATACGTATTCAAGCGGATGTTCGCTTCGGACGTTGTTATAATTTTGCCGAGTAGCGAGTAAAATGATAAATAATTAAACAGTCAATGTATTGCGGTTTCACCGTGATCCGGAACGTTTGAACAATCATTTCAATAGCCATTCGACAAATCCAGTTATATTCGTAAGAGATTGCACGCTTTGAAAAGGCTTTTCTCGTGCGTGCCGCCGAGTTATGATTTATGAGGTCGAGGGCTAATCACGAGAGCTCGAAGCCTCGGGGCTGTGTTTCTCATCACTCTCAACCCATCACGCAGCCGTCCCTTTTCTTTTACGATCATTCGGGTCTGCGCGCCTCCATACGAGACGAGTTTTGTGCCGCAGCACTCGCTCGCTTTCCAGCCGATTCCCTCGCGCGTTTCTCGTCGGGACACCTGTTCCACACTCAAACGGAGAGCCTTTTGCGAGAGGCCACGAGAGCGTTATTGTCCTTCGGGGTACTCATGAATTTTTGTTACTCAACGCGTGCGAACGGTTAGAGCTTCTGCAGCAAGGAAACTCCAGTACGTAGAGGAAAACCGCGAGAAGGAAGAGAAGGAATAAAGATGGGGAGGGTTAGTAGAGGCAAAACCATCGTACGCATACGCCCCATTAATTTTGGCTTTCTCTCTTTCTCTCTCTCTCTCCATGTCTCTCGAGCCGTTCGGTACCGAGGCGCGTGCTTACTCCGCTCGTTCTAAGGCCGTAAGCCGACGACGCACATAAACTTAATTGTGAGTTATAACGTCCCGAGCCAAGTTTTCCGATGGGATATAACCTTCGGACGAGAGAGAGAGAGGGTCTAGGCTGGGGTGTAAAAACTATATCTATAGTATATCCACCGGTGTGCTTTCGTACTACTATGACCGAGAGAAGATGCACGCCGTGCTCGTGATCGAGTAATTGAGAATCGATGCCAGGGCCCTAACGGGCAGAGATTGCCCTCGAATCCTCTGATAAATGATATTGGCTTTTCTAAGAAAAATCGTGAGATGGATAGAAAGATGTAGAGTTGGGCACAGTCTCGAGACGATAAAATAAATTCCTTTTTTTTTTGTGGAACCCATCGCCCTTTCGTTAAAGAGAGTCGAAAACATTAAAAATATATAAAAATATAAATATTATACAAATACATATTTTATTCTACACGCAGACCGATGACATTATTTATATAAACGCGAAGATTTTCAATAAATATATTAACAGATTTTCTATGATTTCGTGAATCTTCAATCCCGAGTAAAATCTGTACAAAAATCAGGGAAATTTTTCACGGAGACATTTAATTATTCTCTCCAGAAAAACGAAATTACATGAGAAAAGAGTCAAGCAAAATCTACATCTTATTAAAAAATAATACCGTACACTTTCCGTTCACAATCCAATCGCAAGTTCCACGGTGCCTTCAACCGTTTTTTTAAGCGTCGCGCCGTCAACACATCAACTCTTCCCTCGACGTTGCGGAGCAAACTTTACTGTTTACGAAAAATCTAATCTACGACTCGTAACCGGTCTCACCGGCGAAAGTTTCCTTTTATATGGGTTTCGCGGAAACCGGAAGTTTCAACCGCCATATCTTATCCCCTCGTTCCTTTATCGATTAATCGAGCATTGCATCACCGATTCTCTTCCTCGGTTCGTAAACATATTTTTCGTTCGCGAAAGAATGGTAAACATCGTGCGGATAGGGAGGTTTGGCCTGTGACTCGTTTCCTCGCCGGTTCGAGAGCCAGGCGAAAAAGGGATGAGGCGGGGGGAAGCCGGCAATCGATAGAGACTTTTCCGTAGGGTCAATCTACTCTCCCGTGGTCGTCGACAACGACTTCTCGACCCGGTAACATCGCACTGCGTGACGTTACACGCGATTCTGGGTGCAAAGCATCCGCAGCGCAGTAAATTCGCTTTCGGAGCAAACGGTTCTCCCTCCGACGAAGTCTCCGCTCTCCGGTTAGAGCCCTCTGGCTGCACAGCTCGCTTGATCTATCTTTCACCAGAGTTCAGTTAAGTGCACGGCGGGCTCTTTCGGCTAACGAAACATTTACCGCATCGTACTCTACTCGTGTACATGCATCCAACCTCGTGTCCGCCGCCGCTCCAGCGGCGAGACGCTTTGAAGCAACGATACTACCTGTCCCCTAATAGTTATTTCTCTCTGTCTCCTCTGTCGCGAACGAGAGACAGCGCGTATTAGCAGAAGTGGAACCTCCCGATTCACTACGTCCCGTATATGTTAAATGCGCTTCTCGTCAAACGAGATAGAACTCGGACCATCCGCAGCGTCGCCGATCGGGTCACCGCCGCACGTGAAACTCAATACTAACCAAAATTTTCTACATCCATAACTTTACCTGCGGAACGATATGGCCCATGGCTGTGCCGAAAGGTTACGAGGTCAATTGAGTTCTCTTCCCAATCTGCCGAAAGTTCACGCTCGCACGATTTTTCGACGAAAAATCGAAAGCATCGTGTCACATTGTGTGCCGCGTAACGTGAGTGGAAAAAAAATTGATGGAAATTCGAAGAGTTTTCCGATTAAAAAGTTATTGAACGCTGAAAAAGACGGAAAATTGTGATTTTCAAAGGACAAGAAGAATATTTGGAGAATAACTTTGGGCCAGAGATGCTATCATTTTCGGATTCAGCGCGAGAAAAAAATTAATTGAATTATGTAGCTCGAAACCTCTTTACAGAAACACTCGATGTGAGGTAAAAAAAAATACATTTGCCTATCCCTTCTAGACTTTTTTCGGGTATTCATCGCTTTGCAACCATATCCACACATCTTGAACACAAATCTTGAAAGATAATCGCTTTTTTCGTATTTACGATTTACAATATTACTTATTACTTTCAACTATTGTGGAACAATGTTTCTTTATCAATGTATGCTGAAACCTCAAAATTTCATGTAATCACCTAATCAAAAAAAGATTGTAGAAAAGAAAAAAAGCTCTATAAAAAAACGTTCGTTTCCTCTTAACACAATTTTTATGCCAATATCATTACCTTTTTCCTTCCCCGATTGCGGATAATCGTATGAAAAAAAAAATCTCCTTCTTTCCCATCGATCGTTCAAAGGGTCGCAAATGATAATCGTCGGGCAATAAAGCTTTGAAAAAGAGAGGCCGAGAGTGCGGTGTGTAACCCATCGTGCATCACACGACCCCGCTTCCGAGTTCGATAATTGGATCATTAGCGTTGAAAAATCAATCGCGTGCTCGGGACGTTCAGTGCTTCGCGAATTTTGCAGTACTTATACGCGAATGGGTGTGTCTGTGCGCGCGTGGCGCATCGTTCGTGTACACCGCGACTGCCTCAATTAGATTTTTCCAATTATTATCGACGCTGGAATTCGGCATTCTCTGCGAACTCTTCTATTACTCGCGTGTGTACGAGCAATGTACATGCATGATCAATATCCGCACATTACCTTTGCCGGGTATTGCCGCGTATGGATATATGAGAAGGCTCTCAAAATGCAAAATTGAACGGGAATTGGTAGCAAGCGCTTCGCAGTCGGAAGGTCTCGCACTACAGTTATAGCGTGCCTGTCCATAGAGTCCCGAAGGGCCGATCGGATGCGTCTTTCGCGGTCGAGCACGAGAACGCGGCGTTGTGCATATACGTGATACACCGTTGCGAATACTCATGCACGTAAGTCCGTCAAGGAGCGAATGTTGCAGCCTGAACAGTGGCTGGTAAAGCGTTCACTGATTAAATTCGATCAATCTTTGGTGCATTACGCGAAGGTAGTTACGATGCTGCGAGTGAATCTATACCATCGTGCAGCCGATGTGATAGCGTTATACGTCGCGGTACATGGTATAAGGGTGGAGAGTACAGGAGAGAGAGCCGGGGATAGTGAGAAATGGCGATAGAACAGCTTCCGACGTTATACGTACCGTACGAGTCGGTCAATTCAATTACCGATCCGCTCTCTCGGCGTCGCGGGCATCACACCGCACACGCACGAGCCAAGTGCATGCCGGACGACACTGGGTTTAGCCACATCAGGTACTCTACCTACTCGCTCCCTGTCCAACCGTGAATTCCGGCAGGGAAAATTAAAGCACGGTATATTGCATTACACGCTTCGAGAAATTTTCGTCGTTACCGCGCCGATTAAGCTCGTTACGAGTGATGACCGTATGCTCGTGGGTCGTCGATGGGAATTATTCATGCGTCTTTGCAATGTCGAGAGATCATACAAAATTGTTGAAAACATTCATAGATGAGCATCATTCATTAAAATTAGTTCCCCCACCCAATTACCCTATTGTTTCCCTTTGAATGATTTTGTTTTTCCTTTTTTGTAATCAAGTCAATACAGCTGGATGAAATCAACATATTTTGCGAGATGACAACGATTTAGAAAGTTACAAAAAAATGCCAGTCTGGGAAAATTCTTCATTTCTACCGGTCTTATGTTTGGCTTTTGTAGAGCCTCAAATGTTGCAGAGCTTCAAATGAGTTAGTTATAAAAATAAAATCTGCAATTCTTCTTGCACTTATGATATCCTGAAACAACATGTCTTCCAGGTGCGAATAAATAGATTCAAGATATATAATAAAAATATAAAGTCGACAATATTGAACGATATGTGTCTCGACGGTAGTGCAATAAACTTGGACGTGAGAGAATGGTATCATCGAATCAATCTTTGATTACACGTACGTGGGAGTTTTGTCGGTATAGAGAATGCACTCGCGGGACCGAGACGACGGGTCAATTCAATTACTTTCGCAGTGGTAAAAGAGAAGGGTGGGCAGGAGGAAGAGAGGAATGAGAGAGGTTCGAAACTCTCATGTGCGTGTGCAGCGTGCACCGCGTCGTAGCCTCTGGCGCGTCTTCCCGCACCGTTTGGTGCTGTCCTCCTGCGGGACACGAAACCAGAGACCGAGAAAGTGACGAGAGAAAGAACGACGACTGGGACGAGTGTGTCACTCGAGTGTGTGTACATGCGTTCGTGTGTGCAAAGACGCGGATCGATGACGGCAACTTTACTCAGGAAAAGTTCCACAAGCTCTAGTCGTCGTCGTTCCTGCGATGGTGAGAAATAAAAAGGAACAAAAAAGAAAATGAAAGAGAGAAACGAACGAAAAGAAAGAACGGTAGAAACGAAGGAAGAAAAGTTTGTCACGGTTTTGCGCGAGGTACAGGGAGACAGAATGTGGGGTTGAAAAGATGAGGGGAGGGGCCGCGAACTGCAGCGATACTTGAAAAGTTGCGGCGAGCTTTTTACTCTCGCGATAGAAGAAAGCGGTGAACTCTCTCGAGGTCTGCGAGGATGCCAACTCCTCCAGTTTAGCCGATGAAAACAGCGTGTTATTCATTTTAAGATCAAATATCTATCGCACCGTTGATTGCCATCATAACGAATTTTCTATTCATTTTCATACCTCGCAAAAGGAATTTCTCGAGGGGGAGATGTTGGTAAATGAGCTTTTATTTCGGATTATGAGAATATCGGCTCACGGGAAGCAGAGGGCTTATTCGTGAACGCTCGACACAGAAAAAGATTAAAGTTACGGCTGCTTAGCAGTCGTTGAAGTGTTGCGAGATTAATCGACACGAAGTTTCCTTTCTCATTGCCATTTTGATAATTGAATCGGCATCGAATGCGATGAAAGCGATAAATTTCGACTTCTTCGAACTTTTTCGTCCTCGTTAAAATTTATTTCCGCGCGAACGCGTAGCCCGGCAATTTCAATAAAGTCTCGTTAGCCATTGTCTCGCGTTGTCGGCGAAACAGGCGTTAAAACTTTTAACATTGCACTTATAAGGTAAATACATATAGGCGTTACGATCGATAAACAACGCGGTGAACCAGTGCTTTTGATATATACTCGCCACGATCAATCTTCGTCTTTCTTCCAAGAGCGTGCGGATATCCCCTTGCCCCACCGTCGAGGGATATAAAGTCCGCTCATTAATTACGCTAATTTTAAATAACGAGTCTGTGTGTGTGTGTGTGTGTGTGTGTGTGTGTGTGTGTGTGTGTGTGTGTGTGTGTGTGTGTGTCGGAGAATCGCTTCGACTCCCTGGAGAGAAAGAAGTCTCGAGAGCCCGCTGCGCTTGGCAAAGACAAATGGATCGATGATCGGATAATTTAATTCACGGTATTTAAAATTCGTAAGATACTTCATGCCATCGACTGGCGGAACGAAATTAAACATAGATCAAATGAACGCTCACCGCGACGAATTTTCAAGCCCAATGAATACGAAAAAAATGGAAAAATTGCTTCCACAATTTTTTTTAAGCCGATATTTTTATCAACCTAAACGGATCGAATAATGTCTGCTTAATTCATAAGAATTTATTAATTACGATGAACTCGATAAAAGTTAAATTCGTTCTTGTCAATATTCATCAAGCTATGTTTGTCCAATTTTATCGAAGTTTAACCCGCAATACATATTTGATGAGGACGAGCATCTGCCCATTTTGATTGTCTAAAGGTAAATCGGGAACTGGTCGATTTACATGGAAAAGTATATGTTCTGCATACAAATACGGGCATTTTCCAAATTTTCATAAAAAAAAAAGTTAATATCATAAATGAAGGTGCTATTTTTGTACAAGGGTACCTTACGGAATACGCGAACGATCAGAATGGCCTATTTGCAAGTTTATTATTATTCTTTTATTAATTCTCGACGCATCAGGTAGAAATTCCCCGATCAACTTTTCTCTTCATTAATACAATTCGACCTCGCGAAAACATTACGACTAATTTCCCAAACTTCCGTATTCCTCTGTCGACCAATTAAATTTAATTGGAATAATATTAGAGCGAAGATGGATCCTTTTTGGAGCTATTCCCGTGATAATAATCAGGATTAGCCCCTAACGTGCTGCACGGACGGTTCGAGCAGCCTCGATAACAACCTTCGCGGGCGTTATAACCTTCCCGGCCCGGCGTGGTAAACAACTCCATGCTATACACAGCGATGAGCCGATGGAAACTCCGAAATTTTTTACTTGATTATTCCCGGCGTTCGCTTATCAAAGAAGCGCTCTTGGCCCAAGAAAAACAGACAAATTTTCTACTATAATCCCCGTGTACTTTTCAACAAATTTTTACAAAATAATGAATAAAAAGAGAAAAAAAAATCGTAAAATATTCATGGCTAATCCGTGAGAACGAATTTTTCGAGGCAATCTTTCGGTGGCTCCGCGGGCTAGTCGGCTGCTACACTCGCCGAGTTAAATGGCTCTTCTGCACCAAGTCGGAAGTGTGTGAAAATAGGAGATGGAGGTAACAGAAGGGTAGTGGTAGACGACTGTATAGTGGAGTATAGTGGCCCAGTGGAGAGAGCAGCCACTCGACTTTCTTTTTTTTTTTGTCGAACTCGGTTGGCGAACGCGCCATACACCCCGGAAACGGCAGCCACGGAACAACGGGATTCAAATTAACCCCGATAGGGCAAAAGCCCGTCGGGCCTTTTTTTTTCCTCGCACACTCTTGCCGAGAGACCCCGAAAACGTTGAGAATTTAGGAGAGCGACCTATTCCCTCTCTAATCTCTCTTTCTACTGTTCTCCTGTACCAGCTTTGGGCTATGGGCAAAGAGAAAATACCCTTAGAGCTCATTCTATTAGGTTTCGCGAGAACGTTGAACTTTCGCATAGCTGGAGGTGAAGGAAAAACAGACGAAAAAATAGAATAAACGAAAAAAAGCAAAAAGAACATGTCAGGGTTTAGATAGCACGAGTGATGTAACTCGTTCGCGTGGTTGAGAAAGATTTCCTGCACAGACGGACGAAGAAGAATCTACCGACGCGATCTTGCATTTTTTTTTCTTCATTGGTTTCTGAGCTTTTATTTCGTTTCTATTAAAAATGCGACACTTTTGGTCATGTTGGCTCAGATTTGGACGAAAAAAAATGTATAATTTTCGGCAGTTTGTTTTTTTTCGTAGAGCGGATCCACATCGATCGGACTTTCCATACACAATGAATAGCTGAATCGAGTTGAGCCCATCGGGAACATTGGGCCGTCACGGGTCTTCTGTGGCCGTTGGTCTCCACAGTAGTGTATGATCGTGTTAGTCAGACTGGGTTGAGGGCGACTAATTCGGTTTCGAAGTTCGGTGCACAGCTCTGCGCTCCAGCTCTCTCTCTCGAGTTCTCGAACTATGCACAACTCGATAACGTGACGCGGCTTCTCCCAACTATCCGATATATACAAGAGAGACCTAAAATTTCCTCACAGAGAAATTAATCCGAGAGGGAAGCATCGAAGCGTCCGGAGTGTTCGGTACGAACATCAGGAGGAAAAAAGCCTTCGGAACAATCAACGCGCAGCCTCACCTTGATGCAGGCCTTTGGCTTTTCATCCACTAAAAAATTTGCCCACTTTCGACAGGTTCTTTGTGGGCCATGTAAAAGATTCGAAACTCCACGTATCCGCGGCTTTGAACCAGCGGACACTCGTGGAGTTGCCGAGAGATTTAAGAAAAACAATCGGGACGTTATTCCTTTTTTTTTCCACAACGAAATCTCTATAGCTTGTTTCACTCGACTCGATAACTAAGTTGCGCCTCGGACTTGAGAAAGAAAATTGTGGAGGTGAACAAGGCTCGGTTATTAAGAAACTTTTCTGGCTCTCGCGCTTCGTTCTACGCACAGTATGGAGCCCAGCGGCCCTCAGCATCGGCGTGATATACAATGGCATATCAAAAATATATATAAAACCGTATTGAGGCCAAAGTGAGTTTACCTACTTCTCAACAGTTCGAACCAACTTATGTCTCAACTATCCTCTTATAAATTCGTTGAAGTATTAATATCGAAAAGTCACGGAAGTTATCCGAAGAAATAGCACGTTGCGCACTTCAATGTTTGCACCCAGCGTTGTTGTAATTTACAAAACAAATAGAAGGGCACAAAATAATTATTTCAGATTTTTCATTATTCTATTAGAAAAACTATTCACTGTAATCGAAATGCATCGGTCATAGAGAAATTATGGTAAAGTATGATTTTTTTGCAAAGGCTTCTTTTTTTCATTTAGGCAAAAATATCAAAATGATTTTTCAATTTTCCAAAAGCCCTACGGTCCGCAATGTATCGAGGAATCGTCACGATGGAGGAGCGACGAAAAAAACTTGAGATGAAATGCGTTGTACGTGAGAATAAAAATATGAAATCTAGAGATACAGTTTTCTCGACCGTGCGGAGATATCGCGGTTATAGGTCACGCCGCTGTAGGGGAGAGAGCGAGACGGGAACGCTGAGTTGAAGCGAACGTGAGTTCAGAGATCCTCGGGACGTATGGAAATGTCACGTAAAGCCTCGAGGGGGTGGGAGGGAGGGTGAGGGTTGTACAAGGATGAGAGAGGAAGAGGGGTAACCCGTTAGTTTCTGTATCTCTAGCGCAACGCTCGGAGGCTGGTGTGGCCTGTCTCTCGTTGTCAGCAGGAGCCGTCCTGTGGTCGCGCTCGATCTATCTCTCCGGCTTTCCTGCTCGCCATAGCTCTCGCGTTCGCTCAACGCTACTCATCCGTCCGTACCCAACGAGCAAGAGAAACAGCCATGAAACAACTCGAGGATTCACGCATGCGACAGACCTATATTGCTACGTTGAATACCGAGTTAGCCTGATGAGTTTTGGGCTCGCCACGGCCGCAGTGGGTGAGAAGGGCGCGCGGGAAAATGCGGAGGTGAAAACAGCGTGTCGCCAGTACCCTGATGAGATCGCGAACGATCGGATTCGTTGAGAGGATGATTATATCGCTCGAGGGCTGCCACGTGGAACGAGAGATTCTTAAACGTTTCAACTAACACGCGAGGAGAAAGCCTAGCCACATCGTGGAATCCCTTTGATCATTTCGAAGCTCCGCACAGAGGAGAAGGAATCAAAGGGGATGAGAGGTGTTCGATGGAATTACATGTCCGTGACGGTTGAGAAGCATCCCGTTAAGGCATTAGGTTGCCTATCTGTATATACATCATTGAGGTGCACTTTGAGCCTCATCGAAGCGATCCGAGAAATTGGGAATCCAAATACTCACGGGCGGACGGATAGAGGCTGGAATGCGGCTGAAAGCCTTGTACGACGGGTAGCTCTGTCTTTGAAACAATTCACGATCGAATGTAACGAAACATTATTTAATATTTCATCCCGGAAATGAAATTTGCATGTTATCGGCTCGAGGCTTTGTTATGCAAAAGTCGTTAACGGAGAAAAATATGCATGGTCATAAAATGTGAATGCTTTGTTTTGACGTTCTTTAGAATTCATGTAAAATATCTTTGTTCGATATACAGAAATTATGTTTTATCTTTGTGTATGAATTATTTGAAATAATTCAAATAAAAAATATCTTATGACGTATGTGAAATTTTTTTTAAAATCGTGTCGGCGGTGACTTAATGGATAATTCGCGGTGAACTTGATGCGGGATGCAGTGGCTCCGAATTTCAATCGCATATCGTTTATCGTCTCATTTAACAAGTTATAAATTGGCACGGCAGGTTCTTTTTTATCCCGAGCAGGAAGCGCCGAAGCTTTTTTTTTTCGTTTCTTGTCGAATTGATACCATCGAGATCCACTTGTCCGATAGATACAAGTGACGAAGTGGGCTGGGGAGATGAAATCCTCTCTGTGGCCAAAAACGTGTCCGCACGCTCCGACCATCTCGTCATACGCACCAACGCCCTGTCTGTCTGCCACTTTCCAATTATTAATACCCCGAGCCAAAAATATATCGGTAGAAATAGTCGTTACAAAACCGCCACACGTCTGTATATTTGGACGGAAGCAAAAAAACGATCGTATACAAGTCTACCGAACAGAAATATTTGCTACGAAACCGCGGAAGAGTCTGTTCATCCGCATGAATGGGGAAAAAAAGTTCATTACGTCCTCGTAGAAAAATTGTAGTCCAATGAAAAAATCATTCTGAGACGAAATTTCCGTTCTCAATTTGTGCAAAACAATACATAAAAAGGATTTTGAAAATTGAACATGTATAAATTGCTTCACAACAATATGGTTTTTTTCTTTCATCCAAATTTCTCATGGGCAGCTCCTCGGAAATGAAAAAATATCGGAAGGCTCTCCTGCATTAACGCAGTGAAATAAACAACGGATGATGAAGCAAATTTTCGGCTGTTGATATTTGTTCAATGTGCGAAAGAAAAACAGCTACCGCGGCAACTCAGCGTCAGCTACTGCACTGGGTTGGCCGACAGTTAAGGAGGTTGGAAGACATAGGAACAAGTTAGTCGAGGTGGTAACGTGGTTTGCGGCTCGTTTCTGGACTCCGACACTTTGACACCCGAACGCACTCTGGCGTCGAGTTTCACGGCGAAACTTCCGTCACGCGAGTTTCTCTGACTTGGTACACATGGAACAACTTCAAAGCCCACAGGGCGCATAAAGCGAAATCTGCGTCTGGCAAGAATTATCTTTTTTTTTTTCAGATTTAATTTTTACGCAAAAATACGAAAAAAAATGCGAATTTTTCCATATCCAAAGGTCAATGGATAAACAAAAAATATATGTATTCACACTGCGCTCTCTCGAAAGAATGTGTTGCTCCTTTTAAAACGTCCCGATCGATATGTTCCATTGGAAACGAAAGAATGAGAAAGAAATAGAGTAAACGAAAGATAGAGTTTGCGAGAGAACCTCGAGGGAATTGATTCGTTATCGCGCATTGCGCCAAACCATCAGCGGCTCACTCTCTCTCCCTGCCACCGTCGGGCTCGCTATATACATTCTCTCGTTCGAAAAGAGTCGAAAGTCGATTCGTTATCCGTTTGCTGCATCTCGGGGATGGTAGATATAGGATTCTGTCAGCTTTCGCACGTTCATAGATATATACCTTGAATTCGGCTTGATTCTTTGTCCCGCGTGGAAACGTCCCAGCAGTGCCCTGAACGAGGGGGAGACTATCTGCAATGTTGCCTGCAGCTTTGGCTGCTTCTGCGGTCCATTCCGCCGCTATGAGCTCTTTTATCGACGATGTTAATTCAATTTTCCATGAGGATGCATACATCGCAACTGCTACAAAAGCGATAAAACGTTGCAAAAGAGGTTGAATTAGAATGGAAAATATTGCTCTTCTTTTATTCGCATCGACCAGGTGTTGCGACTACGATAACCGTGTACATCATCGAATGAAGTGATTCTCGAAACATTGCGCCGATCAGCGTTCCTGGGAGTATGATACAGATGCTTCGTGGCTGAATCGCGCCGAGGGGGAAAAAACGCACTGTAACCCCAGTGTACACTAGACCAGGCCAAATGGCAGGGTTCCAAAAAAAAAAAAACATCTGATGAATAGATGGATAGGCGTAGGCAGCGAAGATACAGAAGGAAGAATCCAGTTGGACAGAGAATCTAGGATAGATGGTGCACGCGCGGTAAAAGTCATTGCAATTTATGCTTTGTCAGCTTTGTGCCACGTGCCCACTTTCCGACCGGTCTTGCTTGTACGATTATTCATTTACTCCCCGATTTTTTTTCAACCTTCCTCCGCCGTGATTTCACGCTGTTGTGCTTGTTCTGCGATGCGACAAACTGTGTTATACCTTTTTTTTAGATTCAGCGCAAAATAATAAATTTACTTCAACTACGAAGCTGCGACGTGGCGATATAATTAACGTGTGACACGACTACGTCAGTTGAAAGAAATTTATAGGCCAGGGGTGATACACTATAGAAGTTGTATTGCATGCATTTAGTGTAAACGACCTTGGACGAATTTTTTAACTTGGCGAATTCTCCGTCGACATGACGAATTTCTCGGTCGAGAAATCGTGGAAAGAGAGCTTTGAGTGCAAGAGTCATTTTCTTAAAACGTGGAACAGATCGGCGAGAATAGAAAAGAGAGCGATGAAGAAGGGGGTGGGGTTTGGGGAGGGGGGGTTTTCTTAGGTAGGAGAGACCGCCGACATTGGAAATCGGTGTAGTCACGATCGTTCCTGAAGATATCGGAAGGATTTCCAACACTGCAGCTCGCCCCGCTATCAGGAAGACGATCCTCATTATTCGCCGGACACAAATCGTTCTCTCTATCGTCTCTATAGAGCTCGTACAACTGGTTGGAAAATCTCGAATTCACGATAGCGAATGAAAGAAAATGATGAATGAACGGAAAGGGTCCTCCCGTCTCGACGATTTTCAATCATCTTCGAGAGGTGGAACAACGCGGCCCGAATCGACGATGGTTGGAGTCGCATTAAAATAATAATAATTCGAACGGAAATGAGCAGTGTAATCTTCGATGATCAATTAGGAATATGTCGGGTAGAATCATTTTGAGGTATAAATTAGTAGCGTTAACCGGGGAAACTTGACACGGTGCACGTTTCAACGTTGTAGGCATCGATGATGGAATAGAATTGTTTAAAAATCGCGAGATATTTTCAGAAATACGTAAAGAGAATGTCTTGATGTGTAAAAAATGTTAAAAGATGTTTCCTCTGATATTAATGAAAATAAAAACCAGAAACGTTGACCAACACCTGAAAAATAACTTGGATATTTTTTGTTCAGGTAAATCGTGGGCGATGATGTTGAATTGTAAATGAGAGATCGCCGCTGCAAATGATAGTCTCATCTTTCCAGGGAGTTAATCACACTCTTAATTTTCGTGATACGGTGTACATGCCATAGAAATCAATTTATCGAACTGAAAGAAGACGAAGGAGGCTTGGGAATGAGGTATCGGGGCGAGAGGACAGCTGGTTGAATGTCGGATGCGAGTCCCAGGGGCTTCGAGAGTCTTCATTCTCGAGGACGGGAGATGATGTCTCTGGCAATCTCATTGTCAGTGCCAGAGATCAAGAGAGTCCTATCGGTCACAGCAGCCGTCAAGAATAAATCGATCGCTCGAGTGCGAAGCATTATCACGAGTGGCGCGGACACAAAAAAATGTGAATTGAAGCGCGTCAACGCGATAACCAAAACTGTTGAAAATACAGAAGAAGCAAAAAAGATTCCCTGCATTTTTCTTTCGAAGCAATTGCTGTACGTTTTATTTCGTGCAAGTAGCTTACACGGAGTATTATCGAATACTATGCAACGCGGACTCGCTGTCTTTTAATATTACGAGATTACCGGAGATTACAAGCGAGTGCACTGTAAGGGCTTGAAACAGAAAAATGTTGGGGACAGCCTAGAACATGGAACACTTTCGCAACGAAAGATCACGCCGCATAGAATTAAGACGATCCTCTTTCTGCACAGAGAGGTACAATAAAAAAATAATAAAGGTCCCCTTTATTTCATCCCTTACAGATAAGGGGGATTCGCGAATAATTTATACCCGACGTTTATATCGCCTGCCAAAAGGCTTTCCAGGTCGGCTCTCAAATAACGAGAAAACGGTGGATAAGCGGCCCCACCGGTAGGTGTAGAACCACGCAGTCGTTGTGTGAAGGAGCCCTCAAAGATTTCCGTGTCAAAAGTTTGTCGATGAAGAGTGAGGTAACCGATGGAAAGACCGAGATCTCCCCATCTCTCTCTCACACACGCCATGGTACAAAGAAAATGATAACGCAAGAGGCTTTTCATCCCACTCTTTACGATGAAAGCGTCGCGGAAGGTCGCCAGCCAAAAGTGAAAAGAAGAGCTTGTCAGGAAGAGTACTGAAACTCAACCATGCAAAATTGTTCGGAACGAAGGAAGTCATGCATTGAATGAATGAATGATAAAAAAAATCCGATAATAGAACGAGTTAGGCGAACAGGGAAGAATTCCAGGAAGAGATTTCGAGGCATCGACAGCTGGAGCTATACGGAAGGCCCGGGGTGTTCGTTGAATTTGGCCAAAAGTCCACCGAAGCAAAATGTTTATTTCTGGAATCAAAGCAAACCGCACTGAAGACGGGAGAAAGAACCCGAATGTGGGAACGACCTGTGGGAACTGGTTCAGCAGGTTCTGCGTGCACCACGTGTGTGTGAGTATGGGCTTGTGGGTGGGTCAGAACCAAACATTTTGATAGGACGACGTAGAAGCTTGGGGTAAAGTGGTTTGGACGGGCATCGTTGCACACTGCGAATTACCATTGAAGGGGCTCTGTGTTGGGGATGGGTCTGCATCGGCGTGGTGTACTCGATGGAGAGGGGTGCTGCGACGGGGAACGGATACCGGTATAACATCAATGTATGTACATTGCTCGACCATCCTGGCAACCTCTGCACCCGCCGATATCTGATCGTTCAGGAGCGGGGCAAGAGGTGAAATTGCTGAATTACCGTAACTCCGAAGGGTATACAGAACTGATATACATACGTAGTTGGTCCGTTGATGTGGTACCTGCGAAATCTACACCGCCGGCGGGCTGCCTTCAATAAACGAGTGAGATGTGTATGGTTGAATAGAATTTATTAGGTCCGAATAAATTTCGACCATTCGCTTGACTTCCAGAGAATGCTAATTGATCTGCTATCCTGTGAGAAACAATTGCCGAAGGGTTCATGGTGTCGTGTCGACATTCACATTACACATAGAGACAAGTTCACAGTTGCCGATAAATCGATTAACCGATGTATTATTTTTGATAGCTTCTCGATAAAGTCTCCGTTGTTCGCGAACACTAATCGACTGAATAGTTAATGCGAATGTCCAGCCAACGTTGGACTATTACTGTTTCTCGCTAGATTGTTTCTTACGATATTCCGTTGGCACCGAAGTGGCGACAAATCGTGAGTGTACCTTCGCGACAGACGTTTCGAAGGAATTTGATCAGCGTAGCATTTAGCTAATTTTGTTGGATCGCGAATTTCGGCGATTCTATTTTATTCCATCAAATTTGGTCGACCCAACAGAATCGCTTTGCATCTATGAAAAACCGATGGCATTCAGATGGAATTCTTAAATTGAGACGCAAACGCAACGGTTTTTGTTAGTGTCAATTTGCACAGACCGAGTGACTTTTGATATTGGAATTCTTCGTACTGTTTTCCACCTTTGCGAAACGCGTCAGTATCCTTTACGGGGCGATGCATGTAATTCTGTCGCTGTCTCGTTGAGTTTTATTGCGAGTTTTATTTCCATTCTATCCGCTAAGGCCCGTTGAATGAATAGGTAATGAAATTTCCAGCGATTCGAGCAGGCTTAAAGGAAAGGCTGAATCTTAAATTAGAAACTCACGTATGAAGTTGGGATGGTAGAAGTGGGTAGTAGTAGTAGTATTACTGTGGTAAAACGTTAAAGCCTTCGCCACAGATATTGACCCAGGTCAAAGTATACACACATGGACCGACATATACACGGCTATTCAAAATAAATATAATGACGTTTTTTTTTGGTCGTTTACAATTTTTTAAAACTAAATCCAGACAAAAATACTCGTGATGTTGTCCAATGATTGGCCATTACGCGTGGTTTAAGCTGGAAGCTTCTCACGGGAAATTTATGACGGTGGCGAAAAAAGGAACAAATCGTTTCCACGCAATTACATTTGAATTTAATCGATTAATTCATACTGCGGAAGTCTATTGATTTTGCGAATCCATAATGTATTTTGCCCTCGATTAGATATTTTATACCGGAATTTCGCCGGGGAGATGAAATGAAGCGCATAATTCGTTATTTGACTTTAATTAATTTGTGGTAATAGACTCTTTGTAAACGAACAAAAAAATCTGAGAATACATTGCCTGAGGGTGCTCGAATTTACAGTTGGCGAGGGCAGATACCGCATTTCTTCTGAATCACCTTGTACATGTAGAAATAGGAATACTCTCCGGGCTGGATAGAACTACTCAATCCGTTCCGCCCTTTCCCTGTTACTTTTCTCTTTCCTTTTTTCTCCAACTCCCCACATCCTCGCCACCGTCGTTTTTTTTCTCTCTCCCTCTCTCCACCCTTAGATCCTCGTAGCTGCGAACACTTTTACCTCGTTCGCTAATCCGATCGGCTTGGCCACAAACGCTCTCGGATACTCGGTATGTGCAAAGTTCCACGTTCGCCACTGTTACCGCAGGGCGGTAATTCCTAATTGAATTCGAGAGGCTTCGCATCGTCGTGAAAAAAGAAAAAGAAAAACAGAAAAAGAAGGTAATGATGGCGAAGACGACGAAGATGCAACTACTAGGTGGCTAAATGATAGCGTAGACCAGCGATATTTTCGTGAAAAATCTGGCGCGGAGTTTTTCCGAATAGGGCGGGCGGGCGGGCGGTTTGATGGCGTTGAGGATGAGAAATGCTTGGAATGGGCGAGAGGAGGAGAGAGAATGAGAGAGAACGAGAGACAGCACGAGCTGTGCCAGTGGCGGCCGGGAGTAATTGACGCCCGCGGCCATTCGATTACGAGGGAAAACGAGGCTAGGAGAGCTGTATGCTTGATGCGATGGTTTGCTCGCGATGGTTTGGCCGGTGGTACTATGCGCGTGAGAGTGAGAGGGGAAAACGCGTCACCTGCTGCGCTCCACCAGATAACGATTTGTGTACTGCCAGTCAACGACGGGGCATACTCTATACCGAGTCTACTCTTCCACACAGCTGCGGCCTATCCGGCAGACTCAACACCCGATATTTAAATTTTCTCATTTTTAATCTATTATTTTTTATGTTTTTTTTTTTTTTCAACAACCTCTCTCTTCTTCCGGCGGGAAAGTACCGAGTTGATTTTTTTTCTCCACTGGCTGGTTAGCAACGAAAAGAGCCAGAGGGATGTCGTTGTATGTGCAACGGGGGAAAATTACACGAGCCCGATGAAACGAAAATCGGCTGGCACGGCAGCGATATCGAGGCATAAACAAACCAATTATCGAGGATGCTCGGCCCGCGAGGCGATTAATTAACAAATTCAGAAATGGGGTGAAATAAAAAAAGCTAGGATATATAAAAACAGCCGACAATTATGCCATCGCACCGTCAATTTTTTTTTACTCCTTGTTTTTTCCATTCCTGGAATAGAGCGGAGTGAAATGGAATTGCCCTGAATATGCAAATGTTAATGGCAAAATTAATGATAATATGAAGAAAAAAAAGCTCGCCAAATATGAAAGAGAATCTTATTGCGCCGTTAAAATGTTTTTTATGGCGAAAACAAAGTCGAAACTGGATTTATTTTTTACCGTTACAGAGGAAACTGAAAAGCATAGGCATTTGTAATATATTGCATGTCTACCCTTTCCGCGTGCGCAATACACGGAATAAAAAAACACGGTTGAGCTGAGATTAAAAATGTTTCTCCCCGAGCGAGTGGCCGTTGTGCGCCGCACGAGAGAATTTTCGACATTCGTACGCTCGGACGATTTTCTTATTCGAACTGAACGAATGAATGGACTCTCGACGAAAAATAGACCAGAGATAGAAGCGAACTGGCAAAGGAAGAGACGGAGAATGCACGACGTATATGGACGAACGAACGGACGAACGACGAAAAAAGGGAAATAAAAAAATAATGTGAAAGATAAAAAAAAAAAACACGCGATGAGCTTTCGGAGAAGGATCGTAGGCAGGAACGAAAGCACGCCGGACATGCCGCTCGGGCTTGGTGGCTTTAAACTTGCATCAACGCTCCAACCTACCGGATGGCTTTGCCACGAGGTACACCAGGAGCAATTCGCTTTCGCGGTGTTCAGTATGTACAACGTACACGCAGCGGCGTCAGAGCCAGCGGGGTGAGAGGAAGGGTACCCTCAACGCAACGAGAGAAACCGAGAGGGTTGAAGAGTTGGAGATGTGTTCTGTTGCAGAGCACGTGCCGCGCGCGGCCTACCCTCTCGTTCCGTGTGCACAGAGAGTCTCGCTAACTGTAACTGAAGAAGAAACTTTGCGTGTCATATGCCCGCTGGTTATCACAACTTTGGGCTTCGTGACGAAAATTTCACAGACCGTTCCCTGTCCTCTTATCACTCTCTATCGCTATCTCTATATCCTGTTATCTCGGAGCGAGGACGAAAATTAACGACGGAGCTGCGCTATGCCGTGAAAAGTAAGATATGGAAAGTGACTCCGTTTTCATTCGGATTTGACTGTTTTCTCGTCACCCTAAATATTATTAAGATAAGATAAAAAATTGAGCGATTGTACAGGAGTGAAAAAAAAGTTCATTTATGACGTTAGCTCGGTTTTTACTTTTGAATTCCGTCCCCAGATGTAGTTTTCGTTGATCATTTTGAAAAAATCACTGACTGATGTTAATATCTTGGCCTGAAACCGCAACTAAATAATCAACCGCGAGATATCTGCTCGCGACGTTTCTCTCGTCACTCCGACAAAAGCCATAGAAAATCCTTTTAACGATGACACGACTCTTTCTGACAACCACAGGCGAGTCTTCGAAAGTCCGTGAAAGAGAGCCACGAACAATGCAATACCGTCTTTCGACTGTCGATGATGAAAAAAAAATGAACGAAAAGAAGAAAAAAATATATCCAATCGTAGATTGATTCTTGCCTCTATTGCTAATGAGTTCTCGTTATCATTATTTCCCAATCTGCAAGCACTGCAGGCTCTTCGCGACACAGCCCCGTTGCATCCGAATTACACGTGCATTTCGTTTCGCTATGCTCTACCGCCCTCTCCCACCTGGCTTTTTGGCTATCTCGCTGATTTCGCTTGAGAATCTATCTCGAGATTTTCTCTCGGTAGTGTAACACAACTCGGAAATTCGGTGAACGAAAGGGGAAGCAATGTCCAAATAGGGACGATGCAGTTAGTACGTGATTTACCGGAGATACACAACTGTCTTCTCTGGACCACGTCGTACACACGCATCCTCATCTCTATCTCTCGCGGCTGAACCCATTAGTTCGAAACTACATTAGTGCCGGCGGTCACCTAATGCGGATTTGGTTAAAGTTCGAGAGTCTCTCGTCACATCGCACGAGAGTACTTCGCTCGCCCTTCGTCGCTCCCCGACGTTGGGCCGCGGGGAAATTCTCTATGTCGCAGATATATGCATACGAATTTCTACTGACTACGTTCATTTTCATCTTTCTCATTTCTCGAGGTGATCGTGGCAACCGAGTATCGATTTTAACCCAATCCCCCCCGCGGCTTTGGGCACAGTCGAATTTAGATTCCAATTCAAAGTTTACCGAGAGGTAGATATCCCTATAGATAATGTATGTATATAGATATGGTTTGTCGGCCGGCGAGTCAGGAACGCAGCACTATTATTTTCCCGATATATTCCCTTTCGGCTTCAATACTACCTCGAAAATCCTGGAATATATTTATAAGTTATATAGAAAGTTATAGATCGCACGGCGTACCACTTCGCCGTGGCCTATCGTCTGTAGATATAGATATATAAATATAGATATTGCAAGAGTCAAAGATTTTCGAGACTGCAGGCCTCCGAAGGCTCCGCACGATTTTAATATCCGTGGAATATCTTAGTTTGCCAAGGGAGAGAGTACGACGACCAGGCACCAGAGGTGGATCTTCTTCGGCTTCCTCCGCTTCTTTTTCTTCTTCTTCTTCTCCGCGGTATCGACGCCCCCCGCCCCCGCGCTGATCCTCCGTCTTTGTAACTTGCTTAACTCGAACCTTCCAAAACTTCGATATTAACCCCTTTGGTGAATTTGTCCAGGGGATCGGTTCTCTCGGGTACAACGGGAAAACACTATCGCCAACGGTCCCAGAAGCCCTTGTCGATGGCCACCCGGAAACTCTACCGGAGCGTTAGATGTTGGCGCTATGCATGGGCGGGGAGTAATTCTTGTGTGCGAACACGGGAGAAGTTGCCTTAACGCGACAAGAAAGACACTGTCGATATTCGATACGGCAGCCCTTCGGCGAACTTGTATTGGTTACGCCGGGGGATATGAAGATTGATAAGAAGTATGGCCAACATTAGAGGTTCGTGCGACACCCCTCTATCGAATTTCAACTTACCGCATGTCCCATTACACGAGACACCCAAGAAAAGTTGGAATTTGAAAATTTCTCGATTCGATGGGTTTGTGTAAAACTTGGAAGCTTCGACAGTACGGTAAAGTCAGTACTAACGGAGTTTCACAAATATATATCTAGATTTATGCCTGCGTATTGTTGAGTTTGAAGGACAACATTTTTATTCTGGCAGATTTATTGATGATCTTTAACTCTGGAAAACCGTAAACCGTGAAATAAGTTTTCCGGAGGTGAGGTGTTTCAACAAAACCTTGGCTTTTCAAAAATCATTGTTTTTTTTAAACATGTAGAATTTGTAGAGTTCTTAGTTCATCGATATTGCGCCTCGATAGAAATCGTCTTCACAATCTGGCGTTTGTATTTCGCTTTAATAAAGCTCGGAAATATCAATTTTCGACAAAATTTCATGATGATATAGACATCGGATAGATCTGTCGAAACGTCACATGAAAGAGTCGCAAAAGTAAACATGGTCTGAAATTGGATATCAGCCTTTTTCAACATGAGAATGTTTTTTTTTGTTCATTCAGCGCAACAAAAACGCCAGTCCCGTCCGCATGCCAATCAAAGCCCGGATGAAGCGGCACAAATGTATGTATTGAAACTGCGAGATATTTAATATTTTCAGAGGTATGGAAAATATCCACGGGATTTTTTAGTCTACACCGTGAGCTTTTTTTTCCGCGGACAAGAACTGTGCCGCTTCGCTTCGATCGATCGAACTGGAAAGAAACAAATGTTCTATGAAGGGTTTGCTAATTGATTCCACTCTTTATGAGCTCGCGTCTGCATCGAGCAGAACTTCATTACGTTTCGTCGCTATTGTAACATTTTGCGTCGTTATTCGCGAAAGTTCGATGACCAACCTCCGAAAAATGAGTGTCCATCACGAGGGGGTTGCGCGCGGTTGAAAATCGCCCGCCACCCTGTAAAGAGCCGCATTGTTTGTAATTTCCGTTCGAACCTAACCCTCTCGTTCATTGTTATAATAGGAAACAAGAGCGGTTTCAGCTCGGAGGGTCGGCAGAGTGCATTTCACGGATCGATACGTACGGTCCATATAACTCTCTTTCTCATGGTACGGCGCGCACCGCGGACTGTAACGCCTACAACGACTTTAAGTTCTCCGTGCATTACAAGCAAAAGTCGTGTAAACAGTGACGAAAAAAAAAGGAATTGCTTTACCATTATAATTTTCTTCTCTGACCGATAATTTTCAAAGCAGTTCGAGCATTCGTCGTGGTGAAGAAAGTCAAAGAAAGAGGAAAGAAAAAGGGGAAAAAAGCGAAGAATCAGCTTGGAGTGCAGTACGTTGGACGGCAAAATGAAAATTAATTGTAAGTGTAGATATCATTGTTGTAACTAAAAGCATGGCAACCCGGATTTTTGCTCTCGGCAAAAATTACCCCGCGCTCAAAAGGTTAACGGTCCAATCTGTTTTTTCTCGCCCTTCTAAATTCCTACACCTTTTAACGCGAGAATTTCGCGCAACATTCGCACGGCGCGTAGAGAGGAACAGCATAGAAAATACAAAATGAGGATGAGGGAAAAGTTGAGGCTATAAGAGCTAGAAAGTATAAGCTTTCGCATAAAGTAATTACTATTGCCATTAACGCTTCTGCGATGGTACAATTACCCGAGCGCCGGGAGTCGACTTTTAATACGCCGAAAGCGTGCACCTACTCCCTACTCCCCATCTTCTCACTCTTCTTTCTCCCTCGCTCTCTCGATATATTAGATCAATTTTGCTCGGCGAAGTTCGCTGCATCCTCGGCTCTCTCTTGTTGAATACGAAATTTCAACGATAAGTGAGTGAAAACGCGAAGGCGAATTCGCGAGTTTACGATCAAAGATAACGAGGCTCACGGCGAAATGAAGGGAAAAAAGTAATCATATTTTGGATGAAGTAGTTTTGACTGACAAAAGCAAAGATTAGATCTTCCGATCAATCCGAGGGACGAGTGCGGTAAATTTTACTTATTAACAAAGTCTGATGGTTTTTTTTTTTCGAATTTTTTAAAATTGATTTTTCGTAGTGTAGACACGACAGTAAAAGAAAATTCGATTGATTTGATTGATATACACTTATTGAGAGGAATATGATAGGGGTCGGGGACATCTCTTCGGGCTGGAACGATGCCACTGCGAACGTCAGTCGGCTGTCAAATATTTCAATAAACGCGAGAGGAGAAATCGCGGGTTCTCGTTCGAATTTGCTGTACGTACACATATCGGCGGTTATATGTACCATGTACTATGTAATTCGAGCTTTTATGTGCGGAGGGTCGTATGGTTGATGTACACATGTATATATATATAAAACATATATTCGAAGAGAGGCCACGGAACGGTCGCGAGGGCTGTGGGTGATTGTACGGGCACCTTTATCAATTCGATCAATCGGTCTCGACTCTCGAATCCCTTTGATAAAATCTCGCTCAAACACCTCTGACTTTCACACTTCGCGTCAGAGTTGTATATCCCATGTGAGACTCCCACATAATATCTATCTGAACTGCGAGGAAGAATTTTTTTTTAAAATCAGCATTATGAAAAAAAAAAAAAAACTTTCTGCAAAAAAGAGATAGAAACTTTTTTTTACTCCGGATGCCTGAAAAGGCTTAAAAACTATTTCTCCATCGGAACCAAGTTGTTACTATGATTAAACAAAATGTAATTTGACATTTCGTATCCTCTGAAAAAACTTTACACCTGATCAGTCCCGTGGAACTTATTGTGTCTTTCGAACCCGTCGATGATGAATAAAAAATGTTTATCTAAAACTCAATTCCTTTAATGGTTTTGCGATCTTTTTCTCTACTTTTCGAACGATTTTTTTCTGCCGCCTGATTCGATAAATATTTTCTCATTTTATTATCGTAGAATTAGTAAATTAACTTAATTTATCAGTATTTTTCAAAAACTAACTCAAAGGACGAATGTCGCGCAATTTTCGTAAAGTGACTCCGCTGAGGTGAACATTCTGCAGGGTATGAGATTCGCGCGTATCGATGACAATAGTCTCGAGGCGTGTTCGCTTTCGCGCTCGGGTTTACTGTCCGACAGCATACGGAGGGTAACCACTGTGTCGCGCATAGCGCACGGTGCTCTCGGTAGCGAAGCTGGCTGGCTGACCACGTACGGCATTTCTCCTTGCCTATCCGATACAGCGGTGAGAGTTCGGCGGCTACACGAACCTGCCGAACGTACCGAGCGAGGTCAGCCATCCCAGAGGTTTGGAGCCTCTCGCCGTGGCTGACCGTACAAGCGCTCCTATCACTACCTCGTATCCCTCGAAATCGCGCGGTTCGTCGGTGCGAACATTCGAATCAAAGTTTCAATATTCCACAACAAAAGCGAGCATTGGCTCGAAAGAAACATGTCGGCGCGTGAACATTATTCAACATGTTTCGATTTCTCTGACAATACATCGAAAAAAGAATGAATTATTTCGATTTAACGCGGCTTGGACATCCTTGAGTATGAATGTAAAAAAAATACTACTCATAAAATAATTTTTTTTTATGTTGATAAAATTCACTCAATAAAATAGAAAGTTTTGTAATATGAAATGTATGAAATACGTTATCTATTCACTGAATAAATCTCAATAAAATGTTTCCTTTTGATGGAAATAAAATTGTTTAAAAAAGTACGATTTTAATGAAGCACAATTTATTTCCGAACTCGCCTACAGAGCGAACTCTTCGTCGTCCAATACAAGCAACTTTTTTGCGATTTAATAAATTTGAGTGAAATCAGGCGCGTATTTTTTCCGCATGTTTGAAAGTAAATTCATAGCCGATTGAGTTTTGCGCTCTTGGCTTATCGTCCTGTTTACCCGGTGTACATTTTATCTCCGTTGTATGAAAAGGTTCATTGAATATACCGACACTTTCGCGACGTGCCGTTCTCTCTACGCTCGCGTCGCATGGATACCGAATCTCTTGGCACTTGTGCACTCGAGTCAGGGGTCGCCTGAGCTCGGAGGGTTTACCCACTTGCCGGAGTTAAGTGAGGCGTGGCGAAGGCGAGTCGAGATGAAGTGAGAGCGAGAGACACACAGCGAGAGTAAAGCATCTCGAGAAGGGATACCGGGAGAGCCCCAGTCGAGCCACGGACTCGAAGCCGTAACACGTTTTCGGCATTCGTCCGCCTGGGATCACACACTTGTGCTGCTCCAAACCGCTCGAACCGCCGTTCGGCATCGGCGGCATCAAACTTCTAAGCCCGACTCTCCGCGCTTCTCCCGCTTCAACCGCCACGGATGGATGCCGAATCCGATGAGCCGAGCTCGTTGGATTACATCCACGGATTCACACTCTATCGAATATTCGCGAACAATCACCGAGGTTATCCGTCCAATCGCCGTCTCTCGTTTGCGACAAACGACCGCGGGATAATGGAACGGAAACGTTATTATTTCGCCAATTGAAAAGTAACGCCCATTGTACCGACCGCTATAATTTGGAAGAACAATTCATCGGAAAGAATCGCAGCGACGACGGCTGGACCAGCGGGGCTCGCGAAACCTTTGATGGCGCACAATGGCACAGGCTGAGAGGACGAACTCTTTCATCTCCGACGCTATTAAAGTTAACAGCGCGGTTTATAGAGAACTCGTCGGTGCAGTTTTATTGGAATCGACGCGAACGATGGAGAGCGGTGGGGAAGGCCTCTTAGCCTGGGCTGGCTCGGACCGAGAGTTCGGGGAAGATGAGAAGCTTTAAAAAAGATTATGCCGTATCGCGCTATCACGATGAACCGAGTAATTAAATTGATAAGATCGCCTAGGCCGCGGAAGCAAAAAATCTTGGTAGGCAAATGTCCGACGGACGATAGAACAAAGACTGAGTAAGCAGTTTTTTTTCCTCCTCTATAAGTTTGCTTTAATTTAACGACCGCTTGAACTCGATCGGGTGAGCGCCGAAATGACGTCTAGCAGCGGACATGCAAAATATTATCTGTGTAAAAAAAAGTTGAACTCCGTTCATATTTCGCAGAAAAAAAATGTCGTAGATACACACTGGACAACGGAAAACGAGCATTATAGATCACCGGACTTCAGTTGCAGGAAAAAGTTTCGCTGTAAAACCACCGATCGCCGAAGCGATTGAATTCTATTTACCTGATAGTCGATGTACCAAAACAAATGCGCAAATTGCCCGGAATAAAAACTTCTATAGAAAAAAATTTGAAACTGCGATAAATACATGAGATATCATTTTTATATATTTTGTCCATTAGCTTGTTTCTTTTTTTTATTATAGCAGAGACTTATAAAACTTGCTTAGATTTTTTTTACAATGCAAAGACTTTGCAAAGAATAAAAGAAAAACAAGCTAATGGGCAAGATAGATAAGAATTATATTATCTCACGTATTTGTCGCATTTTCAGGTGTTTTATATTTTATTGCACAAATATATTTATTATTATTGTTTTTAGCAATATGGCCAATTTTTTTAGCCAAAAATATTGATAACGAGTATGCGCTTGTAATGATCGTGAACAGTTACATCGAAGGCCACATTCGGTGCATACGACATCGCGTCGAAAGAGACGTATCGACTTACCATGTTTGTTGTAAGCGGCGTAATGAGGATGATGAGCGTGTTGGCCACCACCGATTTCGTTATCCTCCTCACCCACGTGCATCTTCATGCGAATTATCGCTTCCCGAAAGTCGGAAGCCGCAACCTCTCCGGTTCGTTCTTCCGTGGGCTCGTTAACGGACCAACAAAAAAAACAATCACACACGTCTCCCTCCTAACGAGAGGGAGAAGTAGACAAGTTCACAATGGTTGCCCCGTTCGAACGATGCTCGACCTTGCGAACAATCCGAGCGAATTTCCCGAACTGGTACGACTTTTGCTTCTGGCTTCGCTGCTTCGTTGTTGTTTTTTTATTGCACAAACACGGCCGAGAGAGAGAACCGAGGCCGCCGGTGAACTGACAAAGGGACGCCGTGTCTTAACTCGTCGACCGAGCTCTCGATCTATCGATCACCTTCCTATCTCGACGGATCCCCCGTGGGCCTCTTTTTTTCTTCTTCGCGATGGAAAAAAAGAGCACAATCAATTGTCCCTTGATTTTTTTTCAAGCTTCGTCTCTTTCTTCCGTCTCCTATCGCACCGTGCTTAATTATACTCGTCGAATTCGTTACACAGCGAGGGCACCGATATTTACAACACTGTTCGTTCGTTCCCTCGTATTTAACTTTTCTCGCCGACCGCGAATCTAAGTTTCACGAACTTCGTTTTTCTCTTTCTTCGAACAAACAAAATCGCCGTAATTCGTAATCGACGAAGCGTCGTACACACGCGCGGAGATCTCGAGCTCTCCGGATACGTGCAACCAGTTGCGTCGGGTGTACGGATGAGACTGAAGCGTCGAGGAGGTTGGCGTCGCTCGCACGAAGGAACGGCGCCACCGTCGTAGCTGCTGCTCTTGCTCGGCTGTACGCTCTTCCCCGTGTCCCTAGACTAGGCCGATAGCGGCAAGAGAAACGCGCAGCGAAAAGCCCAATACGTACCTGCGAGTATTACGTACGGGCTTTGCGAACCGGCGTACACAAGTCCGTATGTATTATCTACGCGCGAGAACGTACATGCGCGTATGTATAAATATAATAGAGCGCGAGAGACCGGATTCGAGTAGCAACGGGATAGCCCGGAAATTCGATGATTATTATCGGCAAAAGATTATTTCGACCATTCGCGTGCGAGCCGATCGCGCTCGCGATGCAAGCGTGCGGTTATCCGTTTAGCGAACGATTATATAAGACTTGGCATCTATTAGGCATAACGCCCTCGTAATTCACTCGGCGAGGCGATAACTCTGCGAAGCGCGTAAGTAAGATTTTCGCGAACATTTTGTTCGTACGTGACTGCCGGCGAGCGAGAATGTTTTGAGCTCGCGCGAGAGTTGGCATACTGAGCGGCTTGAGTGACACTCACGAGGATGCCAAGGGGTTCGGACCGCCGGTATGACTGTGATTTAAGGCACGGGACCTCGCGAGCCCACGACGATGCTTTGATATTGTAATAAAGCGACGATGGTGTTTGGCAACGGAATAAAATATATTTGGAAAGCGGGTGAGAATAAAGAGGAGTGATTGATCGGGGATTAAGACGCTTGTATGAGGTTGTACGAAGTTATATTCGGTTCGTGTGAAACGGGACACCGAAAAGGCTTAGCATGAGGCTATTTACTTAGGTCGACCGAAGATTTCCTTATAACAATAGCCTAAACACACATACGTTTGCAATATTATTGGCGAGATTTCAGTTTGCTGAGAATGGTTTTTTTTATGTTTCGTAAAATATAAACGGCAAGTTTGTTGACTATATAAGTAGAAAAAAAATAGTGCGACGCTTTTAGACTCTTGGTCGAGGCTTAAACTTGTTTCAACATGCGTAAAAAATCCTACCTATTCACTTTTCTCTGTAGATAAAATTCGCGGCACGAAACGTATTCGTATGAGTGAAAGATTCAGTCGATTTTTCCGTCCGGAGATCGAGTATCACACGAGTTCGAAGCCGGTTTACGAGAAACTTTAATCTCGCCGAAAGCGAAAAAAAGGAAATGTTTGACAATTATAATTCTCGCCCGTTTGGCTTTAGGCCAGGAGAGCTATCGGATTCGTCTTCGGTGCGATAAAATATGTAGAAAAAAGTCGTACACTACATTTGTTCTCGGAACCCTTCGATTTTTGAGCGAAAAATGCAGGGCTTTGTCTCACTTTTTTTAGCTATTCGTCGGCCTATAACAGATCGAAAGAACGGTTTCATATTCTCCAGTTCACAATCTTGTGTATTTTTTTCTTAAAACAAAAAAAAAACAATAGATACCCTGTTTTTACCGATTCAGCATCGGTAAGCAAGCCCATCGCTGTTCGAAAATTTGAAAAAAATCGCGACACTTCATAAAGTGGGTCCGAAAAAAGTGGGATAATAAAAAAATGTTTCACTCGTCGCATCGAGAGTGCATTCGATGTTTTCCACCGCGCGGATTCCGAATTCGACGCTTATTTTACGTCGGCTACAATATACGATGCGAAAATTCGCGTTCGAAAAGCGCTAAAGCAAAAAAGTTGCTTCACGCTGAATATCATTTTCAAAACGTGCTGTCAGTACCGTTATTTTTTGTTTATTCGTGGAAAATGTCCAATTTATTCTGTTTGTTTTTCCGCATAAATGCGTTACCGTACGCTGTAACGGACCAAAAACGAGAGCATTAAGGTTTGAAAACGGCGGCAACATCGCCGGAACGTTTGGTTAAACAATTTTTTTTGTGCTCGTGTACAGCGAAGCGACAATTACGGCTGACAACGCAGGGCCCCGTAGATGCGAGGCGGGGAACAGAGGGAGGAACAATTAATAATGATTATCGTTGATAGCAGAGAGGACGCGTGGTATGGTAGTTACACGCGAGAATGCAAATCTCGTTTGCAACGACGGGAGAAGACGGTGGAAAGGGCGAGGGGGATGTGTATGTCTGCTATCGTAGGTAGTTGGTAGTCGTCTCCGCCAAATTGGACCGCCAAAAGTTAAAGCTCGTCTAGGGTTGTACGTGGAGCTGCAGTACAACCTTCGCGCTTCGTACACATTCGCAACAACTCACATGCATATACATGTATATGCACACATGTACCATGTAAACTATAGGTCTTTGAGCGTTCCACCGCGAGTAACAGTTAATTTCAATTAACGCAGAGAACAAGAGCAAGGACACAGTGGGATGATACATAGTTGCATCTAACATCCTGGCTCACTCTCCACCATTTCTATATCCGAGCTTCCGCTCTCTGCTCGCCTCCCGACGAGATCCACAGACGTCGCGAACGTTACGACGCAGAGACGGACACATACGAATATCATGTATGCGCAGGAGGAAAAAAAAACAAAGTTCCAAGTGGTAAAAACGAAAAGTGGAAGGAATGAAAATCTCCGCTCGCGTGCATAGGATTTAATGGTCGCGCTATTTGCCTCTCCGCGCTTCACTCGGAATATTTTCTCTCCTTTTACGTCCGTGTAACTCTCTCGAGCATGTTCGAAAGAGCACGTATTTTTTCGACGTAACGACTTCGGCGGCGACGCTTTGTGCTTATTTTGTTTTGTTTCGTTTCGTTCTTGCGAGTCGCGCGGGGCGCGATATCACCTGCAAAATTGTTTCGCCGCGTTACGAGGCGTCGTCGTAGAACATATCGCGAAAGAACGAGCCATGCTGGCGGGAAGGGGGGGATGGAAACCAATGCTTGAGAATATCGTGCAGCGAAGCATAGATATATAAATCTATGGTATAACTCTGTATATGCTATAACAAATGTAGGTACCAAGCGATGCCAGTCGGAGAGGCGTACGCATGTATACCTTCCCCTCCGGTGAGAGTTTGCTCAGATATTTTACCGTGTATCTGAAATATACGGGAAAACGCGAGAACCAATCCCCCCGTTGGTTCCCCTGCGCTACTTCGGCCGGGCGTACGGCTACGCTCACTCGCGGCGACTGGGGAGCTCGAGCTACGCTGAGAACCAGAGTTATATTTACATTCGTATATGAGGATTTTTTTTCTTTTTTCTTTTTTTGACACTCGTCTATCAAAATGCATCGGCGAAAATACCGATGTAAATGCATCCATCTATCCAACACTCCGTGTAATACGAAGAATTTGAGAAATTGAAACGTGGATTGTGGATGAATAGTCGGATTTTAAGTTACACGATGGAAGAAGAATTTCTTTGTAGTTCAGAAATTTACAGTTGGATATGGCAAAAGAAATGTTTGATATTTATCACCGAATCTCTATTGAGAAATATAAGATTTGGCAGAAATTTCATTCGTTTTATTCACGAAATTTCATTTGCTTTTGATTCAAAAATATGCGCTGAGTTGCATTCGACCCGTTTAAATATTACGCGTTTTATGAAATTTATAATCCCCGGAGAAACGGAAATAAAGTGGAACAATGTGAAAAGCTATTTTTTTTAATGCAATAGTCATAAATAGCGATTAAGTTGGAAGATGATCGATCGCCAATAAAAAAAATGTAATAAACATTAATGAAATATGAAAATCGAATAACAATACGAACGGTTACAAAACGTTTCACTTCGCCTAATGACTGTACCTATTTATATACTTTAATCGTGGCAAGGAAAATAAACGGAATAAACGATGTTAATACCGGTTCGCGGCACAGAGAGAGCTTCAGCGGCGAGCTTTGCTGCGAATAGGAAAGAGAAAATGCGCCCGAGACGTCCCAACATTCTGGCCTCTCGGATAAGAGCGGCCCACCCTCGTCTCTGGTGTTCCACCGGTTATTAAATGCTCGTGGCTTAATGTCTCTGTGCTTCTCTCGGCGCGGAATATCGCAGTCAGAAGCCATAGGTAACGTCGAGGGATTAAGCGATGCTAAGTATCGATTCGAATATAGAGATATCCTTTTCTCGCGCAGGAACCTTCTTGCACACTCCTCACCAAGCTATAGCGCGTGTACAGAGGTTAATCGGTTTATAGTACGTCACGTTTCGTTCGCGATAAAAGTCATTATCGTGTCCTTGAATGGAGGAAAAAAAAAACGATTCTCCGTGAAATACACGCCACGGAACGAACTAAAAATATACCGGGGAATAAAAAAAGGAATTGCGATAAAAAATGCGGCGAGGAAAAAAATTATCTCTCCGAGCTGAGATCGCGGCCGTGGATCGAGGGCGAGTATTTTTATAGGTGTTAGCGACTTTTTTTACAGACATTATAGGCACGTTGTAGGACACGTGCATGACGACGTCGAGATCGTCCTTTCGCGAAGCTCGAATGAGAAAAGTTTCTCTCTTATAGCTACGAATAATAGAGGATCTTAATATAAAAAAAACGAGTTACACCATTGGACTCGTATATTGCCGGGCAAAGGAATTTTGCACTCATTTCCGCTACTCGACCGAAGGACAATGTGCATCCTCCGGATGAGATTGTAAGATCGCAGGAAGTTAATTGCGTTATGAGTTATTGTTTTACTTTTGCTAATCGTAAAGATCTGACAAATTGGCTGATATTCGGTTATATCATTGCGTTTTTAAAATTTAACCAGGTGTAAATAAAAACATCTTTTCATTTACTTTTACATAAAAAATCGGGCAAACGGTCCAAAAAATATTTAAAAACCTCGGATGAATGGCTTCATTGTCTGAGGATTTCACACGAATTTCAGAATTTTTTATGAGCTCGTACAAAAGATATTGATTTTATGATACTTTAACGATGCTGTTGCGACTCGAAGGTTTAAAATGCGCTTATGCAACGACGAAAGGCAGTAATATGGGATCTGGAAGCGATAAAGAAAATACTGAGACACATTAATAACGATACAGGATAGTATGGCAAAGAAGAGCGGTCGGAAGATTTGCCTTCGGTTCGTTCGGCGTTTTCACACTGGTCGAAATTCACGAAAATCAAGCTTCTCGTGTTTGTAACGTTGGCGCAGAACTGCCCTTTTTCGCACTACTGTAAAAAATCGACATTACGCTCATACGAATGCGCAGATTTTCTCTCGAGCGCAATGCGATAAAGTTCTTGCGCTCACTTCACAGGCATTGAGTCCGGGATTTTACGTGCATGCGTTAAAAAAAATTACCTTTCGCTTCAAAAAGCCCATTCAAAATTGATATATTTTTTTCCATCCCGGCGCAATGTCTATGGCAATTTTTTATTTATTTGACGTCTTTGCGTTCATCAAACTCCAGAAATGCAAAAACGAAAAAATCGGCAACAGCACAAACGAAACGGATCTGGCGTCCAATATGCTGAGTATGCACATTGCGCGGGATATGCACGTTGCGTGCATTATCCCAAAATCCCTAAAGGAATATTACAGTATCTCGAGGAAAAAACTTCACAGTTGAAATACTATAACATTTCATGTCGCTGTGATCTATCCGTAATGCAAGGTAAGTGATCTCCGGGAGTTTTGCCACGCTGTGGGCTGAAGTGTAGCAGTCTCTCCCACTCGCGTATCCCGGAGAATTCTCTGCAGGACAGCATTTTGAATAATGCAGATCGCGTTACCTCGATCGGGTGACGGGGATGGCAAAAGCGCGCGCGAGAGGCCGAAGGGAAAGCGATACTGTGTATTCGTATGTGTCCGAAGCTCGAGAAGAACGAGCACCGCTGGCGTTCGTGCCCGATGTAAAATCCCACCACGTATCTGCCTATAAACGATCGCAGCCACGGTGTGAGGGTGAGTTTCTTCTGTATATACGTATCGTTGGTGTGCGGTTTACAGTAGCGCCGAGTCTCGCGGTGCTTCTGGTCACAGGGGGTTGGTCGCAGGGGCTTGCATGCCTCCCCCGTCGGTGCCCGTCCATCGGGCGGCAACGGTCAATAAAATCGTTGGCCCGTGAATCATGGATTCGCGAGAAATGGACGAATTTCAACGATGTTATACACCCGGAGAAAACCAGTCCGTTGCACGGCGAGAGAAACTTCTCGCGCCGCGCTATCTTACGTTTCTCACCGACGAATAATACCACCCTCGAACTTCGACAATCGCAAACGACTTTGGTATTACAGCAGTTAGATATTGAGTAGGTACATTCATATACATGCAGCTGTACCTGCGCCTCGTATGAATACGTGTGGCTACGTGGAACGGTGTAAAATACTATTCCATAGTTTAAGCTATGAGTTCTGCGGTTTCGCTCGGTACGTTCGAAATAAATGTGACATACGTGTTTCCGGTTAATGACGGAACCGCGACTGGTGTGCCGTCGGTACTCTCAGACCGATTTATGAGTCAGCCGTGCTACCGACGGCCCTCGCTAACGCCGCATCGTTAATATCCTTTCGCGCAACTGTGCGAGCGAGCGCCCGGGCATCATAGAATTTCACGTTATGTACGTACCTACGCGGCTATACGTCGGCCACTCGTTACATCAATAGTGGAAGCAACTGGGATCCTCGATTTCTCGCCTAGTTATTCATTATTGAAATTCGAACGACAACCTGACACGCGAAAATTCCGCGCTGATTGAATAGACGCATGATGTCGATGAAAAGATAGACGCGATTCGACGGGGAATACACGGTTCATCTTAAACCTGAAATATCGCACATTTCATCATCCCAATCTTCATGACATTTTTTTTTTTTATGGAGCATTCTTCAAAGTTGCTCGCAATAAATCCTGGTTACAGGACGTGAGCAACGAAAGGATTGATACGATTATAGTGATTGATCGAATAAATCAAGATTTCAGAACGAAGATGCTTTTTCGAGTCAGATTTTTGTGTCATTTTTCTAGAGTTGAATTAGCTTCCACGGACGTTGTGACACGAGAAAAATTTATGCAAAAAAGTTCGTAATCGGGATCTCGTAAATTACGCTTAATTAGAGGCATTTTCACGGATGAGCTAACGAGGATACGAAAAAATAAAAATGGGATCCGTGTGTCTCCTCGCTCATTTTGTCCCCGACGTCTGTGTTCAGTAGAGCGGCAACAGCCAAATCTTCTCTCTCGCCGGTCCCTCGTCCACTAGAACTTTTTACCCTCGACGCCACGTTGCTCCTACCCTTTTCTGCCTCTTTGCCCCGATCTAATTTCGGCGCCGAGTCGCTTTCGGTGCGCCTCTGCCCTCGCAATCCGCCCGCCCTCCACAGGACACCGTCCAAACGATGCACGCAACAGTTTGCTGAAGAGTTTGATAATAGTTATGTTGTATTTGCGTTGGCTAAACTGTTCATCGCCCCATGTATGGTCACTGTCTCGCTGTATTGTGTACACACTTCTGCGCCGTATGGACCGTCGTACACATTTCGCTTGTTTGCCAATGTGCGAAAATTTCATGTGCATGCTTCGTTCGTAACCGGCGGAACAAGCATCTGGCTCAATATCAGCGGTTGAAAAATTATTGTTTGAAGCATATCTTTTGTTTTCTTTCTACTCAAATTGAACTCTTTGAGCACGAAAATTCATCTAAAGAGTCTAAAAAAAGTGGCGAATAAAAAAATAAACCTAAATATCGGTTAATGAAACCGTACAGGCCCAAACATGGCCTATCGGATTCGTTGAAAATGGTTTTGCAGCAACAAAACAGTTTATCGCATTTTTCTCCGTAAATATCGAAGATAGCGCAAAAAGGACGAGACTGAGTAAATATATCGACTGACCGTAGAATATTTTGTTTCATAACGAAGGAAAAAAAATTGTTCTAAAACAGCCGTATCTTTTTATTCGAACTATGAAAAGAAAGCGAGACTTCCCCAAAGTCAAAATGTATGCCGTACGCGAACGGTTACAAATTAATCAAGTGAGCAAACTCCGGTTATACCTGAGCTATAAAACCGATGATTGATGACACAATAGTTATTCTGACTTGTCCATGCACTACATGTAGGCGCTGTATTAGCCTCGCGCAGCCGTCACGTTCGAACGAGCAGGAAATATAAGGAGGAAAGAAAAACGAATCGCGGTGGAACCGACAGGTCGCTTTTTTACGACCTGACTTCACTTCACCCCACGCGTGTCCTTCAGCTATCTCAGCTACACGCCTTCCGCTTTGGTGTTAGGGCAAACGGGCGTGTAAAATATTTATTGCTGGACGAGGAGCGTCACGACGAGGTTTTTACGGTTGCACGTTTCCTCGAGCAAAGAACAAATCCGTCACTATCCCTGCGAAAGGGATAACGAAACTTATGCTGTTATCGTCAAATTAACTCATCTCGCGTCCCCTTCCCGCCCATCGGATCATCCTTCGTGATAACAATCTTTCGCGACAAATGCGTCGTAAATTGCAACTTTCAACGAGACTTTCCTAAGAATTTTAGATGCTCCGAGACGGAACTTCGAAGAGGGTTTTTTTTTATCCCGAATTTGGTCATTCATCTATATTGCCAAAGAAATACTAAAATCAGACGGATTTTTTCGAAACGACTTCCGCTTAAGGAGAAAAAATAAATAGGTTCGCGATCAACAACTATTAAAAATCGGGTATAATCCTGAAAGAGACGAATAAGAACAATTTTTCTCCAAATCCATCGCGCGCGCAAGACCGATTTTCTGTATTTTGGAACAGCGTTATTCGCTTTCCGACAAAGCATCGGCAAAACCGCATGTATCGTTACGGAAAAAATACTCACGATGGAAGATTCGGAAGAGTTTCAAAGCGGTTTTTTTTTCGAGCTATTACAGGCGAACAAATAACGCCAACAAAGTGGAACGAAATGGCTGATCGACATTCCGTTTTTTTCGCGCGAAACTTGATGAACCGCGGAAAAAAATTCCGAACGAATTTCAATATATCAATTTTTTCGCCGAATACGAACTCGATAACAGGTTCTGGTCAAAGTTCGTCTAGCCGGACGTTGCCAAAAAAAATTTCAAAGTGAAATAATATACTCTTGGATTGGCTCGGTTCTGTCTATTTTTAATAGAATTTCCCGATTTTCGACAAATTCACAGTTGAATCGATTTGGCGTTTCGCCTCTAATTTGCATCTCGATAGAAACGCGCTCTAACAATTTAGCGACTAAGCACGGATGCAAACGAAGAACTATCTCTGTTCCCAACGAGTGGGAATTGTCTTCATTATGGAACATTTGCGGTGGGGAAGTGGAAGCTCGCAAATTCACTACGTACACCGTCTGGCGATGGAGCCCCTTGGAAAACCTTGTCGTCCTGTATCCTTATGCCCGTACTGTTTCCAATTTTCCTCGCTGATTGTGATAAGACGAGTAAACGCGCGAGGGAACGTTGCTTGAGAGAATCGTATCGCGAATCAAGTCGTGCGAAAAGGGACACGCGAGAACAAGACTCAAGATATAGGAGGGCCAGAGAGAGAGGGCGAAAAGAGGGGTACACCTCTTAGAGTGCATTCCTTGCTAACGACCTCAACCCTCTGCCGCTTTGCACTGCATTATATATATATACGTACGTACAACCTACAGTGTCACAATCTTCAGTACTTGAACGCTTACAGAAAACGCGATAAGGAGTTTCTACATCGTAGCGTAATAGGAAAATCTCCTTAACCCTTTGAAATATATATTTATCGTAAAAAGGAAAAAAAAGTTCCCGCAATACAAAAAAAAAGTTGAATATTATTTGTTATCACTATTAAGTAGTAGTTGGTAGCAATCGACATTTTAGGGAACGTGAAGAAGATTTGCAATGATTATCGAGGGTTGAAATGAATAATTTGAAATGTAATTGCCAAAATTAAGGAGAGAAATGTCTCGTCCTGATGAATCTTCCCGTCGAAGGTGGGACCTTATCGCTTTGAGTTTGCTCCACTTTCAATCATTATACGCACACAGAACTATTCACTTGGTTTCTATATCTATTAGATTGTCTTTGTCTCTCGGTAACTGCACTTTGGCCGTATGGAGAAGAAAGGCTTCCAATCTTCAAGATTGTTCTCGAGGTTGCGACTCCTGATGGAAGAATCTTCCGAAAGCCCACGAATGAAATAAGATATAGCGGACGAAACGGCTACGAGAGAAGAGATACCGCAAAGAGAAATGGCATTATAGAAAAATATGAAAAGTTTTTTAACTTCAAGGATCTCGAACCCGAGTGTCTTGGACCCGTTGTCGTCGTCGTCGTTGTCGTCAATTTCAAACTTTTTCCTCCGCACGACTATTATTATATATTTCATTTTTTCTCTCTTTTTTTATATTACTTTCAACTGCAACCTAGAGTTCGTACCCAACGATGCCAGCTGCCCAGGTCGAATCTTGGATAAGTGGATAAAAGAAAACAAATATGAATGATTGCCCTAAAAATGTATTATTTTCAAGTCTAATTTAATAAAATCGTCTGCATCAAAACAAATTTCGAAAGATAATTTATCGAGAATGCGTGTAATTTGGCTACTATTTTCGTGGTTTTTCGAGGGTATACTCACAGTATTGCAATAAACTATTATTATACCAGAGCCACAAAGACTGTGTCCGGAATTGCCCCCACAATGATTCTGGCACGGGGCCTTAACTCTCCGGGCAAACCTTTACACAGGGTATAAAAAGACAGAGACGAATGTACGGTGAAAGAGCTCGTGATGGAGCGAGATCAACGGGGTTAAATGAGTTTCCGAGTTTGTCGGCCAATGTTTTATTACTCGCCGGTTTCGCGCTCTGGGTACGCTCGGCTCGCCAAATAACACGGTTTGAGTTTACTCAGCGATGAACCGCGATTGCTCTGGATGTGTTTCATCGGTGAGAAGTACGGAGTATTAAGAGTTCAAAGACCGCAAGAATTTCAGAGGTTCAGCGTCTCCGCCTCGTTCGTCTCCAGACATCTTTAATTTTTTTTCTAACTCATATATCGTAACACGATTTCAAGATACAATTGCGGAATTTCATCGACTCATATTCATCGTCTCATATTCATCGTCTCTTACAATAATTTAATTTGAATTAATTACAGTGATCTTTGTGGCCAACAAAATTAAAGAAGCATCCTGAATTTTTTCATTCCTTCGGTAATCGAGTTTGAATTTTGCGGTTCGCAAAAAATGTTCGTCAAAGAGCCACGAATGAAACAATTTGAGAGGAAAGAGAGAAAAATTGAAAACTGTAAATTTTTCTGGAATCACCGACGCAACAGCCCGGCGAGACCCGGCCGTACGTCTCGGGCGGAAGGCGCGAAAGGAATTTACATAGTAATATGCGAGTAACGCATTATATTCGCGGAAGAGAGAAATCCTCTCGAGAGAGAAAGATGCCGCGCGGGAGAAAGATCGTGCGAGTTTAGCTCAGAAGCGAGAGAGATGGAGAGAAGCGAAGCTATAGAGCAAAAGATACCATAGAACGTACACCGACGAGCGGGCGCCCAAGATAACAATTATTTTAATGCTTTGGTACCTCCGGGAATTCACTTCTAGCTTGAGTAATGGATTAATCCTAGATTAAAATTCCAACTTGTTCCTTCGGGAACCTCCGCGCGCCGTTGGAGATCTCAAAATTCTTGCGCCTACCGTTTTTCTACTCTTGTACGCGCCTTTTGTTTCGAGAAAGTAAATCGCGCGAATGCCGGAGAACCGCGAAGAAAAAAGGAATCGCGGTGGGCCGAGCGATGCCTTCGCGCACGGGGTTTTGCAACTTGAATTCTAAACTGTACAGATATTTTTTTTAACGCGTGAGAGAAGAAAAAATAAAATAAAACGAGACAGCCGCTCGCTTCGAAATAAGGGGCACTGAATTTTAGCAATTTCCACGATCTTTATACTCGAGGCTTCTCCTAAAGGGAAGCGGCAACCCTCTTGGTCGTTTGTTTTTTTTTTTTTTCTCAGCTCCACCTTGCCGTCGTCGCAAACGTTTTCGAGTGGTGCGAGAAGGAAGGAGAAGAAGAAGAAAAATAAAATAAAAAGCGAAAATTATACAGGAAAATTGCGCGAACCGAGAGCTTTTTTTCGACGGTTACGGACACTTGTTTCAAAGGGTCCTCTCGACGCTTTTAGCGAAGATTCGACGCGTAAACTCGGCAAGGCCTCGAGGATTACGACAAAGGGGAACGGGGCACGGCGATGAAACGGAGTTAAAGGGCAAAGGGTGAAATTTTCGGAGGCTCGAATATAAGTCCGTGGTCGAGGCAAATGTCTCTTTCTGGCCGTTTAAATTGGGTCGGTGAGGGCAAAATAAAATACCTAAAGGGTATAGAACACACATACACGCGGATACAAATATATTTATATGCATAAACGCACATATGCATGTGTATGGATGAAATTTATGTGTGTAGGATGTGCGAAGTAACGGATGCAAGTCAAATGCACCTTTGCACGGATGCCCCTGGCGGAGTTTCTATTGTTGGACTCTTCCTCGCGCACCCACAAGTGTATCGCACTGAAATAATAATGTGAGCGATGGCTCCTGTTGTCCTGTCCGCGCGGCAGGTTACGAACCTCCAGGGTGAAATGTCCGATGCGAAAATCAACTGCACTTTTAGAAAATTCGCTTCCTCGGTTCGCTATCCTAGAAATTGGTGGAGCAGCGGGGCCGCGCACCGAACACACATGCAACCCAAGTTGAAATATTTACGTTCACTCGAGGGGGGAGGAAGAGGGGGAGGGGTTTTCTCGACCCCGAAATTAGATTCCAGCTACGAGGTCGCTTTTACGGATGCGGAACTTCGTCTATAGCGCGTATCCCAACTTCGCGTCTATTTTTCTCTATACCTGTATCTGTTTTTTTCGTTTATGCAGCAATAATATTGTTACTGCGGCGAAACGCGAGAGATAGGTAGCCGCGAGCATCCTCTCTGTGGCTCCTTCTTTTCGTATCGGCAAGCTGTCTCGTCCAATTCCCCACTCAAGAAACATCGAATGTATCGAAATCTTGTATCCGATGCTACCATATCCCTCTTACCATCACTGAGAGAGAATGCGGAGAATCCTTATGGATTTCATGATTTACACATTTTTGATCTTCACCTCTTTGCCACGAGTAGAAAAATGGATGCATCGACGTTTTATAGAAGTTTTGATACGTTCGATGGAATTTACAGAGATATACCGAGGAGCACGCTGGCGAAGCTTCGCTGGAGCGATGTAAATTTACCTTCGATTGGCGCAGCCCGCGGGGATGCCCGCGATGTACGATATTTTTGAGTTTTCGATCGGAAGGTTGAATAATATAAATGTTTTTAGATACATATTTCCCGTTGAGGAATCAACGGGAATGTGGAATTTCAAAAAATAACATTTCCACAGAAATGTTCATCTAAGGTTTTTACACAAACAGATTTCTCGAAAATCATTAAGGCTCAATGAAGAAATGGATGTTTTTTCTTCGACACTATTCGAGTTAATCAAGTCCAAACGCCCGTTTAACAGCTATTATCTCTGTGCAGTTCGAACAATGGGTGGCTCGAAAAGAAACGAAAGCAGGAGAGAATGAAAATCTCAACAATGTTTCGTAATCCGTCCACGTCAAGTCGTCTAAAAATGAAATTCCGCTCGGTCGTCCCTCCGTGGGTGGAGGGTTGATCTTATCGCGATAGTGACATAGCGAGGGAAACGCGTCTCGAGAGCCAAGCAGCGGTACGTTTTTCAATCGAGCAATTTTCCCCTAACTCAGAGACGGGGCGAGGGGACTGGGGCTTCTATCGAGACACTACGAACTAGAGAAATAGGGTGGGCATAGTCGAGCTTGCGGTACAACGGTGGAAAAATTCTACGGTTCACGGGAGGAGATCCGCGGGCGAGCATAGTGCAAGTGCGCACCCCGCGCGAGGCAGTAGTAGCAAACTCTTGAACACGAACTCCACCACGATGTCTCGTCTGGCCGCCTCCTCTCGGTCTGCGTGCCAGTGTGTAAAAGCACGGCCGCGAGTGTGCGCCGAGAGAGTTTTTCCTGAAGAAAGGAAAAACCGCGCGGAGAAAGAGAAAATGCCAGGGTAACACGGGTAACTTGGCGAGAGGGGCAGGGGCTCGAAAGGGGGGAACGGGGGCCGTCGAGAACTTGCGGATAGAGAGAACCTCGAGGCGCGAGATGTGGATTTTCGCACGAAAGTACGACGAGGCCGGTGGATGGTTGACGGGAAAAGGTAAGACTAGGTATTTCGTCGCGTGCTCCGCCGCATCGTTTCTCTCATTCTCTTTTCTCTTTCGCTGGCGCGAAGCTTTCTTTTGTCGTGCACTCTTTCCGCTCGTGAGATATGTGTACACCGGTGTAGCGTTCAAGTGTATAGCCGCAGAGTCGTGCGAGGGAGCATTGGAGAGAGCTACAACGTCGCGGGTCCACACGGTGCATCACGTCCAGCTGCAGAAACCGAAGAGAACGAGGGGTGGGATGCTGCACGCTGGTCCCATTCACCACTAGCGGTTTTTCCACCGCAACAGCGTTTCCCAACAGTTTATTCATCGAGGCGCTACCCGTGTATATGCCTCTCTTTCTCCAATTATTCTCAATGGTTCTTCTATCTTTTTTTCTTTCGTTTGCTTCTTTTCCTCTATCCATCTCTCATGCTCTTCCGGCTTCGGCACGAGCTTAACCGAGAAAATTACGCGATGTCCTGCACTTGGAGTTTTATTGTTCAGCTTTCAATTTCCATCGACGTCGCGTACGCGCCGCGACGATTTAATTTGTAACGTTTTGTTTCGTCATTGAAAGAGTCGTAGAACGTTATTTCGCTTTCGATGGGAGCCAATGAATTTTTTTTTTGATTCTCGATAAACACGAAAAAGGGATACAACGACTCGTGACTCCGTTGACTGAAACAATGAGTATTTTACCAGGAGACATTACGATTTTTTCAAAAATATTATATACCGATTTGGCTATTCCAAATATGCGAGTTTCGCCTAAACATTATTTGTAATATATACTTTTTTTTAGTGTCTACCAGTTGACTATTATCTTTTGTTCCATTAATCGCCGTTCAATAACTGCATTTTCTACTGTTCGCATATAATATAGTGATTATCATAACCAAGCTTTTACGACGCAGCAACCAGACTGGCAATACGATAACGAGACTCGTCAAATTTCTATAGTGAAAATTTATGTATAATCCATTATTATCTCCTTTTATATCGCACAACACATGCTTCGTTAATTTATTCTCTCGATTAATGGAGACTGCAATTTCATAGTCGAGATGTTGTGCTTCAACTTTTTGTTCGTCCACCAGCAAAGGAAACTATAATGTGCGTCTCGTCGTTCGAGAATTAACGGTCTACGACCGAGTGCATGCACCGCATGCGGCTATCGAAGATACGATTGTGTAACGCCGGTCTAACAATCGTGCAATCGTAAATGTTACATCGTCAAAGGGATGCTCCGGCTGAATCATTGGGCCGTAACTAGTTGCGCGATAATCTCGTATTTTTTGCACCCGGAAACGGATAAACGTAGATCCACTGGGGGATCGTTCGAGGGCCGTGTAACCCTCGAAGCAGAACGCCCGCTCGAGATGCGTTCGGGTCACATGCCATTTCGCATGTAACATGAAGAGAATCTTGCGCGTCCTTCCTCTTCCTCGAGCACTGTATTCCGGCAGTGGCTCCTCAAACTCCGTAATAGTGTGCGTTTATACCGCCGTCAACTGCAAGCTGTAAACCGCAAGATAGCCTCGCGGATAGGCTGGGCGCACGAACGCGAAGGGGTCAGTTGCTTCGATGCATCAGAGCTTTGCGTATTATATGCTCCCATACCTGCCACGGCTCGCCGTTGCCGCTACTCCTGTGCGCAATACCGTCACGTAGTATCACGGCGATTTCGGAGCATCCGCGTCCGACGGGGAAACTGTAAAACGTGTGTAACGCTTCGGCTATCGTATTCACGGAAACTTGGGCGCGAGCGGAGTCTATGCCTACTCGAGTTACGAGAAACTCGGATGATGCGCATCCTTGATGTTTCGCGAAGTTTACGCTTTTACGGAGAAAATTTATCGCAAGCTACTTCTGATAATTTTCAGCATATCTGCTTTTTTCAAATTTCTTTGCCCTGGTTCGAAAATTATTGATTGCCTTCGGTTATCGTAGTTGCTTCGACTGAGCTCAAATGCATACAATTTATTGAGCTCTATTCGTCGTAGTTTTTATGAAGAAAAAAGGAGCGCTATTGGAATTTTTGTAGATGTTTAGCTTCGTATTGTAGCAGAAATGATAATTTTCTTCGTCTCTAGAATCTGGATCTGATGTGTTGAATTTAATTTTTTCGAAGTACTCCAAGTCGTATCGTCGAAAGAAAATTCTCTTTCCCGATTGGTTTCTCGCACGAAGAATCCGGCTTATCAGTTCGATTTGAATAGACGACCAGAGTTTTTGTATTCGTTGACGACGTAACGTATAAGCATTGACGTCACCAATCGTAGAATTTTCGATACATAGAGGATGAAGGAAGCCGGTGAAGGAAGCAGAAATGGGAGGACATTCGATTATCCGCATCGGTGCAGACCTATTGTACGGATTTACTGATAACCGTATAAGGAACTGCTCCTTTAACCTCGCCTCTTAACTCTTCCGCCTGCCTGCACCGTCGTATCATCCTCGCGATTCTCTCTTTCTCCCTCACGCTCGCGCTCTCTGACGGTATCCATAAAAAAAATCGCTTCTACGTGGGCGCTCGTCGTTTCTTCACACCGGAGAGCATTGATCGAACGCATGAATAGCAGATTCAATATAACGAGATATACACTGCAATCGTATTCTTTATTGCCCCTTTTGAGCCGAGATTTTTTTTATATTTGTAATACGATTTTTTTCACATCGCCCGAGCATTTTTATAATTTTGCGAACGAATCTCCCCGTTTGAATTTAAGATGAAAGCCAAACTCTCGGCGTCTACGTAATTGATAGAGGCAAAAGAACAAGAAGCCAATGTCGGAGCTTTGCTTTTTCCTCTCGGTGCGAACCGTCGGAGACAAATGATCCGAAAAATTGCGAGCGTCTTCTTCGCACTCGCGGCGATTCCCGACGATGTTTCGCGCATTAATGTGTCAGTGACGCTGAGGACACCTGCTAACTCGGAGCTCCGGTTAGGTCGAACGTATATTTCTCCCCGCCGTTCGAAATGTTCGCGTTCGGATTTTCCTCTCGCAAGCTCGTCATTCGAGCTTAGCGATCGATCTATCGCTACAAGAAGTGCGTTATTCCGGAGAGTCGCGACAAGCAAGCTATCTATATTGACATTCTATCTATTATATACGATGTATAGTGTGCAGAGTGTCTCGAGACGGTGAGTTAGAGCGCGATGGTGCGACAGGGGCGAGAATTGCTGTATCGGAAAAAAGGGGTGGTCTCTCGCCGCGGACAACCACTCCGAATTTCTCTCACATTCGTGTCACGCTTGGACGGAACAATTTCGTTTTCATTCCGTTATTCTTTATTTTCATCTCCATCGGATCGGACAATACGCCGGTGAATTTGTCGATTAAATTCGTAAGAATTGCGGAGCTTTTCGAAAATTGATTTCTGTTCAGTAAGAAATACATAGTGTTAAAAAAAATTGAAGATTTTTAATAATAAACACATGCGATTTGATGTACAATGGTGGTCAAAATTGAAATTACTTTTGTACGGTGAAATTAGAGCAAATTATTGAAACGAAAATATCTACTCCATTTTTTTAATACAATTTGCATTCCAGTATAGGTTCGTTAAATTTTCGGCCAATTTCGCTACACCGCATATGTATAATTAGATATATTTCATATCTTTCGGCAATTCCTGACAGATTGAACTTTACAGTAAAGCGCATTATCGCTTGTACAAAAAATTTGTGTGTAACGTTTTATCTCGGAATAATATCGAATTTCGAGATTTTATATCGGAATTATTTTTTATTCATGCCGTGATTGGTCGAGGTTTGACTGTTGTAAATTCCTTTTTGCATGAAATATCTCCCTCTCTCTATTAGAACAACCGCTCAAATAAAAATGCAACAAACCTTTTGAGAGTAACTTTTTGAGACCAACTTTTTTGGCCGATTGTCGAAACCAAAACTTCGAGAAATTTTTTCGATAAGCCGACTTTTTGTTTTTAATTGAGATATCGAATTTTTCCCTGCGCCATTCGTTCTAAGTGGTATATTTCCGGACTGACAGAAATCTAGGGCGGACTAAGAATATCTTACTCAGCCTAGAAATTCGTTAATAGTTGCGGCAGCACTGAAGAATTTTCCTAATACAGACGGAATAAGACTGGAGCGAGCTCTGCGCGCAAGCCTTTCTGAACCTTGATATTCATACATAATATTCTTTGCTATTGTTGTATCGAAGTTCGATTGTCTTGAAAGCCACTTTCGGTGGAATTCACTCCTGGCTCTGGCTCTCCCACGCAGAATTCAACCTCCTCCAGAGACTCCGGAGGATTTACGGCTCTATATTTGCATCGGGATTAAGCCGAGCGTATCGCGATAATGGACGAGCAGTATTACCGCAGTTTGCTGTGTGCTTCGCGACCGTAATTCCCCAAAGGCACGAGCAACAGCGGCATCAAAACTTTCCCGGAATGTCAAGACATTCCGAGTCTCGATACTATACAGCGAACGGCGCGAGAATCCTTCGAACCGTTCGGACATCATTCACGCGAAGGTAATTTTTATTTTTGTTGCCTCCATAATTAATCACACAGCGGCGAGTGTTAAATAGAAAAATAACAACAGTAACGCGAAAATTTAAATGCCCAGAATTTTTAATTGATTTACGCTTGAGACGCGTTGAACGAAAAAAAAAAAAAAAAAATATCACGCTCAGCGCGAACGTTAATTACTGTGTCGCTAACGCGGAAATAACGCGAGCGCCGAGGAGAGTGAAAGAGAATCGCGAGGAAGGTATCACCGGGCGGAGGAGAAAAAATTCCAAAGCACCGAGAGACCGTAGAGACGGCGAGGCGCTCGCGCGATAATGGAAATATTATGTACGCGTGTATCCAACGAACAACGCGAGATTTCGATAAACAAAGCATGAACTATTATTTTCATTACTCGCGTCGGTGCAATATTTTCAGACGCGTAAATACGTTTTATTATGTTTTTGTTACAAATGACGATGGACTATCAAAGCTTTTATAAACGAAGAATTTACGAACAATATATTGAATAAAAAAGTTTAAGTATGGGTTTTTTTGTCACAAAAAATACAACAAACCTGGAGTCTCCGCTAGAATAGCTTCGGTTCGATCGACAGGCAGATATTTCTCGTTCAATTCGTCCGAACGGTAAAATGCATTACGTAATTAACGCTATCGCAATTACTGTCAATTAGACCATAGATCGAATTATCGCGACACTGAGCGCGCATCGGTCCAAATATCGCGATTCTTTGTCGAAAAACGCGATTACGCGCGGAACAAAAATATGTTTAAAAAAAATGAATTAACGCGAAAGTGTTCGCGCGACGGAGCGGACAAAGAGATCGATCAACGTGCGGAACGAGATAAATATTAATGCGCCAAGCTTTCCACATTTTCGCGCGACAACGAGAAAAGCTTCGTGAAAGTCAGGGAAAAAAAGTCCCCGACTTTTTTAAAAAGAGGTAGAGCATACGTGTAGTCGATAAAATCGATAGCTAATTTCCTGAAGTACAATGTGCGTACAACCTCCGGGCAAGGCGAGAATGTGAGGAAATCGGAAACAAAACAGCGCGCAAGCACACGAGGGGAATAGGAAAATATGTTGAAAGAGGAAAATTTACATTGCGCCGTGCACGGGAATTACGTATGGAGGGCAAATAGATCGGAAATGGGAGACTCTGGGTGACCGGGGTTATCTGACGCACACGACCGTTTAACATCGCGAACCTGAATTAATTTATTACTCCCGAGTCTCAAAATTTCTTCACAGATAAATGAAAATGATCTTTCAATGTGTGCCGAACAGCGCCGCAATTCGCCTGATTAAGATAACAATAAATTATAAATAGAACCGAAAGTACTAAAATGCGTCAAGTAACCCCGGTCTCCGGTACGTCTGTCTCGAGGACAGAAATCTAACAAAGACCGTGTCGTGCAGATGTAAAAAAAAAAACATCACAAAGAAAACTCTGTGGAAAAATTCTGGGCGCGCAGCTTATTTATACGAGAATGTTGCGACTCTTTGTAACGAGGATCGATTAATTCCTCGCAAAGAAAACACCGATTATAAGTAAAAATAATTGATTTCAAACAACTAAATAATCTTTGATAGTCTATGTGAGATTATTAAGAAATCCATGTAGAGAATTGCTACGTAATTGTGCTGGGAGAAATTGTTCAGAGTATTCGTTGGTCGAACGAGCGAACAGAGACATCGAAGAGACAGAGTTATCAACGAGCTCAAGCTCCGTCTAAGCTTGTCCAACCGGAATAAGCTTTTACAGATTCGATGCTCATTTATCCTTAATCCATTTATATCCAGTGCCGAAGCGGAGGAAGTGGAGAGCCACGAGAGCCGAGGCTCCCTTTGGAAACGGCGCTTTCGTCGAGTGATCGTTAAAAAATCTATTTACATATTTACATACATAGACTCGGGCTTTGCAGGGCTCGCGATTTTTCCGTCTATATTATAAAAATTCGTCACCACCGCCGTAATCATTATTGACGACGACGGCGACGAAATCTTTTTACATATACAGAATCGTAATGATCCCTGCGCTCCCGAACAAGACAATGACGATTTTATACCAGCTTTTTCAAAAAAGACTCGAATCACTCGATTATCCCTCGCTTAATTTTTTACACGACTCCGACGCTTTTTGTTTAATTTCATTCGACATGAATTATTCTCTGGAGGGTAGCTCGCAGTAGTTTTTTTTTTCTCCGAGCTCACGGGAACCCGGCGAACCTCGGGAGAGCGAGTAAAGCACGTAACCCTCGTGTGTACACACGAGGGGGGCTCTTTTGAAATATTTAGAGGACGAGACGAGGCGAACGGCGAAGAAAAAGTGCTCGCTGATTTATGAGCACATCGGATGTACTCGAGGATTTCGATCGACGAGCGTACTTATGGGAATCGATCGTATCGCTGAGTGCTGTTGCTCGATTTTTTTCACTTCGCCGTTTTATTTTTATTGCTTTCACTTAGAGTCCCAATCAGGAAATTGAAGAGCCAGCAACATAAGGTAAAACTATCTCGTTCGAAGAAATCGAAGAATTTACGTCAACAATTTTTATTACGGTCAAATTGAGGTATTTGAGTCCGTACACTTTCACTTATCTATATCAACGATTTACTTTTCAAAAATAATAACTTTTGTATGTTGTTTTTAGGATTCATAGAAAGATTTATAGGAAGCTAATAAATACATTTTTTTTGCAATTCCTTTTTTCAATTAATTCCCAAGGTAAGACTCTTCACTAACTCGAATGGAGTAAAAAAAATATCGATAGCTGAAGAAATGAGTGAAAACTTTACTTTCTTCAGACGATTATTCTCTCCTCCCTTTTTTTTGCCGAGCACTCTTCGACGTGAGCAATATTTAAGCACGAAAAGGTTAAGTTTATCTCGTGTCATCGTTTATTCACGCGAAGCTTGAAATATTTCGTTGCATCGGTAAAGCGCGAGACGGGAGCGGCCCGATATTCGCCGCGAGATCGTGTAAGAAGACAAGAAGGATGTGGACTATACATCTATCTCTAGTTTATACTTACCACCCGGATACATGGCTCCGAGAGGATTGCATGCCCGGTGGAAAGATTTAAGGGAAACATCGCTTGAACTCTCGCAACCGATATTTCGAATATTAACACCGGAAGACCGCACACGGGCCCAGTGGCCCTGAAGCGTTTAGCTCCCGGAACCTCTAATTGTTACATCGTTACATGAATCGATCCAGAATCTCGAAATACACGTCGCTTCAACCCATATCATATCAATTCCCATATCAATTTCACTCGCACAATATAATAATAATAATTTTCTAACCACAGTAAAATTTCGATAGTAAAATGTTCAATTGCGAAAAATCCAGTTTGAAAAAATATTTTTGTTTATAAAATATTTTTTTTGTTCATTTATTTACTGAACATTTTTTTGCACAGCTTCTCCGTCGAATTGCGAGAAATTTTGAGCGGGAACGATGAAAAGAAATGAAAAGGATTCGATCGCGGCGGCGATAGTGAGAGAGTTAGTTGTCGGCTTTTCGAGAAGATCTTTTGAACGAATGCCCTCGCACCGAGGTAATACATTTCTATCTCGGACATCAATTACCGTTCAATGTATCGTGAAACCGGTGCAGCGTCGTTTGTATCCTTTAGCACGGTATCCGATATTGGCAGGGATGGTATCCCGGGAGTGCAAGCTTCGATTACGCTACCCGGGGGATCTAAAAACCACGCCAGAGGGCTTATTTTCTTTTCTCTCTTCTCCGCACGCAAGAGTTAACTTCCCTCGTCGTGCGCGAGAGCGAACGAAATGGTCTTGCTGGACGTTTCCCCGAATAAAATAGTAAGTACTGTCGCGGGTTGACTGAAAAATCGTCCAATCACTTACTCGAAAATTCAATTTTTGAGCGCGCGAGAGGAGTCGCGGAATCTTGCGTGCGGAAATGCAGTCGATGATTTCCCGGACCGATCGTACTGTGGAAATAAGCCAACCTGGGCCGGGGTTAAGCCCTCCGAGACACGATATTTATAGCTATGAAATATTTTTACCGGATCACACGGACGTGCAAAAAGAAAAACATTATTGATGCATCGGAATTTTCGAATCTCTTTCCCTCGAGAATTCATTCCTTTGCGTCGAAAAATTGCGTCTGCAAACTTCCGTGAAACTATAATTATTTATAAATTATCATTGTTCATTTTCGTCACAACGATTTCTGTCGCATTGAACATTTTGTAACGAAAAATATAATCACGATTTAATTTTTTTAGCCCGAATAATTAATTATCTATTTCTCTATCGTCCATTATTTTTTATCAAATATATCGATAATTTCATGATTTTTCTTCCGCGAAACCTTCTTTGCGTACGTCGCAGAACAAAGATTTTCGTTATTATTAGGTTAGGTGAGATACCGCGAGAAACATGTCGACGATATGTCGCGAGCTCCATAGTCGTGTACTTACCCGCGCATTCTCCGTTCGCAGTTTCGTGACTCGAGGACCTCGTAGAACGAACATTCGTTGCGTATTGCCTCATCTCGTGCAGCCCGCGCGATACTTTGGAGCCGCTCGCGTTCTCGCTTTTCCACGGTTGCAACGAGACGCGCTGCATTGCGTCTCGGAGTGGGGCATTTGTTGTTTCGGCGTAAGCTTCAGTTTATCGTGCACAACAAACCCACGGGAGAGCTTTCGGCGAAGCCCCTGTGCCGACCATGCTTGTATGCCATTGTAGCTGCTTATGCATTGTCTTCGTATCAGCCACACCGATTAACGTTACTCACACTAACCAGCCGCAGTCACTGTCTCGAGGATAATGACCGGCTCGCATGTCCCTCACGATCGACGATCACCCGTTAAAGCCTATCGGCCGTTAATTGGCACGTGCAATTTCCACCCTAATTACCTGGATTATTAATATTTACTCATTGCGGCAACGAAAACATGAAATTCTGATTGAATGTCACGATATTCGCGAAAAATGTATAACACTGTTGTCGCTGAAACGGAATCACTTTTGTTTTACTGACGGCTCGTAACGAAGTACACTCAGATTTTTGTCAACGTTTTTCGCGCTGCACCGGGAACAATCAAAACAAACCGACGAACACGCCTCGCAGCGCATGGAAAAAGACTCGTAATTTTCGGTTGAACGTTGAAATAAAAATCGTATCGTTATCATAATTGGCAAATAGCGCGTGCACGTGCAAACGTCAAATATTGGACGAGGTTGTAGCGTTTATTTGCCGTGGTGCAAAACGCGGCAAGACTGGATAGTACACGAGCGTCGCCGAGAGATGCGCACGAGTGTTGCGCACGAGCCCGCCCGCTGCCCCGTGTCTCGCTCGAGCGTCGCCATATTGGCTATCGCAACACACAGAGTTCGCGTCCTTTGATGTGCGGTGAATTTTAACCGGGTTGTAGGAAAAAGAAAACACAAGAAAAACGTCGACAAAGTTCAGTCGGGTATAATCGTATCGTTAGAGGTTTAGTGTGTGTGTGTTATTTTTTGTTCCGACGTTGACGAGAGACGAGATATTTCGAATGAGCAAAATGGGGGAGAGATCGAGCAACGGAGAATACAAGTATCAGATGGACGACAGCGGCGATGGCAAGCCGAGAATTCCCCTGGAGAAGGAACGCGACGAGAAGGATCATCAGGTCGACAAGGCCGGCGAATACGTGCGAGAATTGTTGCAGGAAAAACTTGCCCTCGACGCACAGAAATGGCCAAACGCGCTGCGTCTCATCGATCAAGGTTAGAATAACCCTTTTCAACATTTTTCGGCAACAACATTGTTTTTTCGTTTTTTTTAATACACCAACGACCGAGCGTCTCCAGGAAGGAAGCTCGTTGCGTTGCATCGCATTTCTAAGAGCACGAAAGTATCTTTTCATGTGCGACGCAAGTGAAACCAATGTTTGACGAATATTTGAGTAACGGCGATCAAAAAAATGCCTATTCCGGAGTCTGTTGCGGAGACTCACCGTTGCGTAGATCCGTTGACAAATCGTTCTCGATACATTTTTTTTCAAATTTGTCGCACACATACGATTATCGTTTAACGGAAAACCGTACACATTTTGTATTGGAAACTTGAGAACGTTATTGAAAACGTTAGAAAAAGTGTTTACGGAACTGACCAGATTCGCCATTAACATTTCTTCGACCCGGCCGAGCTTCTCGATACGTGCGAGTTAGCAGCGAGCGCCGTATACTCGTAGTTGCGTATTTCAACATCGATTGTCTGCAAATATGTACTTCCGAGCTCTTCGTTTAGGATCGTACAAGCTTCGCAAATAAGAGCCGTCGATACAGAATTAACTTTATCGGATATTGAGTGCGATTAATTAATTGCTTCATTTCTTTTGTCTTACGACTCGTTGATTTTAGAACTCCATTTTGATCAAAGATTTACGCGATTTAGTTGCATTTTTTTTGTTTTGAATAATTTGTATATTTTTTTAGAACCAAACACTTAGATGACGATTAATTGTCGCATATCCATCGACCTGGATGTTGCATATCGGAGGGTACTTCGGAAGAAGTTGTATCGTATATGAGAAATCTGCAAATACATTTCTCGGAGCCGCATCGTTCGGTTTTCTCATATGCCGATCTCGCGTTAAAGAAACATACTCTATGATATTTTTGGCGTGTATAAATATATACTTTATACTCGCTGAAAATTTTCCTCGGGAAAGGTAAACCTTTCTGCCTCTCGACTTTCATACCGAGCAGTCTGTAGCTGAGAGATTGAGACTCGAACTTCTATCGAGTTTCACGTTCGTTCGCGTGCACGTAGAAGCCATGCATGGGGTCCTCGTACATTTTCGCCAGAGGTCTCGATTTATACGATATCGAGAGCCGAAGGGACGGATGGATAAGAAGGGTGACTCCATTCTCAATTCCTTTCATCGATCTCCCTTATTCTTTTTATGCCCTTATCGATTTTTTCTTCACTGAACCGACGCACGCTTTCTCGCACGCGCGATTTATGCGTCTCTCGCGCGACGCTCCCCCCGCCCTGACGTATCGCCGAATATCCCCCGAATCTGTCCACTGGGTCACGGGAAATAGGAAAACTCGGCGCAAAGTTCAATCGATCTATGACACTCTCTAAAGTTTCTCCTTCTCAAATATTGATTCGCATCGTAGACTTCGCAGGATGGCCCAAACTCCGATAAATCTACGACTGCCAGTCGGCCACATAGAATATATTACGACTCGAACGAAACAGAAAAAATTCAAATTTATCATTTATATATGAATTCAACGATTTCGCTTGTTTTTCTTCCTCTCACGCTGGAAAAGTATTTACAAGATTCTACCGCGAGAGCGAAGTATACTCGAAATAATTTGAAATTCGTATCTAGAAAATTTCGGCACATAAAAAAGATTTGCTAAATTTCCTTATCTAAAGTAATGGAAATAGTGCACATTTCCTTGCAGTCTTATCAACCATTTTTCTACTTAATAGAGAAATTAATTTGACCTATACGAAAATTCCTGGATCTTCCGAAATTGCTGGCAGCTCGTGCGCCGTGCTTCGCCGTAAATACATAAATACATCGCGAAGCGTTTAGGCCAGAAAGCGTCGCCTGTGCTCTCATCAAAATGCTCGGGAATCGTATGACGCAAGGTCGTGATACGCGACTTCTAGAATTGCCCCGAGATATTGTCCATCGAGCGGTGTGTACCCACGTACGGCAAGCACTCGGTTAATTAAATCCCACGGGCCTAAGTCTCGAAACGCATAGGCCCCGTCGCGAATCTGTATCGGTTGCGTCGTGTCGCCCGACTACTTTGTGCGCTTACCGCGGGCTCGGCTCTCTCCTTGCCGGATCGCTATATTTGAGTTTAATTAATTTTCCGGGCTTGCCGGGAGTCGTGCGTTGCCGGGACCGAAGCGCTTCGCCTCCCGCAGGCGCATATTCTCGGCGTGGGAAATATCAAAATTAATATACAGTTATCGACGCAATATGCACGTAGCGCGAGGCAACGTGTCGTGCATGTTTTTTTCAAACTCACACAGTTCTTCAATCACTCTAATGTGAATCGAGCACCCTCATCAATTTCTCGACATTGCATTAGCAGATTGCGTTTTACGAAGGAAAACGGAAATTACAATTAAAGTCATCAACTTGAGATGTAATTTCGAAATTTCATGTCCGACAAAGTTGTTTGATAATTGTCATGTTACACAATCGCAAAAAAAGTGATAAAAAGGTTTATTTGCTTGTCTTTTTTCTGGATAAATTCTATAACTTCGATTTTCAACGTCACGGTGAATTCGTTCCTGCGAGCTAAAGTAGTTTTCTGCTCCGCAAATATATAGTGTTCCCCGCGCTCGGTCCTCGTCACATCGATTTGCGTATTCCTGCACGAAACTAATCGGGTTCGACTCGAAAGTTGCTAGTTCACTCAGCGAACCTCCCACCTTGGCGGCTTTTTTTTTTCTATCCGTTCGTGGTAAATTACGATTGTCAAAGTTGGATTGCTCGCGCAGTGTGGCCCACGTGTATGTTATATGTACAGTAAACTGTGCATATTGACCCCGTATGTACATATATTTCCATCTGTAAACTACTCCGCGTACGGGTGAACGATATTTTGTACACTTTTACAGCGTACAACGTGAACTGAATTTACGACTCTCTCCGCCCTCTCTTTCTCTCCCTCTCTCGTCCCTCGTTCTCTTTTTCCGTCGCGTTTGGACGACAGCCCATGGCCTCGCGTATTTTGCAATTCTTCTCGCTACCCTCTCGTTTTTTCTCTTTATTTCATTTTTTTTTTCATTTTTTCATTTTTTTTCTCCGTATACAACCCACTACCGCTGATGCCCTTCTGCCTCCCCCTCGCCCGGTTTTATGAATTTCCCCAGATCCAAATGAATGATGCCCGTGTTTTTGTTCGTCCGCGTAACGTCACGTTTCGGCTCGTATCCACTCGGGTCTATGCGCGGCCGCCGTGTCCCTGAAACGGTGTATTTTTATTTTTATAGTTGCGCAAACATTTAAGGGCTCGCCGAGCCAGCGGATATATTTGCAGCGCGAATAACCCGATCCGAAATGTGCATTACGCGCGGGTAGATTGCGCGCCGATTCGAACGGTCGGATTCGAACATTTTCATCGACCAGTCCATCCAGATTTTTCGATAATTACGGCTTGTCGGGCGACGTGATATCACAATTAACCATTAACGATTCCGACACATCGAAATATATTTTATCTCATTAATTTAATCATTTATGATTCGCGCGATACGATTTACAACACGAGATGTGAAACACTCGATTTTCCCGGTCCGCCGAATTGAAAAAGTAATTGAATATTCTATCTGCGCTCCGTCGATGGAAAATTACATAATATTAATGGGTCAACTTTATGGAGGGTGTTTTATTAATTTTGTCACTCCGGTGTTTCATGTTTCAAAGATCTGCCTTTATTGAAATTCCGATATATATTTTTCAATTTTAATCGAGAAATTCAATTTTTCACCGCATTCTGAGTTAATCTCGAAATGCAAACCGCGCGTTTCCTGTATCAGTTAATTTCACTCTACGTTGCACAGTATAGTACAAAATGTTGAATGATTTTTGTTATAGTCAAAATAATAATATAGCAATAATTTAATTTGAAATATCAGTTATTCATTCACATCACAATACTTTTTTTTGAGATTTCCAATGTTGTTACTGTGAAACTTCGCGGTCACTCTCGGAGTTACAGAAAAACTGTTATTCTGAATATTCATGCAACGAAAATTTCGGTCTGCAAACTTAACTATTTTTATTTATATTCTCCGAACGCAATCCTCTTATGTGTTTTCTAAGTAAATCTCGTTTTACCGCTCGAATTAGCGTTTGGTTATTAAAAATTTCTACGCCGCTTCAGTATCGAATAATTTAATTACTTTTAACACATCGATGCGAATGACAGGAAAGTATCTTTGCAGCGGGGTAAAAAAAAGTGTAAAATACATCCGATCGCAGTTACCGCGAATTGAAAGAGATCGGCCACGGCCGCATTGAGAGATTCTTCATTGGAAATGTTTTCAACTGCGGCGCACTTCTCGTGAACGCTCTTTCAATCGTTGAATGGATAAAGAAAAGTGGTACCGATGTGCTTGCTACTTCCAATACTCTCGACTGTCCGTTTCTCTCGAGTTTCACCGCTCTTTTTTTCTTCTTCTTTTTTTTTTGCCTACTCCGGAGGCGTTTCGAGAATTTCGCGTTAGTTTTTCCATCTCGCTCGGTCACTTTGAATTTCTTTCGCTCGCTTCTCAAGGAGTGGAAATGAGTGTGCGCGACGAGGTCCGAGAAGCTGTCGAGAAAAACTTAATTCGATTAAGCATACAAATTCCGCGAGCGTAAAGCTCCCGCGGACGATCGGCACGGATAAATTTTAAACTTTTCATCCTCCTCTTTCCGCTCTCGGTCCTCGGGGACTTTAACGCTGCTTCGCGGCATCACCCAAAGGAAATATATATATATATGTCACTGAATTCGTACTCATCGTCCGAAAGCCGGAAGCGATGTCGTGCAAAAACTTGCACATTGGAAGTGAGAGAACTGAGAATCCTTCTCATGGATATAAAAAACTTTTCGTTTCGATGAAAATCTGCATACTCGCTTTACTGCTTTTCTAGACGAAAAAATTAAGTCCGTAAAATTCAGCGTTAAATGTAGAAACTACGAAAAAATTAAAAGAGTCGAATTGGTTATTCAGAGAAAAAAAAAACACCCAAACTTAGTAAAAGAAATTTCTCATGATTGAATGCATTTTTATGAAAGTGAAAAAAACGCCCTCAGTGACCAACAACCGAGAGGCCAACGAATGCAAAATCGTTACAACAATACCCCGGAGCACGTAACGAGCTCGAAACTCTCGAGTTGCGTGGCTTCCTCGAGCGTTGATTACAAATTACAAACAAAATAGACTCGATCAATTGCGCTCCGGTGGTTGTTCCCAGGACGCGCATTTCATTGTGTGAAATACGATGACTCGCGTTTATTTGATTGCTTTTTTTTCTGTTGTTTTTGCGCCATTTAGTTTTTTCGGAACGAGAATATGGAAGTGAACACATGAGCCCATCCCCCCCACCCCACCCCACCCCACCCCACCCCATCCCCCAAACCTACCCTTCGTCTAGCCTGTCCGTTTGGCGAACAGGGTAATAACTTTTTTTTGTTTTTCTCCCCGATGGTTCTGTTCAGTCGTTCAAATTGTCCTATTATCATGCACTTTTTTTTTCCCTATGCTACAAACCCGGAGTTTTCCGGATGCGGGGGTAGTACCCGGGCGTACTATCCCCGCAACAGCAGCAAGAGCAAAGAGTGTTATGCTATAGCCTATCGCCCCAGTCACCGTCCCAGATAAATCGAGTGTCACACAGCGGAGTCGTTTCAACCCCCTTTTCTCTCTCATTCTCACCGCTCTCTCTGCCTCCTTCGTTGTTTTTTTTTTCACACCGAGATCTAGAGCTCCGTTGCCGACACACATGTAAAAAAAAAACATAGTTTGCTGTCGCGAGAACTCGACGTTATGTTTTGCTGTTTGCTGCTCGCTTTTCCCCTAGCGCTGAAATGGAAGTGAATTGGAATCCGAATGAAACACGTTCGGGGGCATATCTCCGAGTCTTTCCCTCTTTCTTTTTTTTTATCCACCGTTGGTTTTTTTTTCGGTACAGAAATAATTAACGAAAAAGGGAATAGAAGCGCGTTTGGGAAGATAGCGGGTAATAATAATTTAAAAAAGCCACAAATAATTGCTATGGCCAGACCGGCGACAGGCATGTTTCAACATTCTTTTTGTCCTTTCTCGTAATAACTGACCTACCCCGAGCGATTTCTCTTTATTCGTTAGGAAACTCGACACCCTTTCCGACACACACACACAAACTCCCCACCGATAGTACAATTTTTCGTTCCGTGGACAACGCCTCCGTGTCTTTTTACCTCTTTTGTTATTTAATCGATGAGCAATACTCGTATATCGCGCTCTCGTATTTCGTTGCTTGTTTTTTTCGTACTTCGTTGCGATCGGGAATCGAAAAATATTATCGGAGACTTTTCAGTAGAAATAGCTGAAAGGAATGTCGATTGTAATTTTTCAAAGTCTGCAACGATTTGCTGCAACTACACATGTGCTTTTGATGTAAAAAAAAATTGGATACATTCTTCTACTTTTCCTTTTGCGAAACCATTACGCAAGTTATGGCAGAAGGTCTACTCGTCTTTCAAATCACGGCTGGAAGACAGCACGTAATAATCGGGAGACCGAGCATGGAAAAAAAAACCCCCTCGTCACGGATCACCTTTCCAATTCCGCCTTTGTCAGCGTTCCTCGTTACGCGGCGACAGGAAGCAAGATATTAATTTGTCGAATGGAAATTTTCTCCGACGTCGGTAAAATCCGCGATGAACAGTTTAAAGGTCTCGTAGATTTCCGCGGATGAAACAAGGTCAAAGGGGATGTACGATTCGATTATAACGTCATTTCAATGAAGAAATGAATTATACGACGGAGACAGAGAGCGCGAGACGACAGAGGATAGGTAGAGCGTGGAAGACGATGAAAAGGCTGCTATGGCCTCGTTCGCTAATCACTTTTATTTAAGCTCAATCTCTCGTTTCGACGAAGCTCTCTCTGCTCACTTGGATGATTTTACAAAATTTCGTCGAGAGATTCAATTTATCCGGGTGTGCCAACCGCAAAAGCTTGCGACGAAACCTCGGGTAAAGATCCTTTTGTCGTCACAGCTTTAACGACCGAGTGTTCTCGATCATAGTGGGCAATGAGAGGAGGAGAACCCGGAAACGAGTCAAGAAATTGCTAAATTTCTGTGGGTGCTTGTGAGGTGATTTCGTGAATGTGGGAGGCGGAGAGTCGGGAGGGTTTGCGAAGAATCGAGACGGAAGCCTGCCGAGAAATGGCGAGAAAACACCGGAAAATCCGGAGACTAGTGTGCTCATCATCTCGAACGCGGGAACAACCCTCCTCGAACGGCTGGAGGCAGAGAAAACGCTTAGTTCGCGAAAAACAAAAGCTCGCCACTCCGCTATCCCCCAAGAAGTCTGGGAACTCGAGGCTGGTGAGACATGTGAAATAACGAGGGAGGGCGCACAAGTGGATGGTGATAAACGTTTGAGAAAACTGTAACGATTTTACAAACTTCTCAACAACCTCGCGTTTGTTCTTTTAGTCATTAATTTTACTCCAGCAAAGCGAAGACGCTGCATCAGAAATGCAAACAAAAAGCTGCTGGATATTATGTTGAAAATAAATTATTTTGCTGGTGATAAAGTAGTCGGAAGAAAAATATGGCTCGTGTGTAGGTTCTGATGGAAGGCTCATTTCTTTCGATCATTAGAGTTCCATAACACATAATCACAATAATAAAATAGTAATAACATCGTTGTGGAAATTATAATCATTATATCGAATTGATTTTATATTATAATTCGTTTTCTTCTTTCATTCGGGTTTTTTTTGTAACGTCACACAATACCAAGGATATGATTTAACGTTTTCGAATTTCGGGCGTATCGGGGATATGAATGGGAAATGTTCCTAATTACGGTGAAGGTTCGTTTCTTGGCAGAAGCCTAATTTCTCTCGGTCTCTACGGTTGATCTACGACGACAGGCGAGAAGCTCCGTGCTTTCGCCAGCGAGTTTGAGAAGATCTCTCTGAAACCGTGTAGTAGTAGAATGAGAGGAAGAGCAAGAGAGTCACGAACGGGCGGAGCACGATGAGAAACACGTCTTCGTCTTGGATGGGAAGTTCGTTTCAACAATGGGCCCGACACGCCACGCTCCGGCGAATCTATTGACCGTGCGTACAATTCGATTTCCAGGTTGAATGGCGACGAGAACCGGACAAAGGATGTACCATCGGGTTCAAGCCCTTTCCTCGGCTTCTCTCCTTCTCTTCATCCTCTCGCCATCATCTCATCCACACGGATCTCGAAGGGATGATTAATGGGCTTTAAATGAAGCGAATAATCATGAGGTGCCCTTTGCCTCGACGACCGTCACGGCAACGTACCCCCTCGCGACCTCGTCCGAAGCAATTGCTCGTGTTTTGTTTTGGCTTGTTTTTCATCGCGCTTTTTTTTCTCCCCACGCTCCGTTAATATATTACCGACAATGGGAGGTGCAAAAGAGCACGAAGCTTTCGAATTCCCGCCGGTAAAACGAGCTGAGCAAAAAAAGGTTTTGTCGATTTTTCCTTTTGTGAAGATTTTGTAAGAGTTTTGCAGTGTGAAAAGCAACAATGTGGAAAAAAGTACAATGGGCCATAGAATTGATTGAGAAACGTTTGTAGCGGAGCACGCATCGCATTTCCAACATTCATGAAACGATTCACCGCGGTCGTTCATCTGAAACCATTATTTAACTCTATCCATGGTACTGCTGCTACAGGGTTAATGTATTTTTCGTAAAATCGTTCAATATCCCATTTTAATTTATTTTTGATGATGACAATCATTCGCGTGAGATGCGAACTATTTGCAAGTCAGGGATGACGGAACAAATTTTTTATCGCGGATGACATTTTTTCGAAATAACCGTATTTTCAATCTTGTCCCCTTTTTTTGGCGTCAGCGATACGGTTTATTTTCGTTTTTGTTTGTTTCTTGCCATCCCCTAGTTTATTCCATAGGATGCAACGACGAAGGTTAAAACGAGTCTCTCGTTCACGTACGCCTTAATATTGTCGTTCAATTTAATTATTTACCCTCCCACCCCGCAGTGTGTACCTGAATTCGTAATTGCGCCTATAATGCGGATAATCCTCTTTACAACTGGTGGCGTTAAACTCACGACGTTGTTACCTCGCACGTACGATGGGTTATCTTCTTTACGGCTAACTCGGTGAACATTTACAACCATTTTCCGGTCTCCCCTGCGCCCACGGTGTTCGCTTTTCCGAGGGTTTGTCCGCGATAGATCGCTACTTGCTCGCTTCCCTTGTTCGTATCAAATTTTCAACGTATTATCCTTTATGCTGAATAAAAATCGCATTTGCTTGAATCGCGAAAGTTTCTTTATTTTTATTACTATACGCAATTCGGGAACCGTTGAATATCTTTTTAAATAATGAATAGCATTCTGTATCCAATGTTATCAATTTTTATCTTCGACTTCATTCTTTATCGGCGCTGCGGTAAATCACCCGATTCACTCTTTTCGCCAGTCGCTCTTTCCCCCAACGAACGAAACCCCTCAAGATTTACGTAGTACTCGATCGGCAATGCGTCACGTTCGACGCAGGATTATTTATTAAATTTTTCCCTGGAGGATGCGCCCTCGAAATCCCCCGCTCCGTGCTCCGCGCTGACTGTCATGGCTCCCCGACCTCGTTCGCACTACGCTTCTCCCGTTCTCAACGAATTTATTGTTTCGCGCATTTTCATCGGTACGCGTAGAATGCCGAAGACACAGGGATTATAGCTTTGAGCGACAAAGATGCGCGAATTTGTCAGCGCTGTATCGACAATTATGTAGATATTTTGGATCAAAATCGTAAACAATAAATCTAAACTAAAATATTCCCGTCGTCAGTACGTCGACAGGTGTTTTTCACTGCCGGAGCAATTTTTCATCGGTCCTGAGCATCACTTCATCTAAATGATTGCTCCAATTTACGCGAAGATCCTGAAGGTACGACATTCTTGTCGATCACTGAGGAATCCAAATGATTTGCGACCAGTATAGGCCAATTCCATAAACGAATCTGTTACGACGTATTGTCAATTTTTTTCCAGCTATGCACGAAAACAAAAGTAGCTTTAGCGTAGAGTCAATCGGGATGATGGAGTCACACGGGTGGAATTTCTCGCGAAAAGTTTTCGGCGAGCGTAACGAACGCCAATCGGGAAACGGATAAAGCGGTACAACCGTGTGTATCGAAAATGCCAGACATTTTACCCACTGTGTTTTTTTTTCTACGTAGCATTTTATTTTGTGTAGGATTCTATACACAATTCCAATCTTCTCACGAGCGATTGGGATACGTATTTGTAAAATTACTTTCAATTGACTTTGAAATTTTACTGGCTTCTTCAGCATGAGCAAAAATCTTGAATTGAATCGAAAAGCAACGATCGCCTCTATTCTCGGCATTTTGAAACAATAATACGAAGTGCCAATGAGTTTACGGTGAGACAACACGAGAATAGTGTGGATGCATTATGTGTCTCAGTGGGGATCGTGCGAGCGGAAGCGAACGATCGCCGGGAGTACACTAACGGTCCGTTTTCTCTCTTTTTCCCTTTCTGTCGAGGGAGCGGTCGAATATCCTCCGGTGGAAACGAACCAGTAAAACGTTACTGATCGTATTGTAGTAGCGCTGGAACTAACGTCGGACCTGATCACCGCGCTGCGACGATGAAATACACGTAAAGCTCATCGATTCGACTAGCCCGTTCTACTTGCGCCTTCCTTTGTAACGTCCGTTAGACGTGTCTCGCGATACTTTTGCGGTCGAAACGTGTCGTCAGTTTCCATTTTATATGCCGCCACTCCCGCTCCGCTTATCGGCGCAACGATTGACGTCGATTACATCCAAATGTACGCATATCCAATAGTCTCCGGGCCATCACTGACAGGAAGTTAAATCGATTTCGGATGACCCAGTCAACCAGATTTAAATGAATTTTGTCAAGCCTCACAACATCAGTGCTAAAAGGCCGTGACAATCGTGTACGTTGTGAAATCGAGCTTCTGGCAATTAGGTTCCTCTCCAAAGGCTCAAAGGAGATATAAAATTTCGTGTCCGTTTTTCGTTGGATTGTCAAAAGAGTTAAAAAGTCCTTTTTTTTTCGCGCTGCTGCCGTCTGCTCTCAGCCTCGCGGACCTCTTCACAGGACTTTTTCCCCGACTAAAAGGACGAGCCAGAAGCTTTGCGAGGCATGAGAACGGAGCGCTTCAAAAAAGCATCGGCGAGTTGACGAGTCAAACGAGAAATTTAGAAAATTTGTTGTACCATTTTCTGAAGTGAAAACGCTCGCTAATGAAAATTAAATTGGCTTAAAGCCTGATCTATCGTGTTGCAAAAAAACTATCACTTTAACTCTGTCATGTTTTACATGATATACTTTCGTACACGGCTCTAATCAGAAATTGAACGGTCTTATCTTCTTCGTAAGAAGATACACTTCTATTTTGTCGTATTCAACATTTTTGTAGAGAACTCGCTTTAACTTGACAGTAGCTATTTGTTTTTTAAATCTTATTTTTCAATCTGTTTTTGAATGAACAACATTATATCGTCTCGAATACATTTTTATCTTTCTAACACATAGACACAATTTATAAGATACATCCGATTATTAATAATACTTTTTTTGTTCATAAATGGTGCAATAAGTTTGAAAAAGCGTTAATACTACTTTGACTTGACCGCTCGCTAGAGCGTCTTTAAGCCTTCTCTTTCGTTACTGCGCTATCTCTGCTTCGCGAGGATCGTGATAAATTTTCGGTCACCGAAAAGTTTTCATCCCCCGGTACCGCACGGCCGACCGTCGGAAGACGAAACGCCGTTGGGACGCTCAAGCTACCCTCCCGGCGAACTGTGCACAATTCACCGGTACAGTGGTTCCCCAGCTCGGGTTTTCGCGACGGGAACGACGAGCCTGTGCGAGAGTTTCGTGTACCCGGGACAACTTGTTAGCAAAACGACCATCGCACAAGACTGCGATAAAGGAAGGGAGAGGGATTCTCGAGTTGCGCGCGTGAACTAAAACCAATAGGGCATCCTTAAGGATAGCTTCGTCGAAACTTGGCCGGCTATATACAAGGCCAGGACTGTCTTCTCTTGGCACGGGTGAGGTAACGAATGGCTTGGCTTTGCCTCGGCGAGCATGAAACTTTCCAAGCTCCCCGTAGCGTCGATGACCAACCACGGAATATCACTTACACTAATTAAAAAACGATTATCATCGACGATTAATTGGCTACATTTTTGCGGTAATTAGTCCAGCCCGTGTTTCTGAATAGCATCTCGTCTTCGACCTATCGATAGTTACTCCACTTTGTCTCGATAACCTACCTATAAGGTACACTACTACGATAAGACTAGCGGAGCGTTTTAACTCGTTTTTAGGATAAAGCTGAGAAGCGAGCGACACGACTGTAACTCGTAAAGGGTTAAAATAGGGTAATAGATTGGAGAATGGGTAATGGATAAAAGAATAGAAGCGAGATAAGAGAAAATCGATGTCGATTATCACCGGAGAGGGATGATGATCGACAGATAACAGACGAACGGTAGAAGATCGAACAGAAGGCAGTAACGCGCGGTGAACGATAGGAAAGTTCCGATCCTACGACCGCTTATCATCCCACGCATTGTTCACCTACAGACCGTGACGACGACCGCGACGGACGATAATCGTTTTCCCTCGCCACGTGTATAAATGCAGTCACCACTGAGCTCACAGTTTCCCATCGCAGCGGTTAGAAAGTTGATTTTCCGAACTTTGTTCTCAAACTTCCAGCTCGAAACTACCCGACGTTATGTATATCTTTTGTTTTCAACGGAATTTGACCCACCGACGATAAAGCTCGAGTATCATTTATATTCTCCTATCGCAGTCATCAATGATGACGATAAATATTTATCTATCGTTTTATTGCGTTGTCATTTCTTTGAATAATGTTGTTCGTGAACTAGAGTTATCTTTGTACGAAACTAGTCGCACGAGCAGCGCAAAATATTTCGAAAATCGTTATTGCCAGGAACAATATTTTTTGCTTTCGTCCATAAAATTTTACGGTAGCGATAAAACTAGCGACGCATTCGTGGTCAGTTGCGAAAAACAGAACGGATGTCGCGTCGAAGCAAAAACAGCCAACTTTTTTTTGTCCCTTTGATTGTACTCTTTTGAATACGCACTTTTGTTATACCCAAAGGTATTCGCAAGAATGAAAAACAAACCAAAAATGCAATGAAACGTCGATGATAAAGAATGGTTTGTAAAAATTTTCGCATTCTCTTGGGAAGGGTTGTCGTCGCTGTTAAATATTCAGAGAAAATTGAAATAAAAAGAGCTATCAAAACTAAGATTCACTCGGACTTCTTGTCCGCGGTAAACCTCTCGTCCGAACTAATCCTCCATTCTCTTAATCTTTCTCCACGATAGTTTCCCCCTTCGGGACTTTGATGGTAGCCGCCTCGTACGGATTAGCCGTGGAATAATCGATTATGCCGTGCCACGCGTTACCTAAGGGTAAAATGTGGCCGATGAGTTATAGTAAGCTTGGATGCGATATGTGTAGTTTGGAGTTTCGCATACATGCACGCTCGGGAATCTCGCGCTTAGACTACCAGTAGCAGCTATGTGTAACAGTTAATACAATTAATTTCAAGTGTTGCACACTTAGCGGTCTTTGTCTCACGCCATTCTCTCCTGACTCTCATTTGTTTCTCTCTTCCACTTCTCATATATATCTGTATATCCAAACGTATATGTATATATACCACGAGAGCGAACTGTGTCTAGGAGGCAGAGATGCCCGCATTCCCCAAGTCCGTTGAGCACACGTTGGCGAATCTACTTAGCCATAAGGTTGCAGCAAGGTAAAGGGGCAGGGGGAGCCCATTCTCTCACCCGTAAACTTGGGGATAACAACAGTGCGAAATAGTACACCAAGAGAGAAGGATTTTCGGTTCTAATACACGGTAGAGTTGTAGAAGCAATAAGAGCATTCGGGATAAGTCGACCCGCTTATCTAAACATCGTCCCAGCCTCTCCTCTCGGGGTATATCAGTAAGCTCCGGCAATTCAATCTTCGCTTCGACTAAATAATGCAGATTTCATCGCCCCCCCGTCATTTTACAAACTCGAACTGCACGCCAGGAAAGAACAATTCGCCATAGATACGTGTGGAGCTTTCGAGATTTTTAAACGTATATACGTGCGCGAGAGAATGTACGGAAGACCGGAAGTGCCCGAGATACGACACGATTGTTCGATTTGGCCGAGTTCCAAGTTTTTGTGGACAGATTCGTCGTCTTCCTTCAGTGAAGCGACAAATGATTTAATCAATGACCACATGCTCGCCTTTTTTCCAATTTTTTTCGTCCAATTTGAACATTTATATATTAGAGTCCTTCCAGACTCGGTAGACGAATTATTTGTCGATTTTTTTAGCCTTCCAGACTACGCTTGGCGGCGAGAGAAGTAGATCAGACCCTAAAAAATTGTTGGCACACTTCGCTTCGCTAGAAATAATTCATGATTCAAGCATATTTTTTTCTCTTCATAATTTTGCGATATTTTATTCCACGTTCATTTCGTAAGTTTATGCTATGCGTTGCGAAAATTTTGCCATAAACAATTGAAATAGCTGGTTTTCAAATTTTGTTTACTTGATAAAAGGGTTCAATTTTCCTTCGAATAATTGTCGTTCATTGCGAAAACATTCGAAATAATGGATCCCATTGTATAAGAAATAGTGATTTGCAGAAAGCAATTCTGCGCAAGTGCAATTTTTCAAGTCTTTCATTATTTTGTTTATCTTCCTTGTTCCGATTTATTTCGGAGTCCCGATGAATCACGGATCGCGGATCGTGCTGTGGGTTATTCAGCTCGCGCGCAGATGTTTCCGGATCGAAATTAATTGGAGCTTCGTAGGTCGTCTTCGTGAAAGGAACGGGGCTGCGACTATTAAAAGAAACCAAACATCGCCTCGATCGAGAGACACAGCGGTTCCGTTCGAAGAATAGTAAAAGACTGCGCGGGAAGGGGGGAAAAGAAGAGAGAGAACTAAGTTTGTAGATAGAATTGAGAGCGGCGTGACGGACGCGGTACAATTTTCGCGCGCGTATCAGGGCCGTGGCCTCGAACCAGATAAATGAATGAAGGAAATACGCGAACGATGATTTCATTCAAGAAACACCCTCCGTAAACTTTTCTCTCTCAATAAAATTGATGACCGAAAAGATAGAGATATTAGTTAGAGAAATCCGAGAGACTTGGCGCATTCAACCTTCCGACTCCGCTGGGCCAAATAAAAAAATTAGATTTTGCTGTTTTGTGGCGATTTTTTTTACATATATATGAAGATCGTTTCTATAAGTGTTCCACAAGTCAAAGAGCTTCATCGCGAAATAACAGAAATAAAAAAAATCACGGCAGTAATAATGTTATGACCGATTCGATGATAGTTTCGAGGCATTCCTCGAGTGAGCGTCGACGATCGCGAAAAAAAGAAATTACTGCAGTTTTAATATCGCCAACAATCGAAAGATCGTTACAAGAATTTTTCCCGTGGGAACGATTTCTCCGTTCTGTAATGCAATAGCATCCGGAATAGACGGAAGAACGAACGAGGCACAAAAGAAAAGTTAAAGAGAAAAGCTATTATTCTTTCGTCGAGTAATATAAGTCGCAATTACGCAAGCCACGTCCGGCGTTCCTTAATCAAGTATCGATACTCAAGTTCCGCCATCGCTTAGACTGCCGTCGTCGTCTCTCACGCGACTCTGCTGCGCCAGTTTTCCTCCGTTTCGCCCCTTCCACCGCGTCTGTGTAACTCCGTCGAACTGCTAGCTGCGCGTTTCCGTCGTCAGCCCAATTGAAAATCGGTACGAGAACCTTCGAGCGCTGTTTTTTTTTCAACCTTCCGATGTCCTCTCGTTAATCTTCATTTTTTATCGACACACACGCTCTTCTATCCGTAACGAAAAAAACTCTCGCCTAGTTTCGACAACGAAATCGCAAATCTCTCCGGGCGAGAGTCGTGTTCCACTTTGCCAGAATTCTCCCTCGCACTCCCATTAACCATGGAAGACCGCACATATTTTCACACCCTTGCCGCTATTAAATGCGCAAGACGTCGACACACTCGAAGCAATTTTGTGCCTTGCCGTTGAACTTTTCATGCTTGGAAGCCTTCGCGTTTAACGATTAGATTATAGGCAGGATACGGCCATCTCGCCATAAGAGTTCTGGTCGTCTTCTCCATCAGTAAGTCATCTATTCTCGGGCCTAATTATCTTCATAGCAGCCCCAACTTATCAGAAATGAAGAGTTTTGTGCTCCAACGACAAACAATCAAGAGACGCGCCAGCGTCTCGACCCCAAGTACATGCATTTTTTTTTCGTCCAATTAACACGAATATGACTTATAATTATCAAACGAAAAATCACATAGGCTTCTACCTTTTGCTCCAATTAACGGTACACCGTTGAGTCAACTTTTCGCCGAAAGTTTGGCGATCCTGGTCTTTCACCGCTCGTGTTCTTTGCGTTTCGACATCATCGCGATTCGAAACCTTCTCGCTCGCTCTCTCACTGTGGCACGTACTTATTAATTGTAATTATCAAAGCAAAGTCGGCTTTTACGCTCTCTCTCTCTCTCTCTTGACTTCTCTGTACTACCGACTCTCCAGCTTTCTTGCTCTCGCCCGTTTTACCCCCGGAGGTTGCACAGGGACGAGTTTGCGAAACACAAAGCGGATTCGTTGAGTGTTTGAGTTTTTTGCCTCGTTATATTCTCCGGTGCAGCTGTAACTCGAGAAAGAGGGTTGAAAAAAAAAAAACGGAGGGAGGGGAAGAAAAAAACAACAAAGTTGAGGCAAAAGAAAAAGGAAGAGACGAGGAGAGAGGCTTGCCATCGTTTAGCCGCCAGACACACGAGACACCCAGAGACGCGAGATGGGTAGAGTCAGCGACAGAGAGAGTAGAGCACCAAGTCGTTTGCGGAAGGAGCTGGATAATTGCACTTTCTTCGCCGCGACGAATACGCAGTCTCTTGTTTTCTCTTTCGACTTGGGCGGCGTTGAAAAAAAAGTTCGCTTTTTCATCCAACCCACACTCGCGGATCTCATCGCCGTTTCGGGTTACTGCCAAGTCTCTCGCGGATGCATGTATCGCAAGATTTTTTTAGCCACGGTGCAATTTACTCAAAGGATCGTCGACGAAACGTTATTTTTCTTTGTCCTCCAAAGGTCAATTGCTCGCTTTCTTTGTACGAAGTTGTTAAGCGATAGTTTCGCAAATTGAATGAAATTTCAATTGACGTGAGATACGTTGAAAGGGGATATTCGTGCATAAAGTAAAATTGCATTAGGTGGGATTTAATACGAAAGTTACTTCGACGATGTTTCGATAGAGGACCAACTTATAACTTCTAGAGATTGTCATTGTTATATTATTTTCTACATACGCCGCTATTTCTACCGTATTACTTACACCCTGTTTCATCAATTTCACCGCGAAGAAGTAATGAAAGAAAATTTCGACCAAGTAATACAAAATCAGGATCGAAGATACGCGTTGACCTCCAATCTCGACGTTTGCAGTCAAATAATAACTTTCGTGTTTTTCTACGAATGAAAAAAAAAAAAGTAAAAAAATCGAGATAATTTAGCTTATCGTACAGACACACTTGTGTCGACTTTTTCGCGAGACAGTTGATGATAAACCAAAATGGAATTCTTCAAGCTCGGCAGAGCGTATATACGGTTGACGTTAAATTTGTCGTCGGGAGGGGAAAAAAAAGGCACCGAACAGCTATAAGTTTACGTCACCCAGTTCACTCCATCTCTACACCGCAGACACTGCGAAGTACAAAGAAAGTTAAAAAAAAGAAAAGCTCGTTGCATTCTCGTGTGTCGGGAAATTCTATTTTTTTTTCCTCTTTCGTCGCTTTCGAAAATTGCCTCGCACACACGTCCCCGTTGGTGTATCGGGGATGGGGAAAGGAGGCGACGACGAGGACGAAACCCACGATGGTTGTGGACGTCGGTTGCCGATCGATGTAAGCGATTTTCCATCGAGACACGGTGTAGAACGCCGAGAACGTGTGAGAAAACCACGCGTCCATATGAAATATTGTTTTATATTCGCCATAAAAGTTGATGCGTTTTAAAGGAATTGAAATTCCTCGTAGGGATGGGGCGGACTAGGGCAGATAGACAAAAGAACGAAAGGGAGTGAGCCTACACACACACATATATATATATATATATATATATATATATATATATGTACACATATACATAAATGTATGGCAAAACGTGTGTTATGGCGGCGTTGAGAGAACGAGGAAGCGAACGACGTTTTCAGAATATTGATAAATTCCGGCATACCCGCACACATACACACAGGCACACACACCTGGCCTCTTGATTGCATCGTTCAGAAATCATCCTCGCGCAGTTCACCCTTGGAATGCGACGATATTGAAGCATGAACTTATCTACCACTTCATCGATTGCCATCCCAGGATGTTCTCTTAACCCTTTATTCGTCGAATAGCTTCCAGAATCTCTTCGAAATTCATGGATATTTAAGCGCGAACTCGATAGCGTTTGCCAGTCCGCGGATCATCAATCATTTCTAACAGTAAAAAATGTATGTTAAATAAAAATGCGAAGAAATTCATGAAAGCACGTCAAAGTGTACCGTCTTTAATGGCACGGAAGAAAAATCCCGTACAACCATCCATATCGTTGTAACGGCAAAAAGAAAGAGTTCCCGCCGACCTCCGAGCTATTAAAATGATAATTTTTTTCAATGGCGAATCATAAATGCTCGTCTTTCATACTTCTATGCCCCGACTACTCGTCGGAATCACTTTTCTTCCCCTTTGCGCGCTAAGGTTCAAACTATAAACTCGCATCGTGGAAGGAAAAAAGAAATCGTGACTTTTATGCCACACCGTAAAAAAAGAGCGCCAAGTATTTTAGAGTGCGAAGAAAACCGCTGGATGCCGAGAATATTGATACGGTGACAAAAGTGGTCGCTCTTCGTCGCCCATAAATACGTAGACGCGAATCTACATATCACAGTTGTATATACACACCTGAGTGTAGGAATGCGTTGCTGTACTAAATTCTCAACACATTACGAACGTATACAAAGTGATATAGAGCGGTGGATGCCGTATTTCAAATTGTCCAAGTATCGTTACGGCCTTGTGTAGAGCGCAGCTCCGCAAGGAAGGACCATTTTCGATTTTCTCTCTACTGGCACTGCAGGAGAGCCCGAACAGGAGGCTCTCTCCGCCACAAGATAGGAGGGGAAAGAGAAGTGCGCTGCTCGCAGCCTCTGCCCGTTCATAGACAGATGGAGAACACTATAGAGAGAGAGGCTCGGGCTCGCAAGAGCCGCAGAAACAGCAGTGTACTGTATATACAAAGATTCTATAGTACGAACCGCGGGAATTCGCGTATCGGCGAAACGCGCCGTGAGGAGAACAGCCCGGGACACTGTTTCGTCCACGCGCGGAGGCTTTTTACTCTGCTTTAGGCGATACAGCGGACCGTACTTGTGCGCGATGCTGCGGTACGCTGTAGCTTTCGATAGCGGTAGCGGCACGACGACTCTAACGGACATCCTATACTTCCGACTATATCCGCAGGACAGTACGAGCATAGAGGGAAGAGAAAATACAGAAATAGCTGGAGTAGATTACACGTTTTGTATTGATCGGTAATCCGTGAGGATAAAACCTTCCGATACACGGTATATAAATATGATTCGTAATAGAATTTGAAATTGTTTCGTTTTGCGTCGACCGGAAGTATTTTGGGTAAAATTACATTTTTTTTAAACACCTACCTCGATTTAAGACAAATCAGTATTTCAGTTTGAAAAATTACATTCTGTAAAGTAGAATCAATTTTTTTTGTCGCTTAGCATTTCCAAAGTAACTCCGGCCAAACTTAACATTTTACCGATTTACCGCAGAGTTTTTCAATTTTTTTTCTGCTACTACAGCACTCGCAGAACGTACGGCGTTTCTCGATAGAGTCGCGTTAGGTTACTCCACTTGGGAGACAGCTAGACGGATAAGCTAGATTTCCTCCCCGACGACAAAGGAGGACAAAGACGTCGACGAAATATTACGACTCTCGAGGGTTCTTACCTTCGGGTTCGACGTAGAAATGTACGAGGCCATTGTTTCGTCGGATCGTATAGAGGCCCGTCGTAAAATAGTGCAGACGTCGTTTCGAGGTGCAGGTCGACGGCTGACCATGCATTGACCGTTTCTACTTGCCGCAGCGCAAGCACCATCTTATGCTCTAAGAATCTTCGCCACTGGAGCATCTCTCATGACGTTGAGGCATAAAACTTATTGGTCTATAAAACCACTCCCGACGTTCTTTGTTTTATAAAGACTTTAGTTAATTTTGAGACCGTATTAGAAAACAGAAAATTATATCGCGCAATGCTCATTGAACCCAATTAAATTTACGCACTTGCGCTCGAAAATTTTCATAAATTCGCATACTAATGTAAAACATCGCATACTTTAATACATTTCCGTTATGAAATAACTCGGTAGAATTCGTGTCTTACTTTTTTCCCTCGAGCAAGTATTAATTACGCGTGGGTGTCTGAAGTTTTCCGGGTACTGCAGTAGCGAGGTATGAGAAAATGTGCAAAAGGCTCAGACTGCACGCGAGTGGCCCCAGGTAATGTAAACCCCCTCCAGCATCTTTCTCTTTCGCATATTTCTGTCCCGTTCTACCTCGCTCTACCCGACTTTACTACGAATTGTCGAGTACCCCTGAATCTTTAATAATATTCTCGGCCCCAGTGCTAGGCCCGCGGGCCACACTGGGTCTCTCCACCTCCGGACCTCGTAAAGTATAATTCTTCTTTCAACGTCTCTTCTCCGAAGAACTTCGTTTTACGAAAGTTTTTCACTTACAGAGACGCAGTAACGTATCAACCGCGAGCTCGATTCTCAAAGCTACAAATACGAATAAATACAAGCAATCTCTTTTTATCCACAAAGTCCTGAATTCATATCCGTGCTCATTAAATCTGAGCAACAACTGCACTTATTTTCAGATTATAAGTTGATTCGGTAACATACTAACCACAGTTTGTATTTTAAAGTTAGAAATCTGAGTAAAAATAATTGATATTTCTCTGAGCAAGCATGAGAAATTTTGTTTCGGAAAGAAATTCGAAGTTTTTTGATATCTGTTCCATTAGCGTTAATACGGATTTTTTTCCATTTCTTTATTTTTTTTTTCCAGGAAAAAATCTTTTCCCCTTTGTCCGACCGCAATTTTCACGGCGAAATATAAAATTTAAAACTCTCGGCGCCTATCCGTATCATTCTGTGACTATCTCCCGTGTCGGTTCGTCGCCCTCTCTTCCCGGTCGCGAAACCGAGTATATTCTCGCGCACGAAAATTCTCACGAGTCTCAGGCCGTCGTTGCATCTTTAATAACATTCTCGAGTTTCGTCTCGCACACGCTCTGTCAACCGTCTTGCTATTTCGCCTTCATCCAACGTTCCGTAAAAACTGCGATGCAACCGCAAAAAAATTCCCCTCCACCAAAAAAAAAAAAAAAAAACCAACCTGGCAGTATTAAGCGAAACGAGAAAATTATCAAGTCCTCGGAAAGTGTGCAAACCTCGCGAATATTCCCCGAAATAGGCTGTCACGCAATCCCTATGATTCGAGATTCGAGGATTGGTATTTCAACGGTCCGGTCGGCCTGCGATCGCGATAAAACGTGGAAATTCACACAGCTTCGCGCAATGTGGTCGGTGCGAATCGTTAAATACGAAAAATCGTAAACGTATCCTCGAGCGAAGAAATTATTCGGGTACGAGAACCTTTTTACTGCCCTAATTTTCATCGCGCGGAGAGTACGCTTTTACGCACCACGGACGTCGGCATTCTTTTTCGTTCTCTGCACCCTTTTCTTTTTTTTCGTATCCCTCGGAATACCTTCTCATCGTCCGGTACCTTTATTTTTTTCATTTTTTTTTCACCAAAGAACCCTATTATCCCAGGACGGTAATAAGGGCACGAGATACGAGTCCATACGCGGCAGACAAATGGACGGACGAACAGCCGACAGGAGTAGACAGTGCATGGCAAAGATACGACCGAACCGAAGTAACACCCGCTATAAAGAACCTTGTACTTTTATTCCGCATATATGTGTATACCTACGGACGTTTGTATATACACATTGTATATTGTATATAACACAGAACAAGCGTAGTTAGACAACAGGACAACGCGCGGCTGAGGATCTTATTAGAGTTAAGGAATTTTTCAGACGAATCTTTGACGTAAAGAAGGCAATGATATAGAAAGTTCAGAGCCGCGGATAGAGAATTTCTAGCGAGCTCGCAACTGTTGCCTCGAAACTTAATGCGTATCCCAGAAAACCCGATGGCTCGACAGTATATACGCCATGTACGAGAAATATGTACATAAAGAAACGACGGGAAAGCTCGCGGGACGAGATTGAAAGCTCTGGGAAGATAAAGAAAGAAGATAAGAAATTGAAAGAATTGCGACCATCTTGAAACAAACTCGAGCGTCGCGGGATGCGTAGTTCATGCTTCTCGGGGCTTGCTCACGAAATCCAAGGAGTTCATTTTCATTTTGCCATATTATGTTTCTTTTTATTGGCCACAAGATATTTAGGATGAATAAAAGTTACTCTTCAAGAAAAGGAAAAACTTTCATTCGCTATCAGCTCGTCGATCGCAGATTCGAGAATTTCTGCAACTGTTATAAAGGGTTAGACGATTTTATTACAAATTGTATTCTTGAGCAATTTTTCTAATTGAGAGATTGTTTTTCATGTTGTTATCCGAGATGATCCGAGAAGATGACGAAGCGTAATTCTTTTTTTCACATAATTTTACCTTAACGAATTACAGTTAGAGTTTTTGCAACCTTCGCATCGCATATCCATATGCGCCGCATGAAAAAAAGTTAATTATCTCTAGGAACGAAGAATCTATAAAAAATAAATGCCGTATCGATTCCATTCGGATACAAGTGCCAGACATTCGTATGACTTAATAAACAACGGGCATGGCCAAAGCTCATAATAACTGCAAACGGTGAAACAAAAAAGTTTCTTTAATCGACTCGATCGTATCGACATTCTTTCCATTCTACTCAACCCGCGAGAACGGTACAAAGGTCGTTCATTCGTCCCGACCATACGGTCAGTTCGAAAATAATCTTGGCAATGCGCTGTCCAACATTCGATTTATGCATCATCAAGGTACACGACCGTAATAGAATGATCGACGTCAAAGTTTTATTCTCGTATATCTCGTGTACTCTTCGCGGGAAGGTTAAAACACAACGGAGTATAGAATAACTCTAGTTTCCAGTTCAACCCTCTCTTGACAGCGCGATCGAAATTCTCGACGCGACCTTTGACTTTTGCCGCATTTGCAAGCATATGGGCCCGTGTCCGTCCCTCCTCTTGTCTGCTCGCCTCCTCTACTGTCTGTTTGCGAAGATTTACTGTATTTTTCCTGGGGTGAAGGAAACGCGATATTTCTCTCCGTGCACAGTGGTGGGTGCCGCCCGAGTTTGTGTTGTCAGAGGCATTTATGGTATATCGCAAGGTCTGTAGCGGCAAAAGTGCCGCCGGCGAGGGCAGACCAACACCGCACAAAACAGAGTAAAGTAGACAGAGTTTTGTGTCGTGAAAGTAGAGTAGAAGTACGTGTAGGGATCACGTTCGCGAGGAAAACCTCGCAAAACGGGAATCACTATGTCACTGAAAGGTGGCTCTGCCATTCTCGCGCTTACAGCGTTACACAAAAAAACGAAGAGGAATCCGTCCGGAGAAAAAAGATAGCGAAGCAAGCGACGCCCTTCTTTTCATTCTCAACTGTCTCTCTCATCTTCTGGAGTTTCTTTTTTGGATGGTGGCCGGGGCTCGAGCCTCGAGCTCCGTGTGTCCGTGGGACCAAGTTTTCAAAGGGTTTTATCAAGGAACAGGAACGACGACGTGTAGCCCGCCTTTTTGTGTCTTGATCAACCATTGTCACGGAGCCACCTACTTCTCTCTTGTTTTTTTTTTCTTTTTTTTTTCTATTTTACTTTTACTCGAGTTACATTTTTATTTGGACAGGGCGAGGAACATCAGAAAAAGCCTCATCGAACGCTATGATATCCGTGTGTACGATGGAGTCTTCCGTTTGATCGCACAATCCGGCAGCTGTGGGAAACAAGTAATTGCAGCTTTTGTGGAAAAGAATTTAATTGAGGGTTGAATTTTTGGATCAGTTCGGACTGAAGATCGTTCTCGCGATGCGCAGGTCGTTCTCTAGTGCTACCTTAAATCCAAAAAGGGTGAATCCCTCGGTCTGGAACCCAAGAGGTCGAAACAGAGTATTTTGTTCCATAATTCAAACTGATAAATATTAATGTAAATATTTTGATGCTGTTACAGAGATCCAGAAGACGCAGGCGATAGGGAAGCCACTTCGTGATCCGAAGTACGTGGACATTTATCGGGAGAAGCCAATTCGTGTTGCGGTAAAGGTGCTGGTACCGGTCCGCGAGCATCCGAAGGTAATTACTCAGTAAACGTCGAAACTTTGAACCCCCCTCGCGCCCTCCCCTCTTCAACTCCCCTCATTCAACAGTTTCGTCGAGATCGAGATTTCTCTCTTGGCTCTTTCGTCTATATTAGTTTCGATAACCGAATCCGGTCGTGAGAGACGAGGTTGCTATGCAACGATATTCGCGAGTCTTCGCCGAATGACTTCCGTCGAATATTACAAACTCCGTACGACGAACGAAACGATGCAGCAATATGGTCCCTCTCTCTCTCCTTCTCGACTTGCTTCTGGTCGCCGGTATCTCTGGCCCTTCGGTCCTGATCTTCCTCTCCTTTCCCTGTTCCCCCCTCCTCATCGAGCCAAAACTCTCCGATTCCCCGAGCAAGGAAATTATATTCCCGAAGTTGGCGGAGTGGGGGGAGCGATAATGTCGGGTGAACCGCGAGCTACCCTGTTCGCGCCAAGTTTCGCCTAGCGAAGCTATTCCTTGCGAAATGAACACGGTAGCTTCCTCTCTTCTTCGTCCTCCTCGACGGTGTTATTTTTCTTACTGTTGGAAAACCGGGACTCTGCCGGATGTTCGACGAATCGATTGCCCCAGCTCTCCACCTCTGTACAGGCTTTGCACGGTTCTGGAAGAACTTTACCGAGGATTGATAATAATGTAGTGAGGCGGCGAGTTTCGCTACCAAAGCTTTTCATCTTTTCGGAGCTTTCGCACGGTCGCACCGCTAACTATTCCTTTACTATCTTTATCGCATTCTCGTTTCTCAATTGCTGTTCACTTGTTACCAAAGCAAAGGGTGCTTCAGAAATATACATATTCCTCCGATTGCGATGAATCTGAATAGAGAGGGTACGGTTCTTGATCCGATATCTTCCGTTTCGTTGACTTTTCTTTGCTTCTACTTCGCTAACAGCTTCCCGGGGAACGTTTCCGGCATCAGCGAAGTCTTTTTTATTATTTTTTACGTTCTTTAACGTACCTTCCTGAACGCGTCGTGCATTTCTATCTTTGAGTACTCCGTACATTTTAAATCAACTAGGGAGAATGCGCGCGTGAGTTTAGGGCTGTGAGAAAACTTTGGAACGGGTGTTTCCACGTATTTTTCCGCGTTGAACGCGAATCTAATGGCAAATGTTGTCAAAAATTAAGGGGAACGACGAGAAACTATCGAAAGGGATTTTTTCGTCCCGGTACGAGTTTACAACTGTAGATTTTCGTGATTTCCCATCAGCGTTATCTTGGCTTTTCCATGGGATTTTAAAAACTGACAACGAATGTGAAAGATCGAAAAAAACGCGCGACAGTCATCGCTCGCCGACCAATCACAGCGCGGATAGACCGGCAACAACAAGCTTCGCAATATGATGGCCCACCAACTCTTTAGAGGTGAAACGCCGAGTGTGCTCTCTGCAACTGAGTGCATCGTTTTTTGTGAACGTTTCTTTTTTCTTTGTCTCGGTTCACCGTCGCGTTGAAAAGTTCGGGATCTGAAGCTTTTTCTTTCTCTGTTTCTTCAGTGCGATACGACACGGTTGCGAAATAAATCATTGGGTATCGATGCCATCAGCAACGTTTAAGAGCAGCCTCTGTTACGGTCCATTTATCAAAAGGTGTTTTCGCCGGTTCCCATTCCCGTCTCCTCGCACTTTCCTCGACACGGACACAGAAATCCTTCTTCAAACTCGTCGACATTGAGAAAGGTGGTCGTCAATTAAGCGTCCGAGAGTGAGGGAGAAATTAGCTGCCTTGATGCACGAGAGAAAGTGAAATTGAGAAGAAAAGCACTCGCAGGGTTCGCCCCAAGGGAAACAGACAAGCCAAAGACGCCTCGTTGGTAGCGTTTCGAGCTGGAAAATTTCCACGGGCCTTCAAGGAGAAACGCTAATCGGAGAACAGCCCAAGGAGGACGCAGTCATGTTATCGGAGTGGATTCCGAAACTCTTTCGGCGAGACATTTATCGATCGGTAAAAGTCAAGCGAGCGTATTGTTTCAAGGAGTTCCGAGCGAGTTGTTGAGTCGATGGAGCACGATAATGTAAAAGAATCGATCGCTACGATTCGTTTTTCAGCCGGAAAGTATGATTAATGTCGGTCGACTTGGACTGAGTAATGTCTATTTAATACATAATAACATTTATGACGATGATTTTATAAACAGGAAAACTGACTCACGTTAATATTCATCGAGGTTTATTTTTGGTCAGTTTGTCTGAACGACGATATTGACCCGATTATAATTAGCCAGCAATTCGTTTGTGAGAAACTACTCCACGAACTGACCGATGTAGATTTTAAAAAATATTGATTACGTTGAAACTTAAGCCGCTCAGTTCGAAAAATTTATTCGAAATGACAAGCTAAATTATACTTCTCAAATATAATTATAAAAAAAGTAATAAGCCAACTTTTCGAGAAATTTTGTGATGATCAGAATGAAAGCGGTGACGCATCAAAATTTCATGAAGCTTGCAAATTGTTCTTCGTGAAAAATGATAGAATTAGAGGACTATCGATAAAGAACGCAAATTATTCTTTTTTTCGATGACAAAATCTAACAGAAATAATGGTAAATCCATTCTAACGGCGCGCCACCCTCCTCTTTGAAAATTCGATAGGGATGCCTCGTGTTCAACAGATTACAGGGAACAAATGGATATTCGAATTCTTGAGGCTTTGCCCCATCGATATCTCTCTCCCGGAGACGTTCCCATTTACGTTCGCTATAGCGAATTTTCTCCAATCCGAACCGCCCCCCAACGATTTCTCGCCACAGCTCGACGACTCTGTTTTTCACCCCGAAGACTCCATCCCTCCGACGCGCGTGAGAAAGGTCAATCGATCTTCCGGAGCCCTTTTTGCGCGAAGCTCTATCTCTGTTAACCCGAGAACAGGCGCTCGCTTGTTTTTAACGCAAACGGACGCGTTGGGGTGACTTTTACACCCTATTCTCAAATCGTACTTGTTAATGACGTATACCGAATATCAGTTAAATAGTTGTTTATCACCGTTTTGGGACCTATTTGTCAAAAAGAAAAGAAATGCTTAATATATTAACTATGACATTCGAGGGTAGAATGTAATACGTTAATATAACTCAACTGTAGCCCTCTATATATGCTTTTTATCTTAAGGCACGGAAAATCCCGCGTTATAATATTTCTCGATTATTGTACTAATCGGCTTCTAAATCCGTTACCGTTTTATGTTCACAACAACAACATTTTTTATGCTTACGAAGATTGCTTTTTATTCAAATACGTATATTAGGTCAAAGGGCGCAGAACTATTTTCTTTTATGCCTCCATCATTTGTATTACTCTTGTATGCTCTTAAGCCAGCGCTAAATAACGTTTAATCCGTGGTATTAATCTTTACGTTACGTTCTAAAGATTTCAAACGAACGCTACGCAAAGGCGCTTGTTGAAAGAAAATGTTCTGAACCGTGAACGCCGATCGCCCGTCGCGCGCACGTAAAAGACCCCCAACGGGCTCATTCTCGGGTTAATCTCGCTCTCAGCGTCTATCTATACAAAGTTTTGTCTTATTATTGAAAAACAAAAAAACGACACGTACCAAGCTGGTATACACGCAGGAAGAAAACGCGAAATGCCGGGAAAATTGTGAAAAGCCTGAGAATATTTGCATCCTAGCGCCAGCTGTGTCGAATCGATTCACACAGGCGCAATGGCAGAACGGTCTCTCTCGCTCTCTCCCTTTCTTTGTGCGAGTCGCGACCGCGAGAGTTTTCACGGAATGGAAATGCGAAAAGCTTATCCCTTGGGGTATCGGCTGTTCCTTGATTTTCGAGACACGTCGTGGCCATTGTGCTTTCCTCTTTCGATGGTCCCCTCACAGATTTTCTAATAAAAAAAAAAAAAAAACGAGAGCACATAAAAAACCTTGATTTTCCTTTGCATATAATTGTCGTAGAGTTTTATTGCATATCTCCCTCGTTCGGACAATTTCGCACATGCGGGACGAGGTCAGATTTGTACTTGTAATTATCGCGAAGGTTGTGAAATAGAGCGAGAGCAGGATTCGCGGTAAAGGTTTCAGTCCGGTTCTTCCAGTCATTTTCCATAGCCGCAGCAAAGTTCGCCGCTGCCGCAGCACCAAAGCGACACTTTGGTAAAGAAGTTGTGCAATTTCGCCTACAGCTTCTGCCAGCTCTCTGTCTCCCCGTGCCTTGGCCGTCCGTACGACGGGGCTGTGTCGATTCTCGTGAATATTTCGCGAAACGACTTTTGCGCCGGCATAGAAAAAGGAGAGCCCTTTTTGTGTCCCGGTGAGATTTTCACCGGTGCGGTTTCTACGGGCATCACAAACACTCGAAGCTTTCTCGTCGATTCAGCCAGAAAAGCCTGCGGTATTTTCTAGGCTTTTCGAGGGACACCATCGAGGAATATCGAATAGGACATTTTTTAACGCGAATTCTGTCTTTCTTCCACCGAAAACGACCGTTTTGCCCTTGTATTTTTCCTCGTTTTCGCCGACGGGTTTTTTTTTACTAGCGATTAGTTCAAATATTTTTTCGATTTCCAATTTTCTTTTATTTTTCCATTCTTTTCATTCCGCCGTGCTAAAACAAAGTAGAAAGCAAAATGAAAAGGTGGCCTCGGGCTTCGATGGAACTTGGAATTTCATTGTGATAAAAGTGTCTTCGGTTGCCTCGTTCGATTCTTCAGAAATGAAAGAAGCTCCGACACGAGTTCGAAAGAAATCAAATGCTTCGGAATAGCTCTTCCGGATACTCCATCGAGAATAAAGTGGCGAACCTCCTCTCTGCGGCACATCTGTCCATACAGTCAACGGCAGTCTCTTTTATGATCAGTTGTCAAATATTTTTTATGACCTCGCGAATGTAAGACTCGACGAGAACGACGACGGAAGAGACGCTCGACTGCTCTTTGTCGTTGATTCGATGGATAGGAGGGACGAATCGATATTTATGTCGCTTCCGAGACACTGGCAGTCAATGCTGTCAGGTTGATAGGCACGTAGACAACAGTACGTATAGACTACTAAAGTCCAAGACCCGACGGTGGGTGAGGCTACGGAAGCAACGGTCAAGTGCGAAGTCTATGGAACGCGGAGAATGCGCCCGCGGGGAAGTGGATCGTGCAGAAAGAGGGAAGAGGATGTCGACGGGTAGAGAAGGGGGAGACACTCGAGATCTGCCAGCAAGGAACTTGGAAACCACTCGACGAATCCCTGAATTGCGAATCGCGGTGACAGCTATGTGGTTACCCCTTTCGGAGTCTCCAATTCTAGCCCTCCTCTGCGGGGTCTACTGTAACACACTAAAAGACCTATCTGTACAGTACGAAATCAGAAAAAAAGCTCTCAATAGTAGATGATCACACACATTGTCACCACCCTTGTATGTACCGTAGTTAAAATGTGCTATGAATATTTTCACCTGGATCGCGCAAAGGCCAATAATTTTTTACCTTCACACATCTAGAAATTAATCAGATTCGGACAAGGCCTTCTCTGTAGGTCGTACAAGGCATTATCCGCAAACGACGAATTACGATTTTTTTTTTCATTATTAAACGAGCTTAAAGTCTCTTCGCCTTGATAGCATCGGAGAGCTCGGAAATATGTTGCCACCATCTGTTACGATGTCGAAGCTTTTCCACGATAGCCAATGTGCCACAATTTCGCTACCGTCATCCGAGTCGTCCTCTATCCCGGCGTGTAACACATCCCCGATCTCTCCGACATCACACGCTGCAGCTTTTCGGCATGCTGCGGTAAATATCGAATGACAAGTTATTTCGTTGATGGCTGTACGCGTCTCGAATTCGATAAAGCTCCTTTTATCTCTCTCGTTACCCTCGCACAGCTTTTGCAGCTGCTTCTCCGCCTCCTAAAATAAAAGCCTCTCGATATTACTTGGCTACCTCTCAAGTCTCTTCGACATATAACAAAGCAAAAATAACGAAGGATTAATTCGTTCGATGTTTCCTTGTCCGGAGAGAAAACAGCAGCGGGAGAGAGAAGGATTTCAAACAGGGATTCAGAGAAATGAAGGTACGCGACGGTTGAGGGTTGTTAGAGAAAGATTTATATACAGCTGTACATTCTCGCACCCCGGCACGTACTTAGTCCACCCTTTAACGTCTCTCTCTCTCTCTCTCTCTCTCTCTCTCTCTCTCTCTCTCTCTCTCTCTCTCTCTCTCGTTCTCCGACTGCTTTTCCCCGCTTATTCTCACCCACGGCCTTACATATGTATGTATTTCGCGGAACGTCCTACGGAAACCCAGGCAATCTCCCCATAGCCGACAATTTGTCTCATTCATGAGTGGATGAAGGGACTTCTTCTCCCGTTGCCTCTTCTATAGGTGCGATACAGCTAGTGTACCCTCTGCAATTTTCTACCTCTACATACCGCATGCCCGCCAATGTGTACGTACACCTCAGCTTTTCCCTTCCCAGTAGCGAAGTATACCATTTGAAGAGTCGCGAAGCCGCTGGTTTGCTATACACATCTTCACATCTTCTGTTACCATTTGCGATTGCAAAGGTGGCTGCGCTACCTCGTTCTCTCTACCACCGTTCGCGTCTCGACCTCATTACTCTCAGGCGGAAAGAAGGTATTCGAGTGAATTCCGAAGCCCTGCCGCTGCTACCTTGACTCCCACCCCTCCCTGCATGCTGCATCGTCGGCCACTGCTGGGTTTGTGTTCTCTCAGCTCGGTTTTGTACCTTTCCCGGATACTACAGAATCCCCCAAGCACCCTCGCAGTTGTATATCTCATGTACAACACGTTCGAATTTTCTCGTTCTATCTTTCCTCTCTTGTATCTCGTCTATCTTACAGACCCCGAGTGTATTTTTGTCGGTCGGAGAGAAAATGCAGACATACAAGTTATCGTGCCGTAAGTACGGAAGCTCTCCGGGGCTTGAATTGAGTTTTATTGTTCAAGGTGAAATGCTTGATTGCCGCGATGGCAGATAATTAAATAATGCTGGCGATTTTTAATAGCATTCGATGTGAGGGATTGCGAGGGCCTCAGAGAAACTTGTGGAACCGATAAAAAACCATATTTTGGGAACTGACGTTCCTCGTAGAATAAAAAAGCATTGAAAAATAAACCGCCGTGGTCGGGGAGTATAGCAGTTTCAATAGTCAGGCAATTGAGTCCTTCGGACGCAAAAGGCACCTCATGTGATCTTCACTGGATAATACGTTATAAAAAAAGTCATAAAGAAAAGGTCAAATCAGACTTTCTATTCGATCCCGATCATCTTACGTGTAGCTCTATTCTTTTTCATAAAGATATCACAATACGAGTTACACCTTGTACCCATATCTTTACTATGCTCTCGTGAATTTTATTGTGCAACGCGAAACTCAACCGTTTCGAGTCCCTCATCCGCACTAATTGAATAACCTTCGCGGTCCATCATTATTTCTGGAATTCGCGAGGGAGTGAGTACACCGCACCAAACGCCAGAATTCTTAGCTTTGTGTACTATAAGTTATAGTTCTCGGGGTTTCTTCCAGTCGTTTCCCCGCGGGACATTAAACCATCGGAACGCAAAGACCCTCATGGAATGTGACTCCCTCCTCACTGGTCACACACAATGGAATCGAAAACTCGCGAGTTTGTGAGTTTTATGGAAAGCGTCTTACGGCCAAGGCTCTTAAGTATAAGCGCCTCTATCTTCCCTCCCTTCTATTCTCGGGTCTCCTTCAGTTTTTAATGACTTTCCTGCGACTCCTCTTCTTTCGCATTGCGTTTGGGTTACGGTCCCCTTTTGATGGCTCTGGCGTTCGGCGCGTCCTGCGCGTACATGAACGTCTTTATATCCTCTTGTCGCTTTCCGCCGGATCCTCTATTTTCTACGTTGTATGCTGTTCGAAGCTTGCTGCTGTTGCGTTCTCGAGTGTCATCAAAAAATACCGTTCCGTGACGCTGTCGAGTACCAAACAGATACCCCATAAGGCACTATCCTTTTTTTATCGCGTGCCTTTAAACCCACCTGTCCAAATTTAATCATGAGTTGCGAAGCACGAGCAACTATTTTACACGATCGTTCAAACACTGATGACTAACAGTCACGTGCAAAACGTCTGCTCCGGTCGGCAAAAACAGTGATAACGATTATTTCCAATTTGTTTCAATTGTGCTGGTTGTTCCGGTGAAAAACCGTTGATTCGTATGCTAAAATGATATACTTTGAGATTGTTAATAATTTTCTTTATCCCGAAAATCTGCGACAAGAAGTTCGATCCTCGAAGCTTCGACTTTTCGCTCTGAGAACAAATCAAAGGGAGTTCATAAGACCATCTACCATCGTTCGATCCACGAAATAAAATTTGATATTGAAGTCCCTTCTATCCGCCACAGGAAGAGATGGCGCACTCGAATTTTATCTCTCCTACGAACGAACATCTCTATTGTCATCGGGCAGTTCCGACATTGTAGGAATTCCTGAAAAATAATGTGAACGAAGATGCTATCCTTCCGCCCACAAGAGTTTCGTGAAACCTTTTAAAGGAATTTACTTCGATACCGTTGGAAGACTATTCCCGCGCAGTGAGACAGCTTTGGTTAGAACTCCAGCAAGAAAATTGTGGCATTTTGACAATCGTTACGCAGCGGTTTGCCCGACAAATGGAACGGAAAGAGCAAAATTACTGGTATCCTCGTCGGCGAGGATGAACCGATGGTGATTATTCGAGAAACAAACAATTTTCCAGATACAGGATCGTACGAGCGGGCGTGGCCTTTATTCGTTTCCTCTCTCGCCTGCATCCCCCGATGACCGCACCATCATTGCGTCGAAACTAACGCTTTATGTGTCGTAAAACCTCTTCACTCGGTGAATCTGCGTGGACGGTCCGAAGCTGCATTCAGTTGCGGCAATCGAGCATCTGTGCACGCGTGTGCGGGCACGGAGTTCCGGCACGCGTTTAAATTAGAACTCGAGAGGAAACGAGACATTGCGATGCGTATCAGTGGCGTTCGCAGTTTCTATCTCTCTGCATTGCGATATAGCGGTCGTAGTACTATAGCTTAATGTGAAATAACAGAGATAATGCATGAACCCCACGCGGCGTAAAGCACGTACAATTTTGTTTATTGGCGACTCCCGAGCGGTAAACCGAAATTTTGAATGAATGGCGAACCTGTCCCATTGTATACGCTTATCTGCCTGTTGGAGGCCAGAAGGACCTCTGCTGTTTATCGAACGTTCCTATAGCAAGATTTTGCGATTGGAGACATCATCATTGATCCGCACGGTAACAATCCGTCACTATGATGTGGATGCCAAAATTCGTTCGGATAGTATTCAAATACCGATATGATAATGTGATCATTTTTTTGTTGGGTTTTTAGCCCCGAAAGATGATCGTTCTGGGCAATTCCGGAAAAGATTGAAAGACTTGTTATTATATTTTTTAGTTATTCGAATCTTTCACCGAATAAACAGGTCAATTGGCAAAACATTTCATTGGATGGCATCATTAATTTACTCTCCATTCCTGCTTGAACAGCTTGACGAAGTCTTTGATATTCCAATGTACCATAGCAGTCGTGAATGCTTCTCATTGAATCAACGTTCACGCTACTGTGGAGTTGCTCCAAGTTTACATTCATAGTCAATAAATTGACCCCGCAGTTGCGATATTACTGGAGACGCAGTGGACAGATCGTTATTAGGAGTTAGTTGGATACTCTATGAGACTCGACTGGGCGCAATGTATCGCTGGTATATACCACGGTGGTCCAGATAACTCGAGGCTTCCCTTCCTTTCTCCGTCTCTCCTCGCCCTTTCCACTGGCACGTTTCTGGACCACTCGGTAAATCATAAGTCGCAAATAGAAGCTCTGCTGAGCTTGTTGCCAGAGCCGGGCCAGTGTGTTGCCCGGTTCAACGCCGAGACTTTCTAGCTTCTCCCTTTCTCCTTCCGTTTGCAAGCTCTTCTTTGATTTATTGCCGATTTCACCATCTACGGTATTTCGAACACAACACCCGAGATATGTAAACTCTATCGCGTCTTTCTCAGCCCGCTGTCCAATGCTCTTCCGGTCAACAAGAGTTTTTATGCCCCTTTTTTTCTTCGTCGTTCGAACGTTGGAGAACGATTTGCGTAATGCTCCCATTCCTTCTTTTTTGCAAACTTCATCGATCGAAAGAAGAGCAACGAAAGGAAGGTCTAATTATTGCCGGAGCAAAGACCCGCAGCTTATTCATCCATGCGACTGGGTATAGGGGCGTCCTCTCGCAAAGTCATCGGGGTTAACAATGCCTTCTGATTTCTGGCGAAGATAGGAGCATCTTACTACTACTATTACCGGCGTCGTCGTATCTCTTCGTCGGAATTCTCATTGCGAGGACCGACATCTCGGACGGCATTAATTAGACGAGAACCCGGAGAATTCAATCTTACGGGAGAATCTTGATTAATCACGACTTCCACCGATGCGAACACCTTACCGACTCGCGTCACAGTAGCCAATGTTACGTATAGATGATAGAAGTTTTCTTAACAATTTTTTATGAAACTTGAGAATTTTTCCTCAATTGGAGAAATTATCGCCCTCTCTATCTATCTCCCTCTCTTTCTCTTTGTCGTTGATTCGATTGAAAACTCAAAGTTTTTTATCCGAGATACGAGGATAAAACTGAGAAATTGCTCGAGAGAGTTACACAAAGTTAAGAAGAAAAAAAACGATGTTGGGGTATCCGTCTATGGTGAGACACAGTTAATTCTTTCAATTATTAAAGTTTGCAGTTAATCCTGAGTTCGGCGGATTTTTTTAGTCCGGCTTTTTTAACTTCCAATCTCAGCTGTGCCGCCAATTAGCGTAAACGGTTGAATTACTTTTTAAAAATAATGTTGCACAAAAGTTTGGCTCCGATGCGCTTTATTCATCGATAAAATTGGCTTCCAGGAAGCGACTATTAGGAATATTTCTTTTTAAACCGTTTATTCCGTTATCTATTTCCTGATATCGAACGGATATTCTTTTCATTCCGACATTTTTATGTGAAATCCTATAATCCACTGTGCAATGAAACCTTTTTAGAGATTTTTATTATTAAATAATTATGTAAAATTAATAATCATTTAATTTACATTAACTGAACATTTTTTTTTCGTGTTCGACAGAGTTTCTACAACATGGACGCAAGTCTTAACATGTTATCACCGATAAAAGCAGAACGCAGAAAAAATCTAAATGTTGAACTCTAGAAATGCCCTATTAAAAGTTTGAAGCTGTCAGGAACAATTTCGAAGAAAAATTAAGGTCGTTCCATTAAATATAAAAACGTTCCGGCACTCCGCTATTGTAAATATTCCACAGCGTTTCCAACAGATTTGAATTTGTACAGCATAATTTATTTGCACCGAAATTCTGCACAAAATTCACATATTTTGAAAGTTAGACAAACATTGTATCATCTGGGCACATGTACACTGTTCGCCCTCGTTCCTCGCTGAATCTTAAGCAGCTTCGAAGCCTTCCCGTATTTTTTATGACATTTTCGCCCCACTGTCGAGGGGTGATACGAGTGCGAACAGTGTCTTAGCATTAGAAACCGGAGCTCCAACTTTTGAAGGTATTTTATCCCGTCGGTGGTATCGCAGCGATGACATAAAAGTTGCGTGAATGATTGAACCATATTTGCGATTCAGCGGGTGACGATAACCGCTGGTTAATGTTCGCGCTGGGAACTATAATTTTGCGTACCTTTCGAAATCAGAGCATTTCGTGCGTGAGCCGATGGGACTCCATAAGGTAATGACGACGTGCAAATTACAGTTTGGAAATATTAGCACATATTCAGAACAGTGTAGAATCGAGCAGAGGCACACACAGGTGTAAGCGAAGTGTGATCGCGCGTTTGTATATGCGCTGGGAACGGCCGCGTACGTTTGAACTCCATACATTTGAAGGCGCTTCGAAAAATGCCACTGCGAAGCGACTGCGAGGCGAGGCGAATGGTCCCGAACATCTGTGACATGATTAAAATGTAATTGGGCGATGTCTACCGCGAAGGTCGTGCAATGGACCGTCCGAAATCGTTGCTATCGTCTGCATCGTTGACTCCATGTTTCCTATCATGGATCCATTGTGTATAACAGCTATGTCGTAACTCCGTTTCGACTACGTTTCTATGCTGTGTGACGCTTGGGTTTTCCTCTCCATTAGCCGTCTCTCGTCGATCCTTCTCGACAATCCATAGCACGCGGTGACTGGGGCTTTGATTGATCGTCGATCCGGCTGTTGCTGCTTCAACATCCGGACATACGTTACCGGAAACGTTCGAGTCAAGTGATGTAAACGTTGGCGCGCGAGTTTCTCTCTACCGTCACTTCTCACTTGAACCTCGGATCTACGCTCCTCCAACTCTCCATCCGAAGCTATGTCCCAAGCTCGTATGCCACTCCGTTTGCTCGCTCGCTCGCTTCTCGATTCACTGCGTTTATCCTGTCTGTCGAATACGCGGACTTTATCGGTGTCAAACTGCGGCACGGAAACTCTTTTCGATCTCGTCACAATCCCCCTCCGCCCCATTCCCCCAAATATCATCCCGACTCTCGATATTCAACGCTTTTTTGTTATTCCATTCTCTCTACCTTCGACAGAAGTTTCATTGAGCGTTCTTTTTTTTTAACGGCGAATCTTTGCTCTTGCACACTCGTGCAAACTTATCAGATGTGACCAACGGTATAAGCGAGTCATTTGACTTGTTAACCAGATGAATTCCCTCGCGACTGGAATATTCATTTTATCCTCGGGCACTTTGGTTCTAACCGAGTTTCGACTCTCACCGACTACAGCGGGGCTGAGTTTATTCGTGTAAAATATACTAACAATCCCTTCGACCGTCGGAACGAATATATTTCAACAAAATTTTTGGTAACTGTGCCGTTGCATAAACGAGCAAAGTTACTGTTGCAATTTGAATGTTGAGCTCTGAAAAAAAAGCATTTTTTTGTATGATGCGGTAACAGATTTTCAAAAGTTCAATTGTGTAAAATTTGATAACCATATATCGAAATACTTAATGTAACATGTACAAACATTGAAGCATAAAAATCGATTATGTACATCCCTTTGCTTTGCAGTCCGAAGATTTATTAGAGTTTGATGAAATTCATCCGAACGATGCAACCAACAAATTTTCAATTACGTCAATCAATTTTTTTCCAGCGTGCTTTTCTGATATCTGTCGAATTATTTAACTCCCAATTGATTGACGAATACAATACCGAATAGTTGACCAACATCCGAGGAACCATAAAAAGAAAAATTTAAAGGCTCGACGATGTAATTAAAAAATATCCCACTGGGGAATTGTGTTGCCACTACTCTTCGTGTAACCCCTCCTTTCTCCTCGGTGGGCTTGGACTTCTCCCGGAAATAAATACGCAGCGTTGATGCTGAGAATTTTAATGAAGTCCGTAGCTTGCGTTTCGCATACCCACTGAGTTACTTCTAAAAAATGTTCATTCTTCCTCCATGAACATTGTACGTAACTCTCCGAGCACGTTGATCCACAATCTAGGGCTTTCCTGTTTTTTTTTTCTTTTTTTTTTCTTTATATATAAAATAACGCCTTTCGCTACCGATTCACCTCTCCGGATAAAAATGTATCACGTAACTATGAAGAGACCAGCGAAATAGGTTCACATTTTCACGTTACAGAATTTTTTTCTCCAAGATAATTTTTTTTCATCTTCGCCCACTCTACTCGCTGTGTAAAAGAGATAAAAAATTGTAAAACCTATTTAACGTTAAGTTTACTCGCAACATACATATTTTATTCTCTTACATATTTTCTCATCTCTCTAAGCCGCTGATCCGCGGAGTAACGGGTTCAGTGAGAAAAATTGCTTGACCGATTTTCTTTTGCGAAGGGCAAAAGTTCACATTAGTACGTATGCCGTCAGAGCTACGCAAGTGAATGAGCTTCTGTGCGCTATATTTTTCAATTTTCACTGAGTGAGACGGAATTAATCCCATAACAGTTACTGCAAACAGAGCCATTTTGATCCCCATGACAATCGGCACTTTGCACCAACGAAATTACAGCGGAATGTCATTTTAAGTAGCAAGGCAGCCGTATTTTGCGCCGCCGATAACGTTTCGGATATGATGAATCCAAAGCAATTATCGGATTTTTTGCGCGCTGTACACTTTTTACAGTTATCATTTCGTTTGTCAAACAGGAAACGAATAATATTCAAGAACTGTAATCTAGTCTAGGCACTGATATTCAACAAATCGAATCTAAACGTCGAATGTGTTCGAGCCTGTTAAGCGTATAGGATATGGTAAACTATGCCACAAGCTGGTGTAACAGTAACAGGGATAACCGGATCGGGGTTCAGGTTGAAACGTTCTTGGCTCTTAGCAATATCCGTACTGGTAATACCGTTAGAAAGGAAATGCCGTAGGGATAACCCCGCGTTAGATAATCTCGTCTTTGATCGGGCGCCCGCCTTGTCATCCATGCTTCGATGGTTCGCGACTATACGGCACGGGGATGAAGATCAAGAAGCTGCAAACTCCGGACCGCAATAACGTTCTCCAGTTTCGAAGACAGCGGCACCCTCTGTCTGCATCATTCGCGTAACCATTCGACTCTTAAGCGCGCCAGGATAGAAGATGGAACCGGAGAAAGCCTGGCGGGGAGAACCAAGTTCACACCAAAGAAGCCCGACGAGACGGTACTACGAGTACCGAGGCGACATCGCCGCGGCTCTTCCACACGTTATTGCAGCAAGCCTCCGCCAAGTTTAGAAAGGCGCTTCTACAAGAGTTCTCTCTCAAGAATCCACCGCGTCTAGGGTAGAACTCAGCGTCGTCCACTTAATAATAATAGCGCTGAAACTATACGACGACGACGACGGCGACAAGGAGATCGTGCTGCAAGTTTCAATTTGGATTTCTGAGAAAACGTCAGACACGCAGAGAGAAGCTGCGTTTCGCCTCTAACTTATGTAATTTCACCTCAAAGTCTTTTTTTTTCTTTCTAATTTCAACGTACAGCACAAACTCGGTTACTGCGCTGTTTTGTGCACATATACGAACGAGGCGAGGAAATACAGGAACGAAAGTCCCTATGTATGTGCAATGTGGGCAGTACCTCTCTGGGGACGGGACCAATGACGAGATGCTGCAGTGTGCAGTGGCCGCGTGAATTTCACCGAAATCATGCACCACCGGAGGTCGCACCGCGAAATATGATGCATTTGTAATGGAGTCATATAATCGAGAATCAAAATGTCCGCTATTCCATGTACGATTTCGTTTTATCGTTCGGGACAATATTTCACTTTATTAATATATTTTTTTAATCTTGCCTCGCCACAATTCTCCCGACGTCCTCTGTGCATTTCTGACAACTGCGAGTTCACCAAACGATCGATACTTTTGCGGAGTGAATAATCCGCGACCACGTGGGAAAAGCCAAACCGGTGGAAGTTGGACGATTAATTCGACCGACCGAACCGGCCGATTTCGAAACGCATTCACAGTTCCGTACGCTTATCTCATGGCTCCGTGAACGTGATAATTATTGGGGAACTATACACGCGTGGCCTGTTCTAGCCCATATCCCATCGGAAAAGCTGTTTGTAAACCCGCGACCCGGCTATCCCTCCAACTAAACTCCCTACCGAATTCCTGTTGTTCCGACTAGTATAAGCTGCAGAACGATATATCATACGTTTCGAACGCACGAGGGAGGAGGAATAAGAAAAAAAAAAAAAACGGAAAAAGAAGAGAAGTAAGTGATACATCATACATTTCCAGCGCATAGGGGAATGGATAAATAACCAGCAACTTCGAATGCGAAAGCAATTGCATTGTTTTTTGTAAGACATGAATTGAAGAAAGATTCTCGCTTGTGAACTCTTAGCTATGCTTGTAATTAGAGTCACGCGGCACATTTTGAAAGAAACGTTGTACACAAGAGCAGAAGCTAGAATCGTCTTTTTCTTCATGATCCGAGGACCTTTGTCGCATCAATTGTTTGTACCCCACCAATAAGTACAGCTAATTAGGGCGTTCTTCTTTAATAAAGTAATAAAGTTCATTGTAACTACGACACATTCAACGTGCTTCACTTTAGGCGAGACGGAAGCCAGTCTAGTTTTTCTTCGGAAAAAAACTGTTTTTTTAGTTGTAAATTCTTACGAGCCCGAACATAAAAAAATGTCTGTCCAATGAAATGCAAAAGTTGAAGATTACGTTTTCACTCGAAAGGTCAAGTGATACAGCTCCTTTGTCTTCATTACTAATAAGATCGACGTGAATTACCGATAGCTCTGATCTCCTATAAAGACAATCAGTAAAGTGTACTCTGAATGCAAATTAACCCTGCGTGTCGTCTACATTCCACTCATCACATCCCCTTCGTACATCCCGACTATCTCCCCTTCGCTTATTCTTTCGTTTGAGCAGCAAAGAAAATAACCCTGACCGAGATTTGCGTCATTCGCAGCTAGTGCACGAAACGATGAGAAGAAAAATATAATTACGCAGATTTTTCACCGAGCGCTTGTCATCGTGTCGGCCGGCTAAGCCTTCGAATTAATTAAAATATCATCAGCCGGACAAGGGTACTTCATAGCTGGTCTCTCATTCTCATTTTTTTTTTCGGCTCGGTGGTCGAATTTAATCAAGAGCTGTTTTAACCAAGCGGATATAGAGAATCGTACAGTAGGCTCGTGTAGTGTTGGACGCGGTTGATGCAAATTTTCTACCTCCCTCCCCAGTTCCTCTTCCCCTTGTCATAAACAAGCACTTACCGCAACGAACGCAAAAATTCGTTTTTATTCAATCTTTTTTTTCATCGCGTGACAATCGCATATACGGACAGAGAAATAATAGAGATGAAATAGCAAAGATAGTACGCCGTGAATTGAGTGTACAATTTACCGTATATTCAAATTGACTAAAAAGTGCGAAATTTTCGTATTTATCGGTATGCGGTCGCAGCGCAATATCCAAAGCAGAGAAATCAGCTTCATAAGGCTCAGTGTCGTAATGATTTATCTTTCTTGTTACAGTTCAACTTCGTTGGCAAGCTTCTCGGACCCAAAGGAAATTCCATGAAGCGTCTGCAGGAAGAGACAATGTGCAAGATGGCAGTGCTCGGCAGAGGCTCAATGAAAGACCGGCAAAAGGTACGAGTACTCTTCACTGTACCATTCCCATTATTAACTCTCATCTCTCCTTCACTCGGCTCGCTCGTCTCATTCTTGTTTTTCATCTATTTTATTTTTTTCTTCCGGCCTCCCTCAGGCCGGCTTTTTCCATTCGAATCCAATTATCGAGAAGATAATTTTCCCGGCACTTCTGTATTTCCCTGTGGAATTTTCTCCCCTCACCGTAACGAGGAAGACAGAAAAGTGAGAGACGCTTTTTCCTCATTGTGTTGAGGATGCGCAACGTTACTCGTCTTATCTGTCTCGCTATCCGTGGCACTCACGCTACTTCAATTTCAATGGATCGTAAACTTGTTCTTTTTTTTTCTTCCTTTTACTTTTAATTCTCCCCGGTATTATCGTCAGCCCTCTCTTGGCATTCTCTTTATCTTACTTCGCTTGCTTTATCGCGTGTCGCGAGATGACTCGGGTTCCCTTTTTCTTGCTCATAAAATAGCTGTCGGAAACTAAACGACAACAACGTCACCAAAGAAGTCTCGAAGGAGCACCAATCCACGAGATTCCTGTCTAAGCAAGGGAACTTTGGCAGGGGATGCAACTTGACTTTTTTTGGTTGTATCACGACAAGCCATTTTTCAAAATGTAATTTCTGGATGCAAAATATGTTTAAATCCACTAATGCAACTAAAAATCGGAAATTCTCGTCTCGTGAAACTTCGTATGTACTTGGTACAAAAATTTGCGAGACGTTACTTGGATTTTCGTTCACTATTTCTGATATTCTTTTTTTATTTCAAGAGGCTTCGTCAACCCGAGGATATTCCACTTTCGACCAGTCAGATTTTTTACTCGCCCGCATCGTTCTCGCTATTCGTAACATTCTTCATTCGCGACCCATCAAGATTTTCTCCGAGGATTTCTTGTTTTTTTCTGCTCGCACGAAAATGCGCATTTGAACGTCTGTTACCGAGTGATAAGGGAAGAGAGGGTAGGCTCTTGCAATGTGCCTCAGACCAGGAGTTCAAGCCGCAGAACCGTGACAGTTTTATCGTTCGCAATGATCGCGCCCGGCCGCGCTCGCCGAAGTACCTTGCACACTGCGCGCACGAGAAGAGGAGAGCCCGCGCGAGAACCCTCGGGCCACATACACCACCAGGCAAACGTTAAACTTATAAAATACGGTGTCACCCCCGAGCCAGCAACTGTAATTTCACGCGGCGTACTGCTGGCCTTCTCGGTCCTCCTTATTCGCAAAACGCAGTTAACCCACCCCGGGCCACCTCGCCGTACTTTCTCGAACTCGCGAAAAGCGAGAAGACTCGAGAATGAGGGGCGGAGGGGGGAAAAAAAAAGGAAAAAGTGAAAAGCTTATACTCGGTTGCGAAAAAGCATTGCACCGGCACGGGGTCTGCCATTGGAATAAACCAGAGTTTTCGCGACTCTTTTGCATCTAATTTTTGTCGGTTTCTTCCTCTTCTTCCTATCATCGTGAAATGCGAACTGCGAAGAGACAAAAGGTGGGACGGCGGAGAGAGTAAAGTAATGTCCTTACCTTGCGTAATTTTTTTTATCAAGTAACTCCGATAATGGAAGCTTCTCGGATGGGCGAGTAGGTGGAACGCAACTCTGACGGTATTATCGATGAGAGACGAGGGTAAAACAAAAAATAGGGTGTAAAGGTTGAAAAAAAAAGGAGTTTCTTTTTTTTTAGATACAACCTGGCTGGCGGTGCTACCATCGCCTCCGGGGCGTACAGCACAAAATACTGCCTCGGTGAAGCACGTATTGTTCTCGGCAGTTCGAAAAAGAAGTTCGCTCTTTCTCTACGCTTTCTCTCTCTCTCATGGCCCTTTGGAGAGTTCACGGCAACGTTACGCGCGGTATAAAAGTTTTTCATCGCTCTTCGCATTTTGCGTAGTCTATTTCTCGCTCTGCTAACACGTGTAGCCCGGCGCTGTTCTACAATGTGCACTTGAATCTCACACGCGTCGTTCGCTCTTTTGTCCGCTCCAGCCCTCCGCTTGCTTCGCTCGTCCACTCGAGAAATGCGAAATTCGTTTTCGTTGTCATTATAAAATGTCGGAATTAATTTTGCCATTCATTTTTATGGCACTCTTTCCTTTCGCGCCACTTCTGATCGTTCGAAAAGTGTGTTAACGTTCAGATCGCGTTTCAAACAGTGAAAATCAATTTTTCGACTCTTCAGAAGAAGGAGAAAAACATTTTATATCGCTTTTTTTAAAGTCTTGATCATCATAATAAAATTCTATGAAGAATGTAGATTTTTACCAAAAAATATGTTGTCGCGCAACTGTTAGGAAAGTTATAATGAGCAAAACCAAGAAAAATTATTTTTTACTTCCGACGCGATGAAAATACAAAAACGTTATACTCTTCGGTATGTTCATACCTCGATAACTATACTGCAATATCGGAAAATCGTGATGTCTATCGGGTGGAGAAAAAAAAAGTCGAGAACAGGGTACTCGGCGAAGTTTAAAACCGTACGGTAGTTTTCTCATACGTTTTATAGAGAGTAATAAAAAAATACGGAAAAAGCGTTATAAACGATATTTGATCAATTTTTATTGGCGAAACAAAGTGGGTAAAAAAAAATGTTTCGAACCACATATGGATTCTTCAAATCTACAGTTACACTTTGCCTCGACAAACAACTAGTCAAAACTTTCTAATCGCAGATAGCGTATGGCTGTTTCCCCTTTTCCGGATAATTTATCTCGAGCATTATTTCAATAAACCATTTGGCCCGCACCCTCTTGCTTATCTCTCGCGGTTTTCTTTATGGAATTCCTTTACGACCCACGACGATATCGCATCGGCAGCGGGTTTAGCGATATAACATCTCTCCTCGTATCAACGACGGAAAAACTTCGAACAAATAGAAGATAAAATAAAAGACAAAATATACGCCGCATCGGCGTAGTGGGGTCCTTGATGACGGTCGAAGAGTTTCGGATAGAGAAATTCAGCCCTAACCCACGGCGAATCTTCGAGAGCGGAGGACGGGGGTATGGAGACTGTGCGAGAATAAAAGAGAACGGAGAAGGGCAAAAGGGTCTCAGATCTTTTGGCTTTTGCCAAATCTCCTACGGTAATCTCGAGAAATCTCAAAGTATTTTCTAGGTAAATTCAGTATCAGTGATAGGAATGGTAAAAAGGAGAAGGAGAGAGAGTGAGAGAGAAAGAGAGCTACATTTCCCATCTGGATCGCGAAATCTCGGATAGAGAGAACCGGAGTGATTTATCGTTACGACTTCTTATATTTAGGAGTCTGGGACACATCGAGAGAGCGCGGCCTCTCTCACGGTTGAAACTTTTTATCTCTCTATCATCCTCCTTCCTTCGTGATTTTTTGCCCCCTTTTTTGTTTCTGTTTCTTTTTTCACACGCCTCCCTTGCGTTTCTTCCTCAATACGTGCACCGTGCAAAAAACGTTCTCTTTCCCCCGGGAATATAGTCCGTCTCGTTCGATATTTCGTACGATTTTCTTCCGCCAATGCGATTTTGTTTCCTCCTCCACGGAACCGATGGGGTTTGATGATTGCTCGATGCACTACGTCCCTAAATCTTGCTCACGTTACCTTCGACTTAAAGACTAGAATTTTTTGATCCGTCGGATACGTGTAACGCATTGAAATTTTCATGGTGAAAGGGTTGAAGAACGTTGAAGTTTCGAAGTTTCGTCATGAGGCGATACAATGAAAACTTCCCTGAGGATTGTCAGACACTCTCGCGGAGAGTGGCATTTTCTTCTTCGTTTTCCTCGAATCCTCATAAGCGAAGTAACGGAAGCGGTTGCTGTCGCGGGCGCGGTTGGCCTGTGTGTGTTTCCGTTTCTCTCGAAACTTAGCCTGCGGTTACGTGGCCACACGGTAACTTGGTTCAAGGTGCTGGCCCAGCGTAGTAGCAGGTGGTTCAACCGTTGTCATCCATTGTCATCGTTGTCATCGAGTTTATCCGAGATACGGCGTTTCGAAGCGAGTGCATCGATGTATCCCTGCGCACCAACAGCCGGAGAGCTCCCGTGTGCTCGCAGCCCTCAATAATATACGCCGACGAGAAGGAAACTCTCGAGGATTTGACAAGTCTCTCCGATGTTGCATTTGCTGCGGCTGTTGCAACGTGAAACTTGTGTGCAGAATTTAGCAAGGGCGAGAACGGCAGAGCGGCTTGGTCGGAAAGTTGCGAAAGCTTCGCGATATAATAGAATCGACGGTGGGCACATAGACGAAGGGATTCGAGAAACCCCAAAACCATTCCAGGCCGTTGTTGGTGATATACACGAAGAACTTTCGGTATTACTAATTCGACTCAGATTAACGAGTCGCGTAATAATCGTCGAAACATCTGTCGCTCCTCCAACGAGACGACGAGACAAATTAAATTTTTATCTTCCGCATATAAAAACGAATGGATAAACGCGGAACGATTGTTCTTTCGTTCGCGCGTATCTCGCTCGACTCTAGACGGAAACTACTATCGTATACGTGTTCAACACAAAAAAGAAAAAAGCCACGTGGGAATACATATTGTCTAGAAATTTTTTTATTTTCCAAACCTTCAACTTTCATATAAAACGATTTCAAGGCTACCCCTTTGTCGGACTTTTTTCAAAGCTTTTTCAACGTTCTACAAAGGCTCGAAAAAAAAAGCTTCTTGAAGCTCAATCGGATGCCCTCGCGCATTTTTTCACGTCGATCGCGTCGGGTACTTCAGATTTTACAATATTCTATCGACAAGATATCGCCCTTCAAATATACCGAGAAAAAATATTTTTGAATGAAACAAAAGTTGTCAAGAAATATTTTTACTCGTTTTTGTACGAGCGAGGAGTAAAAAAATGCGGAAGATTGAAGTAGTGCACTTCGGTTCGAATGAACGTCTTCTCGTTTGAACGGGACATCTCTGTTTTCAACGGCAGCTACATTTTTTTTCCCCCGTTAACAAAATGTAACATAGAAGCGCCAAGTGAATCTACATTCGGACATGGCACACCTGGTCTCGGGCTATGCGACACTGGGCTGGCGTGTCCGGCACTCTAAAAAACTTTTCGCACCGAGAACCCGAGATCCTCGGGCGCACGGTTCTCGCGCGCGCGACCGTAGAAATATCATCCAAGTTGGCGAGTGAGACGAGTAAAAACGTTCGCTCCACTCTCCCAGCTGGAATAACTACTAATTCGCGAAGCGAGAGAGAAAGAAGTGAGACACTCTCGGCGGATAAGAGGCTCTTAATGAACCGAGAAGTCTATCCTCTTTCGCTTTCGCTCGTCCCTCATATTTTTCCTCTCCTCCGGCCTCCCTTCCCCTTCCATTGAATTCCTAGCGTCATTGCAAAGTTTTAATGGCTCGCTTCTTTCTACTTCCGTTGTGGATATAACATATACAGGTCGTTCCTCAAATTTCTTCCCGGAGTATTTATGTACTCGTAAAATAGCTTTCATAACTCCACTGTATTCAAGCAGTATTAAACGTACAAGCAGGCTTTATGAAATTCTAGACGTTCGTGCGACTATTCTATACGTGAGCAACGCACGTATATGTAGTCCACGTTTTGCTCGTCGAAGCTTTGATTGAATGCAACTAAAAATCCGTCACAAATCGTGCTTTTTTTGTACATCCAGAAAAAAATAGTCTCATACATAAACATATATGACGGCCCTCTAAGAAAAAATGCTTGTTTACAGGGAGAAATGAGGCTTCTCTTGTATCCCGAGCGGGTGATTAATTCAGCGTGACCCACGAGTGATGTTTAGCTTGTCCGCGAGCCAAAAGTCGAGTCATCGTGTCCTCCCGATGACGCGGCCCGAGTGTAAGAAAAAAAATGTGCGAAAAATTCCCAGCGGATGGTCACATTTTCCTCCCGAAACTTCGTTCGTCGGTAGGAAAACTTTTCAATAGGTCTATCCCATCCCCCGATCTGCACAGACGTTACTTTTCCCGACTACTGCTCCACAGTGGCGGCTCTTCTAGTTTCGCGTCATAAATTATCCAATCCTCCGGATCGTGATTTATGACGTCGCGAATCGGTCCGCTGGTTAAGCTCTCGGAGGCTTTTCCCTCGTGAAAATATTGCCCGCCTCTCCCTTACTAGATATAGAATCCCACCCTTCCATCATTTCCGTCGTCGGATCAACGTTGACGTCCGGCCCAACCGCGAGACTTCCAAAGAGAACCGCAAAATCATAGTCGAAGTGAGGTACATAGTCAGTGATGCATCCCTCGTTTTTCCGTCGAACGGCTATGAAAATCGTTCGTTACAAAATAACTTAAAAAATTGTAGTTGAATATTAATCAATGCTCACAAAGCCCCGCGGTTTATTATTTTTTTCCCCGCACATGCATTGTTTCATCATCCCTTCCAATACATCGTGTACCGGATCGATGAGCAACCCTTTCGCTCTCGTTTCATTTTGTCTAATCGCGCGCGGCTTTCCAGAATTTTAATGTGTTCGCCCGCTGCGGTGCGGCGTTGACCTGATACTCCCGCTGTTGCTCTATGAACCAGCGAGCCCAGTCTTTTCATTTCGGCGCTGCTTTAATCACGTTCGAATTAATTGCACTGCGCTCCAGCCTATTTAACCCCTACCAGCGAGACCAGCCGCACATCCCCACACGCGCTCGCCAGCCCGCCAGCACACACTGCCCTCATATACCCCGTTCTCTTCTTTTTTTTTTTTCTTTTTTTTTTTCTCTCTATATCTACCACGGTTGCTCGCTCGCTAAAGGGATTAACTGGGTCGTAACGCACTTTGGCAAATGGAAAATGTTATTTGCCGGTGTCCCGCACCGATGCTCGCGCCTGCCGCAGCGAAAGTGAGACGCAAACGTTCGAACTCTACCCCCTAACTCTTCTCGTACACCGGGGAAATTATACGCTCGACTTTTCCTCGCGTATCCGAGCCCGTAGGCATTACCGCAAATTATCATATCGTGTGTCACTCATTATTTACTTTTAATTCCTTGTTCGACTAGCGGTAATGTAATATTCCTCAAACGGGTCTTTTTACCCCCGTCATTTTCCCAACGAAAATCAGCGATCCGATCCATAGAGCTCTCCGTCGCGTATACGCGTTCGTTCGATTTCCTCTTTTATTTTTCCTTTTTTATCTCCGATACTTTGACATAGCGTGTCTTTTCGCGTTTTATAGTTTGATGGTATCCGCGATACGCTCGATAACACGCGCTGACCCTCCGGGGTCGAGTGGAGGAAAAGACACAGCTCGCTGAATTGTACCGTGAGACCACCCTCGTCGTATCAACAGCTACGGCCAAAGGTTCGCTGTTACCCTTCACATTTTTTCTCTTTTTTTTTTATTCATTCCCTATGCGATACTTTTCAGATTTTTCTAGCCTCGCGGGTCTCGAACGCCCCGTGGGAAGTATGATTGAATCTGCTGTTTTTATGTCCTTCGACCGACCGGCGGCGAATATAACCCAACCATGCGCTTCTGACTCTCGGAACATATCGTTGTTTCCGTCGAAGCGTGAAAATTGCCTGATGGTGTATTATACGACGCTATGCTGCGGCGTTTTATTGCGTGCGGATCCAGACGGACAGAGAGGGCCGCACGTGCGCCCGATTCTATGCCAACTTTTAAAACCCACTTAACCGTTCTTTTGTATACCCAATTCCCGCGGGAGCTTCCTCGTATTTTTCATTTCAGTGACCCATCATCGCGCGCGATCGGTCGATCTGTGTTTACGTAATGGACAGACTTCTTTTTATGTGGGAATTGGCTTTTCTCATTGCCCAGCTTATCTTCGCTGGAATCTGTATCGCTGGAATGTGGAAGAAATAAAAATCGGAGATTGTTTCGGAGTTCTGAAAATTGCGATACTAAAGCAGACGAGTCAATCGTTCGACGATCAGCGGAATTGAAGGATCAAAAAATATATAGTTGTGCAGTTAAATTGAAAAAAGGGTGAATTAAGACAAAAAAAATGGTTAATTTTCATAATATCCAAAAATAACAAAATCAAGCGTATGCGTTACAAATACCTGCGCATCAAAATGATTTTACTCCACACATATAAAATCCATACTGAGACTTTGAAGAAATAAGTCCAATTTATTTCCAGCCTGTTCTTTGAAGTGAGTTTATTCACAAGATAGTTAGTGCAAAAATTGGATTACATTTTTTACCGTACTGCACAATGAGCAATGTTTTTTCGTTGCGCTTATTGAATTACTTTTCTGTTGAAGTGAACGCATGCAGTTTTAATATAGCAACGCACATATGATTTTTCCACTCTTTTTGGAGCATAAGAGGCAGCGTTTTCTCTCCAATTAGATACGGGCGAGGGAGAGAGAGAGAAAGAAAGAGTGAGAGGGATATCAGGCGAATGGGGAAATTTCCAGTTTAACGTAGTAGATAAGTAAGCTTTATCGAGGCAGTAACCATAACTCTCAGGGATTAACGTTATATCCGGTGAGGGTCATCCGAAGTACGAGTGTTATACACTTGCACCTAATTATCCTACCACGCCTGCTGCTACTCGTTGTTCTACACCCCCGTCGGGGTCAGCATTGGCGCATTAGCGCATCCTAGACTCGCATTCCTGGTCGCCTCTCTCTATTCGATAGTTTCCATGGCTGCGATAAATTCCTTAATCAGACCGCAACTTTCTAGGACAATTTGGAAGATGTTAGCTATGCGAAATTCAAAGGGACAATCTGTGCGCGTTCGCCTCCAAGCGGCTTCTGATTTGCAAATCGGTTTGCTAGAATGTCTATTAAAAAAAAAAAAGTTTATACAATTAGTCCGTATCAAAGGCAAACTTGCAGTTGGATAATTTTTCATTAGAATGGTAGACAATATTTTACAAACTGGCATTTAAAAAATGATTACTCTGAAACATTAATGAAATGTAATCGCAGCAGATCTGAGTGCTTAGTTGAGGATGAGATTTTGAACTATGTTCCACAGTTGCTTTTTGCAAATCGTCGGATCTTCAATAATTATCTGAAACCGCGACGAGACCTACACGATAACGAAGGCTTCAGGTAATTTAAATAATTTTTCACTTGTTCGACAGACAATCCATAGTTGAAGTGACGATCATCCCTGCGGCGAGCAAACAGCTCGCAGACTCCTCAAGGGATACAAGTTAAATTCGTGAATTACCGGGCCCGCCTAAACAATTAATGTCATCCACATCGGGCAATATTTCCCCGTGGATCGTTGGAGGGCATACCTTCGCGGCAAATTATTCGATAGTTCAGATCTGCTGTTAATGATTTAATTTATATTCACCGAACAATAGTGTCAACCGCACTGGCGTATCGGAAGCTTCGTCGCGGGAGCGCGGGTCGATTCACCTCTAAACTAACTAACTTGCTTGGCATTGTATTAGATAATAATAATAATATCCTCTCTTCGGTTAACACGACGAGCGAGTCTCGTGTTATTACAGGTAATGACGACAACTCGCGGTAAATTTATTCGAGAGTGAGACTGATGGGTTTCTTTTTTCTCTTCATTGCCCAAGGCCAGACGATCGATTACTCGAAGAACAGACGACGAAGATCCATTCGAAAGAATGAGACTGTTCTCGGTTATATTTAAATTTGCATAAGCGAACCAAGGAAGTCTCGGTAACTTTTTCTTCTTTCTTCAGGCTCCCTTTCGAACTATATCCGTGCAATTCATTACCGGATACTTTATTCGTAATTCTCCGAGAGATCGAAAAATCTCGACGGAAATATTTTCATACCTTCAGGTACAAAGCAACAGTAAGAGGGAATTTCATTCGGATTCCTGGCGCTTCGTTCGAATTTTTCACCATATTATTTCTGTTAATTACATTTTCCATGCGCATCGAAGTGCGCGAATTAAATACTAAATAACGGACTGTAATTTCTCGAAGAATGTGGCTTTTCATTTGGGTGATTATTTTTTTATTTATAGGAGGAGGAATGCCGTCTATCCCTCGATCCGAAGTACGCTCATCTGTCCGACGATTTGCACGTGGAAATTGCCGCTCTAGCACCACCGGCGGAGGCGCATGCGAGAATCGCTTTCGCCCTCGCCGAGGTACGAAAGTACTTGATCCCCGACAACAACGACAATATACGCCAGGAACAGATGCGCGAGATGGAGCTCAGCATGGTCGACGACCCCTCTGCGGCCGAAGAGAGGAGACCCTCCGCTCGCGGTGGAGGCATATTGAGACCCAGCAGCAGACCGGCACCTCCTCGATCGTCCAGAGGTCCGTCGCGCATTGGTAGAATTTCTTTCCCGTTTCTTTACTCAACCTCGAGCGTTGTACGCTGCGCTGGATACTTCCCGTAACCTCACATTTCGAGATTCAAAAAGATTTAAGCAAATTGCGAAGAGAGCTTGAGAAAAAAAAAACTTAACAAATCATCGAGACCTTTGCGAAATGCAACATTTGATCCTTCCACGAATTTCGCCACTCAACCGGACACTACAGTTTGCCAACATCTCGGTTTCAAACAGTTGTATTCATCATCATTGCCAAAGCCACTTTAACAATCAAAAGAAAACTATATGAAAAAGGCAAAGGTAACGAAATAGTTGGTATGAATTTCAACGGTACTTGATTTGGCTCGATGTTAACCACGTAACCAGAAAATTCGAAATTTCGCTGGATGAATCGAATAGCGATTTCCTGCGAGAACCTGACCGCCACTACCACAACGTGCCACTTTGCCTGTAGCATTCGGTATTAAATATTATGCTGATTGTTGATCGTATAATTGAATGATAATTTGCACTTCCAATTCATTTCAGCAACAATCATGCCACCACCGTCGACTCGTGGACCGATAACTCGATCAGTTCCAGCCAAAGCGAAAGTCTTCTCGATTCTCGATCGGGCGCGCGTCGCTATGGACCAGAGCTACGGGTAAAATATTTGCTTTTTATCGACGGTGTGTCGCGTATTTGGTTTCACCTCGATTCGTGACAATATTTGTTTATTCGTTATTAAATTTGCAGCTACGACGATCCAACCCCACCGCCGAGCAGCCGGGGGTCGCATCACGAGTACGATTATCACGGCTCGTCGAGTACCAGCAGTCGTTACGGCGATCGTCATTACTCTTCGTCAGCCACGTTAGTAATTCAAGGCTATTTGCTTATTTAGCACGAAGTGAAAATCAACTTTTTGGCATTCTCCATATCTTGATCATGCTTTTTTTATTGTTCTCTTCAGCGACGAAGTTTATCCGTCCTCGAGATACACAACTTACGAATACGACGATGAACCAGCTCCGCACTCGTCTCATGACTATTACGAGACCTCGGATTATCCAGGTAAGAAAAATCATTCGATCGATCTCCCTCGCGCATCTCTGCGCATATCTTGCATCGTAATAAGTTTATTTGTTGCAACAACGACGAACAAAAACGAAACGATAATTTTCCAAGAAAATGTTTTCTCTAATGGAAACGAACGAGTTGAACGGCTGCGTCGGTCGTAAAATAATGTACACGCACTCCCGAGCAACAAGCCTCGTGTATCGTTCGGCACACGAGCGCTGCTCTCTAATAACAGCTCTAAATTTACCGAAAAAAAAACAACAACAACCACAACACAATTGATTTGCGCGAGAAATAATTCATCAAATAACTTTCGTAAACGTAATTCACAAACGGATCAGATTAAAAGAGGCTAAAAAATTGAAACATTGATGGTTAAAGATTGATTCTAAAAAAAAAAGAAAAAACACATAACTGAACAAAAAAATTTGTCACCATATGTTGTTATATATTCGTAGAATAATATAAAATAATAGTCTCACCCGTGAAGTGGTGGGGAGGTGGGGGGGAGGGGACGGTGTGAATTATATGAAATTTAATAACAGCTGTGCATCAATATATAAAATTCGCAGAGGAATCATCGAGCCGTGCATGGAAATCGTACAAGACAACAACAGCGTCGAGCTCGGCCTCGCGCTATCGCTCAGCTCCGTATTCCCGACCTGCGAAGTAAAACACATATTTCCAAACAACAAAAAAATGCGTCCGCATTTTTTTGATCCTTTTTTTCTAAATCGATGTTAAAACGCTTCCTCTTCTTCCTTGAATTAATATCTAGATATACCACTATCGTCATTTCGTAAGAATCAATGTCGTTCGATACGTTGAAAGAATTTTTTTCGTTCTCCTTTACGATCCCAGCACTGCACATCCGGCTTTCCCGTTCCTATCGAAATATGTGTAACGAGGGAAGTGAGCGAGCGGGCATGTAAAATGCGCGTTAAAGGCAACGAGGGCAACAGGGAAAACGTGTCCCACTAAATGAACCAGGACTAACAGAGCCCAGAGAACGTTGAGCGTAGAGCCATTAAAACTTCACTGACGTCACTGATCATCTACCGTTTAGAAGCTTTTTTTTCTGACCCGTTACGAACCTCCGTAACGATCAGTGTCCATGTGTATATTTAGATACGCTGAATAATACATACGAAACAATGTTCTGTGTGGTTTAATGATAAATAAACGATAAAACGAACGAAGAAAAAAAAAATATAGAAAAATACAACAATCAGATTCGTTTGGTTTGTGCGTAATTAAGAAAACAATAAAGTCCTACTGAACGTAGGTGAATAAATACGAGAAAAAAAAACTGTTTCACCGAAGAAAAAAAAAAGAAAAAAACCAACTGTGCGTAGTAACTGCATAATACTTTTAACGTTTAACTCAACTTCAAGCACTTCGACATATGTAATTGTGATCGAAAAAATGATAAATAAAAACTTGGCATAATATCTAATATTGGAATACGTATCTGTGCATCATTACATTTTCAGTACAAAAACAGAACCAAAACAAAACAAAAACAAAAAGGTATACCATAATTCAATAATAACGAGTATCTCGCGTACTGAAATAACGTTGTAAACAACAAATCGCACGATTGAAGAAACAAAAAAAAATGTAATTCAGCATGATAAAAAAAAACCGAATATATTTCGACTCTAATATCAACGATAAAACGTCGGGATCGAGAAAAAAAAATACATAAACTACGTAAAATCGTGTTATCGACGAAGTATCGAAAGCAAAAAAGAAAAATATGAAAATCCAGTAATCAAATGCACTGACGATGCATAAATGCAATATTTGGAACTGAATAAACTGATTGGCAGCATAAATCGGTTGCTTACAACGTTGTTCTACCAAGGTTTATCTCCTAACGCCCGTTGGAATTGATTTTTGTCACTGATTAACACAAAATTTGCGTATCTTCCTTATCAGGTCTATAGAAGAGTTCTGCAGATCGCGTTGGAACGCGCTCTTGTGGGTTGAATACGTTTTTCCTCTCTCTCTGAATCTCGGATCTCGTGAAGTGCCTTGATGTGAGTATACCGCTGTGTCGTATGCGCATCCGTCGCGTACGATATCGGTGGTTTCGATTTAATCGAAAGATTTGTTGTGCTGTCCTTTGCAATTAGCTGGACGCGTCTGCATTCTTCGTAAAAAAAAAAAGAACAAAAGTCTGGGCACATATTGGGTAAAACTCATTGGGTGATTGGGACTGGGTGATTGTAGCTTCGTAATCAATGTGCTCCACAGTCTGACTAATGAGAACCAAATGAAAAGTCGTGAAACAGTAAGTGATTTTTACAGGAGAGAAGAAATATTAAACGAGTTGATGCTGACGATGTTACCAGCCTCTCTCTCGTGTGCTTACGTACCAACGATTTCCGACTGCCGATACGAACGATATCCCCCGTCCGATAAATCGGATAAACATTGCCATTTTTCAGATTCATCTACGAAAAGATCAATCGACGAATAATGTATTGTGCCTTATGATCGAAAATATGAATAAATAAAGGACTGCCGGCCATGAAAGTATTGCAAAATAAATTCGGAAAAATCGAAGTAATTATCGCAGAGAAGATTTAGAGCGATTGCACTGTCGCTTTGTATCCGATGATATATCCGCCGGTAAATCGCTTATCGAAGACTCCTGCAGAAGCTGAAGTCGGCAAGCCGTTGGAACAGTTTGCTTTCCACTCATAGTAAAGGCTCTTCACTGGAGATAGCGCGACGGGTTCGATCTCCCGGTGGAACTACTGAACTCGGCGGCTCACTGACCCACACGGGTACTAGAGAAATTATTGGTTAGCACGCGGCCAGCAGTGCGATAAGGTTCATTGTGCGTGGTGCAAGCATCCGAATTTGCTCCAACGAAATGTCTTCCAAAATTCGTCTGTAACTCGTACCTAACGTCTGTTCCGTTGAGTGCTTCAATCGAATTAACGCCGATTGCCGTAAACGAGCGTTTCCTAAATTTCTCGCATTTTGAAATTTGTAGCATTAGCGGCTTAAAATCGATAAGTTACGCCAAAAAGCGCACGCGTTGCAGGTCTGACGCACGTAACAGCCAAACACACATAGCTCGGAGATATTCGTTTTATCGAGACTGCTCACGGAGCTGTAACGCGGATACAAAAATTGTTATTGTAAATTGTTGAGAATAAAAAGAAGTCTTCCAAGCGCTCCGTTGTCGGTGGACAGACATTTTTTTTTCTTTTGCCGCATTAATTAAATGGCTTGCAAGAATCGTTCGAAAGTCTACCTCGGCTACGAGGACGAGTATGTCACGGAAAAACATCGTTCACTTGTTAATTTCACGACCAACAAAATCGGTGGCAAACCGGTAAGTGGGCAACATTATTCCTCAAAGTTCGGCGAATCCGTAAATTTTATCGAGACCTTCGAGTCGCTCCAAATTACTCGTACGAAGTGTTCCAATCTCCTACTCAATAGAAAAAAAAACAATATACTATACAACAAAATTTCGGGTTTCTCAAAGTGCTAATGGATTTTTTTCACTGTCCACAATTTCATGGGCAAATTCAAATGCAATCGCTATCTTAGCAATGTTGTATTATTTACAATACAAAACATTTTAATAATTCCATACTATTACAATGAAAAGGATAAAGGCAGACTAAAGAAACACATTCATTCTAAAAACTATATCACCGTTTAAATATTAATATATGTGAGATTATCGAAAGCTTTTGAAATAGTCAATTTTCTTAATTTGATCTAATAAATCTAACATCGAAAAGTATTCTGAAACGAATTGAGAATTCCTGATCCACGATTGTATGTTTTTTTGGTACACCCTAAAATTATGAATTTTTTCTAATGCATCATTACTTTATTTACAGGATGCCCATAATGACAAATCGCCGGTATCGTCGCCTCAATGCAGGCTATGCGGACTTCAACAGTTGCTTGCCCTGCAGGTTTATGCGCCCTTGGAGAATTCCCGTTATCATCGGACCCTGTACATGTTCGCTTGTATAAATCCAAATTGTTGGAATCAAAACGAAAGTTGGACCTGCCTGAGAGTACAATCGTTGGAGGAGAAAACTATAACGAATACCGCGGACAATTGCGGCTTGACAACGGTCTCGACGACGAGTTGGCTGTCGGACGCCGACGATTGGGGAGAAGAAACCAATGACAACGTGTCGGAGGAAAACGGCAACAACATGTTCGCGATTGGACTGAGTCTCGCGACGAAAACTACGGAAATCGATGAGCAGGAGCTCAATCAAGAATTATCAAACCTTCGGGTCGACGATCCGAACGCCAACAGGCAAGCCGGCTCCATTTAGCTCTCTCTCTCTCTCGCAATTAAGTTAATTTATCAACGATCATAATGTTTTTAATATTGATTATTTCTTTGCCTATTTCAGTCCGACTAGCATAGAAACTCTAGTTGGCGGAGGCGCCGTTGGAAGGCTCGATTCTCCGCTGGCATCGGCCGAAATCGAGGGTGAAGAGAGCGAGGTCGTTTGCATCGACACCCCGACACAGCCGCAGTGCGATCTCATGGATCTCCTTCACGAGGTGACGCCGCTCCCGATTCAGCATACCGAATCGAAGAGTCACGTCAATCTCAGCTTCGCCGAGATATTCATGAGCGTCGAGGAGGAAGATCTCAGTGTCGATGTGCCGCAACACGTGCGAGATTTGTTCGTGGAGTATCAATTGTGCAATCCAGAAGTTCCTATGAGCTCCGACTCGACGTCCGACGACCTCAAGGGCATCGACACGAGTCCGGAGAAATACGAGAAAAGCGTGCCGATGCACGGAGACGAAATGTTTCACGATTTTCTCAGTAGAATTCAAAAAAATCCTGGACAGATACTCAGGTAAAAATCCTATTTGTGCGATAATTCGAATTGTTCGAACTGTTTTTGTGCTCGAACACGTTAATATGATTTACAACTGTTGGAGCTTTTTATGCGGCGGAACGATCGCAGAGCATGATTAGACATAATTGGAAGCTATTTTAATTCTCTATCGATTCTATCACAGGTACTGCCGGGATAATACGGCAGCCCTCCTATTATCTCCGCTCGGCGAGAGCATCGCGTCGTGCAGCGACTGCGGAGCCGAGAGAATCTTCGAGTTGCAAGTGCTTCCGACAATTATACCGAAACTCCGATTGGACCCCAGCAACGGGCGCAATTTCGAGATCGAATTCGGCACGGTATTCATATTCACGTGTTCGCGAAGTTGCTGGTCGTCGCACGACGTATACAAAGAGGAACACGTTATCGTGCAGGCCGAAAGATTATAGTAATTAAAAGAAAAACAAGTAAAACAGAAGAGTTCGTCGTCGTTGTCGACATTCCAGATGAAAGAAAAAAAAAAAGAAATTATTACAATATCGAATACTCAACGTCAGCAGTGTTATGTTTGATTCGTAGATTTCCGTCCACCGAAGTCGGTTTACAACACAGTGGGTATGGCGAACAACGAAGGTGCTGTTTCGAATATGAAAGTCCCCGATATAAAAACGTTTTTGTTTTTCTTAATCGTTGAAGACGAAAAAAAGAAGAAAAAGAAACGTAATTTTCGATCAAAATTTAGTAAACTCGTTCGGTACATAGCGATCAACTAACTCGCGTATCTATTTCGTACTAAAAAGCATTTTTCAGAGCCGTTTTTGCGATAGAATTGAATTCGCGGCTATTTTAACGGTCGGACGATTATTGGATAATAACATTCGTCGTCGTTGCTCGAAGAGAAACGGCGCGCCCGAGGGCTGAGAATCAAACATCTAGTCAATAATCGAGAGGGGTTGTATTGAGGAGATTGAAAAAAACAAAAACATAGACTATACTAGTACGACTACCCGGAACGTTTTCCTACGGTACTCGTTACGTAGTCGTGTAATGTATATTGAATGTAATTTTAAGCTCGTAGCGCTGAATGATACTGAAGTACGAGGCAATACGTCGATAATGAGACGGTTATCGAGAGAATAACTTTGTGAAACTTACACTACGTTAGCCATCTTAAACATTTGTCTATCGTGGATGGTACAGTGTTTACGATTGCGCGGGGCATATCCTCGCGGCATTATTCATCCTTGTCATCCAAATAAAGATTGTTTTCGCAATATAGAAAGAAAAAAAAACAGGAACGAAACTCATTTCACTGCATCGATGAAATTTCAACGATACGAATCGATGGGTTTCTTCAAAGACAAAACAATTATTTTACAAAGTCTCTTTATGTTTATCATATGAATATGTACTTCTTTACATTTGGCTACAACGCGTATGATTCGACGATTACAGTTTTTCTTTTTTTTCCGTAATGTCTAAAAACTATACAGACAATAGTTGAACTATACTTATATACATAGCGATTCCGTCGTTCACTTTGTTTTATATTTTCAACGATAGTCGCGACTTCGACGCAGCAATTTTGTAGAAAAAGAAAAAAAAAGTCACACTCGTCGAGCTTCTTTACGACGATTGAATATTCTTAGTAGGTACGCTCGAGTGGATGCGACGCGAAATATGATTTGTGTTGAAAAGTCGATTCGGCAATATTCCTCAGCATAACATCACCGTTCGCGAAATCGCCTTCGGACAATTCCTTGACGAGCAAATTCACTTTCTCGAAGGTGTGATACGTGAAGATCATAGCGACCTTTACCTCGTCTTCGGCGTTTCTCATACCGACGCAGTAAGAGCGCGAAGCTCGCGCGACGACGGCGGTCATCGCGTATATCTCGATTATAACGTCGGCCAAACGTCGCAGTTCCATTTTCTGTCCCATCAAGCTCAATCCGTAATTTATCAGTACGTCGCGCACGCATTTTCGCAAATTGTGAACAGACTTTTCGAGTGACAATGCGGAAACGCGGAGAGTCGGATGTAAATAGCTTTCGAGATCGAGCTTCTGATCGACGGAGCCTCTCACCGAGGCCATCAACGCCTCGAACGGATGAAACATTGGATTCCTGTGCTTCTTCACCATACTACCGAGCGTCAGACCGGTGTGTTGCACGCCCAACAGAGCCGCGAATACTTTCGTATCGATCGCGGATTTGTCGTAACAATTCAGCGCCAACGCGTCTCTCACGAGAAGCTCGAAATTCTCGGTTTTGCAATAACCGGAACTGCCTACCAATTGCAATCCTAGAAGTATCATTTCTATACAAGTACTCGAGCAATGCGCTTCCACCAGCGATTTCTCCAGCAAGCAATCTTGATCCTCGAAAGTGTCTATCATTCCGGTCGTCATGTAAGTCATAGCTTCCATGGCGTAAAGAGCCGCTGCCACTCTGCCGATAGAATCGTGCATCGTGTCGTGAGCCTGTCTCTTGATATTGAAATCCTTCTGCTTTACAACGTGATCGGCAAAGAGATTCGTAAAACGCTTGAGTATACCTATTGCTTGTCCGCCCAAGTAGTGCTTTCCGTCACCTATGGCGGACATGAACAGTTGCACCTCCAACGCATCGGTACCGATTTTATTCTCTTTCGGTACTCGCACGTCGTTGAACGTCACGTTGCAAAAATTCGAACCCTGCTGACCCAGCATCGGCAGTGGCGAGCTAATGACGACCCCTTCGGCGTCGCTGGGCACCACGAAAGCCGAGAAAGTTTCGTGCTCCACGTAAGGATCGTTGACGCTGTTCAGCGCCAACACTAGGAAGGAGTCGGCCTTCGCAGCGTCAAACACGCAAGTCTTGTGGCCCGTGATCGTGTAGCTCTCGAAGGTGTCGTCAATAACGGCTTTGCTTTCCAATTGCTCGGCCATCGTTCCAGATGGACTTTCGGAGAAGCATAACGACAGCGTCCAATCGCCGCTGGCGATTTTTGGCAAGTAAAAAGATTTCTGTTCCTCGCTGGCAAAGGTCTTTATCAGATGTGCGACGTTGGCTCGTTTTATCAAGTACGTTCCCAAGACGGGAACGGCCGAAACGGTCTCGACGAGCTTCGTGTACTCGCTGTTGTTCAAGCCGATGCCACCGTATTCTTCGGCTATCGCCGCACGCAGAACTCCCAATCTCTTCAACTCGTCGTAAACCTCGTTCGGTATTTTTTGCGTTCGATCGATCTCCCGATGATCGACGCCCTTGTTTATGTAATCCTCGATCGGTTTTAGCCACTCGAAGAATTCGCGATGTCTGTCGTGGGTCTGCGGCTCCGGAAAGGCCAAAAATTCGGTGTCGAACCGGCCGAGAAACAAATTCTTCGCGAATGGCTCGCGTTTCGGCTGCTTCGGCTTGTGCGCCGATAACCTCAATTCCATGGTACCGGTCAAATCGGGATCGATCGCGAGCTTCGACGAACAGCGCGAATTCTTTATAACGCACCTCATACGCGTTAACTGTTGTCTCGACAACAGTTGTCTGCTCAACATTGCGAATTTTGTTTTATTCGACTCTCGCAACGTTACTTTGTTTTACTTTATGTTTCGTGTGTGTGTATATGTGATTATTCACTGTCCGCGAGGAGGCGATCACCGTGAGCGAATCGTGTGGAAATTGTATTATTTTTTTTTCGTTAAGTCGTGAGTAAAACAGTTTCGTGCATGAAAACGTGAGTTTAATCGACGAGTACCGATGGCGCTAGGGTCGAGTTCCGAAACCCTATTATTGAGGCACGCGATATAGGAGAGGTTAAACTTTCAATAACAAAGTGTAACGTTCGAATCGATGGGTTATTTTCGATAAATTGACTGATTTCTGTAAGTATCCGATGTCAGCCCGAAGATTATTGACGTCTCTCGCGGCGGCGAGGATACCGTTCGCCACAACTTACTCCGGTATTCGGGCGATTCACGTTTTGCCAAGAATCACCAAATGTCTCGGGGCTAGCAACGATGAATTTTCGGTCAACCGGCGCAGGGGATTGTTGTTGACCGACGAATCGTCGTTGTTTCGAACTCTCAACAGACACAAGTCGGGAAAGAAAAAGAAGAAACAGGCCCAGGTATTCTTTTCGTGGTATGTTCGTGAGAAAGTAATTTCGTTCAATACAGCTCCATTGTTCGAAACTTCGCTCAAATTTTCAGACAGACGAGGACAGCGAGGATGAGGAGGACATCGAGGAACAGCTCGAGGAGATCGGAGGAAAACATGCCAAGGTCACCACGATGAATCTTAGCTCGTTGCGACTTGATCTTGTCATCAAGGCCGGCATGAATATGGCCCGCGCGTAAGCGTTTCAATCGATGTAGTGAAGTGCAGAACTTGCAATGAAAAAAAAAAATTATATATATATATATGCTAAAACCTTCTGAAATTCTCAGCAAGGCAGAGGTCGCAGTTTACGAAAGTAAAATACGCGTCAATGGAGAAAAAGCAATGAAGAAGAGTGTTCCGGTAAAAGATATAGAACAAATATTAATCGAAGCTCAGCAACGTCATGCTTGCTTTCTGCAATCGAGATGCATTAAGATGTTTAAAATTTTCAGGTGAAAATCGGCGATGTCATCGACCTCGTGCGAGGTCCAAGTCCGCACAATCCTGAATTCATCGTCGTATCGCGACTAACGATACTGTCGGCCGTCTCTGTGGATACCGGCTACAGACTCAAAGTTGTGAAAGAGAAATCGCTGACGATTGAGAATTACGAGGACGGTTGGACGTCGGTCGACAGTCAATAATTTTGCATAAAAAACAACTGTATTAAAAAAAAAGTAACTTAGTGAACATAAATATCAATTAAAAGGTTATTTTCACATTTTTTCGGTTTTTTTTCCTCTGTTCGAGCATCAATGGCGGCATTGCGCAATTTTTATATGATTCGTTAATTCGCGACGGAGAGCTGAGGTTGAATTTCCCGTAACATTGTGAGAGCCTGTAATGAGTCATTTTCGTATCAATGAAAGTATCGACAACAGGCGGTGAGAAAAATCTTGAAAGTTTTCTTTTGTCGTTACCTGCGATGCTACCAATATTCCTTTAGGCGTCAACGCCGTTAGTTCTTTTATTACTTCGGTGACCTCGAAGTTTCGCTTGATCTCCTATTAACAGAAAAAATAAGAATAACTCGGTCGAATAGATGAAAAAAAGAAGTAAATCGTCGTTACCTGCAGGACGTAGTCTTTGTCTTTATCGTTCAAAAACGGCAGTAGAGCAGCAGCGAGATGCGCCTGCTGGCAGTGAAAGCATCGATTGATTATGTCTCTGAACTCGAGTTTCGCTACGACCGGACACGCGTGTAGAAGCCTCAATGATCCGACACAATCGGCGATTTGCTTTTGTTTCGGTTGAGGATCGAGTTTACCGAATGAATTGGCGATTACGACCTGCCATCCGGCTATGTAACCAGGGCGGTTCACCATATTGCTTATCATTCCTACAGCCGACAAAATTTTCTCCAAGTCTTTTACCTGTAATGGTAAATTTGAATACGTGGTTGATTTTCCTACAAGAAACAAACATCGATTCGCTATAATCGAAAACGCACCATTGGATGCTTGGCCATGCGTTCCAGCGTTGCGTTCAGAAGAACGTGATCGTGTATCGAATAGTCTATGCAAATCTGTATAATGAGATTGAGAGCTCGAGGCGAGAAAAACTGCTTCTTCATGAGAATCTGTGCCAATTTGTGCTTCGAGCACGATTCGAAGCTGCTGATACTGTAGCCCAATCCAAGACGCTCCAATTCGTTCAGATATTGCAGCGATTTCATGTACTGTCTGGATGTTGAGTAGGAAAGAAACAAATATTAGCTCTGAAATGTTATCTCACCCAACCAACACGATAAGAAAAAACAATGAGTCCATTAGAAGAAATACCGGACACTTTCCGAATCCCTCTTCGTTAAATTCTCCAGGACCGCTTCGTCGGTAACAGATTGAAGTACCCTGAGAGCCCGAAAACGGACACCAGGCCCGTAAGCCTCTTCTTTTTCCTCGCAGAAGCCAATGTTGATCAACAAATTGATGTACAATTCCGGATCGCCGCCTTCTTGGACGTAACAAGCTCTGCATCATGAAAATCAACTTTACAAACAATTTTTTTTCCATTATGTAAGTTTCGAGCGTATTTCAGAAGAAAGGAACAGATCAATTTATGCACCGACGCTTACCGCAGCAAGTTGTCCTCCGCCACAGAATTGTCTTCGTTTAGTTCCGCATGATTTCGAAATCCCATCATCATGCTGTCGTCCGGTTTGCCTTCCCAAGCGTCGTCGCCAATTTGTAGCCATTCGTGCAACAGATCAAATCGTATCTTCACCATGTTGTTCATAGAAAAGAGGCTGCCCAACGCGTTCGTCGCTGAATTTATATCCGGTCTTCGTTGTATCGCTCCTTTGTACCTTTCCGGTATGCTCTCGTCGTTGTACAATTCTCGTACCAGCACCTCCGGTTCTCCGATGAGATTGAGATAGCGATTTTCGCCCAAACCGTGCGTGTGCAAAATATGCTTAGACGTGAGTCGCAGATATTTGTCTTTGGTTCTCTGCAAAAGGGTTTTACTTCATTTATCAGGCTCAAAGAGAATAGAAAGAAAAGGAATAATCTATGTTATTGTTATCATTATTATTGGTTCGAAATACAAACTTCGACCAATCCCTCGTCGAATTCGGCGGATTGGTTCCAGAGTTGTGCCAATGCGAAACATTCTTGCGCCGCTGCTACCTGATCAGCTCCCTGCGGCGTGTGATTCACCACGTAGTACATAGCCCCTGTTCCATACTCCAAACGTTTCGGTCCGGTTATCATTTCTATGCATTTCTTTATGTCTTTGAGCAGTGCGCTATTGCGTGGATATAAGCACCACTCGTCGTTGCGCGAACGATCGTTGTTGAAACTCTTCCAAGCCTCCGTCACGGAGTTTTTTATCGCCAATGTGCAAATCACGTGAGATTGAAGCTTCAATATCGGATCGATGCTTAACCATTTTTCGTACGTTTTGAGATTCAATTCCGGAGCTAGAAGAAGAAACATAATTTCCGGATAAAAAGTGTAGTCGCAATTGTAAGTATCAGTGCTTGCTCTTTTTATCGCTTACTGATCAATTTCACTTGATCGATGTTTGGCAAAAACGGCATTCGCCATTCGGCGATCGGTGGCAGTGAACTGTTCTCGTGAAAGAGCCTCGCCCATTCTTCGCGTTCGATCTCCGTCGGACGCCTGAGTTTCAAAAAAACAAATATTCTTTTGCGTAAAGATTTTTAAAGGTTTTTCGTAGCTAGAGGCGCTTGGAAGCGATCAAACTTACCCGTGACGCGTGTAATTTTGTAGGAAACAGTAGTGTTCGATTCGCTCCATGTTTCTTCCGCCCAGAAGTTCGAGCATCGTGAGGAATACTTCGTAGTGGTAAAAATTGATCTGTGATAAAAATTCAATGTCGCAACAGTGTCATTAAATGATCGCGATAATTTTAGGATAATGAATAAACTTACCTGGGGCGACAATCGCGTTAGATGCTTTTTCATCAAAGTTTTGTCTTCTATCTTCGCCGCAACTTCCTTGCACTTCTTATTCAATTCTCGCACATCCTCCTCGTTGATTCTCAATTCTGAGTAGCAACGCATGTTATTTCATCGTTGAATCTCTTTCGCGGCGTGCGATATTTTGTTGAATGGAAATTTACCTTTTCGTCCCGAACTTGTGACAAAATTCAATCGCGGCTGCCAGCGTCTCATCAGAACTTCCAAGTAAAGGAGGAAACAGTTCTGTAGAACGAAGCCAAAATCGGTGCAGTATTGCTCGAGAACGGGTATCAAGTCGGGTTTACCGCAGCTGATAAGACGTTCCAGAATGTTCCTTCTCTGGTTCATATTGCTCGTTAACACCTCTGGAACGATTTCAATCAAATTCTCCCATTATCGTCGACTCGACTCCTGGGAAAACAAAACAATTGATAAAATTCAATCAGTCATTCATAAACGAACCTTTGTAAGAGATTCCATAGTCAGTCAACATTCGCGCCCATCGATGCAGAAGCTTATGATCATTGAAAGCGCGCAATTGTTCGTTATGCTTTATATGTCGATAGAACTCGCAGCCCAATTCGACGACCGCGCGATGCTTGATAAGATCACCTTGAAACCTGCAGAAATTCTCATATCGTTAAGTTCAATGAAATCTATTTCAACATTCACGTTTTTCTTCGGTAACAAACGTTAAAAATATAACCAACGTGCGACAACCGACGGACAACCAATTTGAGGCGTCTTGTTCGCCGAGCATGAAGAGACAAACGAGGCCCAGAGCCGTGTCGAGCGACCTTACGCCGACGACTTTTCTCAATAGCGTGTACAGACAGTGTGACAAAACACGCTTAGTTTCCCCCATCGCTTCCGGACTCACGTTCGACAGTGCGCACAGACCGTAGTGCAAGTTTTTCATAATCTGCAGCAACGAGTAATCGTAATGATCGTTCTGAATTTCCTTCGTTCTGTTCAATAGGCTCGCCACCATTCTTTCGACTTCTTCGCGACTCGTCGAATTCTCCTCGTGCGCGCTCGGACCTGGTGATATTGTTCGGGAAGCTTTTAATTCGTGTTAAGCGATTATCGAGTCATCGAATTGTTTGTGGAAAAACAGCCTTGATCTTCATTAACGACTTCGCTAGTCTATGCATATTCTTTCGTCGTTTTCAAAATACCTGCATAATAATTGTAAAGCGTCAACGAATCTTTGAACAAGGGCAGCAGCATTTGCCCCGACGATACGGCCGCATCTTTGTAAATATTGTACAGAGTGTAATTCGTTGGAACGATCATTCTGTGCTCTGCTTCCGGTTCGCTCGTGCCCTCGTATCCGAGCGCTGCCACGTAAGCGTTCACCCAACTATTGCAAAGCACCGCGTCCTCCAAGAGATCTAAAAATCAGAATAACTCATTACTAATCCGATCGCCACCCGGAGCCAAAATTCAATGTTGGACAAGTCCAGACGAAAACAAGAGTAAGAAACCATCGTCGCAATCGAGAAAAATGTAGGCGCATAAATTTTTCAGTAGAATCGATACATCGGGATCTCTTTCGGCGTTCGATATCCAAGCTCTGCACAACTGAATCACGTAGCGGCATTCGTCTTTCGAAGTTACTCCACTCCAAGCCAATCGACTGTAAGGAAAACAAATTGTAACGAACCAGAAAAAGCACCAAAAATGGGAAATTGGTTGATGACCATAGAATAAAAATTGCCTACGTTATCGAGCGACTTAGAATCGAAATATCATCGATTTTTTCAAAAAACCGGAGTATAGACGCCAGTGGCGGTAGACCCAAAAGAACTGATACTTTTTCCAAACGCTCGCAACTCGCAAGCACTGAGTTTTCCTCGTTTTGCAGATCTATCGAAAATAATTTGAGGACCTTTATTATATTTGTTTGCCCATCCAAATCGCTACCTTCCAATCAATCGATGAACTTTCGATTTACTAACCGTAATTGACAATTCGATCGATAAAGCTTTCCAGAATTTCCTTCTTTCGAGTATGATATTCCGTTAGATTGACCCAAACGTTGTACTGTTTATCCAACTGGTATATACGCTTCAGATGTGGAATATTGTTGAGAGCGTCGTTGAACTCTTCCGCGTAGTCGGTCTTTTGTGAGAGTATTTTCTGCAATTTTGCTTTCACGGGTCCCAAAGCTTCCACGTAATGTCCCAACCAGTCGTCTCTTGTCTGGTAAGAAAACATGCAAACACCCATCTCGCGAAATAATGACATTCCGATGAAGAGAAAATAGAAAACTAAGACAAATTTTACCGTTAAACCGAGTCCGGCAATAGTGACATTGACTATTTGCTCGCAACAGTATCGAGCGATTTCTTCGTCTACGTGGTTCAACACCTCCATTGCTTTGTCGATGTTTCTGAAAAGAACGTTCATTCGCATGTCTCCAAAGCCAGGCTTTGTGTCGATGGGCTGAAAAAATACTCACCCCTTGTTCAAGTGATGATTCGTGCATAAGCAAAAGGCCTCCTGTCTCATAGAATTGTCGGTCTTTGTGAGTTCGCAGATATCATCGATCATTCCGCTGCGACCTTCTTTTATTATGTACCGAAACAATGGCTGCAAGATATTGTCGTTCAATTACAAAAACCGCGCGTCCTGATTTCGATCGTTAAGATTGCATGGCTGCCTTTATATTTGTAGATGAGAAATTAATATTAATGAAAAATGCGACGATTATAGTAAACTGAATAATTTAATAAATACTAAGTATTCAGAGAAGCTATGCACGTTTTATAAAAAAACAAATCCGGAAATAAAGAAATAATGATAATAAATAATAACATCACAATACTCACGACACACAAGCCAACGTGAGCATATCCGTATTTCTTGAGAATCAGCTTCACAGCGACTCCGTTGCTTTCGGTGCGAATTTTCGATACCAGAGGATGGTCGAACGCGTAACTGGCCTCGACGAGAGCAACGATAGTATCGCTCCATGGCACCGGGGCTTTTTTCAGGACTTCCACTGTCTGCTTGAGTTTATTCTGTTACAAAAGTTACACCAATCGTTCAACTGCGATTGAAATCGTGTTGAAGAACTAAATTTGCTGCAAGAATCATCGTGTCACCTGAACGTTGTGTATGTAACGGATTACAATCGAGACTCTCTCTTCCCACGGTGCCTGCTCCCAGAACCACCAGCCTTTCGAATTTCTCATCGCTTTCTGTGATTGAAAATAACGTAAGAACCGTAATCACGGAATATCAAGTCCGAAACTCGATCAATCAGGAGTATCGACTTGGATAACTTGCCTGTACGTACGAAGCGAACACTTGATCGTTCTGTAACGAATGATTCAGTATGAACTGCTTCAGAAATTTCTCAACGAGATTCGGTATTCCTGTAACGTGTACTTTATTCAACAATAAATGTATCACGTTCGTAGGCTCACCCAGATAAGTTTCCAGCGGCAGGACAATTCTGCAAAGAATATTTCGAATGGATGAAAGGGAGAAACGTGTAAGTTGAATCGTGAGCGCGGATAAAAACGGAAATATCTCGGATCGCACCTATGAAGGCTCTTTAACTCGAGAAGATCGGTCATCGCTTGCACGAGAGTCATCAGACGATGAAGATGCGATTTTTTGCTCGAGTATTCTTGATGAAAGTAAAAGCACACGTTGGACTCTTGAGAGCTCAGCAGATCGATAAGACCTCGCGCGAAGTCCAGACCAATCTGCGGCCACTCGCTTCTATGATACTTTTCCAACGACTTTGTCTTCTTGTAGCCCCACAGAATGATTTCGGAAAGTGAGCTCGGCAACAGCGATACAACGGACGGCACGAAGTGACAAAGCCACGGCCACAGTTTACAGGGTGCTGTGGTCTCCGATATCGAATGCAAAATACCGTATATTGTGTTTGGCGTTATAACCGGCGCCAGTTCGGGAAGGTGCCTGGTCCATATTGCAGCTGCCGCTTCCAGTTCGTCCTATGAAAGTAATTTTTCTGAGACATCTTCGTATCAATATCGAATTATTGGCCGTAAAAGACCCCACCTCGATTCTATACTTTTTAAGCTTTTACATTCCGGAACCTATAATCGTTATACCGCCATGAAATCTCGACAGAAACGTTCTCTCGTTGGGTCGTATTCGTTTCATTACAAGTTAGCCAAAAAGAATTAACTCTAGGCAACGACACGAAAATATCCGCTAGAGAATATTTATATTCTGCGCACACTTTACGAGTAAATTAAACGGAGCCAACTCACGAGTGACAAATGATTCACGCATTCCTCCAATAAGTTGGCTCGTGAAAATCTGATCCACTCTTCTACAGCCTCGCTGCTGTTGTCATCGCCGTCGATCTTCGTTTTCCGAATTATTTCGAAAGTCTCGAACTTTCGTAACGTGACGTTGAGGGTTGAGAGCAACTCGGCGAAATCTTGGATCTCCGTTTCCTGTAACGCGCCCAAGTCTTTCGTTTACAATTCGATGAGACGGATCATTTCTCAACATTGTTGCGTTAACTTGCCTCTATGTGCCGAGTTATTCTCTGATGAGCGTACAAAAGAAGCCGCCGCGTTTGTTTGTAATTCGAGGTATACGCGTCGTTGCAACAATTGTAGATGTATTTAACGTCCTTTATTTTATCGAGTGTCGAGACAAGCATGTCCAACTTTACGGCCTCGTTAGTATCGTTGAACCACGGACCGAGTTGATTTATGAATGCCGCCGCTTTGGCAGCGTGTACGGTTTCCAAGCTCAGCTGAAATTGCTTGGCGAAAAATTCGGCCTCCTCGAACTGCTCGCGCCGCAGCAATCGTTGCAAACGATATTCCGGTATACCCTCGACTATTGCTTTCACTCTGATTGTGTCGATTTTCTCCGAATCATTCTTTATTCCTTCGAGAAACACGATGTTCTCGAGGCAACAGCCGACGAGATCCACCAAATACGTTGTCGTGGGTACCGAAATCTCGAATTTGCACTCGAAATCTGAGCAAAAAAATGGTTGATTCACCGACCGCGTCGAGTGCGCGAATGGGTGCGAAAATTTGATTGAAAAAAATCATTGAACTGTACCGGGAAATGAAAGAAAGCGCAGAGTCGTCGTCGATCCGTTTTCGGGCACCGACAGGAAAAGTATCTGATAGGGATCGTTGATTTTGTCCTGAACAGTAACGAAGTCGGCAACGGGACCGTTCCAGATCTTTTTTCCCAACAATGTTTCGAGACAAACTATACTGAGAACGCCGTCAGTGCGCAAACCAATCATCGCGCTGTGGAACAAGAACAATCAACGATGAATTTTTACTGACCGTTACATTTATTGCAAATCGTTGGTTTGGGAATACTCGCCCATAGTTCTTGAAGAATTTCACTTTTTTGTATTCAAATGACAACACGCCCAAATGACCGCAACGTTGCTCGTTCGGCCACAATTGTATGTGATTGCCGATCGTTACTATCGATGTTCCGCCCGTCGCGTATTCTGAATCGACACATTCCGCCTACGGAAGAAATTGCGAATAAGAGCGAATACGAATATTTACGAATAAAGTATCGAAATTCGAGCGAGTTCATTTTTCTGTAATAATTCTTAAAAATGAATGAGTACGCTAAATTACGAATTTTCGATATATTTCGGCAAAAAAAAAACTTGTATCGAATTTTCTTTTTTTTTCGCGGATCTTTTTAACTGTTCCATACGAAGCGATAATTTACGACAGAAATTTAATGTAATCGATGACCGTAATTATCATTTTTCAGTTGATTTCAAAAAGGCTGCAAGACAAAATAGCAGTACTTTACATGCATAATCGGTGAGCCTTTGAAAATCTTCGAACAATCGATGTTTCTCGCTATTTCATCGAGTCTGTCTTCATTGTCTTCGATGAGTGCCGCATCGGCATCTTTCATATCAAAGTTTTTGATGCTGAAAGGGACATTAAAAAAATTAGTTCGCCCGAGTAAAGAAGTTGCGATAATTGCAGTGCGAGAGAAATTGTCACCTGTAAAACGTTCCGCTGCTTGTTACAAGGATAATATCCGTGTTCAGCCCAGATTCTTGCAAGCATATTTTAACAATAGACTCGTCAAACTTTTCTTGGATGTTTCTGCACAAAAATTTGTTGAAATTCATTGTTTTTTTTGTTAATTAAACTAATATTATTCTTTTTCTCTGTCGCACAGTCGATTTTAAAAATATTTCTATTAAATTAATGGGTAAATTTTTATTATCATTATTATTATTATTTATTCACAGAGGGTAAGTTTTCACTTATTATTTCTGCTTCTATGTAATTGCAATTCATGTAAAAATATATAAATCGTTTTTGTCGTTTTACTTACTCGTAAAAGACCTGTCGACCTCCGCTGGTCACGTGCAAGCAATGCAAGACTCCGGTGGCGAGAGCGGCGAACAAAAAAGCTCCGTCCTTGGACATGCAGTACGCTGTTATGAGCGAATCGAAGCCTATGCTCAGAATAATCTCGTAACAAGTTTCGTCGCTGAATATTGTGATGGATTTGTCAACGGCGACGCACAGCATGGAATATTGTATGGATGCGGAAACATTCGGATTGTCGATGACCTTTCATGAATCACATCTTCGATGAAATACGACCCAAGGACGATAAATTTTTTTTTTTCGAATGATTGACGTGTTAATTGTTACCTGACCATCGGATTGTATCGTCGCAAGCGTGGAAGTTTCGTAGATCGATCCATTGTGCTCGGCGACCGTGCGAGCGCCGAAATTAACGGTTTCGTCGTCGGCATTGAATCCTGACAGTACTTTGTTCCACAAAGCCATTTGCACAGGAAACCTGTTGCTCTTCTGCGACCTTGAAACTACTCACCTAACCCCAACGGACTTGAAGCAATCGCGACGAAGACTAATGACGAAAAATGAACATAATTTACCTCCTCATTCGAATGTTGGGACGCTGAATCTTCACGGCTTATATACGTCGGACTCGGCAATGATTAACGAACAGAACTAATCGAAGATCGAGCACGCATTTTCGCACGATTGTATTTCGAATATTTGAAACCGGCTTTTTCGTTTGAATTTTCTAGTTGCGCAGCTGCGGCGCGACGATCGCGTAGAGGGCGACACAGTCGCAACGGCGCCAAAACCGGGGAAAGCAATTGCTAATCCCGCACAGCGAAATAATCGCGTCTCACATGCGTCCAAGATTATTTCTAACGTAGCAATAAAGATATTTGTTATCAAGTAACTCGTCAAGTAAGAGCATCAACAATGGAGGAACAACAAGATCGATCGAACGAGCGTCACGATCAAGAACACGATGACTCGCGACGAGAACCTCTGAACGTAAACATCGCGAGCGACAGCGACGTTGAGGACATAAACAACGCGTATCTGCCGCCGTTCTGGACCAACTTGCCGGCCTTGTGGTTCATCCACGCCGAATCAATATTTAACGTCCTGCGTATCCGCAGGGACGTCTCGAAGTATAGTCTCGTCATCTTGGCGCTGGATCGCCCGGCGTTGGAAGTTATCTCCGACATCGTCACACATCCTCCGGAGACTGATAAGTATAACACTTTGAAGACTACTCTCATCGCTCGTTTCACCGATTCGCGAAAGAACCAAATACAGAAGGTCCTAAACGCCTCAAAGCTCGACAACAAAAAGCCCTCTCAACTACTCAAAGAGATGAAGGAGCACGGCAGAGACTTCTTTCCTGAGGATTTCTTGCGATTCCGTTTCATACAGTGCATGCCGTCGCATCTCCAAGAGTTCCTGGTCGGTAGTTTGGATCTCACCCTCGACAAGCTCGCCGATACGGCGGATCGACTCGTCGAGTATTTTGGGAGCTCGCCCGCCACGGCAGTGCAGAGCAAAGAATCGATATCGCCGGCGTTGAACAAGAAGCTCGGCTCCATCAAGGGAAGATTGACTCGCCTCGAGAAGTCCAACGAAGCAATGCTGTCCATGCTCGAAAAGATTATGTCCAAGCTAGATATCAACCCGCCCAGCGTAAACAAAAATCGGGCTCGGTCCAGGCAAAGGCGATCTCGTTCTCGCAGCAAGTCTACCCAATGGCAGTCAGAATTCTGCTATTATCATAATCGATTCGGCGAGGCCGCCAACCACTGCGTTCGTCCCTGCGAGTTCACGTCAATGCTGAATGTGGCATTCTGAGATCGTTGGTTCAAATTCGAGCGGCCGTGGATGACGGAAATGGCTACATCAGTAGCGAAAACCGACTTTGCGTACACGACAAAAATACGTGGCGGCACGACGGTCGCGTGAAGCGCGACACAAAGACTAACGAGAAAGGCAACTGCTAATCCCGCGCATCGAACGAAGCGCTTGAGCTAAAGCGTTTCACATACATTCAGTATTTTTCCTAACTTTTATACTTGTTAATTAATAAAGAGATTTATCATTGAGTAATTCCCAGTGTCTTTTTTAATCACCCACGCGAATCGACAAATTTGAAACAAGTATCGCCGCCTGGTGAAGCATTTGTCAATCAGTACGACCGCGAAAATCGATCGAAGGTCATTTTTTTAATGGAAAAAAAAGCGTAAAATTCCCACGCGAGTTTAACAACACGACCGTAATAAATTGGCGTATTTTTCTTCTTTGTGTACTTGTGGTAGCGCTTCCATGGGAGCGATTTGTACGCTGGTCGTTTCCTCGAATCGAAATGCCTAGAAAACGGGTCGAAATTAATTGATGATTCGCTTTCACGTGACTGTTCATTACAGTATCATTTTTAGAGCTTCCCGGGTAAAGTTTTGATTTTTTTTTTTCCTGCAAATATGAATTTATCATCTGAGGTAGTTTGAGCCTAACTGATTTTTTTTTATAAATCTCGAATGAACGATGCATTAATATGTAATCTTTTGTGGTACGCGACAATTTTGTTCTTTTCGAACGGGGAAATCATTGTAATTCATTGGTTCAGTAGGTCATCGGCTCCCCGACCAGTCGTTCGATGACTGCGACATTGCATCGTCTGACCCCAATGATAAAAATTACTGCTGCTCCAACATTGATTCATACTTACCTGCATTCCTCAATACCTTGTCCCCATTCTTTCATACACATTACGAATTTTCTGGTGTTTCGTGTGAAACTTTCGTAGTCTCGTAATTACGTAACCCAAGAATGAAGCGTCGTTGCTCTTCCTGTGGATAGACGCAGTTGCATTCCAAGTTCATTGCTCTACGTCGAACGTCGAAGTGACCCCGTTGTGTCTATCGACGACAGCTACGACAATGCATTCATTCGCACCGCTCAAAATATCTAAGCTCGTATTGTTTTTTTCCCCTCAACGTTCTCATCGCGGTGTTATGTAAAGTCGTAAATTATTCGGAATCCCCGGCACAAGTTCGTGAATCAAAATTTTTCCACCACCGACATTTATATTCATTTATTTGCTTCATTGTTATATATATATCATATAATATTATATCATTACTATATCGCAGTTATTATCATAAATGAAATTTGAAAATAGGCTTTAAATAATAACAATTGTCACCATCGAGATTGATGTAAGCGCCCATTTCCTGTTTTAATCCCAGACAAATGATTAAATTACCTCGATGATTTTTCGCACTGAATATTCTCGTTAACGAGAATGTTTCTTTTTTTTTCTGCGTTATTCGCGATGCGGGGGGGTGGGGGAGGACTCTCTACGTGTCAATTAAACACAACCACAGCTCGTTGCAATCTATGCACTGAAAATTCAACAAAGTCCCCCGTTAGTACGTGATCAGCCCAAAGGGGGCGAATCATTATTTTTTTCTCTTTTCTTTCTTTTTTCTTTCAAATTCGATTTGAACAACGAATGTGTATCGTGTCAATTTTCTCGGTGTATTTATAGTTTATATCATAGAAGTATGTAATAATAGGTAGGTGATTCATTTTTTTTTCTTTTTCATTACTCGATTCTTTTTTTTTTTGTTCTTTTTCGTTTTTTTTACCACTATATTTTTTTTTAGTTTAAATTATCGTACCTAGTACACTGTTCCGATTGGGAATAATCGGGACTGGCAGCCAATAGACACGACGCATTTCTATCTATATATAATCTTCATCTTCTTCTATCGTATATTATGTATACTTATAATATGCCCGCCTATATAGGTATCATTTTTTTACCTTTCGCAAGTGTCCGCTGTTTGTGTTTCGTGTACTTTCGTGTATTTTCTTGTAACACTCTTCGTTTTGTTTCTCTTATCTCTTTTTTTTTATATCGTGTCTCGCTTTAATAGGAAGAAAGAGGTGCTACTGCAGGCTTTACGCGTAATAGGTAGTTTAATGTTGTATCGTAAAGTTTCATGTTGTATCTTGCGTGTGTCGTGTTTCCGTTTTTTTTTTCTTCTTTTCGTTTCTTTTCCTCATGTGTTTCTTAATAATAACCATAATATGAATAATAAAGAATATTACCATCATAGCAATAATAGGTATTATACTCGTAGAGACGTATCGTCGCTATAAAGATTCTTCGAGGGTGGGGGGTAGTAATCGTTATTTATAGAGTTTACGAATAAACGGGCTCGACAGGCAAACTATCACCAATTCTTTTTTTCTTCACCCCCGTTTCTTTGTCCTTTCTCAATAATATTTTTATCCGAATTTGCGAGGTTCGGTATACAATTAAATGTATCGTTGAGACAGAGGAAGATCGAGCGTGCGCGATGAACAGAAAACTCGTGTTTTTTTCGTTCACTTTTTCCGTCCCGCAACGCTAATTATTCGTTATATCCGGTTTAGAATGTCAAACATGTTTTTTTCACACGTAATAACACGTAGCAAGACCATATAAAATCGTAGCTTACAAACGTGTTGACCCCCCAATATGCTCTATGCGTTCCTAATGAATTTGTTGCTCGCCAAGGCAATTAGTTCGCGGACAGCGAACAACAAACGTCCGTTGGACAGTAATGGACCACCGTCATCAAAATGGTTTTGTTTTCTTTTTTTCGTTACTTTTCTTGCGATTATTTTATATTTATACATCCAGCAGCCAGACATAATAATTATTTTCTTCATCTAATCGCTATGAGTGTATCGTAGTCGTATCGATAGTGTGAGCTCTTCGTCGTCGATCGAACGAAGCGACAATCGAGAGGATGCAGCAAATTCTCTCTCGGATCGTCGCTCGTTTTCTCTTAATTTTCTTTCTTAATGCCCTGGACACTAAACTTTCATACTCCCGACGACATTTTCAGCCTCTCGCACATTCGTCGCGACAAATCTTGCGATCTCGAAGTTGAAACAACAGCCATATCTCTGCAGACTTTCACAAAGCCCGGATCAATTTCAAATAATTCTCTCTCTCGTATCTCTTTGATTCACGATTAATCGAGGCGTTGAAGAACGAGCAACGCAGCAGCCGGCTATTGCTTACCATCATCTAGCGATAGTCTAAAATTACACGATTAAGCCGTTATCGTAACATCGCGTCGGGTGAGAAAAAAAATAATGCAAGAATAACGTTTACGCGAACGATCAATGAAAGTTTCGTTCAAGATAATGAGATCCTCGAGTGGTCTTCCCGATTATCCATTTTCTTCGCCAATATCATTTTTGTTTCATCGGCATCAATCAGGAGTGAGTGTCATTGGATGTTCACAAATCAATTATTTACATAATTCTTGTATATTCGTATTATTTCAATAGATTGTTTTTTTTTTTCGTATGATCCGTTTCTCATTCATATCTTATCGAATCACTAAATAGATAATTCATATATAGATAACTCTCGGCATAAATAAATCGAAAAAAAAAACGAGAAAAATAATGAAAAGATTATTACTGATAATCATGTATAAATCGGTAGATCGGTGATCGAGGGCTTTCGGCGGTTCTATGCAAAACATCGCTAACTAGAAAGGGAAAAAGTTCGAAATATCTGTCTTTTATCTCTTCAACAAAGACGACGTATCTAATAATGCACATCGATACATGCGGCTTGCGTGTTTAGATTTTTCGTTCCTTCAATTTTGTTCAATCTCTTCAGCTTCGATCGTATTGTTTTCTTTTTTCATAATTTTCGTTTATTGTTATCGTTTAAGTTCAGACATCAGATTGGACGAGCATACCAATAACGTAATGACACAGTCACCGTCGTTCGGTTACACATAGATCAATAATCGATAATCGCGTTTATAGCGAGCGCGCGAATAACACGATGACAATGGCCGATCAATCGAATAATAATATCTTGGCCTTAATCTCGGATCGAACGACGTCCCCCACATCGTTCGATCGTTCGTGATAATACATTACGCGTTGTTAGACGCGATTGCCGTCTACCACTTTTGTTTGGGCTCTCTTTAGCGCCTTTTTCATTTCTTTTTTTTTTACTCTTTATTCATTCATTTTTGTTTTTCTTTCGTTTCGCACGCGATTCGCCAACGATACGCGCTTCACCAACCGCCCCCACTGATTCGGTTACTTTATTCGTATTTCGAATATGTATATTAGAGATAATAGCAATAAATTGTAGTAAGGGATTTACCATCTTATCACCTAGCATGACAAGTTTAAATTGGATCTGGGTGTCAATGAATATAGGTAATAATTGTAATTTTACGTGGTGTGTGTTTTTTTTTTCGTAGAAGAAACAACGCCGCTTTTCCGCTGCTGCTGCTGCTGCTCCTTTATGCCATTCCACTGTATTTTCTTTTTTTCGTTTGTTTTCGAATCTTTTCTTTGTTTTTTTTTCTTTAACTACTACTTCCAACTACGCGCTTTCATTTTCTTTTTTATATACGTCGTTTCGTGATTATTTTTATTTCAAGGACTCACTCTCTGCACGGGCGATCACACGAGTTCGCGAAGAAGCTTGCTGAATAAGACGCTTCTTTATTTAGTGGCTCCATTTGTTCCATCCCTGTGGAAAAAAACGTGGTGATGTTACGATGTTTTTTTATTTATTTTGCTTTGCGTCCAATGTTGCTTGACGTTTCAATGATGAATAGACGCGTTCGTTATTCGTGCGACTGCGCACGAAAAAAAGAATTGCGACTTCGCAATGTAACGGCTAGCCATTGAAGTAAATGAAACGTACCGGATGTTGTTGCTTGTCTTGGCCAGGATCCGACATTCCCCAAGCGGGTGGTTCCATCTTGGCGTTTTCATTGTGAGGTATTTCGGGTAATCCTGGCGCACCGAATTGACCGGGCAGTAACGCTAGTCCCGGTATCAACGAGAGTCCTGCTGCGCTTCCGTTGGGGAATGCTTGCTGATTGTCCAAATGACCCTAGGAAGGCAACATTAAAAAAAAAGTACCGTTTGCATTAATAAAGAGTCCTACAACAATATTTTATTACGATGAATAAATTTATAATATGTATAATCGAATTTCTATTCTTTGTAAAACGTTAACATGAAAAAAAATTTGTCATTTTCTTTAACAACAAAAGCGACGAATTCAATGATGCATTTTCGTACGCTTGCTATGCCTCATGATTGTGAATTTTTCTTGTATTTCAGAACTTTCCTTACTTTTGTACACGGGCAACTGATAATCGGACATTATTTATGCAGTTAAAAATATTAAATTCAATGTTCAACTCGCTTTTAAAGAAAACGGTTAAGGGTACAAAATAGGTAACGCTCACCTGAAAAGTTGACTCCATCATTTGATGCAATTCGGCGTCGATGTTCGACATACGATTGTACGAGGTATTAGGTCGGAACATCTGATGCCTGTCCATGCCAGGAGCCAAGCTCGCCCACGAGCTCACGAGTTTCTCGTTGCTGAGCATCCAATTGATAGAGTCAGCATCGCCACCCGGTCCCATTCCGGTGGCATAATTCTTCCACGCTCGCTCCGTGCCGATCGGTCTCGGTACTTTGCGATCTTCGATCTTCATTTGATTCATCTCTTGCGCGACCTGCGCCGGCGACGATGGCGACATGGCCGGCGAACCGCCGTTCTCGAGGCTCGTTATTAGATCGATATTGCCGGGTTGTCCGGCCATGCTGCCCAAATGATTGGGAAAACTGATCTGGCCCATCATCGGATCCTGATGCGGTGGACAATTGTTGTGCGGCGGTGCGAAGGGCCATCGAGTTTGTCCGTTCGACGAGGACATGTTCGGATTCGGCGTGCCTCGCGTGCCCGCCGGGGCGGCCTGTTGATACTTTCCCATGGGAAAATTGCCGCCCAGCATCGCGAGATTGTTCGACTGTTGTATGGCCGACGGTGGCGGCGGAGCTGGCACGGTCGCGAACATGTTCGGATGTATTCCCGTCGCTGCGTTGAGCATCGTCACTTGGGGCTTGCTGTTCAGATGAAGAGAGCTCGAAAAATCGGGAGCCCGCGGGTTCAATCGCGACATACTGACGGTCGTGTTGACGGCGGCCGATTGGCCGCCCATTGTCTGGGCGAAACTCTGCATGTGAGGATGGAAAGGCATCATCGGATGTCCGGGCTGTGCCTCGTTCGGCACCATTTTCAACAGGCTCGAGTTTACGTTCGGATGCTCGAAACCGCTGTTGTTCGCCTTAAAGATATTAACGTCAAGATTCGGCTGCGATGTCGAAGGTTGCTGTTGCATTACGTGCTGCTGATGCGAAGCCGCGGCGTTTCTCGCACCGATCTCCGCCTGAAACACCGGACGATTGTACTGCGACATGTCTATGTTCTGCTGCGTCATAACCGGTCGAGCGACTGCCAAACTTCCGGGCGGTTTGTTGGCCGGATGTGGATGCTCGTTGTAGTTAACGGACGATTGGTACTGCGGCGGTTGAATGGGATTGTGAATGCCGGACGACGATACGCCGCTGCCGATCGTGTTCGACACAGAAGTGCTGTTGTTTGTTGCTCCTTGAGATTTCGTGGAGACTGGTGAACACATTGCTGTGGCGCCTCTGTAACCCGGAGCTTTCGAAGCATCGACCTGAATGATACAAGAATACGTTCGTTTAAATATCGTTTAAAGCGGATGACAAATTGGACATCGAGATGTTTCGGTCATTCGCAATGTTCATAATTTTTTTCCAAAATACATTTAAGAATCTTGTTGGTCATGGGCAATAAATATGCTATAGAGCGTGTCAGGATCGTTCACTACCATCGATTAGTATCACGAGGGGAAATTTTATCACTCCTCCATTGTTCTAGGAAAATAGCTATTAAACAAATGACCGAGACATTCTGTTTCACAAGTTGGAGAGAGAAGAATGCAATGTACAAACCTGCGGTGGAACGCTGTCGATGAATTTGTTGGAGGAGTTGCTACCGGATGCATTGACATTGACACCACCACCGGCAACAGTAGCGAAATTCATGCCTTTCTGCGATTCATTTTCTCTGCCGCCCCACATCGATTGTTGCGTTACTTTCGAGAAGGTGTCGTTGAACAGTGAATATTCGAGCGGCGTGTTGCTCGATTGCTGTTGAGACTGTTGCTGCTGTTGCTGTTCCTGTATCGTCGGGGCTATCGGCGTTGAACTACGCATCTGCTGTTGTTGTTGCTGATGCGACTGTTGTTGCTGCGATTGCTGAGTCTGACTCGTCGGCAACTGAACTTGTTGCTGCTGCGGCGCTTGAGAAAGTTGCTGTTGCTGTTGTTGCTGCTGCTGGGGCGGTTGAATCGGTTGCTGTTGCTGTTGCTGCTGATGCTGCTGATGCTGGGCATGATGATGACTCTGCTGTTGTTGCTGCTGAGCGATCGCCTGTTGCGACAACGCGGCCGTTTGCGCAACGATCGCAGGCGGCGAAGGTGTGACACGCACCGAATTGCTCGATGCGCTCGATGCGTGACCGGTAGTATTGTCCGAGCAATTGGACAAACTCGCGGAAACGGCGCTCGACGATTGAATCGTCGAACCGGAAGTTCCCGACGTGTAAGACGATTTACCACCGGTATAATGGATGATCGGCGGTGCTGACATTGTGGGCAGTGGTCGGCAGTGTTTTGGCGATGTCCTCGAAGTAGCACCGGCGACACCGGCGACGCTGCCGGCGGTGGGATTGACCGGCGCTATCGATGAACCAAAGGCAGCTCCCGATGATGAACCGACTGCCGATGACGCTGATCCTGCTGTTGGTTGCTGTGGCGACGTCTGTGGCGCTGTCGGGGCTGTGGACGACATTACGGTCACAGAGCTTGATTTCGACGATTTCATCTTATTTCCTTGACTATTGTTCGATTGCATGACTGTGGTTGAGGTATGATTCGAGGCAGTGATTTCAGTTAGTTTCGCAGCGAACGACGATTGTTTCGTGATTGTCGTGACGGTTTTTGTTGAACGTCCAGACGTCATAATGGCGCTCGTGTATGACATTGTTGTCTTTGTATTCGTCGAGGATGCGATTTGGGCCGCGGCTATCGACTGCGCTCGTTTTTCCGCTGTGGGGAAGTTATCAGATTTTTTACCGATTATTTTTCTCTTTTTCTTCTTCGATTACTACGCATGATTTTTTGGTTGGCTTTCTTTTTTTTTTCTCTTTTTTTCGTTTCTTTTTATTTTAAGTACATATGGTAGAAAAGTCGCGCGGAAGAAGGAACGAAAAGCCACGCGCGATCATCGCGCGTCCGCTGAGCCCGTGTATTCTCGTCCGAGGGATTTTCGCAGTTCGAACTTTCGACTTCCCTGTCCGTTTGAACTATGAAACCCGTAACTCGAAGAATCGGTCGACGTATCCGACGTTTGTTTTGGTTTATATATTTTCTTTTTTTTCTCTATGCTTTTTCCGTGAAATCTAGAGAGAGCAGGAGGAGAGGAAAGATAGGATTAAGAGACGACGACGAACTTACCAGCTGCGACGAGACGCGGCGCCGTTGCTCTCGGTAGTGACGCCGGGAAAGCACTGGCAAGCTTGATACTCGAGGAAGAACGCAACGACATCAATTGACTGACCGACGATGGACCCGTGGGGTAACCGCCAGATTTGCTAGCTTGCGAACCGGCTGTACTGCTAACGGAACTCGAAGTCTTCGCCGAACCGGCTCTGCTCTTCGTCGCCTGGATATAGCAAAGTAAATTTTTCAGATACAAATACAATAGGAAACACTCGGCGAAATTGTTCTTTCACAAACCCAGATGTGACTAGCGTCTTATTTCAATTTGACAAAAGATCATTTTTGGAGACAAGTTAAACGTTGCGGGTACGTTGAGAACGAAAGAGCAGACAAAATGATGCGACTTACGATACTCGATACGGGAATCGTTGTTTTGTCCCAAGAGGACGAAGTTACCACGGTGAGCTTGGATTTTGGTAACATCTGAAGTATATCCACGTCGGGATCTTTTATCAAGGCAGCTATGAGCGTGTGAGCTTGTTTTGTCGCGTCGGTCGATCCTCTGCAAGTAATAAACGCAACAGAAGAGTTAATCGTCGGCTCCGACGATAAATGATCACTTTTCAATTCTTCACCGATAACGGAATTTCACTTACTTAATCGTTATTATTCTTTCGCCCTGGCATTTGCTCTGCTTCTCGACTTCGATGTGAGCGCCGGTCGCTCCTCGTATAGCGTTTATGTTACTACCGCCTCTGCCGATAACTCGACTTATGGCATTCGGTGGCACCGACACTTTCTTCGATCGGAAAGGTGAATTCATGAATCTTCCCGAATCGTCCGACTGACCCCTGAAAAATTTAAAGAAAAACGCGCGTATTTGTAAATTCAAGTCATCGAAATGGCACAATTAACAGAAAACGCTGGCGGTCACAGAGTTCTCTGCGGGATTCACTCATGAAAGCGATCTTGTTATCGTACAAGCCAAATAACGACGGGCGTGATTGCGTAAACCATGTGCGCGATACTTTAATGCAACTTTCACAACGACACAACTTCACATTCAATCACAAAAAAAAGCCGTATGAAAAAAATTGTCTCGCAGTTTTCATCAATGATTTCATAGGCGGCTTATGTACGAAAATGCGCAAACACGCGCGAAACGCGAACCCGGGGCCTGAGAAAGTCTCGGTCGGCGCTTCAATTTCTCAACGCGCGTACAATCGCTCGGGTACTTCGTAATTTCTTTTTTCTCATAACACAATCTTACAGGATACAATATTGTGTACTTACTTGCGTACTACTTCTTTCCATCCTTCCTCGCGCTTACCGCCTTGTTTCGGGCTAGTTGAGCTATTCGTCTTGACGGAAGTGCCGACAGCATCGTTGTCGTACTGATTAGCGTTCGATTTCTTTCCCTTTCCCGAGACATAAGTCTCGTTTCCCGTTGCCTCGAAATCTTCGCGATCGGCCGGATGCCTCGACGATTCAAAGACGAGCTGTCCCTTGAGCTTGCGTTCGCTCGAATTGACGGCAGCCGCTGTTGCCGCTCGCGTACTCGAGACCGATGGCGCCGAACTCGAGGAGCTACTGCTTCCTACGCCGCTCGACATTCGCCTACGAGAAAAGAAAATGTTCCTCCATAACGAACAGTCGCTAACCGAAATCATGACTTTTTTACTATCATTATCGCCTTGCGCAATTTCTTTAACTTTCAATATATTGTAATTAACGATAAACTCGTTGAAGAAAAATATTGATAGAATTTTTTTTCCAAAACATAACTCAATGTTCTCGCACTCAATAGTAATTAAAAAAAATAGAACTAATGGTGTAAAGAATCGAGCAGGGCTGAATAATCAGCAGAATATGTTAATTTATCCATCTCATCTTGTTTTGTATCAATGAAACTTCCATAAATTACAAATTTCATATTTCATAGCGTGGCAAATATGAGATTAAGTTTTTGAATTTGTTTGCATAATTGCAAGCTCGATGAAGTTAAAGAGGATGAAAAAATGTAGAAAAATCAACTAAATTTAAGAGCGAAAATAAAAACTCACTTGTCCGAGGTGGAGCTTTGAGACTTTGTAGGCGTGACGGTGTTGCCCGTCGGTACACTCGCCGTACTAGCGGGTATCACCGGTTTCGGTGATCTATGAGGCGATGAGTCCTTGTCATTGTTGTTGTTATTGTTAATATTGTTACCGGGACTGCTGCTCTTCTTTTTCTTCTTGTCCTTTTTCCTCTCCCGCGCCTTCACGTCATTGCTGCTGCAGCTTCCTTGACTATTCGCATCGAAGCCGCTGTCGCCCTCCTCTTTGTCGGGATCTTCAGGGCTTCGATTGACGGGCGACGGTACGTTGTCGAGTCTCTCGCAGGTATCGACGGCCGAGGCGGTCGTGCCGCCGCTCGAGCTCGTGGCACACGCGCTTCCGCTGCCGCCACCTCCTCCGCCACCCTCGTGGTCGCTGTCGTCCTCGCGATCAGCATCCTCGTCCTCGGATTTTTTACCATTGTCCTCCTTGTCCTCGTAAATCGTTTCGTTCTTCTTGTTCTCCTCGTGCAACTTTCTCTTCTCCTCCTTCTTCTCCAATTTCTTCTTTTTCTTTCTCTCGCGTCTTCGCGCGGCTGCGGCTTTTTTCGATTCTTCCCGCGTTTTCTCCATATCCAATTCTTCCAAGAGTATCGAAGCGTTTTTATTGGCACGAGCGGCTTGGGTTTCCTTCGCGGCTCTTATTATCTTTACGCATTCCGAGCATTTCTCCAGAAGCTCCTTGTCGTTCACCGTCGCGATGTATCTCGTCATTTCGTGATCGCTCGGAAATTGGGTTACGTGATTGACCATCCACTTGACGACTTTGATGTGACCCTTGCGAAACGCCGCCATAAGACACGAAACTTTACGATTGTCCTGGGAATCGATGTCGGCATTTGCGTAGTAAAGCAACTCGACGACGCTGAGATGACCGCCGTTAGCCGCGAGCCACAGGGGACTGTTGCCTTTTTTGTTTTTCACCTCGACCTGCGTGCCGCGCGACAGAAGCAACTCGACGAAACGGCAGTGACCCTTGTCGGCGGCTATTGTGAGCGCCGTATCTCTCGACGACGGAACCGGTGTCGCGTTGACGTCCGCTCCCTTCGTCAACAGTACTCTGCCGACTTCTACGTAACCGCCACTCGCGGCTTCCATCAGCGGCGTTAGTCCCGTTTTCGCTCGATGTTCGACGTTTGCTTTGCGATCTAGTAGAAGGCTCACGACCTCGTGCCTACCTTGAAAACACGCGAGTGTCAACGCCGTGTTTCTGTTAGTTTCGATCTGGGCGTTAATGTCGCTGCCCATATCGAGCAACAATTTAACAGCCGCCGTATGACCGTTCATGGCTGCGAGCATCAACGGCGATATTCCGAGTTTCGAGCCGGTTCGCGAATTAATTTCCGCACCGTGGCTCAACAGTAATTTTATTATATTGACGTAACCGCCGGAAGCCGCGAGGCTCAGCGGCGTGTAGTCCGACACGTTGCGATGTTCCTTGTTCGCACCGCGATTGAGCAAAAGCTCGACGACCTCGAATCTACCGCCGCTGCACGCCAACGAAAGCGGTGTGTCTTTCGTGCGTTCCGATTGAGCTTCGATGTCGGCTCCGTGATTCAACAGTATCTCGACGACCTTTTGGTGTCCCGCCGTTGCGGCGAGTATCAACGGCGTGAAGCCTTTCTTGTCGCGATGCTCGATATCGGCGCCGCGGCTCAGGAGAAATTCGACGAGTTCCTCGTGACCGCCGGCGCACGCGAGGGTAAGCGCCGTGTCGTGATTGCTGTCGGTCTCAGAGTCGACGTCCATGCACGAGAACGGAGCAAGCGGCACTTGATTCGCTCCCGTGTAACTCGCGCTCGGAGTTGCCGGAACGGGGGCTGCGCCGGTCGTGTATTGTCCGGCTACCGCTGTTGGATCGAGCTGATAATTTTGACCGGAAAAATTCGTCGTTGGCTGTTGCTGCTGTTGCTGCTGGGTTTGGGGCTGTTGTTGAACTTGCTGAGCTTGTTGGACTTGCTGCTGGGGTTGTTGTTGTTGTTGTTGTTGGGTTGCCGGCTGTTGAACCGTCGTTTGCTGCTGGCACAACTCCTGCACAGAGACCAGTTGATGACGAACTTTTTTCCCTTTTCCACCGGCCGGTGCTGTGTAGACCTGCTTCTCATTGTCGGAGACAACGCCGACGTTCGATGTCGCAGCTGCCGCGGCCGCGGCCGCAGCGACGACGGAAGGTGCTTGCGTCTGCGTTGCTACTTGAACTTGATTCGCCGAGGTGCACTGAGCAGACATTGAACAGACTTGGGGCACTTGCTGCTGGGACTGAGGTTGCTGAGGCTGCGACTGGGATTGTTGCGCAATTGCCGGTTGCTGCTGCAGCTGCTGCTGTTGCTGCTGAACAAAACGATCGGTTGGTCGAGATGTGTTACGCTGGGCGACCGCGAGAGCTTCTTCCATTCTTTTCTTCTGCATCAGACGTCTGCTTTTCGTAAAACCGTTCATCACGAGTTTGGCACAAGCGGGATCGGCTAGTAATTCAGCTACGACCTTGGCCCGAACGTTTTTCTCCTGTAAAACATAGTCGCGGTTATTGATTCGAAAGTTGTAATAAGCATTTTGAACGAACAAATTGTCGGTAATAAGAATAGGTCTGAAGAGCCGTAAGATCGCGCGACGAAAAATTGAATTTCAATTATTTTTTCCTTTAAGATTCAAACCAATTTCGTGACATTAGTAACTCCGAGTTCACATCTCGATCTCAATGTACGTTAGGAAAGGCCGAAAGTTCGTCAATAAATAATTTTTTACATAAATCGGATAACGGTAAAATTCGGTAAAATTTTTTTTGAAAATTCACAGAAAGCCTTGAAAGTTTCGTTTCTTTGATAGCAGAGAAGAAAAAAAGGGCAAAAGGTCTCCCGTACGTAAAGGGTCAAACAATTACATTCAACTATTCCTTCTTAAGTTTGAACTATTGTCGAACTATTGAATAACGTTGAACTATTGAAAAAAAAAATTACTTCAAAGATGAATTTTTTACCTGTTCGGACTTTTGGCGCAAGGGCCAATGATGTTTTTGTCGTTGCTGTTGTTGCTGCTGCTGCAATTGTTGCTGTTGCTGCTGCTGTTGTTGTTGCTGCTGCTGCTGTTGTTGTTGTTGCTGTTGCTGCTGTTGCTGTTGTTGTTGTTGTTGTTGCTGCTGCTGCTGCTGCTGTTGTTGAGCTTGTTGCTGTTGCGACAGCTGTTGTTGGGGCTCCTCGCTGTACATCAGCTCCAATTTTTTTAGATAAAGATTCTCCTGACCGTCCGGTCCTGCGAATATACATGCTGCAATTACAGTATTTTTTGGCACGTTTAAATCAACCGAAAACTTTTCGATTCCTTCAAAAAGCAACAATGAATGTTATAATCACCGTCGGGCATGTCGTCAAAGTGGAGAGCTTCAAATATGTCGGCGACCGTTTCGAGGGGAACCTGCGTACCGTCTTGAAGCTCGAACATGTTCATATCGTTCTTCATTATTGCCTCCCAGATCGGACACTCCGTCTGTCCGATGCAACGAGACAACAGTTCCTGCTGCAATGGCTCCGGGACAATAGCTTGTTCGGGATTTTCCTGCACACAAACATTCATCGTACATCAGACCTTCAATTTTCATTTTCTTGTTTCCCAGTCTCATACAATGGCTGTAAAAATTTTGTACAAAACCCTGGAAAATCGTATTAGCATATCATTCTCATATCACCTCGTTATACCTTTTTGGTTTAGACTCTTTTGTCGATACTTCTCTTCTTAGTCGTACCTTTTTCTTTACGTATTTATATTTTGATTAATCTTCTGCTAGCGGTATTTGGGGCGGGAGGACATTAGTTTTGTCACAGCATCGATCGCGCGCAACGTACCTGGCCAAGATCGTTATGTTGACCTCGGGCGGGTCGAAGACACTCCATAATTTGAATCGGCTTGAGAATGCCGTAACGCCCGAAACTACTGGCAAGAGTTTGACCATTGTCATCATCGTCCACGGTATCTTGTTCTTGATCCTGTTGCTGTGGCGCTTGCTGCAACTGGTAGTGCTGATGCGGCGGAGGAGATTGCTGCTGCTGTTGCACCTGGATGCAAAGGATTATCGCATGTACAGGGACACTGCAGCCACTCTAATTGGCAAACAATGAATGCATCGCGAGCTAACAAACAAACAAAAAAATGCCGAGGGACGTCGTACGCGATTACTACTATTCGTTTACTCATCACGATTAAAACGCGAAAGAAGAGAAGTATTCGACAAAATGCGACACGAATCTTGTGAAATGTCGCAAATAAAATCACCAAATCCGGTATAATGATATGTAAATCATAACAAATAATAACTAAACGATAGGAAAGTTGTATGCAAGGTTTCGAAAAAATAAAGATAAATAACACAGGTTCGTGAAATCCAATACCAATACACGAGCAATCAGCATTAACTGCCCCTTCAAACCTTCGATGTTCAATGGAATGAAAGCGAATCGACTAAACCACTACATCATCGTTCACCAATGTTCGTGATTAAAATGAAATCGACAAGATGGTCGATTGCTCCAAAAGTATAATATCCTCAAGTATCCTTGGATAAATTATGTTTCTATCGAAAACTTCATGTTGGAGAGAATCACCGTTTCGTTCCACTGACAATCGATCGAATAATGAAAATTGGTACAGATTTCGACGAATTATGCATCTTCCCAATATTATGTGTCGACGTATCGCAAGCGAAACGTACCTGATCGAGTTGAAGTTGAAGCTGTTGATTGAGCTGTTGCAGTTGATGAACCTGTTGTACTTGATACGTGTGTTCACGTTGTTTCTGTTGATACTGTTGTTGCAGACCAGCCATGAGCGTAACCTGCTGTTCCTGCTGCTGTTGAGCTTGCACCTGGGGGGCTTGCTGTTGAGCTTGCTGCAGCTGGAGTTGCTGAGGTGCCTGCGTCAACGGTAATTGCTGTTGCTGTTGCGGGTGTTGTTGCTGTTGCTGCTGTTGAATTTTTCCGCTGATCATTCCCGACGCGGCAGCAGCAGCGGCGACCGCAGCGGCTTTTCGTACGTGCTTTCCCTCCTTCTTCGACACGGGTTTCGCTTTAGGTCGATCGCTTATAGCAGTGTTTTGACTGACGTCGCTGCTAGCGGTAATTGGTTGAGATACGGGAATCGGCGCCGGTGGAGCGGTTACGCTTGTCCCGATACTTGTTGGCGATCCCGCGATGATCGGTGAACTCGGCGTCGCCGCGTTAACACCCGTCGCGTTTGTTGAAATTGACGCGGCAGCACCGTTCGTAACCCCGAAGCTCGAAGCTACCGAGGTCGAGGACAACGGTGGCAGGAACAGGGGCGGCGGTGGTGTCGTCGGAAAAGTACTCGGTGTGACAACTCCAACGCCGCTGCTGCTGCTCGATACTATTGGAAATGTTTCTCCTATTGTCGCAGCCACGGGCCTGTATTCCTCCTCGACTTGTCGAAGGCTCTCCTGGAGAGCTATCTTCTTGCTCGTGTAATAACCCGCCGTGTACGCCGATATTACCTCCTCCGCCTCTTGATCTAATAGGCTTCCCGACGCACCGGCGGAACCGCAAACGAGACCTGAATTTTGCGGAAGGACAAAACAATGATTCCTGTTTGGCAGTTCTTGCAAATAGAAGCGTATTGTAAGGCTTCACGAATAATGAGCGTTTCGTTCGAGCTCCATCAGAAGTTTCTAGCGAAGCTTTCAACTTCAAACTTGCTTCATAGCCAATGATCGAATGAATTGAACCAAATGCGTTCTGGGATTTCAGACAAACTTTTTTGCCAAAAGATTGCACCGATCATATTCGGACAGTCATCAGTCTCGAATAAATTTTCACCGTATCATACGTTGGGCGAATTTGCGTCGAAAAGAATTGTGATCATAGAGTAACCAAGCACCGATAAAGACTTACCGGCAGTTTGAGCAGGCAAGTCGATGTTCAATATACCCGGGAGCAAGGATTCGGCAGTTTCGACAACGTCGGTGGCTTGTTGCTGTTGCTGTCCTCCTCCTATGGCGCTACTGGCCGTACCGGACGGGCCCGAAAACAAGTGCCCTGCACCTTTTATCTGCAGCTCCCGTTCTACCCTCTGGAAAAACACATTCATCGGTTTTTTTCTCATTAATAATCGACAATTAACAAGATAATTCCTCATGATTTTACTCGGAAATCCCAACATTTCAAAGTGTCGTAACCCATCACATAGATAATTCCAACAATGAACGATTTTTACCTGCAACTCGTCGAGAATATGCTGCTTCCTCACCATCTGTTCGAATGGCATGTTCTTCCGAGTGTTATCATTATTCGTGGCAACGTTCGTATTACCGGAAGTCGGTGGTCCAGTTTGAACATTAGCGGCAGGACTGAGGCTGATATTGGCCTCGGAGAGACCGGTAAAACCGCCGCTTCCCTTGTCCAAAATATTCGTCGCATTGTCTTTGTTCGTCGTCGAGCTGACGTTTTCGCCTGCCGGCTGAGTCCGCACTTGCTGCGCTTCCGCGGAGGTGAGACTCATGTCGGGCATCATGGTGACCGAACGATTTTTCCTAAGCAACGACTTTTGAGTGTTGTGCTTAGGCTGAAGACTCTGCGATTGATTTTGCTGCTCGCTCGCCTGTTGCTGCTGCTGCTGATGCTGTTGTTGCTGCTGCTGTTGGCTTGGCAATTGTTGTTGCTGCTGCTGATGGGGATGCGGCACATGCTGCTGTTGCTGATTCGTCGGGTGTTGAGGCGGCGATTGCGTCTGCTGCTGTAACTGCTGCGACGGAGGTTGTTGTTGTTGAGGTGCTTGCTGCTGCTGAGGTGGCAATTGTTGTGGCTGTTGCTGCTGCTGCGGCGGTAATTGTTGTTGCTGCTGCTGCTGCTGTTGTTGCTGGGGGAGCAACATAGGCGCAGCTGCGGCGTTATGAGGATTGTTCATCATAATGCTATGCGGATAATCCAACAAGAGCTGAACTACGCTCGTGTGACCACCCTTGGCAGCCTCTATCAGCATCGTAGAGTTATCCTGAAATTACATCATTTCACAATAAGTATATTTCAATCTATACAATGATACATGAAGCGTTGGAAAAAGCTTTGAATTACAGCAGACATAAAAGAAAATTAATGAAAACATTTGAAGCAATATTAACCCTGAGAAAAGGTGAAATTCTGAAAGAGGAACGATAAAAATAAAGATGTCACACATTTGAGGAACCAACCAATTATTAATAGAAGTGTTGATATCAGGATAGAAAATTCATTTAAGAAATAATGTACGGAAATAGATCCGACAATTGCGACACGAATAGATTGTTGACATATAAAATAACCGCGATACCAATACAACCGATAACAGCACAAAAAGAAGCAAGAAGTATAAAAAAAGATTAACGAAACAACGCCCGCTCTGGCTGCATAAATCGATTATTTGTTAGATACAAAAAAAATGTATAAACAAATACGATAAGAATAGAAAATAATTTGCTGTTCCAATGAATTACCTTCAGTTTATGGAATGGATCGGCGGATTGCGCAAGTAGTAACTCGACGACAGCGAGATGTCCACCGGCGCAGGCAAGCGAAAGCGGTGTATGATCGTTATTCGTAGTATTGCGATTGAGACTGGCTAGTTTGGATATGAGAAACTGCACTGTACAGAGATGGCCAGCCCTGCAAGCTTTCATTAAAGGTGTTCGGCCTCCTTCGGATTCATGTTCCTGTGCACAAGAAAAAAAAATAACACGACATGGTAGAGACACAATCTTAATCGTCACCGCGATCGAATCATTAATGTCGCAGCGTTGTTTGAAACATTTTACGAACCAGATCAGCTCCGTATTGTAGAAGAAGATCGGCAACGTCCGTGTGACCGTTCTCGCAGGCATAAGTCAAGGCAGTGTCACCGGTTTGAGTCTGAGCATGAACGTCGGCGGTTGACTCGAGAAGATAACGAACGAGATCCAAATGCCCTTCCTGAGCGGCCTCCATCAGTGGCGTCGACGCGCCCAATTCAATGTCAGCTCCGGCTTTTATTAAAAAATCGGCGACCTCGAGGAAACCACCGCAACACGCCAACGTTAATGCCGTCTCCTGGGTCTCTTCCGTTTGCGCATTGATGTTCGCGCCTGTTACAGAATATTTTTCACATTTATTTATTAATATTTTTTTTCGCAAATATCAACCGTGAATCTTGTGAGGTTTGAACATTGATGATAATTTACCTTGACTCAGAAGCAGAGCTACCATCTCCTCGTGACCCTCACGGGCCGCCTCCATCAATGGCGTGTACCCCTCGTCGTTGACTTCCTCGATATTTGCGCCTCTCTCGATGAGAAGCATCGCGAGATCAACGTGACCACCGCATGCTGCCAAGGTGAGAGGCGATTCGAAACTATCGGTCGGCATGTTGACCTGAGCACCGGAATCCAATAGCAAACGTGCTACCTCCACGTGACCGTCCATCGACGCTTCCATCAACGCCGTATGCATCTCGTCGGTCTTGTGCTCCTGCAAGTGAAAAATCTGTCTTCGAACACCCATAAAACCTACACGAATAACCGTAGCTTCGAAGCTACTATCTCTTTAAAAACGGATATATAGTTTTTTTCTGTCGACGCGCGATTTCAATGCAAAGAATCGTTCTGTTCTCGATTGTACTTAAATATTGACGTTCGATCAATGTTTATCCCTTTGACGGAAAATCGAACCCCTCGTAATGCCTTGTACGTTTTGAAATCGTACATCTGTACAAGAATCGAGCATCGGCTATGAGATCGAAAGCTTACAATGTTTTTTCTTTGACTGACCGAGAAAGGGTTAAACATTGAGAATTGCTTAGAATTTTATCCGATGATTATACCTGATCGGCACCGGCTTCCAACAAGAAACGGACCATGTCGAGATGACCCTTGTAGCATGCCAGCGTCAATGCCGATTCTTTAAATTCGTTCGAATGGGTATTTATTCCAGCCCCGTGTTCGAGCAAGATCTTGGCAACCGGCACGTGTCCAGCGCTCGCGGCTTCCATCAGCGGCGTGTGACCATTCTCGTTGTGGTCCTCGACGTTCGCGCCGGCTTCCAAAAGGACTTTCACGACTTCCTCGTGACCGCCCGCGCAACCATACATGAGAGGCGTGTTGCCTGTTATGATCGAGAGAACGAACGATGAATAAGATTAGCTTCGAAAAAACAACAGTAATTACGAACTAGCGGGGTAATCGGTTGAGATTACGCGAGTTCTTACCTGACGTCGACTGGGCATTAACATCCGCTCCGTGGGCGATAAGCAAACTTACGATGTCGACGTGTCCGGCACTGGCCGCCTCCATCAAAGGGGTACAATCCCCTTTGATGCCACGATCTTCCACGTTAGCATTCATCGCCAACAATACCTGCTTCAAAACGGTTATGGTTTTTCAATATTTCAAGCGCACGATTACACGAATATCAACCTTTCATGGTTCTTCTTCTCTTTCGTTACTCTACATAACATTCCGCGAATTTTCACTCTCGAAGACGGTACGTATTTACGCACTCGCAGTTTTCGTTGTATCTACTGCTTTTATCGGAACTAGATTCTTTTTATACGCTTCTTTTGCGCAATGAACCGATACGATAATAGGCTCATCGCTTTGACGATTCAGCGAATTGCGCAACAGATACAAGAAGTTAGATACTTCCGGACGTCTACGCTCGATCTTCGAGAGCGGCAAATTGTGCATTTTCGCGATGAAGTGAATATTCAGAAAATCACGCGAGTGGGAAAAACAAACCTGCGCCAGTTCGTAATATCCTGCTGAGCAGGCAAGGGAGAGTATACTCTCGCCTTCCTCGGTTGTTTCGTGAACGCTACGACCCTCGGTCAATAATTTTCTCACAGTACCGACGTCGCCGTCCGTACAGGCCTCAACGAGCGAGCGCTTGTCGTTCTGTATACGCGGATTGTCGTTACGCATACGCGTCAATGCCGCCGCTGCTTCATCCAAGGCGCAGGATACGCTCGATGTCAGACGTCTCAGTACCTCGTGATCGGCGAGATGTTTTCCATCACCTGATGACAATTTACCAATTCCGGCAGCCTCGAGGAGGGCCTCCAGGCGTGCCTGGGTCTCGGGATCCACCGAACGTTCCGGATCCTCGGGGGTCAACAAAAACTTCGATGTCTCCAGATGATTCTCTTCGTCCAATTCCGCTTGATCAATTGCAAAACACTCCACCTTTTTTTTCGTAACAGAACAAAACAAACAAAACGCTGTTAGCTCTATGAAAATATATTTTTTTCCTGATGTTTCGTCATTCGCGGCTGCGAGAGAGGCGAAATAGCATTTCTTTCTCGATTATGCAATTTGGACTTCAAAGGCTCGAGAACAAAAATACGATCCATAAAACGATCTGAGCTTTTGGAAAATGTGTTTTTTCTTCTGGTCTTTTATCATTCGCGTCTGTGAGAGAGTCGGAATGGTATGTCTTTCTGGATTAAGCAGGTTTGACTTCAAAGGCTTGAGATCGAAAATACAAATGACAAAAAAAAATATTTAAGTACCAACTCTCAAAATATCAACCATTGCAACGCTGAGCATAAATGCCTACGCAGAGGTGCTACATCGTTTCGCATGGAGAAAATTTGAATATATCGATTTGTTGAAAAAGTTTGCCTATCGAGTCTCGAATTGCAACGACACTTATGCTTTACAAAAAAATAAAAGTACACAGTCATTAGAAAACGATGCTTGAAAATCAAAATTTCAATATCACAAATCTATGCTGTGGAAGGCAATCACGATAAAACAATATTTATCAACAACGAAAGACAACATTTATCGCTACTTGTGAATCATTCTGTTTTGAGCGCTCGAAGTATCAAAAAAGTAAAGTATTTGTTGCAGGACTAAAGTTTTGATGCTCTCATCGCTGCGCCAGGAAATGGATAGATCGCTCTATAACGTAGCTCAACTTAGTTGAATACTCAAAAAAAAAAAATTCAAAAAGACGCAACAATTTTTGCCCTCGTTCGTGACCTTCTCAACGTCCGCGTCATTATTCAGGGCTAACGGCTGGCATCTGGAACAAGCTTGTCTTTCTCAACATGAATTCATCACCGAGCCGTTACGATAAAGAAAGCAATGTATTTCGCAAAGCGCATTCGTACCATTTTACGCTGTACTTATAATAAACATACGTCCATCGAGCGACGATTGATGATTGTCACTGTCGGACATGAGGATAGGCAGAAAAATCGTGATTAACCGTTCAAAGATATGCGTTCGCTAATTTTACACAGCTGATGGGACACGGAAAGAAAACGATCTCGGCGATTGAGGTTATGATCGTCGTAGTTCGCTGCACGGGAGAACGCCCGTTCGTGTCGATATAGAAAAAACCCGCAAGTGTAATCGCGTGGAATTTCGATGGTGCGACAAACAAAATATTCAGAGAAACAAGCTGTTTGTCCGATATATCTGTTGTGCACGAAGGACGTGGCCGCGAGTTCGATGCACCGAGGGGTTCGTCGACGCACAACGACGTTACGACAGCGCGAGAGATTATTCGATCTCGTGTTCCGTTGATCGATCCTCGAAACTATATCGATAATAAAAGGAGAAAACACACGCACGCAAAGAGAAGGAAGTGTCCCGTCGTGTCGCGATCCGTACACTACTGGGCAGCCTCACCCCGCGAACTCAAGAAACTCTAGAGGCACGCGAAGAAAAGGGGAAAAAAGAACGTCAGTCCTGCGCGGAGAGAGCATCCGCTAGCTCGTGCCTGTGTTCGCTGCTGTGTGCTGCTGCTGCTGCTGCTCTCGTCGCACACAGCTCGTTATTGTCGTAGACGTAAGATCCCGATGCCTAGGATAGAAGGAACGAGGAACGAGGAGCAACAGTCCAGTATTTCAGCGAGAAATGGTGGAGATGCGAAAAAAATCAAAAGAAACAAAGAAAAGAAAAAAGATCCAATGGGAAAGAACGATCAAAGCGAACAGTGTCGCGAAACAGCGATAGCAGATGTAGCAACTACTAGTAAGCAAATACTAATAATAATAATAACAATGAAAATACAAAAGAGATGAGAAAGTAAATTGACAATGTATCGATGTTAGAAGTCGAAAAACAAATGATTCCAGCAAGTTCGTGAGAAACGTCCGAGGTGATTTTTTTTTTTTTTATATTTCGCGAGAGAAAGAGGGTAAGAGAGAACAATGTGCGGCCATTCCAAGGTGGATCGAGTTCGAGAACTGACACTTCCTCGCAAATTCCCCTCCCCCCGTCCCCTTCCCCTTTGGCAATCGCCCCTCTTTCCGCGCTTACCTACGATTCTCGTTCTACCTTTTCGCACGGAAGCTTCATAATAATATAACCGAGTGACTCGATCGGATTGTCACCGCGCTGACCGAATGCGAAACTTGGAAGGCCCCGAGTGTGAGCCCTGAGAGCGGTCGATCGACTCCGGGGAAAATCATTCGCATAAGGCGAACGGCGGAGAGCGAACGGAACGTACGAAGCCCGCGAGGGCCACTCTGCTAGTAGAATATAAAATAATATGGTGGCTCGGTTCACGGTATCCAACGCACGCGCACATACACAGGTCGCGGATAGAAAGAGACGGTTTACACGACGTGCACACACATTTTCATGATAAAACTCCGAAGAAGCCGTGGCGGCGCACAAGTCCCACGAACCCGCGGCACTGAACCAATACTAACGTAGAAGCCAGGAGCGCGGCGTGACACGACCGAAGGGGGGCTCTCTCTACGTTCTCTCCTCGCCCGCCCGTTCGTTTCACTCGTTCACTCTCTATACTTTAACCCGCGCTCGCAACACAACGTTGTCCGCGACGAATAATACGAGGCAACATCGCAATCACGAACGATTAGACGTCAGGGCTTTAAACTAAACCGTATACTTTCACGTTTATTTCAGTCGTCGTAATTATTATCATTCTTCATTTGCAAAAGTTTCCTCCGGTTAATCGTGAAAAAGAGAGGAGAGAAAAAAAACTGAACTATGACGACGACGAGGGCCCCACGATTGACCGATGGACTCGTGAATATCCGGCGAGCGCACCACCGCGAGAACGGCACGCAAATAATAAAGCTATGCGTCAACCCACAGACGTAAATCGCGCAACGTAAAATTCCTCGACGAACGTGGCGAAGCAAACAAAAAATCGGAAAAAAAACGACAACAAGGTTTGATAATTACAAGACGAACGAAAAAAAGAAAACTGAACGAGAGAAATTTCCGAAGGTATACACCGCCAAGACAATGTTTTTGATGACTTATTGAGTTGATAGATTGTGACACAGTGGTCGGTAGGTCGCGGCATCGATGCGGGCACTTTCTTCATCGCTAACTACTTATTATTATTATTATTATTATTGTTCTTTGAAACACAGCCCTGACTGCGAGATGAACGAATTGTCAACGATAAAAATTGCATACGAAACAAACGGATACGAATAAAAACAATAATAAATAATGTACACAGCCAGAAACACAGACGCACACGCACACACGCGCACCTACCCACATACACACTGCGGAGGCACATGGGCACTGTGCGTTGATTCAAAGAATCTCATCGGCGACACTCGCCAACATTGGCGTCTGCACATGCTAGATATTAACACACTGACGTTTCGCAGCTACTACCTATTAGCTCATATATTTCACGTTATATAACGTTTTTCATCGGGAATTCGAGCGTCGCATATTATCTCCAATTTTCGTACTTTTCGTTTTCATTATTTTTCTCGCCCGTCTCGGCATGCTTTTTCGTTCTTTCTTTCCAGTATTAATCGTCGGTATACGGAATGCCTTCACGGTTGCGGAGCGTTCGAGAGTGAGCGAAGAACAACGACGTGATCTACGGGGGCAAGGGAGAGGAAGGATGGGAAGGATCGCCGTTGTATCCGCGAGTTAGTTTTGCGACGGTAGTGGGAGAAGAGCATCAGCAGCCACAGCAGCGGAGCTCTCTCGGTCGTAGGCCTGCGATTAAAGCCACCAACCTGACTTCCACCAAGCCGAAGAGCCCGGAGAGGCATTCTCTTTGGCGATTAACTTTGTTCCGCGGGTGATTGCCAGAGAGACGAGGAGTGGGGGGAGAGAGGGTTAGAGAGCAGCGGCGAGGACGAGTCACTCCACTTCACGGCATGGACCATGTCACATTTTTTTTCTTTCTTTCTTCGCTCGAGCTCTCTCACAAGTAGAAATTTTCATATTCCGAACTGTCGTGCATGGCCTCTCTCGGTACAGTTCAGCAATGAAACAATAGATTACGCAGCGTTGTTCCACTGTCGTCCATCTCGTGTGTACGCAGCGAGCAAATACGCACGCGATCTATCCTATCTGTCTCTTCCCTCTCTCGCTTTATCGTCGATTCGCGGAACGAAAATTACGCATCACTGGGTAATTCCTCGTTGAAAACACGCGCTTCGCATGGCCGCGGAAATACCGTGGCGAAGAAAAAAAATCGAATGAAACAAGAAAAATATTGTAAACGACAAAATATCGATATGGACAGATGATTCGATCGAACGGACATCGTGCGTGCCGCTGGCCGTATCGTCACTCGAAGCTCGTGGCTCGAATGGACGAATAAAGATATTGGAATGGAGGAGGCGCCGATGGAGGATAGAGAGGCTAAAAGAACACTCGTTTCTTCAATCGCCGCATCGCTCGACAAAGGGATCGAAGAAATTTCGAGCGATGCGCGACAATGTTTTTCGAGAAATGAAGGAATTTCGCGGACAGCGGTGTGAAAAAACGGTGGAAGGGAAAAACCCGACGGTCTATAATTCTCTGTTGCGCCAAGTGTTGAGACGAGAGATTGCCCGTAGCGGTGGTGTTCGGCGAGTGTGCGGAGAAGGGCCCCGTACGCGCGTTAGCATAGAATTTCATGTCGGGGTGGTAGTAAGTAGTCGGAGAGGGACGACCAGTATATGCTGGGTTGGGTTTAATTTTTTTTTCCGCTCTCTCACTCTCGCACACACTTTTTTTTCCTCTTTATTCCTATGTAGCCTGTTTTTTCTTGTTTCTTTTTTTTTTTTTTTTTTTTTTTTTTTCAGCTTCGACGAAAAATAACGAAAGATTTACCTCTGAAATGCTGTCCTCCTCGCTCTCCGACGAGTCTGTCATAAAGCGTGGCTGCAATTCGGAAAATGTCTCGGTCTCCGACTTGGTGGGACTAGAGTTCGAGGACTGGGGAGTCGACGACGTTTTCCCAATGTCGCGATGTACTTGTGCACTCGGTTTATCGTTCTTCTGGCTATCCGAGGTGCTTACTTGTCCTACATTCTGCATTTTTACCTTCCGGATTAATCATATGACACCAATTCGACCGTTCTCCTTACGCTTAACACCACACGTAACACCAAACGTATCTTTTTTTTGTTCCTCGCAAACGACGAAATATTTTCTCTTTATTCCACTATCCGCCGTCATTCACGTAAGCTAACACCCGCCATGTCTACTATGGCTGCTGACGGCGAGACTCCCGGATACTTCCACGGCCATTACGAACGGTGAAGCTATCGGGCCGCCCGTACCTCTCTCGACGCTACGCTATTCGCCGACGTTACACGAACGCTCGAAGTATCGATGCTGCCATCTTTTGGCGATAAACACTCGACCGCCGTGTCCCCTAACTGTTGCGCGCAATATTTGTTCTTTCGTTTTTTTCATATTTTTCTTCTAACGAAAATATAATATTTTCTGAAATGTGTCAATAGCGTCACGCGCAACATTGAGTTACATCGAAAGATATTGTCGCCGATGCGATTGTCACATTTCGCGAGATATCATTGAGGTTATCAGAAAATAGTCGAATATTCGAGAACGAGCACGAATGCCGCAGAGTACGCGATATCGTCTATATCTCTATGCGATTTCGCGTGCGCTCGTGCCCCGACGGAAGTCAAAGGAAGCCCCAATAATACATCCTATTCGATTCCAGAAACCTCACTCTCGCATGATTTTCCCGATGCGCTGCGCGATGACTGCGTGTACACGCGGTCATCCGCGCGGTCATCATCAAATTTTTTCGAATGCGGCAGACGGCATTTGTTTAAGCAAACTTGCGACATTGCTCGTTGTAGCGAAAATTTCGCAACACTCACGCACTCGTAATAGACTTGAGACCTTGTGAGATTATTGAAATTTCATTGCAGCTTAGAACACGCGTAGATTAATTTCGATCGAAAATCGCATCGCGGCTTCATCGCCGATTAGCAATTCTATTATACTGGCCCGTGAGTCAGACGACATGCGATTGCGAATTACAATAAATTTCAATAGAACAGCTTCTACCGTAGTTATTTTTTATCGTTAACAATGTTCGATCACGATATTTTTTATTCACCTTGCAAAACATTTTTTTTCCCCTTTTTCGTCCTTGTAATAAATATTTCTTACCGGTATCTTTCGACCTGTACAATGTATATTTTCCATCGTTATCGATGCCACACCGTACGGACGAAATTATAAGAAAAGTTCGACGTTGATTTCTATGGCCGAGCACGGAAGAGTCAGATCGAATTTCGTTATTACGTTCGGATGAAGAACCCCCATTTTTCCGATGGGCTCGCCGTCGACGATGATCTTCGCGCATCGTTGCGGGAAGTACATCGGATCTGGAACAATTTTGCGAAGAACGAATTATACGTCTAAACTGAATTGCGTTTAGTTATTCGCGATTATTTTCAGTGAGCAGAAATTCGCTATTGACGGGCTTTTAGTTTTACGTTTCATCCGCAATATCGAATCGGCATAATCCGAATAAAACTTTGAAATTTTGTCGATTTCGAAAATGTGTAGATCTTACCGTCGTCAGCTTGGAGATAATAGCCAACGTCTCCCTTTTCCGATGTCCAAGGTACTTCGAGCAACTGCATCACCCTGTCGAGGAGGCCGTGGATGACTTCGAAACCGGCCGATTTGTTGCAATAAATCGCGGCCAGGCGCCTCTCGTTACGAGCGCCGCACTCGCTCGTCGAATCCAACAGAACCACGTCCGACACTTCGAAGAGTTTCAGCGGCAACGGCATCTTCTTGTTCGCCGCCAGAGTCTTCAATAGTCCCGGCAATAAACAAGTTCGAGCTACCTGCATTCATATTGAGCTGTTTTAGTAATCGCGAAGCTTTCAATGATTGGTATATCGTTAAAAGCCCCTTTCTTTATCTTTGAGCAAATGAACGAAATAAAATGGAAAGCAACTTCATTCTACATCCGACCGCTAGAATAACAATCAATAATGAGACCTTTTTTGAATAACAAAACCAACAGATTTGAAATATTGCGAGACTGCATATGCCATTAATTTATTGGTCAATTATTATTTGAATTGCTTTCGGAGGGAGAGAAAAGAATTCAAGATTACCGATAAAGACAGTAACTCAAATTTTTTGTGTGTAACTTTTTACGATTGGTGCGCGTTCATCAGATTACCAAATCTCAATTTTACGCCAGATTATTCGAAAAGATGCCCCAATTAGAGTAGCTTAAGCGACGTCTCACGATCAGTTTTGGTCGGATAATTTTTACTACTTATGTTTCAAATGTTCTTGTAGACGATAAAGCGTAATGACGAAGAATTGATGTTATCAAACAGTATCGTCGTTTTATAAATCTCATTTGGCCGATGTGAATCTACCTGAAATTCCAGAGTCTTCGGATTGGATATTGTGACGGCTGGAACGGTAGCAAAATCGATGCCCAGCTTATCGGAAACATCATCGCGGGAGCACTGAAAATTTAAAGCGTAAATTATTGATCCGTCTGTCCTTGATTGTCGATCAGCTTCCGCAGCGATTCGCTTGGATTATTTACCAGCGAGAATGTAAGAGCTTCCGTGAAGCCAGCGTGCGCCAGTTCTTCGCGTATATGATCCGAGAGCTTGTTCAATGGAAACTAGACAAACAACAAACATTCAATTATATTCAACATTCGACGAGGAACGATCGGCGAATCGTGAGAAATATTTTTTTTCAATTGCACATAGTTTTACCTCTCGACCGATCGTGGACGTTTTGGGCATTGTCCGTTCGATCTTGTTGTAACCCCACGCGATCGCAACATCTTCGTACACATCACAAGCGTGTATTACATCGTGTCGGGTCGGTGGTATCTCGACGAGTAATTCGTCCTTTCCGCGAACTTCGGTCTTCAGACACATCTTCGATAGTAGTTTAGCAACGTTCTCGGCATTCGATCTGTTTCGTAAAAGTTCGTATGGTTAATTAAACACTGAAAAAAAGAACACTCGAAAAAAATTGAACGTCATTACGCTTCACTCACTTGACTCCCACGTAATTAACAGCTTTTTCGCTGCTTAAAGTTTCCGTGCGGTATTTCAATTCCGGATACATATAACTCGTGCCATCGGGATACATTACTTTGACGCTTTCCGCCGTGTATTTTACGTCGCAATACTGGCTGAAGGCACATACCAGCGTGTCCAGGACAACCTTCGCCTATTTTTACCATCAATCAATTGCTTCTTCCTTTGTGCGATTATGAAATGAATGCCTCATAGTGAAATTTATGAAATTTGTACCTTAGTCAGATCAGTAGCCGTTGCCTCCATAAAAATATTCTTCGTGTTCAAAGTGATCTTCGAATGATCGCTGTTTATGATCGGTGGAAGCGACAACACGACGCCGTTGGCATCGTAAACTATCGGATAAACCGGACTGTCCTTTATTATTCCCAAATACTGCTTCAGTTGAGCGTGATTCTGACGGAAAGAAAACAAATATTCTCGAATGTTTATCAGCACTGCGTTTACAATTAAACCGTTTGAACGAAGGGATTCGGAAGATACTGTACGGCGTACAACTCCATAATCTCGCTCCCCGTATATTCCTTGTCTTGATTAAGCGGCTTGAAACGAATATCCTTCGGTGGTTTAGCATCGTAAACGAAGGGGCCGACAATGGTGTCCAAGTCGTGAGTACCGATGGAGACGAGCGATCGCTTTCTGCAGATATTTTGATGCAACTTGTCTTGAAGATCGATGAAGCTGTTGTAAGAATCTTTGGTCAATGTGACACCGCGCAGAATGGCGGAAACTACGAATTCTCGAATTTGTTTACACTGAAAGAACGTAGCAAACGAGTGACGACGAACGATTAACGTTAAAATCAATTAATTTATTTCTCTCGGACAGCTTTGGGTTGCTGAAAGGGTAACTCACGTTTTTCGTCACTCTCAGCTCTTGATATTCTCCTTTAGGCACGATGGTCTTGTAACGCGGCAATGGCATTCTATAGAACGAATAAAACAATTTTGTAAATCATACAGTTATAAGTGTGGAAACATGAAAAGCACGAGAGATTGTGATATTTCGTTAACATGCGTGAGTCTGGAAAGAGTTCAATGCCAAGAAGTGATTGATTCGTTAAGATACAAAAATTGAATTGCCATCATAGAAGTCATTATACGAAAAACGTTGATATGTTCAAACAATTAAAATTCATTTTGTTTGCAACACTGGAAAGTATAAAATATCTAACCATTATTGAACATTGAACATTATGCTTTCGATAAACTTTCAATATTTGTATTTTTGATCCTATTGATGATAGTACCGAAGGTACATTTTTTATAATTTCAGTTAGTCTTGTTTTTGTATTTTGTATTATGTTTTCAAACCACTATTTTGTTTCTAAAAGGGCTTCATCCAATGGTGAAATAAACGAAACAATTATTGCAAAACAAATTAGCATGAATATAAAAAACTTCATTAAAGTTGTCTTTATAAGGACTGAAATTTCATATTCATGATCATAAAAACTTGCTTTTCTTGGAAGATAAGAAGACCGGTAACGAGTCCTTCAAGGCACAAGAGGTCATATCTATTAGCAGGAACGTCTATCCGGTAAATAATTTCTTCCGATGCTCCTGTACTCTGTTCGGCGCCTTGTTCTTTCGTTATCATCTGCTTCTCCGTTGTCTAAAAAATATTATTATGCCGTTACTAATCAGTAAGGAATTTTCCAAACGATAACAAAAATTTCTTTCTACTCACGACTTCATCGAGTTCCAATCCGAAAGCGAAGCATAAACTTTGAAATTCATCATCCGCTGAAAAGCCATAAAATATTTCTTTTTTTCTCAAATATTCTTGCTAGTGAGGGACTGTCAAGTATAAGATTCGAACGTCATTGACCGCAGCACGAATAGCGATAAAATGAAACATCAAAGCAGTCGTATCGAAGCAACGCATGGAATGCATGAAATCGATGATTCGCGATTGTTAAAACTTACAATATGTTTTTCCAAGTGCCTTGAACAGTAAATCCCGTTTAACTCCAATAGTCGGCATAATTGATGCTCGTTTCTAACCTCGAACGATGGAAATATCAAACCGGCGCAAATACCACGGAAACGTAATGATACTCTTATATTCTGTCTAGTGTCAAAAAAATTTGACGGTACGGATTGATAAACTCGTATTACGAAATTATTTTACACGTGTCGTAAAGAATTGGCCGGTTTTTTTTTTAACGCCGAATGGACGGGACGTTTTTATTGTTGGTCGGTACGCGCAGTGCCGAACAGAGCACTGCGCGCCGCCGCACGGAACCGCTGGTACTACAAGTCCCCGCCGATCCCGTCGGTATCCCGTCGAAACGAGAGAAGAGCGCGAGAGGCGACGGGGACGTCGGGACGTTCGAAAAAAAAGACATAACACGTGTTTACATTCGCAGCAATGATGTCGAAGATTTTCGAGTGATGTAGAATTATTGAAGCGAGAGTCTCGTGCACGCGACGAACTATGATAATGCAAGTGAAATTTGATTAACGACAATTCTCGCGGACTATTCGATAAACAGGAGCAGCGAATAACCTCAAAATGGTCAAGGAACAGTACCGGGAGACCGACGTCGCGAGAAAAATGTACGAAAATATCTAATCGGCTCTCGATTATTGACACTTCTCCCGAAAAATATGTTTGTTGTAAAATTCATCGTGTTTTTTTTTAGTTCTCATGTCTCGTTTGGCGTCGACAGTCGCCACAACATGGAACGGCAGGCCCACATTCATGTTGTGGCAAAGAATCTTTACAGTCAAGATAGTCAACATACTCCCGTCCAGTTTGGAGTTCTCGACAAGCGAATGGTAACGAGAATACCCGTTTTTGCCTTTCGTGCGATTATTTCGATGTTGCAAGGGCATTCCGACTCTCCAATGGTTGTTACAATGATACGTATTTTTTATTGTTTAGGGGACTTGCTCCAATGCAAATCCTTGCGCAACATGTGGAAAATCTCTCAACGAATGCATCGGACATTTCGGATACATCGATCTCGAATTGCCGGTTTTTCATGTCGGATATTTCAGATCCATTATCGGCATTTTGCAATCCATATGCAAGGTCAGAACTTCATTTTTGAAACACAAATGTTATTAAATTCTACCATAATCCTACAATTAAAGAAAAGAAAACAGTATTAAATTCCTCGAAAAAAGATTAGTGAATCAAAAAAATTATTAATTTTTACAGAAATGTTCACGAGTAATGCTGTCGCCGAGCGACAAGAAAATGTATCTGACTCGCGTGCTGAATCCCAACTTGGGCTATTTGAGTCGGAAAGCCCTGAGAAAACAGATATTGGAAAAGGCCAAGAAGACGACGACTTGTCAATACTGTGGCGAGCTGAACGGTACAGTGAAGAAGGCAGGGTTGCTCAAGATCGTGCACGAAAAGTACAAATCCAAGAAAAAAACCGACGTCGTTGTACAAGCCAAATTGGCCGAGTACAATAATGTCTTGGAGGACAACAAGGAGCTCGAGAGCATTTTGCAAAGCGGATTGGTACACGTTTTAAACCCGCTCGAGGTAAACGACAGAAATACAAATGATTAATTGCCAACACACAGTATCTCGAGGATTTCGAGGAATCCTGCAAATTTTCTTTGATTTTTCCTGTCCTCGAAGTTTCCTGGAGTGTCCTCAAAATTCTTTGCTGGTTTTTCACTTCTAATTGCCGTGAATATCTCGAGGATGTCCTGGAAATGGTCTCGAATTTCTTGCAGACCTTCTACTTGATACCATCTAATATTGTTCTCCAAACAATGTTGTTGCGTGCTAAACTCCTGTGTTTTTTTTCTACTTTAGGTTCAAGGTATTCTCGAACGTATACCAGCAGCCGACGTGCCGCTGCTGTTGATGAATGCGAATTGCGCTTTGCCCAAAGATCTCATACTAACGAGAATTCCGGTACCACCCATTTGTATAAGACCCAGCGTAGTATCGGATCTAAAAGCCGGCACCAACGAGGACAATTTAACGATGAAGCTCTCGGAAATCGTGTTTATAAATAACGTTATACAAAAGCACAGACAGTGCGGCGCCAAGGTTCAAATGTACAACGAAGATTGGGAGTTTCTTCAGCTTCACTGTGCGCTCTACATCAACAGCGAGATGTCCGGTATTCCTCTGAACATGCAGGTAAAATTTTTCGACAAATCCATACACGGATTAAACGGCTGGAAAGATGAATTTCTCAATTTTCTTCTATCATCAAAATCTGTGTGTAGCCGAAAAAATCTGGTCGAGGTTTAGTGCAACGATTGAAGGGCAAGCAGGGTCGATTTCGCGGTAATTTGTCAGGAAAGCGAGTCGACTTTTCCAGCAGAACTGTTATATCGCCAGATCCGAACTTGCGCATCGAACAAGTGAGTAACACACTCGCGCAAATAAAATAATCTCCATTATTTTGCTTTCTTAAGAACAAACTAAATAACACTTGCAATAGGTAGGTGTGCCGATTCACGTTGCGAAGATTCTGACCTATCCGGAGCGAGTGAATTCGTCCAACATAGAATTGATGCGAACCCTCATACGCAACGGACCCGACGTTCATCCGGGCGCAAATTTCGTTCAGCAAGGAAAAACGCAATTCAAAAAATATTTGCGCTATGGAAATCGTCAAAAGATCGCTCAAGATTTGCAGGTAAAATTCACCAAAGAATCCTACATGAAAAAAAATTCGTGAAAGAATATCTCTGTAACGCTTGAATTGTGAAACAGTACGGCGATATAGTCGAGCGGCATCTGAGGGACGACGACGTTGTGTTGTTCAATCGACAGCCCTCCCTTCACAAATTGAGTATCATGGCACACAAAGCAAAGGTTCTGGAGCATCGAACCTTTCGATTCAACGAATGCGTATGTACGCCGTACAACGCCGATTTCGACGGTGACGAGATGAATCTTCATCTACCGCAAACCGAAGAAGCCCGAGCCGAGGCGCTGGTTCTCATGGGGGTAAAATGAATTATGGACAATTCGCATTATTTTCCCTTCAAATTCGTCGGGTTTCTCTAAAGAAATTCCCTTTCATCGTACTTTTCAGAACAAAGCGAACTTGGTAACACCGCGAAACGGCGAATTGTTGATCGCCGCTACGCAAGATTTCATTACCGGCGGCTATCTTCTAACGCAGAAGGACACTTTTTTGAACAAATCGCAAGCGTGTCAATTGGCGAGTTGTCTCCTCGCCGGACCGGATGCCGGTATGAACATAGACCTCCCGCCGGCTGCTATTCTAAAACCAGCCGAGCTCTGGACCGGCAAGCAAATATTCAGTCTGATATTGCGCCCGAACGACAATTGTCAGATAAAAGCCAACTTGAAGACCAAGGGACGAGCCTACTCGCGCGACGAAGAACTCTGTTTCAATGATTCTTGTACGTAGATCCATCACCTCTGTGAATATTTACATCGTTCGTTGACGAAAGAGCGAAGAGAACTAAAAAACGAAAAAAAAAATCGATTGCAGACGTGGTCATTCGGAATTCGGAACTAATCGCCGGTTCGATGGACAAATCTACTCTAGGCTCGGGTTCGAAGCAAAACATATTCTACGTTCTCCTTCGCGATTGGGGCGAAGACGCATCGACAACGGCGATGTGGCGACTCGCCAGAATCGCAAGTTATTTTCTCATGAATCGAGGTTTTTCCATTGGTATCGGTGACGTCACACCCGGTCAGGGTCTCCTACGTGCCAAGCACCAACTTCTTGACGCTGGGTTAGTCGAACAATTTTTTATACATTTTTTTAGCTCTTTTTTAACTGCTTTGTTACTTAAACCGAGCGTTTCACTCTGGCGTTTTTATTTATTCATTTTTTGAATTTCGCTCAGTTACGCCAAGTGTACGGAATATATTAGACAAATGGAGGAAGGAAGATTGGCTTGCCAACCTGGTTGCACGGAAGAGGAAACTCTCGAAGCGATGATTCTCAAAGAACTCTCGGTCATTCGTGACCACGCGGGCAAAGCTTGCTTGAAAGAGCTTCACCCCAGCAACAGTCCACTGGTAATGGCGTTGTCCGGGAGTAAAGGAAGCTTTATCAACATATCGCAGATGATCGGTACTTGGCTCGATCGAATGATTCAATCACGACGCTACGAGACGAATGCGGTCGATTAATATGCAAAACTTTTCGTTGCAGCTTGCGTCGGTCAGCAAGCTATAAGCGGTCATCGTGTGCCGAACGGTTTCGAAGAACGCGCATTGCCGCACTTCGAGCGACACTCGAAAATTCCGGCGGCCAAAGGTTTCGTCGAAAACTCGTTTTACTCGGGTCTTACCCCGACGGAATTTTTCTTTCACACGATGGGAGGACGCGAGGGTCTCGTCGACACGGCGGTAAAGACCGCCGAGACCGGTTACATGCAGAGAAGATTAGTCAAGAGTCTCGAAGATTTGTGTCTTCATTACGACATGACGGTCAGGAATTCAGTCGGCGATATCATTCAAATTCTCTACGGCGGCGACGCTCTCGATCCGACGTATATGGAAGGTAAGAAGAATCGTACCTTAGACACAGCGGAGTAACGTTTGCTAATCAACGCGTGTCGCTGGTCTAACAGGCAAAGATTGTCCCGTCGATTACAAGAGAGTTCTCGATCATGTTCGAGCCAAATCGCCGTACAAAAACGAGCAACCTCTCGAGGGCCAGAGTGTCATAAAAGCGACGACGGAACTGTTGAACGGCGAAGAGTATTCGTGTTTGAGCGACGAATTCAAACAGGAACTCTCGTAAGTCGAGAACAATTGAATTTTGCGTGAAAATAATTCTGAAGTAAAGTTATCGATGCATATTTGTATACATTTTTACAGAGCATTCCTCAAAACAATATCGCGGAAGATAACTCGACTTCGACAGAATCTTTCCTCCAAGTCGTCGATCGGCTTGCAATTGGAGCGGTTCACAGTATCGCAACTCGTCGAATTCATTCACACGTGCAAGGAAAAATATATGAGGGCCAAAATCGAGCCGGGAACGGCAGTGGGTGCTCTCGCCGCTCAGAGTATCGGCGAGCCTGGTACTCAGATGACACTGAAGACGTTCCATTTCGCTGGTGTCGCCTCGATGAACATCACACAGGGTGTGCCGCGTATCAAAGAAATCATCAATGCCAATCCGAAGATCAGTACGCCGATAATAACCGCAGCTCTTGTCGGTATCATTCTACGCATATGATTTTTTTTGTTCGTCATAATTCGTTCTCTTCATTGATAATTCATGTTACAGGAAAAAGATACGGACGCCGAATTTGCGCGACGCGTCAAGGGTCGCATCGAGAAAACAACGTTGGGCGAAGTTACCGAATACATCGAGGAAGTTTATCTGCCGGACGATTGTTTCTTGTTAATCAAGCTGGACGTCGATAGAATAAAACTTCTAAAGCTCGAAGTCGACGCCAATTCGATACGTTACTCGTGAGTCTCGCGGTTCATCTTCGAGAAATATCGCATCCGATATTTGTTAATTCGCGATTGTCGTGCTTTCAGTATATGCACATCGAAGTTGAAGTTGAATCCGAAGCTCGTGAACGTGCGCGGAGATTCGATAATCACGGTGAATCCGAGCAAGCAGAAACACAGCTTAAACTACGCGTTGACTCAACTCAAAGAGTTGGTCCCAAACGTCGTTATCAAGGTACGGGACAATGTTTCTTTGGCGAAGTATCGATCGATACGAAAGAAGGGCGATTTTGACCCGAGCTTTTCGTTGACGTTAACAGGGTTTGACGACGGTGGCACGAGCGGTTATTCACAACGACGACTCCAGCGGTGAAACGAGATACAAAGTATTCGTCGAGGGCGACAACATGCGCGAAGTTATGGCGACACCGGGAGTTTTGGGTTGCAAGACTACGTCCAACAACACTATCGAGGTAGATGTTTCCCCGGCCGCAGAGAATTCGTTCAACGGTGTTTAATTTTTAATTTTTTCCATTTTAAGGTATTCAAAACGCTGGGAATCGAAGCGGCGCGAGCAACAATCATGACGGAAATCAAATTGGTCATGGAGAATCACGGTATGAGTATCGATCGGCGGCATCCAATGTTGGTCGCCGATCTGATGACGAGCAGAGGAGAAGTTCTCGGTATAACTCGTCAAGGTTTGGCGAAAATGAAAGAGTCAGTCTTGAACCTCGCCTCGGTAAGATTTTCCTGTCTTCTTTTTTTCACATAGGGTTTGTCTGTTCAAATTCTAATTCGTATCTAACACTGTTTTCGCTCGCAGTTCGAAAAAACAGCGGATCATCTTTTCGACGCTGCCTATTATGGCCAAAAGGATGCCATATGCGGAGTTTCCGAGTCAATAATAATGGGTATTCCGGTTCCCGTGGGCACTGGAATCTTCAAGCTTCTTCACAAATATCCTTTTTCTAAAGATAAATCAAATTCGAGCACGCGTTGCGTTTAGCGACTTAAGCATAATTTTCATTCATCACTAGTCAACTGCAGAATATTTTTTCCTTACAAATTGATTACATCCGACAAGGAAGAACCTAAGGAAAGAACTCTCATCTTCGACGATCCACAATTCCACAAGAAGATCCCAAAGGTTACGAGAAGCTAGACGAACTATGGCAAATTTTCTTATAAGATTTATTATAAATGACGGAAGCAGTAAAAAGTGGCGATGCATTTTTTTTTCGTCAAGAATTTTTTTTGAAACCGGAGAATCCATTTGGGCGGTCGGTATAAATCACGCAACGATGCACGCGACGTATCCCGTGCAACGAATCCAACAAACAGCCCCGTTTACTTTAATGGTAAAAAGTCGATTTGCGGCGATTCGAGCGCAAACGCCGTTACTATGGAATCTTCATTTGTTTGATCCAAAAGCCGTAGTGCCTTTCAACCTCCGTACACGAAGATGAATTAATACAACTTTGACTCGTGCCGTCGAATTCGGGGGGTCCTATTACGCTTTGTTAATGTAACTTTTAATCCGCGAAAAGCAACGAGTGCGAAACAAAAAATTTACCATCATGGTTAATCAACGAGAATTTTGGAAAGAAGTACGAAAGAACAATCCTAAGTACAACAAAAAGCCGCGTGTCGTTCCGGCCTTTACCATTCAAGCTATGCAGGTGAGAAAGTTTTTTTTCGATCGATAGATGTATTTTTTTTTCTTACCGTTTCTATATATACCCGATTGCGTTATTCCAAGGAAAACACGGTCGTTGCGAAGCCACCTCGGTGCGGCTTGTACAAACCCGTACGACCGAAGCCTTCATCGTTTCGCAAATTCTACGAACGCGGAGTATTTCCAGTGTCGATGGAGAGCGACGGCGTGACCATAAGTTGGAAGGTCAACATCGAGGATCTGGACTTTCATCATTATCTGCCGATGTTCTTCGACGGCTTGACGGAGACTGAGCCACCGTACAATCTTCTCGTTGAGCAAGGAATATCCGATATGCTGGAACACGGCGGTGCCAAAGTCTTGCCAGTTATTCCACAATTAATCATACCGATAAAGAGTATTTGATTCAATATCTGCATCAACCGGTTACGAATGAATCGACGTTATTTTCATGATTCCATCGATTTTCGCAGACGCACTGAACACGAAAATTCCGGAAATTATTTGCGCGACGATGAGAGCGTTACAACGCTTGGTCCGTTCGGGCGACCGTATCGGTGAAGCTTTGGTACCCTACTTCAGACAAATATTGCCCGTTCCAAATTTGCTCAAAGATCGCAACGGTACTTCAACGTTGTTCGGTCTCCTTAACAATATCGATCGATTGCAGGAGTGATTTTAATCATTTCCCCACGATTTTCCAGTAAACCTCGGCGAGGGCATCGATTATTCGCAGCAGAAAGGAGAAAATCCGGCCGATTTGATACAAGAAACACTCGAAGTGTTGGAGCGCTACGGCGGCGAAGATGCCTTTATAAATATCAAATATATGGTGCCGACTTACGAGTCGTGCATGATGAATTAATTGTTATCACGATTTTTCTCGAAGTTTTTCGTCTTACCGACAATATCGCAACCGGTCGCACCTCAACACGGTAACTTTGGTATAGGAGATAACATCGAAATGCATTTTCATCGATTGCTTACAGCATTTGCGGTGTATATATTTCAATTAAAAAATATAAAACCTTTAGCCTATATTTATAAAAAGACGTTCCTCTTGACGCTTCACTTGCCGGGATCCTCCTTCAGCGTGACTGTTTTGTTCAATACGAGCTGAAAATAAAAACGTTTTAAATCGATAAGTTGTTCCTGTAAATGGAGAAGATCGCCGTGAAGTGGAAAATTACCTTGCCCGGCGCGGTGTCCGGATCGACGGAGAAAAAGCCGAGCCGTTCGAATTGGTATTGAGTGAAAGGCTTCGCTATCGCGGTGAGGCTCTCGTCGACGTACGCGACGATCTCCTTCTTACTCGTTGGATTGATGTCGCTCAAGAATCCGTTAGGAACTTGGTTCGTGTCTTCAGGATTTTTGTGATTGAACCTTAAAAACGAGAAATTTATATTGAATCAAAGCGATGATGGATTATCGCGTTCCAACGAATTTACGTTAACTCACAGTCGTTCGTACAGCCTCACGGAGGCGAGCTTTGGCTTTGAGACCCAATGTATGAAGGCTTTGGGTTTGTTCTGATCGGTAACAGCCTCTTGTCTCACCACCAGATTCGTTATATTTCCACTCGGATCTTTCTCGACGCGCTGCAGCGTGATGACAACACCGGCGTGCTTGAGTCCGACCGGTTGCTTCGGCGTTAGACGGCGAAAACCTTTTTCTTCCACCTGCGACGTCGAGGCAAAACGTGATTAGAAATTTGGAATTTTTGAATAGCAGTTCGATATATGAAAAATAGAGGTACGACCTCCATGAAGTCGGAAGCTTCGATGTAAACGATGTCGAAGAACGTGATATTGTGCTGACCCTTCTCGGGCTCGGCAGGAAAATCGGGCACCGACAGAGTCATGGAAGATTCTTGAGGAAAATTGACAATGGTCACTTTTATCGGATCCAGTACCGCCATGTGTCGGGGAGCTGTAACGTTCAAGACGTCTCTAACCGCGGCTTCCAGAGACGCGGGATCGACGACAGCCTGAGCTCCGGTCACGCCCATCTGGGCGCAAAAGTTGTTGATCGCGAGTGGCGGAAAGCCTCGCCTGCGCAAAGCCGTGAGCGTAAACAATCTGAAACAAAGGCGATAACGATTATGTTTTTGTCGTGCTGCGCGTAAGCTACTGATTCGAGGTACCTTGGATCGTCCCAATCGGAGACTATTCCTTCGTCTATGAGTTTCCCGATTTTGCGCTTCGAGACGACGGTGTAGCTGACGTTCAATCGGCCGTATTCCCACTGTACGGGACAATAGAGATCGAGAACGTTGCACAGCCAGTAATACGAGGATCTTCTCGATTGAAACTCTTTGGTGCAAAGAGAGTGCGTTATGTTCTCGATGCTGTCGCACAGACAATGAGTGAAGTCGTACGTCGGATAGATGCACCATTGATCCCCGGTTCTGTGGTGTGGAGCGTACTTTATTCTGTACGCGACTGGATCCTGCTTTCCCTCCTCCAAAGTGAGCTTCATTCGAAGTGTTGCTTCGCCTTCTTCGAGTAAGGCGTTTTTCATATCCTGAATGATAATATAGAGTTAACAGCGAGTTCGATGCAACTCTGCATGGATCGATTTCTGTAAACAAACTCATCGAAAAGGTACCTCGAAGAGTTGGAGACTCTCGGAAATGGGACGTTCTCGCCATGGACTCGGCGGTGGGTTGAATCCCTTCATATCGTCGGCGCTTTGGTGACAAACGTACGCGTGACCCTTCTCGATGAGTTTGACCGCAAGCTCGTACAACTGCTGGAAGTTGTCCGACGAATGGGTGATCTTAGCCGGTGTGTAACCCAACCACTCGACCATTTCGCGTATTCCCGTGAAGAATTTTTCTTCCTCTTTCTCGGGATTCGTGTCGTCGTAACGCAAGTAACACAGGCCATCGTGAGCTGCTGCGTATCTGTGTAAATTTTGTATTTCTGTTATACTACGCTATACTAGCTTGTCGATGAGTAATCAAGCGAGAAAAGATTTGAAAAAATGTCCAACCCGAAGTTAATGTTGATCGCCTTGGCATGGCCGATGTGCAGAATTCCATTCGGCTCTGGTGGAAATCTCGTTCTCACCAAACCACCGGTTACTTTGAGATGCTCGGCGAGCAAACGACGAGTGTTCGGCGTCACGACGTATCCCTCCGTTTTGTAATTTTCGCCGGGTTTGTGGAAGTGCACTTTCGTCATCATTAGCTCGCTGATAGTTTTAGCCGCGTCTTTCTCTTCGTTGCCCCCTCCCGCTTTTTGTTCTACATTCAAATCGGCTCATTGACACTTTCTTATTCCATCGAGGATATTAATGTTGGAATAATATTTCATTTATCGCTTTCTCACCGGTTTTCGGCTTCTTCTCTTTGTCAGCATTCTTTTGCTTCGATTGCTTGCCCCCTTTGGCGCCAACGGCAAGGTCGGCCTCCGTTCGTGGACCCAACACATCCAACAGCTGCAAATCGACTTCGTTCTTTATCGCTTTTCCGTCGGCCCATTTCAATGCCTGGCGAACTTCTTGAAGCAGAGGCCCCGCGTTGAAGCGATATCTATAATCACGACGAAGATTCTTTCGATTATTATTCGCTTTTGACGATTGACGAGAATTTGCGTGAATGTTTTCGAGATTCTACAGAAGACTCCAGAAGACTTTATACATGGTAAACAATTTTATTATCACTTTTTAAAAATTAACTTCTTAATATTTTATTACCTGATCCGTTTCGAGAAAATTTACAATTTTCTCTGCCTTCAGGTAATATATATTAAAAAACCCTTTGTTACGGTTCAAATATCGCAAAAACGGAAGCACCTATTGTATTCATTAAAATCATATATACAAGATACTTGGTGGAGTTACAGAAATCTTTTGCTCAGTTTTACAGGTCGGTGAAAAAATCATACAGGTGTTTATTATAATATATGAATAAATTTATAAAATATGGAATATGGAAAAAAATAACATAAATAATAAATCCCTGCAATTTTATTACACAACATTGAAGTTCAGAATAATATTCTGGATGACATATTTACATATATTTTGGCTTTGCTGGCGAGAAAAATGATAATACTTCACAACCTAAAGTAGATGAGACTGACTGCAAATTTTTCAAAACTTTAGCTTAGAGAAAAAGAAATTGTTTTATTTAAACAAACAAAATTAACTTGCACCCAATTTTTTTTTAAACAAAAGGCAGCAAATTGCTCAATGATTTATTTCAGTATGTAATATTGCGATTGTAATGAAAAATCATACCTTTTCTCGCAGATCTCCTTTTCGTGAGTCTTGATCAATTTCTCGACGGCCGCTTCGATTTCTTCCGGACTAACGACGACGCCTACGCCGCAGGCTTCTTCGAATTTCAAAATATCCAATGTACCCTTCACTTCGCTGAGCAGATAATCCAGAGCGGCATCGACTCTCTGAGTGGTATCCAATTTTTTCTGCGCTATGTAGCGGGCGACCAAAGATATCTCGTCGAGGATTTGCGGCTTGATTTTCGATGCCAGATGGTACAACAAAATCCCGGTTTCTGATGTAATGCCACCGTGCTTTGTAGCCTGCAAAAAAAACAACAGAATCGTTCGAAATAACGGAATAACGAAAAACGTGTGCGTTCGTCCTTATCAATCGGACACGTCGAGCCGCGATTGCAGCGTGGATTTATCGAATCAATTGAAACTGTTATGAAGAGTAACAAAAGCGTGCGCGTGTCGGCTTTGTTCTCATTGTTAGTCAGGGAAACACCGACGCGAGTGAAAGGTGATACGAAGAAAAAACAAAAAGCGAATACCTCGGCTATGGCGTTTCGCAGATTTTTCGTAACTTGAACATTCTTCAACGTTTCCTTGGCCTTTTGTTCGCTAAGACCGATCGATTGGAAGAGTTTTACGTTATCTTCGGTTTCGTTGCTCATTTTTCACCGGCTACTCGAACTGCACGGAACGAGGGGACTCTTCCATATTGCTGGAGCCACGTGACAGCCGCCTCATATGTATATCGCAACATCGCCCGTGTGTTGCACGCTCGCCGTGTGTTACTCACCGTCAGTCATATAACCCGCCACCGTAGCGGTCATTTACCCGAAATTGAAGCGAGCAAAAACCGTTGTGTATCTCTCAAACAGAAACACACCCATCGTCGATCGGGATCGAGCGAATCGATTTCGCGATTGAGAAAATATTGAAATAAAATCATCGCGCGAGAAGTTCGAAGAAACGAGTTAATCGGTCGGTAATTCCCGAAGGCCGCAATCAGCCAGCGTGTCTACCCCGCGAGCGCGACGTCGTATCTTGTTGTCTGCGGGTGACTTAGTGCCGACACAGAGTCAAAGACCCGTAGACAATGTTAATCTACAATCCGTTGCTTAACACTGTCTCGAAACTCTGACGTCGATATGACAAATAACTGAACGAAGTTTCAAAGTTTACTATTTTGAATACGCGAGAGTGCAAGGGGATCGAGTGATTGTTGAAAAAAATATATAAAAGTTTAACCTCCAATTGACGAGTTGACCTGTTTCTTCGCGCAGTAAATCGCAATGCTTTCTCGTACGAGCGAGCGACAGGTCGATCTCGAAAAGTGAAAACAAACGAGAAAATAAATTTTGAAGTCCATCCCAACGTACGGTGCGATTAACGCGATCATCGAATTGATGGGATTCATCGCGAAACATTCGAAAATATTTGAAAACTTTGCCACATTGAGGAGATAAATATGGCAGAGATGATATTAAATGTTTCGATTGAAAGCACAATCTCGTTGGACCAGTTGACCCTCTTTTCTCGACATGACGAATAAAAGATACAAAACGATATAGCGACTGCTGAATCGCAGTCACGCATATGGAAACTGACGTTTGTTACACTATTGTTGCGACAGTAAAAATACATTCTTGTAAACAGCGATAAAAAAAAAGTAATGGCTGCGTGGGAGTGGGATTATTCGTGCAGACTCTGCGGCGAGGAAAAGACAGAGATGTTTTCGATATTCGGCGAGGAGGGCACTCGTCGCAAGGTAGCTCAGAAATTGCGCGTTTGCCTGCCGATAATGGTCTACAAAACTGATCCGCTGCCAAAGAAAATTTGTCAGTTTTGCGCCGCTAGATTAGACGACGTTTACGAATTCCGAGAATACTGTCTCAACGTCTACAAGAGCATGCACGCCAAATTGTTGAGCCTGCGACATTTGAAAGCGGTGGAGATTTATATGGACGCCATGAACAACTCGCCTGATCCGTGTCAAGTATGTTTCCGAACGTGTTTTCAACACCGTCTTTTTAAGGTCATGCAACACATCAGTCTGGTGATAAGGAAAAATGTATAACAAACTTGCATTTTTATCGTTTATTAAATGCAAATGGAACAGTACAACAATCACTATCGTGGATTCCAGTGATCCTGGAAGCTCTGGAAATGTCCTTGAATTTTTCTTGTCTTGGAGAAATCCTTAATTGTCCTGACAAATTGTAAAGTGACCTTGAAAGCTCGTTTTTTAAATATTTTCACGATAATTCTTTTCCGCTATTTCGTGCTATTGTTCTGAGCAGAAAAATATACTGTTGAAGAAAACTTGGATTTGTTTTCAAGTCTTGAAGGACTTTAAAGAAAAATATTCCCTTTTTCGCCACCGACCGCGATGTCCCGCATTATCTTAAATTCCAACGAGATTTTGTGATGATTTTTTTTTATGAAGAACATTTATTTCCAAGGTACAATTATGCAAAGAAAAGGCCCGTGCGCCGCCGCCTTTGGTGCCATTGCCAGCCTCACTGCCGATGTATAAACCAGTTGCCATGCCGCTCGATAATCAAGAATCGTCTTCCAACGTTGTTCTTGAAACGTTATCAGAATTACCGTGCGAGGTTGAAATCAAAGAAGATCCGAGCGATTCAGTGGTCAGAGCTGACGCGGCGATTCGACCGGTTCATTTCGACGATCACGAGTCCTCGCCGCCGGCGAGTTGCGAGAACAACGCTGACGATGCCGACGTCATACTCGTCGACGATAATTCGACGCACGAGACGATGTCGGACACGGAAAGCCAGAGCAAAGATAAGCGAACGAGCATATTGGAGCAAGTTCTGAAGGGATTTTTGAGCATCAATGACTGCAAGGAAATGCCCAATGCCACAAAGCACAATTCGCAATGGGGATGCTCGACGTGCAACGATTATTATCAGTAATACAGGCTTTTACTTTTTAACTATTTATTAATGAATATTTCTTTCGTTCTCTCGCTTTTATCAAATTTGGACTTATGATTATCGAATCTTGAAACGCATCGATCGATGGGATTTATATATTCAAGTACAAGATTTTTAACTTAAAATCAAACACTCCAAAAAGAGAAAAATGTTATGTATTTAAAAAATTATTCAAACTTCTTTTAATGAACATATTGCACATTGTAGAATAAAGCTGGTGCAGTGATCACGTTAAAATTGTAATTAATTTGTTTTTCCAGCACAGAAGAAGGTTTGATAGAGCATATGCAATCGTTTTGTCCGCGACGCGTCACGTGTTCCAAGTGTCGTCAAGTATTCGCTACAGTCGAGGAGCTCGCCAAGCACGAGGCAACGAGTCACCTCAAGGTAAATCTCGATTTTGACGAATCCTTAAAAGAATGTCAGCAGTGCGATCGAGAGTTTGTTAGTTGGGAAATGTTGAGGAACCATCGACTTCGGGATCACACAGCAGGATCCGGAGAAAATGAAATAAACACGTGGTGTTCGATTTGCAACAGGTAAACAACAAACCGATTATATTCCCTTTTTCATTGAGTCCAATTTCATGTTATCTTTTATATTTGTTGTTAATTAATTAAATTCCCTTTAATGTTTGCTTATATCCTTCATAACTTAATTGCGCAGATTTTTCCCAACGGTGGAAGTGTACTGCAGTCATAAACAACTTCACGAATCCGGAACGTTAACGACGGCGGAACCAACGACACAGGGCAATCCGATTGATGAGATCGATCAAGATGACAATGACATGAAGAGGGAACACTTTATCGAAAGCGTGAAGTCTCTTACCTGTCCAACGTGTGGCAAGGTTGGAATTGGAAAGATTAATTATAATGAAGCAAAAACAGTAGAGCAACAATGGAGCATCGAGCCTTGAGGAGATGGCAAATGATTTTTTTTCTTTCCGTTAAGGTATGCACACAGCAAAGTGCCTTGTCGAACCACATGCGTACGCACGAGCCCAAGAAGCACAAGTGTGAGATTTGCGGTCGATCGTTTGGTTTGTTCATCCGGTTGGCTGCCCACAGACTCAGCGAACACGGCCAGCAGCCGATTATGTCACCGATCACGGCGAGCGTTGAGCAGGAGGAAGCTTTGAATGCTGAAAGGGAAGCCAGGGAGGCCCGCAAAGCGAAGACACACGGAAAGCGTAAACGCAGCACCTCCGAGGTTGATATTCAATGGAATTATTTGTACAATACATAGAAACATTTAACTCGAAGGCTTGATCGAAAATTACAGGTGTTGGAGGAGGATCTGGTCTCGGCGGAAGAGGTATCACCAACTAGCGCGAAAGGTGGCGCGACACCGAACGCGAACTCGTCGAAGAAAGTGGCGCGATGCGGCATTTGCCAGCAGTGGTTCAACGATCACACGACGATGTTGACGCATCTTCAAACCCATTCGGACAATTTGACGACGAAATCATTCACCTGCCGAGTATGCAAGAAAACATTCAAAGAAAAGTGGCAAATGATAAGACACGAAGTAAGCAAATGTCGATAATTTCATTAACATTCATTCATTAATGTATTAAATAATTCAAAGATCATTAAATCATTGTATTTATTCGATCTAATAACTGTATGTGTCAGGTGTGTCACAAGCGGAGCTCCACTTCGGTACAGACGTGCGGAGTGTGCAAGGAAACTTTCACGGATAAGAGTCTATTCGCCGCTCACGTGACTATTCACAACTTGGACAAAACTTATCACTGTCCAAAGTGCAACAAGATATTCTTCAAAGAATTCTCGCTCATGACGCACGAGTGCACGGGCACACCGACGTTCGGCAAAAGAAATGCATCGTCGGGCCAGATCGCGCGTAAAGCGTCGCTCGCTCTTACGGGCGGCGTTAAGAAACGAAAAAATTCCAAGAGCCACGGGACCGTCAATTCGAAGACAAGAAATCCTCACGCGAGAACACTCGAGAAGGAACGTGCCAAGGTAATTTTACAAATTCATCGTGTAATATTTATAAACATTATTTAGCCTGGTTTTATAGAAATAAAATAATATTGCTGATCCATTGTTCGCAGACGCGAACCGATGATTCGCCGATGGAAATAGTCGATGCGATGCCAAAACTGAGCCCCGAAACTTCGGCGGGCACGTCGATACCGATATTAGAACCCAAAGTCGAAGTTAGCCAAGAGGAGAGCCTTCCGACGCCGGTCAAGAGAACTCTCATCAGGACAGCTGGCGGGTAAATCGTCAATATTTTTTACTCCGTTAGTAGTATGAATAAAGCTTTCTATCGCTCCATCGACGATTCATTGGATCACTTTCGTCTTTTTTACATGTCGAATCATTGAAAAAAAAATTCTATTACAAATAATAATACAAATAATTTCACTTCCAGATATCGTTGCGGTGTTTGCCAATCGCCATTCGTACTTCGCGAATTAGCGGTGGCGCATCTACGTTCCGCTCATCCAATGATGCCTTATCAATGTCCGTATTGCAAAAAGCGTTTTACCACCCAATACACGTTCACGCATCATATAAAAACCGATCATCCCGACGAATCGGAGAAGTGAGAATGACATTTTTATCGACTTTTTCCAACATTGACGCGTCACAGCCGACTATATATATGATATATATATATATTTTTTGTACAATTGGCATACAATGTTCCTTCAATGAGCATTGCAAAAAGACGAAAGAAACGCGACCGCGGAAGATTTCACGCTTATCGCAGGTGGTCGCGTGAAATCTTTCGGACGCGGCCAACGTCATTTCTCTTTTCGCAAGTGCAGCCTTATCTGTCTACTGTGCGCTATCCCAAGCAGACAACGTAATTGTAACGATACGAGAAAGCCACACGCGATTGTGTTCTCAAGAGATTAGATATAGTATTTATATGAATCCTAAAAAAGGCTCATTTATAGATAACATATTTTTCAATACCGGAAATGTTACTGAGAAATTACGATGCCGTGCGAGCGCGTTACTCTTCTCCACGCAAAGCTCGCGACGAGTCTACAAGACCTTGGTTTTTCTTCACGAGTCGTGAGTAATAGTATTTTTGTTTTGGTTTTTTTTTCAATATGTGCTGCTTGCGCGACGTGCACATACTTAAAATGCCGTGGACTAACGCGTTATTGTTTGGTCAGCAATCATTTTTTTTATCGCTATAACTACAATCGCATCGTTTTTTCACGGTCGCGAAATGACGAATCCTTGTGTCGAGAAGGGAAAAGAAGAGGAGAATGTAGGCTTATCGAAGCGAATTCACCGAGCCAGTCTTACGAGTATTAGTCGCGAAGCTTTGTAAATAATTAATCGTTAATATATTGAGAATTCATTCCATTCTTGTGATAAATATTTCTCTATCGAATTTTCGAACTCGCGACAAGAGAAAATCGAAAATATCCGTTTTTCGCGCAGGTTTAATTGTGAATGTGAGGTTTTTACGTTGGCCAGACTGTTTCTCGCTGTTCTATTCTCGGATGGTAATGTAGCGATTCCCATTGATTTCTCGTTTAGAGGTTATATTCTGTAACTCGCCGGTTTATGTATTGAAAGTCTCGTCAGAATGTTGATATTTTGGAAATATATTGAGAATTGAAACGTTGAGGAAGTCGAGAGCGACGATTGTTATCTCACAGCTGTTGTTCGCCGCCGTCGTCGCGCGCGGCCGTGCGCGCTGCGATGTCAATGCCCCGTTCGGTTATCCCACCTACGGGACGGCTTCTCGCGCGTGTGGGAGAAACAGCTGCGTCGCGGTGCTCATGTTGCACAAAGATGTTTACATTCGGTCGCGGATGGACTCCGGCGTGTTTTCACTCCTCTCCCATTTTATCAATAATGTCCAACAAATTGACCAAATTCCGTGATAACGCTATCGCGCATTGTGCTGAGAGCTTCGACGGTGCTCGCGCTCACTGTCCTTTCGTACGATACTTTACATTCCAGTAGACTCGGTGGAGTTTTTGTGTACAATAAAAAGAAGAAAAGAAAATGGGCAGCTACACGAGTAGAATCGTGTCAATGTCAAACACAGCTGTAAATACGTTCTATGGCGGGCGTAAACGAAAGTGTATCGAAGAGGGGGATTGCGATTCGGATTCCGATTTCATCGACAGGACACTGCAAACCCCGAAAAGGTGAGTTATCAAGCTCGATTGTACGAAATATTTTTTCTCTACCCCCCTCCATCTTTGCGGGCGTGCGACCACCGCAGGATCTTTGGATTTCACTTCGCTTCGCGTACACTCGCTGGAAGTGTTGCACAATCGCCGTACTGTTGCTACGGTGTTTACACCGTCGTCTCGAAATACTTGTGACCTTTTTTGGATTACTATTCACCTGTATGCGTGACCGTTGTATAGACGATCGCGCGCGCGGTGATACCATCATTATTTCCGTCGCGATGACGTAGCGAGAGAAAAAAACGTTCCCGATAGCTCGAGGCGCAACGTAACATCCATAATATTGCGATGAAACTTTTAATAAATATAAATGACCATGAAACACGACGGTTCGAGACGTTCTTCTAGAAATGTTCAACTATTTTTAGGCGGTGTCCCGTCCTGATTTGCTATACTTTTGCCGATAGAAATTATCGTCGTAAAAATGAGCTTGTCTTACGGAATTACAGGAGAAAACTGCTCACGACCGCGCAGTATATTTACAAGACCCTGTTTCAAGAAGAGAAGGGCAGCGATGTCACAGTTTTCATGCTGGGACGAGCATGGAGATTGCACAAAGTCTACATAAGTCAAGTAATCTTTTCGAAATATCTTCTGCCGTCATTACGGTCGTATATGGGACACATACATATATGGTGTGTGTTGTGTAAACAAACGGCGCGATTACACAAACATTTTTTTTTCATCTCCACAAATCGCAGAGCCCCTATTTTGCGAGTATGTTCTCCGGTTCTTGGCGTGAAACGAACGAGAAAGTAATCAACGTGGAAATCGCCGATCCGAACATTACGCTCGATTGTAAGTTTTCCCGGTTCCTCGTTCACGTTTATTATTATTATTATTATTATCATTTCGAAGTTCAAGGACAAGACAAAATATTCAGCCGCTCATCACGGAGATTAAACATTTTTTCCCGGTCGGCTCGCGATTTTTTTTTCTCATCAATATCGTCCTATTGCAGCGTTGTTGACGGTGCTGGGCTCGTTTTATCAGGACGAAGTTAGTCTGGAGCCGAGAGACGTTATTTCGATACTCGCGACCGCGAGACTATTTCAACTGCAAGGACTCATCGATCAGTGTACAGAGATAATGATCGAAACGACAAACATAAGAACGGTCGTTCCTTATTACAATGCGGCCGTTTCGTACGGTGTACCGGCCGTACGAACGGCTGCAAAGAGATGGCTCGAGGTCAACCTGCTCGGATATGGCTGGCGTTATTCAACGTTCCTGAAAGAATTGACGCCCGAACTGATGGTCGAACTCATCGCCAGTCCCGAATTGGTCGCTATGCAAACTGAATTTTGTATATACATGATGCTCCGAGCGTGGTACGATTTATTCATGCATTTGTTTACCAAAATCCAGTCAAAACCCCGCGATAGTTCGGTTAATGTAAATTTATTATTCAATGATTTTTTGTACCAATAATCCGTTGACCTTGAAATTGATATGAGAACGACTTTTTTCGGTGTTCTTTTGAATCGAACTGCCGAGGGGTTGATTGGTCCTGTGTAGAGGAATTTTAATCTACCTACGCGAAATTAATTGTTTTATCAAATTATTTGATATCAAACAGGCTTTTCGTCCACATGCCGAACCAAGAAGATTCCGTCCAGATAGATGATTTTTTCAAAAAACACACGTGGACAGAGCCCTTCTTGTCGACCGAGGAGGGCAAGAAATACGCCGCGCCGTTCAAGGCACTCAGAATGAAGTATCTGCTGCTTCACGACCAGGACGTCGAAATTTTATACAGTGACAATCTCATTCCGCCTGAATGGCTCCACGAAGCGTACAAAGAGCAATGGCTACACTTGTTGAGAATCGACGCGAACAAGGATCGCGGGTAAGTGTTTACCGAAACGGTACATAAGCGGTGAAGTCCACTTGCCGATTAAGAAAACGTCTTTTCCCCCCCTCTTTCTTTTCAACCCAGATTTTTCGACAACATTCCGACTGTTGCATCCATGTTCACGTCACAGCCCAACCTTTCTCGGTACACACTCAAGCCTGACGACTAATTAGCATCGCTATATTGATCGAAAAAATTGGTGTTTTTTTTTTCTTCATCAACGATAGGCCCAAGCAAATGAGTGACGACGAATTCTCGAGAGAGTGCTTCAGATGCGGGAGATGCGTGGAAAAACCGGGCGATCACATATGGAGATGGACCGCATTTCACTTCGGCCTCGAGCTCGTTGTTCATCTCGACACGACGTCTTTGAGAATTCGACGAAGCCACAGAATGGACACCGATCATATAACTGCGAATCACAGCAAACGCAACATCATACTGAAGCGAGTATTCACGATGATAGAAGTGAAAGCATTTCACATCTTGGTTATCTAACATCAATTTTTTTTCTTTTTTTTTCAGAGTTTCACTGATATCGTTGGACGAGCAAAGGCGGGTAAAACACATACAGAGTCCCGGTATGCTCAGGCTGTCCCTCCACAAAAACGAAGAAGTAAAGCATTTTTTTTCTTTCTCAATTTTGTGCTCATCGGAATCATCGAGTAAATGACAAACGTCGGGTGCATTTTATTTCTTCACAGAAGCAAGTGATGCCCCTGGACAAACAGTTGACTTATCCGCTGTATATATCGGTCAACATGCAGGTAGTGACGCCGTTCGTTACCGCGGATGAGGACAAAACGTGCAACATAACAGTGCTCTCGAACACATAGCCGATACTTATGCCATTCATTGGGACAATGCGAATCATTTATCCACGGTGCTGAGTCGATAGGTTGAATATATCGGATGCGCGATTCCTCAGCCATTCTAGTCGGAAAACCGCCAATAGTGCGCGTCACACAAGACCGTTCATAATTCCACGCGAAAGACGGAATAATATCTTTTGAGAGAGATGAGAAAAACAATCGATTTCCACGAGTAGATTTCTAGTCGGCGACGCGTACTAATGCCTTGATAAATTTAACACACGCAATAGCAATGTTTAACATATATTTGTGTATCGGTGCGAACGTTTCTTAAAAAAAAAACACGGAAGAAACAAAGGAAACTATAGCTTGTATAATCGACGATTTTTATACGACAAGGTCGAAATAAATTCACCTTACGATTTGCCAAGTGATAGAATCAATAGTATTCCGACACTTCAAACAGGGAAGAATTGGCTCGAAGGGCTTGATAAAACCGGGTTGTTCGGTCAGCAGGATTCTCGCGCGCGCGTCAGTCCTCGTGACGCCGCTCCGTTCTGGCGGGTGGAAAAGAGCGAGTGGGTGGCTGCACGGGAAACTGTGTTGCTGATTGGTGCATAGAGGAAGCAAAGGGAACGAGTCTCTGCCGCATAGCCCGAAGACCGCGAGGCAGAAGCGGCCGCGTTCTCGAACGGTGCGCTACGCGAAGCTTATATTTATCTCGAATCGCATTACAACAATCATAATCGATATACAGATGTGAATTCATCGAATTCAACATAATAATTTATCTTTTTTTGTCGCGTCACGCGACACCGACGAACGAGAAAACGAGAAGCTCGCGGGGTGTCGAGTTACGCGTACCTGCTCTGTTATCGATACGAGCTACGGAATAACGTAATTAAGAGAAAATAGAACGAGTCGGTGGAAGGTGGAAGCCGAGCTACGAGTGTTGAGTGGACTCGTTCCGCCACCGTCAACTGTGCAAGTTGTTGAAACTTCGGGGCTCCCGTTTACCGCGTGAATATCGACGAGTGCACATGGTACGACGATTTCCAGAGATGACAATTAATAATTCATCGCGTATCGCTTCGATAGCCGGACTTTTAGTCATCTTGGTTGCCCTGGTCGAACATGGTGAGCTTGCACAAAAATTTCTATTACTCCTCTATTCTCGCTTGCACCTAAAACCTATTTTATTTTAGCTTATACATTGTTACGCGAATCGTTGATAATCGTCGTTGATTCAAACTCGAGCTGACAATGATAACTTTGAACTGCTCGGATTTTGTCACAGACTTAAGATCAATGATTTAGCGCTCAAATTTCAATATCTATGAGGCACGAAAAAAATGCATTGTGAATGACAAAGTAGAATTTAGAAATGGGGGTAGAAGGTCAATAATTTATCAAGGTACCATTCATATCCGATATTTCATAATGCTCGAATCGACGGCGTTCAAGCCATAGCGCATGTTCCACAACGATTCGCGACGTAACGGAGTGCATTATTTTTTATACCCTTCGTTCAAATTGTTACCCGCACGGAATTTCGATACTATTTCTAGTTGGTAATGCAAAAGAATAAAACAATGCCAAATCCCGTTTACGTATTTGCACGGGGCATTCAATTATGGGCCCAGAGGGCTGTCTACGACATGAGAAGCGCTACAAATGCTCGCTCTCTTCTATGACTTCCCTCGCAAACATCCAGTAATCTATTGCAACTTATCACCCTTTTTCCCGATCGTTGCTTGCCGTATATACAGTTTATTGACCCAAGAATTCGAAAAAACGTAGTTCGATAAACAAAAAAATAGTTTCTCTAATAGAAAGTTAAAAAGAACAGATTTTCGGCTCGAGGCTTGGCAGAGCAAGTAATCGAAGGATAGATGAGAAATTGTTGCAAAGTTACGTCACCGTTTAACAACTTTGTTGCTTCGTTATTATTATTATTGCAATCGATTCATTTGTAAAAGTTTCATGCGGTTTGTGCGAATTTTGGGATATCCCTTTAATTTCGAATTCCGCAGCGGGATATTGAGCGACCCACTTTCAATCTCTTCCTCTCTTTCTCTCTGTCTCGCGCTCCTCTCTTCCTAGCATTTCGCTGGAGAGCATCTCGTTGAGCGCAACCGTCGTGCAGCTTCCGTAAATGGCGCAATTGAAAATTCGTAAACGGGATTTCGCACGGTAAAATGTCCTACGTGGGACACCGTAAGAATTCTATAAAAGTCTGCGCGGATACCCACTTAACATTCCCCACAGGAATCCATTCGGGTCCCGATATAATCGAGGTATCTCAAACGAATAATTCATCCGAATTTAAAAGGTTTTTTGGTGTGTCTTCGAATTCGACTAATTCGGGAAAAAAATTGATTCTCAGGCGAGGCGATAGTGTGCTACCAGTGCAACAGCGCGTTCGATCCAAGATGCGGCGATCCTTTCGATCCGTACACCCTCGGAACCGTGAACTGCAGTTTTCTACCGAGATTGGAGCACCTCAGCCATCTCGAGGCAACGCTGTGTCGTAAAATCTCGCAGAAAGGTCTGTTAAACTTATCGTTAATATTGCTTTTTACAAATAAAAAAAAAATTAATTTTTTTTCGTTACAGTTTATGGAAAAATCCGCGTCGTGAGGGGTTGCGGTTACATATCGGACGAAAGACTCAATGGAAAGTGCACGAGAAGAACCGGAACGCACGACGTTATGGCGCACTACTGCTCGTGCGACGGAGATCTTTGCAATTCGGCCAACGAAAAACTACCGTGGTTCGGTGCAGTCCTGATAGTCGGAATAATTGTCGCGTTCGTACGAATTTAGACGGATCGCGATGAATAATTTGTACCAACCAGCAACGTCGATTGTTCGTTGAGCGAATTCGTCCCGATCCCTTCGATGGCACGAGAGCGCGTCGCCGTTATCGGCGCGTCAGCGCAATGTCGAATCGGTGCCAACGAAGGGGTTGATCGACATCAAAAGCAATATTACGACCCGTCAGCGGCCGGCGTTATCGTTCAGATAAATTTTCAGCTCAAGTCCTTGCGGTGTCCGATGACCCGCATTGCTCATTCGTGAGGCACGATCGTTGAATATCAAAATGATGCGAGACGATTCTCGTTTTATCGATAAAACAAGAAAAAATGTAGAGAATCGCGCGAGCGACTCGCAAATCTCATTGCAGTACATATCAGAGAGCCGTAGTACCGTACTCGTTCCACGAGGCTTGTTCCACGAAGGCCTAGAGGAATCTTTCGCCGTTCGCAGCGAGCGAACGGTTACGTAATTCATCGCCGATTTCGAGAACGTAGGCGAAATCGACGTTCGCTTTGTAAAACGTAAAGAAAAAAAGAAAATGTCTAAAGATAATTTCCGTACAACTCGCCGCCATCCCACATTAAAGTATAATATAATCATATCCTTAAAATAATGAAAGTTATCGATGAGCCTCTTATTTTTTTTCATTAATACAAAAGAAACCGAAGATTTGGCTAGAGAAAATAAATACAACTGCCGATATTTATGAGTGACGTGAGAACGCGAAGATGAACACACGATATGGCGCGTGTCCTGAGGCGAAGAGAATCAATTTGCTCTCTTCGTTTCAGGCACGACATATATATTTTCCTATGTGGTCTGGCTAAATTTAAATTCTAACGAATAGTTGTTGAACAAAGCGAATCCCCGCTACTGCCTCAAGTGTCTTTTAGTGCATAGGACACACGACGAAATGTATGTTTCAACTCCAAGTTATTATATCTATCGTTTCATCGACGATACGGTCCGTTAATGATTATTGTTAATTCGGTGTACAATGAAATACCTCGCATATCGTAGCGTTGCATGGATTTCCAATCCTAGCGCATCAGAAATCATTAAAAAACAAACGTTACGGTAACGAACCCTCCGCGCTCGGAAGTATCTTCGAGCCTGTTGGCAATCAAATGGCAAATTCAGAGGTGTTAAGATGAGGTCAACTTGGAATTGAATGTAGAGAAAAAATGAGATAACGAATCTTGGTGAACGACGTTCCTTTACCGATTGTGTCAAGAAAATGTGAATATTCGGATCAAAGAATCATATTTATAATACTAATTGTTGAGCTTATACAATGCAGAACATCCTTGTATAGAGATTATTGTATTAATAAAGCGTTGAATGGTTACCGAAAAATCCTTTGCAAGAGTTCCTTTCGCGATTTATATTTTTTGAGTTAAAGAAAGATAAAAAAAAGGCCGCGCTTCAGTCTCTAGAGAAAGAAGTTATAAGAATTCCGAAATATTATTGATATGTATATAATTTTGCTCGGTTCTCGAGGATAAACAAGAGAATGGTATTTATCTGGAGTCCAGTTTTGGGAGAAGTTTACTTTTCGTGGGTAAATACACTTCTTGAGATAGTCAAGGTCAATTTTTTGTCGCTGTTCAAAATTCGAATACGTCGAACAGACATTCTTTTTCGAGCTCCTCAACAACTCGTTATTACCGTGAAGTATTACATTCAGCATTATACAATGGCGAGTATTAGGTTTTTCTGGTTATTTTGGTAAAGAACAATTAGGACGACTTTAATAATCTTCTTGCGTAAATATTTTGTACTTAACGTCGGAGTTCGGCGTGGAAACAAAAGCGTCTCGCGAGGCGAGCGAAAACCATTCGATTCACACTTGTTATTGCTTTACAAACTCTCTCTTGGTTAATATAAAGATTGAAAAACTCACGAATTAATTCCATTCATCGTCGTTTGAACGTGCATTTCGTATTCATGAAATGTGCTGAAAATTACGACAGTGCAAAACGCAGAGAAAAACGCTCTCATCGGCCCCCACCCATGGGTATCGCATACATATGTCGACTTTCAAATATTTTCGCGGTCGCTAGATGTCGAAGTTTACGTCCCGGCTTTTCAACACGCGAACTTCGGACGATTGTTTTGCTCCACTGTTAGACGTGTTTTGTTTACATTTTTGACCCGTCCGTGAAAGACGAATCGACGAAGTTTCTCGCATAGTGTCGGTGCTTTCACTTTGCGTTTCACATGTGTTTCGTTGTCATCGCGGGTTACGGACGAGTGTCGGAAATACGGAGATGGATGAGCTATTCGAGGCCCGAAAGAGCGTCGAGTCTCGGAACAATGAAACTTCGGAAAAGAACGTAACGTATTAAAAATAGCACGCAAACGTAATCGTAGAACGGTTTATCGAAGTATCGCGCGCTCGAAAAACTTTTCACCACTTGTCGTTATGTCGCGATGCAGGAGCACGGGGATAAAACATTCGCGGCGGGAGATCGTTCGTTTATCGTCGAAACGACGAACGTCACTGAGGACAAAAAGATCGTTGGTTCCAACGCGAGCGACACGCACGAAAGCGTAGTCGACAAGCTGAGATACATCAAGCAGCAGAGAGACAGAAGGTTCAGCGCCCGACTGCGCGACTTGAAAGATGCGAAAATTTCGGCGGACGCGTTCGTCGCAAGCGCCAGAATATTGGACAGCGTGTGCAACTCAGCTCCGGCAACGAGGATAGCTCGCGAGGCTCCCCGTTCTCCGGGGCTCCGGCCGTTCGTTGTATTGGAACGATGCGAAGTCGAGGATGGGAAATCAAAAATGCATAGCGGATCCGCGACCCGATGGTCGATGGACGAGGTCGAGGAGGAGGATATATTCGCCGATCCGAAGGAGGACACGGAACATACCGTCGAATTTAGCCAATGGGAGTACGATCTGCCTGAATCGCAGGAACTTCCGTTTCAGGGATTCTCCCCAAGGAAAATTCAATGCAGTATAAATGAAGCGGCACGATTCAAGCAAGCGGTTCAGATCGAGGACACGATCGGCTGTGGAAAAGACAATGACGCTGAGGCGATGCTAGGATTTTCATCCATTGAAATAAGTATCAGCAAAAGAATTGCCGACGATTGGAGATGCAAAACCGAAGACTATTTCTCCAAGGACGCATTCGGTCGAGCTTCTATCGCGCAACTTCCACTCGAGACGATAGAAATGGTAAGTTTCATTGACCGATACACATGCCTACATTTTGAAGAAAATATTGAATGAAAAGGAAGGGGAATTTAGTATTTGTTTTTATGAACATTTTTTTAAACATTTATTTTATCAATTAAAATTAATTAAAACTATTGAAAAAAGATGTGAGCATTGTGTCTGTGAATTTCTAATTTTATTTTCGATTTTCAGCCTTTGTCCAAAGAGACTAAATCTATGAATAAGGAGAGACGAGAGTATGGCGATTTGGAGCATGTGCCAGTGCGTAAAAGTTTGCCAACATTCGCAACGTACCCGCCGAGTTCTAGTGGCTTTTCAACTGCCAGGGGACGTTCGATAAGTATATCGAAAGCAGCGCTTGAGAAGGCTGAAACAATTTACTCCCAGGAAGCTCGAAATATCAAAAAAGACGTTAGAGATAACAGGAACTTGAGGGATTCACCGAAGTCTGAAAACCCGTCGAGATTCGCAATATGCGAGTCGAGTGGCTTTTCAACTGCCGGGGGTCGTTCGATAAGTATATCGAAAGCGGCGCTTAGAAAAGCTGAAACGGTTTTCTCCGAGGAAGCTTCAAGTATCAAACAAGACGTTAGCCATAACAGAAGCGTGACGGATTCATCAAAGTCTGAAAACCGGTCGAAAATCGCAACAAATGCGCCGAGTACCAGCGGCTTTTCAACTGCCGGGGGACGTTCGATAAGTATATCGAATTCGGCTCTTGAAAAAGCCGAAACGATTTACACCGAGGAAGCTTCAAACATCAAGGAAGATGTTAGCGATAACGAGAACTTGAAGGTTTCACCAAAGTCTGAAAACTCGTCGATAGTCGCAAAAAACGCGCCGAGTACTGGTGGCTTTTCAACTGCCGGAGGACGTTCAATAAATATATCCAAAGCAGCGCTTAAAAAAGCCGAAACGATTTACTCCGAGGAAGCTTCAAATATCGAGGAAGTTGTTAGCGATAACAGGAACTTGAGGGATCCACCAAAGTCTGAAAACCCAACAAGATTCTCAACATATGCGCCGAGTACCAGTGGCTTTTCAACTGCTGGAGGACGTTCAATAAATATATCCAAAGCAGCGCTTAAAAAAGCCGAAACGATTTACTCCGAGGAAGCTTCAAATATCGAAGAAGTTGTTAGTGATGACAGGAACTGGAGGGATGCACCAAAGTCTGAAAACTCGTCGAACGCCGCGACAAACCCGCCGAGCACTGTCGGCTTTTCAACAGCCGGAGGACGTGCGATAAGTATATCAAAAGCAGCGCTCAAAAAAGCCGAAACGATTTACACCGAGGAAGCGTCAAGCATCAAGGAAGACGTTAGCGATAACGGGACCTTGAAGGATACACCAAAGTCTGAAAACTCGTCGAGGGTCGCAACAAATGCGCCGAGTACTAGTGGCTCTTCAACTGCCGGAGGACGTTCGATAAGTATATCGGAAGCAGCGCTCAAAAAAGCCGAAACAATTTATTCCGAAGAAGGGTTAAGTATCAAGCGAGCGGTTAGCGATAACGGGAACTTGAAAGATACGCCAAAGTCTGAAAACTCGTCGAGGGTCGCAACAAATGCGCCGAGTACTAGTGGTTTTTCAACTGCCGGAGGCCGTTCGATAAGTATATCAAAAGCAGCGCTCAAAAAAGCCGAAACGATTTACACCGAGGAAGCTTCGAATATCAAGGAAGTCGTAAGCGATAACGGGAACTTGAAGGATACACCAAAGTCTGCAAACTCGTCGAGAGTCACAACAAACGCGCCGAATGGTATCGGCTTTTCAACTGCCGGAGGACGTTCGATAAGTATATCAGAAGCAGCGCTCAAAAAAGCCGAAACGATTTACACTGAGGAAGCGTCGAGTATCAAGGACGACGGCAGTGGTAACAGGAACTTGCAGGATTTACCGGAGTCCGAAATACCGAAATACGCAACGAGTCTCGATAGCGTTACAACAAATACCGGCCGATCAACTAATATATCTGATTCCACAGTTGTGAAATCGCGAAAACGGGTATACTCAGAGCTGGGAGATTGTGAAGCAGCTTCAACTACTTGGAAGACGCCGAAATGCACAGCGGAGGATACGATTCATAGACGCAGCGCCAACATCGGTTTCGCCACTGCTCGAGGAACGGAGCTAAAAGTATCAGAAACGGCTTTGGCGAAGGCCAAAGCTCTCTTCGACGAAGACGCATCCATTGCGGACTCTGCGTTCGCATCAAAAAATGTTTCGACCACGACCAAGAGTAACGATAAGGCACTAAACTCGTCTAGGTTCGAACAAGGACAACACGCGGTCGATTTGGATGACATGGATTCGATAAATTTCGATGACTTCGTGGATCCGATCGAAGACGACGAATTGTCGAAAAAACGAAAAATCGACAATGTCGACGAAGAAACGCCATTGAGAGGAGACGCCAACTGGAAGCAAAAGAGAGGACGCTACGTTAACGAGCTTCAAGGAAAGAAACTCTTTTTCGAGGATTCCAATTGCGAGGACGACGCTCCAACGGAAAGAAGCACACACGACGCAACCGCCGCGGCACTTCTGGAGGATGAGGAACGCTGCAAGGGGCTTAACGTATGGAATAATGGAAATCGGTCTAGTGCCAAGACGGAGACGAAGATCATTGCACCGCGCGACCCTGTTAGTTCGAAGCATGTTGTTACGAAAATCGTCGAGAAAACAAATGTGCCTTGTCCCGCAGCTTCCACATCGTCGAACAGGGCAACAGGAAGGGGACTCAACAGTCTCGACAATCAACCCGAATCGATCCCCGACGATTTGAATTTCGACACACAGTTCTCCGACGATGAGTTTTCTCCGTTGTTGGATGAATTCATTCTCGAAACGATGAAGATCATGGAAGCGCGTTTGGCCATGACGCGCAAACAGGACGAAACAATAAGAGGAAAACGGCGAACGAAGCCTCAGCATTGCGACGGTTATCTCTACAAGTTGAGAGCCGCGAACAGCGACAAGCGCATCTCTTGGCAAGAGTTGACCGAGGGAGCGGCGCCGGAACTGCGACAAATATCCAACAAGTCTCCGGAAAATGTACGTTTCGTCACAGCGAATTCAGCGGAATCTTACAGCTTCTGCTGCGCCGACTTGTTCGGGTGAGCGAAAAATCTTGCAATAATTTTGTTCTTATACAAGTCAGCATCATGAATTTTGCAAAACAAATATTTTACTCCTTACAACCATAATATTGATAAACAGATCGAAGAAAGCTGGATTGAACGCTGAAGGAATAAAAGTCGGCGATGATGCGTTCTTGATTCTCGACGAAAAGAATCGCGCCGGAGCTTGTGAATTCGAACGAGCGTTCCTAGCGAGTCCCGGGGTCGACCCCAACTTAGTTCCTACGGGTTGGGTAAGGAATCACTATAGGTGGATTGTTTGGAAATTAGCTTCGATGGACAGGGTGGATTTTGGTCACAAGTATCTTCCCAGGTATGCTAATTTTACCTTACCAACGAATACTCCGTTAGTTAAGCCGTAGTTTTTATTCATAAATGAAAAAAAAATAATTTATGAAATGAACAGAATGCTGACACCGGACCGTGTAATTTACGAATTAAAGTACCGCTACGACAGAGAGATCTATAGAACTCAGTGGCCACCGTTGAGGCGGATTCTAGAAAAGAACGAAGACCCTGCCGCTCGAATCGTCTTATGCGTCTCCAGTATTTCCGTTACGGGGGTTCGTCAATACATATAATATTTCGTTAAAACAGTAACTTGCCGATCAACGTTGTTTTTTAAATAACGTCTCATTGTCACTCAGGGAAATCAAAACGCTCCTAAGGGTTCGAATACTCCTACCACGCTCGCTGGACCTTCGTACAAAATGAAATTGACCGATGGCTGGTATTGCATCGATGCTTGCATCGACGCGGCAATGAATAATTGCATAAAAAATGGCAAAGTAAAGGAAGGAACGAAACTCATGACGGTCGGAGCCAAAGCAATGAATCTCGATCAAGGCTGTTCCGTTCTGGAGGTAAAAAAGCGGTTTTATTGACTCGCACAGCGCGGCGTGGTATATCGCGAAAAATCTTATTCCATTAGATTCCAGCCGACGTGTCGCTGAGAATTCACACGAACTCAACGAGACGAGTCAAATGGTACACGAAACTGGATTATTATCGTATTAATCCCGGTCCAATGTTGTTGAGTTTGAAATCGATAAAACCGACCGGCGGGATGATCTGCAAACTCGTCGTCGCGGTCGCGAGGCTTTATCCGATTTTGTATCGGGAGAAACTGCCCGACGGTCAATTTGGTGAGAGCGATAATTTTTCATCAAAAACTAAACAAAATGAAATTGGTGTGTTTATGAAAATAACACTTTTTTTTGTACTTTCTTAACAATTCAGTGTTCAGAAATGCGCGATGCGACGAAGAAGCGGCGCTCGCTCACGAAGCGCGACATCAGGCAAAGATGGACGAAATCTTGGCGAGCGCGCGAGCGGAGTTTCAGGCCGGTTTGGGAAACGTCAGAGCGAACGAGAGAACGAAGAATCGCGTCGACATGAATCAAAGCTTTCGCGAGAGGGAGGACGAACTCAGGCAGATGATAACAACGAAATTGAGGGAATGCCTTCCGCCGCCGAGGGACGTGACGCCGGTGATGAAAATACGCGTGGCCGAGGGCGAAACGAGCGCAATGTTGACCGTGTGGTCCAACGACAGGGACAACGCCGAAATATTTGTCGAAGGTTCTTCGGTCGCTATTTACAATTCGTTTGCATCGAGGCAAAGGTACATTTTCATACACTCGATGATTATCGATCCGTCGTGTCGCATTCGTGACGCATCGGTTCACGCAGCGAAATCCCAATACGAGCAAACATTGATATATTTCGCTGATGAACGTAGAACCGATAAGCCGACGGTAACTCGTGTTTCGTTGGATATCATAACACGAGAAGATAACCCATAGTTTCCCGATGACAAAATTATTCTTATCTTATCGACACTTCTCTCATTTATGTTCGACTCGCGAAAGCCTCGAACCGGTTATGACGCATTGATTTTACAGATTAAACGAGCTGCAAATTACCGCGGGAAGGAGCTCGTTCATGAAACGCGAAACTGCGCGACAAATCGTTTATCCGAAGAGAATTTTTACGCCTCTCGCGGACGTGGCGGAACCGGGCTTCAGTCCGGTTTACGGAGAGTTCGATACAATCGGAATAGTGTCGTCTATCGGGCCCGCTCCACATGTAGGTCGATCAGCGATCAAAAGAAATCTCGTAATTCGTTCAATGTTTCACTGGCACAAAGTACGGCGAAGAAAAAACAGACGAATCCTTTGTTTCCGCAGGGTATGAAAAACTTTGACACGGTTAATCTGGCCTGTCCAAGAGCCACCGAAGACAGCGCGCCGAGTTTTCTCTCCGTTCTATTTTGGCAAGGAGTATCGACGCACGGCTACTCGAAGATTCTCACCGTTGGATCGTTGGTCGCCTGTAGCAATCTCGAGTGGCGAAAAAACACGGCGAAGAGTATTCCCACTGCGTACTGCACGGAACGATCGGTATTCAGCAAGAATCCTCGCCAGAATCACCTGTGCGAGGCTTTCGAAACTCTGCGTCGACAAATAAAGGTTTGTAAACATAATAGAAATGTGAAATAGCAATTTGAGATCCGCGTTACGCTAATTAGTGGCCGCGTTTGTGTGCGCGAGCGACGGTCGGTAGGGGGTTTTTCTCACGTACGGTTTGCCGGGGAATCTCGTATCTATTAATTATATTATTTACGCGAAGCCAACGCGCCCGCATGGGAATTCTGTTAGAGTCGCGCAAAACAATGAGAGATAATAATAGTTACGAGCTACGGGAACTTTGTCTTGTGCAGGAACCACTCGCGTATGCGGCAACGTGCGCAACGATTATCGAAGAGGAAATAGCGAGGAAAACGTCGCTGCGAACGCCATGCAAAGGAACACCGTACAGACCGGCGACGTCGAACAGTTTGACGCCTGTTTGGACACCGCGCGATTCGAGAAATTCGACAGGTGCCAATTGCACGCCGGGGATCGATTCGAGGAAGGCGTCAACGATGAAACGACTGGAGAAACTAGAGGCTTACGGTGAACCACCGGAATTACCTTCCCTCGCAATTAATAACAGTTCCCGCAAGGTGTTATCCGACTTCCGATCACCGGTCGTCACACCCGTAACGAAATCTTAATATAATACACATATCTCCATAATGCTGCGGTGCGGCGCCGTTATGTTTTTTTTTTTACAAGAGTTTCTTTATCAGTCTCACTAAGTCAGTGCCTTACCACACTCCCGTTCCGCTATGTATTAATACATATATATATATATATATATATATTATTTTTCGTCGTGATATTTCTTTCATATTTTTGTAACTAGTTGTAATATTGACGCTGTTAATCAATTCGACGAGTGAAATAAAGTATCGAAGATTAGATCGTTCCGTCTGGATTAACATAGCGCGGCAATAATGGCCTATAAACAATAAGTCGTCGAGAGTACTCGGCTTTTAAATGCTTCGTTGCGCGCGTATCACGTGTGAATAGCAGGTCGAATACCGGGGTGATTTTGCGGACAGGTATAAGCGATTGAAAGATCGCACGTTCAACGATCGCTGAATCGAATATAACAGTGACTGGAACGGGGGGTCGTTCCCCGGGACTGGAAAATTGTAATCGAGAACATTCTCGAGCGGAGTCAAAGGTACGAGGCGTAATAATCATTTTCATTGTGTTGCGGGTGACGAGAACGCGACTCGGGCGAACGGGGTGCGATTAAGGCTTCGGGCAATAAAACCCAAAGGACGACCGCGCGGCCCGTGCATCGGCGTTCGGTCCGGCAAATTTCATCGGCGCCTCGGGGATACGAGAGGACAGAAATAATCCGAGCAAATCCCGAGTTCTCCTCGCTACAACCGCAAAAATTCACCGTTGAGCAACCCCGTGGCAATACACACAGTCACGTGATTACCATTGGCGGAGTGAATTTCGCCCGAACAGCCGACGGTGAATGCTCCTTCCCCCCTGCTCCGCAAATGCTCTAACCGGCACTCTTGAGCGGTCTCCAGAACTTCGCTACTTACCATGCCTTCAGTATAACGCGGCCTACCGTCGAAAGCGCATCGCACGTTGACACGCTCGTCACGCCGATTCTCGAGCGGACCAATTTCTTTCGTATTTAACGCGCACTGTCGACACTTTATTCGTAACTCATTCGACACGACAACGAAATAATGTGAATACTCTTTCCCATAACCGCGATAAAAGTGATCGACGACGATGACGACGACGTAGCTTTAAAGAAACGTGTTGAAAAGTGTTCGTTAACAACTGTTGCCAGTCACGTGCGATGATACTCGGTTCTTTAGTGTTAGTTACAGTGTCAAATTGTTCGAGCGATTAAACGAGATACTCGGAAGCGTGGATTAAGCTGCGAATACGCATATTCGATATATATCATCATGAGTGTTAACGGTGCGAAAGTTGAATTTGCCCTCGGGAGCCAAGTATCGTCCGGCGATTTCTTCAAGAGTTCTTTCGCACGATCCTTCGTGACCAACTGCCGTGACGCCAAGTCTCTTGACTTCGAGTTTCTGGATAACGGAACTATAACCGAGGAATCCGAGAGCAATATTTTTCCCGATAGTAAAAACAACAATTTCTTTTCTCTCATGAATTGTGGAACAAGGTCTAATCACGGCAACTCGAGCGGTCCGCAATCCTCGCCGTGGCAAGCATTCAATGAGGTAAGCTTCGATCTACATAGTTTCCCCTCCGGACCGAGGAATCGCCTCGTCTTTTCGTAATATTTTCGCGTCTATTGCGTTCATGGAAACATTTTCATTCACAAGTATACACATGAAAAAGAAATTCAACTCTTTTTAATCTTTTACCGTGTTTCTTTTCTCCGAATCAGATGGATTCAAGGAGCGAAGATTTGGACGAAATGGACAAACTACGAAAGGTATTTATCATTTGCGTTGTCATTGTGATCGGTACCATATCGCCATGTATTGAGGTAGATCTACCGCGTACTGTTCGTTTCGCGTAAGTTCGAGAAAAGTGAGAGACAATTGCGAACGCTTCTCGATAGTTCAAAAATCGAGAAAAAAATCATACATATTGAAGCGGAAAAGGTTAATTTTGTATAATAATAATTGTAGAATGTTATTGTCAAATTGAGGAAAAAAAAATGTTAAACATTTTTTAATTTGGTAAGATTAATTTGGTTGACAATTAATCTTTTAAGTACCTTTAATGCAAGGATTTTTTCAGATTTTTGTAGTATCGAAAAGTGATTGCAATTCTGTCTTATTTTTCTCGAACTTACGCGAAATGAACACCAAGCGCTGGATCTACGTTAAATTTTCATTCGTTGGGCTACTCGGTGCGTGTATTCAGTACAATATTTATCACTAAGAAACAAAAGGGCGTATTTTGCACGTGAAACGACGAGATACAAGCGTTTCCGTTTCCCAGCAGTGGGTCGTTAAAGTACGGCGGTTCTTACAAGGAGTATCCTGTTTCGCTTTGTAACATGTAATGGAAAGCCGACACCTTAGGTGAGATGTTGTAGCTTTGGCCGAATCTTATCAACGATTACGAAGCTCGCAACAACGAGTAAACAAACAATCGCGCTCGATTTCCCCCGTTTCGAAACGTCGCCCACGACAAAATCTTGACTTTCCGATGAAAAGAAAAATCATTGCTCGAGATATTATTGCTCGGTAGCGTAAAGCAGAGCTTAGGACAGTCCGTAGTTCGAGGATTTCGTTCTCGCTCGGTGAATTTCACTCGCTCGAGTCGACGAAACTCTCGAGGGGGAGATAAGAGGACGATTTCCGGGACAGGTGGCCGAGGCCCTCTCCTGTGTGCACATACAATAACGTAGCGATGCGTCGCGCGGCAGGGCTCGGAAACGCTCGGAGGCGAACAAAGAGAATCGGTACACGCACGGGGTACGGAGTCTCATAATACTTGGACACGGGAGTCGTCGACGAAATCAGTAATTGCCGAAGCGACTTGCCGCGTTTCCGCTGTTTCTATCGCGTCGAGTAGACACTTCGGGCGAGTGTTTTTAATGTTCTTCGTTCACTCTGTCAACGAATATAATCGTTCGAGACTGAAATGTATACATATATATATATACAATCTGTGCGTACAGATGTCTATATATATGAGCGCTTCTCTTATATATTTTCGTACTCTCGTCCACTGGAGCTATTCTCAGCTTGCCAGCGACTCTCGGTGTAACGGTGCGAATTATGAAGAATTCCGGATCGTTCTTCTGCACACGTGAGTCATCCCGTACATCCGCTACCAGACTTTTCTATATGCCGTCGCGTTCACTCGCGATCGAGGGGTGCATCAAGGACAACCGCGGCCACAGTTTCGACAATGATTAACAACGTCTCTTGCAAACCGGCTCGATATCGGTATAAAGTATTTTATGAACCCCAGAGAGACGGGAACTTAGTCGAACGGAAATTCGGTATTGAGAACCCCACTGTCCGCCGTAGTTTACAATTGCTTTGCAACGCGCTTTCAACTGGAACATAATAGAATAGAATAATTTATTTTTGCTTCGCTTGGGACCGGTTACAAATCGTTGAGCTGCACTTAAACATACCTTTACATAACGCGATCTTGCTTTTTTACTATGAGATTTTTGTGGCTTTGTTATATTTTTTGTTTATTGTGGCCGATTGTTTCTCTTGATCGGTTGTCTCACGACTTAGACTGATAACATATTATTATTGAGTCTTCTGACATCGCAGAATCGTGTAACAATGGGAATTTTTCCGTGTTTCTATGTGTTTCCGACGAAAATGGATGAATCGCATAAAGTCAATGCTTTTAAGATATTGGAATTTAAGAGGATGCTTACGATAGCCGTTCACTCGAAATGTGCTCGATGAACCACACATCACTATTACCCTTTCGTTGTCGAAACGAGTATATAAACCCCATGTATATCGGGAACCGTCGTGTACACTGTAATAACGGTGAGCGTGCATTAAACCACGGAAAGACGGAGAGAGAGTCGTGTGCGCACTGCGCGTCAACCCGTGTTTTAGTTCCAGTCGACGAGCAAAACAAGGCAGGATGTCCGCAGACATATCCAGCATGCATGCACGTAGGATATCGACCAACCTCCGGCATTCCCCCTATGCCACTGCCGCTACGATACATTTTTTTTCTCTCGTCCACTCTGCCCGACGCAAAAACCAGTCGAAGATCGGCTAATAGAGATTTTTCAATTGGTTAAATCGCCTCGTTATCGAGCACCGGATACACGATACGTATGCGAGTATAATCTTGGCACATAAGCTCGATTATCGCGATTATCGCAATTACCGTACAAAGTTTTTGTCGTTAACAATTACTGCAAAATACGTCTTCAACTATTGCCGATTAAATTTTTTTTTTTTATAATTTTGAATTAATTTTTTCATTTTCTTAATCATTGTTATTGTTTAATCATTCTGGGGCGTAAAAAATCGATGGAACAATGTCGTAGCGCCGTTAAATATAGTTGTATAATTTATGATCAAACTGCTATATTTTTATGATTCAATTGGTTCGATGGACCGTATATGGACGATTCACGAAGTTTAAGAAAAAGAGATACATTTAATGCACCATCCAGTTTCATCACATTACGCGATAGTCGTACGAGACTTATATGTCTCGAGTTCGATAACCCAAATAACGATTTCCGGGCGGCTGAAAAAAGTTGCGCTATAATGGAACGAACGGGACGAATTTACTACGCTTCTCGCCAACGTATCTTACCTTTTGTTACCATTCAGTACAAAAGTTACCATTGACGCCACAAACTCCAAGGCCGGGTCATAAATTTCCTTCGTAGTTTTCATTCGCAGTCGCTTCTATTCAAGCGGCCGCTACATTTCCCTGGCGCAGTTTCACGAACGTCGGCTTGACACGATGCACATGGACATTCTCGAGGTTTTTTTTTCTTCTTCTAAAGTTCAGCGTAGTAATTCGGCGCGTTACCTATTGTCAGCGAAGCCACGGAAACGAGACTACCGGTCTGGAAATATGCATCCGTTTCTAGGCCAGTGTACGAGTGAAAAGCCGCTATACGAAACGGAGTTGAATCGACTCGTGTGAATGGTACATATTCGCGTAGCGCTAGTTTTTCGACGTACACGAGAGCCGAGACGAGTCGTCGGGACGTGGCTCGTTAAATAAAAGCGGATGAGAACAATCGAGGGCCAATTCTCTAGCCAAGAGTGCTTAATCATAATTTATCCGTCCTCAATAATCAGGGGGCCAATAATGGCGATTGGCTTATTTTTTTAATTCATTTTTTTAATCGCACAACCTCGTACGATGAATATAAAAGGTAAACAAACAACATAGTAGGTTCTGAGCTGATCTTCGCTGAGCGAAGAAGAAAGATATTATTATGCAGGAGATTGGATCGTTCGCACAAAATAATAACGTCTATCGACGGGACACGTGAAGAAAGTGATATTGCCATGTGTATTAAGAAAAAACGTCTCGCTCGTTAGTCGTTATGGTCGGTAATAATGACGCTAACTCGACCGAGATTCTTGGCGCATTAGTAACGAGAGATTGGCTTTTCTTCGCCTCCTGATCTGCTCTCGGTGCATATTGTGCCTCGAATGAAGCGAAACTCGATGGAGATTACTCTCTCGTTCGTTACTGAACTCGGTGATAATTACAATGGCAATTTTGTTTGAAATTCAACCGATCGTCTCGAACGGGTTTTGACCCTTTGCATAATTATCCTCGGGACTAACTTTCTAATTCTAATGGTCCGTCTTCACAGCGCTTCGCGCACGGTTTTGCGAATCTCTTTGTTTCCTCGCGACCGAGTCCTCGAGTATTCCCAGCGGTTTCCTTCCGTTCGGGGAGTATTTTTTAATCGACATATTCGCGTTAAAAATAACACGAATCTTCGCCTTGAAAAGTCCCGAACAATGCGCACGTTCACTTCGTCGCGCCGCTGACGAATATCGTTGTTGAGAAATATTTTTCGCTATGAATTTCTCTCGAGAAATTCGAGGGTAGAGATACGCGATTGCGCAACGATCGTCGCGAGACTATTACGCTTACGACCGCAAGTCTATGTTGGCCGCAAAGCGTTCCGGTACGTTAATTCTTGCGGTGGCGACGACTGCCGTTCTGTGCTCTCACGTCTGACCTCTCGGTACTTTATGTTTGCCGTATAAAAGCGGCGCGTCCGCGAAACGAGAGACACTCAAACTGTTTCGGCTTGTCGAGCAATCGAGGCGCGACGAACAGTCGTCAATGGCAAATTATTCGTGATCGAGCCTGGAATTTATCTCGCCCCCCCCGACGGTGCGGCGAACGAGCGCCGGTTGTGTGGAGGGTTCGACGATTTTCTGAACGAGCGAATTATGTTCAAAGGAGGTTAAAGATTAGATGAAGATTTTTTTACCGCGATAACGAGCTTGCGAAAATGAATCGCTCGCCCATTGTCTTGGCGTGTTCCGTTGGTACCCGAGAACGGCCTCTTCCTACTTGCCGTTTCACCGAGTTCTCTCCTCTCCGCGTCGTACCGTTCCCGTTGCATTCGGGGCGCACAGACTCGCAGAGGAGACCGAGAACGGTGTTTGGAACCGCGAGCCTCTCCTATCCCGGATCCCCCGTGCACACTCTCGTCCCATTGCGTACATTCCGCTCGCGCTCTCCTACGTACGTGCGCCGCTTTTTTTTTGCTTCCGTTTTTTTTATCTCTCTATTAATTTTTTTTCCATTATTTTCTCCGTCTCGTTCCGCGCAACGTGCGCGTACGTACGAGTGAACACGAGAGAGTGGCCTGGCCGTAGGAACCGGCCAACTGCGCCGGCTCGATATGCCGCGAGAATTCACGCGTTCTGAGCTTGCATCTCGGACGCGCGCGTACGCGGACTTTGAACTTGCCCGATAATTGCCGATCGAATGCCGATTGTCAGAGTAGAACGAGCACCGACCGGCTACAAAAAAAGAATTCCAAGAAATCGTTGCGTTCGCCGGATCTCCGTTTCCGAGACGTTCCAGCGACTTTTTCACTCTTCCGAGAATAATCGCGGATGCAAATAATGGAACAATATTTCTTTTTTTTTTCACAATCTTTTGTTTCTCGTGGAACTTCGAAAAAGTTTCCAACATCTCGTTCATTCGAGACTATCTTGAGAAAATCCTGTCGATTAATGTACATTGTGCAGGTACATTGCACTGAAGAAAAATGAAGGAGAAAAAAAAGACAAAACAGCCGAGTGAAAGCTTCTTGGACGATAAGCTAACGAGTACATGCGTCGACTTAATCATCCGCTCCAGGCAGGTTCTATTGTCTCTTCCTCTTTGAATCGTGTAAAAAAAGAAGATTGCCAACGCTGTTTCTCTGTTTATCAGAATCGCTCGCTGCGCGCGTGTAAACGGCATTGAACAGATCCTAATTACATCCGACCGGATTACTCTTCAAGTACAGATAAAGTATAACAACGGGCAAGCCCGGTATTTTTTTTTTTCTTCTTTTGTGTACCAAAGCCGACGCGATTGTTAACGCTCGACACCGAAGGATTCTCATTCGCGTGTTCACGTAATAGCGCATCATTATTATTCCACTATCGTGGACAAGCGGCCAATTGTTCGTACTTTGCAATCGTTAATGAACGAACCATTAATCAAATATTTCCGCTTTTGTCAGCCGAGGGATTTCCTTCGACACTGTTCATTGATTCGAGCACGGAACAGCGCCGAGCAAAGAGGGAGGGGGGCGAGAGAGGTGTAATTTTTTTTTTATTCACTCTATTCTCGAGTTGTGCCATCGAGCGTTGTGCCAAGACTGAGCTTTATTAATGCGGGTTTCGCGTGGGCGAGCTCGACGGATCCCAGGGAGAAAGGTGCAACCGCACACTCGGAATCGAGTGTTTCTCAGAGTCGGTGCGAGACAACAAACCTCGGCGGAGGAGCGAGGAATTAGTATCGCGAGACTGGAATCTGCTATGTTTTTTCATCGTCGTCCTTTTTTCTTTTTTAAGTTCTCCACTGCAAGAGCGCAGATCGACGTCGCGCTCGGAGCGAGAGAAGCTGGGATTATGTCGAGAGCGTGGGAAGCGCGAGCGTTTCGTATAGGTATATTAACGCGGCAAAATCGAGATCTAGCGAGGATGAGGGATAAAACATATATCAAAGCGGTTACACGATTCGAAAGTCGGCAGAGTTCTCTACCCACGTAACTGCGACAGTCGAAAAAATCTGTATCGATGAATGCCGCAAGTGTGCATTGTTCCCAGCTTTTATTTTTTCTCTGAGAGAATATTCTTTCCCGCTCCCAATGTCATCGAGGCTTATTTTATCGCAAGGACGAGGCCACGGGGAAAAATGAAAAAAACATGTTTTTCGATCCATCGAAAATCACGATGAACGATCGCCAAATCGAAAGTCTTCGATTTCGACTCTGCCGTGGATTTTCACAATTATACAACGAGTTATTGTCTCGATCTCGTAAGAGTAGAAAAAAGTAGGCGCAGCGTTATTACAATACGCGACTTTGTCAATCCGCTGGAAAATTTCTTTTTCTTTTTGCTCAGTTTTAGTTACATAGGTTGGCTCGGTAACTTCGCGCCCCTTCGATACTCGTGCAGTTAAGGCGGCTAGCACGGTCGCGATTACGAAACATCGTGTTACGTGTGAAGTACAAAACACAAAGATCACGCTCGAAAAGATTTTTCTTGGCCCCTCGTATCTGTCGATTAATTGGGAAGCTGTGGGAGAGATGGATATTCGATATTGAGCTTGCCGGAGCGTTGCCTCGCGGATATGATATTACATCCATAGCATAACGTCACGGTACGACTCGTCCGTGTTCGCCACGCAATCCCGTCGCGGCCGAGCGGGGAGATTCAATATGAAAATCATCAAATGCTCGCCGTGAGAGCCGAGGGGAAGAAACAACAAGAAAAAAAAATGGTATTAATAGCGAACCAGCGTGGGAGTTGTCGCCGATCGTTACCGATACACTTGGGCGGAGGAGACGCAGATCGAGAGACTCGGAAATACGTTTCGGTCGACTTAAAAATATATTTCGAGAGGACCTATGGGTTTCGGTTGGTGCAGTTGACCCGGATAGTGACAGAGAGAGATTAGGCCACGAAGGAGGAATGGATAAATTCGTCGAACCTTGGAATCCGCCCCGATTTGTCAAGGGGAATCAAATTCGATCGTGAAAATCGTGCCCTACGTGGCCCTGTGGAAGAAATGTTTTCCCCAAAAAAGTTTTCTTGGCGCGGGACAACCGGAGAGAAGCACGTGAATGTTTGTTCTAAGTGGAAAGAGGTAATTAGAGCGTTGCGACGAGAGTCAACGTTTAAGCGGCGAGGCCATCTGCCGAGAAAATTGAAACGTTGGAGTGTGCTATCACGGACTAACGAAAAGAAAAAGAAACAATGAGGAGTCAATTGTCGGAATAATCGTTGTCTCCAGCGTTGCGCGCCGCTGTAACGATTTATCATTGATATTATATTCCTCGCTGGTTTCGAGCGACGTTCGGAAGGCTCGGCGAATAATACCAGGCTGTGCGGGGACAGCGAGGGAGATGAGCAGAACCCCAGCCTCTGGCGGATGCCACGCGCGTACCGTGACGCGAAGAAACAACTACCACATGCCAACCACTCGCCGTACTGCGTTGATCTTTTCAACCGTTTATTCAGAGGCTCGATTTACTCGGTCGTTCCGTACAGAAGAAACATTGATTTCGATCGGGCCAAGAGCAACGAAAATTTGATCGAATAAATTGTCGAGACGAAGAAAAGAAAAAATTAATCTCGAGTATACGCGCATTTCCGCGGAGCAAACGATCGTAGTCCGAAGATAAGTGTCGCGGCGCCGGTAGACACCGAGCGCAGCGTTCAGGCCTTCCGACGGGATTGGTCTGGAATGCACCAAAAATAAATTCGGCGGGCCCAACGCCGCGCGACTCTCCCTCGTTTGCGTTCCTCTACTTGACCGACTCTTTTTGTTTTTTTCTCACACCGTCTCTCTCAACTATGCCTTGCCTTCGTTTCCAGGCACAGATTCTCGAGAGTTCTCTTTGCCGCGGTAAACGCGGGGAAAGCGTGACGTAGAGGCCGATGTGTTTGGCCTCTGCGAGCCACGAACGAGCGCCAAGTTCCCGATCGTCACGGGCACTCTTTTCATTTTCTTCTACGAAGTTCGAAGCATTTTTTTTCCTTCTGCTTTTTCATGTTTCGAGAAGGCCATATTAGCTCGGCTCCATTTCGACCGTAAATCCCTCGAGGCCGCGGCTGATAGTTCCCTCGACGTAAGAATCCGCTAGTTTTTCTTGGCAAAAGCCCTCCTCCGGAATGCCGCGGCGCTCGACGTCAACGAATCCATAAAACCCCTCTTCGGCTCCTTTCTAGCCCTCAGCTTCCTTACGACCGAACCAATTGCGACGACAAGGAATCCCGCGAAGCGATCGTTAATGCATCCGAGCTATGTTTCATCTCAGATACCTCTTTCTGTATTTTTTTTAAATTCATAGAAAATTGGAATTTAATGTCACTGGGACAGTATGGATGCAATGAAAAAAAAAGGCCGCATGGAAGGTGGAAAATTCAGAATTACAGTTGCCAAGAGCGCTCGAGCAGACTAACAATTTGCATGAGAACGATTAGACCGCGCGCGGTACCCCGACACTCTCGCCTCGGATTCTCCTCGCGTCGCGTAATCGTCGATGGCACAACACGCAAAATCTCGCTCGAATCGCCATCCCCAAAAAAGGAGACGAAGCAGAAGAGGAAAAAAATGATCTTGTTTCGTGTCAAGGTGGCTCGGTCGATAGGCGGACTTAATAAAAATTCGCGACTCCGCAACAGCTAGAAACAGAAGGAACCCTGAATAATCGAGGCACTGACCGTAGCGGATGACGTCACTTCAGTATTCCAGCCGGTGGACGGTTCAGGGTGAGCAGCCGTGCGGAACCCCATCCGCTCCCCGAGGCCCGTTCGCCTCGCCGCCTCGTCCGCGTCGGCAATTTCTACGGAAAGCTGAAAACTTGAATGGGCCCCGAGCCTATGAGCGTTCTCAAGAAAAAGGAAAAAAAAACCATCGGCGCTCGGCGAAAGGAAGCTCCAATGAAAAAGGAATAATAATCGTCACGAGTATAATCGAGTGCAGGACTTCTTTCGCTGTTGTCTCGAATTCGCTTCGCCGTCGAATTGATACTCAAAGGTAGTTAGTTCGTACCTTCGAGGAGCTCGCGTACCTAGAGAGCTCTTTCGTCACAGTTCTCTCGGCGCCGTAATCCTTATCGCGCCGGCTCCATCGACGGATATCTCGCAACTCGTCGATTCATCCATTTATCTCTACTAGAACCTGGCATCGCCTCGTTACATGAGGAAATCCTTGGCAAAAATCCGTTTGCCACAAGCCTTTTCATGTACGAATCCCTGTTATCTTAAAATACGTTTTTATTCACTTTTTAATTATTTTCTTTTTTTTTTCATACTGTCATATAATTAAATTTGGAGTTTTGTGTTTTTGTTTCTTTTCTGTAGTATCAGTCGAGGTGAAGAAAAAAATATTCCAACGTATAACTCGCGCTTATTAAACATCTCGAAAGAAAGAGAAAAAAAAAACAATGACTAGTCACTCAGGTACGATCCTTGACCGTTTAATTCGAAGCAGCGTTTCTTACGAGAATTGTGTATTTATCGCTCGGCTCCTGAATCGAGCTACCAAAGTAGACTCGTGGCTCGGCGGCTAGGCGTATCCGCGTGCGTACTGTAACAACAAGTGAAAGGCCTTTGTTCGGTCGTTCAGTTCAGAAATTCCTACTCCCCGTGAAAGTCGCTGAAAGATCGAACCCCGTGCCGCACGCACCGAGAGAAGACCGCTCGTTTTTCGACTCTTATTTGTTGTTGTTATTTATTTACCTTCTCGTTGATATCTTGAATATCTGTTGTAATGTTTTGCTCGACGCTTTGTTTTTCAGCAATGCCAGAACCTTACAGAGGAGAATCGAAGACTCGCCGAGACGTTGCAGACGAATCAAATACCCCGAGTCCAGGTGATGGACAATGTTTTTCTTCAAACGCAAATCGACACTCTTCAGTGGCAGCTAAAACAGGTTGGTAACGTTTGTATGACATAACGATGAAACGTTACACTCTCGCTTGGCGGACGATCGAACATAGTCGAGTTTCACGTCGACGGAGTCTTCGATGCACGAAGTTACATATAATATAGCGTACCTATAAATATATATATTGAATAGCAGTAGATCAACGTACTCGATCGATTACAGTGTATCGAAAGGTGAATCGCTGGTAACCTTTAAACCTTGTTAACATTGCAGACCGAAGCGAACAGGCAAATGTACCGTTCCCTAATGGGTCAGGTTGTTCGCTTCCTCGAGCGAGCGCGCAAGAGCCTGGACATTCTTCACGAGAAGAGTAATGCCAAAGGCAAGAAAGCGCGGGTGCCAAGAAGTCGGAGCGTCCACGCGGTTGGCCAAGAGACGAGCGAGCACAATTCCACGACATCGGTAATTTGCACGAACGACAACTCGTCGAGATTCACGAGAGCCAAGTCAGTCGCTCAGATTGCGCCGCAGATATCGTGCACCGGCTTCCGCGAATTCACGTGGTCGGTGCTGCGAAGAAACGACACGACGCACTGTACGCCACCGCGTGCAAAAGCCCCGGCGGCCCTCGACGACCTCAATCAGACACACGAGGGTGTTATTTACCGGAGGCCCAAGCAACCCACCGAAATCGATCCGGACATCGTACCACCGGAAAAATTGTCCCAAGAGGCTTTTCGGTAATTTTTTCCTTCATATCTCTTTGTATATTAATTTTGATGTTTGTATTTTTTTATACCATATTTTTTTCGTTTTTTCAAATAGTTTGATGAGAATTGTTCAATCGTTGCTGATAATGCGAGAGCCCGATCTTGCAATGATATCGTCGAACGAGGAGGATATGTCGACGTCGCCGATGGATCACACGCTCTCGTCGTTGCAGAGCAGCAGTTTCGCGAATTCGACGACCCTTCACGACGCCGTGTCGTACAACGGCGGTTGTTCCTCGAGCGATCCGGGCAGCACCGAGTCCGGACCCGACAGCGAGCGAATGAGTTTCGGTAAATCGTCATCGAGCGTCACCGAGAGTTCGATCAGCAGCAGCAGCACCCTACAGTCTTTTCTTCCCGGCGCGAGAAGCTCCATCGACGCGACGTCGCTCAACTCGAATTCCGGTAGCGGCAAGACCACCGAGGAGGAGGACACACACACGAATTCGACGACGACAAATGGATACAACGTGTCGAGAGAACTGTTCGCGTCACGGAAGCTCGGTCCCATCTCGTCGAGCCCGAATCGACGAATAGCCAAGAAAGCGGAGAAGAAACACGAGAGCACGAGGTCGTCGAGAACGAAGCCGAAGCCGGCAAACAGCGTGAGCAGCGCCGAGGACGAGAGCGGTTTCTCGTCGATGAGCTCCTTTCAGGAAGTCGGACTTCCACTCCCGTTCGCAACGCCGATAAGCCCGATAAAAGGTTGCCATACGGAAATTGGCTTGCCGGAGGTGCCGCTCGACAAGATTCGCCACAGACGATGGTCGTCGACCCCGGTGGAGATTCAGGCATTGTTCAAGAGACACAGCACGCATTTTGCCGGTAGCGCGAACAATCCCGAGTCACTCAGCGTTTGGGTATAACGGTGTATTCTTGCGAATGTTTTCTTCTTTGTAAAAGAGCCCTTCCAGTCATTCTCTCACCGTCCTCGCTGCTTTGTACATAAAAATACAAAAAAAAGCCCACCTCGTATTTACATATCAGCTTGATTCGACACGTCGTCAATCAATTGTCGCATTCTTTCTCTCTCTTGTACCCCCCTCCCCGTCTTATCCTCCTCATTAGTCATACGAATAGCTACGATTGTAACCGATTATTCAATTGTTAATTGATAATGTCGTATCGAGTGTAACGTAAATTCTTAATCTACCGTCGCTACGCTAACGTACTTCGTTTTAGTTATTTAACATTGACGTAATATTTTATTGTAAGGGCAACAGTCCTAATGCATTTATACTTGGTATGTCTATATTCCAGCCAACCAAAACTCTCCAAGTTCAATTGTACTTTTGACAGAAAAAAAAAAAAAAAACGAAGTTTATCGAGATTCAAGTTGAATCAATGGCAGTATTTTGTAAAACCTACCAGCGCGACGAATGGTCGAAAAGCGCGCGAGCTATTTATCCAATGAGATTGTTGGCGCTCGTCGCGAGAGAACGTCGATAAAGTAAACCCCTACGAGAATCGGGAACGATAAATATTATCATCAATTTTACATTAATCAAATGATACTTCTATTGATTCCATCGATATCCGATCGATATTTCATCTAGTGGAAGCAACTATAGCGCGAATGAACGTTGACAATAGAAAAAAAAGGAGATAATTCAATGTTAGTAAACTCGCGAAGATGCGTTAGACGGGATTGGTTGTTATCAGCGCCGGGGAGCTGGTTCGTGTGTGGCCGCGTGATTCCGCGAAGCGCCGCCGAGATGGCGCCAGCGTACGAGCCACTTTTAGATTGATTTTCAAGAGCACCGTGCACCAAGCTAAGCGCTCAGCAGTTATTTTAATGTGCCACAGCGGGCCGTGGGTGACTCGAGCGATACGCGTTGCGGTTCGTGCGATTCGGGTGTGCGCGCGGCCCTATCCCCTGCCGGCGGGCGGAATTTACTCTATCGAATTTGAGTCTGTCCGAGGACCGCGTGCGGCCGGATCACGGTGACCAACACCAAGGAGAGGAGGATACGGTGCGTGCTCAGGGGGCCCCGTTGCTCGTTAGTGTGCTATTGTGACGCAGTGCGCGTGAAATGAGTGAAAAGGACCGTTCATCTCCCACCCTCGTTGAAAACAGCCTCAAGTCTCTCCTCGACCAGCCCAGTATTTTTCCGCTGATCGGTGAGTATTTTATCCTCATGCGCTATTGTGTACTTGCGCCGCACCATTCGTACCACCCATTTCTCGAGAACTGAGAGACTATCGCCCGTTTACGCGATACCCGCGATGCACCAGATAAGATAATCATCGGGATTACATTTTTCGGAACGAAAATCAACCGTGGAAAAACAAAGGAGAACGAGAAAAACAAGCTTCTCTACCTTGCGACTCGATTGTCTAGCGGACGGCAAGTTATATCGAATAGCCTATGCTCTCTTCGATTCGGTTTAATCAACGTGTAGTGACGAGTTCGTGCGATACTCTTCGGATTAATCGTACGAGGTCATGACTATTCACGACGACCTGCGCAACGTGCGAACGTCCGTGCCGCACTGCTCGGGAATCTCTCTTCGAAAGTCGCGCAATGCGACCAAAACGGCTACGCCAGCGCTTACTGGCGGCAGTTCGATCTTTGTGGAAAATTCACTGCTACCGTCAGCCTCATACACGCTCGTATAGGATTCGTAAAAATCTTTCCTCTTTCTCGAGTGATTCGTGAATGAAAACTTGTTTTCGCGTGCGCATTTTTTCGCACGTTCTTTTCCTCGTCTCTGTCGTCGGATTGCTCGGTTCTTTTTCTCGCATTGCCGAGACGCGGAGACTCGATCGGTGAGACTTATTGATAAACCGAGTCTGCGACTCGAAAGGGGCAACAGACCCGACGAGGACGGTGAGATGACACGTGCCTGAGTGTGTGTGCATCGTCGCGCCGGCGCGCGTCTCACGGTTAACCTCGTTCCTCCCCGTGTTTCTCGTCGAACCACGTGACGACGTTCACGAAGATGCTACTAACCTCACCCGAGTGTTAATCACGCCGAAGCGATACGAGAACCTAGCGCTGTTGCCTCACCAACGGACTCCAACGCAGCTTGGTGACTTCGGTTGTTGCGGCTTATTTGCTCAACCGACCGTTCGCTTATTATATTTCGTTATTGATATTCAGCGTACTCAATGCTCATACGTTGTCAATCGTCGATTCTGCCACACGAGACTGGATAATGATTATATTTCCGAGTTAATGCGGCGTTGTATCGGCGCGATGCGAGATTGATGAGATAACGAGCGTGGAAGGTGAGCCGCCTTCCGTCTCGGCGGTAGCTGGTTCTCTTCTTTCGTCTCATCGTCATTAATTCGCGAATAAAAAGAGAAAAATAACGAGAACTAGAGAGAATGTTGTTGACGCACCGACGAGTTTGCTCTCGACGAACTGTCGAGTAACGAGAAATATCATGCGACGCCGAAGGCATTGCGATGTTCGAACGAAAAAAAACAACGATAATTCCTATTACACAAAGTTGTCATCGTAGGTAATACGCGGTGTGAGTTATATTGCGCAACTCGAAGATGAACACGACGCTCGAACGTATGACCCCCCGCGGAACGTGCTCGTCACATTTTTTCTGCCCCTCACACGTTGACGACTCGCCGCTCGTCGTCATAGCCGCATATACTCGGCCTGAGGTCTCCTCGTGTTTATCAGAGTTTCTCATCAGTTTGGGCCTAACTCGTGACTTACACCTCCGTTACTCATTATCGAGTAAACCGATAAACAGCGCTCGACGCGCTTGACCAGTCGCTTCGAGTAGAAATTACAATTCTTATTCAAATTCTCACACTTTAGTATATGATTGAGATAGCGATTTAAATAAACCGAAAAGAACTATATTTAGTTCTGGCCTTATGGAAAATGTTTAAAGGCGAAATTGCATTTGTATTCTCTGCATTTTTCCAAATTTTACATTTTTTGAGTCAATTGCATATTCTTCCGTGTGTGCTACATCGCGAAATTTCAAAAGTATTTATTCTAGAAAATACCATTGGACTTTACGCTAATGGCATTCGTGAACGTTCCAGTGGAAAAAAATGTTTGATGAATTACCTCGGCCGGGTATAGCTGTAGGCTAAATCAAGCGCGGTTTAATGTTATCATTTTTGTTGGATTGATCGATCCCGAAGCGAGAGGCCAACATTCGTCTCGAGAGTTTACCGCTCGTAGGGAGGCCTAAGCCGCTGTATAGAGACTCGCGTGTCCCGACCACGGGGCAAAATCAATTTCGCCGAGGCGGCCGAAAGTCTGCGCCCTTGTTTCGATTTACAATGCCTTTTCCTAGTCTCCCTAATGTTTATTTCATTGCGCCGCGGATCAGCGACGACTTACGTTTATGATGAGCCAGGAATTCGGGTGAATCTTTCGGCTCTGTTAATTTACGTACGGTTTCGTAAAATCGTTAAAAAAGGTCGGTCGATAGGAAAAAAAATATAAACAAAAAATAAACAGAGTAATCTTGAGGTTCTTTTTTCAATCGGGCCATCACATGTTGATTTGAGTCGATATTATTTTTTCTGTGACCCACTATCGTCCTTATCCGATCGGGTCAAAGTATAACAGCATTTTTGAAACAGCTATAGAATTGATGAGTAACTCGAATAACGAAATACGCGACGATTCACGATTCCGTAACGAAGAAGCCGCACTCTTATCGTTGGATTCGCTTCGGTAGTCGGTCGGAATATTATCGCATACAAAAATTACGCGCGAGCCAACGCCGGAACAATAATCGATTTGTGAAGTAATGAATGAGTCGGCAGATCGCCTCTCGCGTGAGCTTATCTCGATTGTACGTTCGTTTCCGATATGTAAAACGATGACCCGCGCGTGACACGAGATTGTTCGATGCGAGGGGGGGGGGGAAGAAAAAAAGTCGTCGAAAGATGACGGGTCTCGAGGCAGTATCGAAGCTGATGATAGCGAGTCCCGTTGCATTATCGTTGCATCATAAATGCAGCTGCCAGGCTCTCGGTGCGAAGGCTGCAATTGCTAACAGACCGGAAAACAAAGTCTGGCAACTCGTACCGTATGACGAGCGTCACGAGCTTTTCTCCCGATCGTGTCGCGCGTAGAAAGCTCGCGCGCTACGGTGATTTACAAAAGGAAAACGTGCCAGCGTGCCAAGCGAAAGATGCGGGAGTCATTCTCGCCGTGCGCTCTGGCTCCGTCGCGCTCGCATTTACGTTCGCGTCGCTTTGCGTTTCTTCGACTATCGAAATTCACGAGAATCTCGAAGATCCATCGCGATGATTGAGATATAGAAAATTATCGATCTCATCGAGTGTTTCTCGTTTGCGATCGGCGCTGAGGGAACGTCGAAGCCGGAAGTCACATTTTCTCCGCGGCTAAGCCTCTCGCGTGATGTTGACGCAGGCGAACCGGGCATGCGGGCAGCCAAAGAAGCTCCCGTGAAAAAAAGAGCGTTCGACCGGCTGATCTGGGATGCCCGGCCGGCTTCCATGTGGCCTCAGCCATGTAGCCGTTAACTCTGGCGAAACGCCAATACTTATGCTGGCTTTCAACATACCTTCGCGGTAACGATATTTTCGTGTTGATGCGTCTCGTCTGCACGCTTCTTCTTCTTCTTCTTCTTTATCCTTAGCAGTCAAGTGCGTCGAGACCTCATAGATCGGGAAGTGGGAAAGAAAGGAATCGTGTTTTCAAGGCCCAAGGATATGGAACTGAATGCGTAAAAATCCAATGATTCTTTTGGTGCGACATTGTCGAGGCTCGAATAGTGTTAACAATAGGGAATTGTTGAAGTTCCGACAATTTTATTGGTCCGTTTGATCTGCTAGCCGCTGGAGTGAAAATGGAAATTATTTATGTTGAACTATTTACGAACACGTTGAAAAAAGTACTTCTAACACCAAATTTTAAACAAAGTAGTGTTGAGATTTAGAATTTTTTAGAAATGTACAGTATAACGATTTTGTTGTTAATTTTACTGTTGAAAGTCACACGTAAGGGTATTCTAATTTTCGATCAGTGTACGACAGTCGCGAATATTTAATTTTCGAGCACGTTGAAATCTGCCATTAGTTTTTTAAGTGCAGTGCTCTGTCTTGAACATTCTTTCCGAATTGTTAGAATAGTCGTTGGTTAAAAATATTTCTCCTATTATAACGGGATTATTGCAACAAAGTCTGTGCGCTTCGTAAAGTTTATTTAATGCTATTCGTAAATCTTTCATCGTCCAATCATCGTTCCCTTAGCTCAATACTCCAGGTAAAAATTCGTGCCAAAGAAGGAAATAAAGGCATGGTTTGTCTTTACCATTTATAAGATTTCGTCAAACGCCTAAAGCGGGTAAATGTTTTTAGTCTCTCAAAGAGCGTCGACGTTTTAATGAACCTATATATGAAACGATAATAATAACGATGATAAAGTATCATTTCGATACTAGTGCTGACGAAATCTTCGAGCATGGCAACGCGAGCCCGCCAATGATAAATGATAATATTTCGTGCCGGAAACTCATTTCTAATCGGATGTTACCGAGTTCTCGCGACCAAAAAAACACTTGTGCGTTCGATACGAAGCTAGGTGTCAAAGGCTCACTGACAACGAATGATTATTCGGCCGTGTGTTTCCGTCTCCTCTGTCGCGAAAGTCACTCCGATTACATTCAATTTCGCGCAATCTAATCTTATCGCCATAAACGCTTCGGGATTGCAACGGATTGTTCAGAAAAAAAGAGAAAAAAAAACGAGAAGAAAAAACGTTTTAAAGATGTTTCTAAGCACGAGAGAGAGATTAACGAGTTGGTGGGCGAACGTCAGAGCCGGTCTCATAGTCCGAGAGATGAGTGCGTGTGTGAACGTATCATTAGCGGGACTATCATTAGCCGACAAGGCCGAGCCAGGGCCGGCTACACTCGTATACACCGCAAAGCGCACTTTGTGCCCAAAAAAAAAAAGAAAAACGTTCGCGCAGTGTAAGAGGTTTTTTGCTGCAATAAACATATGTATATCTTCGTAACAGAAATATATGGACGTAAAAAAAGTATGTATGCAAAAAATAATCGTATATGAAATATAAAGGGGACGGACTCGTCTGCGTAGAAAAAAAATGCCTTGTAACGTTCATAGTGAATCAGTCGAGCAAAGTTTCAGAACCGTCGATAGGTTGGACGTCCGGAAGTTTTTCGTCCAACCGCTCGTCGTCGAAGCTTCCAGATAACGAGGAACCGCTGCGACTGCGTTTTCTCGTTGCCGAGTGGCTTCTCGGTCGTCTGCCACCTCTGCCCCCGAAGACGCTAAGCTCGTCGCCAGCGCCCCCGTCGTCGTCCGCGCCCGTCGGACACTTCTTGCCCCTTCGTCCGCTTCGCCTTCTTCGTCCCCGGCGACTCGATTTCTTTCCCCTGGATCGTCGCCCGCCGTGTCGACGACGACGCGATCTCTTGCGACCGCCGGAAGGCCCGCATCGTCCAACACCGCTCTTGCCGCGCGCCCGTCTCGAACGCTTTCGCGAACGCCGACCGGCCGCTCGCGATCTTCCCCGTCGTCCGCAGCCCGACGCTCGCTTCCGTCTTTGCGACTTCCTCGACCTCGCGCGCTTCATGCGACCTCGACCACGGGGAGCGCAACTCTCCATCACCTGTCCCTCTTCCATCTGCGGCTGGCATCCGAGGGAATCCCGATTGCAAACGTAGTAACCCCTGTTATCGCACGACAAACGAGAATTATCCTCTCTAATTCAACAAATTGATGAAAATTGACGATTAATTTTCTTTTTCGATAACAGAATAATCTTGTTTATAAATTTATCACCAATCAAAATCTTGCTCTATTCTACAAATGAAAAGAAAAGTTTAGAAAACACGATTTTTTTATAACGGAACAATATTTTTTTAAATGATTGCAACGAAACTGCTTATCACGATCAGTCATTATCAATTTCATTTTAAAAGAAGTTGATTCAGCGAACTGACCCTTTAGAGCGTTGAAGAATCCCGTAGGAGACGGCACGCGCCAGGGCGAGGCCAACCTGCCGTTGAATCTTCGTACTCGGCACATCGTACTCCTGCGAGATGTAATTGCTTATCTCGCGCGGTGTGGAGCCCTGAACATCTTGGAGCTTCCGTATGGCATTAACAACGAGCTTCTGAATCTTCGGCGAATTTCTCACACTCATGACGAGACCGTCTCAGTCCCTCTTCGAAAATAAAATTATCGAAAAATACGACTACCCAGTTGCGATCATTAGTGTAAATACATTTTTTTTGCGGCAATCTACAAATAATTTTTTTTTATATTTTTCAATTTGTCAAAACATTGACGTCTGTTTCGTGGATCAACGAAAAATTTATTGGACAGCTGAAGCTCGTTACCGGGCGACGCGATCTTCCATTTCATCGACTCCGCTATATATATTTTTTTTCGTCCAATTGTTTTTCCATGTGTCGCCTCCCCCTCCGATTGCGACATATATATGTAAATATATGTACATGTATATCGGCGAAGCTTTCGAAATATTTACAAGGGTAAAGTTCGATGCGAGCGCGAGACTCGTGTGTTTGTTCTGCATCGTCGTCATTGACAGGGAAAGCCATGGACGATTTGCGTCGCCGTCGCTTTCGTGAGCGAATCCGATGGCGTAGGCTCGTAAACTCACGCGACGGATCTCCGAGCAAGACGCTTCTAACGCAAGAGTTTATCTATAGAACCCGCGGTCACGCACACGAGCTGCTCTCAAGATTCTTATTTATAGTCTCTCGTTTCGCCGCTTGTATCCATCCCAATAATTCATGTATCCATTATGAATAATACCGTCCATTAACGCAACAATGTTTACATGCAGTTTCCGATAAATTGTTGTGTTTTTTTCAATGATTTCAGGTAAGTTCGAACTGAGTAACGGGAGCCGATGGCGATGAGGTGTGAATTTTTATACGGTATAACGTAGAGCCCGGGAAAGACGAGCCGAGAATGCGTCGATCGAAAAACAATGAAAGCAGGTAAAGAAAAAAGCACGCAAACGACCCGTAGGCTCCGAGAAGTCATATCGACGATTGACTCTTCGCATTTATTTAACCCTCGATATCAACAATTTTTATTCTTCGATCGTTTCGTATTCTTTGTTATTATCGAGTCGAGAAGCGCGGGAAAAATTTTACGAACTAAAGATAATGATGGCTAATGAAGGGTTTTGGTGGTTTGAACTTCACATTTTGCGAAATATGCCGTCGAGTGCTGTAAGCGTCAATGCGCATTCGGGAATGCATTGATGAGAAGAGTAGAGTGAAACGACACAACCGACGCACGTCTCCTCGAGCTCGGCCGTCATTATTATCCCCGCTACGAAAATAGAACTCTTGGACCCGAGTGACACTGTGCACGCCTTGGCGAACGAGGAAAAGCGCGTGTATCTTGTTTGCTGCTACGTTTCCATAGGGCGGTATTCGCATCGGCGAGAACGTGTTTTCGAAAATTTGTCTCGTGTCCGAGGCTCGACGGAGCCTCGCGAGAGCGCGGGGCCCGTCCAAACGCAGTGATCTCTCGGATACGTGTGATAATGATTCAAAAAAGAAGAATATCACGGGCCGTAGCGGTCGTGGCTCTCCCGAGATGCTCGAGCGAGCGGCGGGGAACTGTCCAGCAGTCGAGTTGGGGAGCGCGCACGATATCGCTTGTCCGGAGAGCCTCCAGAGTGCAGCACCGGGCGGCACGGTCTGCGATCGAACGTCAAAGACCCGGCTGTTGGTACAACGAGAACGAGTTTCGTTTTCGTCTCCCCAGTCTTCGTTTTCTTTCGAACGATTATCTCCGATAGTTAATCTATCATCGATTAGGTTCATTCATATTCATCGAATTCCTCCATCAATTGCAATTAATAACGTTCCTTTGGTGAACTTGGCCGCGACGCGAGTCCGCACGCGTGCAGTCCTTTTCCACGTGAATGTTCGGCGACGTTAGATCTCTTAGTTGAATTCGGATATATCGAATCTCGACGACGAGACCTTTTCGCTGTTGTGCAGTCATTACTTTTTGCCGGCGAACGTTTAGCGTCTCGAATATATTTGTCGTTGTCGTTTCGAAGGTCTAGGTCCGCGATGAGTCGTCGAGTGACCGGCTCGTTATCGATATTCGCCTATCCTGTGTCGGAACTAAGCGTATGCACGGTTTCGCGCATGGATTAGCGCGGACAAGTCGGCCGGAACTCGCAGCTGCTTCGGGCCAAGGTTGTTTCTGCGGGTAGAAAAAAAAACGAAAAAAAACGTTTACCGTTAATTCCAATATATATATATAGCAAATGAATTCGTTTCCGGCACTTTCGGATGCGATGAGCGCGTCACAAGATTAAATCATTCGCATCCTCACTCCATTTGTGTGGTTTAGGGTGTGTGTGTTCGGGACGCAATTTAAGTATTGTCCGTTCCCGTCGGCGCGCTCAATTCCTTAGCACATTATTCGCGTCGTAAATTTATCGACCAAACAGAATGAGCTGACAATACAAGTCTATTTGAACGACTTTATACATTTATAAAAAAATACAATATTAGTATTATTAATGTGTAATAATGTTGCTATTAATATTATTCATATTGGTGTTATTTTCATTGGTAATTAATTTATTTGTTTTTTTTTTGTTAAATTCATTTTATACACTGCAATGTCGTCTGTACTTTTACGTACGTTATGTACGAGGTACCGTATTATCAGTAAAAGTAATACAAGAATGAGATAGGTCGGGTTCGGTTACAGCTTCACAGCGCATACAACTTGCATCACATTTCGGAACATACTCTTGGCATGGCGCTGGATTAAAGAGCATCCAGGAGAGTCCGATCCGCGCGCATTCATCAAACGAGCGTGTGGCTATTGAATGAAACGGAGATTACGCAACCACCGGCATCGCAACTTAAGAGGAGGTGAAATACCACGGTCGGTAACAAAAACTGTAATCAACTTTCCTCAGCAATACTGGCATTTACAGCTTAAAAAATAGTCTTACGGTCTGCTATGGTGATATCCGCATACCGTAAGACTTTTTTTTTACCTATAAATGCCAGTATGCCTGAAAAAAGTTGTTTACAGTTTTTGTTATCTATTGAGCCCGGGATGGGTGGGGGGGAAGGGATTGCACCTCGTCTTAACGATACGTCATTCTCCTACGCCTCACCCGCTTCTCCTCCCCATTGTTTTCTATAATTGTCCACTCTCTAGTTTTTTTTTCGCTCGTCGTCTCTATATTTTTATTCAACTATGGCATTTTGCCGATTTTACTAACTCCCTCTTTTGCGGATTTTTCTATCGATCCGTTCAATTTTCGCTGCAAAACGACGTGGTAAATTGCAAAATTGAAAAATTAACGCTCCAAGCTCGTTAGTGCCTCAGTGATACAATGCAAGTACTTAGCTGGACGAGCGCGAGATCGAAGCAAAACTCCGTCTATGCGAGGAATTTGAAAGCTCCACGCGAATAGGTAAATTACGTGGGAAAGTGTCGTATACGCGATAGATCGGAACTTGAGTTTGTGCGTGCGATCCGCCCGCAGCGAAAACCTATAAAGTTACTTACACACGAGTTGTGGACAATAATGTCCGTGAATACGGTTCGCGATTCGCGCGTTTCTTGTTGTGTCCGGTGTCCTTGTTGCGTTCTCCGGGCTCGCTTAGCATTAGCGAACGGCTTTGCCGTATCTCGTTGCAACTCTCTTTCTTTCGCACGATTATTCTATTCACCGACAAAAAAATTAATCCTTGAACATCGCATACTTTTTTTTACTCTTAAAGCATCACGCGTGAATTCGCGAGATTCGAAATCTCAACTGTTCCGATTACAATATAATTGGCGTTTTTGTGTAGTTCATATACTATTGAATAATTAATATATTTATTACATATATTGTTATAAATATTTTTCGAAAATTATTTCTTATAAATATCTTGAGTTAATATTAACTATACGCTTCATTTGGGACGAAATTTTATCATATCAGAGGTGTTAATTTTTTTCACTCGAAAATATTAGTACTATACGATATCCGTTATAATTTAGCAGAGCAGGGGGCGGATGACTTCATCGCCATTCGGCAACAAAATTAGTACTATTTCGATCCATTGTTCGCCTATAAATAGTTACGGCGTCTCTGGCTTTCAGTCAGGTGCAGGATTCAGCCTTTGTATCTATAGCGATGCAGGGGGTTGGCGGAAGCGGCCGCACGCGGGCAACAGTTCGAGTCTGTATCGAGGCAAATCCATGGCACGGTGGATTCACGCGACGCGCCTCGTGACGCATTCCCTCTCCCTCCTCGTTTTCCAAGATCGAGCGCACTTTCCACCCGTTACAGGAGATGAGGGAAACAAGGATCGATATAGTACTCCACACTGCCATCGGGGATACATGAAATACCTGTGGATGCAACGAGATCCCAAACGACCGTAGTTCGACTTTTTCTTTCGTCTCTCATTTATTCATCTCTTTTCCCAATTCTAACGCTAGCCGCCTGATTTTTATCTGTTTTGCAATATAATTTTATTTCATCAATTTCGCGAAGGGAATGGAAACGAAATAGGAGGAAAAATGTGATATTGCAACGTGAATGTGTTAGGAACGATTCTATTCGCTCCGATAGTTCCCGGATGGGTCTGAGAAGGCAAAGGACTCTTCGCCACGTATCGAGTTATCGAGTCCGAGCCCACTCGATGAATTTTCCCTCGGTGTATGCAATTTTTCTCCAAAACCCTTCCTCCCCGCCCCTGGCGGAGAAGTGGACCGAGGGCGAGACGCCTCGCGCCAAGGCAAACGAGACACTTCAATCCCCTTGTATTTTACGCTTCGTCTGCGCCCTATACTATATGGAATATAAAATACCTATAACAACAAACAAAGGAGAAAGTGAGGAAGAGAAGAGAGACGAACGGATACGTTTATGAAGAGATGATGGGAAGAGCGCACATCGCCTGTCATCCGACTGATAAATCCAGCGGCCAACCTAGCCGGCCACCCTCGATGCGGCGAAGAAAATACAGAGAACGCGCGGATGTATCGAAAGGACGATCGAGAGTGTGCACCGATCAAAATTTAAATTGTACGAGAGAGAATACATCCGGCGCCACGTTCGAGCAATCCGTAAACTCATCGGCTTTCACGCCCGAGTGTCTTCGCTCACCCATATGCGATACTCCAGTTTAAATTCAAGCATTTTTTTTCGATTGCAAAAAATCTCGACTTCTTTTTTTATAACTCATATCCACTATTTTATTCGATATGTGTATACCATATTCATACGTAGAACGGATAAACGTACGTTATTAAGCGTTTTCTTCGATGGTGAAAAATTCATCTTTTTCTTCAAATTTATAAAATTATAAACGATAAAAAATACTTTATCGCAATTTTTTGTGCATCGTTCCGAAAAATTTTTTCGTTACTTAACGTGATACCACTGAAATTAGTGTCTGTCATTTAAAGAAAAAAGTACAGATTTTTAATCGTCGTAAAAATTCTTGCTTTTAAATACAGGAGTGTTCGCTGTGGTAATTACTGTTATCAAAGGAATCAGTGTAGGTCAACATCGACGACGTCCCCGAGCGATTGAACTTTACCGCAGCCTCTTCGCAATTCGTTCGTACGACGTGGCTGCGTATCGCGGACACGCGCACTTGAATAAAATCGCATAGCTAAAAAAATATCGTTATTTTTACCATAAAAATATTTCCCCGGCGGCACGTCTATATTTTGCAGTTATGACAATACATTGAAATAGTAATCACAGATATAATTATAATTCATGTAATCGAATCCTTTTCAGTAGTAACTATAACCATAGACGTTCCTCCAGGGAATTATTTGGTATGGTAGAAATAACTGTATTTTTTTCACAGAGCAGTCCGATCGCGAATCGCTATCGGATGGCTCGTGAGATGCGAATACAATGCTTTAGATAAAAAATAATGTGTATTACGATATTAATAGTTTCCGTGAAACTTCTCGATACGATGCCGATCGTGTGTATCAATTCAGGTTAAAATTGCGTGAGACGGAGTAGAAACGTTCGAGAGAGGGCGAGAGATTCGCTGCCGTGAGCGGTATCGGATGAAATTGAACGGGGAGAAAGGTATGACGCGGGGCATTGACGTTCACGTGGCAAGCAGCGTGCTTGCGCTCGCCGAGCACGGGCTAACGAATCGCTTTATTGAAAATAGAAACGTTCCAACCCCCTCCCGTGCTTCGCATGGGACTCGCACTTCTGTGCGATTGTTTGCAACGGAAACGTATTAAAACAGTATCCGCGCGCGATATCCTCGAGACAAAGTTGAATCCCTAATTGTCTTAGCTCGGTATAACGTTCGCGAAACGTGTCGTCGTGTGTCACGTTCGCTCCGAAAACGTCCTTTCATCCCAATTTCGATAGTTTATTTTCGTTCATTCAATCCGAAACGATAAACAAATTCCCCTTGCGTTTCGCCTTGTCCCACGCATCTATTCGCGGATACGGTGGAACTTAATATTGAATCAATCGCTCTCGTTTGATAAGATTTTCGGTGTTACATGATTTTAGGGATCGCCTTCTATTCTCGTACGCGAAGCGATTTAATTTTGGAACAATCGCGACTAATTCGGTAGCTTTTTGCCGTATATAGATTTGTCCGTTCGCGCTCGAACTTATTCGCCCGTTTTCATTTGAAGTGCTCATTATTATCGGCGCGAACGAAAATTTTCAGTGTCAACTCGTTTGTAATGTATTGTTTCCCTCGCGATACGGAAGACTCCGATTGCACATGCGACTCTCAGTGTGCACTTCTGACCGATTGAGTGGGATAATTCATGAGAGATTTTTTGCTCATTTATCCGTTCGACGTTCGGTGCCCCGTGAGACAGATATATATCCGAGGTCTTCGATGCGACGAGATATTGAAATGCTGCGGGATCTCTCGGAGATAGGCGCGGACAGGTCAGCCCGAGAAGAGATTTCGCGCTCGGATATGCAACAGTCGATACGCAGAGGACACGCACGCTTTCCGAATAGCGTTCGAATTGTCGCAGGTCAGGTCGATTCGGGTCATCGAATTGAAACGTAGCTCGGGCGTTGTCGTTTATTTTGTACACTCGACTTCCTCCCTTTTTTTTATGCACTACGAGGAAAAAGAAAAAAAAAATTTAATTAACTTGCAAATTATCGTTGTATGAAATGGAAAATCGGAGCGTTGTCAACAGCCGCTTGAAATGAAGAAAAAAAAACAATTTCGATACGCGTAATTATTTAATTAATTGACAATTAATACTCATCAACAATATCGGAGCGATATTGGAATATTCGTTGTATATATAATTATGTATCCGATATCGGGTGCGCGCAGTCGAACGGTTCTTCAGAGAAGGGTGCGAACGATAAACACGTGACTGGGAAACGTGCCGCCGCGGTGCACGTGGAGCGTACCTCAACCCCCTATAGCTATTACCCAGGAGCCGTAGGTACGTCGTCACCGCTACCTCCGCCGCCGCTACCGCCTCCGTGGGGTCCGTCACTGGATCGCGGTAAACACGCGCGCGCGAACGAGCCTTCGACCCTCCTCCCCGTCTCGCGAATTCGGTCGTTCGTTCAGTTTGTTCCGAGATACCCTGCCGGCCACCGTGCATTACATCTTCGTGTTTCCTCTCGTGTGCACGCTTTAATTACGCGACAAGAGGATCCGTCGCACAGTTCCGCGATATCTTCATCGTTACCAGCCGCATCGACAACGACACTCGCTACCGGCGATCATCGATATCGAATTGTATTTCCAAATCGTTATAACAAATCGTAAGCGGTAATTACTACTTTTTTTGTTTTTGTTTTTTCTTTCATCGATGGTTGACGTTAATGTTATTCTTTATTTTCGGCTTCTTGTTTCAATCGTTTCCGGTGGTCAATAATCGAGTACTCACGAGACAATCGTGAACGGTGCTACGTGCGCGCGTACAGAGGAGACGGCAAAGTAAAGAGACGAGAAGCTCGACGAGGCTCGGCACCGCGTCGCCCGCCGGGATCATCTCGAGGATTCGTCTCGCTCTCTTTTTCAACAATCACGTAGATTCACCTTTCTTTAAACCGTCTCTAAGAATCGATTCTATTCTTTCTGAACTTTCGCCTTTCGATTTACCGTCTTTTTCTTCCGTTGTTATTCTCAACACACGTGGACTATGTTAGACCTTTACCGAGCGATCCTTCGCAATCGACCTCGACCGGTTACGACAATTCGCGTTGCTTCGCGATTCTCGAAAACGATCAATTGTTTCCCGCGTCCCAACTCAAACATCGGGATAGTTTTTGGCTCGATGGGATGTTGATGTTTTGCAAAGAGAAAAAAATCGTTTTCCGCGTCGTTTCTATCCGTCAGAAGAATGTTCGATAATGTGACCGATTGCTGAAAGAAGCTCGAAGCTAATACCCGAATTGTTTTATTGAATTTCTCACGGTTCTCTGCTCAACTTCCGTGCACGACGCAGAAAATCTATCCGGCGACAGCGGAAACTATAGTTTCCATTCGGCAGGCATCGCCGCGGGTGTGTGCGCAAAGTTTGGCTAAGAGAAAAAATAATAAAAAACGAACAAACAAAAAAACAACACGAACGCGAAGAGAAGGGGAACAGAAATATGGACCTGCAGGAAAGAAATTAAACGGGTATCGGCGCAATGGCCCTTTAGCTTGAATCCCTCAAAAGTAAATCGTCTCGCATGGATCTTTTTGTCTTGTCAACGTAGCTAACGATCGACGTGAATACATACGACCCGTTGGGACGAATTGTTTCGCTATTCGTTTGAAAAAAATATTATGAAACGTACGACGATTGGGTACGAATGATCGCACCTCCGTCTGAAACACATACTTCAGGATCGATTGACGATATTTGTTAGAAAAGGTGACGAAAAAAAAAGATCCAAAAGAGATAATAGTAGAAGCAAAAAATAACTCGAGGTCGATTTACTATTGCCGGGAGATCGTGCATACATAAGGTATGTCGGAGGCTGAGGCCGGTGCCTCATGGCAGCAGCACTACGTATGGGGTTCCCCTTATCCTCACCATTCGCACCATCACCATCATCCGCATCATCATCATCACCATCAGCAGCAGCAAGAACAGCAGCAACAAGAACAACAGCAGCAACAACAACAAGAACAACAGCAGCAGCAACAACAGCAGCAGCAACAACAACAGCAACAACAACATCATCAACAACACCAACAACAGCAACAACAGCAACAACAACAACAGCAGCATCAACAACAACAACAACAACAGCAGCGAGAACAACCGGAGCAACAGCAATCATACCCAGTGCAGTATCATCAGCAGCAACAATCCCCCACGGCGAACGGTCCGAATTCGTTTTCGGCACCTGAGCATCAGTCCCGACATCAGCATCCGATGCAGCTTCAAGCCGATCAGGCGCAGCAACAGCAACAGCATTACCTGCAGCAACGCCCACCGGCCAGTTCCCGCCGTCAAGGCCTCTACGAATCTCCAGGTACAGCCCTCTCCGATTCGTATCGATGTTTACTCCATACAGCCCGTATGTGCGACAAGCACACTCGGATGCGCCCTCGATATCCAATGGGATAGTCCCATAATATTAACGTTAGAAGATCAGAGGCCAGTGTCACGCGAGTCTAATCGTCAAATGGATTTTTTACCATACAGAAGCATGATTCAATACCGATTAGGATTTTTGCGATGGCAACGAGAATCCTCCGGAAGCCTCAGCTTTCGGAGGATTAATCTTATTCGCGATTCATATCGATCACTGAGAATCAAAAGAGCCTATCCTGCATTTTTTGACGGATCAACTTGCATGGGATGTGGCTTTTTGCTTCCTAGCGGTCGATATGCCGTGTCCCGGTGCGGATCGCGTACCGTCGGGAATCGAAGCTTCCAAGGGACTCTCTTCCTTTCGTTCTGAGACAGCCGCAAAACTCTTCCCCGCCGGTCACGAGTCACGAGGGAAAATAAAAAGCGATTAGGGTAACGAAGTATTCGCCCGTAGATTCCACTAAGTCGATCGCTTCGCTCGAGCGTCACGCGATCTTGCGCCCGGGCCAGAGAGGACCTTAATCAATCGACTAACTGCATCTCCTTGCCGTGCGTACGCGCCGAAGGGATTCATAAAGCAAATTGTGCGCCGCGTTCGCCTCTCTTCTTTGTCACGGCTCTCTCTCTCTCTCTCTCTCGCTCGCTGTGCTCTCGTCCAGTTGTTTCGTTCTTTCTATTTTCCTATTTTACTTAATGCACACACGTCGAGCGAGCCGACGACGCACGAGAGATGCGATAAGGTTTATTTCCTACAGAAGCAACAGATTCCACTATTATGAATAATGTATGAATCTTTTCCGCGGTCGGTTACGCGCCGCGCTTTTATATTTATGTGTGCTCCGGGACGCCTTGCCCCTCTTTCACTCGATATCCCTTTCGAAAAACTCCGTCGCTCTCCTCGTCCGCCGGATTCCCCGCGTATGGAACTCATTCTTTTTTTTTTTTCATATTTTTTTTTGTTTTTCGTTTTTTTTTTTTTTCTTAAAATTCTATTATTGCGAAATGGAAAAGCGCGCGACGAAAGGCGCACGGAGAGGCGTTACGCAAAAGTGTCTCCGTGCGATATCGCCGAGTGTCGCTCGGCTATTTTTCCCCGCGTTGAAATTCGAAGGAATAAATGCTTCGGGGGGTGGTATTCGTCGTTGAATAAGCAGCCTCGAATTGCAACGAGCGAAGGCATCGGCGAAAGATATGGGCGGTCGGACATGGCGCGCAATTGCGAGATTAGATTCGAAAGCGTTCTACGGTGACCATCGCAAGCGCGCCGCCGGAGAGAGAATCTCGTTGCGCGATTATGCGAGCGCTGCTTATCTGAATCTGTTTACCATATGACGAAATATACTCGTGGATACGGTCCGTCTAGATGCTTCCCGTTCGAATATACGGGCGAGATAGATTCCGGATTTTCCGGAGATATTTTATTCGTCATTTGTTTGCGGAGACACTGAATTAAACGAGAGACTGGGCATTCGGTCCGTTCGGACAATATTCAGGATGCTGAGACCCGCTAATATTTTTTCGGGAAAAAATCGAAGGGAAAAACCCGAAGGGTTTTTAGCGTTAGATAAGCAGTTAAAATCGAAACGGACAACGCAAGGACGGCTAAACCCGTTGAATTAATTCGACAGAACACAATACAACTTATCGGAATCTATTTTTTTTTAAACAATCTTTTTAATGAACAATAAATAAATGCATGGGTAATATCGTTCGAATCGAACGGTATCGTCGATGGCATCGGTAGATTAACGTACGAGATTTGCGGGAATGTGTCTCTGGTTCGTAATTTATTAAGCGCGAGAGGATGGAAGTCGATCTATACGGTCAACGGACAATAGATCCGGCCCCGGTGGACAGAACAGAAGGATTCTCGGTCGATCGGTCGGTGTGTAAACACGAGAGCGCATGAGAAAACAGGCCACCGACTGGTTTATCCGATCGTCGGCGGGTTATAGAGTGTCCATCGCGTGTTCAGGAATCTAAGCGAGTAGCGAAGCCAGAGGTGCACTCAAGGACGTTGGAATATTGCCGCGAACGACGCGGCGGGGCGGGCAGAGTCAGGCAGGCGTTCCATCTCGCTGCCGAGGATAATGCAATGTTCCAGGATAAGATTTTCCGAGAGTCGCACGGTTGAGCAAGCGGCGCACGCTTGCCGCCTCTTTTCCATTTTTTTTTTTCTTTTTTTTCCCCTCTTTTTTCATTCTTTTTTCCATACGGCATGAAAATAATGATTAATCATCGCGCGATTTATTGAGTGCGAAACGTGGAAAACGGGGAGAATGTCGGTAGGTTCGACGTATGCTCGGGCGACATTAGAGCAACGAGAAGAGAGGCGAAAGATCGACGAAACGAAACTCACGGAGATGAAATGAGAAGGAGCGAGAGGAGGGGAGAGATTCACGAAGCCTGAACGAGCGCGTGGGCAGGTCCTGACTGCATGGGCAGGGCTGACGGGGTCAGGGATCACGGTTTACCACGCCGGAAAGAATGGAGCATTTTTCTATTTTTTCTTTTTTTTTTTTAATCTCTTAGCAATGGAGATACTCTATCTGCATCGCATAATGCACCCAAGTGGGAGTCGCACGCCCGGACTGCATCGAGTGTATCTTTCCAACCTCCGCAAAGACTGTCTTCTCGTCTTCTACATTCATTTATCTCTCTATCCACCGTAGTTCTCTCCGTCTCATTGTGTATATTTCTTCTGCTCTGCTTCGCGCACACCTCATTTGTCTACCTTCTCGGTCAAACCGCTTCACGACGAATTCTTTCTTAATTACACATCATAAGTGCGTTGTACCCGAGGCACGACGGCCGGATGAAAAGGCAATGCCGGAGAGGAAGCGGCAGATGCGGTATGTAGCGTCGATCGTCGAATCGTCCTATCGACCATCGGGATTCCCGATGAATATCGCAAAGAGAGAATTATTACGCGTCTTCATTAACTTCGACGAAAGCCCGTTTACAAGACTTTGAAAAAAAATTATCAAAACATTTTTCCATTTCCGACCATAGTTGACGAAACACTGTACTTGTATAATTTTCAGGTGACCCCATGATAACATCCTCCCTCAAGGGTAAGTCGCCAAAAGCAGATCATCATTTATCTCTATCTCACGCTTTTTTGTTTATCTCACGCTCGCCTATTCTTTGTAAATTATTTATTCCGATGCATGCATTTTCTCGCGTGGCTTTCTTTTGTCGCACGTATTTGAATCCATTGTATCTTAGTTTCCCTGGAGATTTTTTTTTTTTTTTTTTTTTTTTTCAATGAAAGAAAGCTGTACGCGAGCGATCGGCCAATCGTCGCGTAGAGCCCGAAGAGCAAGTGCAGGCCGTCGGACGGTTGGTGAATACTTATAGATAGCACTCAAGAACGGGATTTGGTGACGTTAAAGCACTTGTAGAACTTCGCGCGAAACATCGAAAAGCCACATCGCGCACGACGAGAGAAGCAGCGAATTAGCGGAGCTTGCGCGTGACTGACACGTATCGAGATTGTATCGTATTGCGATAGCCGATGTAACGCCATCCCCCAGGGCGCGCATTAAAAGTCAGCAGTAGGCAGTTATGATCTTGACCGCGCGACTGCGGAGCTTTCCTACCCACTCGTTTAATACACATTAGTGACCGGTATATTACACAATTTTTACGCTTATCCACTAATATGTCTTTATCGTATCAACGTAAAATGGATATGTCTGGCGCACGACAAGACCGATAAGTAGGATACATTAGAATGTTTGACTGAAAATGAAATCGCGTTACGTTTGTACCGCGTTGAATTCAATCGTTGCGCCGGCGCTCGTTTGCACCATGCAAAATATACAGATATGCGCGTAAACGGTTATATATTTATCGAATCGGTGAGAAATTGCGTTAGTCAAACGAGCGAGATTGCACGGGTATACAAGTATGTAATACTCGACCGAACAGACTCACGCGATTACTGTAAGATCTTAACGCGTGGCACTTGCACCGGAGCCTCTGCGCGGTTATAAATCTTCGTGACAGTGAACACACCGATCCTTATTATTTCTCAGGCTCTACTGGTCGTCGCGTTATTTTTCTGTTTTTTTCATTTTTTTTTCAACGAAACTACTAAAGGACGACTCGGAGAATGCTCCGTCCTTGTGACGCCACATCCTGTCGTGTCTCGAAGGTAGCCAATGGCCAGCATTCGCGTGTATATTACTTTATTTAAAAAACTCAGTTTTCTCGCGTTTCGGAGACCTTAGTTTTTAATGTAAACGATAATGCCGGCTGATACTGGCAACTTACTTAAAGAAAGCAATTTTGTAGATGCACAGAGAATCATAAATATTAGAGATAGAACTAATTGATATCTTACGTGAGTATGCACTGAGAAACAAATTAGTGATTGATATAATTAAAAGAAAAGAGATTGAAAATTAGAAAGAATGAAAATCTTTTAAAAATCAACTATTTAGCCGGTACTAAGAACACTGATGTTGCCGTGAAAATAATTCCGGAAATTTGGTAACAAATAAGCTGAAAAAATGATTTAACGAATCATCCGGTAACCCAACTTTTTTCTGCAGGAATTGATCTGTTAATTTTTCTAAACACCTGTCCATCTTTTCATACGCATTCAGAATAATTGACGAATCAACGTTCTGCTAAAAAAAACTTAGGCTACCGAATGATTCGTTAAACAATTTTTTTTATTGATTTTTTAACAACTTTTCAAGATTATTATTATGCAATATTAATGTTCTTAGCACCGTCCATTCGGTTGACCTGTTTTCAAATTTTTATCCCATTGGAAAGTGTCCGAAATTCGCTCTCGGCTAAAAGTGTAACGCTGCTTCCTTAACGAAAAAAGATTCTCTTGAAATGACTTGAATCCATCAGATTCAGGTATTTGGAGTTCCAGGGTGAGATACCTTACTAATAATAGCTGCGTGTCTGTCGGTGAGCTGTCTATTTGATAACCCGTGTTCTTTCGAGCCCCTCGGCTCAACAATATGCGATCACTCGCGCACGAGTAAATCGATATTTGTTCAGGCTTTTTACACGCGTTCCACGCGCCTATCGCCCGAGCGTGCGGCTTTATTAATGGGGAGAAAAAGGCAAAAAGAAAAGAATTAACCGGTCCTGAAAAGCATGAGCCGAATCGTTGAACCGTTTCGAGTTTGCACAGCTTGCCTCTGCACTGGACACGGAAAATATCGCTGGCTACGAATGAAATTTGGAATAATAGCCAATTATTAATTCTCCGAATCGCGCAATCATTCCAATGCCCGATTTACACGGGGCGCGTTGAGATCCTAGCGGGAAAAAAATGTATTATATCGCTCGTGCGTTGCGTAGCGCAACCCGGACAAACTCTCTATATTTGTATAGCTGTGCCGGGAGTGGGAAAATTTTGTTTAAATTTATCGCGAGAATTAATGCGACTCGGTGTCGATATAGAAATATCGCGATCGAATCGATGGGAGGTAACGAGAATTTTCATTCTATTCAAATGACGATCGTGTTCCTCGGTTCAGTGCGCAAATTCTCGTTCCGGAAAAATAATTTTTTCCTCGATTTCAAAAAAAGAGATCAGTTTATATTCATAGATTTATCACAGCCGTAAGACCGCCTCGGGTGAAACGCGGATCGAGAAACGAGTCGCGAGGGACGAGTTGAGAAAAATCGGCTCGCGGATTATTCGTTTCCGTTACAGCTATTGCAATCGCATCGGTTTTATCGATACTGTATTGATTCATTGACGAGCGAGCGGTGCGCCGACGATTCTTCTGCAACTCGCTTTTCACCTCGACAGGATAATGGTGCATTCACGCTAGCGACGCGCGTCAAACAAAAGAAAAAAAATGATGTAACCCGGAAGACCGGAGTTGGCGTGCTAATCGCGAATCGCCTAATTGCACAGTAGAGTACCGGTACGCGTGCAGCCGCGAATTCTCCGGCTCACAAACAGACCCCAACGTACTCGCGCTTTATGGCGCGAGAACCGGCGTCAGAGTTTCAACTATTGCGAACCACCGACGCTCGCTCGAGTACCGATAGTTCTCGCGAAACCGAGAAAATCGCCGATCGAGCGCGTAGGCAAAACGAAACGAGGATTGGACCGCACCGGAGCGAACATTGTTGATGCTGGCGTATCTTTTGATCTCGCGAAACGATCGGCGACAGTCTATCGACAGCTGAGAAACAGATGTTTGCTTAATAAATGAGCCCGACGTCTAATACCATTGAGAGCTACATTATGTACCCGAAAGCATACATCCGTCGGTTCGTCGCGATCCGGAGCACTAACGGTTGATTTTTCTTCGTGCGAAAAAACATTTCGTGATCGCGAGATATTCATCGAAATAATCGAATGTATTCTTGTCGACTCATTCATTCACTTTCTCAAGGTCGAGCCCGACAATTATTGGGGCGAAACGTTCGGCGCGTACAAAGAACATTGTTTCTATTCCGGCGATTACCAATGTTTTGCTCTATTTCACAGTACAGTCGATAATGGGGTGTAAAAAAAATTGACAATTAAAATATTATTTCAGACCCTTTGATATAAAAATATTGGAATTCTTGAATCAAGTTCTTCCGTACATTTTTTCATTGTTTCAGAAAAGTACGAGAAAACGTCTTTTAAATTTATTCATTGAAAAACAAATTCGGAATGAATTTTGAATTTGTCTTTCCACCCATCGACAATTTTTTACCCCTTTATTAATTATAATCGCCGATTAAGTGTGGAATTCTGTACTACAAAGATTCGCTTCAGAATCGAAAGAAATAGTATTTCCCGTTATGGCGATATAAAAAAGTCTTCTCGAGATCCGATGCTGCGCGTACGGATACGGAAAGTAAACTTTTTGTTTACGCACCCGGACTCGGACTCTCGCGTCGTTGTTGAGCGTCGCTCGCAAGTTGGGCAATTCGACAACGGCCGTTAGTTTCGCAAAAGAGAAGTTGGAGGGGCGAGCGGGGTCTCGGAGCAGGAACCACTTTCGGCTACTTTCACCGCCTAGTGAAATGGCCCTCCTTCTCCATCGGCTCGCGTTATTCTCTCGTACGGCCTCTGATCCTTTTTTTTCGTGCCGTTTCTCTCCCTCTCGCTTCATCCAACTCTCGTTTCGCGGCGCGACTTTGCGCGACAGCGCGGACACGGGAATCTCAAAAATCTCGGGTCGTCCTGAACCTTGAATGAAACGTGCCCCCGGACGAATCGAGAAAATGATAATTCCACGAAAACCGAGCGAGAAAGGCGATAACGGTAAAAACCGTAAGACAATCCTTTGGATTTGTTCTCTCGCGCGTCGAAAGTCGACCTCGACCCACTTCACGAAACTTTCGAAACGAATCTCGGGACGAGGGAGAGGGGAGCAAAGATCCCTAATTTCGAGTCTTAAAATCTCGAAAGCAGAAAAAAAACGCGCGAAACTGGATCGAGCCTCGGTTGCTCGAACGTCGGTGAGAATCGAACGAGAATCAACATTGGCATTTGTGACGAGAAGATGAGAAAATAAGAGTGAAGAAATACGAAAAGAATTTGGAGAGTGAGAAACGAATGTGATGATCCTGGACGATGTTGCGTCGATGCCGCGCGCACGAGAGAACGCGGAAGCTGCTTTCATCGGTTCGAGATTCGGAAGAGAGTCGATGCACACAAGGCGGATTGATGAGCGGTACGTCGACGCGAATTTGCAACCTCGCGGAGGCGGCGCTGGAGGGAAACGGCGCGGAAGAGGGTAGAACCGCGAGACTGGAGGGGAAGCGTTCGAGTGGGAGAGGCAGAGGCGGTGCGTTCGCGGCGAACTGTAGGCTTAGGCCTCTCGGCTGGCTGTCCAACGCGGGAGTGCTCTCCTTCGGAGCTGCCGCGGACACGCCAGTGTCTCTTCGAACGCGGCACGTTCGACGTCGTTCGCAAAAATCGCTCGTTTCGAACGCTGGTTGTTGCGAACACGAAAAAAAAAAAAGGAAAAAAGAAAAACAAATATCGCTTTGTACACCGAAGCAAGCGAGAGCGGGAGAGCGCGCTGTCTTAGTTCACGGATTATAATTCTCGTAACGCGGAAGGTTTCCCGAATGCCCGAACGTCGGAGTTGAACGACAACGTCACGTGTCAAGTTGTCAAACGGTTATCAATAGATTGCGCCGATCTAATTACCGAGTTAACTGTGGAAGGTTTCTAAGTTTGACGTAGAACAAGAAATATATATGCACATATATATATGATACAAAAAAAAAAAAAGATTATATACACGCTGTGTAGAGCGACCGGAAGTTCGGCTAGGAGTGGTACCCTCCCGAGTGTGCAGCCCCGTGGGTGACATGGTGTTGATAATGCATTCGTCTCTCGCGATCGAGATACGTTGAAAAAAAAAAGAAACATAAGAATTTTCGTTCGATCGCAAGGTGGTTGGTCCTCGTGGAATGATCCGTGCTGCGAACGTAGATTCTCGTCGCGAAAGTTCGTCACTTCGTATCGTTGCATTTCATTCCCCGACACTACTTGGCTTTCGTGGCAGAGGAAAGTCGCGATACGAGCCGTTCAGGTGACGCCGAAAACTCGTTTTGCCCAACAATTTTTTTGAATCAAACTCCAATCGCCGGTTATCGACGACAAATCGTTCTCGAAATTTCGCGGCAATGTGGATGGTAATTTGACCATCGTTAAATCGTCGTTTATCCATCGAGAATCGCGATTCCCATTGAGGGCTCGGACTGATTCGTCTCGCGTGGATAAACAGTGTTATTCGTATTAAAAAAACAATTCCTCATTAAATGCTCGAGTGAGCCGCGACACGAATGAGCTGCGCAATGGAGTATCAACAATTGGCGCCAGCGCCTGTACAGGTAGTGCTGCATCAAGCGCACCATCCGCAACAGCAGCAACCACCCTTACAGTCCCAGGCGCAGCAGCAGCATCAGCCACAGTCGCAACCGCAGGGACCGCCTCCGCCGCATCCTCACATTGTCCTGGCGCCGGCGCATCAAACACAACCACCGCCTCCGCCTTTGCCACCACCGACTACACACGCGCATCAGGTGCATCCACCCTTGCCGCCGATACACGACGATAGCACGAGCTCGCGCTGGAGCCAGTATCAGCATATATGGAGGCAACATCACGTTTACGTGAACGGTGAGAGATTCGAGCAACGCGTCCCACATGACCCGATTTCATGCAATTCTTTCATATTTTCTTTCCCTCGAGATTATGCAATCTCTTGATTATTACGTAACACTTGCGAAGGCGATCGAAGAGAATTCGCAAGATCGCCGGATAATCGACAATGGATTTATTCGTGCGGAGACGAATCATCGCGAAAAAAATAACGATACACGGATCGTCATCCATATGTTTCGATCATTAATTTTGTCTATCTGTATCAAATGCTCCGAACCGTGACGCGTATTACGTTTATGTAACGTCTGTTTATGCAGTCACGAATCGGATATTTGCGCGAGAGAAGGTTGAACCTTTCGAGAACGCCGGAGAGAACGAGATTCGTATTGCCGTACCGCCCGAGTGGTGAACGCCTACATTCAACCTGTTGCTGAAAAGGGGTCGTACGTTTCAAAATTGTACGAGGCATTTTTTTATCTTTTTCTTTTTTTCTTCTTTTTTCTCCGTTCTTTCGAATCCTTGGGCTGTATCGGAACGAGTAGAATCGTCGCGGTGTCGTTACTCGTTTGTCTCGCAATCGCCGGGGACGCGAGGGTGTGCACGAATCGCTTTCGCGGACAATGGGAGCCAGTGCGTTCTATGGTACCGGCGATGACTAGATCGACAATATGAAGGGATGGGCAATCGCTGCGGCGTCCCCTCGCCCCGCGGCCCGTCCCGTTGACCCGTATTCATTGTTCAGACTCGTCTAGCGTTCGACAAACCCGACGGGCTCGTCATCGCGGAAATAAAACATCTCCGGGATAAGATACACGATTTTCGACCTTCGACTCACCTCTCCGAAGTCGCGGCGATTCGAAAAATCTGCATAAGACGGATTCGCGGATAAAAAGAATTGATAATTAATCGCGAGGAATCTTTTCCCAACGTTTTTCATCCTTCCGGAACTGCACGGCCTTGGACGTATGCGCAAGTTGATAAATACCACGTGCGTTCCACTGACCGTAACCCGACCTTCTTCGAGGTTCCGAGTTTCCAATCCATCGGCCTAACGCGAAGCCGCAAAAAATTGCACTCGCTACGCGGACCCTTCCAGTGCTCCGCGCGCCAACCTAATACCAATTTCTTCATTCCGAGAGACATCGTTCGACACGCAAAGTCGCACAACGATTAGATGTTTATTTGTATGGGCGCGGGAGAGAAAAAAAAGAAACAATAAGAAAAATAAGAGAAAAATAGCCGAGTACTTAGCGAATACCGCCGGCCGCTCGGTCAAACGATGCCACACAAACGAGCCTCCTCGTCTTCACCGCACCTACAAGCTCGAGATCCGTCCACCCACTCGACGCTCCAGCGGCGATCGAGCCGAGCCAGCGACGCTCGCCGCGGCGCAATTCATTATATTTATATATTCGCAATTTATAGAAGTCCCCGAGACCAACAATGATCGACGACGGTGTTTCATTGAGAGGAGGCTTGACAAGCCGGATAGTTTTTCTCTTAGACAAGACAGTCGGTTGCGGCTTCCTCGGCGTGATTTCGCATACACGGACGTTACCTACGTGCGGCGCGGTAACAACGCGACGATTACACAGCGCCACGTAACCCGTAGGCGGGCCGCATAATGTGTGATTTATCGGTGAAAAAACGCTTAAAAGTGAGAAGAAGAAAAAATGAACAACATAGAGGCAATTTTTTATTATTTATTTTCTCGTCGGGCTCGAGACTGTTTGAAGAAACATTGCGGGTTGCGCGCCTATCGACGAGCGCGCGTCCCTCTCGTGTGATTTATTATAATGAACCTGTCCTCTTCGAGAAACAATGGGATTTCATCTATTCGCGATAATTCTCGGTTTTGGCGGGTCAGGACAATTGTTTTCGCGGTCGGCGGCGTCGACCGACGATCGGCGAAACGTGGACATGAAATTTGTGCGTAACGTTGTCGCGCGCGACAACCAGATCCTTTCGTAACGTGCTAATGCGTAGATCGACGGCAACTAGAAATCCGAAGGAAAAAATATATATATACATATTTATCGTTTCAATCTCGACACGCGGTTACAAGACTAACGTCCATTTGCGTATCGATCAACGTCGAAAATTACATGCCTAAGTACCGTGAATAGAAATTGGATGAAAAATTGGCGATAAGAAAATGTGCCCGTTAATTTAGATGAACGGCTTTTCGCAATGGCAGGCCTTTACGATTGCGCGGTTTAGGGAAGATTCGGAAAGTTCATGCTCATTAATGGAAGAAATGAAGTTGACGCTCGGTTATCGGTTGACCCGACGACCCCCATCGGACTGTCGGAATACCAGACTGTTTCCTAGACCGTGTAGATGATAAACAACTCTCACTCTCTCGTTCTCTCGCTCGGATTTCTTGTACTCAGGTTCAAGATCATTCAGAATGACCGCTAAATCTCATCGAAACATTGTTCGGGGCGAAATTGGTCAACAGAACGAAATGGGACAGTTCCGCGATTCAGATTTTAGAGCAGAATGGAACAAGTTTAGTAAAGTTTGTAAAGAAATCGAACAAACGCTTCTATTATTTTTATGAGGAAATGTATATCTTCTGACAAGAATCATTAACGTATCACTAATAGAGAGAGATTTATTCGAAATCTCAACTTTTCCTTTCCTTTTAATGCATTTGGATTACCGTCTATTTTGCGTACTTTTTTTCCGTCCCAATACTCTAAGAAGCTGCAACAAATCTATTTTATTCTATTCGACGAAACTTCCTGAATCGCTAAAAACGGTCTACATTTTTGTCCATCTTCATTATATAATATCGTATAAATTGAAACAAGAGCAACGAATACCGTTCGTTTTTGAAGAATTGCATGTCTTTCCATACGTTCTTATCGCCGGCTCCGTCTCTCGAATTGATGCTTCTTATCGTCGCAATAACCAGTCTACCTAGAGGTCTGAAGGGTGTGTGTAATAGATATATATATACATATATAAGTCATCGAGGCTTGTGGGACATGGAAAATATGGCAATTACATGAAGCGCTTGTTACAAGAGTTATTAACGAATTGACGATAAGTGGTCGGGATACGACGTGGAAGTTTGTCTCATTTTCACGTTGACATGCGACCTACATATTTCCTACTAGTATTTTAGTATTTTTTTAAATAATAATCTTCTGGCATTTAATTTCACGGTAGAACGATTAGGCACCGTCGAACTCGATGCAATTTCGAAATAACCCCAGGTCTTTTCATAATGAAATTAAATATCTTTATTTTTATTATTATTTTATGCATATATATATGTATATATAATAGTGTATATATATATATAAATGTACATATCCTCAAAGCCAATGTGTTATATGATAGAATGAGATATACGAGATACGCAGGGAGAGCGAGGTAGAATACGGAAACGATAGAGAGGAAATAACTACACGAGGTATATAGCGTGTGTATGAAAAGAGCACGAGGAACTACGGATTCCCAGAGAGTCGAGGGGGGTTCCCGTTTTCACTTTCAACTCGAGCAGCACGAAGCTCACGCCTCGAGTGTCCCCACCCCGCGAGAAGCCCACAAGTCCTGAACGATTGCGGCGTAGCCGACACGTGCACTCTCGGGCATCACAATCAGTGCATGCATTTCGCTCGCTTTCCTTTATGCTTAATTGCGGAATAACTATAAATTAGTCGGGTTCTCCAGGGGCTAGGGGGGAGGGGGAGTTCCCGTCGAGTGTTCAGCACACTCGAGACTCCGGTAGACTAGAACCGCCGCATTACTTCCTGATTAGAAGCTATATATAAGTTTTATCTGTTCGAACGATTCGTTATGGGCAATGCACTCGTTTGTGCTCTGACAATTGTTGAACAAATAAAAAATGTAATATATCCTATTTCTCGATGAGGATCGAGCTTGAAATTTGATTTATTAAATTCATATTCGCTCTTTCATCGGTATGACTTACGATCGATTCCATAAAATCCGCGACAGAAATGGTATTCGTCGAGAAAAGTTACGTCCTCAGCCTCACGAGTAACAAGTAACCTCTTGACGTATGTTGATCTTTTTGCGTCTGAGAAAATTCAATAATTGTATAGACAATGTCGCGTGAGAACCACTGAGAGCGGGCAAGGAAGACGAGGTGTCTGTTCCCAACTGCTCTGTGGCGTGGGCCGTGATTACTTTCTCCGACGATCGTTCGCTCGGGCCTGCCCGAGTCCGCTACGCTCGGTCGGCGCACCTCCAGTGAGACCCGAAGAACTACGACCGAGAGTTCTCTTCCGGGTTGAGACGGAGAGAGAGCTGCCGCTCGCGAGCGCCACAGAGCGAGGAAGTGCCGCGCCAACCGGCGCTCAACCGATTCGCTTAGCAAAACATACACTTTGTAAAACGGGCAAGAGCAACTACGCCGCGGAGACGCTCATCGACCTGCTGGCCGAACTATTAATTAAGAAATTTATATTTAAACCGTCGCCGGAATTGCACAAAGGCTCTTTGATTGTTCGTGCCTCGGCGTGGTCTCTTAAATCTTTCCGACAATTGCTTCATTATTTTTCAGTCCGGAAGTGAATCCCGCGCTCTTCAGTATTATCTTCCATCGTCCTCGGCGACGATCTCGGAGGTGGGACATTCAAATATGTTAGATATTCCGCGAACTGGCTAACGGCGAGTCATATGCAACCGAGCCTCCTTTTGCTTCCTTGCAACCCCATGAAAACCGGTTGCGGCCTTTCGTACGTTCTCCGAGAAGTTTCACCTCCGGGATTTTTTGCGTTCTCGACTCTTGTGAACTTCTCGTTTTTTTTTTCGTTCTTTTTTCTTCTTTTTTTATATCAATTCGCCGGCACCGCGTCGAGAATTTGATTCGGAAATAAAGATAAGTAAAAACATGTCAATAAAACGGTACTAAAACTTGCGCTCATGCCTCAAGCCTTCGTTAATTTGACTTCTTTCATCGATAGAGGCGAGAGGAAAAAATATAATAGGAAACTCGTTCCGCCCGAGTAACCGGTAAATCGGTTGTCAATTTCCTCTGTTCAAAAATCGACTATCAAGGACTCGACCTCGGTTGCCCCCGTCCCCTCCTCTCCCTCTGTGTGTCAGTATTTCCTTGCCATAATTTCTATGAAACATACAACTACGCCTCTGATAGCATGTGGTTTGAAGAATTACCCCCGTAAATACGAAGATACGCGCTTCCCCGTCGTCTCGCACTCGGTCACTTTCTCCGCAAGGTCCTTCCTCGTCGCGTACACCTGACGACGTTTATTCTTCGTTCCTGCTCTCTTTCCGTCGAACTACAATCGTCTCTCTTTGTTTTATATTCTTTTTCATTCCGCACGATTATATTTAAACATAATATTAATCGTATTTTCTTTCTTTTCCTTCCTTTTTTTTTCTTCATTACTCCGAGATGTGAGACTAAAACGACTCGGTTTACTTGGCAGCCCATGAGAAAGGAAGGTGCGTGAGTCCCAGTTATTTTGGTAGTGAAAGCGAAAGTCACGTGAGTCATACTAGGAAGTGAGTCTCGCATTTTATCAATTACAGACAAGTCGTTGCTGGCTGCGAGGGCTCGCTTTTTTTTTCTTTATTCGCATTTTTTTCATTCTGTAGCGCCAAGTCGAGAATTGATGGAAACAGTTGTAGAAAAAAAATAAAAAAACGAATTTCTCTTTTTCGATTTGTAAATTGCCGTGGCGATGCGAGAAACTCTCGCTCTCTCTCTCGAATTCACGATGATTAAGGTACCAGCCGGATCCGTGAAAATCAAGTGCCGAAATTCGGCTGGTCTACCGGTATAAAGTAGTCCTGGAGGCGAGAACGAGAGCGTGACGAAACTTTCCACATTCCACAATTCGCCTCTCCTCAGTTCGGAAGCAATTAATTATTTATACCTTTTTATCGTACACAACAGAGAGACGCCGTTTTAGCGTTGGGCATCGGCGATCGCTCGGTTGGTCGGACTTTAGGGATAATTGGCCACGCTTATCTGTCCTCATTGCGTTTTAAAGTGCCATTGTTCACTGTCGATTGTGAAATAATTATGGACAATTATGCAATATTTCACATTCGCATTATTGGCGTTGGAGTTTGATAGTCATAAAAAAAATTGTGTTGGTCAATTAAGCAGATTTAATTGTTTTGCTTTTCGCGTTAATGGCACCTCTTTGATTATTCCCTAATGAGGAAGATAATCGAACCAGTTTGTCCCATATTCTCGCGGAGCCTTCGTCTTCATCTTCTTCTTCTTCCGTTTCATTTTCATTCCGCTAAACCCCGAGTATCGGCTTGTATAGCTTCACATAAAAAGATCGTCGGCTACGTAGAGAGTCCGGAGAGATTCCTATTCCAGTCTCTATTGGGGCTATATCCGTCGGCGAACGAGCGGAGGGAGGCATAAAGTTTCAAAAGTTTCACGGCCGGTTCCTATTTTAGGCTTAGCGCCAGTTGGTCACTCGACGACGCTTCTCTAATGCTACCCAGTGGGTTATACTTTCTCGTGTAAGCGAATGGCCAAAAATCGTGGAGCCACGTGTCGGCGAAAGGAGGCCATTCAAATGTCAGTCTCGTACCGGTCTCTCTCCTTCCTTCTTCTCTCAGGTTCTTTTTTTATCAGCCGTTAGAGATAACTGATAATTCATAATGTAGCTATTGACGATAAAGAAAACAAGATCTCGCGTGTTTAGGATGAAAAGGAAATTCGAACCCCCTACGAAGAGTTTCGTTGAGATAACTTTTATCGTGAATTTCTCGAGTCGAGCAGTTGAAAAGAAATTGCCATTTTTCGTTCAATTGTACTTGCGTGCGAGTTTTTTTTCTATTTCCATTCTCGTTTCTGCGAGATTTATCTTCGGTGTGATTAATATTTTTTTTCGAATAAATATAATGGCATAGAATGCGGGATAGGCGGTACAAGTGTCCGATCGCGAGAGAATAATCGCCGAGGACTACCGGAGGAAGAAATAATGGATGAGAATGAGGAGAAAGTGCGAAAGACCTCTCGGCCGTGCCGCTTCCGCAGTCGGTGAGATGTTCGAAGGCATCCGGCCTTGACACGTATGAAAAGAATAAATATGACGGAACACGCCTAAGCCGTTGAAGTGTACAAGTACACGAGAAGCGGTAGCTCATACGATGCGACATGTATCGGCGTTGCCGGCAGCTGTTGGGAATTAATTTTAGATTACACAGCCAGTGGGCGCCTGACTAGGTCAACTTGGTAACATCGCGACGAAGCGCATTGTGTCGTCGATAGCGAGAGCCGTGTAACGTTTTTTTTTTTCTTTACACGTATATCTCCCGTCGCGTCAAATACCATCTCAATTTATTATCGGCGCGTCTTCCTTTCTTGAGACCGAAAGAATTCATTCGTTCGATCTTTTCGGTCTTTTTTTTTGTCGTTTATAATTTTTTTTTTTCTTTTTTCTTCCGTTAGTTTCGACACTTTATAAATGTCATTAATGGCGTTGAAGCAATCGGTTTTTTTATTAAGATTTTTTTTCAAATATTCTCTTTTTTTTTTTCAACGTTCGCGTTTCCTCCGCCGTTTCTTTCGATCGAGCAAGGGAGCCACAAGGAAGCGTTTTACGCGGAACGAACCGATTCGAGATAGCGTGAGCCTCGGGTCGCGCGCTCACTTTCGTTTTTCCACGCTCTCCAACGCCACCTTCCTCGTCGCGTCCCGTTCAAGTAGGCTAATATCGAAGTTGTTTCGCGGTTTACACTCGACTGCCTTGCCCGCTCTGCTCGCGCGAACCTTCGTGAAATACACTCGTCTGGTCGTCGAACGAAAATGTGAAAATATCTCAATGAACGCGCTCGGATTATCTCAGTTTTTGTCACACCTTTGCCAAATTTCACCTCAATCGAGTGTCGAAAAACTCGTTTCTCACTCTCGTTCACGATTTTTCTCTCGATTCACTTTCACTTTCGTCCACCATTGACGACCAAAAATTCTCGGCATTTTTGTCGCTGATCAACTGTAGCGATTCGGGCGGCATAAAAAAATTCCTAAATTAATTAAAAAACGTTGAATAATTCGTCGTTGGGAAACAGCACGAATAAAAATTGATTCCGAGTCAGATATTAGAGCCAAAGTTGTACGGAAAAAAATTGTACGATTACGTGAGGCATTTCCGCTCGGTGAAAACGAGACTGGCGTCACTTTCCCTCTACCAGCGCCGTCGGGTGCGTAATTCCTGGGAAGCCATTCTCCGGGTTGTGACATTTTTTATTTTCCGGGTGCCATCTTCCCGGGTGACATGGGAATCGTCGCTGTTTGCAGCGTCGTTTGGCATTAGTTGGTCTCGGTTTGCGTGACGGCGCTACCGACTACCGGCATATCCAACAGCGTGTAATAGACCAAAAAGAGTATTCCTCTCGCTGTACGCGCGCGACGCGCGCGACACGGAAACACTCCGCTATCTGCCGAGCGCGAAATGTCTTCTACAATCGCTCGTCCTCGAAGCTCGATTATTATCGAACATAACGGTCGAGCGTAATTGTTAGATAATAATGTCTTCGGTAGCAATCATGAGGCACTGACCTGCAACAATGTGCAAAGGTGTCTTGTGCGACTTTCTATCGTAAGTGGGCCAAGACTACGAGAAGCGTGCGAGGTTTCGGCGAACGTTGCGAGCCAGCCCAACTACTTTCGGCTACGATTATTTTTTTATTTCTCTTCGAGACGCTCGAAGAGATCCGTGGCTCGATCCCATTTCGGCGATCGAGTCGCGCTCGATTCCGTACCCGGAATTATTATCGGACAAAGTCGATTCAGGGAGAAAGTCCCGCGTAGGGCGTACGATGCTGCCGCCTCTCGGTATTCGACAAGTTAATACGTGCGTGTGAGCGCGCGCGCCCGCGTCGAGCGCCCAGCTGTGTAGCACCGATGTGAGAGACCGCAACACCGGCGCAATTTAACTCGATCGAAATCAACATCGTACACCCGTCGACAGTTCCGCGTTTATTCAGGAAGCTGCTACGACCGACAACTTAACGGCTCATTTAACTTCGTTCGTAACCATAGATTAGCCCGGGGGAATTCAACGAAAATCTCGTGTGTAACGTGAAAATTACTTCTATGTTCCGATCATCGATTCTTCAACGTCGATATCGAACACAATTCACTTCCTTCGCGTTTCTCGAGTCCGTCGAAAATTCGATAAGGAGCGGTTGTCGGCAATACGTTTCTTTCAGCGTGGTGATATATCGGTGCCCCCGGAAGCGAACGTAGCAATTCTCCCCTTTGTCTCTCTTTCTCTCTCTCTCTCTCTATTGCCCGTGTTGCTGCGCTCGCAGCGCGAGTCGCGAGGGGAAAGTGGCTCGGGCAACTTTCACTAGCAACTAGTAAGTTGTTCGCCGAGTTTCGTGCCGCGCCGAGCTCTACCCCCCTCCCCTTTCCACTTCGCACAAACACAACGAGCGACACACACGTGCAATCATTCTTCGGCGCGAAAAATCTTTCCGCATGCAGATGCCGGAGTTTGTAAATAATTATTAAATACAATGATGTTCGACGAGAATCCTGGGAAAATTTCGCGTTTTTTACATACACAATGGTTCTATCTCGCGAAATTTGTGAATTAAAAAAAATGCCTTTCGAATATTTTTTGATAAAAAATACTATTTTTTGTGCACGATAATTCATGCGGAAGAGTGAAGAGCGGTCGAGATAATCGGAATAACGTGTCGTTGGTCCATTATTCATCGTGTGTATTGCGCCCGCTCGCGCAACACGAGTGTCTCCTCCACCTGTCGCGGCATATAGAAGCGAGCGTGGAATCCGTAAAGCGCGAACAATGTTTTACTCTCGGTGAGATAACTGCGCCGATTACAGTTGGAGACAGTTCGAAGACTGCGGATATTCGAGCGAATCGCAATTGAGAATTTGTCCTCCGTGACGGGATCGAGGAGTCTCAGCGATCGATTGCGTTGAAATCGTTGGCTATAACGACGAAGTGGGTTTTTACGTCGAGCGTCAATGCTACGCGCCCAATACGCTAAACCTCCTTTCGCCGAACGGGCCGCGTTCACTTTCTACGAGTGTGTCGCGAAGGAACCATCGCACGAGATGAAGATAAATATTCGATGTTTTACCGAGCTCGCTTCCGTATTGCGTGTGACTTTCAAGGGTTTTCGTTTCGAAATTCCCTTGGTCCGTGTCATCTCGATTGAATAAATATAGCGCACATTTATGCGAAGAGTTTGATGCGCTCGCGTCGAAAAACCTGCTCTCCACTGCGGGCTCTCTCAGTTAGTAGGTCAACGGGCGAGCAACCGTAAGCACCGAGCGATCGGGTACGACACGAACTCTCGATGTTTGTTCAAACACGAGGTGGCATCGTGGCCTGCAACTAGAGAGGATAAACTTAATAAGTTTCATATTTGTATACCCACCGCATTGAATCTATTATTAGACGCATACATGCACTTCGACGATAATGAGAAATAAATTATGGATCGTCTACTTCCGGCTCTCGATAGGAATTTTACGATGCGCAAAGAAAACGTCTGATAATATAGTTAAACGATTATTACTCTCTATCGACGTTGTAGCCGGGATGTATGCGATTCGTACGAAGAACCGGCGAAGATATTCTCATGAGTCGAGATAAAGATAGGTGGGAATGGAAGTCGGTACGACAGACGTTCTCGTTGAACCGTGACGATTCTATCAAGGATACGGCCGTATGAGATTACATCGCATGCTTGCGTACGATCGAACGCCGGGAACGAAAGTGAATCTCTTGGATCGGCTCGAGAATCGATCTCTCGATTTATTCTCTCGGTTCCAGCTCCCTCTGACTCTGGTATTACTACTTCCCCTCCCTCCCTCGTACCCCCCTTCTCCGGCGGCTCTTCGCCTCTCGAGCTGTCTCGTGTTTCATCAATTTTTGCACAACTACTCTGCGACTGACCGTAACTCTGCTCGGTCGAGCTTAGAGCCAAGGTAGGATTATTGAGGTAAAGGAGACAGGCCGGAAAGGCCAAGAGACCCCCGAGACGAGAGTCGCGTTTGAGAAGCTTCGAACGTTCGATGAATAAACGCGATCCCGTTTGTTTGGAGATAGTTTCCTGTGGCCTTGGACTCGGAGTCTATTTTGGCCCCGGCGGGCGCACACATCTCGCGGAACGCCGAAATTTTCGACGAGGCCAAGCGCGACGCGAGGCGAGCGAAGAGTCGGCCTCGCTCGATGCAAGGATCATCTGTCGAGATAAACGATAATGGATCGGTAACTCGCTCGATATCCTCACGGAAATACATTATCGTGCCGGAGAAAAAAAAATATTTCGATGGTATTTCGTTTCATCGTTTTCGCGATAATCGTACGAAGCTTCGTGCGTTCGAAGGTTTTTCCCCGACGAAAACGAAAATACGAGAGAATATCGTCGTGAACTGTCAACGACTGAATAACTAAACAACGGCAGGGTGTACTTAATTTTCGTTCAAGGCCGAAAGCGAGCAACTAATATCGCGTTGAGAGACGACACTGCGATTCGCCGGGAACGCGAAGACTGCGAGACCAACCGCCAGAGCGTACACCTTCCCGAATATTGTGCTGCGCCGGTTGGGCGGTTACGCTTTTGCGTTTCTAAAACGTTGCCGCGACGGGGAAACTCGCCGAGTCGCACTTCCGCGTGTAAAAGCTCCAGCGATACTGCGCTTTTCATGAAAATCTCCGTTTATTCATAACCGAAAGACTACGGATTTTCCGTACATCTTGTGCACGAAACGGGCGAGCAAAAAAAAGTGTCTTTTTTTTTTCTCACAAGCTCGAGCTGACGAGCGAGGTCGCTAGTGAGCCAGGGCCGCGCTGGCGCTCGTTCGACGTTATAATTTCACTTCGCCTAGTCATTCAAGCCCCACCTTGGTGCACGCGGTCTAGCCGCCGCGCTCTCGGACGTTCCATTCAATTGTTGCAGGCGCGCAACTGGAAATTCAAGGACGCCTCACGACAATGCGCCGCGTTTACCTACGTATATACGGGTGGGCAAGGGGGGAAATGGGTGGGGGGGAAGCGTGTCGCGTACTACGCCCGCGGACTTGTTTCACGCTGACGATAATGGTGAATGCGATGACTAACGCCAATCACGTGTTCTCACCAGACGCCTAGGGCCCTAGCGCACAATAAACAGTATATACTATATATATGTACGTACCGTGAACTCGAACAAAAAAAATATGAATAATAATAAAAAAATGTTATAAGTATGAATTTTACCGGTTCGAGTTTACGCAATACTTATACGCATCCCCGATCGTCGACTCTCACTCTCATTAAAGTAAAATAAATACTAAAATTGCGACTGTCCCGGCGGAATGTGTTTTCATGAAATTAAAATCGAAGTGGTATCCAACTAGCGTGTATACCGGCGGCTACTATTCATCCCCGTAACGATGGTCGTTACCACGATCATCATCATCATCGTCATCATCATCATCGTAGTCGTCGTAGCGTGTTATTTTCATTCGATCTCCGGGTACATCGTGGCGTGACAAGCATGCTCTTGTGGCCTTGACAGTCGACCCGGCCGTTCTCCTACTTCCAAGTGGCCAAGCGATTGTCGAGATACCGACAAGTTTCCCGTTGAATTAAACTCCGGTTCGAGCTACCGTGGAATCTTTCCCTACTCAACAATCGACCGCAAACTTTTGAGTCTCTTTTCATCTGTGCGATAAACCGCGTTTGTTGCTCGTTTGCCCCCCTCCCTGCCTTCGACCGATGGTGTTTATTTAATCGTATATTTGCCTGTCGAAACGCTTTTAACGCTCCAGCGTCGAAGGAACGAGAATGTTATATTAAGCCCCGTTCGCCTCTCGTATTTTGCAGGGAAACAAGGCAAAGATGGACCCGAAGAGAAGAAAGACGCCGACGGCGAACTTTGGGGCAACGTGGAAGCGCAGGCCGCCTTCCTCGGCCCAAATCTATGGGACAAAACTCTTCCCTACGATGCCGACCTGAAGGTATTGAATCATGTATGTACACAGTCGCGAGACGGTAAGCAGCGTTAAAGCCGATGATTTTTTTTACCTGCTAACAATAGAATCCAAAAAAAAACAAAATTTTTAATAATAAAAAAAAAGTCCAAAGTGAGGACAATATTTTGTATTTTTGTTTTTCTCGAAGCCGAAATTACATCAGGCTGTGTGCTTTCCGGTGCTACCCGATACCCGACTAACAATCGTTAACTCATCTCCTCACACGTTAAAACGATTCACAATAATGATAAACGTTCCATCGAGTTTCTTTTTTTTTCATGAAATTTATGTACCTATATGCAGAAAGATCGTGCGATTTAATGCATAAACTTTACGAGTCGATGCGAAACAGGAAACTGGATACAGTCGCGGTTGCGGATCTGCATAGTGACATATCAGTAATAGCAGTTGTAGGCGGCTTCGACTTTCACCCTCGTCGCGGCTAGTATCGTCGATTCGAGAAAAAACAAGATTTTTAAAAACTTCAATCTCCGTTATAGCACACGAGGTGTGACAAGGTACAAATTTTCCTTTAGCGTTTGAAATTTGTTCGCGATAATTGGGCGATAAATAAATGTTTACAAGATACGCAACTAATTTGCATTACGAATCGTCGATAATCAACAAAGTATCGAATTTGCAACAGTTCCGCCGTGGGGTGTTGAGCAACAAAGTGAGAAACGACTTTCACCTTACGCGATGAGAGCCGAGAAAAATGTAAACGAATTTTAAATGCCAGCAGGATTTACGACCTTGTCCTGTCTATATCGTAGGGTGTGTTCGACCAGCTCCGGTGGCATCGAGCGAGATCGCGATACGAAAGACTCGTTTCAACTTTCTTCGTCGGTACGCCCACCTTGTCAGCGCGACGAGCTCTCGCGGGGGTCCATTCGCACTTTCGACGAATATCGGGCCTACGGAAGAACGAATTTCCATAGTATCAGTACGTTATCGCTTTTTGTCCGCGTCGCGCGGATTTGTCACTTGTAAAAATTGTTCGGCGCAGTGAAAGTTGCATTCGCGGCTTTTTCGTAGCCTCTGGAACTCGATCTGCCATTGCTCGGTTAGGGACCTTGATAACTTTATCCCTGAACGATTTTTTGTCGAACACAGAAATCACGTTTGTAAGAGCCTCCGCGATAATTCGTTGCGTTCCCGCGCGGCCACGGATTCAGTTGCCATTTACAGTATAACGCGATGTGCGGATCATCGCGAAAAAAAATCATTATTCCATCTCATCTCATCCAATAACACATGAAATATTTATGATTGCCCGCAGTACGTTGATCTGGATGAGTTCCTGTCCGAGAATGGTATACCGGTGGACGGTGTCGCGAGCAGCGGTCAAGGAACCATGCCAGCGAGCCAGTTGCACAAGATCAACAGCAGCGAAGCGACGAGTCATCAAGGACCCGCGGGTCTTCACCTCGAGCCAGTTACCAAACGCGAGAGATCGCCGTCGCCGAGCGAGTGCTGCTCGCCCGACACCCTCAATCCACCCTCGCCGGCCGACTCCAGTGAGTAAAGCGAAATGAAGCTCGGGACTCACAGAGTCTCGGCGCTCGAGAATCATAACGTGTTGACGATTTCCGCGAACGGTCAACGCGAGTTGCTGGATGCCAGATTGTAGATTCAAGTGGAAATTAGAAAAAAAGAAAATATACATAAAGAACATGATAGATGGCACACGCTGTTATCACGGCCTCAATAAATATGTAATGCCAAGCGCGGTGAAGGACACATTAGAACTAACTGTAAATCTCCGCTTGGCGATTTCCTTTTGGGACTGGCAACAGATTCCGTGGACTCGTCACGTATACAGTATGGCTTGTCTCTTGTAGCGCTCTCGATGGCATCATCGGGACGAGACTTTGATCCGAGAACCCGGGCATTCTCCGACGAGGAGCTCAAACCCCAACCGATGATAAAGAAGTCACGAAAACAGGTGAGATTGAAATAATCTCCGATTAGACGAGCGCTGACCGCGCTCGACACCCGAAACTCCCGTTCCCAAATATACGAATTAATCGTATTTCATTCGAACGCAGTTTGTTCCGGACGACTTGAAGGACGACAAATACTGGGCGCGCCGCAGGAAGAACAACATGGCAGCGAAGAGATCGCGAGACGCGCGCCGAATGAAGGAGAATCAGATAGCGCTGAGAGCGGGATTTCTCGAAAAAGAGGTGAGCACCAGTACAGTGACGTGGATTTATCGATATTTGATAAATCTGCCTCACCGTCGAACGTATTTCACGCTGTCCCGAGTTAATTATACGAATTTTCGATTTTTGACAAACGAGTCATGAGCTTATCTGTTCGTTATTCTGTTTGGGGCAATGCAGAACATGGGCCTACGGCAGGAGTTGGACCGGTTAAAGAACGAGAACATGCTGCTGCGTGACAAGCTGAGCAAGTACACGGACGTTTAACCGACGGCCCGAACGAGTGGACGGTTCCGTCGATAGACTTATACGCGGATCGTACACGTCGAGGCGACCGAATGAGAGAACGAGGGAAAAGCTGGGTGATCCACGCGGGAGACTAAGCAGGCGAGAGACCTTTCTGTTTTATCAACGAGACCCGGAAAGAGACTTGTTTGAAACAAGCCGCTCATCGACTTGTCGACGATGGAAGGTCCCGATCAACATGCTCAATCTCCCTCATACAAAGTTTTCATTCTCCCGCGATATCACCCACGAAGCTCGCCTCACTTGTACATAGTTATATGTATAGTTAGATTATGTATAAAAAAAAGAAGAAGAGCAAGTATATTGTATGTACGCGTAATATCGATATCATAGTGTATTATAGTACAGAAGAATACTAGACGCCTGGCGGAAGCATGATGGATTATCGAATGGGCAGAACGATAAAGAGAGATAACACAAAAAAAACGCTCGCTTGCGCCCAATTTGTTTGATCGTATAAACGACAGCGTGTATCTCGGGGAGAGACGAGTTAGATTTGTACAAAGAAAGTATGCTAATTTGCAAAAGGAAAAAAAGAAAAAAAAGTAAGTGGTGAGAAATCGACGTTTTCTGCGCACTGAACAAGCAGCCAATTTAAATCGGCAGCTCGGCGCTAAATCGTCCAATACCCTCGAAATGTTAATATTCGTAGCGTATCCACGTGGTGATGGTTACACAGTGATTCTAGTTCTTTTTAAGATGTAGATCGAGAATATCCGTTCGTTTTCTTTCTTACGTTTTTTTTTCCTTCCTCTCTTTTTTTTTCTTTCTTTAGTTCGCTTAATCGAGTAGTCGGACTCGACGATAAGAAAAAGGCCACTCGAAGAGTGTGCGCGGAAAGCGTCGTGGCTACTCGCGTATGAAATATACATATATTATATATAACAAAAAAAACAGAGATATACCTATATGAATAAATAAATGAATAACGAGTTGTAACGAGAAATCCTTGATGAGATACGAAAGGTGCGCATCTGTCTCGTTTTCGAGACAAATGTCGCTGCTACAGAGCACTAGCCTTGTCTTTTTAAGTTTTTAGATGTTTATTTTGTGTTTGACCAAGGAAACCCGAGTGACAGAGTATATAATGTAGAAACAAAACAAATATATGTACGAGCCCGTCCTCGACAAGTACGCCCGTTCATTGGCCACGGTTTTTCTTTTCCGCATCTCTATAAACTTTTTATCACGGCAGAGGTTAAAAACGATTCCACGCGGCAGATCTCTATCTTCTATTTTATACGAAAGTTATAATGCAGATTTATAATCAACGCAGTGTCTCTGTTGCCCTTTATTTTCATTCTTTTGAATAGCAATCATTGATACGATTTGTTCTTCTTGATTTTCAATCGGCCTAATTTATCGATCTAACCAGCTCCGTGAATCGCTCTACAATCACGAGAGACCCGCGTGGAATCGTTCTTGCGCTACTTGCTCAATTGACATAGCGAGACTTTGTTTTTATTTTTAAACGATGTATCGAAATATTAATGCGCGACGAAACTTATGCGTTACGAATAATTCCAAAGGATTGTGTGTATGCCGCCGGCTTCGCTCGATTATGTTTTTTCTTTTTTTTTTTTTGTTTTTTATCAAAGTTGAAAGAACGAAATGAAATGTTGTCAAAGCCATCAGGAGAATAAATCATCCGATCCATAAATGTTAAACGATAAAGCTGCACGCAAACTGCGCCGGTAACTGAATAAGAACGACTACCAACACAAAAAAACAAACCTATTGTATCACGTTTCGAAAGTATATGTATTTGTTATTGTTTTAATTGAACCCTGTTGTATCTTTATTCTCCGACGATACGAAACACTGGCGTTGTGGGAAAGTAATGTCGCATTCTATCTTGTCGACACCGGAGGAAGATCACGGAACATTTACCGTGCGCTGGAGGGGGGGACCCGAGAGAGTCGGACCGGGCAAGAGCCCGGCAGACGAATCAGTCTTACGGTGTTACCGTGGCGTATTCAATCTCATAGATTAGATAATTACGCCTCACGAATCGAAGAATTAAGATTTATCGTTCGTGAGAAACATTTTTCTTTTTTCGCGAATACGAAGAAAAATGAAGAGCGTCGGAGTGATCGTTGTATTGGTGGTGTGTTACGGTTTTTACTCGTTGTATTGTCCGAGTACCGTAATCCCGGAATTGCCGGAAACTTGGTGGGGACCCGGTAGCAATGAGAGCGCAGATGTCTCTATCAGACCGTTCAGAATCACCTTTGCTGATAAGGTACATCTATTTTCATACAAAACACACTAATCTATTTACGCGTTAACATGCCATTTATTTGATACATAACGCTTCGACGATTTTTTTTCAGGATATAGAAGATCTCAAGATGCGTTTAAAAAACACGAGGCCGCTGACACCGGCCCTGCAGGGCAGCGGTTGGAGTTACGGTGTCGACGGAAGTTATTTGCCAACCATCCTCGACTACTGGCGAAACAAATACGACTTCAAGAAGCGCGAAAAATATCTCAATCGTTATCCTCAGTTCGTCACGAACATACAAGGTCGGTGAACCCAAATTAACGAGCAAGGAAATCAAATGATGCAAATAACTTCTCGTTTCACAGGCTTGAATATTCACTACATTCGTGCGAGAGGAGAAGAGGCCGCGATCGCGGGCAAACGCGTCGTACCGCTGCTCATCCTGCACGGTTGGCCTGGATCGATAGTCGAATTTCACAAGATCATACCGATGTTGATAACTCCACGAGCGGAACACGATTTCGTTTTCGAGGTGATAGTCACGTCACCCCCGGGCTTCGGATTTTCCGACGGGGCGGTGAAACCAGGACTCGGGGCCGGCGAGATGGCCGTTGTCTTGAAGAATCTCATGCTGAGACTCGGACACGAAAAATTTTATACCCAGGGCGGCGATTGGGGCGCCGTCGTTACCACGAATATCGCCGCACGTTTTCCGCAACAGTAAGATATATCTCGCGAGCGAGATTACGATTATTTTCTTCAATTAACTATTTCGTGCTTTTTTTTTCTTCTATATCTGATCAATGTGATCTTTGCAGCGTTTTGGGCATGCACTCCAACATGTGCACTGCGATTAACACGAAGAACGCGCTGAAAACTTGGATCTACAGTATCGCACCGTCTCTATTTGTTTCCGAAGAGGATCAGCGTCGAATGTATCCTTTGAAAAGACGCTTGCTCACCCTCATAGAAGAGTCCGGATACTATCACATTCAGGCCACGAAACCAGATACCGTAGGTACGTATAGCGCGAGGCGATCAAGGCTCGAGCGACTTAATATTCTCAACGGCGTCTCGTGCGGCTTTCGAAAACGTGAGATCGTCGTTCGAGATCCTCAATAAAAATAATGGATAAAAAATGGTAAATGAGTAAAGAACGATTCACAACGTTTGGACTTTGGACGATGATTTTCTGAAAACAATTTCTTCGGCACAATCGCTATAAAAATAGAAGTTTTTCATATCAAATACATTGTCGATTGACGCCAAAAATTCGTTCGGCATATTTATAAACTTAATCGAGATATTTAAAAAAAAATGAGTTCAATAGAGTAGTAGTTTATGGTTTTGACGGTTTTGTGACAAATTAAAAGAAATTAGTAAAGAAACACACAAAGAACTTGTGCAATTTTTATATTTCGATATATCGAGATTTAATTTTAACTACAAGTAGATTGTGGTTCGATATACATTTTTAAAAGCTTTTAAAATTTCGAAAAATAGTTGGTTTTCGTTTTAACTCGCGTTATTTTTCTTCTTTATTATATTTTGTAGACCATCTTTAGAACGAAATTTGACCGTAAAACGATGGTACAAAGTTCAGTTCGTAAAAATAGTACAAAGTACAAAGTTACCTCGATAAGGAAGCCAAAACTGGTTAAGTAACTTGATGATTTTCTTTCATAATTTTTTGTATGCCTTAATCAAAAGGAATCGAATGTTTTGAAATAATCATCACAGAATCGTGTAAAAAGTGTTATTTTGTGTAAAGTTTTCGCGATAAATGACTTAGTTCTTCCAATTGGAATAAATTCAATTTGTCCCGATAAGCTTTCTGTCATCACCTCTCAATGAACATTAATTATAACAATCTTCGAGTGTCGACAATGACTTTGAAAAACTATATCACCACTAGGTTACTGTTCGGTTTTAATGAGCAGACTTCTTTACACGATAAGCCGCGTGCTGATATTATTCGTTGGAGTGTTTGTAAACATTCCGCAATTCAATAACAATTAGGAAATATTATATACATGTAACGAATAAACGAATTTCGAATTTTTCAGGTGTGGGACTGAGCGATTCGCCGGCTGCATTGGCTGCGTACGTTCTCGAAAAATTCTCCACATCAACCAAGCCAACAGCGAAATATCAGAATGACGGTGCTTTGTTCGAAAAATTCGAGATCAACGAACTTATCGATAACTTGATGATATATTGGATTTCGAATAGCATGACAACAGCCATGAGAATTTATGCTGAATCACACACTCAAAAGGCTCTGAGCCTCGGGCTGAACTCGTGAGTTTTTTTTCTCATTGCTTAACACTAATAAAGACGTACGCACAGGGGCGCAGTAGCGTCAGACGTCCTGATCGTGCTACACGCAACGACCATTAGCCATGCTATAATCGGTTGAAAAATAAGCTATCATTCTATAATTATGTGTCAACAGTATCCCCGTCGTAGTACCGAGTGCCTGCGCTCAGTTTCCATACGAGATAATACATCAGCCAGCGAATCTACTTCAAGAACGTTACAAAAATTTGGTGAGCGTCACGCTGATGCCGCGAGGTGGTCACTTCGCCGCCCTCGAAGAGCCCGCACTATTGGCCGACGATGTTTGGAGCGCGATCGCGAAGATGGAACGATTGAGACAAACGACCAATCGTCACGAAGATAACGCTAACGAGCTCTAGTGCCAATTTGCTTTGTACCAATTTTTTTCAACAAATTTTTATAACAACAAATAACCAACTAACGACAAATTTTCGTCTGGACGAATACAGAAACAATAGCTGTATTGAGAATGCATAAGACAGTATTCGGGAATAATCGAATTAACCGAAAAAAGAAGAAGTTGCGCAATATTCGTAGTGGATGATATAAAGCAATCGACAATGACTCGACACCATACAATGTCCTAAGTTACGTCGATAAGCCACACTAAGTTATATAATCATAATTTTAGTACGCGTAGTCAGCATTATTCGTATGAATGTAAACTCCGATAATTCTATTGCAATAAAGTGTCTATTTCTCATAATACAAGCGGAACCAATTTAATTCATACAAGACGATACGAGGTTGATGAGTTCCAACGTTCGAAAAGAGCATGCGGGAATCCGTTGAACTGAGTCTGCGCAAACGAGATCCGAGGTCTCGGCTTCGTATCTCGCCGAGGACTTTACGCGCAGTTGAGTTCGGTACGTCGAGAGAGGCGCAACACACAAGATGCTCAAAGTAGCCGGTCTCGTTTTTATCCTCGGCGTTGGAGCATGTTTCATCTTCGAGTAAATATTGACGAATAGATTAGACACAAATGCGCGAATCGAATTGTCTTCTGGAGTATTAATTATTGCATTATTTTTGCGAAAATACAGCTACTACGCAGGAGATGCGAATACGGTTCCTCCTGTATTGTCCGACACCCACTGGGGCCCGGCGCACGCGAAGAAGGCCGACGAGAGTATAAGACCATTCAAAATAAACGTGTCCACAGAGGTAAGTTCGCTCTATCGAAACAGTAACGCTCTTTGTTGCGAGTGTTTGTCGAAGGGGGATCGTCGACGCGATAAGAAGAGGGCAAGCGGCATTCAATTGAGAGTAATCTTTATCTTTCGCAGACAATTGACGAGTTGGCGAAGCATCTCGCACGAGAAAGAAAATTCGTGCCGCCTCTCGAAGGTACAGGATGGAATTATGGAATATCGGGAAAGTATATGGAAAAGGTCGTCGACTACTGGCAAAATAAATACAACTGGAATCAGCGTCAGTCTCTGCTCAATAACTATCCACAGTTCGTCACCAATATACAAGGTAGATGAAATGAAAATAATTCATGAATAATGATGGTTTACAATAAAGCAATGGAATAATTGTTAATATTGTTGCTTCTATAATGAACGACTCAAGGGCTGGACATCCACTTTTATCACGTGAAGCCAAAAAAAGTCGCTCCTGCTAAGAAGATAATCCCTCTGTTATTGGTGCATGGTTGGCCCGGCTCGGTCGTCGAGTTTCAAAAGATCATCCCAATGCTGACGCAGGTTCGCGCGGATCGGGACTTTGTTTTCGAGGTCATAGCGCCGTCGCTGCCGGGTTACGGCTTTTCCGAGGGAGCCGTGCGTCCCGGACTCGGCCCGGCTGAGGTAAACAAATAACAATAACTAATTCAGTCGCGCGAGAATCGACACAGTAATGGTATAACTATTTTCTCAATCGCAGATGGGTGTTATCTTCAAGAATCTGATGACGAGACTTGGACATGAAAAGTTTTACGTACAAGGAGGAGACTGGGGTGGTTTTATCACCAGCGCGATGGCGAGCCTGTACCCGGAAAGGTTTTTATCAAAAAAGATTTGCATTTTACTGTACTTCCGTGAATTAACAATTCTTTTTCAAACTTATGTCACCGAGATGCTTTGCAATTCCTCAGGGTCATCGGAATACACTCGAACATGTGCGTCATAAACAATCTGAAATCAATGGTGTACAGGCTGGTGGGGAGTTTTTATCCCTCTTTTATTGTCGACGCGGAACATGAGTCTAAAGTCTTTCCGCTGGCGGATCGTTTCTCTTTTATTATGCGCGAGACGGGTTACATGCATCTGCAAGCTACCAAGCCCGACACAATAGGTAAAAAAACATTCTCGCGCGATTCGAACGTACGATAAGTTCTTATCGGTCGATTGCATTATCGTTTTTTATTTTAGGTAACGCTCTCGCCGATTCGCCGATCGCTCTGGCGACCTACATCCTCGAGAAATTCAGCACGTGGACCAATCCGGAGTACATCAATCGCGAGGACGGTGGACTAGTCGAGAAGTTCACCATGGACGAGCTGTTGGACAATATAATGGTCTACTGGGTAACGAACTCCATAACAACCAGTATGCGAATCTATGCCGAGTGCTTCAGCGCCGAATATAGAGCCATAAACTGGGACAAGTAAGAATCAATATTGATTGGATTGCATGTAGCGTACATTTTCACGAGACAGTAACTAATTTTTTATTTATTTATTTTCCCTCCAAGCGTACCGATCAACATTCCATCGGCCTGTGCAGCTTTGCCAAACGAGCTGTTGTACACACCTGAAAAACTGTTGAAGTTCCGCTACAAAAATCTGATCCAATTCACCGACCTTCCTCGCGGTGGACACTTCGCCGCGTTCGAGGAACCCAAACTTCTCGCCGAGGACGTTTGGAATTTCGTCGGGAAAGTCGAAAACGGTGCTGTATAGTCACTTATCGAACGCACGCTGAACACGAACGGCTTGGAACGTTCAACTAGATTCTAGAAGAGGTGTTTTTATTTTTCCAATAAAGTATATTTTTGATGATGCCAAATAGCTTGTCATAAATTGGCGACGAATGTATATTCGCGCTTAACGATAAGGCAAGGGCAAAGTCTCGAGCTCGACTTTGACCCGCGGATAATGAATGACGATTTATTTTATTCGTTAATTTTCGTCTCGGACAGACCACCATGGCGTGATTTCTCGATCGACCAACTGGCGTAATATCGCGATAAACGAATAATCTTCGCGGCCAGATTGCGTGAATTTTTTTTTTGTAACCGTTGTACTTATGTCGCCAATTCGACAACTCTCCACCCGCCTGTGAAGCGAGACAACCCTCGCGACAGACTGCTACGTAGCGATGCGCCTAATCTGAGGGAGGCTCGGGGTCCAACTGTGACGATGAGTCACGGGGCGGGAAGCTGACGAAAGTAGAGTCACAGTGACGCTCGCGTAAGGGAAGAGATTTTTCAATTTACACACATGTATTTTTAGTCTCCGACCCCATGAGAAAAGAAATCCTCGGTCTTGGACGCTTTTATTTCTTCGAGCCTTTAAGGAGTCGTGAAATGCCGTGACTGCAGGGACAATGCACGGGAGAGAGCAAACGGGAGGGGTGGGGGGGATCAGCGTTCGCGGCGAACAACCAGTCGTGGCCGAGTCGCCGCGGAGTTAAGATCGATTGTTGACACGCGGTCCGATAAGCCGGCAACGGGGAAATGCCACGCGCAATTTCGCACATCGAAAACAAAACCCTCGCCGACTCAGTCCTCGTAACTGGAATGCGATTCACCGTAACGTCGATTAATCTGATTCGTCGAGAATTGACTCGTTGAAATGTCGATTAACGTTCGTTCTGCCGTCGACGATAGCGCAATAACAAAACATTGTTCAACGATGGTTTTACTTATCATTGCGTTGTTGTGATCGATCGTCGACTGTCGATCGTTTTGAATGTCAAGGCCATCGTCGAGTTTCGGCGCGGTGAGGTGATATGTTGATAGAGACAAACGGCGAACGAAGATGAGGGACTCAACAATAATAACTCACGCGGATGTGTACATCGTCGGGGATCCGAGTACCTCGAAGAACGAGAGGTAAATACAACACATTATCGATACTACGATTGCCGCGAGAATTCATTATTTTGAGACATTGTGCCAAACAACGACGCTGAGACTATCGTCGTCATGCTCTCTGGGAAGATAAACTTTGTGAAGTTTGCGTTGGGAGGAGGAGAAAGGGGGGGCATGTCCAAGGTGTCGCGTATCACCTGAAAACACGAGTCGACGGTAATTCAACGCCATAGAGAGCCCAGAGATGATGATATTCAAGAAACTAGAAAACTTATAAACATTTTCGTCACTACGATAGATTTTTTTTTTTCACCTTCCAGTCAGCAAAAAATGAAAGGAAGATATATAAACGCCCAATCAGCTCTCTTTTTTCATCTTCACCTTTTTGTTTTACTTGCCAACCAAACCGGTTTATATGCTCGCCTCACCCACAATACTAAATACTGACCGATCTCTAACCAATGTAACGAAATTGAGAAAAAAAAAGGTGAACGTCATTGAAGCGGCAATAAATCGGAGAACAAGGCTGCGTGTAAAACAATTGAGTATCGTTCTGGAAGCTGAACAACGTCGGGATTTCTCGTCTCGTGGCCTTAAAAGGCGGACACTCCGAAAGGTGACCTGAATTTCGTCGTTTCGATCATAATTGAATGAGCGATTTCTAAAAGTTACGGGCACAGCTCGCATACCTGTTCGAGCTTTAGATTTATCTGTCTGCCGGTCTATTCGTGGTAGCGAAAACAGCTGTTCCGCGTATCGAAGCCGCAGACTTTGATACGGCTCGGCGATAACAATAAAGTGTTTCGCGACGAGTACCACTTGTTCCGGTAGAAACAGCGTATCAATTCTGCAATCTGTACTATGCCTTTAATAACGTTGCCACGATTACGATGCGCTTATTTTCTTCTTTCCAAGATTCGCTCAAAGCCGATCATTCTTCAGTGTTCTTGATCTAACGTTCATTCGATATTGCTTTATTGATTTGACATTGCGTTATTTTCGAAGCTTTCTACTTTCACCGATAGCGTAGAAGAATTATGCGTAGGACACGAAGTTATGCTCTGTTATGGTGTACGCGGCATCGAGAACCGGGAACAAACAGAACCGACGGAACGTCGTGTGCCTCTGGTTCCGTGGAATCGTACGGTTTTCCCCATTGCTTTATTATGCCATATCGCGCTCATCTCGGGGGGGGATCGTGACGTACGCGCGCAATCAGCGACCGTGGGACGCCGAACTACGCGGCTGCCTGCGTGTACTACGCGTCCTTCACTTTCTCGAATCGGTGTGCTCACGCTTGTCTTCTCAATTCGCCTTCTCAATCACCTTCGAAACATCGAAAATCTCTCGACACCAATATTTCGCTCGCCTCACTGCAGCGACCGCGATCTCTGTTTTTACGAAAACTTTTTTACCGACTGATTTATCGAGGATCTTTACGCCGAGATTTCGTGCCAAAAAATCATCTTTCTCGGATCGATAATCAATTATACGAGTCCCAAAAACGAGAGTTCTTTTCGCATCGTCGACTGTCGAAAGATCGACGCTATGGAGAGAAACCTTTCGATGAGAGAGGGAATCTTCAATAACGTTATAACCTCGAGACAGTAAACGCCCTACTCTGCTATCCACGCCAGTCACCGTAACTCAGCAGTTGTTCATTCTCGCTCGCGTCAACGACTTCGTTCGCCGATGTAGATCCACAGTCGATGTTGTTCAAAAATCGTTAGCTCTCCGCGGGCTGTAATTACATACATCCGACCGAAAAACCGCGATTGCGAAGCAAGAAAACCTCGGGTTCTTCGAGTATAAAATTGTCTCGCTGCTACGCGGTTGACTCTCGCGTAAGCCATTGCTCAACTCGACCGAGCGATCTCGACCGATTCGTCGTGTTAGCTGTACGGTCGCCAACCGCTGAAGGACAATAAATAATAAATAAAATGTTTTCCGGACTCCGATCGAATCGCGGTCGTCACAGCTTCGGCTATCCGACGAAACCGAGCGGTAGCAAGCGTCATCATATGCGCACGTGGGTTTTTCTCAATCGTAAAAGGAAGAAACATCACGAGTCTGGGTGAGTTTTTGTTTGGCTCTCTTTCGCGTCTCGCGTGCTCTCGATTTTTCGAAAGTTCGGCAAGAAAAATCTCACAAGCTCGGGCACTTGCGAGAGGCCCACCGGATGAGCCGAGCCGCGTTTCGATCTTTCGACGAACCAACACAGAGCACACGAACGCCGACGATCCGGCGACGATAAGTACGCGCCCTACTCTAACCCCGAGAATACACGCGCGAGCTGGCAGATGCCAAAGAAGGCTTCTGCAGGCTTTCATTTGTCTCTCGTACGCTCTTCCGTGAGCGTCGGTGTGTTAATACACCGGAGATCCATCCCGTCGTATTTACAATCCAGCCAGTTTGCATCGTTTGCCGTTTCGTAGAGTCGCGTTACTTGTACACACATTCGGCAGGCCGTCTACGGCACTATTCTCTACTACACAGATCGAACATACAACATAAACGTGGAAGGAGAATGCGCTTCAAAAATCCCTTTTCTCGGCGCGGCACATATGAGTGAGTTCAAGTTAAAAAAAAGACTAACATACGCGTGCGTTTGTCCGATCTTCCTGGTACTGGTTCTTTCGAGCATGTCTGCTTCCCTTCGAATACGAATTGCTGTAACGTTGTTTATTTATTTCACAGCTGTCATACCTCGTAGCCGGTGGTTTTGTGTCTGTAGTTTATTTCGGTTTTATTCAACGGGTTCCCGAAGGACGAAATAAAGGCCCTATCTGATTTTTCTTTCATTGAGCCTTCAATACGAAAGCTTAAAAGCGAATTGCAAGAATCTTTTGCTATAAATAGTATAGTTTAATTCGTCATAGATTTAATATCGCTTCCACTTTACACGCGCCTGTTAGCGTAGTAGAAAATTAGTCGACGAGGGCGCGCGTTGGCCCGCAAGTACGGAATGCATCACGGCGTGTAGTGCAGAACGCCGACGATGCTCGAGCGAGCCGGAGTCAATCTTTATAATCGATCGCATTTTTGTGCGGTTCACCCACACCAGCGGCGAGATCGCGCGGCGCCTGTTCTTCGTTCGATGCATTGCACGAACGACTGATCGGTCGGAATTATATGTACTAAAATGATGCACTTTCATCTCGAGCAATAATGGCTAACAATAAATAGGCCACCGGGCTCGCTCAATCGAGGCGATTGACTGACGACAGTCTTAGTACGCTCAATAAGTACAGAATAACTGAACAACGCGAGCTCGCTGTTGACGCGTCAATTGAATAAATCGAATGAACAAATTGACGTACAAGGCGGCATTGATGTTTCTAAAAAGAAGGTTCAGCGACGAAATTTCGAAAAAAAAAAATGATATGCAAATGAAATGGACACATTCGAAATTAATTAATTTGAATATGCTGTTTCGCGCCAGCCCATCAGGAATTCCAATGAAACAGCGGAATAATTAAAAACTTGGCCCAGGAACGTTTCCTCGAAAACCTCCGGCCAACCCGTCGGAAAATCAGTGCAGCCTCTGTTCGTTCTCTTTCAGGCACGGCTTCTGCTCTGTCAAGGTCAATAAACGAAAAAAAAACCCATATCATTATAACAGGCTCGTTTCTCGACGGTTGACCAAAAAAACCACTGCATCGAGTATTTTTTCCATTACAACGAATTAATTCCGATTGCAAATGACGTTTCGACGGCGCGACGAGAGGGAGACGCGACGCTCGGTAAAGGTTCGAAGAATCGTCGAACGCGCTCGACGTATTCCGTACTTCGTGGGTCGGGGGGTCCCTACTCATTCGGAATCGCCTACTCAACGCTGTTAGGAGAGGCCCCGGTGTCTCGAGACTCCGAAGACCAATGGGACGCCCGTTGGTGGAAACTACACTATATACCTGACTCTCCCACCGGGTACGAAATTCGGCTCCGTGTGAATAATGTCAGGCCGGTTCAGAAGTACAGTTTAACGGTGACTGCGACCGGCGCCACTTGGACAGATCTCTCTTCGCAATTCAGCATTAACAGTCAGCTCCGTTGACGGTATAAAAGCTGACCGATCGATCATTCGTTAAAAAAATATCATGCGACGACGGTTAATATTTACAATTGAAGAATTCATCGTTTTCGTGTGAGCGATTGCGAGGCACGCGACTCCGAAAACATACGCGATCCATGGGTCGTTCGTTTACGTGACTCGTTCTTCGTCCGGAATAACAGCGAGTGCGAGCGATTCGGGAAACTCTAGACTGATGAAAGTTGCAAGGGTGCCGACCGTGCAGCTGCCGATCAAAACTCACCCCTCGCACAAACACGAAGCGCTATTACTCTACCGCGGCGGAATCGAGTCTATTCAACTACCCTCCACACGCCGGAACGGTACAATCGGTTCTTTCATTTTTATATGACTGTTCGAAAAATTATGCAACTCGAAACCGTTTGGTCATCATTAAAGAAAAAATCTACGGCAAGAAGTGAATGTGTTTAGCCTCCTTTACAATTAAAAAAAAAACTTGAATGTCTATTTACTCGTTACGAAATAATGGTGTAAAATGAATTTTTAAAAATTGTGACCTTGACATACAAAAGTAGTGCTCCGTGATTACTGTTTTGTTGATTATGAAATGTTTGACGCGCGAATAAGATAACTGCGAGCTGCATTCGCAACGATAACTGCAACAGTGAAGGGTCGCACGTGATTCGTAAGAGGACTTGATGAAGAGCAATAACCGACGATTAGTTGTTATTTGCCGGTTGAAGTATTAATTACCAAATGGGCCTAAGTCAAGTACCGGATGAGATGCTGTTCTACGGAACGCTGACGGCCGAGGAAAAGGGCAGAATTCATCCGTGCACAAGAGCCAAGTGGTACGTCTGGAAACGTCTGGTGTCTCGTGTGTCCGTACTACTTATGTCTCCAATTTGCGAGCGCGAGCGTCGAGTCTCCGCAGGTTTTCTACAACCTGTTGCTCGCCGGTCTCGCGCTCGATGTGTACACAGGGGGGAGGCGAGGGGCTCAGATAACCCGAGTCAACTGCACCACCGACCCCGGGCAATTGTTCAGGAATGCGGCACTAACTCTCAACACCGTACGAAATTTGCATACTAACATTCCTGGAAATCTCGATTTTTCGTAATTCAGAGTCACGAATATCGTTCCAATGCGAATGACGCAATATTGCAAATATATTGATATTGACAATATTAACATAAATAAACAATATAATAATACGACAAATGTAATAAATAACTAAGAATAATCATATTTCTCAATATAACTCTTATCACTGGCCTGCAATGACGGGAGTTAACTCTGTTGATACAAAGTACGTCGAAGGACTTGATATCTGTGTTGGGTGTTTCGTTACATATGAAGAAATGAACAGTAGCTACGCACCGCGCGTGCCGATGCATTGAAACAAAATATGCATAAGTATCGACCTCGAGTCTCCAGCCGACCTACTGCATTTTCTTTCCGTTGCATTGTCTATAATTAAATTTTCATGCTCACTATGTCCCATATGTTATGCTTGTTTCTATTATTGCTATTTTTATTTATTTTTTTATATTGTTATTATATTTGTGAAGATGCTCATTGAATTTAATTTGATGTGTTGCAGTGTCATGAGAGCGGGAGACTCGCCGCCGCCGATGCAAGCATCGATTCCCTCGGGATACGACAGTCCCGACGATGCCGGCGTCACCGACCGAATGACACCACCGGCCGCGATAACGACGAGCGTAAAACCCTTGCGCGTCGACGGTGAGAGCGACGCCGAGGTTATCGAGGAGGCTGTACCGATCGTTCACAAAAGTCTACCGACGCCGGAACCCCAACCGAAAATCGAGACCAACGGGTACAATCGGCAGCGCAACGACGAGAAGAAACTCGTCAACGAGCCCGAGGACGAGCCGTGCATCGTCAAGTGTGTCTACTTTGCTCAGCAATGTTGCGAATGCACGATACTCTGAATTATCGGACTCCAACGTGACGCAACAGGTCGGACTCGACGCGAAAAAAGATCGCGTTGAATTCCGTTTGAACTTTTCCGCGCGTAACGCGCATCAGCCTCGCAAGGACGCGCGAACCTTTTTTAAAACCAGTGTCCGACTGTATTTTAAACGCTGCCCTGGCGTGAATTTGTTGCACCGATTTTCCCTCCAATCTATATCCTATGTCTATAGAGTTATAAATCTAAATCACGGCGGAAATAACGATTGTACACCGAATACATGGAGCATTATTTTTTTTTATATGACTATATATAAATATTGTTAATAACGCGATATTACACGGTAGCTGTGAATTAGTACAAATCGCTCGCCGGAGAGAGAACGATTTGAGGCAACTACGTACAAACGCATGAAAAAACGTAACTCCGTTACGTTTTTTAAGATTCTATTTTAATCGAGTTTCGGTCTGGCTCGCAACGCCCGAAGTAGGATTTCGGTGAATCCACCGGAATTTCATCGCAGGCGTGTGAAAATGAATGATACTAGCTAAGCTTCTGTAGCTATACGAATTATTCGAAACAAAAGCATATACATGTATCCCGCCGAAGCAATGTGTAAAATTATCGTTCGGTCGGAATACATATCTGGACGAGGGGACCAATAATTGCAGTAATGAGCTGTTTACATATTTACACAAGTGATAAGTTTTATTTGTTTTTTTTGTTTTATTATAAACGATGTATGTGTATAATAGTTCCCTACAATGCTTTCGACGAAATTGACGTCTTATGTAACGCGAGTTGATGATAAACATTAATATCATTGAGTAAACGACGAATTGAATAGTGAAACACGATCTGCTTCGTCTATCGACCCGTCCTCTTCCCGCGTTGCAATATCTAGACGCGATTTTCATTGATTTTTCTTTCAAATCTAAGAACTATTTAACTGCACCGCTATATTTCGTCGCAATTGATAACAGCCAACCAGCTAAGGAAGCTCCGTCGATCGTGTGCACGAGTAATTGAGAGCTCTTTCCGCGAGGTATGTCGTTCGAATATCAATCGCGGCCTAAGAATGTCAATCGTTCACATCGTCGGAGCGCCGCGCCCGACGTTTCGTCGCAAATGGAAGATGCCGCGACACAAGATCGGCGTTACATTAAATAATAACGACTAGACATTATTTTGTAATTACCTACTACCGGTCTACCGGTCGAAAGAAATGCTCGTTATGAAATATTGCCCGTTCCGTCTTTTCACAACGCGAAGATACCAATTCCGTATGAACGCAGGGGTGCGCAATTCGTTAGTATAAAATAAACTATAAGTACATGCTAACGATCGTCGCCGGTGTGCCAAGGCTAGGCTGGCTTTCGTGTTAGGCTACCGATCGTATCATTATTATTATTATAACTATTATTAGTATCATGATCGGACGGCTATCGAGAGCAACTGGCGTCCCCTTAAATTGTGAATGACATTCTGTTATGATTCATAGACCGGCAGTGGATGACCCTCGGAATTGAAAATCCATCTGTCCAAGTCGATCAATTGTTTCGAATCATCGAAGAGCAGATAAAGGTATTTCAGCGTCTCCGCGTACCAAAAACTCTCCGTCATGTCTCTCGGTCGTGTGTTCTGCGTATTTCGCACGTTACCGATGCTAGTGTATCCATTTTCAACTTTGGTGTAGTTTTCGAAACCCTGATTTTGAGCAATACAACAATTATCATCTTCTTACACTGAAAGTGAAATTACTGCGTCCAGATGCGACTGTTTGCCGAACAATTTCGTCGCCGGATAATCATTTTTTTTAAATTTACCTACACGCGTAAAACAGCCGTCAGTCTTAAAAAAAATGATTATCCGTTATCGAAAAAATGTCGACAAACTTGGTAACGCTCTGCAACGCAGTAATTTCGCAAATATCGTAATGGCATTGACGATCGTTCATAAATTACCTGAAATATTTGCCATCCCCAGTCCTGATAAGTTTTATTACCCGTCAAGTACCACATGTAGAAGAGGCTCTCGATGAATTCCGGCCGCAGCAGATTGTGCGCGTCGTTTGTTTTAACGTACATGTCCATTTGATTCTCCTCGTCGATTTTCTTTGAACGAAAAAGTGTCAAACACGTGTCAGAAGATCATAGTCAAGAAAGAACAGTTGGCGCTCCAGCCTCGATCGAATACTTTTCTCACGGTACCTCTATCATATTGAAGTACGTTATTTCCGGAGCTAGGAACGTAGGCTGAATCGCGTAAGTTTGATAACACGTTCGAACGAGCTCCTTAGCCAGGTCCATGTGTTCGGATGAGAGCCCATGATGAGCACCCAATGCGAGGGTTCCTCCGAGGTAACAAGTCAGATGGTCCTGCAATAATGCGAAGACAATTGCTACCATTACAGATATCTTCGATTTGATGCCTTGCAGTAATCTGATATAGAAAAAAAATATTACCATCTTAGGCTTCATGTCTTTCGATGCGCCAATCAGTTCGCCGATAAAGAGGAATCTGTTCTTCGCCGTGTATCTCACGAGATGCTCACGAGTTCCGTAAATGGCGGTTACATAATCGTCTTTCAAACTGAAAGAAATTCAGGCATTCGAAACCTCGCTGAATGAAGAAAATGAAAGAGGTAGATAAAAGCAATGTTACTCACTAGTCGATTGTCTTTCCCGTTTGAAGCCACTGCTTCAAAAGATATTCATAGTAACTATCGCCACGTGCTCCTAGAGTGATCGTGGCGTATTCCCTAAACTGGCCGTTGTTTGCGTTTATGAATATTGGAACAAGGCCGTCATATTTCTCCAGATTGTGCACGTGTTCCGAGACCTTGGCAACGGCGGCCTATCAATATATACATTTATTTCATATTATTCGAAGACCTTTCATTGTTCAAACGTTATTCCATTTTTTTCAGTCCTTCTTTGACATCATTGTATACGGCTGACTAGTTTACCTCGAACCTAGGTTGACCAGTGCAACGACTGAGATCCCTGAATTCCAACTGTATCGACGTTACCTCGCTCGTACTGCTATCGGGGCCCCATTTCGGATTATGGGCATTCGTTGTGCCGAGATTCACGTCGGAAAACGGTACTCCCGATCTCGTTGAGAACGCCGGTAGGCAGCGTTCGCCCAAATCCGTCTAGAACAAAGAAATATTGAACAAGGTGCTGCGTTCGATCGCACATGAGTTTGATACGTTTAATGTCGCAATTTCACTTACAGCTTTATCGAGAAATAACTTATCGCCGGAAAGATGATAAGCCGCTAACAAACCTCCTAACACTCTAATGGTAACCTCAAATAAATTTACATCCTTATTGTTACTAAATACTAGACTCTCCTCTACCCAAGCTCGCGCTTCGGCGAATTCTGGAACAAAAACGACGTTCCATGGATCAGTCACGGATAATCTGTACAAGCGAAAACTACGTTTATATGCTCTTCCAACTACACAAAAAAAATTGCTAATGCAATGTACTGGAAGTTCTTATACATAAAATTGTATGTTAGATTAAATGAGATCAAAGTAAATTATTGGATTTAAAAAGGACTTTTGTAGTGAAATCAGATAAAATCTTTTAGTACCAGTCCGTTCAATTCTCAGCATTAATTCTTATTTCAGTAACCGTAATTTTTTAATAAATAGACAAACGAATTTCCTTTGATTTTTCTGACTCTTCTGCTAATCCAGCAGAGCTGATGTGAGGCCAAGCCTGAATGCGCTTTTGGTAAACTTTAAAAAAATCGACAAATTTTCAAACGTTATTTGATAAATGGTGGCTTCGAAGCAACTATAATTTTCTAGTTCTCGCAGTTTCTAGCGCGGTGAAAAAATTCTGGGTACTTTTTGATAGAGGATTTGTTTTATCGATAAGCAAAAAAAATAAATAAAAATTAAAAATTAAATGTAAAATGTGCAAAAAATTTTGTACCTTTCTTCATGCCCATTATGTACATTGTATCGAGCGAATCGACAATAGTGAGGCCAAGTCCGAACCAGTCGTGATATCCCTTGGATATTGGCTTGACATTGTCGTGTCCCCATGCATACTTTTTGTACCCTTCCCACGAATGTCTGAATGATCTTATCACAGCTTCTTGTCTAGAATTTTGAGGACCTACAAAGGAGTATTGACGACAAATGTTATTACAATTCAAGGAACGCAAATTGGCTCTTGGACTCACCGTTGAATTTCAGAGCATTGGGTTTAGGTTGCGGCGGCTCTCCTATCTGATCATCGTCCACCTGATTGATTTCAGGTTGAAACTCGGGTTCTTCTATGACTTCACCGCCATTGCCGCCGCCGGCTCCCGCTCCTACGCCTTGTTCAACATTATCCACGACAAGCTCCTCCACGCGCTTGTCGTACTTTTGCGTATCCGGCAATATCCTAGCACTCTCATAGTCACCGTCGCTCTCCGATATTGTATTCTTAGTCCTTCCTGGGAGCAGATAGAATGTCACCAGTACAAGAGTCATGACGACAAAGTAAAAAACGTTCCTTTGGAATCTAGACAGCTGGTTCCATTGCTGCAAGTAAGGAGTTGTCAATTGTTTAGAACGCGTTTTTATTTTTTTCGTATCTCGTTTATTCCTATTTTTTTTCTCGAAATTCTACATCAATCGAGTCAACAAACGTCGCGAATTATGGATTTCTATCTCACCCTCCAGAGACTCTTGGAAGTTCCTCGAGTGAAGGATCCGCTCTCGTTTATGCTCAAACTGATGTAGTCAGTTTTGCCGAGATCCCTGGCCGACAACATGATTTTATTGTCTTCCTCCTTTCAGGGGGGTTAGGTGCACCAGGAGGCTGCGGAAGATCGAGACAACTCGTGCGATTCGCGATCGCACTCCTCCAAATTCGTGTCGAACGGCCACATTTATGAAATACTATGGAAATTCGTTATACACGTCATCGGGGACGCGCGGGCCTCCTCGAGCACGTTAATTGCCGTGCCGGGAATATGCGCCGACTTGTCGAATAAAACCGTATCTCTCTGTCCTTTGCGCGTACATCAACCGACCTGCCGAATTTTGCGTCCTCCGACCCGGGCCTAGTTCTACGCTACCGGGTTCTAATCGCCCTTCCGCCCGTGGCCTTTAAGTCCTGCGACTAGCCCACCGACGAAACGCTTTGTGAAGCTCCGCAAATTACCGCATCGCGGCAGAATGTCGGTAGTTCGGTCACTAAAACTACATAGATTAGTCTGGCTCCCGAATATTGGAATTATCTGATTGTCCACTGTATATTATTAGTCGTTTATTCGTGGGGAAGGAGGTGTTTAGCGGCTCGTTTATTCGCGCCGACGTTATTTGTCCAGTTATATGGGATCTGCTTTATCCACCGCGTAATATCGCGGTGTTCCGTGGCATGAAACACCGCGTCGGGTGCGCGGCGACCCCGCCACTCAAGAACAACTAATGGTGGTCGACGTGTTGTTTTATTTGAGTATACCTCACTATTGCACCGCCAGATGGCGCTTCGAAATTTCACAATCGTGCCGGCCTCCGAAACAAAAACAATCGCGAAATCAAAACGCTCTGTTGAACGTCGGCGTTCGAACACATTGTTTTAATATTGCTTATTATTTACATGTACCACTCGCGAGTGTAAAATGGCTTTGGAAAATACCTCAGGAATACCCGACAAACATTGGCAACCGCCTTTCGTCGCCCTCGAGACAACGTGAGCTTCGATTTCTCAACAATACACAAACATGAGAAGCGTTGTGCGAAGACACAATAATTAACCTCTACAACCGATATAACTCTTTTTATTCCAGAATGGGAGAGATATTTGTGGAACTTTATTGGAAACACGCGCCGATAACCTGCCGAAATTTCGCCGAACTCGTCAGGCGCGGTTACTACAACGGAACGAAATTTCACAGAGTCATACGAGATTTTATGGTCCAAGGTAAAGTCAAAAGATTCATCTGTATACATGCCGACGATTTATAAGAGCACATGTAACTACCCTGACTTACCCCAGGATCAGTCGGTATCAAAATATGTAATAAACTTGTTACATGTGTTTTGGCCTACATGGCGTGAAGAGTTGCACAATAAATGCCAACGTCAAATCCACTTTTCAGTTGGATGTTTTTTAGGCCACAAACGGTAGCTCTAAATTTTTAAGAACTTCTACTATTTTTATTACCGACCGTGGTAATTCACATATTCTTAATGCTAAAAATTGTTTTTTATTTTTTAGGCGGTGATCCCACTGGTACAGGCAAAGGCGGAGTATCCATTTATGGAGAGTGCTTCGACGATGAGATTCATGATGATTTAAAACATACAGGTAATGAGACTCCGTCAACTGTCATTCTATATCATTATTCAGACCATAATTACATACGATTCTATTGTTGCAGGAGCCGGAATCCTATCAATGGCGAATTCAGGCCCCGACAGCAACGGTTCCCAATTCTTCATTACCCTGGCGCCGACTCAGTGGCTGGATGGAAAGCACACAATATTCGGTAAATTATCCATACAGTATAAACGCCATTTAACAAGTCATTTTTTTTGCATAATTAACGATGTGAACTACATTTGTCAACAGGCAGAATAAACAGTGGAATGGCTATAGTCAAAAGAATCGGACTTGTGGAAACGGACAAAAACGATCGGCCCATCGATGACGTCAAGATAGTCAAAGGATCGGTCAAGAATGGATGACAATACTAGGTTTTTTCTTCATAGATTCATACATTTAAAAAAAATTAAAAATACAAAAACTTTTAATGATAAGATCGATTTGCGTTTGCAACTATCTCCGTATAGTCTCCGTATGTCGATTCCCTCGTTTAATTTCATTGAATTTAATCAAATACATTGTTACAAATACGAGAATTACGCGAAGAGTGTCGGGCAGGGTGACACGATGTAACGGCATTGAAATTTAAAAACCAATAGACGATTCGTTCGACGACGAAAGTAGCGATTAAGCTTTTGAAGCGAACAGACCCTGAATAGATCGGAGTTCAAGTAAATAACGACTGTTGCATTTAAAATTCCTAAACCCAATAGTCGCGTTTTCAATTTGCTTGATCTTTGATAAAATGAGCTAAAGATAATTCAAAGCCTAAAGATACTTTCTCATACGTATTTTCGCGTAATATCCTGTTTTATGAATTTTTCGTCTTCCGCTGCGGTTGAATGCTCGAGGCCGAGTGAAAAAGAAAGTTTTCTCGAGGACAAATAATCGTTGGGGACCGTTGGCGCTTGGCACGCACCTGCTAGGGCCAGTCTCAGGTATGAGCATACCTGCCCCTTCTCAATGCGAACCTGTTCTCGGGATGAATCTGTTTCTTCTTCGTACCCCACGGGATATCTCGACCGCTACAACACAAACGGGTATTCCTCCGTCCAAAATTCTATTTACTACGTCGCGAGACGCTACTCCGTTTGGTTGCGGGCACAATAATGTTGAATCTGTCGCTTTGTGTCTCGCGAGTAAAAGAGAGATAACAAACGAGAGACCTTAATCCGCATTCGGCGCGTGAAGTGTAATGATACGAAAGATCGTCGCTCCATAAACCCGACGAAATACGAAGAAAAACATTCGCGTAATGTGAGAAAAACATCGTCGAGTGGGGTGGATTCGAAAAAAAGGAACAAATACGTCGATGCGTCGGTGCAAAAATTAATTAACTCGCGATGAAGCCAAAGTATCGCGTGGAGGCTTTCATAGTGCCGATATCCAATTCAAGCCAGGATGAATTGTCATCGAGCAACGAGATGGACGATGTCAAAGCGGCTAACAAATCCATCAAGAAATGCGACGACTCCGAGTCCGATGGCGACGAATCGAGATTGTCGACTTCCCGCGAATCTTTGGACGATCTCAAAACCAAATTGACGACGAACGTTATCGAGGAGCCTATTTACGACGTACCGTACGGCATCAGAGCGGCACCGATCGCGAGTATTCAGCCGATCGGCAAGTACAGACCCAACGAAACCGCGGTAACGACGAAACTACCTATGCGGACGAGCAGCCTGATGTCCATCGACGAGAGAGGCGAATCGGACGGGATACTCGAGGAGTTTTGCTTTCGCGGATACGCGCCACCGGCGGAGCAGCCCGAACAAGTCAGCGAGGAGATATTTAAGGAGAACTGGCTGAGAAGATTGGAAAGCCTTCGGGAGCGCGAGTCGAGTTTGCGAGAAAAAGAGTTACTGTTGGAGGAGCGTGAGAAATTGCTCTTCAACAAGGAAAAAGAATTGAGGATACTGGAGAGACTGGTGAACGAAAAATTGAAACAAGCCGAGCTGTATTTGAAGCGCTCCAAGTCGTCGCAGAGCATCGATTCGGGATCGCGCGACTCGAGCAGCAGCCAGCGTTCCAACAACGCGAAGAACAATTATTCCCAGAGTCTCGAATCCTGCTCGAGTCAAACGCGGAAAACCGATTCAACGAAAACATCGGATTCCGTTCGTTGCAGCCGCGACGAGCCAGTGTCTCTTGGACGCTACAATTCTCAATCGAAGCAATCCGTTTCGTCGCTGAGCTCCGGCAACAGCGACGAGAGGATCCCGACGAGGACTGAACGAAGCCTCGCCGCGCCGGCCGATCTCGCCCGATCGCACGGCGGGTCGAGCAAATTTATCGCCAGAAGCACCGTCGCCGGTTTCAGCGCCTACAGCAGTTTGAGATGCAAACCGCGGCCGGCGAGGATGACGTACGACGATCTGGATTCGACTCTGTCGGCGGACATCGGTGATTCGTCGTTCGTCGTCACATCGAAGAAATTCGATCCCGAACTGTTCAAGCGACCTTACGCGTTCACGAGATCGTCGAGCGAGCGACGAGCCACCCCCGAACAGGAGAGAAATTCCGCTTACAAAGCGGAAATGCGGGACAAGCTGCTGAAGCGCGCGAGCGAAAATATCTTCACTTGTCACGACAAAAACACCACCTATCAGAATTACGGTCTCATAGATCCGGCTGTTAAATCGCTCGAGCCCGATGACGCGAGAGACTACTGCTCGAGCTTGCCGAGAAACTACGACGCGGTTAGCGCGAGAAACTCCCGAGCGACGAAGGAGAGGCCAGTATCGTGGAACGAAGAAACCAACGAGTGGTTGAAGAAGAAGAGACAGGCATACAACATGGCAACGCGGAGAATGCCGACCGACGATTTCGAAAACAAGGAAAACAACGTCGACGCGGCCTTGAAACGCGAAAAAACCGAAAAGTGTACAAAAAAAACATCCAAAGTTAATAAATTTGCGATCTTTCGTTAGGATAATTAATTTTAATATCGTAATTTCATAGAATTCATTACTTTCCCCAACGACTGCGTTATAATTTCAAATAAAAGTAAGGTAATATGAAAGATTATTCGTTCAGTTGATCATTTGCATTTTTAATGACAATTACAAGTTCTACATTGGTAATAACTGTATAACAGATGATAACTCAAGGAAAGGAACGTGGCTCATGGCCAGGAGGGTTGCTCTCCCGGTGCGAGAACTCTGCCGTAAAGAGCAGACTTGTCCCTGAATTTCGACATTCTCTCGTCCTCTTTCCGCTCCAACCAAACTCCCAGGAACCAACCGGCTGCGGGAACGAGCAGCAAGGACAACTGCTTGGGCCAGTTGATCTGAACCGCCATTCTCCTCTCAAGCCGATGCCAAATTGCTCTGATTAGCTTCCCGCAGACTTTTCTTCCACAGCTGTGTGTGACGATAATCGGCGTATATCGTGGTTATGGTAAACGTTGGGAAAAACACTACCGGCGCGTAGCGTTTCACCAATGACCCGAAGCTCTTAGTGGTTTGACCCATCAATCTGCGAACCGAAAAATGACGAAAATCATTTTCCATTACATAACATTCGTAGATAGTTAAAAAAAAATACGAGAAGATAAGAAATGGAGAGAAAATTGATAAAGACATTGAAAGAAAGAAGGAATCGAAAGAATTCATCGGTTTTGCGAACACGTTCAAGCGAGAGAATATCAAATTGTCGATTACGATTTACTGTCGTAGAGGTTAGACGAAACTCTCGGTGCTGCACTGTGTCGCGGAGACAAAACACAGGATCGTCCTTGATTAGTTCTCCAAAAGTTTGTCGCGCAGTTAACGAGGGAATCCTAATCAACCAGCTCACCTACCGCGGACCAGACGAATTTCGATTGTCCCCGCAATTTCCCACAATTTACGCTTCACAGTTGCGACATGAGTGATTTTCTTCTCTCTCACCGTTCTCGTGCACCGTGCGCTAGCGCCCTGGCATCGGCATCGATCGCGCCTCCCTTTCCTCGCCTGCCGCGACTCGATCAGCTGTTTACTCGCACGTGTTCTCCAACGCGACAGTGTTGCAACTTGTTGGTCGCGATTGTTTAATTAATTCGCTACAAAAAAGAAGCAGAAGAATTCTCCGCGACAACTAATGTTTCCGTGCTCGTGAAAAAGTTTAATTTCGACGCGACGTCGTTTATTCGCATTGTTTCGCGCGCCGAAGACGCGACGATGTGGTTATGCGCTTAGCCGGCTTTGGGCGGGAAATATTTTAAACAAAACTATCACGCTCGATCATCGAAACAACATTGTTGACGGTGTTTATCAATAATTTATCCATGCTGAGAACAAAGTATAATGTTGAAATTACTGACGAGGAGTCGCGCCGCGCGCAAGCAAGCATTCAAGATTGTATTTCAAAGCGTCGCTCGACGATTGCACGACTCGCTGGACGACTCGCCGACTGTGTCGTTGTTGCAGATGAAAAAAACTCTGAAGCAGATGAATGTAAATTTTCAGGAGGGTCACGCCTGCATAATCACGGATTGTCCGCTTTGTCACTTTGACAAACGAAAAGAATCGAAGGTTTATGTTAACAAAACAACAGGTTCGTCGAGCTAATCGTCTAATACGTTTCCATTTTTGTGTCTTATTTATAATTACAAGACAATGAAACATTGCAGGATTCTTCGTCTGCCAGAGCTGCAGATACGCCGGACCCTGGAGTACTCTCGAGAGATTCTTGATACCAAAAAAATCGAGCGAGATACTGAAAGAACGGGATATGCTGAAGGAGACATTGCAAGCGGAGGACGATTACACGGATGTCTGGAATGCTATTGAGAGAACAAGTAAAAAAATTTTGGATATGTCCGAGGCGGACTACGAGAACGTTGTTCAAAGTTTCTCATTACCGGTTTGTTATTATTATTTTACTTATTTGGTATTTTTAGTGCATATATATATTTTTTTTTTACATTCAGTTTTCTTTGATTTATTTAATTGTGCTCTGCCGTTACCATGATTTGGTGTGGTTTGGTTGAGCTATAATTTCATTGGACTGTACCGCAGGATACTCGATGAACAATTCTATTTTATATTAATTCCATGCCAATCTCACGATAGGAGAGTTCAAATTTTTTATTTTTTTTTGCTGGATTTTTTATTGTATTTGTTTTCAGGATGTGCCTCAAGAAGCCATGTCTCGTCTCAATTGTCTGTACGACGAATCCTCCAGGGAGTTGTACTTTCCGCTAATCGCTCCTGGAGGCCACATCGTGGGTTACAAAATTCTCTCGATGGACGAAAACATCGCGGAAAAGACCGTGCCGGCTTCGAACACCAGGGGCCTCGTGATTTACCGGCAAAAAAGTGCGAAAGTCGATTGCCCGGCCGTGATCGTGCCTTCAATTCGCGATCTTCTTGCTGTTATATCGAGTAAATCGGCCCAAATCGTGATATCTCTTCCGTATGGTCTTCAGCACATGCCTCAGCAGATATTGCCGAGTTTCGAGAGTTACAAGAAGCTTATCTTGTGGTTCGGCAACGACGAGCCGAGCTGGGACACGGCGCGACACTTTGCGAAGAAACTCAACGAGAAAAGATGCCACTTCGTGCGGCCGACCGATCGACAGCCTAGAGCGCGAATCGCCGCTACGCTGGGCTACGATTTGAAGAGTATTTTGCACAATGCTCAACCTATTTGGCACAAAAGCATCACGACATTTCACAGCTTGCGTCAGGACGTATTGAGTGATTTGCAGAATATCGATCGAGTTCAGGGCGTCAAGTGGACGAGATATCCGGCACTGAACAGAATTTTGAAGGGTCACAGAAGAGGAGAGTTGACCGTACTAACGGGACCGACAGGTAAAATCAATTAGTATTAGTAAAACTTTTAGTAGATTAGTATTTCTATCAATTAGTATTTTATTGTTAAAAAAAACGACTAGCACTACTTACTCTCTATTAGGTTCGGGTAAAACTACATTCATGAGTGAATATTCCCTGGATCTGGCTATGCAGGGAATAAACACGCTATGGGGCAGCTTCGAGATAAGAAACGCAAGGCTCGCGAGGACGATGCTACAGCAGATGGCCGGCGTGCCGCTCGATGAGAATCTACAACACTTTGACGCTTACGCAGATAACTTTGAGAAACTTCCGATTTACTTCATGACTTTTCACGGTCAGCAGAGCGTAAAGATCGTCATGGAAGCGGTGGAACACGCGACATACGTTCACGATATTGCACACGTTATAATAGACAATGTTCAGTTTATGATGGGAACATCCGACGATTCCAAGCACATGGATAGGTGACTCATTCATCGATAACAATTCCATCGTTTTTTTTTGCCGTTTTTAGATCAGGCTCAATTTTTACTCGCTTTGTTTATCGTACAGATTCTGGCGACAAGACGTGATAATATCGTCGTTCCGAACATTCGCGACAAAGTACAATTGTCACGTGACGCTGGTCATTCATCCGCGGAAGGAGCGAGACGACGAGGATCTGACGACAGCCTCGATCTTCGGTGGCGCCAAAGCCAGCCAGGAATCCGACAACATTCTCATAATCCAGGACAAGCGACTCACGAGTGTACGCGGCAAAAAGTACTTGCAAATAGCTAAGAATCGATACAGCGGAGACTTGGGCGTGATGATGTTGGAATTCGACAAATCTAGTCTAAGCTACGAGCAGAAGAAAAAGTCAAAGAGCGAAAGTGCATCAACCGACGGTATCACCGCAACGGACAAACAGGAAAAGACAGACGCCACTGTCAGGAGAAAACGAACGGACGAATAGTTTTTTTGTACATAGAAACCAACAAATTTTCCATACGTTTTTCATACGAATTTCATACGAGTATTAAATCCAAAGATTTTCTACGATAGATCTCACTTAACATTCGAAAATGCAATATTTTTTCTTCCAATTTTTTTTTTCTTCATTTTCCATGATTCACAAAATTTTGACCACAGAGAAGCCAATAATCAATCATAATATGAGCGATGCGAGAAACGTGAAAAAGAAGTGCAGAATTATTTGCGAATTCGTTTTTATCTTTTGAGCCAACGAACGAGATCCCGCCGAAGCTCGGGTGTAGTGACCCTTGCGTGATCCGCGTGCATGCGTGGGTGCGTGAGAGCTCGCGCACGTGATGGTACATGCAGGCTCATGTGTGGATACGGTTGGCTCAACGAAATGAAAGATAGTGTTGCTTCTCGCTCGCTGCTCCCGCCCCCTCTCTCTCATTCCGATACTTATCTGGAATTGTCGTTAGACCCTTTGCTCTCGAGCGAGTGCGGAACTTTGAGATTTTTTCAGAATGCACATTCGGTAGGGCTGCACGGTGCTCGGAAGAACGACAATGCGTGGAATAACCCGTGTCCTTTGCTTTGCCGCTTTCCTGTTATCGTTCGACAATGTTTTGTGCGGCAGCGGCATCAAGAAACCGACGGTGCTCGTTGGAATTTTGATCAGAAACAAGGCTCATACGTTACCGTACTTTCTGACCCTCCTGGAGGAACTGGACTATCCTAAAAATAGAATCACCCTGTGGTAAGTACGAGTCGCAACATCGCACACACGCATCGGAGTAACCTCACTTTTCGGCCCATCGATTGTTATCGGAGCTATTCGAAGGAATGACGACTTTTTCTATGAAAAATTAAATCACATTATTTAAATCTTCATCGTTTTCGGATCGAATGAATTTTCATACAAGGACCGGCGAAATTTCAAATTTTCTACTTCCTCCACGCGTGCGCATCCGGCACACCGGAGCTCAACCGCGGCAAAATCTCACCGAAAGATACACCTGTGTTTATCTACTAGCAATTAACTCCCTTGCGTTGTGTCTATTCCTTAACTACTCGACAATACCGTGGCGCGATAACAGAGCGACGAATTAACCGCTTCAAATATTTGTTACTGAAAAAAAAAAATTGAATATCATTCAATATCGTTTTGCGCTGTTTTGAATAATGAAACGCCTTTTACATATCTATATATTGCATTTCGTGAAAATGAGATTAACGACGATCGGAAGTAGGAGTTAGACATTTTTTTTTTCGAAATTGCATATTTTGTGGATGTTCAAAAGTTCAAAAAAACATTTTGAAAAAAAAAGTAAAACTTACGACTCCGATTTTACCGTATTATAATTTTTTTAAATTTAGAATAATTTTTTTTTCTGTAGTATCCGCAGTGATAACAATATCGATAACACGATAGAGATATTGGACATCTGGCTCAATGAGGAAAGTCACAAGTATCACGCCGTGGACGTCATTATCGATCGAGATTCATCGGGATTGAGCGAGGAGAAAGGTGTAGCTGATTGGCCATCGAGCAGATTTCTTCATCTGATTAATTTGCGCGAAGAAATACTGCGTTTGGGGCGCAAGATATGGGCCGATTACGTATTCGTGAGTAACGGCGATAGACTATTAATATTAACGATTAGTCGACAATCCATTGATAACAATAAATTTTCTTTTTTTTCCAGATGCTGGATGCCGATGTCTTCCTGACGAATCCCTCAACTCTGAGTCTATTGATTTCGAAGAACGAGACCGTGGTGGCTCCGATGGTGAAATCGGACGGAATGTACAGCAATTTCTGGGCCGGCATGACGGCCGATTATTATTACGTGAGAACGGAGCGATACACGCCGATTTTGAATCGCGACGAAATCGGCTGTCACGAGGTGCCGATGGTTCACAGCGCGGTATTGATAGACATGAGAAAGGTGGAAAGTGATGCGCTCACTTACGACTTCAACAACATCGACGATTACAAGGGGCCCGAAGACGACATAATCACGTTTGCGCTGGGTGCGGAGATGAACGATATACCGCTTCACGTCTGTAACGATCAAATTTACGGGTACGTCATGGTGCCTCTGGAGAATCACGATTCATTGGCGAGCGACTTGCAGCAACTGACCAATCTCAAACTCGAAATATTGGGTGGGTTTTTTATTTATTTATTTTATTTCTAATTTGATTTGACTCCAAATTGCTGATATCGTTGTTTTCCACAGCTCAACAGAGATCTCTGCTGTTGGCGAAGTCCATGAAGAAATTCGTCGCGTATCCGAAGAAAGACACGCTGGGATTCGACAGGATATTCATGATCAATTTATTGAGAAGGCCCGAGAGACGCGCGCGAATGGAGCAGTGTTTTCAGGAACTTGGGATTCTCGCCGAGACCATCGATGCCGTAGACGGAAGGTAAGTCTTACACATTTAATACGTCACCGAAAGGCACGCCGTCGTGCCCATCAATTTTTATATCCTTGTAAATAATACATAAATTATCTCGAGCCAATGTGGATTATATGAAAATGCATGGGCGTCTCAAACAATCGTGTCATTGCGCGGATAGCCCTTCATCCCCGTCGTGTACACGTAATTGCGCGCGTTCTTATTGTTACCGGCATTGTTCGTGTGTCGGCAAAACGCGCTCATCGACAGCGAGCCACGTCGGCTGGTCGGACCCTCGCTACTATCGCCCGTTGTTCTTTTCCTCCTTTCCGAATAATCGATCACTTTGAGAAAACCGCAGAACGAAGTGTTCATCCTTCTCGTGGCAACCTGTTGAATCGAACATCGTCTAAGCGCCCTATTTCAATATACTCGATACATCAAGGATCGACATACGGTACACCGAGAAAAGCGTTTGTTTGAAAATGACAAATCTAGAGTTAGATAAATGTCCGAATAAGTATTTTATCAATATTTACCTAATGTCTTCGAGCCATGATTTGCTACACCAGATATTGTCTCAACTGATATTAGTTAACGACGATTAAATATTTATTTTGCGCTACCCAACAATAAATTCGTTACCTACAAATCAATACTTTTCTCAGTGTACCGTAAGAATTTGATAAATTGATTTCTTGCCTGTATCTCGTGCATCCTGGCCGCGTAGATTATCGGATTTGCCAGCGTCTTGAGAATAATAAGGCAATTGGAAGCATTGTAGACGAAGAATTTGGCGTCGCCGGTGATCCAGTCGAATTTCAACAGGCAATCCTCGCAAACGAGCACGTAGAGAAAGGTCGCCGGCATCCACCCGACGACGAAGCTACCTGTAACGATCAAACGTTGCGATAGTATTTTTATCGAGGAATTTATTATTCATGCTACGCCGACGAGGTGAATGATTGAGTGGCCCTCCAGTTAATGGGAAACAACGTACGCTTCGCGCGACACGACGGGATTTTTTTTTTTTCATATGGGAGGATATATGAAAAAAAATGTTTATATCGGTCGTAGTTTCTGTCAGTTCAATTACAATTCCTCCTTGACAATCTAACTGCTACATACCAAACAGTTTTTATGTGGCAGTTATCTTGTCCGCGAAATTCCAATATTACTCGAGGCAAGAGCTAAATAAATTCGTTTCTATTTTGCGTGTGCCTACCGAGTATGAATAGAGTCGTGTGAATGGCTTTGACGTTTCTCGCCATTTGTTGCGAAGCGCTGTGCTCCTGTCTCTCGTTACTGCCGAGGCTCCGGAAGGACGAGGCGGCTCTGCTGAAACGCAGTCTCGATGCCTGATGTCGTCTGACGATGCAGAATATGTGGGCATAGATGCTGACCATTAGCAAAAACGGTCCGAAGAAGAGACTGCCGAACATCAATCGGAACTTGTTCTTCAGAAGAAACCTGCGAAATTGATTCGGCAAACATTGTTACTCAACTCTCATTAACGATTCCATCATTCCAATGGGAACTCACGTGTTGGTCTCGCATTCGTCGGATCGAAAGCCCTCGCCGTCGATGAGGCTGAAGTACGCGAAGAAAAAGGACAGGGGCAACGTCCAGATGAGTATCGTGAGAAGCGTCGTAATCCTGTGCGTCATAATCGATAGATAGTGAAGAGGCCGAAGGATTCCGAGATAGTGATTGACGGCAAGGGCGACGAGATGACCGACGGTGATAATTACGCCCCCGAGGCGGGTCGCTTCGAGGCCCAGCAAGAAGCAACCGAGTCCTGTCGGAAAATCGATATCGGTTCGTTCGGATGAATCTCCGGCGAGATCCTCGCATTTTTCGTTTCCGGACGAACGAGAAGATCGCCGCGGGAGCCGCAAAAGCCTTACCTGACAATTCGATGCCGAGACCGAGGGGTATGAAGCTATTCATGACCAGACCGATCGCCAGAGCGGTACTCGAGAATACATCGGCACCGGCGAGGCTCAAACTTATGTGCAGAGTCGGACTGAGCGGTCGTCGGATCCAATGCACGCTCAGCAGTATCTTGATGTTTATCGCCACCGATACGATGCAGAAGAATATCAAGGGCAGCGTGCCGTAGATGTAGGCGAGCCTGTGGGATTGACGATCGAACTCGAGCTCGACGCCGGCGTCGCTCGTGTTCGCCGTCTCGTAGAATTGTCCGACAATCAACGGTCTCGTCGACGACGGCACGTTCGAGTTAACGCCGTATATCGAGGTCGTCGATTCATCCTCGTTACTCGTATTATACGCGCGGGAAGAAAAATCGTCGGTGATATCTGACTGTAAGAGGCACGACAAGCAATCCATATCATCTATCCCACTTCCGGCGTTGAGTTTCTATTCGACGTGACGATCTTGGCCTCTTTCCGAACGATCGAACCTTCCGTGTTCGCGACAATTCATCCTTCCTCACGTTTAACAATCGATTGATACGCCGTGACAGCCACTTGTCGTTCTCGCGATGAAACGAAGGGGAAGAGGAAAAGAATCCCTCTCCTATTGTTCGCGACAAATACGAGCGGCTGTCCGAATTCTTCTCGCGGAGGGTTGCGACGCCCCTTATTGGATGTCGCTATCGGTGACCCATACGGGAACTCCTCGATTGAGACAAAGCGCGAATAGTATCGATGGCGGAATATGCAAGAGTCGCAAAAGTTCTCTCACATCGGCGCTTTCCCCTGCGGAATACAAGAACGAATCGCACGCGTTTATATAGATTTTCCATTATGGATTCGGAAGTATCGGGAATTTTGGCTGTCACTCGACGAGATAGATCATCACATCGTGCGCTAGAGGCTTCGCTCGTGCGGAAGTACTTAGATGAAGCGAACGACTTTCGAGAGAGGGGAGAAAAAGGAAGGAAGAAGGAAGAGGAAACCGCGTTGGGGATTCGATATCCCGAGAAACGATACGGGTTCAACGCTCTCCGGGCATTAAATCTCCTCGCGGAAGGTAACGCCGGTTTCATTATCGCTCGTTCAACGGCCAAAGTGCCGACTCTCCCCGGTTTATACCCGATACTTTCCTCCGACACCCCGACTTTAATGCAGGAGGGATTAGGAACGAATCGCCACCCCGTGCATTTGCATATCAGATCCAGCCCATCGTGGAAATAAGGATTAGGCGCATTATTTTACGATTAAATTTCCTCGAGCCGCTGATCGAGTGCTCCGAGCCGAACGCTCGAGTATTCTTTCATTCCTCGAAATACGAGTCGCGCAAAAGTATACACGTATATGTAAATTTGATTACTCTCGATCGTCGAGCATAGTGAAAGTTTCGTTTCGGCGCGGATCATGTTTTTTTTATATCCGAAAGCGAAACATACGAAATACATAAGGGAACAACTTTGTTTCTCCCTCGGCGACGTATGAGCATTCGAGGGGGAGTAGATCGTATCTTCCGGATCAAGAAATAAATTCCCTCGAGTTGCTCAAAGGTCAAACTCCAGCGCGACAGTGAATTTCGTATTTCTATACGAGAAACAACCAATTTTCACGAACTTGACGTTCTCGCGCGCGGACTCAGGAAGAGATTATGTTTATTGAAAGTAAATCTTATTATTCACTTCGCGTCAACTTTTATCACGCCTCGTCGCCGCGGCGTATCGCGAAGATTCTCACGGTGTCGCCTTTTTTTTCACGGTTACTCGGTTGGGGCCTCGCGAGCGAGATGAAAAACTAATTTATCACAGAAGACGTTGTCCCACGGGTATCCCCGCGGTGGGGTCGACCCGATGTCGAGGACCGCGAGATTCAATGGGCACGAGAGACATTTTTCTCTCGTATCCGCACCTTCATTCAATTTACTTTTTCCATCGCGCCACATTGCCTCTGCTTATTGCTTGTTATCGGGAAGAAAAGGAAAATGTTTGATTAACGCCGAACCGCGCGACGATTTCTCAATGCGCGATAGTAGTTCTTGGTTGTTCTTACTTGAAAAACAGAAGTCTTTTTTTTGTTATATTGATATTTGTATTATGTTAAGAATGAAGGGTATTCGAGCGAAGAAAATCGAAGTAATTCCATTATCGGCGACAATCATCTAGCTTCTATGCGGGGTGGCTTATGTGAATATAACGTCCCTATATGCGCGAACCCCTCGATCTTGAGCCGTATCGTCGCCCCAAGTAATCGAGTCAATCAGCCAAGTAGGTACGACGCCGTAGATTGAAAAATAAAAATCCTTTCACATAGGATCAGGTGTACGATATCTTGGCAATATTTTTCCGCCGGCAATTTCGTTACGGGCTTTTCGGTCCCCCCCTCCTTCGTGCCCCCAAAGCCCTTTATCATGCCTCCACATAATGTTACACGCTGAATCGCGATATCCATAGCTTTATGAAGCAAATTCAACGTGATGGATATGACTATATACCAGCAACTTTCGCGGGTTTTGCCCAGCCCCGGAGGCGTTAAAAAAAATTAATCGCGAGAAACTTTGGCTTTTATTTTGTTTTTAACTCGATTCTTTAAAATGTTATATTAAATTCTTTGGAGAAAAGGAGAGAAAACTTCAGGAGAAACTTCAGGAAAAAAAACTTTGTGAGAAACTTTAGGAAAAAAAAATTGATTAAGCATGAGCGTAAAAGGATTGACACTTTTTAAAAAATTTATACTGATTTTTGGGAAAACTGAACATTTTTGGAATTAGTTTCGAGCATTCTTTTGAATTGCGGGATAATCAAGGTATCTTTATTATTTTATTGTGAAAAACGGCTGTTGAGACTTTTCGAAATAATAATTGCAATTCTACGACTGAATACGTTATGCGTTATAAAACGGGGTATTTCGGTGAAAATGTTTTCGTAAGTTTGAACTTAGAAAATAACTGATGTGAAAAAGGGGAAAAAATGAGGGCTTTGGGATTATCGGGGCCGGTCGCTGTATAGCGATAAGGCGTCGGACATTCTATGTTCGTCGACAAAATTGATAACTCTACGGTCGACAATATTCGTGTAAGACTGAGAAAAATCATTTCCAAAAAGAATACATTTTACAAAATTTATTTTCAATATTTATTTATTTTCCACAAAAATAAGGAAACCTAATAATATGTTAAAAAAGACACCATGAGAGTCCTTGAACGATTTACAAAACTGTTTTTAAAATTGTTATAGGACGATAATGAATTTTTTTAAATAATGATAATGGAGAAGAATAGATTTATGAAAAATCTAAATTATAACGAATTTTCTGGATCACATGTTTCTGAATATTTCTTCATACCGTCCGAAATTGTAGAGAAAAGTGTTCGGTCTTCTTTGTAAATTATATCATGTTGGTAAATTCGGCTAATCAGAACGAATAAATTGCATACCTATACACATATTGCATATTAAGATTAATGAATTATTTTGAAATGGCTAATAAAAAAATAGGCACCATGAACGTAAACTTACCTGTTGATTAATTTCAAATGAAATAATTCATCTCAGAGAATCGACGAAGCGATCAGTTCCAAAGTTGAATAACACATTCGGACGATGATCGAAACAAACGTCGATAAAACAACGATGGATCACGAGTGTCGTTGACGAGGGACACTTTGATACTGAATTCTACCTGACTCGACTGCCGATTTTCGGCGAAAAGTACGCCGTTAGGCGCATGCCAAAAAGAGAGGAGAATGAAGAATAAGAGAAGAAAAGCGGGAACAGCTGCGCGTGACAAACTCCTGCTTACGAGGAATCGCCGAGGGATCGCGGTCGCTATAGGCGCAAAAGTTCCTTCCCGGGGTAGCCCACGGATCCTTGATGGAATCTCCACCCGATTACATCGCTCGAGGGCAAATTTATCTCACCCCTACTGCGTGAACAAACAGCCAACTCTGCTTTAATCGGTTCCGGTTTGCTTACCACCCTTCGGCTACTCTATATACCCTGCTCCATTACTGCACACAAATGTTTTGCATTCCACCATATATTATTTTCACAAATATTTTATTTCACATCGCCTACACTGGCGCTTTCTCACGATGATCCCCCCCTTCTTTTTTTATGATTTCAGGAGTCTCAACGAAACAACGCTGAAAGAATGGGGCGTTAGGATGATGCCCGATTATGCTGATCCTTATCACAAGAGGTGAAGTGTCCTCGATGTCGCATTTAATCATATTCATGACCATTATCTTTCACCGATTATCGACGAATATACTGATAGTTTAACGTTTCTTTTAGGCCAATGACGATGGGTGAGATAGGATGTTTTCTCAGTCACTATCTTGTCTGGAGGAAAGTAATCGACAACGATTACGACAAAGTAATGGTACTGGAGGACGACATTCGTTTCGAGCCGTACTTTCGTCACAAGGTGACATTCATCGTTCGAGAACTCGAGAGACTGCAAATCGACTGGGATCTCGTGTAAGAACCGGCGAATATCTGCCGAATCACCGGAAAATGTTTAAGGAGGTGGTCTCGCTCCGTTTTCCCAGAGAGTGCGATTCACGCGAAATTCAAAAGGAATATCGACAATTGTTCGGGGGGGATTAAAATCTGAAGAAGATGCTAAGAAGATTGATTGTAACGAATGAACGATGATTAACGAATTAGTGAAAAAATCGTTGTTTAACGAATTATCCATTAATCTGACTTTTTATTTAGCCCAAATTTATTTGCTAAGTTTTTTAAATACTTAGGAATTTTTTGAAATTTTTGAAAAATCAATGAGTTTTCGACCCAAATTTTTTTTTTAATTTTTGTTAAAAAAAATTTAGCATACAAAATTCGGGTAAAGAAAAAGTTACTTTACCGGATACACAATAATTGAACAATTATGATTTTGTTTACTACTTTTTGAACAACTTTTGAGCATTATTATTAAGGACAATTAATCACTTCAGCACCTTCTGTATGATTGAATTTTTTCAAATTTTTATTCCATGAGAAAGTAGTCGAAATTCTTTTTGAATTTCACCTGAATCGCACTTTAATAATACGCAGCGAGACGGCCTCCTTGAGCTAACGTTCGCTATTGTAAACGATTGGGTTTTTTCCAGGTATCTCGGTAGGAAAAGAATGCAGGATCAAGAGGAGCCTTTGGTCAGTGGGTCAAAGTTTTTCGTACACGCCGGCTATAGTTATTGGACTCTCGGTTATTTATTGTCCGGCAGAGGAGCCAAAAAGTTATTGGAAGCTCGACCATTAGACAATATGATTCCGGTGGACGAATATTTGCCAATACTCTTCGATAAGCATCCCAGGCAAGAATCTACCGGCAATGATACTCTATCAAATATGCAACTTCGCTATAAGTTTCATGTATTTATTATTCATTTAGAATCGCGTGGAAAGAATACTTTCCGCAAAGAGATCTAATCGCCCTATCGGTTACGCCGCTCGTCGTTTACCCTACGCACTACACGGGCGAGAGCGGATACGTGAGCGATACCGAGGATTCGAAAGTCGTGGCAAACGATAAAATCGTGCGAGTACAAGCAAAACAGGAACTATGATGGGTTGATATGCCATCGGTAGGGAAAAGCTCCACCGATCGATAAATCAACGTCTGGCCAAAAATTCTACGATACGACTCGATTTGTACAGGGAGCGGAAAAAGAGGGGAAACGAGTTCGAACCTGGAGTCAAGTTCGTCGATCATTCATCGTGATTGTTGAAATATTCAACGAGAAGAGTCGTTTTTCTTTCTTATATAGATTTTATAAGAATATATATATAAATGGACCAATGCTATTTTCTCTACGTGACTACTTAGCTCTCTAATATTATGTAAAACGTGCCATTTTGTTACAGCTGTTGATACTCGATTATAAATGATAGTATAAGTTTCAATAAACCATTGAAGCATCGTTCAATTGCAATCGTTCTATGTTACAAATAGTATGCGAATGTGATAATGTATTCTATTATCGTAGTTTGTAGAAATTTCAAAATCAGTTCAACTAAATGCCGTGTCGCTCCCTCCAGCGCGACCGGAAAAACAAAACGAAACTATCCCCATTTCCATGTAGTCTATCTTGTTTTACGCAGTGATCTCGCGTAGCCAATCACAGATCCCGGATTCCGTCCTTCCACTGAAAACGCTGAAGCCGCCACGCGATTGGTTGCGCTGCGACTCACGGCCCGATAGCCCGTCTGGAGGGGAGTAGTTTTCCTCGATGCGAAACAAGACTTAACGACAGCGAATTTACGGAGGTGCGGCGTTTTGTGGTCGGTTAAATCCTGTCATCGAGAGCCGATATCGAGAGGGGCTCGTTTTCGTTTTCATCGTTGTTTCGTTAGCCCTACGAGAAGTGTGAATAAAATTGAAAATGTTGAGCCAGCTTCCCGCGTGCGTTATAGACGTAGGAACAGGGTAAGGGCGAGGATCACGAATCGCCGTACGAAAATCATTTTCCCGTCGTTAGGCTAGGAGTGACTAAGAAGTCCCCTCCCCTTCCCCCTTTGACCCTTATCAGACGTGCGAATGTGATTAATACTTTTTCTCGACTTTCGTCAGGTACACGAAACTGGGCTTCGCCGTCAACAGGGATCCTCAGCTGATAATACCGTCAGCGATAGCGATAAAGGAAACCGCCAAAGTAGGAGACAATTCAGCCAGACGAGTGACTAAGGGAGTCGAGGATCTGGACTTTTACATTGGCAATGAGGCCTTCGAAGCGACAGGATACTCAGTCAAGGTTTTCTTCGCCGCTTCTATGAATCGACTTGAGCAACCATCAAAATAAATGTATTCGTGCTCTAAAATATTATCGTCATTCCTGACAGTATCCTGTGAGACACGGATTGGTGGAAGATTGGGATCTCATGGAACGTTTCCTGGGACAATGTATCTTCAAGTACCTCAAAGCCGAGCCCGAGGATCATCATTTTTTGCTCACCGAACCGCCGCTCAATACGCCGGAAAATCGCGAGTACATGGCCGAAATAATGTTCGAGTCCTTTAACGTACCGGGGCTTTACATAGCCGTGCAGGCGGTGCTCGCTCTCGCCGCTTCTTGGACCGCGAAAAACGTCGACGATCGCGTACTCACGGGAATCGTCGTCGATAGCGGCGACGGCGTAACTCACGTGATACCAGTGGTATGATTGAAATCGCAATTCGTTTTTCATTTCGTTCCATATTTTATCAATTCTTTTTCTTGTTCTCCTTTGTTTTACGACAAGTAAAACTTTGATGGAAATTTCGGAGGTTTTCCTTCGAGTACGAAAAACGCACGATTTTTTGTTTCTTCTACGTTTCTTAACCGAATCGCGCTTACAGGCCGAAGGATACGTGATAGGAAGCTGCATAAAACACATTCCGATCGCCGGCCGCGACATCACATACTTCATTCAGAGTCTGTTGCGCGAGCGCGAAGTCGGCATTCCGCCCGAGCAGTCGCTCGAGACCGCGAAGGCGATAAAAGAAAAGTATTGCTACATATGTCCCGATCTCGCGAAGGAGTTCGCCAAATACGACAGCGACTCGAGCAGGATAAAGCAGTATCTCGGCGTGAACAACATTACTCAACAAACTTTCAATGTCGACGTCGGCTACGAGAGATTCCTCGGCCCGGAGATATTCTTTCATCCGGAAGTGCGTTCAGAACTTTTTCTTATCGACGTGTCTGACCGTTGAACCGCGAATCTTTCGTCTGCGTCGCTCGCGCGATTTCTCTAACTTTTACTGAATTCTCGACAGTTTGCGAATCCGGACTTCACGACGCCGCTCGACGAGATCGTGGACGACGTTATTCAGAGTTGTCCCATAGACGTGAGGAGACCGTTGTACAAAAACATCGTTCTGTCCGGCGGTTCGACGATGTTCAAAGACTTCGGCAGACGTTTGCAGCGCGACGTCAAGAAGACGGTGGACGCGAGGCTCAAGAACAGCGAGAAACTCAGCGGCGGACACATTACGGTACGTCTCACTTCCGTTGAATTCTCTATACGCCGTAATGAATGAACTTTGAAAAAGCATAGACGTTAATAAGCTCGATTTCTTAACCGCAGCCCACCGCGATAGACGTTCGAGTAATTTCTCATCACAAGCAACGATGCGCCGTGTGGTTCGGCGGAGCACTGCTCGCGAGCGGTCCCGAGTTTTACAATGTATGCCATACGAAAAAAGATTATCAAGAGTGCGGGCCGAGCATCTGTCGATACAATCCCGTATTTCGCAGCATGGTTTAGGAAGCAGGCTCGTTTCTTTTTTTTTTTTTTTTTTCGTAATTGAACGTGTCCGTCATTCGATTGTCCACGTTTTCATACCTTTCGTAATTACCAGCATAATTGTTATCGAATTTATCCTCATGAAAAATCAGATGTTATAAATATATTCCGATCGATCAACGCACAGAATATGTAAAACTTAACGTGCTAATTCCATACCGGCGTAGATGAATAGAATCAATACGGAGAGACTCACAATCGAAGAAAAATAGAGCGTTGCATTTAATAGCCGGTTTCGACAAGGGTTGAACATATTTTATAGTTATTAACGAAATTTGTATAACGTCTTACGGTGTCTCTCGTCATCCTTATGTTGTCTGCGTCTATCGAAACTCGCCAACTTGTAATTTCTGTTTCTGTATTACTTGTAAAGAGCCAAATTTGTACATACAGATAATCCCGTTGATAAATAAATAACCTTTTTTTTTATCGGCGATATATCTTATTGATTTTTCTTTGTATCCTTTTATTGATAGTTAATAATATTAGCTATATAAGATGTGATACAATGTATATACAACGAGAAAAGAGAAATTCTGCTGTTTGAGCGCACAATGATTGTTATCGGGCTATTCGGATGTGTCGTACGAAAAGAAAGAAGTAAAAAGAAAATCGTTGCTCGCTGGACAGGCGTAGAGAAGATAAGGCAGCAGAAAATAGATATGGTACGAGGGGATATTTTACATTTTTCGGAGACTGGCCATACCTATTACAACTTATATACCTCCATCACTCGATCAGGACGAATCAATCGATCTCATCGTTATTGTCGCCATCGTCCTCGCTGGAAGGGATCGTGTTGAATTAGTTTAACCATTCAATAATTTCGAAGGGTTTCACTAAACTACTCACTATAGATTGAAGCCGTTGAGTGCGATGTTAGGAAGATTCCCTTCCAGATCAGTGTAAAGTGACGACATGAATAGAGCAAATAGATTCGAATTGGTTTGCGCTGGTCTCGGAATCGTTATTCTTCTGTTATAAATGTCGACAGAATCGGCCGGCGGTAGAGGATCGTACGAATAAATAGGTCCATTGTTTCTGAACTATAAAAAGATGCATAATAAATTAGATGAAAAATAATGTTGATAAGCTTTATCAATCTATGCAATGCGGTCACATATCGCTCGTAATCGCTCACCGCATGATGGCTTATCGTCACTTCTTTGAAATCCGAGAGTATAATGTGTCGCAGTATGTTCCTCGGGGGTTGACCTTGATACCTGCTGGCTCGTTTCGTTCGACAGAACTTTGCGTATCCGTCGCCAGCGTCGACGCGATTCAAAACCGTATGAGTGGCGGTCTCCAACCATAGCAGCACATCGGGCTCCTTCCACAGATGATAACTTCTCGCCACGTACAGATCTTGCAATTTTTCTAGAGACGGGCTCGTCGTTGCTTTGGCTTTGCTATTGAAGTAATCGTGTCCCATTACCTGCGAATTCAATGCTTCAGAGTGAAAACTGATTTGCACGATCGGAAAACGTAATTTTCACTACTTATTGACCGCTCGATTCACCTTCAAATCCGTTGAGACACCGCACTTGTCCAACAAAGGAATCAATACACCGGGAAACATGAAGAGTGCATTTTCCAAGAGTTGATCGGCAACTCCACGATTTCCCGAGTGAAAGTGCGCCAGGGCAAGACTGAACGCTATGTTCGGTAGTTGAGTGAGGTTTCTCTCTTGTTCCCAGCTTTCGCAGAATTCGATGAACCACTCGTACTCGCGTGAACGCAGAGCGTAAAAATCGATCGCCAGGACTATCGCCAGTGGATCACCTTCCGGATCCAACGTCATCAGAAGTTTGCAGAATTCGAGACTGGTCCTGAATACACCACGAGGATGAGCAGACAATGCATTATTCTTTCGTCGTCACGGTCGTCGTCGCATAAGGGCAAATATTCGTTCACCGATTAATCTTTATTGTTTTCGTACCTGTAACAAGCTCGACCACCGACGAACATCATGTGCTTGAACAGAGTTATGAAGAAAGCTCGGTTCGTTTGTTTCTTGTAACTCAGCCTGCACTTTCCGGTGCTTATGTTGAAGGAGGGATGCATCGCCCACTCCAGACAATAGAGAGCTCGTTCTATGAACTCGGCGGACATTTGCAAATCCTCGTTTAGCTTGCACAAGTCCGACAGCTGAAGAAGCGTGTCAACGTGATAATGATGTGTGTCCATGATATTCTGCAATAATGCATTAATTTAGAATCCATTTGAAAAAATATCGGTTTTCATCAAACCGTAACTATTGCTTACGATGATGTTTTGGGAATTTTGGCTCTCAACAGCGTCGAAGAATTTCTTTTGAACTTCCGCGTAGGAGGACTTGTGCACGAAGACGAAGTATGTAAGATCGCTCTGATCTGGCGGCGGTCGTATACTGTCGTCGATCGACATTGATAAGCCAGTTTTTTCGATGCGTGGCCAATTGTCGCGGGGAACAGCCAACCACGTCTTTTTCGAATATCCTGCGCGTCCACGATTTCTTCTTTTGCTGAGGCATTGAAATTCTTTTCGTTAACATTCGTGCCGCAAGCTCGCTATTGCAGTAAAATGCTGATTATTCGGAAACAGTTTGATCAAGCGGCGCTTTAGATACTTCACAAAGATTTAGGAATTTCAAAAGAAATTGGAAAATCGTTGAAGATCATTCTGTATAATTTTTTAATGTGGTAATTAATCTTTTTTAAATAACCATGAACGATGAGACAATCGTGACGATTTGTAATTGAAATAAAAAAAACAAAGATAGGTGAAAACATTTCGTTAAAACCATGACCCTAAAATCATAAAAAATGGGATTAGTAATAAAAAGAAATTTCCCCAATTCTAAACGCGCCGAATCTTTCTGTCGTAATATTCAAAATACACATGTATTTTGATCATTCCAGTTACTGATAATAAACTAACGAAACCAATATCAAGTATAGATTAAAAAAATCAAAGCTTTTGAAGACGATTTTTAATAAATTCAATCGTTGCAGTTCCTGTTACGTTTTTTAATCCATTCTACTACTTTTCCAGATCTGTAATTTATTAATTACTGATTCATCGATGTAAACAGGAAATTTTCTAATCATGGAAATAAATAATTTTCGGCAATTTGCGAGTAGCCAAATGTGTCTTTCCTGGAAGATTGAGATTTTATTGCATTTTCAAACTGCACATACCTCTGTTCGGCCTGGATGCTCTGTCCGCTGTATATCCTCTTCAGTTCATTGTAAGGATTCAGAAACTTGCGCTGAACGGTCAGTACAATCTCTTTGCCCGATCTCTTGACAACGGCCTCGTCGTCGTCTTTGCTCGTGCCGGCTTTCGGCTCGCCGAGAAGTTTGTTGACTTCTCTGACCGTTCGTTCTATTTCATCCACGGGTTCGGATGTTTCTTCCTCCTTGGAATTTTCCACTATTTTCGCCTCCTCGTTTTTCCTGCGTTTCTTCTTTTTCTTCTTGCGCTTGTTATTCTCTGTTTCCTCCTCCTTTCCGCTGGTTGTTTTTTCTTCATCGCGTTCGCCTTCGTCGCTTCCAGAATTATCATTCAACTGACAGCAAAAAATGTATTTAGTAAAACTTTCGTAACGTTACGCAACGATTGTGGAACTTTGAGATAATTACCAGATCGAATACATTGAACAACTTGGATTCGCTTATCGGCGCTTCGACGTCGCTGGAATCTTCGTTGCTCTCCTTGAGTATTCTATCTGTTCCGTATGCCTTTCTCAGGTGTCGAGTCGACATGTTGCGATCTCGCTCGGCAGTCGACGCGCCGACTGTCACGGTATCGAGATATCGTAATAACGTCCGATAAGACAGTTCTAGATACGCGACGTGTGGAACATATGTTTTGGGAATTTCTCGTATCGATGTCGAAGCGCTGTTATTAACAGTATCGACGATCAATTAGCTCGCGACTTGTCGTCAAACATGTACCGCCGATGTTTGATGTGACACGGGTAAAACTGTGACACAGCCGAGAGAACTCAATCAGCTGGTTACGATCAATTGAACAAATCAACGAGCTAACGAGATATAACGATGAGATTGAAGGACGAATCCAACCGTGAGTACATGTCAAAGTTCCAACGAGTGTCCATTTTACACTGCGGTCTCGCTCTTGACGGCGCGCGGAGCTTAGTCCGCGCGGCACCGCGCGCCCTCGTGGCGCTCTTGTCGTCTCCCCGGCGCGCTGACACGGTGTCGTATTTCACCAACGATCGTCGATTCTCGACAAGTTTCGATTAGCATTGGAACAATTTTTCTCCGAAACACCGAGAACAGCTGTGAACATTCGTTTCGTGCGTCATTAACTTTTTCTACATGCAACACAAATATATACGGAATAAAAAATTCTAAGAAACGAATGTCTTCGTGAAATTTGAGAACCGGTCGATACGATTTGCAACAATAACGACAATAATGGCTCGTCACAGAGACGTTCGTTCTATGAATTATTCCGACGGTAAGTCTTTTGTTGTGGTTTCTAGCCAACGAATTTTTCGACCTTTTTTTTTAATATACTTCGAATATTTGCGACTTTCAGAGTACGACGGCTACGACGACGTGTACGGACATTCCGTTGAGGACGACTATTGCGTCTCGCCCGGCGGTAAATTCTTATGTTTATCTAATCATTGAATTACAATTAATCGGAAAATTGGATAAAATGCTCCGGACAGATTACTATCTTCTTTTATTGTTAATCTACAGCGGAGCAGTTTCTGTATGATCGCAACAAGAAGCAGAATATAAGTAGTTTCCTGACGGAGCCTGACATAGTGGAGGACAACGAGGATGGCGAAGAGATCGAAGAAGACAAATTGTACAAGAGACCCGAGCTGTCAGAGTTGGAAACGGCCAAACTAATTTCTTGCATGGAAGTCGTGAGGAATGTCATTGGCGACACGATTACGGAGTCTGCGCTGACGGAGAAAATTATCAAGTCCGACTTCGATGCTGAAATTGTATTGGACAACATCCTGAAGGAGACACCACCCAAGAATTCGATAGGTCGGTGAATTTCTTTTGAATCCCTGGAATATCACATTACTTCTTGTAGTTAAAGGCAAATCTGGAGCCGAGTGGAAAGGCAATATCTGAAAGATAAAATAAGTATTGCCAAAATCACGAGTTTTATTCGAAAGACTTTTTGGACGAAACATAAAAAGAATATATTGCCTTTGAATGATTTTAAGCTAGAACAGTTGTATAGGCTCGAATTTTTCAATTGCAGACACAGCAGGAGCAAGCAAGGATCGTTTGGACGCACACCCAGGTATATATATTGCCAAATGCACGCTTACTCTCCATTATTTTGCGCTGTTCAAAAGTTTAACTAGGGAACGTTATTTTTTTTCTATTTCATGCGCTGTAACCACGTCACTTGGCCGGCAAGGTAAGGTTCCTTAGTCAATAGCCCGGCTAGTTCTGATACCGCGAAAACTAAAATTGCCACACCAAAGTTCTCCTTTGGTATTAAAAAAAATGCGCAAGATCCGCGAGTCGATAAAGCGAGTTCAAGGCCATGCGGCTCGTTGTCCGAGCTCATGGCGAATCACGCGAAATCCAATAGCCCGAAAGCGTCCCCGTTCCCGAAGAGTCCGGGTCAGAGTAAAACGTCGTTCGGTTCACTGGCCGATCTGACTGCTCATCACTTACAAAAATCTAATAGTTTCAAGCCGTCTTTGAGTAATACATTCGGAAAGAGTAATTCACCAAAGGCAAATTTCGTTATACCGAAATTTTCGTCGAGCAAAGGGAACAACGGGTCGAATGACGCGATAGTGCAGCCGCTACCCCCAATCGTGATAAATCCGCGAGAGTCCGTTATTCCACCGGACGAGCCACTTCCGTCGAACGTACGAGCAACGACGGAACTTGACGAGAAAAACCCTAACAGCAAACCGGTCGTTTGCACCGAAGGTCGCACGACTCCGGACGATTGGACGATAGACTTGAGTACGGCACTGAGACAAATCGAACCGCAGCCAAGAATTAAATCTAAGAGCATCAGCGAACCGATTGTCGTCGACGAAACTGACGATAACTTCTCGATCGATCAATTGCTCCGTGTGAATCAGAAAGAACCGATTTCGCGCTCGAAACCGGTTTCGAGTCGCAATTGCGTACTGAGCATGAACTATCTTCGAAATGTTCGACTGAATCACACGAACAGAGTCGTATCGCTTTTCGGAAAGATGCTGTGCAAGCGATGGCGAACGCGTAGGCATGTTATCAAAAAATCGCATCGAAACAATTGGGCAAACACGCGGAGGGATTGGGGGCTCGACGAAGAGGGTGCTTTAGGTCCGGGGCAACGTTTCGATTTCTCGACTCCCTCTCCCGACTCTCTTATACTCGCGAGGTTGCGCCGGAGATAACGAGACAATTCGCTGGTTCGCCAACGGCCAACGAAGATTTTATCAATATTGAGCATGAATTTGTACATCGATTATGAATAATTTACCATTGTATCATTGAATGTGGATAAAGAGCGTGAACGCTTGAGAACTTTGATAATTCGTGTATTCTTTGACGATTTATGAAAGCGTGTGAAACGAAAATGATAGGTAATAAGCTGAGCTTGAAGCCATCGGTAAAAGTGACGACGGCAACCACGGTCAGGGTGGTGCCGGCTGCGGCCCGTTCGGTCGTCAAAGGCTTCGAGGTGAAGGGAGCGGAAAGCGCGGATCTTCTCAGCCCACGTCTCGAGAGTCCCAGATCTCAGAGTCCGGCCTCGGATAGATACTCGCCGGATCCGAGAAGGAAGGACGACGTCAATCAGAAGAAGTTGGGAATCTCGCGATCGAATACACCGAGATCTCAGTCGCCCGTGTCCGGCAGCGGCAGAGCGTCGCCGGAAAACGATACGCGTACGAAGAGTAACGAGGAGAAGCGCGATGCCGTGGGAATTTACAAGAGTAAACTTGCCGATTCCAAAGAGCAACTTCATCTCGTTGTCGTTGGCCACGTGGACGCTGGAAAGAGCACGTTACTGGGTAGGCTCTTGTGCGATCTCGGTCAAGTCCCGACGAGACTCATTCACAAGTATCAGCAAGAAAGCAAGAAAATTGGCAAGCAATCGTTCGCTTATGCGTGGGTCCTCGACGAAACTGGCGAAGAGAGGTACGCAATTTTCGAACGATCAATCGACGAGTCAAAAATCGTTGAACTTTCAAACTTGATTAATTATCAGATTTGCAAGTGGTCATTATTAATTGTAACAATTTTGCAGGGAACGCGGAATAACGATGGACGTCGGACACTCGAAATTTGAGACTGATACGAAAAGTGTGACCCTTTTGGATGCGCCTGGACATCGAGATTTCATACCGAACATGATTGCCGGAGCCACACAGGCCGACGTTGCTCTCTTAGTCGTTGATGCGACCAGAGGTGAATTCGAGACCGGTTTCGACAGTGGAGGACAAACGAGAGAACACGCTCTGTTGCTTCGTTCACTTGGTAAATACTCTGGTCCAATAATTTGTAGCCTTCTATACGAATCTGTCGTAGGAGAGAACAAAAGTCCGTTACACTGTACGACATTTTTCTACAGGAGTTTCTCAGGTAGCCGTTGTCGTCAATAAATTGGATACGGTCGACTGGTCAAAAGATAGATTCGACGAGATCGTCGATAAAATGAGTCTGTTCCTGAAGCAAGCCGGCTTCCGCGACGCCGTCACATTCGTTCCCTGCAGCGGTTTGTCGGGCGAGAACATCGTCGCGAAATCGAATGCTGATGGGCTCGCCAGTTGGTCAGTTGGATAAAAGCCTCGTCGCGTGCATTCAATCGATACTATCGATAAAACACGAGCTATTTACTAAATTTATGATTTTCAGGTACAACGGACCTACATTACTCGGGGTGATAGACAACTTCAAGTGTCCCGAAAGGCCTATCAATAAACCGTTTCGTTTCTCGGTCAACGACATCTTCAAGGGAACTGGCTCGGGTTTCTGTGTATCGGGTCACGTCGAAACTGGAATGGTCGCTGTTGGTGACAAAGTTTTACTGTTACCCAGAAATGAAACCGCTGTTGTTAAAGGTCCACCGCTTGTATTTTTCAGCTTATCAATTGATGTCGGGACGAATAACTGATTATAAAATAATGTTTCTTTTGTGCTCGATAACAGGCTTGCAATGCGACGACGTATCAACGAGCAATGGCTTCGCCGGAGATTCCATATCCCTGACGCTCGCCGGTATAGATCACCAAAACGTCGGAGTCGGCGACATCATTTGCAGTCCGCAGAATCCCGTGCCCGTGACTACGTGTTTCCAAGCTCATGTAGTGATATTCGCGGTGACGATACCGATAACGAAAGGACTTCCGGTTGTGTTGCACCAACAGTCGCTGGTCGAGCCAGCGGTGATAACGAAGCTGGTAGCGCAGCTGCACAAAAGTACCGGCGAAGTTGTGAAGAAGAAACCTCGCTGTTTGCCTAAGAATTCGAGCGCGATAGTCGAGATACAGATGCAGAGGCCAATTTGCATGGAGCTGTACAGGGACGTTAAACAATTGGGAAGGGTCATGCTGCGCGTCGCGGGTGCAACGATCGCGGCCGGTCTAGTTACGAAAATCAAATAAATTCATGCCCTAATAATATTATTTCCCATCTTTGTACACATAACAATAAAAGACTCGTCGATGTACATACTTTATCATCGAAATCGATTAATTACAGTGAATTGGCATATTTTTTGTGATTTACAGCAATTTTTTTTGGAATGTTAGCTTGGAGATATTTTTAATTGCGAACGACGTCCCACTATCTTAATTATTTATTAACATATAATTTACTGTTTATTTCATTACAGAAAGAAGTTCGACTTTCCCACGACCAATTTGATTAGAACGAAGTTAGTGGGCAAGCTATTGGAGGATATTTCGGAGTATCTCCCACCACGGAACTTATATCTTTATTCATGATTAGTGATTCTTCCGAGATTTCAATGATCCTCTTGAGAAACGAAGCAATTGATTTAAATGCATTGTGGAGATTTATTGTCTCGCGCAACTGCTGCACCCTCCGGGAACGTTGACCGAAGGTTTCAAGTTCAATCCGCCCATTCTGCGAGTGGGTGGACGCGGCGGTCTGCAGGAGAGCAAATAATCATAAATTCGGGCCTGACAGTGAAAAATCAATTAATGAAAGTTCGTTCTTACCCCGAGCCAGGTCGGTAATCCCTGGTGTATTGACTTCCGTACTTGTTGCTGGTCGGATTTACGAGCGTTCTGAAGCTACGGATGAATCGCATACAAAATAGAATTTTTGAAAAAAGGAAAAAAAACCTGTGGGACGAAAGAGACAGGCGAACACATCGACACTCACAACATTGCGATACCGTTGAAGAATCCCAGAAACACGCCAAAGAATGCGCCCAAACTCCAAGGTGTCGATTGCACCAGACTTCCATCTGCGAGCGGATGTTGTTTGATAAGCAAACGCAAATAAAACAATTAACGATAGCGAACCATACCTCCGGATACGTATGTCATCGTGTCGAGCGTATGCAGCCTTCGAGAAACAACAACTGACAATGACGTGTCGCACGTAACAATCGTTTTTCCGCGTCTGCGTTCTTATTTTTATTTTTTTTTACGTTTTTTACGATCTCGCCGCGCTCGCAGCGCTCTCTGCTGGAGCAGATTCGCGTTGAGGCATCAGCCATTGTTGTTTACGTTTTACGCGAAATTTCGATATTATTATAGTATTCGAGGAGATACAACAGTTTTTCGGAGTAATTTCTGATCCCCGAGACAAAAATTCATATCGATAAACATTGAGACTCGTGATAATTCATTCGATCATGGACAGAGACTTGCGTACGCTCTGGTGCGGCAATTTGAGTAACAGAGTCACCGAGGATATTCTCTACGAGTTGTTTTTGCAGGTGAAACTTTCGAGCGCATCGGCGATTAACATATTTTATTTCTTCCGGGAAAGTATCTGTGAATTAATCGTGTTCTTACGACAGGCCGGGCCCCTGGAAGAGGTGAAGATTCCAAAAGATCGCGATTCGCGACCGAGGGCGTACGGTTTCGTGACTTACAAACACGACGAATCGGTGGACTACGCGTTGGAGCTCTTCAGAGGCACCGCCTTGTACAACAGAGAGTTGAACATAGACAGAAAAGTGCGATTGCCGCCGGAGCAACCGCCCCAACAGCAAGATATTATCTTCTTGCCGATCTCCAATGGCTTCGGGCCGAACCCTTATGGACCCCTCTGCGGCTATCCTGTTCCCTACGCTTCGCAAGACCAACACTATCGCGGGCCCACGAACATGTATCCCAACGTTGACCGTCGAAACTCGTCGAGAAGGCATCCCTATCATCGCAACTAATATCATTGAATAATTTTTTTTTTTACATACTTTCCATTAATGTGTACAAAGAACATTTTACAAAAATATGTTTTATCGTCGATGATCAACATCGTTGGACCTTTAGTTTTAATTTAGTTAATTAATCAATTAATATTAATTTAGTTAATCAATAAATTGATTAATTAATTATTATTAATTTGCTTAATTAATTTATGTTGTTTGAGGTAGGCAACGTCCGCGTCAACTCCGTACAATGCTATCAAGTAACCGTCGAGCTTGGCACATGTTTTTGAGCGATCGACAATCGTTTGTAACATTCTGCTCGCTTTTTTCGCTAGCATCATTACCGCGGCGTTCGTATTGCCGCTTGGCAACGTCGGGAAAACGGACGCGTCGACTATGTACAAGTTCTTGGTGTTGAAGACTCTGAAATAAACATGAAACGATAGCGAGAGTGATGAATAGCAATGAAGATAACGCGATAACGGGGTCAGTACCTGAAGGAGTCGTCGACGACGTCGCCCATACGGCAAGTTCCCGCTGGATGATAGGTGGTCATTGTCAAATGACGAATGTAACACTCCCAATACGCGTCTGTGTCGAACACAAAATTTTCGCATCCCGGAAACTTTTTATCGTACAGAGAGGCACCGAGTTTCTTCATTGCTTCGGTATTGACGATTCGCTTCACGAGTTGTATGCCTGAAATTTTTTTTTCCATTGATTCAACTCTCGAATTTTTGGGCTGCGAGGATTTTACCATTCATAAGTGTTGCGACATCGTCCTTGTGAGACAAATATTTGGGATCGATTATCGGATCCTCCTCGGGATCGGAGCTTCTGAGCTTCAGTTCGCCGGTACTCTTAGGATGCAGTAAAACTGGCGTTATCGATATCGCCGTTTGAGAAGTCACCGGTGCAAAATACTCCCGAAAAATCTGCGAAATATCGATTGTTCAGTGTTAAGTTTTTGTTTTGATGGGCAATGCTCTCGTACCTCGTCGGAGATGCCCATAGATTTTCGTAGAACGATACCATCGTCCTGAGAAACTCCGAGCGGTACGATCATCAATTGCAAAGCTGGAGCTTCGCTCTCGGCGTTTTGCGTTGATGTGTAAAACGTTCCGGTAGCTTCGATACCCGAGCACGTCCATGGACCTGAACAGACGAATGTTTTTGATTTCTCAATAATTCGAAAAACTATATATGAACGAAATATCGTACCTCGACGATAAATCAAGTAGTTCAAGGCTGATAATGGATTGAGCACATCACTCACACCGAGCGCGGATGTTTTATTGAGCGTTACCAAATCGATACCGGTGATTATGTGATCGACCAAATTCTGGCCGACCGGTAAATCGTGAATTACCTTGATCTAAAGGAATAGCATCGAAAATCGTTATTTAGCTCCGATGACGAGTATTTCACGCGAAACTTACTCCGAGCGTCTCGAGATGATTTCTCGGGCCGATTCCCGAGAGCATCAATAATTGCGGGCTGCCTATCGCTCCCGCACTGACGATGACTCCGTGCTCCGCGAATGCTTCGAATCTTTTGCCCCATTTGAAGAATTCTATGCCTCTCGCAGTGTCCCCATCGAATACGATTTTGCTAACAAGCGCATGAGTTATTATTCGCGGACTATTCTTCGATCTACTTTTCAGAAGTCTGTCCGTACTCCAACGTTCACCATTCGTTGACGTGAGTTTGACTCTTTCAAAATCTGATGGAACACTGGACGATATTTCTGACACAGCATCCAAAATCGCATCGGACAAATATGAATGCCAGCGTGGCCCGTTGACGTTTGTATCTTTATCCTCGAATGTATACTCTGAAAATGTTTCATACAAAAAATCACGATAATTAAACGATGAAATTACTGAATAGACGCAGGATTTGACGAATGCGTAAATCCTGCATACCAGCGTAGTCTGGAAACCAGTCCTCGTAATCTTTAGGATGACCGGGAAGATAAACCATGTAATTTAATCTGCTCGATCCACCTAGAACTTTTCCTCTGGGCCAAAGACTTTGCTAAAATTCAAGCGTTTTTTGCATTAAACTTAAAGTCAATGGAATAAAAACAATCGACGCGATTCAGCCGGTCGGTATTGTTAACTTACATTATTTAAGAGGCCCTTGCACGCGTTATCTTGCGGCACAGTTACATATTGCCAATCGTACTGTGATCTTTGGAAGCCCGAACTCAGTATCGGTATATCTAAAAAATAAGCTGGCTCAGCTCCAGCTTCCACCAGCAATACTTTGTTTCCTCCGTCAGAGAGTTCTGCAGCCAGCGTAGCACCTGCACTTCCGGCTCCGACTAGCAATTCATAAAATATCAATTTATTCAGAATAATTTTGATTGTAAATATTTCATCCTCGAAAATCTGATATGAACGTACCGACGATGAAGTCGTAAAGTTGAGCGATTTCGTGGTCATTGTTGAAGAGCCAGTCGCTGTAGAAGTTTATCAAGTAAGAAGCACTGAGATACTGTGCAAAGAGATAAACAGCCAAACTGTACAACGCAAATACGCATTTGTTGACCACGAACATTGCGGCGAGGTATCATCGAGACGAAGGTTCGCGAGATAAAGAGCTTCAAAACCGCGATTCGGATGGTCTGAGAAATAATGAGATTCACAATCATTCATTTTATTCGAGATGAACACGCAAGTTCGGGTTTTTTATCGCACAAAAGTACGATTTGATAATTTCATCGACTTCGAACCTGAAGCGGAGAGTTGACAGTTTCGACCAATCGTAGATCAGGCGCCATGCTGCATTTTTCACGAGGGTGGGGATGAACACGTGCGTCGAAGGCGCATTCTCGACGCGTGTCGCCGTGTCAGTCGGCGTTTATCACGCATTCTGTTAAATTGTCGCCGCAAAGCGTTGTTAAAATGCCGGTAGATCAAAAACGAATAAACGGGCCGGAGTCGTCGATACCGTACAACATTCTCATCGACACGAAAGGAAAGAATGCCAAAAATGAAACGAATATTTTGATCGATCGGGAAGACGGTCGCGCCCACGCTGATTTACGAAAAATGTGTAAGGTTATGCGTTGTTTACTTTTGCGCGCGAATATTGATTCCAATCGATGTGTTCATCATCGTTCACGTTGTTTGTTCGACAGTCGTGAAAACGGGAATTATCAGTCAAGCCAAGGGATCGGCTTACATAGAAATGGGAAAAACGAAGGTCGTTTGTTCGGTGTTCGATCCGCGAGAAACACCCAGCAAGAGCGGCTACAGCGTGCAAGGAAGTCTCTACTGCGAATTCAAGTACGCCAGTTTCTCCTGCACTAAGAGACGAATACATCAGCAGGACAGCGAAGAGAAGGAGTACAGTTTAATTATGCAGAGAGCTCTGGAGCCAGCTGTTTGTCGGGTACTCATTGAATGTTTATTTATTTATTTATTATTATTTTTTGTTTCATTTTAATTTATGTTTACTGTTTTTAATTTCATTTATTTTCTCAAAATATAAATATACATGTGTATATCGGTTTTCAAAAAATGATTTCAGCACGAATTTCCAAACTTCCAAGTCGACATATACGCCTTAGTTTTGGATAACGGAGGATCGTGTTTGGGCGCAGCCATCATGGCTGCTAGTTTGGCTCTGGCTAACGCGAGCATACCGATGTTTGGCTTAGTGACTGCCATTACGACTGTACGCTTATTCATTGAGGAATTAATTTTCTTGAAACAAATTAATTTGAGCGATGCAATCAACCGACAATGTGCTGTTTCCAGGCAATTTCGTCCAGTACGGTGCTGCTCGATCCAACGGACAGAGAAGAATCAATTTGCCACTTGCCACCCAACGGCCCGATGAAAGGAAAGAATCACGGAATAATCATGCAAGCCGCTCTACCGCAACACGATCAAATCGCCGAATTGTATTTCGTAGGTGACATAGATTTGGCCTGTATGAAGCCTGCTATAGAATCTATGACCGAAATCGGCAAAGACGTATGTCTCGTTCTTCAGCAGTGTTTGGTAAAGTCGATTATGAAATGTTTGAAAGAGAAAAAAGAAGAAGAAGAGGTCAGCTCCGATCGTCAGGAATGAATAGACTTATGCTAATTTTATTTTTGTAACATATAATAATAAAGAAGAGGATTTATATCGATTATCGAACAATCGAGCTTTTTTGCGCGCGCGTGCACACCTCGCGCGCGCAGGATTATTTATACGATGGCGAGGCGACCGACCGGCGCCATCGTCCCGTGATCTCGTCGAGTTATATCGCAGAAAATGCGCCGAGGGGTGCGTACAGATCGCGAAATTCCCTCGGGGGAGATACAAACTTAGCCCTGATATTCCCTATCTGTTAAATTCCTTTATCTCCGGAGTGAACGAGATGTCAAAACGTTCGAGACCGGTGCACTTGTGAAGGACGTTTCGTCATGATTGATATTGGTAATGTACCGAGACAAATTATCGCTATTGCAGTCGCTCGTCAATAAAAGACACCCGAGAACATTCAGATTTGTCATTCGCGATGAAGGAAATTTGATTATTCGCTAATTGAACTAATTGCTTATTCACACCGTTCAACGCCGTGTGTTTGATCTTCAAATATTCTCTGTCCAATGACGAATTTCGAACGCAGGTAAAACAATGCGCTCGAAGCAACTGTTTCGTTTTTTCGCTCGTTTCGCGATTGATCGTTCGCAATATTTGGGGTTAGTTTCGCGCGATAAGTTCGTCGCGTCGCGACGACTTCTGATACATTTGGATATTTTTGACTCGCAGATACTACGTAGAGTCACATGAGCATAGCGTCGCGTAAGATGGGTTCACTTTTGAGGCGTAGATTGTACTGGACAGCGGGGACTGTGTTCAGAGTTCACAGGCCGGCGACTAACAGGCGACTGCAACAAACTTACGCTGCAGCCGCTGTCAATTCGAGTACCGATGCTTATCAGGTGAGCTCATGCAAAAAAAAAGCATTTGCTGTCACAAAAAAAAATGTGGCAAATTTCTATGAAAAATGCACTATCGCTTTGCAGCCTTCGGACAATGTTGTGCCGGTATTCAGACACGCCATTCGCTACGGCGATAGAACGGCTCTTCGAGATGTTCAAGGCGACTACACTTATCGAGGATTGTTTCTGAGTTCGCGACAACTCGCCAACGACTTGAGCAAAATAGTCGGAGGAGCTCGTCAAGAGCGAGTAGCATTTTTGTTACCGAACAATGCGAATTATGTTATCGCTCAATGGGCGTGCTGGATGAGCGGGCAGATTGGTAAATATCTCAATGTGTTTTTCTTTTCATCTACTTGGAAAAAAAATAAACATGCTTGAAATTGTTGATTTAATTTTTGTAATTTTTAATTTTAATATGCACTACCTGTTATTTTTTCGACGATATTTATATAATTTTTCATTGAATTTGTTAATTAACATTATCTATTATAATAGGAATTATTTATTCTATGAAAAGGTGTTTAAGTGTAGATGCAGTTTGCAGGTTGACCTTGAATTCCACTGTTTCCCGTTGCAGCCGTGCCCTTGAGTACTTCGAGTCCGTCGGCTCTTCTCGACTATTACATAAACGACGCCGACGTCAGAGTCATAGTAACGACCTCGGAGCATTTGCCTCTGCTGGAGCCTCTGGTCGCCGACTCGAATCGCCGATTGTTGGTTTTGGACGAAGCTTTGCGTATACTCGCGATGAAACCCGACGGAAAAACGGCCAACAATCGCGTTCCGATCGAGCAGCAGAATATCGAGGCCTTTCCCGAAACTCCGTTGAAGGACGAATTCTATCGCAACAGCGATGCGATGTTCATCTACACATCCGGCACGACCGGTAAGCCGAAAGGCGTCGTCGTCAGTCACAAGAATCTGCAGTCGCAAGTGAATGCGCTCGTTACCGCGTGGAAGTGGACGGAAAAGGACTCGGTGCTTCACACGCTTCCGCTCAATCACATACACGGAGTCGTCAACGTACTACTGTGTCCTCTCTACGTCGGTGCTCGATGCGTTATGCTACCGAAATTCGAGACATCCAACGTGTGGACGCAATTGTTGGCGATCAATTTGCAAAGTTCCGAACGAGTCAACATGTACATGGCGGTGCCGACCATATACATGAGGCTCATACAAGAGTACGATCTGATATTCAGCAAGAACGCAAAGTTCAAGGAGTACGTTCGTACCGTATGCAGTAGCAAGATCCGGTGAGTCATCCGAGGAAATAGCGAGTTCGTATTTCGGCTCGAAGCGCGTTTGACATAGTCAATTCTTATCGTGATTCGTTTGACTTTTTCGCAGTTTGATGGTCAGTGGATCTGCACCACTTTCGAAGCCGATCTTCGATAGATGGGAGGAAATAACGGGTCATCGACTGTTGGAAAGGTACGGTATGACGGAAACTGGTATGGTGCTCTCCAATCCTCTCGAAGGCCAGCGAATTCCAGGTGCTTAATGAATTTCTTTTACTGTAAAATTTTGCAGTCGATAAGGCCTACAGTAGAATATTTCTTAATAATTTATGCAATCGATCGGCTTATTATTTCAACATTTTAATATGGCTTTTCAACGTTAGGTACCGTCGGAACACCGCTACCCGGTGTGCGCGTGAGGATAACGAAACAAGAGACAGCGGATAACCCGCAAGTGCTCGTGGAAGGTTCCGAGAAGGGTAGTCAAGAGTTGGTGAAAACCAAAGGGCCGATCAGCGGAAACCTTCAAGTAAAAGGCGACGGCGTATTCCGCGAGTACTGGAACAAGCCGGAGGCAACGGCCAAGGAGTTCACGAACGACGGCTGGTTCAAAACAGGTAGAAAACACTGCTTGCGATCGCTCGTTGAACTTTGCGGTTGATCAAATTTCATTTTCAATTACAGGGGATACTGTACAATACGAGAATGGTATATACAGTATTTTGGGACGAAGTTCGGTCGATATTATAAAGACGGGAGGCTACAAAGTTAGCGCGTTGCAAGTGGAAACGGTGATTCTCGGTCATCCGGAAATCGTGGATTGCGCGGTTGTTGGACTTGCCGATGAGACTTGGGGCCAGAAGGTAGTAAATTATCGCAAAAGAAAATTTTCCAAAAATGTCCCGATGCAAAATCTAAGGTTTCTAAGACATCACTTTGAACTCTCCAGGTCGCGGCGGTCGTTGTCGTGCGCGAAGGCTCGGAACTTATACTATCGCAGTTGCGCGAGTTCGCAAAAAAGTCGCTACCCGAATACGCGGTTCCCACGGTACTGCGGGTCGTCGATAAAATACCCAAAAACAGTATGGGCAAGGTCAACAAGCCCGATTTGTTGGAAGCTGTATTTTCTACGAATCAAATATAAATACGACTGCTGTCTGCTTTTGGCTTTTCAAGAATGGATTATTCTCGGTAAGCGGAATACGCGCCGTTCGTCACTTGAAACGGATGTTTCAAGCGCAACAAGCACGACGGTATCCCAATCTTTCTTTTGTACACAAAGATACCTATTTATATTTTTTTTTTCAACTGTCATTTAGCAAGTCAATAAAAGCACGAAAGAACGATTTTTTTCTGTTGTCGATATAAGAAAAGAAAACGAGATTTTTCTCTTGTCGATATAAGAAAGATACAAGTATCGAAAATATCAACGGCCGACGGGGACAGAGAAGCGTTCGGTTCAGTTTGACAGTGGCTGGCAGAAAAAGCCGCGATACGCGTGGTGATTCGGAAAAAAAAAGTTTCGTCCGTGTATCGATTTAATCTCACGAGCGTTGCGACTTTCTAATAGTATGAGTTCTTACGTAAAGTCCGGCAAGTTTCACATTTCACTGAAAAGCCAATTCGTATTCATACCGACGCGCATTTTTTTGTTGTTTCATATTTTTCTAGCGGACAACATTTTTTAACGATGCGACACATAGTAATCGACAATAGCGGCCAATTGTATTCGTCTCGTGAAAGAAGGAAAAACGAAGAATCATCGAGTGCACGCAGATATTTTTTCATCAGTGCCAACACTCGTTGTTTTATAAACCGTGCTGGATTTTGCGTATCTACTGCGTCGTCGGTAGGTTGATTATATTTGCGAGTTTAAAATTAGTATCGAGCGTGCCGCGGGGAGGGGGGAAAATCCGGTCTTCGCCACGTTCGCTAAACATGGTAACGTCCGTTGGGTAAAACCAACGTGTGCCTGGAGATCGGGCGACGCGCAGTCTGCCTGGCTCGGAAAGTGCTAACCTGCCGAGAACCGGAGAGTCGAGTCCCTCTACAGCAAGCGAATGTTGTCTTTTCCTGAGAACTCGCAGTCTGGCTGGCTCCCTCGCTCACTCATTTCAGGCCTCGGGTTACCTTGATGCCGGGCGAGCACCAACCTGTCCGGTGTCTATTTTTCCTTTTCTTCTTCTTCTTCTTCTTCTTCTTCCACCTTTTTCTGCCTTATGCTTCCCGCTATCTATCCCATCCATCCATCCATCTACCAGCGTTGCACGAATTGGTACGTCGAGACAAGTGCATCGCGGTAGCTGCCGAGATATAATTTTGTAATATCCATCCTCGTCGCTTAGCTTTCGCGCTTAATTGCCTCTCCGAGCCAGCGAAAAGGGGATCGGTCTCTCTATTTGCAAAGAATTCGCGCGTCGGAATTCGATAACGATGTTACGAGAGGCGCGAGGGGGCTCCCGCGAGAATTTCCCCGAACGTCGTTCGCTCTCGGAACTTGGATGCTTACACGCGCCGAACGAACTTGTCGTTCTCAAGCTCGTTACGATCCTCGTATAGAAACGAGTTCCCCTCCCCCGAGGAGTCGCGTTGATTCCACTTACGTGTAGGCACGTAAGTAATAAGCGGGGACAACATGCAGCGGCGCGAACGACCGACGTCGTTGCCTGGTTATTCGCCTTCGAGATATACCCGGGCTCGATTTCTTCCTCAAGAGTATATTTTCCATTATGAGATTCGCTAAAAAGTTCCACGCTCCTCGGATTATGCTCGATGCAACTGTCGATCGACATCGTTCACCGTTTGCTTCTGCAACTTGCGAAACGATCGATTTACCCGATCTTTCCGTATTTTAGCACCATCATCGGCGAGAGTAATTTTCTCCGCGCGAGCTATCGAACGGGATGCATGCGAAGAAAAATTCCGACTCGAGAAGTTCGTCGTCGAGCCACGGAATTCGCCAATTAAGCAATAGATGCACGGCGATAGCTCGTTAATAATCGCGGTACGCATGAAATTGAGAGAAGCTGTGTTCCTCGGTGTAAAGTACGCCGTTGCATACCTCTCGGCTCGGATTTATCCACGCCCGGTATTTCTGTCTCTGGCGTTTCGCTCTCCAGCCGCCTCGCTCGGTCTTTCTCGTTCTTGAGTCACTATTGCTCACGGGTGCTTTCTCGGTGTGGCGCAAGAGAATCGTGGCCGCGGTGACTCGCAATGTTAAAGTACACACAGGCGAATGCGTTGAAAAGGATCGCGCGCGCGGCCACTGTGGGATCGGGCGAGATGGGCATCGCATCCTCGGGCCGCGTTCCTCGCGAGGTGGGAATCCAACGTACGGGCCTATCATACCTGTTTACTCTTTGCGCGAGAAGAGGCCTGGCTTAGCGAGATCCCCGAGCCGTGTAGCTTCACAGCTGGCTGATGAGCCCGGCAAACAGGTGGGTTCTCGCTGTGACTCGATTCTTAACCGATGCAATCATCCGGTGTAAGCGCAGAAGGAGCGCGCGCGCGCGCGTGGACGCAGGTGCGTTGCATAGTTACATGAGCGTGCAACCGATACGGCAGAGAGAAGCTTTTCTGGCTCGGCAGTCTCAGCGCCTACGCGCGTCCCGACGTTTCGAATGCAACGGCGGAATTGAAGAGAAACGTCCGAAGGGTCACACGGGTCTTTTTTTTTTTCCAATGTCCAGGCAAATAATAAACAAGCGAAAAGCGCTTGTCTCATAACGGTGAAGATCAACGTTCCGTCCGCGGGGTGCGCCGAGCTAGACGAGAGAATCCAACGCGGGCGAGGCTTGATCTCCGTTGGGCCTCTCATGGAACAAACAAACTCGTCGAGCCGACACGTCGCGCGCGGGCTCTTTCTCAGAACTTTGGTACCACGCTCGCTTCGCACAGCGGGGAGGGTAATATATATATATATATATATATACGTATGCATGTATATATATATATATATATATATAATAACTCGATATGCATCCATCATGCGTGCCCGTAGCCGCGAGATACACGTATTATCATGCCAATAAAGTTGAACGCGGGATTGGCGAGTTTAATGCATATATGCGGAACCCGTTTTCCTACTCTCGCATTCCACGGAATTGCACCGTGCAGAAATATCGTAGTAATGGTTATTCAAGTAGGATTTTCCCAGCGTTATCTCGGTGTCGGGTGCTTATTGGAAAAATTTACAGAATCAACGGGCAAGAGGGGATCTTTTTTCTTGTTTCTCGCGTTGCACGAATCGCCGTAGAACGGTCGGATACGCGGAATGTGTTGAACGGAGATGATGATCTTGGTTCGTGATTTCTCAATTTTTATCGTAATGATACGTTTGATGCGTAAAGTTAAATAGGGATGGCGATTTGTGTCCGAGAAACCGGGGGGGCTTATCACGAGGATTCGTGGCAACTTGAGATCTCTGTTACCAGGCAAAGTCTTCTCACATTCTCCTCTCTCGCGCTCGCGCCCGCGCGTGTGTGTGTGTCTGTGTGTGCATGTCTACCCCCGGTGTCTTTGTTCACTTTATTCGCCGCCTCCTTTCACGATAATCTCACCCACACGCAACACACAGAAAACAATGGCCATTACTAAAAATTTTCGATGGTCTGTCATCAACGACCCACGAGAAAGCGAGGAGAGAGACCCGCGTTCGAAAACCGACGAGTGAGTCCCGAGGTCGTCATCATAAGCTAGTTCCGAAGAGCATCGGAGCGAGCTCTCCTCTCTGAACTATCATTTGTGTGGTCTCGAATGAAAGACCACCTTCGTGGAACCCACTTTGCCCCCTCGACGAGAGGATCCTCGAAATACCGCAGGGATTGAGGACCATGAGAAGCAGACGCTCGCTGTGTGTGGACCGAGAGAGGATTCCCATCGATCGAGGCCCTCTCTCTCTTTCTCTCCATGTTCTCTCTCAATTCCTCTTCTTCCCTCTATCTCTTTCGATCTCGTCGGGCCATCTCATAGCCCATACTATGCGAGCGTCATCTCTGCCCACCAGGTGGTTAGTCGATTTCGTTAAAAAGCAGAAATTACGTCTCCTCCATCTTCTCTACGAATTGAATGGGAACCATCTCTCTCTCCATTGGCGAGATCCCTCGGCGTTGACGAGGCATGCCGACGAACTATGAAATTTCATTAAAAAAGAAACTCTGTTACATAGAAGTCAATTGCGATCAATCACTGATTTACTGACATAGGTCACCTGCAGAGCGAGAAAATCAATTTACTAACAATGCAAATAGAACTGTATTCTTGAACTTCTTTAATAGCTTCCGATTTTCATCATCCGTATCGTCCGATTTTCCGTATTTCTCTCTCCATTGGCGAGGATCCTTGACATTGACGAGGCATAGCGACAAACTCCAAAATTTCATTAAAAGGAAACTCTGTTACATAGAAGTTAATTGCGATCAATCGCTAACTTACTAAAATAGGTCATTTACGGAGCAAGAAAATCAACTTGACCAATCCTGTAAATAGAACTGTATTTTTAAACCTTTTTGAATAGTTGCGCTTTTCGGCCCAGGACTTCTCAATAAAATTGCGATTTATACAACTCTGGAAAAAAAAGAATGTCACATACATCGACATTATTTGAGCCGTGCCCGTTTCGATGTAAAGTTATTCGATGGAATTTTCCAGTTACGACGAGAAAAAGGGAATCGTCGGGAAAGCGGTAGACACGAAAGAGTCGTGGGAACGAGTGAAGAGGACAGAGGCGTGCGAGACGAGCCGGCGATGAGATGGTCGGTCGGAAGATCAGCAACGACGAGAGAGTAGTAGGTATGCCACGATGGGGGGAAAGGAGGAGATATATAAGGTTCTCGTGGTTTCTGCTAATTCGCGCCATGCTGTCTGCCCGATTCCGACTTCCCACTTGGGTAATTTTCAACATTTGCGCCATTTCCGCTTGGCGGCTCAATCGGGCTAGTGATTTCTGGGAAAAAACCCACGCCCTTCGCGGCAAACGCGCGAGTCCGCCCGTGGTTGGAACGGGTAGAGTAGCAGTAGAGGTAAGACCGGACCGAGGACCATTTATTCTCGACCGCGGTGGATCGGCCGTAATTGCAGGCATACTCGGGTAGACCTGTCGTTTTATTTCAATCAAACACTGGAGCGATTAACGACCCGAGTCCAACAGCGTCGGCTCCAATTGCCGATTTACATCCGATATAAATTAGCCGCCGTGCCACGTCTATACTTTGTTGCGGATAACGATTACCGCGAGATTTACAACGGAATTTATCGTCATCGCCAGCGGTTGTCGCGAAGACCGAGAGTTAGACGCGGACTTCGACGCCCTCAACGGATGCGACCGCCGTCTCGGCCTAGCCAATTGAATTATTTCCTCGAGTTTACATTTATTTGAACACACACGCTCGGGGAGGGATACGAGATTGCACGGTGCTCGGACGGCTGTGCTACAACATATCTACGTGACCGGATATATTCTCGTCGAAATAATAGATACACACGACGCGGGCTGTGGGAAGTACGACGATATTAGAGGCCACCACCGTATTTTTCTTTTTCCCGACCAGACCATTCGACGCTTCAACTACATCGCACCGGTTTCGCTTTGCTTTTATGACGCGCGAGCTACGCGCGAATTTCATCGTCGTGTTTGAAAAGTTCGATGGGGTAAACGTGCCATCAATATTATACAATCTGTACAATTTTAGGATCTGCACGATCACTTCGAGAGATTCAGAATCTTGAACGATAACAGTTGAAGAAATGTGGCATAATTCTTTTGCTCTAAATTCATCTGGAGGATAGAACCGTTCGTTGGGTAATTGCGAAATGCGAATTGATCCAAGAATTCCAATTACATTGAATTGCGCATAAATTAAATGTCCAACCGACTTGTTTCGATGCGTATGTAGATTACTTATCCCGCGAGAAAGAAGATCGAGCAACATTGTAAAGCTCGAAGCGGCTAACACGGGGATAAACTCGAAATACCAGAACCGCAGTACTCAAAGAGAATTGAGAGCCGCAAGAGTGACTGTGAGCGATGGTTAGATGATGAGCGAGAGAGCCAAGAATGAAGACAAGGGGAGAAACAAGCAAGGGAATGGCGGTAGGTAGGGAGTTGTGTAGGATATCGCGCCGCGGATATACTGCTCCGCCCCAGCTTCAGGGTCGTCTTAATTACCGGGTGGTCCAGTTTGGAACCCCATAAATATTCCTCTGGCGGCACTCTTTCTGTCCCGGAGTCCGAGAGTAGAATTCCCCTCTCCCGCCGATTCCTCTTCTCGTTGCGCTCGGCCTCTCGTCGGCGATCCATTCTCGGCTCGGTCTCTGAGAAAATAAGGTGGAAGACGGAGAGAAGGAGAGAGAGAGAGAGGACTCGAGGAAGATGGAATATTTGCCGACGGCCTGGTAGCTTCTGCCGATGCACGACTAATCCTCGAAATCCTCTTTGTCTTTCGTGTCTGCTCGGACCCCCGTCGTTGCACCTCTCCGACCCGGCGATAAGCGGGACGGCTTATCGCTCGCAACACCGTGAATTCCTTGCGCGTTTTCTCGTCCCCAAATCATCCGTTTATAGTCTCTCGAGGAATCCTATCTACCGGTCGTTCTACCCGAGTTCTCCTAACTTGACGGTGAAAGGCGATTAAGCTGCAAGGAGAGAAAAAAGTTTGCTTTGATATTCAACCCCTGTGGTATTTTCGGAGCATTGTCATTAGCCGATTTATTAATTATCATATACCATCGCTCAGGGTCCTTCCTGTATAAGAAATCTTCTTCATAATTGTTTCAACAACTTCGTGAATTCGATAAGTGAACAAAAATCTACATGCGGATGTGCAATAGAATTGCTAGGGGTGTTAATTGAACACACAGTATATCTACGGACAAATTATTGAGATAACGAATCTGGTATTCCAATTGCAGATATTTTTCGCATCAATTATTCGACTAAACAACGGTACATTGAAAAATCTAATCAGCCACATTTAAAGTCTTTTCCAAATCTTCTAAGACCTCTGTTGGATTGGCTTGTAAAATCGGGGTGTTCAGCGAACCCGCTTCGACGTAACTCAAAGCCCCTATCATTATTGAAAAGATAAAAGAAAAACCGGTGACGGCAACCATCAATATCTGAGGGTACGCGGCATTACCGCGTTATCTGAAACTCCGATTCGTTAAGCCACTTGTCGCTCTTCGGTTGTTTTTCACGAAAAAAAAGAGGATGAAAAAATTCAAGAAATTCCGTTCGAGCCGAGTGACTCATGTCAGGACAACTCTCGACCCGGCAGATAGTGCCGTCGGTAGCCGGATATTTTCTTTCTAAGCCACTCGCATCCATCGGAAATAAGAGCGTAGACGCATCAGCGCGATTTCACATTTTTTAACAATAGTAATTTCAGCTTCTCCATCGCGTACAAAGTTGGGAACGAAACTTTGCTCAATTGTGCGATATAAGTCAGTTCAAAATGATAAATCAGTTACTCTCTTGAACTGATAAAGACATTTTTAAAAAATTTCCCTCACTGGACTCGAAAAAGTTTCACTGACTAATAAAAAAAACCAAGACCTAAATCGGTCATCTTGCAATAACTTCGGTTCTTCGCGATCAGTAATTGTAAACATAGAAGCAAAATTGAGATGTTAATCGTGACGCGTGAAGATATAATGAAGCGTAAAGAATAAAAAGTTTGCGATGAATGAAAATGTGATAAAAATGTTGGACGAACAAAAATAAGTAATGTCTACATTGCATACTCTACGCGTTAGGAAACGCTGGATCAAACGAGCCGGCAAGCTAGTCGATGAACGACGAAAAAAAAAAAAACAAGCCGGTCCCTTGTTGTGTGCCGAACAAATCGGGCAGGAATCGAGGAGAGCGAGGGTAAAAAAAAGGGACTCTCTCGAAGCGGGGGGCCCCGGGTAGAATTGACGCGTCCCTGTCGAAAGCACCGAGAACGGAGCCGCTACGGCTACCACACGTACCTATATTATATCCGTGAATCGCCGTGGGGATCAGTGGGGAATCGCTCCATCTTGCATGGGTTGTGGAACTGGACACGGAGGACGGCGGAGTCAGGCCGTTCGGTACCAGAAGCACGGAGGAGGACGGCGGGGCACGGAGAGCGCTCGCGCTCACCGTCGGTAGTCACCCTACGTCTCTCGAGCGTGCCGGACGACGCCAACTTCAAGTCCGACCGATTACCCGTTGGTCAAGCGTTTCGCCAAGTCCGTTAGTCGGCGTGCTTTGCTCGGACAAGTCGTTACCAGGCCATACAGGGCGAACGCCACACGATATCCAGTGTTTTGATCTATTCTAATAGACGAATCAAAAAAACGAAAACATACGTACACATAGATATCGCAAGTTGGCAGAATGGAATAGTACGACGAAGGATAATCGACACGTAGTGTCGAATGTGACAAGCCCATTGTCCGATTCGAATTCGGATTATTATCAGCCCGTTTCGATATATCGAATTGTGGTCGTTCACCTCGCGATTCGGTCGTGAAAGGCCCGCAACGTTTGGCGAGGAGAATCACAAGAGTCGTGAATAACACGGGAAGATAATCCGAAGAGACTAGGAGGGACCTTCGAGTTAAGCTGACTGTAGTGGTGTGAGTACGAGAGTTGAGGTGCTCCGTTGTGAAGCGAGAAGGCGAACAAGTCGAGGACCCCCGCGCGCGCGGCACTTGTAACTCGCAGTTTCCAGGACTTGGAAACACCGCGACTCGACGAAGCTTTGGCTTACCAGCGCGGTCTATCCCCGACGCACGCGTTGCGTTACATATATATTATATATACAATTATCATTGCCTCTGTGAATGGTGAGTGGTGGTGCCAAGTGTCCGCGATCGCGTAGGTGATCGACTAACAAGTCGACACGGTGCATGGACTCGCTGAGATGCCGTGGCTGCTCGGACTACGGACCTACGGTTAGCTAGGTGAGTCCTCACGACATATCTCCGTCATTCACTTTGCCTTCTTCTGTTGCCCTACCCTTCACTTAAGCCCCCCGCCTCTCCCCTCCCACCCAACGATCTCGTCCCCTCGTATACTTTCCGCCTCGAGATACACTCGCTCGCATCTCTCTTCCCTACTTACAATATTTCACCGCGATCGCGTCCCGTACATTACGAGATTCCATCGCGGCTAAGATATGTACAATTCGGATGTCGTCTCTCTCTCGCGCGGGTGCACGAGCGTCTTCTCCGTCGCCGTTTTCAGCTTCATTCCGTGGATCTTGATTCGGCGGCGTGGAAGTGGCGATACGGCCTGCCGCTGCCCGCGGATCCTTGCCCCTTCCTCGTACCTACGCGCGCGGAGAGCTCGGGCACAGCTCTCGCACACACATCGTCTTCGCCTCTGGCCCGATTATTTTCGACGATGACGTTTCCATGTGCGACCGCGTGTTCCGCGAGGCGCGGACGAGTGGGCCCTCCGCCCCACCCCGTCCCGTGACGCGAATCCTCCCGTGTACCATAGCCTCATCCTTACCGATGCGCGGCCAGCGCGGGCCACATTCCTGCGCGAGACCAATTCCGCAGCTGGCTTACCCGATTATCCTCGCGAACGGCTAACACACAACGGTCAAGAGAGCGGGCGGAGAGACGCCGAGTTCCAGTGCTTTCCAGGCGGCGTATACGCATATATATATTTATAAACAGGAATGGCTCATCGTCGCGGTAGACTACTGGCTGCGAAGTCAGTCTCGTGGGCTCTCTCGATTCTTTTTTAGCTAACAAGACGGAGACGAACAACGCAAAGAAATATATACGGGACGGGTGTATCCTCCGAACGGGCCGGTATAACCGATCCTGTCGCGAAACTCCGCGGGCTACATGAATTCGTTCCGTTTATAGATGACCTTGTGGCATCTTCCCTACTCACCTCGAGTCAAAATTGCATCAAAGGATTGGCCAAGTTATCGTCCTTGAATTATTATCGTCTATACGTTGGATCTGTTCCCGGGATCGACTGAGAAATTTTCTACAAGTCTCGAGTATTCTTATCAAACACAATTGTTCATTTCTTTCGTTGAGCGAATGAAGTATTCGCCGATAATCCAGAAATACGATGAAAATTCGAGACATATTCAACATAGCAGTAACTCAACAGTGTTGAACTTTTTGGAGATCGAACTTCGTTGGACACGAAATAGTTTTTTAATTCTCAGTTCACGCTGCTCAGTTGACCAGTGTTGTATGTTTTGACATCTTACAAAAAAATTGAATTTGCCTTTTCCGTAAATGGCGAATAGGAATATTATACTATGTCGAAAAAAACTCTTTTTCTCAGAAAAAACCTGGTAAAAATGGCGAGTTCGAATAATGGCAAACTTCTCGTGGCGATTAATAAATATTGTACAGTCCACTTAATTGTAACGAGCGTAACTATCGTTAATCGGTCTTTATTTTTCATACGATTCTCGAAGAAATTGTCGGGTACGCACTCGAAAGATTTGGTGCTGGTCTTCGCCGAGGCCGCGAGTAAACGTAGCGAAACTATAGTAAAAAAGTAACGCCTTCGAGGAGGTCCTTGGCATTGTGTTGCCGACGTGCCGATGGCAAAGATACTACGGACGGGACGATACACGATCGTCGAGAAACTCTGGAGAGACTCCGGCGGCAAACTACGGCACACTGCTGCCGGAGACCGAATCGAGATCCGACAAGGAAGATTACAAGATGCGGTAGCCCAGACAGCCTGGCTCTTGATGCGGTAGCCTCGCCGTCTCCGGCCTCAATCGCCATCGTGTTCCATCGTCACGGGCCTCGCAGCCAACCGCTACCGCGCCGTTACCGAGCAATCTCGAAGCTCTTCCTCCTCGGAATAGTAGTAGCTACGGAAGGCCAACATCCGATGGGTTACCTTCCTCGCTTCTTCTATTCTCTTTTCTAACGTACGTTCTATACATCAGCGCGGCATGGTGCGTTATAGTAATTTATTCGATTGCTGTTTTTCATACTGAATGTTCGATGGGCCGGCAAAACTCGAACCAATCCACTAGTCTTCGAATATCGCGGAGATTGGAGACCAGAAAGCTGCGTAAACTGGTCAATTAACGTTTTTATCCGATTTCTTCATTTATGGTGGAAAAAACCTATCGATGAAATTCGTTTTTTTCTCTGATATCGCGCGAGACGTGCGGATTTACACGGGGATTGGCGTTTTCTCACGGATTTCATTAGTCTGTCTGTGTAGAAGAGTCAAAAAGCAAATATTCTCGACCTCCTCGTCGGGTGCGTCGAGAGAAAGCTGGAGTGCTGTCGAGTATTGTGGCCGCAGCTGTTGGCCCTGGATAACTCGCGCACACCGCAATCTGCCTCGTGCCGCGCGCGCGCGCCGTACACCTTCTCTATAAAGGTAACACACAACTCGATCGGCTTGACGCGGGCGCGCGCTCGCACACTCGCGCGCTCTCGAACGCCAGGGATCGTTCGGAGGCTGTTGCCGATATACACGACTAACTCCGAGCTATCAATTCATAAACATATGCGCGTACATATATCTGATTCGCATTCGTATTCACTTACCGTGACATATTTTTCAACTGTTTGCCACCTCGCCGTTTCGATTTCTCGACGCTCATCGGTACACCGGCGGAAACGTTCGTTTCCGAGCTCGGAAAAATCTTCGTTCCCATTATCTCAGTTGAGCCAAATTTCGACGATTGAATCACATCTATTCGAAGAAGGAATATTTCTTAATCGTTTTTTCCTTTCATATTGGCTACAATCAGATTTGATAATCGAATGAACCACGAATTTTCGCGAGACGTTCTTTTATACACGGAGACAATGGGCGAATTGCGACGAAGATTAAAATTCAAACGAGCCGACGACGAGGTCGTAGTCCACGACGGTGCGCCGCAGTCCTTACCTTCTTGCTAATAAGTTTTTTTTCTTTTTTCATGAGAAAAAGTCCGCTCATATGTCGATTGTTGTTATTATGATTTTTTTTTGCTTTGCTGTGTTTCAGGAGTGGCAGAGTGCCAGCGGCGGACGTCAGAATGCGCATGTCGCTGCTGCTTAGATTGGTGTTAGCGGCAGCGGGTGTGCTGCTGGCAGAGGGGAGGATAAGTTTGAGCGTAAACAGCGATAACAGCGTGGACGGTCTCGGGATGGGGGAGCGCGAACAGGCGATTGCCGGTGTCGAGGCGAGTCTGTTGTCGTTGCTCGGGTTTGCGAGGAGGCCCAAACCTCTCGGACCCGCTCACGTCCCCGAATCCCTGAGGAAGCTCTATCTGCGACAGAAGAGCATCGGCATCGCCGATATCGCAAAGCAGGGAATTCACACGCGATCGGCAAACACAGTCCGCTCGTTCCCTCATGTCGGTTAGTATTAGCAAATTAAAAAAAAATTGTACATGAGTGCAACAATAATATTTATTTGGACGAAAAAAAATGGGTCCTAAAAAACAATCGTCCTTTGCGCCGGATTTAACTCTCTCGTCGTTCGTGAAAGGAAAATTGAAACTTATCGGCAACTCTGTCGCGCGAATAACCAATTCGAATGCAAGATTCCGGAATGGTGAAGAAAAGAAAGTTTGCCGAATCCTTTATCTTGAATCGTGGCACGCGCTTGTTCGGCCGACCGATCGTGACGAGCCTCGAAGAAATTCAACCGCGTTCGACTGACTCTATTATTTTCGATTTAACAGATTGATCGAACGTTGTTTACCACAAAATTCTCTCTCTCTCTCTCTCTCTCGCGTGACTCCGCGACCTAGCCATTAGCAGCACAAGCGTTGTTTGAGAGAAGGTTGTTAAGGCATTCGGCTGTGTGAGAGCGCGTGAGCAGCTTACCGATTAATTGAGCCTCAAGGTGAAGCTGCCAATGGCTTGTGCATTGGTGCAAGACACGCCGCGGCGCTCGCGCTTCAACTCTGCACGCTTCGGATGGAAATTTTGTGAATTTCCGCGCTTCTCAAAAAACCCTCAAGGCGTTGCTTAATGTATCTTCCCGCGGTATTCGCTACGGCAGACAAACGCTCGGCAAATTAATCAGATAGACTTGCGTATCTTCTGCAGAGAGTTAAGTACTTACAATGAAGAAAACATTCGGTCGTAATTGAATGCACTGATAGAAGTGAAGATACTTTATTTTTAATAATTCCTACTAATTTCACTGTGAAAATACATAAATCTTTTATCAATACTATAAATTAAATCCGACTCACCGGTTTATGCATAAAACCTTCCCATACCGGTACGTTAAATATACGATTTTTTTTATATTTACAGAAAAGTCGGGATATCTTGAATTCGCTATATCGATCGTTGTCGTTGACCTATGGCGAAATCGCGAATAATAATATCTCTGACTGCGCTTTATGCGTATATAAATATACATTGTATTGATTAGCATATATATCTTGATTTTGCAGAGAGCCATTTGGACGAAAAGTTCCAATCGCCGAATCGATTTCGACTGTCGTTCGACGTGAGCGGTATGCCGACGGGCGAGACGTTGCAGGCAGCCGAGTTGAGCCTGTCGCGCGTCGCACTGACCGGTAGCGCGTCGAGCGGCGAACGAGACAGCGAGAGTGACGAATCCGGTGGCAGGAGGAACAACGGCTTGCTGCAGATACTCGTTCACGACATAGTGAGACCGGGCGTTAAAGGCCGAAGGAAACCGCTTCTCAGACTGATCGATCGTAAAACGGTGGACGTGAGAATCAACAGCACGATAAGTCTCGACGTGCATCCGGCGGTGTCGAGATGGCTCGAGGAACGCAATCACAATCACGGCTTGCTCGTCCAGATAGCGGGCGGTGACGATGCGCGTACCGAGAAACACGTTAGATTGCGACGCGACGCCGACGAGAGCAACGAAACTTGGGCCTCGTCGATGCCCACGCTGTTCACGTACACCGACGACGGTAGGAAAAAAATGGCCTCGGCAACCGATATCATGGAGAGACGAGCACGACGCGCGACCCTACGGAAAAATCGTCGCAAGGACGGACGCGAGAATTGTCGAAGACACCCGCTGTACGTCGACTTTGCGGATGTCGGTTGGAACGATTGGATCGTCGCGCCGCCGGGCTACGATGCTTTCTACTGTCACGGCGATTGTCCGTTTCCACTGTCCGATCATCTGAACTCGACGAATCACGCGATCGTGCAAAATCTCGTTTACTCGACGAATCCGAGCCTGGTGCCAAAGGCATGCTGCATCCCCACAGCGCTCAGCTCGATCTCGATGCTCTATCTCGACGAGGAGAACAAAGTCGTTCTCAAGAATTATCAGGACATGGCGGTACTCGGATGTGGCTGTCGTTGAGATAGCGAAAATCGTTGTTACACTCACTCCGAACTTTTCTATCTATCTCGATGAAAATGTATTATTCTTGACAATGAAAATATGTCGAATGGTCTCGGTGAGCAGCCACTCCAAGCCTCCCCGAAGTTCTCGAACTCGGGAGCAATCGCCACCGTAGCAACGAGATGAGAAAAGTTCTTTCGCGAGCGGACAGTCGGATCGAAGAATCCACTGCGGCTGAGGAATTTTCTTGCCGACGGATCGCCGACCGGCATCACTGACTCAGTGACAATTGTGTGACGATACGACGGATCGCGTAACCATTGAGTCGTATTGATCGTCGAGGATACAGACTCGCAAGTGCGCGTCGAATATTCTACAGTTTTTACTAATCTACGAGTTCGCGCGAACGAGTCGATCCCCTTCGATGCTCCGCGCTCGCGAATAAAACTCCCGAAACGTTTCGTGACCGCGAAGAATTAATCGATAAGTCTGCGGAGTTGAGGAATGAAAAACGTAAAATCGGTTTATGGATCAATGAACCAGCATCCGCGGGTGCTACCAATCTATGCTTCTTCTCCATCGCAACGCTGCAATACCGAAATCTCGCACCGTGAAGCGCATCGTCCGGTGTGCAACAACTACCACGCTCCGACTGGTCGAGCCCTTTCGCGTAATCGCATTAAAATCTCGCGAAACAACAGGTAGGCAAATGTACTCTACATATTGCTTGCGCAATCGACAACACGACGAGAGACCGAAGTGTATATTTATATCCACAAGGTCGCGACGAAAGAGATAGCTTTTCGCATATATCCGAGTGGTGACGATGACTTTGCCGGTTTGACTCTGTTGTTGGTCGACGTTGATAATAAAACCGTAAAAAAAAAAAAAAAAAACCGAATAGTGTCTTTTTTTAAGAATCGTACGTACTAACAAATTCTGGGCTTAATCGTCCCAGCTCGCGTTTCTCGGAGTCGCATTGGCCCTTACCGCCTTTAATAGTAGAGAATGCGGAAGACAATCCGATTGCGCACGACCGCGCACTGTATCACGGCAAATCAACTGTACTGCATGCGGCACATCATGCATGTACGGAGATACACACACACACACGCGCGCGTGAGTGTATATTATAATAACGATACAAATATAAATATCATCGTAAACCCGTACCTGCTTGAGGATTACTATTTATTGTTTCTGCAAAAAAAAGAAAAAAGAGAAAATCGCAAACCGTCGAATTAATGATACTACTTCGCGAGAAACCCAATAACCGCGTGTAAATTTGTACAAAAAAAAACTTTTGTTAATATAAATATAGTACTTGTATCAGCGATGTAAAATGTGTGAATAGGTGAATCGTGTAAAGATTGTAAATAATTAATAAGTGTTTCTGTAAAGTATATTGAGTATGTATATTTTTTAAATATAGCTATTTACCCGTTTGAGAAGTCTACGATTTATTTTGAACCCGAATTTCAGGATGTTGCAAGATTCGCGAATTACCAAAATTCGTAACGATGGTCCGTGGTCGTTGGGCAATTCTGCGAATGAATCGATTCGCGGATATCCAAACACCCGGACGGAAAAGCGGGAGAATCGTCTTTATATTTTGCGTGGTGTTCGAGAAAACTTTCCGTCACACTGGCGCACGTTATTTAATGTATGCACATTCGGTGCATGCTATAAGTGAAAAAGAACAAGAATAGACTAAACTATACTACCGGATTGGCGAACTGAAATTTATAGTAATCGATTTCTCTAAAGCAACGAAGATATCAAAGTTGATTTGAGCGAATTTCATCCTTTTATTTCTTCACGTGCTGCTAATAATGTATATTAATTACAATCAATTGATAGATTGGATATTATGATTTTTTTTGGTAAAACAATTTTCAAAAAATGGAATTAGGAAAGAAGATTCGATAGTAACGCGACATGTTCAATAAGCGCGACGGAAGAAGATCGAGACGGTCTTTGTTTTAGAGAATGTTCCTTGGGGGCCTTCCACAGTGAGCGTTTTACCACACAGGTAGAGAATGCGGTTTGCCGGACGGGATACCCTGCTACACCCCACGTTTCTCGTGACCGTCCCCTTCTTCAACCGTAACTGTGATCGTCGACTCTCTGACCGCTGGCCGATTCCTGCAAAACGTTTCAAAGCAGCAACCTCCAACACGGGCGATTTGTAATCATTCGCGAAGAATGTATTTTCGTCTCGTTCGATCCCCCTCTTCGCTCACTAAATCATCAATTATAATCGATGCCTTCGCTACCGAGAAATTTTCAAAGCTTTCGAATTCATCGATTTATAACTATTTCGATTTAGAGCCATTTCACTGACATTCGTGAGTTATCGGCTACGATACTCCGACACTTAGTTGAGGATACTCGCGACCGATGTCGCGGCGAGGGCGTCGCGCGCGGGGCCGCGCTTGCCCAATCCCTCAGTGTGCATTCGGCACGTGGGTAAAGCAGGGTATGCGGCCCAATGCACGGAGTCTATACGAATTTGGTGTACATAACCTCCCAGAGGAGCGTGGATAATAGCTCCGAATTTTATTATTTATTATCGATATCGCGATAATGCATTCGCGGATTAAATACAGCATGAGATGGTCGATGCTGGAACTTCGCGGCCTCGTGGAGGACGAGGATACGCGAGTGTATTTCCAAAGGGCCAAAAAACACCTTGGACTTCATCCGTTTCATTTGAACGACTTGAACAGAGCGCTCCAAGAAATTTTGAACTCGTCCGTCAATATCTACGACAACGAGTACGTAAAAACGCATTGGCACGTGTCGAAACAATCGAAACAATTCTACAAAAACAATTTTTATTCAGATTACAGGGTCTCGTATTGGCATACAAAAATCCAAAGCTACTCAGTCCGTTGGGAGCTATTCTTCACGATTCTCACTTCGTTCACGTCGACATTATTGGTGATTTCTATGTCTTCAAGCCGGAGATTGGCTGTACTTTGAAGGGTAATTATTTAATTATATCGAACGGTTTTGACGACACTCTGAGAAATTTGGTAACTGCGCAGGAATCATAAACAAGAAGGCAGCGAATCATGTCGGAGTTTTGGTTCACAAAGCGTTCAATGTTTCCATTCCCAAGGAGGACGAGAATGAGGAATGGCTCGGCGACTGCGTTTACGTCGGACAGCAGGTGAAATTTACAGTGACCCACCTGGATTTCAAGGGCAAACTGCCGTTTGTCAGGGGCAAACTCTTGGCAGAGTAAGTAGAATTTTTTTTGGCTCGAGCGAGTTTTCGGAGTTATTAAACTGACAAACTATTTGCTTCAGTGGAATAACCGTGGAGAATCGCGATGAACAAGTGTCGTCCCTAAACGCTGAAGAAGAGGAAGAAAAATTGTCGAAATGGAATAATTCATTGACAAACAATCAGGGCCTGGAAAGGTCGAGAAAACAGCACAATGTTTCGATACAACACGGCACTGTCGACAGCAGTGGCGACGAGGTGAACGACGCGGACAACAAGCTCAAAGTTTTCAAGAAAAATGAAGCAGGGAGTGCGAAACTCGGCTCCGAACCGCCGAAAAAACGCTCCAAAAAGTCCGATGTAATCGACAGTAGCGACGACGAGGTGAGCGAATCGGACAACAAGCTCAAAGTTTCCAAGAAAAATGGAGCAGCGAGTGCGAAACTCGGCTCCGAATCGCCGAAAAAACGTTCCAAGAAGTCCAAAGTAGTCGGCAGTAGCGACGACGAGGTGGACGAATCGGACAACAAGCTCAAAGTTTTCAAGAAAAATGAAGCAGCGAGTGCGAAACGCGGCTCCGAATCGCCGAAAAAACGTTCCAAAAAGTCCAAAGTTATCGACAATAGCGACGACGAGGTGGACGACTCGGACAACAAGCTCAGAGTTTTCGAGAAAAATGAAACGGCGAGTACGAAACTCGGCTCCGAATCGACGAAAAAACGTTCCAAAAAGTCCAACGTAATGGACAGCAGCGACGACGAGGTGGACGACTCGGACAACAAGCTCAAAGTTTTTAAGAAAACAGAAACAAAGAGTGCGAAACACGCCTCCGAATCGCCGAAAAAACGTTCCAAAAAGTCCAACGTAATCGACAGTAGCGACGGCGAGCTGAGCGATTCAGACAACAAACTCAAAGTCTCGAGAGCGAAGGAAGCAAAGAGTAGAAAACTTGACAGCGAATCGTCCAAAAAACGTTCGAAAAAGTCCGACTCGAACGACAAAAGCAATGACGATTTGAGTGACTCTGACAACAAGGCAAAAGTCTTCAGAGCGAAGGAAGAGAAAAGTAGGAAAACAAAGAAAGCAGCATCGACTAGTCGTAGTGACGATGAATCGGACGCAGACGATCCCGAAGAACGAGCGTCGACGAGCATTTCGACGGAAGAACGGGAAGAATCGAGCAATAAACGCCAACGAAAGAAATTGCGCCAAGAAATCGATGAAAAGCCTAAAATCAGTCCGCGCAAGGCTTCCAAAGAGCAGCGAGCCAATGGCGAGTCGCATTCGATATCCGATGAGATTTTACCAAAGACCGAAACGCCGGCTGCGCCGAGAAAGCGATCGCACAATTCATCTTCAGCCACGAGTCCCGAGACGGAGGAACCCTCCGAAAGCAAAACAGGTCTGATAAAATCGTTGAAAGTAGAAAAATCTTCTAAGGATAAAAAAGCCGAAAATTCTCCGAAGTCAGATTCTCGTATCAACGGCTTGCGACACGACAGCGACGATGATCACGACGACAGTGCCGTATCGGCGAAAAAACGCGTGAAAAAAAATCGAATCATCGATTCCGAAGGTGAAGAAGCGAGCGAGATCGACACGAAGCCGGATATACCGGTCAAGAAGAAGAAGAAGAAGTCAAAGATAAAGATCGACGAGGAAGAAACTGCGAATTCTCATGGTGTTGACGAACTGAACGCTCACGCTTCGGGCGACAGTAGCTTCGAGTTCGTGAAACCGGACCTGGACGCGTTGGTATCCTCCGCGAAAATTAAGCGGAAACGACGAAAGGACACCGGGGCAAACGGCGAAGAGGAAACCGGCTCTTCGAAGATCGATCGAGCAGACGATAACTCCGATGAGTATGATTTCTTCCGTGACGTTCGAATAAAGACCGAGCCAGATCCATCGGACGCCGAGGACGCGGTATCGCGAAGCATCAAGAGGAGAAAGAAACACGCGAAAACGGAAGTAGAATCGAGCGACGAGAGTAGCTTCGGAAATAGGAGAATCAAAATAGAGCCTAACGCGTCGGACGTCGAGGACGCGATGCCGAGTAAAAAGAAATCGAAAAGAAGAAGAACGAGCGAGGGAGAATCTTTCGCGAATATCAAGATCAAGGTAGAGCCGAACGCATCGGACGTGGAAGATTCGATAAATCCAAAGCGGAGATTCAAGAGCGAACCTCACGATCCCAAGCTCACAGTCGATCAGCACAGTGATAAGGTATGACGAATGTTCGTCGGGCTCGTTAGTTTCATCGATTCTTATAAATATTGTCATTTTTCCATCGGCTATTCCAGTGCCACGCGAATGCTATAAATCTCATTATAGCCATATAGGTTTTATGTATTGAGAGAAAAAAATATATATTAATTACTCTTCCGGAGAAGAGAAAATGCCGTGTATAAAGATTTATATCAGCGACATAATAGTACATATTATTCTACCGTGACAATTTTTATACACAATAAAATATATACGATTTTTTTGTTGTTTTCTTTTCTTCTCGTTACAGACATGATAATGATGAAATGATTTTGGCACTGTAAGAGAGCAGGTTCACTTGTCTCGTTGCCACAATCCTTCACTGTTGTGTATCGCAAACACTGAATAAATACATAACATCAATTGTCTCAATTTCACTAAAGTCGCGATATGTATACTACATTTATTATGTACACGTATCATGAAGATACTTGTCCAGAGCGTCGTTAGCCGATTGCAACGACGTCGCGTTCACTGCCCATAATCTCATACCTGTTCTTGCACAGTTTAGTCCAGAGCTGCACGCGCACGATCTTCCATTGTTATCTATTTACACGGGAACGAGGGACATTCGCGAGACGTATCTCAAGGAAAACATCGTTTCCGAGTAAAGTTTGCTCGACGAATCAAGTTTCGATAGCGACATAGTCGCAAAATCGAGAAGACGTTACGGCAGCGGCCAAGGGAGCCCGGAAAAATCCACTGGTCCTCCAAGACCGGCGTCGGCTTCCAGAAGACTCATTATCACGGCCATAGCGGCCTCGTCGTTGCCGTCGGACGGCAGCGGATTCGGCGACTCGTTCATCACGGTGCCGCCGATCATTTCCATCATATCCTCGTCCGATTGCGCCCCTGTAATTGAGGTGGACGTTACACGTCCGCGCTTTACTCAACATTCGTTTTTTCTCAACAACCACATTAGATATAGCTCCATTAGCCTTACGCATGCTGTTAAAAACTAGTCCGATTCATGCATTTTCACATCTGCGATTCTTTATTCCGACATTTAATGATTGTTATAAGTTTTAATTGTACTTTTGTACTTGCATGCGTGTCATATAGTATAGAGATGCGATAGATAGATATATACATATAGGTATATATAGCGATCATTCAGAGACAGTAATGACCTTGGTCATTCGCGATGCTATTGAGTTGAACGTTGTTTCTTATCAGGTTGTAAGTCGAGGTTTGATTGCTGCTGCTATTGTCGCTGCTGACACCGGCTTGCGGAAGATCGGCGACGCGACCCGGCGAAACCGTTGTTGTTATCTGAAACTGATTACGATTCTGTACCCCTAATTTATCGTGGAACGGTCTGGTCTTTTGAACAATTTTTTTTCCGCCCAATGTACTTTTCTCGGACGATCGAAATGCAATTTGTCCTAAACTCGAGCTCACCTCCGTGTTCAGGGAAGTTTTTTCCGGCGCGGCGTTCGGACTGCTGGCGGAACAAGAATCCTCGGCGCGTCTCTGATTATCCAATACTTCTTCCGCTATTCGCCGTCCAATTTTGCTCATCTCGACGTGGCTCGAGATAAGTCTATCCAGTCCGCAGGTGCCTGATCATTAGGTCGTGATTAAAATCGTTATTCCGTGAGTGGCACACAAAAAGGAAATATGCGTTGTTCTTACTCTGGGCAAAGTAATCGCAATTGTGTTGAATACTCGAACCCTCGGATCTATTGACGCTACTCTCTACTTGTCTCGTATCACAGCTGAAATTGATTGAAAAAAAGCATAGAGATGATGGAGAGTTTATCGATCAAGCAAATCGGAAAGCACACTCGACAGAACTGTAAAAACTTACTAGACCGCGGAATTTTTGGAAATTAGATACTCTATATCTTTCGTCCAAGGATTTCTAAAAGATTTCCACCTGGATTGGAGTTTGACGAAACTCGTGCCTTTCGTTCTGAATCGATACACCTGCGAGAAAATGTAAAGATTTTTGAAATATAATACTAAAGCAGGAATATGAAACATGAAAATCTATGGTTTTACACAAAGTAACTTTATTTTGACACGCTTTATTACCCGAGTAGTAACACCTTCGGGAGATTGCAAGGCAGCCTTGTGTGAATCGGAGAGGTGCGGAATGTCATCGTGATGATAATACTCATACATACTCGTACCCAGCAGCTCCTGCGGTAAAAAACCTAGCACCAAAGTAGATCTATCCGAGAACGAAAGAAAAAGAAAAGTTAGCTCCGTTCTGATTTCAAGCCAAATGTATAGAATAAAAATTCAAACCTTTGGTCTACAAATAGGAATTTCCCGTCGAGAGCGTGTCGAGAAATGAATTCAATGGTTCGCAATTTCGGTATCGTGGGACCCGAGTTCAATGCCGGCAATCCTGGTTGAACACGGCCGACTGCCACGAGACACGAAAGATTGCACCCATCCCCATCGCCGTCGGCATCGCCTTCTTGTTCCTCGACGCCAATTTTCGCCGGTGCCCAAGATTTCAAATATCCGGTGCAGTGTATCACGCAGTACTTCCAGTCTGCAATTTACGTTGGACACGTTAATATTGCAATAGCTATTTACGCACGACCGTTTAATTTTAATTTGCATTCCACGGTTTGCATAGAATAATTTATGCACTCGGTGTCGAGGTGACGCGAAATAACACGTTGTTTAATTCAAAAGAATTAAATGTTGGCTGTACAAGGGAATTTCTAGCGAGGCCGATTGTTCAAGAGAATTTGAGAGTCGATTGATCGAGTGTAAGAACTCCTTTTCGATCCTCTTCTCGCTAATCGGATCTCAGAGTGGAAGAGCTGTGGCTCAATCGATGAATGAAAAATAGTAAATAACAACAAGAACGAGAACATTTCGATTCGACTGACCGACATTCTGTTGCTTTTTTCTCCTGTGACAACCGGTCGTTGTATCGGCTTCCTCTTTCACCTGTGACTCGAGACCAGCACCGTCGACCTTGCGCTTCATTCGACAAAAGAATGATCTCCTCGCGCCTGGACACAACCTGGAAACGCCCTGAGGTACATCCGTTTTCACTGGTAGCATCGCTGAAAAAAATAACGTGTGTCCTAAATATTTATCGAGCACCATGCCTTATTTGCTTTGAATCGGCGACTTCTTCATTAACATTGCAGCGAGTTATTGACCCAAACTTGGTCTTGCAGATTTGTAAAACTCTTCGTTTGAGAATCGCGACTATGAGTTGCAATAAATTATCTCTCAATGCTATTCATCTTATCGCTGAGCATACATTGTATTCTATTTTTCTACGAATTGCAATCGTAATCCGCGAAAAATTTGCAGTATCGTAAAATATAATCGTCTGCAAAGTTCGAATTCGGGTGAATACGACAAGTGTATTTAAATGAATCGTTCGATTGCCTTACTCTTGGCGTCTATTAGTCTCTCACGGGGACTAAGGTCCGAGGACGAAAGTTGCTCCTTGACCTTGGCCACGTCTTTCGGATGAAGAATGTCGAAGCAACTCTGTCCCAAGAGATCTTCCTGTGAAATAAAAATAGCGGATGTATCAAGCCGATTGTGAAAAAACAACGACGGACATGCGAGTAACGAAAGAACGCAAGCACATTACTGTACCTGAGAATAGTTAAGGGTCTGAGAAACCGACTCCGAAACATAGAGTATTCTGCCTCGATCGCATCCCACCACGAAGACGAAACCCTCGGCGGTCTGAAAGGAAAAGAAGAAGAAATGAGAAGAGAAAAAACAACGTTAATACCAATTGATGCTTCCGGGCAGATGACGTAAGCGAATATTTTAATGAATGTTGCATTCGCATTCGAATGTCTTGGTAGTTTTCGCGTATCGATCTGGCCGAGTGTGCGATTTCAACGCGGAGTCGCGGCGGTTACGCAACGCATCAACGTTGCATCAAGTCGCTCGGCTCCGCGGTGGCAGGGCTTTACGTTCATCGCGTTTATCTACGATTAGTCTGATACACAACGATTGCGCATAGATCACCGGCGTTGAGACGCACGCAACGACATTATTGCTGATTTATTGAAGGTGTATTAAATCACCGGCGGCAACGACGAGGCTTCGAAACGTTTTGAGAACGATAATTGCCGAGAACTTTTACTTCGTTTCTGTGCGAAGATTTCCGCATCGAGTATTGAACCGAAAATTTAAAAAACTAAGTTCGATATCGGCAGAAAAGTAAGTATCGGATCATTTTGGGAAGAGCGGCAAATTTTCGTTGGGTTCTGGGATTGAATTCAAATGAGGCATTGGTAATAGTATTTTTAAAAAATCAAACACATTGCTCCCCAGGCGATAAAAGTATGGAATCAACAACTTTCAGTTTCAACTCGGTATAATGAGTGCTCGGGCAAATGTAATTTCAGCAATACCCTTCGATTATTTCGGTACTTCTCGCCACATTGATTCGATTTCGGTAATAAAAAAAATTACCGAGTGCAGATTACGATAATTTAGTAGAAGAAACTATACACTCTCAAAGACACATAGCTGCAGTGTATTTGGAATTGAAAATGTAAATTATGAACGATTTTGAATAAACAGTATTAAAAGTTTCTTGACGCTTCGTGCGAATGACATCGTGAAAAGCGTTCAACTGCAACTCGTCCATAATATTAACATTGGGACTCAGAGCAGTCGGTCACATCCGCCTCGCTATGAAATCCACAATGAAATCACATTTCGCAATAATCGCGTGTACTTCGGTGACCCCAGTCTGGTATGCCGGGCGTGGTCACCTTCTCCGCTATAACGTGACCGATAAACGAGCAACAGTGGTGCATGCAATATCCTCAAGAACCGCTGTTGTTGCTCCGCGAGTGCGGTAAATTGCGCCTGAGCTCGATAGTTCGAAAGCATGATCTTAGATAAGCGGGTCCAGCGATCCGGTGCATGTACAATGCTCTCTCCCGGTCGCTGCTCTCACAGAAGGCCCCGGCACCCGAGCGCGAAATAGATTGCTCTCGTTACCTATCGTCCTCGACAAAATCTATCATCAGCTCGATCCGCATAATTCATCTAACTGCAGATATCGTCCGTCTGTTATAGATTTAACGCGACGCATTTGTCGCTGAATGGTTAAACATTCAAATCGAAGAAAAAAAAAAAACAAAAAGAATGTCACGTTCGACGAAGCACAAGCTTTGTAATTTCGAGTCTACAATTCTTGAAATCCCAAAAACGTTCAATAACGACAATACAATTTCACATAAAATCGTAACGTTTAGTGTAAAAATGGAAATACGATATCGCTAAAATGTTTTTTGCAGCTCGATACAAAATTTGTTTAAGAGTAACTTTTTTTTTTCATCACATATTCCGACAATTTGAGCTGATTATGAGCTAAGAAGCAAAATTTAATTAGAGGCAACAGGAGAGAGAAAAATCGAAAGATAAATCGTTTAAGCGTTCAAGGAAAGGTCACTCGAAAGCTACTTGAACTACTCGGCGATCCGAACGAACATATTAGTGTCTCGTCACATTGTGCGCATCATACAGTTCGATTAAAGATTGCCAGTGGGTTGTACCTATTCGTGGATAACGCGAAGTACAACGAAGGAAATATATATCGCCAACGCTCGTGAATCTCACGCGTACGTGTATGAAAATCTCTCGCGGGCTTCATCGAGACATTACATCGCCTCGGGAGGGCGCGAGCACGTCCGCGGGGAGGCAACACCCTAGCGTTATGCAATTGCAAACTTTGAGGTGGCAAGAGCCGCGAGCTCGCACGGAAGTCGTACAATATCGTGCAACGCGAGTGTGAGTATCGTTGTATACGCGTCGTTGGTGGAACTTTAAAGCGAGGCGCTCTTTAGGCACACCGAGCGACGCGTTCCTTAGCTCGACAATGTTTTTCAAACGGGAAGCCCATTGCTACGGCTGAATGGGGTGATAGAGTCGTTGTACGAAACTCGAAAAGATCGCGACTCACCTGTAGAATGAGAGTTTTGAGTTCCTGGTCGCTGAGAAAAGTTGGCTTGTAATGACCCTCGGTGTACGATGTAACAGCGCCCAGAATAGTCTTGAGATGTTGCACGGCCATTCGCAGAACGGTGAGTTTGTCAAGTTTCCTCGACATCGCGTGACACATCGGTATCATCGCCGACAGCTCGGTTATGTAAGTGTTCATCTTGTCGCGACGTCGTTTCTCGATCTCGCTGTGATTTTGTCTGTCAACGATGAAAATTACTATTTATTTGTCAAATCGCTGGCGCGAGGGAATCGCGGTTATCGAGAGGCAGGCGTATCGGGCGCGAAGCTTTTTGAATATTCTTCATTGAGTTCTCTCGTCACGTGAGAGTCAACAGCGTCAGGAACGTTAACGCGCGGCCCGAGAAGCCAAACCGGTGCGAACGAGTCGAGCTGGGTCAAGGCTACATCTTAACCCCCAGTCAAGGGTAATTCGAGTTATCGGAACGAAACGACGGATTAACGCAACGTAACACAGACACTCGCCCTTCAAGACTTACTTCTTGCTCTCGGCATTCGGTCGATTGGACTTTAAGTCTTCGCTGGCATCGTCCGTGAGTAAATCACTGTCGTCTCTGAAAAAGAGAAAAAAAAATTATAAACGAAACACAAAGAGATATCGTAATTACGAGTAACAATCGTTAAATTGAATAATTTCTCGACAGTTTACAAGACATTGAACGCTCTGGCCGGCGAGTTAATTTCAGTGAACGTTGTTTCGACGAACCCAAACCCCTTTACCCCTTTGACGCTTTGACGCAAGTTCGACGCTGCGGGACTTCGTTTCGGCTTCACTTGATCAGAATTTCCAAAGACCCGCGGCGACCACCTCACACTAAGGGGCCGGCTTTATCCCCTCGCTTCTGTATATACTTTTCTTTTTATGCAATATCCACGATAGTTGTTATCGCGATCGAGTGCGCCTGCTTTTGGAAATTGTATTAAGATCCGAGATTGATCGTTTGAAAAGTTTATCGCACTTGGATGACGAACGAGAAGTTTGGCGTACGGCGCCACGGGGTGGATTCGTGCGACGTCTCGCGGGACTGCGAAGATGTTGACTGTTGGTCAACGCACACCCTTGATCCTTATAGCACAGCTTAATTCGCAATTACGCGCTCGGAGGAACGCGTATCGATCGTTAACAAACGCAAGGGATATTCGACGACGGTTTATCCCTATATAAACAAAGAATTGATGCCCCTCTTTTCGTTATCTGATTGAAAAATCTTTTCCTCTGGGAAAACATTTTCCTTTTTCATTCGCTATTCATTCTCTTATTTGTCGGCTAACTCAAATATGCGACCGAAGGATTTTAAATGAAAATTGTAGTCTTAAAGGGTTTTTTTAGAGGTATAAAGATAATTTTTTTGTACTCTTTCGCATTATTGTTATGACCCATTGATTCACTTCTCAAGCGCCTGAACTATGCTTATGCTGTTGAACATACGAAATTATATGAGATAGGCCCTTTCGTTTGTTAGCAATCGAAGTACACACAGTGTATTATAAATGCTACATACGGGCAGGGAACTTTCCGTTTCTTCGAGACATTCGAGATATCTTTAGGTTGATCGGACGCGGTGCCGTGTCTCGATGCGCTTTCGGCAGTCGATCGATGTATGGGACGCTGGTGGTGGGATTGATAACCGGATGCGCTTTCTTGTTCCGTTGTCATTCCCGAAATCTTTTCCATGCGCAAGGATGTTTCGGCCCCTTGCCATACGCTCCGAGAGACGCCGTTCTCGATCACCCCGACGTTATTGTTATTGGAGTTATCGTTGCTACCGCAGGTTCTGCTGCGGCTGCTGATCGCGGTACTACTTCCGGTCGCTGATACGCTGTTGCTCGCTTGGGCGGGAGTCGAAGCCGATGGTAGAACCTCGCCGGTCCCCGAGCCCTCGCCCATGTTTTCGAAATATAACGTGTTGCACGAGCCGCTGTAAAAAAAAAGAAAAGAAAAATCAAACACGAAACAAACTCGTGATACGATTTATCGGAGTATTTGTTTGACAGTATTTTGCACCAATTGACAAGCGAGTCGACGACGAGCGTAGCGCGAAACGAATCGCGCGAGGAAAGCTTCGTCTTGATGCACCGATTGTTATGTTTTGTCGGATTTTTTTCCTATTCTGCGTCGAATCAAGGTCGTCAACTTGATTCCACGCGTGCCACGCGGCAACACAAGTTCCGCGTACAATTACGCAACTATTGAGCTGTCGATACCGTTTATTAATGCGAAAGACGGAATAGACGGACGGCGGGAGGGAGAGAGAGACATAGTCCAATGCACAAAGATACAACATTGCCAGCGATTTTCATCCAGTTTTACGGTTCTGTATCGCGATAATCCATGGGTTTTTAAGTTTCAATCGCTCAGTGCGAAATTTACATATGCAAATACGTTACAGGCCTGACAATGAATTTTCTGCGAATCGTTCCGGCGCACTCGTACGCGCGCGCGATTGTTTTTAACGAAATGTTCTTCTGGAGTAAACTTAACGTGGCTGATGCAAGAGCTTACTCCTGAATGACCGACGACAAGTTGTAATAGGTTCTGTGTTGCTGTACTTCGGTGTTTGGCTGACTGTGATTGGCCGGATAGAGATGAGCGCTTGTGTTCGACGTCGATACGCTCTGCTCTTGGGACTGATGAGGTTGATGCACGTGCGAGCCGAGTTCCTCCAACGAGATGAACTCCTGGGGCTCTTGACACGTACGAAAGAGCTCGTCGTAGCTCTGAGTCATGTCCTGGGCAACCATCTCACGACTATTGCCAGTTCGCGCGCGTAAAAATTCTTCCAACTCGCTTATTTCCCGATAGCCGTGCTGTTGCTTCTCGTTCTCGCGGCATTGACGTTCCTGACGATTTTGCTGCTGCTGCTGCTGCTCGGCATCCTCATCTCGCTCAACCCTCGACGAGTTGGTAGCGTTGTTTTCCTCGTTGCTGGACCGCTGCTCGGTGTTGTTGTGACAATGAACACTGCCGGAACTGACGCGAGTTTCCGCTTGGACAACGACCATCGCTCCCTCAGAGACACGACCGCTGTTCGGCAGCAGCAAGGATACGCTCTCTTCGATGGAGATCGCGCGGTATTCGCAAATGCAAATGCGCGTATACAGTGAGATAATAATGAGCTTTCGGAGCGCAACGAGTATGTCGACAAACCGGACGAGGAGCGGGCGTCGTTGCACCTCGGATTTCAGTCGTTCGGCTCGTTCTTGAAAATTAACCATTCATAGTCCAGAATTTGCGCAACGTCGATGCTTCCGGTACGAAATGCCAATTGATATGGCCGGACGCATTAATTGGCAAGCTCGGGACTCGCGCTATACGCCCGATGTGAATGGGAACTCGAGAGTCCCAAGCCCACACGACTCGATCGTATCGACATGTTATTTTCACGAACATTCAATTCATTTTCACTTATCCCTTTAACGAGCGATTAGACCAAAATAAATTTTATGAAAAATCGATAAATCCCAAATTTTTTCAAATTCCTCGAGTCAGTGTCGAACGATTTTTATCAACGGTTGCTGAAATCCCCGGCGCAGCGGAGAAAGGCGTCGCATCCTCGAGAACGCGGGAAGGCTTCTTGCCTTCCGGCGTTTCTTTCGTACGCGCCGCGGATGATGTTTGCCGTGTTCAACTTTCGGGTGTCTTCGTCGACGCTTGCCGGGCCCGATGCCGGGACTCCTGAGTCTCGTGAGATAACGCGGCACGTGTCTCAACAGATGCACCGTCGGAAGAAAAAGAAAGAGCCATCCGCTCGTCGAGTGTCTTTTTATTCTTTCGCCACGATTCACCCGCGCTCTCGCCGATCTCGACGCAGGCCGCGAACAATTCGAAAGTCCTTTCCCGTCAGTTGATACCGATTTGCACGTCAATCCACCGTCATCGACGACGCAACGAGGCAAGTGGCCAATAGTAATTCTCGGATGTTTCGTCTTTACTCGTCGATTGTAACGATGACGTTTATCGACATGAGAATGAAGCTTGGCCAAGCCGGGCCTTCGCTTCCTCTTCGGCAATGCTGCGATGCGTCGTTCGCGTAGCGTCACGACTATCGGCGGCGCGTAATCGACGGGACACTTGTTCGACTCTCCCACGGAATTTCTTCTCTCTCGGAACGTCTCGACTTCGGCTCGAACAAGATTTCTTCCCGAGCGTGTCACTTCTTCTTCACAAACATCCCCTTCTCCTCCATCTCCTCCTTCGGTTTCTCCTCGGTGGGAAGCCGATGGACACAACGCGACCGATGAAATTAGGAGAAAGAGAATTGTCCAACGACGAGACAACACAGAATAATCCGTTCCGATCGACGTATCCGTCGCGTCTTCGATGACTATCCGACAAACGCTCGGATCAATGAAATTCTATCGGAAAACATTGAGAAAACATATCGACGATGGTTCGATTATCCAAAGTTCGATGCACTTTGTACAAAAAAAACTGCGTGTATGAGAGCAAAACTCGGTGTTTGGTCGTCGATCGGTACCGCGTACGTTTGTTCGCGCGCAAAAGCGTTCGGCCAACTAGTTCTCACTATCCGGTCGGGTACAATCTTTTCGCGTATTTTTGCACGCTTGTCTCTCGATCGACCACGTGGTCGCGTGCCGCGGCGCAGGTGGGAGTGACTAAAACCGCCCTGTGCACCGTTCCTTATACGTGAAACAGACCGAGGGCGGGTTGCCACCCTCCAGGATTTGCGGCCATCACCGGGGGTTGATCACTGCCCAATCCCCGACGGCCCGCCGCTGTAGCTACCGTTGTCGTCATTGTTGTCCTCGTTGTTTCACCTTGGCGGCTGCTTAATTCCATTGTCGCTTCCACATTCGTCCTTCGAACGGGTCGAATCGGATGGGCAAAAAAATCGTTCAACCGAAATTATAACGATCCGGAACTTTGCAGATAGCATTTTGAAGAATGGGTAAAGAAAAAACACTCCTATCCGGAACGAATAACGATTGGCTCGTTCGATGTATCGATAATTCCGAGGATTGTATCTCAGTCGCGTATTATAATTACATCACGCTCGCCCGACCGGAGGACCTCGACCCGAAGAGGTCGGTCCGTCGCCTCGATTATTCCGAGGCATACACGACGTTCGTCTACGTCAACTGATCCCACATACGCGGTGCGTTACCTCCCTCTCTCCTCCGCTGTCTTTACTCGCAAACGCGCCGCGCCTCGTGCGCTCGGTTCAATCGTCGATCAACGGTTATTAAACTCCCGGTGAGTCCGCAAGTGTCAAACGATATCACGACCAAATGCGTTCACCTTTAAAACGTACGTTTTTATCGAAAAAAAAGAATAAAAAAAACTCAGCAGCAATAGCCTGAGGTTTTCGCGCTTGAGCAAGACGAAGCCAAGAAAGTTCTCGCCTTGGGGAGTCACAAACTCCCGGGGCAAGTGATACGTGGAGTCTTTTAGACGTAATAAATACATACGATGATGATATAGCATCGTGTAGCCGACGAGTGTGGAGTGAAAGTAGGGAATCTCATGTAGCGGAGCCGTCCAGATGAAGAAAACGCTGGCGGGTAGCGATACTGGAATCCTCCCGGGTCCCCGGCAGTTTCGAGTCCTTCGGCAAACAAAAATCACATATACATGGATACATTGCGATTGACGATATATTACACGACGAATTCATATATTGTTTGAGATACGATAAAAACCCGACCGTAGTACTGTTCTATCGTGATATGAAAAAAGTTTAGAAATATGAGATACGGCAGATGCAATGGATTTTTGTCAAGTTAGTCAGTTTGGTCGATGATACTTAGAACATTTTCATTAAGAATTTCAAATTATTTTCTAAAAAATATAAAATTATATGCGGTGTTTAATAAAAATTCGAGGAGTTTTCCAGGATATTTTTTGAGACCGTCAAGGCCATGTAAGAACGTTCGAAGTAAATGAATTTATACAGTAATAATATGTATTTTTCTCTTTACAGAATAATATGAAATATGTAATGAACTCAGCGCTCATCACAGGGATAACGGTGAATAGGCCGAAATAGAACTTGAGAATTTCGAAATGATACAGAAAAATCAGAAAAAAATTGTATTCCAGAAAAAAATTAACCATCAAAGAAACAACCCCTTGAGACTACTCGACATTTCTGTAAAGAATTTTTTCACTATATTTCATAGTTTAGTTAACTATCCAAGAGCAAAAAAAATCGAAATTACAGAATGAAAAAAGGACCAGTAAATAAATTTAAGGACATTCCAAAACTTTCCCAGGACAACGAAATTCACCAACATTGCCAGTACTTTCAGGATTCCCAGTACTTCTGGACATCACGTTATATATTTTGCGGTTTTTTTATTTGCCTGCATAGAGGGCTTTGGTTTTTTCGAATGCGGTGTTCGTACGAGAGTAACCGAATCGAACCATGCCAAAACCGCTGCATCGATTCTCTCCCGAATCTTCGGACCTTTCCCACGAGGGATGACTTTAAAAGTTGTTGATCCGGCAGCAACGATCGCGCTATGCCGTTGAGCCGATTAATTAGCGTTGAGCAACGTTCCAAATGTTATTTTTTCGGGGCTCGTCAATGAAATTCGGTTGACGTTATACCGCCGTCCAATGATCGTCATTATCCGCGGAAAGGGCGGAGTAGGCCAAAGGGCGAGTTAAGCTGGTTTCGCGAAGCGTTTGAAGTCACTGAGCTCATCCGTTCGATCTCCATTCATTAGTGTGCATTTTTTTTTCTTCTCCGCAACCGAGGATCATCTCTAATCAATCCCGCGGCTTACTCTTCGGATGCACATCGGCTACGGATTAATTAGTTGCATCTGTGTCGACAATTGGCTCAACTCGATGACTAACCGGTCAAAATATCGAGTAGCGAGCTGGTCTAGCGAACAGACGGTGACATAGTTCGAGAATGACAATACATGAGAAAACAAGTTATCGAATCGTGGAGAGTTCAAGATCCTTATGGCATTGGCCGTCCGAGTATCCGCTTACTTCGATTATTGCATCGTGGAAATTCGACTCTCTTCTCGTTCTCGATTTTCTCACGTTTTCATCTATTTCGCGCGTTAGCTCCCTTCGCGTTTCCTGATCACTCCACCGGTCGTTAATTGGTAAGTCGAGACTGGTCAACTCGGGCCGCGGGCAACGAGAGAAAAGAAGGCACCGAATAACGACTGTGTCGAATGAACCGGCGCACAAACCCTTGGAGGAGGAACACGAAATTCATCTTAATTAAAGCAGAAGGAAAAAAAAAACAAACGAAATATTATCTCCTCAAATATGCGAGTAAATTCCGGAAGAACGAGGATGAGATTAAAAGTCCCTTCGTCGCGTCTCGGGCCTCTCGTTGCCGGCCAATCTCCGAGTCGTTTTTAATTGGCTTCTAATTCATCCGCGAAAGGTCGAATTGCTCGTTGAGTTGTGCTGCAAGCAAAAGACGAGCTTCGCCTTTCCACTCGAACGAGTGCAACGACTCGATGTCAGCCTACCCCGCTTGATGAGAACGCCGATAAATAATTATCACAACGTAATAATTAATCGAAGCGCGTATTAAAAATTGCGACACGCCGATAATACTTAACGGGGGCCGACAAAAATTTTCCTACGAATGATTTTACCTGTCGCGAATATCAACGAATATTTATAATTTACCATTATCGAAACTCGAGGTAGGGAGAACGAAAATAAGTCGAACGTTACAATTGCTCGGTTACGCAATACACCGTTGACGCTCGGACTCTCTTGGCCGTACAATAATTCGGCCGAATATAGTTATATAAATGACGTGTATGGGAAACCTGCGCTTGACGGATCTCGTCTTGCCAGCGACAAGCCCATCCCCCGGTGCGCGGTTCTCTCTGCTTTTACCAGGCACCGATCGCAACTCGATGAATCGTTTATTAATAAAGAGGATCGTTTTATCGTTCAGAAACAACGGCGATACGACTGACGTGACGAACAATTGCTCGCTCGAGACAATTTCGTTTATACGCGCGTATGATAACGAAAATCCTTTGTTCGAGCTCTTTATCCGTTTATCGCCGGCATCAATGCGATCGATCCGCGAACTCTTTCCAGCATTACGTCATACTCATTGCGGACCTCGTTATTGATCATCCTCTCGCCGAGAGATTCACCTGTTGTACCTTTGACGAGGGCGATTGAGTAACGTTAATTAATTTACTCGCGGCATATCCCCCGAGACTCTCGCCTTCGTCACGGAAATTTTACGTTCAAAACGAATTTCGCCTAATTCTGTCCTCTTATGCATCGCGCTCTCGTATCGCGAATCTCGACCGAGCGAGAATTAATTCTCTATCCGCATGCGGGATCTACGGTAACGCGGCATCTATTCGAATGCATAGGCTGTGTTGGCCGAGCGAGCGCGGCGAAACAATTACAAAACTAAAGGAGCCGGCGGTGGTTGATTATTCGCGAGTCCAATGAATACGCGAATATCGTCGCCGCGGAGCGAGACCGTCCAAGTATCCCCCTTTCTATAAGCTATTCAACTCTCCTCACGCGCGCGTACGCGCGCCGTTCGGCCATATGGGATTTGCATTTGAAACGCTACGACCTTTTCAACTAACCGCTGCATTCCCGCAAACTTTGCGCTTTCGCTGTCCCTCCGGCCGCGGGACGTAAGCCTCCCGGAGGCCTTTCTCGATAAACGCTAAATGAGGATTCATCACGAACATTCTTCGTTCGACGATGATACGGTCTGCGAGCGCTTGAGAAAACTTCGACTTTGCGGGTAAAACAGAATCGTTGCAAAATGCCTTTTAACAATGAAAAAAATGCCAATATCGCGAAGCTCGGAGAAAATGAATCGCTCTCGGTCAAGGTCGCGACATGAGAGAATCCCCCGCTCCCCTCAATCTCTCCGCGTGATAGTCCATTGATCGCTACGACGCGAGCTCGCATTGTCTCGACGAGACGGAGATAAGCGTGTGTAACTACAACGCAGAGAAAAGCGAATAACGAAACGAATCGTTGAAAAATCACGCTCACGATCCCGTCGCCGATAAGATCAACGAGACGGGTGAGATTCAACTTTAAAGTGAATTTTCTCGTTAAGGCGACGCAACGTATAATTCAATCGTTCGGTTGCGTCACGACGCATCAGGACTTCTCGATTGCATAGCCGCGGCTCGATAATCACTATCTGAAAACTTTGTACACAGGCTTGATTTTTCTGTCGATGAGAATTCATGATTGACCGGCGAAACTTAACATAGGCGAGATACGGCCGCGCGCGCCCGAGAGCCGAGAGGAAACGCGCACTGCGTTTTTCGTAGCGGGACGAAACGATGAAAAAAAAATGACCGCATCGAGAATTGTGTGCAATACACGGCGTATCGTTGTGAGGTAACGCTCTTCGGCGCGGTCACATGCTCAGCGAGGATATACGCACGTCTCTCGGCAATTGCATAACACCGCCGATAGAGCTTGAGAGCGTTGTTGCTATTTAGCTCGAATCCATACGATATTATCCCCGGCGCACCAATACCACCGTTCGGTAACAGGCGCGCTCGCGAGCGTGTGCGTCGCTCGTTTCTTTCATTCTCGCTTTCTCGGGCTATGCACGTCTCACGATTTCCCTGTTGCCTGATCCTTCGCCGAGATTCGTTGCACCTTTCTGTTCGAGCACCTCTCGCGAGGATCGTTTATTGGATAGTTCGACGCTGGCCGGCTACTCGAGCGAAGCTGTAACGCTCGAGATCTGAGACGAACGAGCGGAGAAAAAAAATATTAAAAAAACGATATTGTCAGTAAAGGGGAGCGAAAGGGGGGCTAAGTACGGAGGGAAAGGCACCTTCCCGACGAGCCTTTTAAACTCGCTCGGCGATATACATATAGTAAAATGTATAGTCCGACACTCGAGTGTTCGGCTGAGTTTATCGGATGTACGAATATCACGCATACAAGCTGACCGCGTGGAGACAATAAGGACGAACAATTCGTTGCGTATAGTCTCCGACGTCGGTGACGTATTTGCAGATGTGTAGCTTTCGATCGCTATCTGTTTACATTCAACGACTATCCTGCAGAAGAAATATTCCTATTGAGAAGCCAAGCGAGCGCGGCGCGTATGGATATTACGTTGTCAGGAGAAAGTCCTGCAAACTATAAGACATAACTGAGTATCAGCCGGCACGCCGGCGTTAAATCATATCCCACAACAGTAATACATTGAAATGTTTTTCTAAACTGGTTATGTATACTCAATTTTTTCCCTTCGAGCGAATAACTGAGACGAAATTAAGGGTACTTATTGCGTTAATAATAGACACCGGTATTCGAATGCCGAGTATCCAAATTATATAGCTTCGATTCGCGGTCGTAAAGTATTTGTCAACGCTCGGCCCACGTAATCGTTCGAATGGAAGTTTATTAGAAATTGTAAAGAAAAACAAAAAAACGCTTGCGTCAACTCACCATCGGCGGGTTTAGATGAATTTTTCGGGGTTTCCCGCCAGTCTCGCACTCGTTACTTTCCGCGTTAGACGTTCAGACACACACAATCGACGACTCAAGTTGAATTGGAAAAGTTGCGGACGCGCGATTTGCCGTTTGCCGCCTCGAGAGGGTGAAAAAAAAAGCTGCGCGATCGAGATGGCAGCACCGCTTCGGTGGAAACGTCTCGCTTATCGACTCTGTAATCGCTGAGCTCTCGGAAACAATTCTTAATTGTCGATACTTTCTTTCCCCGGATCCAACTATTGTGCACTTCGCTAAATGGCCTAAAGCCATTCTGAGAAAAGAAGAAACAAAAAAATAGGAAACAGGTGCTAATCGACTGGCGATTCTCAAGATTTGTCATACGTACCTACTGGTACGCTATGTTAGTACTGAAACCGAAATTCATGTTTCGTCGTGATCCGAAGCGGGAAAGCGGATGATCGCGGTGGACGAGGCCATCGCGCACCCACGACGGAAAACACAACCGAAGGATATACATCGCAGTGGATGATGAACAGAGTTGTAGCAACGACGTCTTTATTACTTATATAATAATTCGCAAGGAACAGTCGGTTCGATAATTCTGGCTTAACACTGCAGAACGGGCCGTTCGTGTTTTCCCTCGAGACAATCGTTCGCCGCGGCGTAGCCGGTTCCACCCTGATGGCAAACAAAATTGATCATATTCAAAGATTTCGTGTGGAAACGGTCAAAGAACGGAAGTCCCGAAATAATCGAAAGATAAATTCGATTCTCGTACCCTTTCGAGGAGAATTATATCGCTCTCTGATATCTTGGAATTGTCCAATGGATTTATCCAGTCTTTCTTCAATATTTTCTCAACGCATTCGACGGTAACGACGTCCCCGCTGAAAAAAACGGAGAAGCACTTTTTTTATTAACTGAAAGTTTGTAGATTGTCTTTTTTTTCGTTGCACAACATTGGAAGGCCCATCTTACGTTGTTTTTATAACGGCGCACGGCACGTTGTTTCCGAGTATGTCGTGCGTGATCGGGCACATGTATCTCGCCTGTTTGACTATCAACGACTTTTTGTCGTCCGGATCTTTGACCTCTGTGAACTTCACCGGTATGAGATCTTTGAGTTTCAACAGTTTGCCGCTCACGGGACAATAAATGTTTTTGTCGGGTTTGTTGAGAGCAGCGGCCTTCGCCTGCGGCGTTTTCGCGGGGATCCAAAAACTCGGCAGACTCTTGTCGCGTCCATTGGTCATGTTCGATACCGAAGCGCCGCTATCGGATTGGTCTTTGTCCTTCTTGTCGGAGCGTATGGAAACAATGTTTTTCTCGCCCTTTAGGAAATTCTGCAACTTGCGCAACTCTTCGTTCGCATTTTTTTCCTGCGACTCGTCCTATTTAATGATAACAAAACATAACTTTTAGACTATTATTGAAAACAAGAGCTTATGGTAACGCATTGTGTCCAGGAAAAGGTGAAACATTCAAAGACTTCAGAACATTTCCAGACTTTTTCAGAACATTTTTGAGATAGTCAAATTGAATTGCAAAATAGTGTGTGTTTATCTTTCCAGCATCAATACTGAGCATATAATCAACTCATTGTGCATCAGAGAACTACCAGCCAGAAGGCTGAAATAGAGCTGAAGGGTCTCAAAAATATTCAGGAAAAGCATTCTAAACTCTCACACACAGAGGAAGTTGGGTCGTCTCAAATGTTAAGTTTTTTTTCTCACGACAATAAAAATGTTGTGAAAAACATATGATCATTGAACCATCAAATACAAACTCTGTCAATTTGTTTTCAACAATGCATGTAAATTTACGCTCAAAAGCATTTAAAAAATTGAAATTCAAACGAATAAAAAAAATCAAAGACCACAGAGGAACCTAAACGTTTCACGAATTCTCAAGCACAAAAAAATTCAAGGCCATTTTAAGGACTTCCGGGACCATTAGACATCATAAAACCATAATAAACAAGACACCTACTTCGTCTTTTTGCTTCTGTTTTTCGTACTCCTTTAATTGTCTCGCGTACTCCCGTTTCTTTGTTAGAATATATTCGAGAATGGCTTCCTTGTCGAAGAGGTATCCGTCGCGACTGAAACAAATTGTGATTGATTAAATTTATTGAGCTGTTTTTAGATAGTCTTTATATGACCTATCCCTGGATATTCTGGGTTCTTCGTCAAAATCTTCGTGAAAAAAAATGTTATAAACAAATTTTGAAAAATACTCACGTGACAACGGGATTTCTGCAGGGCTGTAGTGTGAGGCAACAACAATCGAAATCCTTGACGGAATCCTTGCCGACTCGATGACTGTTTGTTCCATAACCTGAGGCCGCGGCGTCCTTTTTCTTCTCGTGATATGTATAGACGGCACCGGCGGTACAGTTTCTCGCGTGTCGCGTCATATTTCAGAAAAATAGTTTCTCTTCGTCGTAAATATCTTTTTAGAAGCGTGACGAAAAAAAAAACAGTCGTTTCGCGGCACGTCACGCAAATGTGTCTGTTTTTCGACGGATAATGGCCGCGCGCGATGTACGTCTGTTTCACGCGATCGTTGCGCCACCTGAAAGAAACAAAAAACTCGAGCTGCAACGTTGGCGCGCTTTCCCTCATTCGATACGGTAGTATTTCTCCGACAATTATTCGCAAGTCTAGGCGATAAACAAAAATAAAAAAAAAAATGAAAAAAAAAAAAAAAAAAAAATTACCTGCCGCTCTAATCGTCGTTGTCCGAATCGGAATCCGTGCTGGTGCTTTCTCTCTTGTGTTTCTTGTGTTTCTTGCTCTTGGATTTTTTCTTCCTCTTGCTTCGCTTGCTTTTACTCTTTTTCTCCTCTTCGGACTCGTCCGAACAGCTCTCAGTCTCCGAATCACTGCTGCTGCTGCTGCTGTGTCTTCTTCTTCGTTTCTTCTTTTCGGACTTTTCTCGCTTTTTCTTTGATTTTTTCTTCTTCTTGTTGCTCTTGAGCTTCTTCGCTTCCTTCAACTTGTTCTCGAGTTCCTTCTCTCGAAGCTCCGTCAATGGAGTCACATAATTTTCGTCGCTGTCCGAGCTTGTGCTACTGACGTCCAACACGATCTCCTTGTTGGGATCGACTTTAATGAAGTTTCTGCACTGATAGGTGAGATGTCCCGCGTAGCCGCATTTCTTGCATGCCGGCCTCGCTTGCTCCTTGCTCTGGGGTATCAGTCTCGAGAGAAATTCCGGATCCATACTTTGTTCACGAAGGATTAATTGATTGTACAACGGCTACATCATATTTGCGGTATGCGATTGATAGCTAACCGATGAATCAAACGTAATTCGAGCGGGCTCTCACTGCCCCGAGTCGAGAAACAGCGGTGATAACCAATATCAGAGACGAACCTCGCGATATTTCAGTTATGCTAGAACACAGGCAAAAATAATCGCTTGAACTGAATTATTTCATTGTCGTGAAGCGATCGACGTTTCACCGCGCCCTCGGATATGAATAGTTCTGTGTATAAAACTCTTGCGAAATATACGGGATATATCAAAAGAACTTCACACGCGACCGAACGAGGGTTAACTTGACGCTCGTGACGCGCATCGCCAACTGATTGTGTTTTTACCTACGGAGCGTCGTGGTACTCGCGAGCGCCATCCCAAGGTCAATGCGAGCGATTGGGGGTAAGAGCGGGATAAAGTGAAGAGCGAATAGCAATTGATTTCATATGAATCAGAGAAAATCATTTGAAAAGAAAAGGAACACTATTTCATTAATAAGATACGAAAAAGTAATTTTTTGTTCATTGGACGTGCTATATTGCATTCTTTATCTAGGTTTTTATTTTAGGTGTTCGGTTCGGCATTATCCGGTTTTTTCCTATCACCCTCGTATATTTTCGAACACTCGCCATTCCAATAAGGATAAATGAAAGTAAACGGCGAGCGTTTCTATCGATAGTTATTATGCATCAGAACTAATTACTGCGTTCAGACGTGCAAAGTTTACTGACCTATTCTTTAATTACCATTGCATTATCTATTTAGATTAAAGAGGTAAAATTCGTTAAAATTCATTCAATAAACTATGTCGCAACTAAGAGTATTTTTTCTGTAAAAACAAAGGCTTTTATTACAACTTTATAAAATCTACACTGACACATGTCACAATAAAATATATCGTATATTTAAATATAGTAAATACTGTATATATATATGTGTGTTGCTTTTTTTTTTACGTTCAAAACGAAACATTACGAAAAATACATCGATGCGAGATACGTCGAAAATACACAGTAAAAAATAAATCCATTTATAATTTTTAACGGACACGCTTCCCATTTTTCGACTCCTTATGATAAATCTTATGATAAATAATAATTTACATTGAACTCTTAGTACTCTACGCCGGCTAACTAGTATTACGAATTTTCATTTTTTTTTCTTCGTCTTTAATGCAACTACTACTCGCTACTACGACAATCCTAAATGACTAGTACATATCTCTCACGATCTATCAATCGGTTTTATCCAGTGATTCGGTATTCAATATATTACGGACACATAACACGGACATTGATACTCTTCCACGTATTATTTTTATAGATTTTTCATTAATGTAGGATCGATTTTCTTTTTTCTTTTCGTCCTTCGTATCACGACACCGAAAACGATAGATAGACAAGGCTCTCCGTATTCAATCGATACGCGCGCGTTTCTTCATTAATGTTTCTTATTACTTTGCACTTGTTTTTTTTTTTTACGTCCGAATATTATTGTGAATTTGTGGTCCTCGTAGATGCGCAGGTACCTGGTCGCCTCATGTTTCAAACGGTTTGGTGTTGCATTATATTTTAATTACATTACACAGCATCCTGGAATGCTAATGACGAGAGGTAAATTATACACGGTTCAAAGCTTCGAACAATTGCTTCAGCGTTACCATTCACTCCACGTGTCGCGTATTTATAGATGAATCGTCACTGTAATATTCATTTATCCGCGGTAACATATTGTGCGTAATGCTTGGGTTCTCCGAGTATTGATATTTCACACCGAAGGACCTACGGACGCGACGGACAACGAGAGTTTACGCGACGACGATGAGCCGAGCTCAACAGCTGAGCGTGGGACTCTTTTTATCGGGTGTGTGCTCGTGATAGCGCTGGGATGCGAACTATTCTCGAGAAACAAACAGTCCCGATTATTCGCTATTATAAGTCAAAATCTCGTCGCAGTAGCGTGCATTGGAAAAGTTTCGTTACACTATACAAGTATGGAATGTTGGGCTGCAATCGCATAATTTCATTAATTTATAATCGAGTAAAACCAAAAAAAAATGTCGTAAATCAACAACTACGAAAAAAAGATCTGTAACTACTGTGCTCTCTACGCGCTGCCAATTTCTCTATGGTAACACTAAACTAGCTTAGAAATGCATATCGACGGGACACGCTGAAATGACGATGGAATTATCATTCTGTGTATTTTAGAATAGTGCCACTTGTGTTCGGCCTTTGGTCACGCGACTGTTCGATATTCGTTCGCGACTCGTACAGAGGATTAATCCGGTATAGTAGCGATTACTAAAATTATTTGGGTCCGACGCTTACTGCGTTCGATTGATTTTAACTCTCGCAAGAAAACACGAAAAACAGATATGCTTGAAAGCCCTATGATATGTGCAGCAGGCATCCGCGCTTATTTACTTCACACTCAATTACACGCATAACCGGCTCATCGAGGGATAATTATATTTCTCGGATGGAGAACGTTTGATTATTTCGAAAGACAAAATCGCGGTTTCGTTTGAAAACATTTTGATACACTCATTATTCGTATTATCATTATTATTAATTTCTTTTTTTTTTTTTCACGGCACGACACGACGTGACACATATAGAAATGGTCAACATTTGAAATCCAGTAGCTCTCGCGTAAGGCCAATTTATTGTTAAATGAGTTCGACGCTTATGCGCGACACGCCGTCGTTACGCCAAGATGAATCGCCTTGTAAATGAACCCGAGGCCCTTTTAATGACGCAGCTGAGACAGGCTCATTCATAGGCTCGTTCGATCGAGAGTTTCAAACTTTCTGGTCCCATATCGCAATTATTATTTTTGCCGTTTCTCTACGAACGTTGTGTGTGTGTGTGTATGAAACGCGTTAAACTCGGTCGGTGAGGGGCCCTTATGAACGAATTTCTCATACAGGCTTATACGATTCAACGAATGGACCTTCTGTTGTGTTTTAAGTAACGAAAAATCGACATAATAAGTTATTAACGCATTACGATTCGGTACGCGTCGTTCCGGAAAGAATATCAGTCTCAAAATTATTTTTCCTACCGGTTTCGTTTTACAACACAAACGGGATAATCGAGTATTAAACAGAGGAGAAAAAAAAACTATACAGAGTTGCGTCGTATACCCGTCGTTATAGCGTCGTTCGAGTTTAAACGAAAAACAAATGTATCAGTCGGAAACGCCGGGAGCTTCGGCAATTAACGTTCTTAGATGTGGAATAAACCGTTTTGTAAAAAATCATTCGATTTACATAATTATTGAAAAAACCTATTCGACAGTCATACCTAGAGTTCGATCACAGCTTGACAGAAGGCATGTAATATACATGTTATTATTATACAATTAGCACACATAGTATTTACGATACGCAGTTTGTTTTTCTTTTTTCTTCTTCTTTCTTTCTTTCGATAACACTATCGAATTCTTCGTCATTTGTCGTTTCATTTACTATATTTACAGTCAATGTACAGGCGTTGATACGCAGATCAATCGACCTAAGAGAATGTTTACTCGAGTAACTCGACTTTCTGTGTATCAGAGATTAAAATCCCTCTTCGGTTGCTCGTCGTATAGGAGCGCCCGGTAGTTCGATCGATTATACCAATCTTTCTCTCTGTACCCACACCTCGCATTCTGAAAACCCTCGCTCTCGTAATTTTGTAAAATCTACGGTGACATCCTCATTCCGCGTTGTTGTCACGCTCACGATTAAAATCGTAGCCGCGCAACGAATATCAATAATGTAAATATCTATATCCCACAGTGCACCGAGCGCGATTGTGCATATCTTCATTTCCGTACGTTAATTCTCGGCCGGTGACGAAAGGAAGGGCGGGCGGGCGGGCGGGCGGGCGGGCGGGCGGTCGAACGATCGACGGGGAGCGAACGGTTAATTAGATATTTCAGCGGCAATGGACGGAGTGAGCACGTTCGTTGGTCGTGTATTTTATTGGAGAGAGCAAATGCCGGAGGTAAAAATAGGTGCGTAAGGACGGTTTTTTTTTGTCTATTTTTAATGTCAAGCTTTCTATCAACCGAGATAGCGCGTGGATAAAAAGTGAGAGTAACATGGTGTCTCGAAGGAGCGCGTGAAGGAAAGAATGGGTGGAGAGAACAGCGCAGATGGATCGGGAATGAAGAGCCTAAAGCTCGTAACCCTCGCGACCGTTGACCCGCGCGACGGTGGGCCTGCACGAGGCGGGACTGGCGTACGAGTGAATAATATGGACCCTGAGTTTAACGTCACCGGAAGATCTGCCACCGTCGCCCCTTTGTCTCCGCGAAAAGCTCACGGTCGTCTTACAGCAGCAGTAGTGAAAGAGTTTAACGTAAGCGTTTCTGAAGTGGCGATCGGCGATGCAATATAGTAGATTGTTGAAGCAAGACTTACACAGTGCGAACCAGGCGAGATTGTAGACGAGTCCGGGATCGACGGGCCTTACGGCGCTGACGCATATCGCACCGCCGCATGGCAGCCAGAATACGGCGAACAGAACGAAGCTACACATGTTCGTCTTGGTTAGCGAGTAGTCCCAGGAGAAGGCTATCGGTGGCTTGAAGGATCCTCTTAGTGCCCGACGAACGCGTATCACGAGCATGAAGTAAAGGAGTATCGTGACGAGCGCCGGCAATCCAACGAGGATACAAGCACCGACAATCTGCTGTATCGCGAGACCGTGAAATCGTCGACCGCAAAAGTCCGGTCCCTCGTTGAGAGAGGATTGAAGTCCGACCGCGGTAGCGGCTATCACCCAGACGACGAGCGTCGTTGCCGTTACTCGGCTCGGCGTGAGCGCTGCGTAACTGCGAAATTCCAATAAAACAGAGCAATTTGAAGTGAAAAATAAAAGAAACATCAACGGAATATCGTCGATCGAAGACTCACCTTTCCGCGGGCATGCAGAGTCTCGCATAATTCTCCATAGCTATCGTCGCCAGAGTCAGAACGGTCACGAGGAAGCAGAGTGCCTCGAGTGTCCACTCGAATTTGCAGATACTCGGAGATTCCTCGTGACCGGCGAGAATTAGTATCGCCGAGGCTGGTATCACCAGACCGGTGACCAGTAAATCCGCCAGAGCTACGTTAACGAGAAACGCATTGCCTGAAAAGAAACAACACAATCGTCAATTACGTAATTTCGACGCGACAATTACAACAGAATTCGCGTCATTGTCAAGCACTTTACAGGGAAACAGTCTCACCTCGTTTCTTCAGATGATCCTCGACCATTACCGCGGATATCATGAAAACATTGCCGACGCTACCGACGACCGCGAGAGACGCGAGGAGCAGAAGACGCGCAACCCTCGACCAGTCCGGCGAAAGGGTAACCGGCGAAACTTCGACATTTCTCGCTTTACTTATAGCGATGTCCGCGCCTATTTCTAGTATACCAGCGAGGGTTGTCACGACGCCGATTCCCCGACTGGTTGATGCCGCTGTCGTCGTCGTCGACGTCGTCGTCGTCACGTTCATTATCGAGCCTGCTCCTCCGCTGTTGCAACACAAAGATAACGAATAAATGAAAAGAAATTCTTAGGGGTACGAGTATATGAATCTAATCTCTATGATAAACAGGGTCATTTAATTAATTGAGAAGTGGGACGAACGCCGGGAACTTGTTGCTCGCTACGATAAAAAGTACGAGAGAAAGAGAGTCGGAAGCGGAGCGAAGCGAGCACACGCACGAGGAGTATCGATCCAAACTTGTGCCTCCTCATCATTCTACCACTGTGGCAATCCTGTGGGTCTACAAAGGAAACCCACACGAAAAAGAGTAATACTCTAGGATAGTACGGAGTTTCCAAGAACGAATCGTCGTGTGGGAGTGGCGATCGTTGGGGGACAAGTTCTTTTGCGAGAATTCGATTTTGACGGTGAATCGTCGGGCATGAGTTATCGAGGTTCGGTCGTCAATCGTCCATTCGATCCTCGACGACGTGACGTCGCGCGTCAATGACACTCCCTCAATTCGACGTTCGTTCTCCGAGGATAATATTATTATTATTATTATTATCATCCTCATGCATCGACGTAATTTCCATCGTGGAATCGCGATAATTCCAAACTGTCTCGTTCACTGGATGAGCTCATTTCCGAGTATTAAAAAATATGAAATTGACTAACGAGATCCCTCATGGGTGCTGTGCAACTCGGCAAAGTTCGGAATGAATTACTGGGAAAGCGGTCGTTAGGGGACAAGAATTTCTTCGCAAATTTCATTTTGACGGTGAATCGTCGGGTCGAGTTCCCGAGACTCACTCGTCGCTATACTGAATAATTACCAGCGGGTATTCGAAGCTTTTATGCATAAGGAACCTAGTAGATTTCAAATGAATGTATGCAGAAATATTCGACAACTTTTTGCAATATCACAAAGAATTTGGTAATTTTAATTCACGTTCTTTTTTTAATAATAAGGAAGTTTCGAATATCAGTAAACTAGAATATTCTAATTTCTGATCACTTTTAATCCTGATTAATGAACGAACGAGGGGTGCTGTTTTTTATTTCCGGATACATTAAATTCACCGATATTTTCACCAGTATAGTCGATTCGATCCTCGAGAATACGACGACGCACGAAAATGATATTATTGACGATATTATTAATGCTGTTATCATACATCGGGGTAATTTCCACCCGGCAATCGTTTCACCGGATGTGCTTATTTTCGGGATATAAAAAAGAACTGTAATTAAATAAGTAACGAGATCCCTTGTGGGTGCCGTGCAACTCGGCAAAGTTTGGCACGGCCGAGTAATGCGTTCGACCCACTTGTGCGATCGATCGTCTAATCGCACTGGCTGTTAAGTACTTGATTTTTAATTGGCCGGCCTCACAGCCGAGCGAATGTGCAGTAATACCCCTGTGAGTATGCATTTATTTCAGGGCATATGCGTCTTTCGCCGGGACTCGCCCGTAACACGTTGCGTGCAGCTCGTACGCGAGCGCATGTAAGTAATACTTTATACAGAGGCCGCACGTAAGCCGACACAACGGCGACCGGCCCCGTTGACTTGAGCTCGCACGCAACTTCATTTATTCCTCCCACATCCTCGGGGAATATCCTAATGTATGGCTTCAGTTCATTTTTTTTTATCGTCGTCGGTCAATAAAATATCCATTGTGTCCATATACGCCGTTCTCCATTGATTAGGCAACGCTGGATATATGGGCGGCTTACGAATGTCTCTGGTGCGAATACCCTCTCCATCATCGGCTATCACATTGTACCCTCTTTATTCGCGCATGCCCCTCGACCTGCGTTTCAGGGAAGAAGTGGACGGAGATTATTCTATTTTTTTAAAATTACAATTGACCCTTCATCCACCGGGGTTTCCATATCGAAATCCTATAAGACTTTAGATCGAGACTTTAATAGCTTGAAACAATTGAACCGTTCTCTTCATTCTTTTTCTTTCTTTCCAGTAATTAGAATATGATTCCATATTAATCTAGAAAAATTCACAGAGCCGAAGTATCCTTTCCGTGACGCCGGAAAAATATTGCCATCGAGATTATTCATTTATTTCGCGCGCGTCCCTCGACAGCTACTTACGGAGAAAATGAGAGCTGGTCTTCCTATTTCTCTCCGTTACAATTAATCACGTACGGGGCCTCGGATCCTGTGTAAATCTAGATTGAAACTTTGAAATTTCGCAGTCTGTAAATGGTTCTACTAAGAAAATGTTTTCATAGTAATCTACAAAAATTCGTAGAGCTTGTTTAAAGTATCGTTTTTCTGATGACGCACAAACTGGATCACGAAAATGATCCATTTGTACCTAACAAAATCCGAGAGAAGAGTTTTAACTGTAAGAAGATAAAGAGATTTGTCTTTCGGCAAAGCGTTTCCCGTGCCCGAAGGCAAGAGAAGAGCTCCGAGTCGGGAAAGATTTAGAAAAGAAAAAATAGTCAGACCGAATCGTGCTGTATTAGGTTGAACGTGATCGCGGGATCGAGGATCCAAGCTCGAGGAACAGGCAGCAACAGGGTGGACGTCTCGAGACTCGAGGAGGGGCAAGGAAACTCGCTCATTCGGTGGAATTCTCGCGATAGAGCAAATCGGCAATGACAGGTGGAAAATCTGCCGCTGGCCGGCGGGAATCCCGGTAGCGAGAGACGGAGGGAAGCTGTATCGATTGAACGCTTTGCCGGGACCTTCCGCCGACAACGTTCCATGTGCAGTAGCCAACGCCGTCGCCACGCGCCACAACCCTCTCGAGAGCTAACACTTGCCCTTCCTCTCTATCTCTCTCTCTCTTCCGCTTCGTTTTTTTTCTTCTTCTTCTTCATCGCGTTACCAACGCTCTCACTTCGTTTCTAATCCAATTTCCATTTGGAATCCTCGACTCGAGAGCCTCGCTACCAATTCATATTAACCAATACCGATCCGTTAGCGTTTCGCACTGACCTATCGCGGTATATAAAAGCGACAAGTTTGTTGTTTCACCGCTGTAATCCGGACAGTAACTCGCCCGCACGATCGACGAAAGAATCAATGGAGGCTCGATATAAAACGGAATTTCGACTAAATGTATATTTAAAGATTCTCGGACGCCCACGCGTTTCTCCCCCCCACCGACTGTGAAATTCGGGCTTTGATCGTCGGAACAGCGACTCCCACTTTTGCCAAGGCGTCTCCCATCGTGACTAACGGAACCAATCCGTAAGCACGGTGGTGCGACCGAGAGGCGAGCGTTATATATGCTTCATTGACACGAGAACGCTTCTTTGAATGAAACGTATCGATCGTGAGAAATTCAAAGGCTTCGCCAATTAATCGTTCGACGTATCGTCGATCGATGTGTATACGTGTAAGCACGAACATCGCAGAGCCCAGCGAGACGAGAGACCGTCGGCGTTCGGCTCCCAAAGTGTTACGGCAGTTGATCAAGTAGATGAGAATGGCGTAGGGCAGAGAGAGGATAAGTGCCCGAGAAGATTTGCATCACAAACGAGGCTCTCCGAGCTATCGTTAACCGCACCACCTCCGAGAGGAATCCGAGGCTTTCATCCCAAGTGCTCAACGCTCTTATCAGAATTGAGAAGGGCTTTTTCCCCCCTCCCGAGCGATAAGAGACGACTGACGAATGAATTTCGTATTTCTACCAATTACGAGGATTGAACGAATTTCACGACGATAATATCGCGAGTGATTTTATACGAGCCTCTGAAATTCCAAACGTTCGATCGTCTAAATATTTATCGTTTCAATTTCTCTCGCGCGCCGAGGACACTTGATGCTCGGGGCATATCGATGGCTATGCTGATGTCTCAAACAACATTGTTATAAGAAACTGACGAAGAGCGATGAAAATTCGAATGGATCCGGGCGTCGGCGGAGTTACGCGGGAGGGAGGGGGAGTAGTTGGCTCTGTGAGCGTATCGCGAACAGAATCGATATGTTTGTGTCCGGGCACGGCTTTGCTTATATTGTAGCTATCGAGTTCATTGGCTTTAACGTGAACGCTCGCTGAGCTTTCCGAAAACGACGAAACAGCAGATATACGAGTTTTCGAATGATCCGACAACTCCGATGAGTTTCGTCGATTTTCTGAATTATCGTTCTTAGGCCGGACTCCGCGATTCTGGCTTTTCACCAATTTTACACGGTTTCGCCGAAGCTCAAGCATATCAGTCGCTTGTAGTTTAGCGGGGAGAGCGAAGCGATCTATAACTCGCTCGTGTTTGCGAAGTAAGTCTTTGCGTCGGCCTTGATGTATAGAAAACCGTGTCTCGGGATATTGATGGCCGATACTTGGAAAAGTGCTCGCGAGAATGAAAATCGTTCGGCACAGAAACACGCGTCGACATCGATCCAACGGAACTGATACTTGCCGCGGTATTGACCAAAAAGAACGAATAATCGAATAAATAATTCAGCGAATAACAAACATTACGTCGAGCCTCCTGATAAGCGAGACTAAGCTCTGAATCTCTTCAATGATTCGTAATTGGTAGAAAAAAAATTTGACTAATGAAGCTTCTTCGTAGCAAGAAAAGTTCTACCACCAATAAATAAGCAATAGAAATAAATTGATAATTGAATAAATAAATACATTTTTCGGACGTGTTAATCGTTAAGAGCAAATTAACTCACCCAACTTGTTTGATCGACCGGAAAAAACCGGCAAGTGTCGAAAGCTCAGTTCGGAGAACAAGCGTTTGTTTCTATCACTTTGGCAGTTGCATCACACCGAAGCTACGCTCGAACTCGTTGACGCTTGACCATCGTCGTCGGAGTTTAACGAAAGTTCAACTTCGTCGAGAGTTTCCACTGGCCGCCGGATGATCCGTCATCCCTTGTGGCAACGGTGAACGCACGGAGAGGCTTCAGGTCGGCGCTGCGAAACGGCCCGATGCACTTTTTACATTCGCTCCCCCGCTCCTGCGTCAGGGCATAATTTTAGAAATTAAAAACACAAGGCAATTACCGGTACATTCCATCGTTTCCTCGGTGTTGTTAATGTTCCTTTGCGGCCGGACTCCTTACTCCTCCGACGGATGGGCTCGACGAGGCGAATAAAGAACGGAAGATTGTCCGGTTCGAGGATAACGAGGCAACTCCATCATTCTACGAGAGCGAAGGAAAAAAAAGAAAATAATTAAAACGATGTGGAAAACAAAATTAATTTCTAGATCAAGCGACTCACGTGTCTTTTCTCGCGCAGTGTCCGAAGAATACTCTAAACCGAGCTTCGCACGATATAATAATTTCAAAATTTAACCAACGTTCGGGATACTATCCTGGCAGATATAACTAATGGTCGCAAGAATTTTTTTTTTTTTTTTTTAAATTGTTCGGAACTTCAACGTCGCGCAAAAATTCGCGACGACGACGTAGTTTGTTTCACGTGTGGCATGCGTCACGTCACGTCGCGGCACTGGCACCGGCCCACTGAGTGAGCCTTACTCGTCCCAAACGCGCCGGGGTGAACGGATTCGGACTTTGCCCGGACGTTACAGGGATGCGTTACGAGGCGCAAGCGCGAGATCGCAAGGATCCTCTCCTCTGAGCGTTGCAATAAACTCCCTCGCACGCGGCAAACACGGCGACGGGAAAGTCTCGATTGAACGCACGATACTACCAATGACTCGCGTATCGGAAGGGAAGAACTACGTGATTTAACGCTCGAACGAGATTCACTGTCGAAAGCTTGCCTTCTTATTCATTCATAAGTTCCGCAGTCTTTTTTTCGTTTAGTACATTACAGATTAGATTAGAATACAATACCCTGAGCCTATGCGCTATATATAAATGTTTCAATTCATGATGATAGAATGGATCTTTGGTGTAGCCGTCGATGAGGCTTCTGCCCTACGACAGCGATCAATATTAATGAATTTGCGAAGAAGCGTCGATATTTACGAATATCAACTCGAGAGAATGACAATCGTCCTTTTCGCTCCGACGAATCCGAGTGATCATGACTTTGAGTGGAATACACTTATTGCACATTCTCTCGAGAGATTTTCTATCGCATCCGCGGACAACCGTGTTGCGATTCGCATTGCGATGCCATAATCGACGAACAGTTGATCAGCGGAAGCGATATTTCGTTTCTTAATCGTACTTAAATGTTACAGTTTACGTGTAATTAAATTATTTTGTTTTTCACTTATCGTAGAAATCAAACGACTGCCCGTATTGGCAACACAATCTTACCGCTATATGTATATATAGAAAACGATGTAGGGTATGTCTTGAACACATATACGCCTATTACGATTGTAGAAAGTTAATATGGGACTAGATAATTTATCAAAGCCGTACTAGTAGATTCCGTACTAGTTGTGTATATCCTTTCTTTCGAGAATAATACTCGCGACGCTTGGCGCCGACTATTCTGTCGCTACAATATACGCTGAACAGTAATCATAAACGGCCATCTATCGAGATTTCGAAACCGCACTGTTAAACACGACTCTAAATTCAGCGCACTCGGATCTCTTTAATTTAATGAAATTGTAACTCATTGGAAATTTGAGAAATTTACTGTATATCGAGGAATCTTTTCATATACAAAAAAATCAGATTTTCATGTTGAATTGAAATGAGTTATTAAAAGTGGACTGTGTGATTGGTCAAAACTCAATACACGCTTCATGCGTAAATTATCTGTAAAAATGTGTCCTACTTGGTTACTCATTTTAAGTCAAACATTTTTTACATGTCGATGCAATCCATTATCAACTTTCTGTAGCACGTGATCTTAATTTTTTCGTATTGGCATAGCTGACCTGAATGTCGAGTATTGCAAGCCGATGCGAATATTTCGAATCATTCAATGATCAAACGTGCGTGTCAAAGAAAACAAAAATGTCGAATATGTAATTGAAACTGAAGGCTGCTTTTGATAAGATAAGAAACGATGCGTCTGAAATAACAAAGTGCGGTGGCGAATGATCGAAAATTCTCGAAAGAGTGTCCGAACTTTTTTAGTCGAAATATAAGATGACGACGAAATCGTAGAGGAATTTACTCACCTCCCACGCGTGAATATTTAAGACAAGTGGTTGGCGTTATTAACTTCTAGCTTACCAACGTGGATTATCCAGGTACGAGTTAATACTTATAGTACACGCCTCGATAATCGTACGTGCCGAACGATCCTGTGATTACCTCCGGAATCTCGGATCTTTCAGCTTCCCATGCTCGAATCCTAGATTCAAAAAATACCATGTTATTTATTTTTAGAAGTTCGGCTGCATGTGATGAATTTGTATTATATACAAGCCGCGAGCTTACTGGTCCTTACCTCTTATGCGGTGATCTCGTTATTATCATTAAATTACAATGCGAATATCTCGTTAATGACGAATCGGATCTTCTTTGTGGAATACGAAACTCGTAATCGATTAAATTTCACATATTTTCGAGAGTCACGGCGTCGCGTTGTATCTTCGTTTGAAGTTTACTGATTCGAATACGCAAATAATTTGCAAAAAAACTATTCATTCCGATAGAGAGTGAATGTAAGAAAAATTGAACGATTGCTCGGTTTGATCAGTGGTCATGCCGAGCCACCATGTGTGAATGAAGTAATTTGAAAAACGTACAACTTGGAAATGAGAAAGCGGGAAAAACGACGCATCTCGATGCGATTCACCTCTTTTCGTCTCTTCATCGTTGACTCTTGACATCCGTCGATGAGCGATCTTCCAAACGTTGACCTCTGCGACAATTTTTCCTGATGATTTTGCCGTGGGCGATTGTTCTCCAGAACTCTGGAAGCAACTTCCCTTGTTGTAATTCTATTCTTCGGACTGGAGACCTGAGGCACTTGGATCATAGATTTGGGAAGTTTCTCGCTCTTGTGCCATTGGAGTTGCTGATTATGTACAATTGGCGACTCGACAGTCGCGAGTATTCGTTGCTCCGTGACCGAAGGACTCGATTGTCTCGAGAGATACTCGTAATATGCTGTCGTCGACGAAACGTTCGACAGCGACGCGGAATGAGTCGGTTTGTGGAGCGTGCCAAGTTCGATACAAGCGGTATCTCGCATATTAATCTGAGGCACGTCGTAGTTTGGCATTCTTATTTCCGGCGTGATTCGTATGGACGACGATGCCGTTTCGTCGACGAATTCAATGGTATTAACGTTTATCGGCATTTTCGTGGTTCTTAAAGTTCTATCGTACAAAGATTCAGTTTCTTTGACTTTCTTTCCGTCGGTGACGATCGTTTCACCGGCGAACGCGGTTTCATCCGTCAGAACGTTATGCGAAAATTCCATCATACTTCCGGACTGATCGACTAACGGCAAATCGAGTACGGCGCAAGTGTAGTCAGCGCCGAGGCAGAATTTATCTCCGTTAACATTTTCTCCGGCGTCGAAAGCGTTTATTCTGTTGGAAAAGGCGAGCCGACCCTTCGCACCGTTCAGTAGAGAATCTTTTTTTCGTATCGAGGAAACGTTTTGCGAGCCCAAAATACCGATAGAATCGACGTCGCTGGACGAGAAATTTTTCGCGATGCCGGTATTCCGTGTAAGACGCGGATCTACGCTCTGCACGCTCGAGTACAAAGAATCGCTTGGCGGTGAGTCGATACTCGACAAATTAAAACCTATGAGACTATTGAGGTTTGCACTGGCGCTTCTCGGCGTTGATGACTCTTCGACAATGGCTTGATCGTCGAGCATGCTCATGTCGCCGTTCAGTATACTGTCCAGAATATTATCGTACTGCGTGACTCGGTTCAAACTCGAGGAATCCTCCGTTATACCGAGATCAAAGCCATCAACGGTATCGACATTTTCTTGCACCAATTCGGCGGGCAACCCGTAATTGTGACACGAGGAATTGGAGGACTTGGCCATCGGAAGAATAGAATCGAAGGCGCCCGCCTGAAGCGATTGGTCCCACGTTGCAAACGTCTGCGAGCTCGAGAGAACATCCGGGCGTTCCAGCTCCATCGCTACCGTCGAATCCACGATATTCTGACTCTTCGCCCCGTCCACCGTTTCTTCGCGCAACAGCGACGCTGAATCAGTCTCGTTTGTTATTAAGTTCTTCGTGCCCTCGTTCGCACTAGCAACTGGGCATTGCGTGTACTCGACCGAATCGATAAAATCTTGCGATCTCTCGCAATTGTTGGTACTGTGAGCGTCAGCGATTTCAACGCGATTGGTGTTGCCCGCGCATTTCGATTTAACAACATGCTTTCTCGAGGCATCTCTCTCGTTGATTCGCTGCAGCCAGACGAGCCGCTTTTCAGCTCTCTTATTTCGCGCCTCGTTGGCGAACGTTCTCCTCTTCGGTCTCTTCTCGTTGACGTCGCAATCGTTGTCGTCGTCGTCACCGGTCAGATCGATCAGCGCCACCTCACCTCCGGATTTCGTCAATGGCGCTCGGACTCTCGGCCGTTTTACCTTCGCAGCATCGAGTCGAGCTCGTTCCTGAACGTCGACGTAACCCGTGAGGTGAGGCTCCTCATGTTATGAAAATCCATTCGTATCGCCGTCGAGATACGGAATGTTTATTCTCGCTTCCAGCTTGAGAAAATCATCGCAAGCCGCACGTAGATCGAACGAACCTTGTTTCATCAGACGCAGCGTTCCGCTCTTTTGTCGCATAAACGACAAGAGCTTGTAACACGTGTCGTCAATACTCCGATTCGGCAATCGAGGACCGAGAATTTTCACCGCCAACTCGTCGATTCGCTTTCTCGCCTCGGCGCTGTCGCACATTTTTTTCCACATTTTGAGAACGAGCAGGTAACGCACGTACGCTACGTCCGATATCGACATCGCGATTCTCCCCATATTTGAACAACATTTGCTGCAACATATCAACGCGATAACGATCAGACATGTGTCCAAGAGCAAGGAAACCGGAAATTCAAAGTTTCGCGGCTACTTACTCGAAGATTGACTCGTAGATTTTACGGCAATCGTTGCTCGGCAGCTTCGTTCTGAGCAACACCCTCAACATGTGCTCCTCCGAATTATCTGAGGAAAAATTGTAACGTTTAGAACAACGATAAAATAATTTTTGTACTCTCGTTACCGCGACACTCACCGAGATAGATGTGCAATGCGGCTAGCAATTTCGCTGCCGTTCGCTGCAAACTCTCGGAATCCGTGATTTTCAACGTTCCGATCTCGGCGTTCATGTAGATGCCGAAGATTTCCGAGATTTTGTCCAAATATGGGGTGTGATCCGCGATGCGCTGAAAGAAAAAAACAAAAAATTTAACCATTTATTTTTGAAGTTATTATTTTATCTTTCAAATGTAACTCAATATCGAAGTAAAATATTTTCTGATATTGTTTTCTAGTTTTTTTTTTTAATTGCAAAATTGTGTATAGAATAATCGTATAGAAAGAACAATCCATAGAAAGCAACAATAATAATAATAAATTATTACATCTTTCATGTCCGATCAGTAGAGATGAAAAAACATCAGCGTGGCGCTCAAGTGATCTCTCATTTTGGTTTGCTCCCGGGACGGCGAGAGGCTGACGATATTTCTGAAGAATCGAATGTATTTCGCAAAAAATTATATCGTTCCGCTTATGAATATTCACTTTACTCGGAACTCTTACCTCAGGTAGACGTCGAGCAAATTTTGCAAAATAGAAGGACTCATGTCGCCTACAGCGCAACGCAGAGCCTTATCAAAATTTTCCAACCACGGCACATTCTCTTGAAAGGAATCGTCGTTGTGCCAGTCGACGAATAAAATGTCATCCGTTCGGTTGGCTCCCAGAGCCAGCGAACTGCTCACATCGGTGTCTTGGGTAGGACGAAGCATCATCATTGTTGATTCGCGATCTAAAATCGAAACGAACGCTTTCTTCTGATTTACAAGTTATCGGATTTATTCGTGCTTTCGTAACGCTTTTGTGAAAATCCTCATTGATATAACTGTAAGTATTTTCGCTGAAGATTCATTCGTTTCTTACCGTGCTGCATGCAGTCGCGCGTCCGCAATGTTGACATATAACGTCAAACCGCCAAGCAAAGATTCCGGCCGGATAATTGACAATTTTGATTTGTCGGCAAGTTTTTAGGTGGTCCGCTTTCGGATCCTCCGAATCGCTTGTATGGATCTTTGTTGATTTATTTTCGACCGATATCGGTGACCTCGTCGGCGTAGCGTGCACTGATTTAACGTGAGGCGAGCAGCGTGGGATCTCGCGGAAACCCTTGTGTATATGCGTTGTATATATACGGCATATCGCGGCGCCCTCAAAGGGTGGGGATTGCGTCATTTGTCCACCGCGCCGTCAGACGTGCGGGGGTGCCGGAACGTCGAGTTACAGCGAAAATTACGATCAGCAACGAAATTTCAATCGGCTGTCGTATTTGTTAATTATTACCATAAATAATTTCTTCTCATATTAAAAACCGGTGTATGAAATTATATTGAAATACAATGGAAACGAACTGCTTGGAAATTTCAAAATTTCGAGTAGTAGCTCGCGGTCACAGTAATGCAAACGCGCCTGAAGGAATCACTTGCACTCGCGCGCCGCGACTGTCGTCACTTCGCGACGAGCTACCCAGCTGGGATATCACGTACCGCGAACGGTGCTCGTCAAAGTATCAAACATGATATTCTCTCGACATGTATAAAACGTTCCTAGTACTTTTGTTGTTGTAGAACGAAACACAACAAAACGAACGTAAGTACATTCTCGTTTACCACGTTGTTTCATTCTTATTCTACGTTCAATTCCGAAAGTGCCGCGTCCTAGAATTGTATTGTGTTTTAAAGCCGAATACTCGGATTACTCGGCACTGAGTCACATAGTGGGCGGTTTATTTACTGCCGATAATGTTTTTAAAAAATTGCAATCGCGGCTCGGAGGCGTCGATCGTAAATTCGTTTCTCTTGCGCTTGCATGCAGATTTTCATAATCTTCTCTTATGTCATCCTAGAGAACAAAGGTCGACACACTTTGGTCACTTATCTCCAAGATAGAAAAAAAAAAATCAAGCAGGATCGTAGCGGAAAATAGTGGAATAGAGAAGCGTCTTGGATAATTATCAAAGTGCCATACCGAAACGAGAAGACGTCATGTTCGATCACGTCAACAGAGAACTTGCGCCAATAAAGGCTCATTACTTTCTCTACAATGCAGGTAAATCAACGCGCCTCAATTATTCATAATTATTTGTCGATTGTTATTTTTCGTTAATAATTTTTTTTTTCTGTCAACAGCGACGGGACCCATTGTACCTTTTTTACCCCTTGTAGCGAGACAATTGGGATTCTCGGGTTTTCTAGTAGGCTCCATATACACAATACTACCGATCTCGGGCCTAATAGCCAAACCTCTTTTCGGAGGCTTGGCGGACAAGTACAGACTGCACAAAATATTCTTTCTCATATTCCAAGCCGTTCTGGCGATTGCATTTTTTACCATTAACTTCATTCCCAAAGTGCACGTCGTCGCCGACGTGTCGTTGACGTGCGACAATGCGGCCGCGTTTTTGGAAGTTTGTTCGTCGACGAAATTCTCCAAAGAAGTATTGGCGGGCGTCATAACGGATGAGGTGACGAATTCGCATTGTCACGTGAGTGAACGCCACCGTACCGTTTTTTTCTTTCTTCTTAAACAATTTCAAAAAATACGATTTTTTTTCGATTTTTTTTTTGCAGCTAACTTGCAACGCCACTTCGGAAGCGTACAGGGAATTGTGCAGTGGATGGAAGGTCGTGCAGTATTGCACGAATTTTACGCCCGGTTCGACGTTCGAGTTCGAGGGCGAATTCAGCATGGACCGAGATCTCGAGGTCGGAAAATGCGTGGACATACGCTTGAGAAACGTGACGGTCGGCGACGGGACGAGCCACAGGCCGGTGTGCAATTCGCTTCTGCGCAGTTCCTGCGTTGCCGATTGTTACGAGGTAACGGCACTGAAGAGGCTTTTGCAAGAGGCCGAGGGTAACAGAGATCCGTCGATGACGTCGTCCTATCAATTTCACTTGTTCCTGTGGGCGGCGATCGTGAGCTGGGTGGGAATGGCGATCGTCGTCAGCATAGCGGACGCAATCTGCTTCGATCTGCTCGGTACGAACGGATCCGTATGCGGGCCCGATACCCGATTAATCTTAATTTCGTTGATTCGAACAAAAAGTAGTGACGCATTCTTTTTCTTTGCTACGAAACAATGATGCAGGCGATGAAAGGCGAAAGGAGTACGGAAAGCAAAAAATGTGGGGCAGCATCGGTTTCGGGATATTCGGCATAAGCGCCGGTTGTCTGGTCGACGTGCTGAGCCACGACTCGAGCGAGAAAGATTACACGTGTATATTTTACATTATGCTGATTGCCATGATATTCGATATGATCGTGTCGGCTACATTGAAAAAGGTGCGCAACAACGCTCTCCGTTATCTTGTTCGTTTCGCAACGCGAGATGAAACGTGAGATCTCGAATGGTTGATTTTTTAATGCATTTTTCTTTGTATTCGATTGTAGAAATCGTTGGATTATTCGGAAAACGAGCCATCGGTGTTGTGGGAATTGAGCTCCGTCGCGCGTGAAGGAAGAGTGTTGGTCTTTGGATTCTGGTGCATCGGTGCCGGTATCTGCACCGGCGTAGTTTGGAACTTCTTGTTCTGGTACACGGAAGATTTGGGTAAGGGCACTGAGGCGGTTTGGCTCAAGACTCTTCAGGGTCTCATGACCGGTGTTCAATGCTTCCTCGGCGAATTGCCGTTCAATTTTCTCTCCGGGCGAGTGCTGAAGAAGCTCGGGCACATAAACGTTATGAGCCTCGTTTTGCTCATCTACGCCGTTCGATTCATGGCGTACAGTCTCGTGACGAAAGTGTGGATGGTCCTCATCGTTGAGCTTCTTCACGGTCCGACTTTGGGACTTTGCTGGCCGACGATGGTTTCGTACGGCGACAAAGTCGCGCCATCGGGAACTCGAGCGACGATGCAAGGCTTCGTCGGTGCCGTCTTCGAGGGTATCGGTCAGTGAACTTTTCTTTTCACAATTATTCTTCTCGTCGAACGCGCCGACATTCCGATTAATTGAACTTATCCTACTTTTTTTTTTCAGGCGTCGCGTGCGGGAGTCTCGTGTGCGGTCGATTAATAGACACGTACGGAGGTGTCGTCACGTTTCGCGTATTCTCCGTCGGAGCACTCGTATGGCTGAGCGTTTACTGGATTCTCCAGTTGCTACTGCGAAAAGCAAAATCGTTTCCCATACACCAGGGTCACAATCGTAAGTGAAACGAGGAAAAGCATTTTTTAAACGTTGGACGAAAGAAGCGGTATTTTTAAGCATGCAAAAATGTCGAGCTTCCGAGGCAAAGAGATCTCAATAAACATTGCAAGTCTCACTTATCTAATCTTAGTGAATGCACGATTTTGCTTTTATCACCTTCCCATCGCCCACGTTGCGTTTCTTGTCTTTTTCCAGATCTGGCGAGTTACGCAACGCCGAGCGACGCGATTCTCATGACGACGAGCCAGGAGCTTCAAACTTATTAGAATCAATTGGCGCTGGAAGGCCAATTTAGGCTTGACCCTTCGTGTATCTGTTTTTTCCTTTCACCCGAATCGCAGACGACTGTGTCGTCAACCAAAGCACGGATCAATTATAGGGCCCCAACATTCCATTGTTCGTACGTACACGAGTCGATGGAGATCTCGCCCGATACTTCTAGTTAATCCAATTGTAAAACGAACGATGCTCGCTTGCGAGCGAATCGATTGATAAGCGCACTGCATGACACGCGTGAAACATTGTTTTCTTTTTCTCGTTTTCCTTGCTCATTTGTAAACTATCAGATTTTTGCCGGGTGTGATACGTCGAAGTAAACTTAGCTGCTCAGTATTACGCGATAAATTGTAACCATTGTACGTTAATTCTACTACCATATCGTTATACGCGATAATAAACATGTTTTTTTTGTATAGCCACCTCGTCTTGTGCGATTGCGTTGAACGATGCGAAGGATTGGGAGTAATATCAGCTGTTCAAACGATCGTGTACGATTGCTCACAAAATATGTCAACTTTTTTATTTCCAGAGAGTGTATTACGTCGTGAAGAAGCTTTTTCGAGCTGTGTCGCGACGAAGGATGCTCGATAGTCGAGGATCGAAAAGTCCGTACAACCGTCGAGCACACGCTGTACGAATAATCGCGATTTTCCTTTTTTTTTGTTTGCGACACTAAATTTATTCTGAGTTCATGATTATTCTCTATATAGTTCGATTAAGAAGCTACTAAATAACTTTCCTCCGATTGGCGCGCTTTGTGCCTCCTTTACCGCTCGAAGGAGCCGCGAATACTCGTCGGCGGTGGGAGGATTACGCGCGCTGCACCGAAAGGCCTGATCAATGTACAATTAATATTCTCATTTCAATTTTATTCTGTCGCGCTTCATCTCTAGTCGCGCTTCGAGCGCGACGGCGTTGTTGACTGACTCGACGACGGAGTGGGTTCCACGATCGCTTGAAGATTCGGTATCTCACCGGCGGAATCGCAACATTCGCTCATCAAACCGGCGCCCGAATGAAACGCGAGACTTCCCTCGCTCGAGGACGCGAGACTTCCGGAAAGCGGCGGTGAGCGTTCCTTCGGCGAGGCGGACGAAGTCGCCACTTCCAGGTAACCGTGTAATTCGAGTATTCGTCCCTCCAGCAAAAGATTTATCTCGACTTGAGCCTTGTACTTCGACTCGACGGCGCGTAACTCAGACTCGTGTCGTTCCTTCGCCTCCTGCAGAAGGCGCTGCTGATCCACGAGCTGAGCTTCCTTACGCGCTTCTCTACCTTCCAATTCCACGAGACGAACTCTCAACGCTTCGACCAGTGAAGCACGCGAGTCCAGTTGTCGACGCAGATCTGTGAGAATACGACGAGAGAATTTGTTTATCGATTCTTTGATGAGAAACGGGCCCGATACGGCGAATGCGATTGTACTCACTGGACAGTTCTTCGGCGTAGGATCGTTGAATCTGTGCGGCTTCCTGTCTCGCCATTGGGACGGGACCCACTGTTCGTTCCTGTAGTTTCGTTTGCGCCTACGAAATGATTAAATTTTCGGGATAAAATTTGTCTTTCTGCGTTCCTGATAAGCAACGAGATGTCCACAAACCTCGCCGAGAAGAAGAAATCTCTTTTGTACGTTGTCGAGAATACGTTTCAACTCTTCGCCCCTGTTCGCAGCTTTGAGAGCTCCCTTCAGTTGATGAGCGGCATCGAAGAATGCCGACTCTGCCGCGCGTGTCTGTTGCTCGCACTCCGCGACCTTTTTTCTCTCGTTCTTCACCTCGAGCTCCAGCGTCTCCGCTCGATCTCGAAGAGTTCGGTTCTGCTGCTGTTCCTCGACGCACTGAAAGTGCAACAATTGTGATCGTAACGATTCAAACACAACGAGAATGATCGTTTACATCGAATTGAGTTACCATCGATTGCCAATGGCGAAGAGCTTCCGTATATCTGTCCTCCGCAAACCGAGCTTCCTTTTTGCTACGCTCCAATTCGCTTTTCAATCCGTCGACCTCTTTTTCTGCTATTCGTAGCCGATCAGTCTACGTGCAATGAAAAAAATTTATTGTATTCCACATTTTACGCAAAAAAGAAAGAAAATGTCGCCCCATTACGTTTTCATTCGAGTTTATTTACCAATGCGGCGTTGTGCTCTTCAAGAGCTCGCGAGTCTCTCAATTTCCCCAGAAGTCGACGATTTCTTTCGGCGTGAACCTCCCTCCGCTGTCTTTCGAATTGCAATTGCATTTGCATCAATTGCAAGTGTTGATTCGCCGAACTTGCGTCCAACGCACCGTCCTCCGTCGAGTCGTCGTTACCGTCGTCTTCTAGGCCCTTCCTACGCTGTTTCGGTCTCGACTTTTCTACAATTCAAAGGCAAATACGTATAACGAAAAGAATAGATCGTCTTCGATTGGTGTATTTGGCATCTCAACGATAATACGATCAATTACCACCATTGGACGAGACACTGAAACGTGCACAGGCCTCGACGTAACGGTCGAGCATCGAACTCGGCGAAAGTCTGGAATCCGAATTCTGTCGCAGCGGATGCTCGTTGCTTCGTTGGGACAGAATACCGACGAGCAGATGTTCGTAGGGTATGACTTCGCAGGTCTGCGTGCCAATCTCCTCCGTTCGCTTAACTCCGATCAGATTCTCGATCTTGCTCGTCGCCTGCTCCATCTTCTTCTCGAGTTTCATATCGGGGCACGATTTGGCCTTTCGAACCTGCTTCAAACAAGACGTATCGACCAAAAGTTAACATTCCGTAGGGACGAAAGTGAATTATTTTTCGCGACGATTTTTTTGTTACCTTGTACGAAGGATAAACTTTGGTACACGTAGCCGATGGCTGACATTGGGAATGAAATCGAAGCCGTTGTACTTTTCGAGACAAATCCGCTCGCGCGCCACGCGTTATTTCCTCGCTGTAACAACTGTCCATTTGTCGGTCCAAGTAACTCGAGCTCTCGGATCTGGCGGCTTGCGAACTAACGATCTCCAGAACCTTCGTTGTTACGCGACAAGAATTAGTGATACCATACTTGTCGATCTATATTTTTGTCTTACTCACTTCTTGATCCTCGTTCCACGAGTCATTCTTCCCGTTTTGATTCGGGCTCATCTCCAATATCTTCGCTATACCGTCGGCATTGAAGCTGGGCCTCTGGGATTGCTGAAGAACGCTCTGTCTGTCGGAGACGAGTTTGCCGATTCTCTGTGAAAGAGCGGGCCCGTCCCCGCTTCCAATGCCGATCAATGTGAACGCCGAGACTGTGGAATTTAGCGGAGTCGGTGTCGATGGCCTGGAACTTCCGGACAAGGCGCCGTTACCGAGACTACCGAGAGCTCGAACTGCCGTCGAGCCGATGGGCGGTTGTCTGGTTGCTCCTTGTCGCATATCCTGATAGAATATTCAATCTATCGTTAAAATCTTTTCGATTGGCAATCCAACGATCATCGCGGTTATTGAAAGCTGAATTATCGTTTCTCGTTACCTTAACGGGCGTTGTTTCCGGCGTTGCCTCGACCGCAGCTTCGGGCGGTGACGAATTGCTACGATTGTTGTTCGGCGTCGACGGCGTTGAACGAGATTCGTGACTCGAAGACTGCAGAGGCGGCGGGCTCTGCGGCGGTATCGCCATGCTCGGCGACCAAAAAGTCTCCTCGTCGCCGTTGCTCGCCCCGGTTGCCGACAAACCACCGGAACCGGTGACCGGAGTGTACGTGCACGAATGATCCAAAATCGGCGTAGCCCGCGGATTGCTCGGTCCCAAAACCTCCTCGCGGCTGCGGTCGACGGCGAAACGGCCGCACTCCGCGACAACGTCGTGATGCTCCATTTTCTTCCATCTCGCCGCGTTTGTCTCGTGATCCTTCGAGGCTGTGATCAACGACGGATGCATACGCACCGACTCGAGCATCGGCCTTATCGTATGCGTGAAAGTGGCTAACTGATCTCGTTGCGTGTACTGTGCTCTCAGGTAAGCGATAAAGTTGCAGGGATACAGAGCGTACAGTCTGTGAAATAGGCTGTAGAGTCCGACCTGATTAATCAGATATGGAGATTTTTAACATCGAAAAATTAGTAAATAAATATTGTTTTTAAATCAGAGCACACTCATTCGTTCATTTTTACACGATGAACTTATTTCATTGGTCGAGCGCACGTTCTAGGTGCTCACTATTAAGGTGCTCCGAAATGTGAGAGAGAATTTCGAGCGTTTCCCAATGAGATAAACGCTCGAAATTCTCTCCGAATCTCACAATTCCTCGGACTGCTCGTTCTGACTGCCTCAAGTTTTTTTTTCATTTGAGTGCACTGTCAAAAATTTCGATATTAGCTCTTGCTCTTCGATAAAAAATGAATAAGTTCAACTATTTTGTCTTCAGTGTTGAATTAACTTGGAATAATGGAGTATTTGCTATAATGAAATATTGACCTGCAAGTGACGAACGAAGAGTTGGTTCGTGTCGATATAATTGGAGCTCGACGATAGTTCGAGACTCGACGATTGGCCGTGATGATGAGAAGCCAAACGACCGAATACCTCGAAGATATCGGGAAGATAGTGGCCCATCGCCGCTGGCAACATCGGCAGCAGAGTCACGAGTAACAGAAGGGCGCTCATCAGTGACAACGTATCTCCCTCGACCTTGAAACCCGATACACTCAGTTTTTCGATTTGTTCGAGCATTTCTTCTTCTCTTTCCGCAACGATTTTTAAAAATACGAACGAATGGCTTGCCTTGAGTAATTTGAGCAATTCTCTGAAAACCGCGTGACTGGCGAGCTTGTACAGCCAGGTAGGCTGACGTCTCGCCACGTGTCCCAGCAACGTGAGAGCCTGCACTCGCTGTCCATGTCCCAACGATTTTCCGAGCGTCTCCGCCAAACGATCGAGCAAGTGCTTGTCGTGCGGCTCACGAACGCCGGCCAACACTTCCACCGCTCTCAGAGAATTCGTCGATAGATAATAATCGAACAATCCATTAACGAGCCAGTTATCCTTAGCTGTAGAACGATAAAATCGGTTTCTTTAGCAACGAAAAAAGTCTATAAACAAGTTTATGCAACGTTTCGAAATTTCAAATGGGTGGGACTGTAAAATTCGCTAATTTCGAGGACGGGACATATTTGGAGAAAATAAACAAGAAATGCTTTGCCTAGTCATTGGCCATTCGGATTTACTGCTATTTTAGCAGAATAAGTTTTTCGCAAGCACGATACTATAATTTTGAATGAGAATACTCGTACTATTAATATATGTAGCATCAGATACGTATTGTTGAATTTGGAAAGACTAAATAAATCGTGGAATGACTCACTGGACAAAAAATGTTCGTGGAAGACCTTCTTGGTCTCCTCGACGTCGGCGAGCTTGTTGGACTCGAGAAGATGAAACAAATCGGCCCCGCCTGCGCTGCTGCTACTCATCACGAAGTTCGTCAGCGAACGAACGCCGCGCGTCTATCGCACTTGCCTTTCCCTCACAGAGGAGGCGGCTCGATATTTTCTTTCTGGACGCCCGCTCGTCTTGCAGCCATCTGAGGATCTTCATTCAAGATCGCGGCGTTCCCCGATTCGCGGATTTGGCCGAGCTGAAATGACGCAGAGAATAAATATTCGTGCGTTCCTTTGTCAGTCTCTGAGAACTATTTTTTGCGCCGGATAGGAAAAAAAAATTTGTCAAAGACGATGATTTACAGGGAGAAAACTCGATTCGACGTCAATTCACGAATAACCAATGTGAACGCGAAGAACCGGAGCGAGTCGGCTGTCAGTTCGAAATTTGTATACCGCAACGAAAAAAAAAAAAGGAAGAAAAAAAAAATACAATAATTGTCGGCAGAGCGTGCGACGAAGTTTTCGTCGGAACGAAGTTTGTCGTCGCGAGTCGGCAATACAAGTCGCCTATTACTCGGCCAGTCTGTAATCCGTTCTGACGCTCGAATTTTTCCTGTTATAGCTGAACACTGTCGTGTCAATTGCGTTCACGATTTATTCGCGTTTCGGGGAGTTTAAACTTACCCGAGGTTCATCGAGTCTCTGTGTCTCTCGGGCGATAGACTTCCTCAGGGTCTATGGCGGCTGACTGCGGACTCCTTGGCGCCACGGTCGCTCTCACCACATCGTCAAAACAGGGGCAAAACAGCGGAGCGAAGGCTTACCCGCAGTTCTGTTGATAACAACACACTGTGTGTGATATGTGTTTTTCTCGCTTCGCGAATATACCCGCGCGCTCCTCGCCCCGCATTCGAGGATTCGATTTAATTACTCCGAAAACTCGCGCATGACCTCTAAAAACTTTTGAATCGCACGTATGTATCTATTGAAACTATCGTAACATAATGTAGGATTGTTCGAAGGAGACTCGTTGAATTCGCAAATACATACATTACATATATGTACATCTATATCTATTAAATTAAATATAAGGCCGTCAACTCTTAATTGTCTGTAATAGAACGGAATAGAAAAGAACTTTAAATAATTTATTTTTCATTAATTCCTCGATAATACTAATACAAAACTTTTTTAAATTATCCATAAGAACTCCACGAAGGCCGCGAGCTGTTCTATATTTGTTGACAACGTTGTTGCGTATAGAAAGAAAAAAAAACACGTTCGTACAGTTTGTCAAACCTTTTTGGAACGGAACGTCATTAAAAAAGGAAAACAGGGACCGTATTGGCAGTTATTATCAAATTGCCGGACGCAATTTGAAACTGTCGCGTCCTTCGGCTTTAAAGAAACTGGCGAAAGATATACACGATTATATCTATTCAAAAAATAATCTAACAGGCCCGAGGACGTTGCTGTTTCGAAGGTAAAATAATGAAGGTAAAACGGCTTCGTTGACAAGAGCAAAAACGCCCTTTAGTATACAATTTTTTTTTTTATTTTCCATGTAACGAATTTTCGATGAATGACTGAATTTTTGATTTACAGAAGCGGAGGCCGTGTACCGGAAATCACAATCGTTCACCCACAAATTCTCCGCGAGCCGGGATTTCGTCGTCCGCCTCGGGTTCGATATCGCTGCGAAGAAGGAGCTTTCGCGATCTAAAGAAACACCGTCAACAGCGCGGCAAGGCGAGCAAGCAAGCGAAAGGAGTGGCGAATGACGAGGTCCGTTCGGATTTCATCGTAGTGAGGAAGAAGAACGATGCTTATCACTCGTTGGACACTCTGTTCGACATCAAAACACCGCTGAAATTACCGGAAGTTATCAGTCTACCGAGATACGCGGAAAGCGAGCCCGACGAATGTTCCAGCTCGAGATCCGACAGCACGAGAAATTCGGAGTCGCCGACGATCGATGCGCATCGTTCGCCGAACCGGCGGGCAATCGAGCAAGAACCGAATATACTGCTGGAGTCTTCGGACTCGTTGGAGCTGCGTTACAAGAGCGATGTAAGCAAACTCGAGGAACTCGAATTCGATATACTCGACGATACTGCGAATCAAGAGTGGGACGAACGCGAGGGTAGCTTAATAGTGTCCGGATACTACGGCGATATGGCCGATACGGAGAATCCTTCGGAGATCGAGAATTCCGCAGTGCCTACCGCGCCTCCCGAGGAGGAGAGCGAGCTCACGCGATCACCGCAGGCGGAAGAAGTCGCGAAAGTTACAGAAGAAAAGAACTATTCGGGCAGCGAGGAAACTAATGAAGAGGCAGCGAAACCACCGGAGTACCAGCTTCCTCCGGGAGTCGGCGATGGTAATCTTCAATTGATTAGCCGATAAACAAATAAAGGAGGTTGCGTCGTTACATTCTCAGCCGAAAATGAGATTCGGAGAGATTTTTGAATGGATTCCAATGAGAAGTCCGAAAAAATCAACCGTATGGACGATGCTAAGAACATAAATTTTACATAATTTCAAGTTCGCCAAGTTATTAACAAAAGTAAAAAAAAATAATTTTCGACAAATTATTCGAAAATCTAAACTTTCTTGGAGTAGAATTTGATACATCTTCTTGAGAATTGTTTTAGATCTACGACATTTTTCTATCCCTATTGGAAAGTGGCAAATTATGAAGTTAGAACCGATTTGAGAAAAAAATAATACATCGTCGGAAATTTAATTTAATAATTTATTTAAACTAGTTTGTGAATAACTTTTCGACATTATTACTGTGGAATATCAATGTTATTATCACCTTCTATATGGTTGATTTTCATCCCGGCGGGAAGATTTCTAAATTCTCTCTGAATATCGCTTTGCCTGGGAATTAAACGATACTTCATTCTCAACGATTCTTGAAACGCTTTCCCGAAAGGTGTGCCACCGAAGAGCGGTGGTCGCAGCGAGTCGATCATCAGTTCGATCGGACTGACCGACAGCGCCGTGGTAAAAGAGATGATGGAAGCCGAACAGAGGAGTCGAATCATCGGAGAAGAAATTAAAGAGATAAGGAAACAGATAAGCGAACTGAGACACGTGAGTCTACGCCATCCGCGAAAGAAACTACCCGATAATATTGAATTTCACGAATGCGAATCGATTCGCAATTTGTAGAAGGAAAATTTGACCGACGAGGATGCTAAAAAAGTCAAAGACAAACAGGAATCGCTGATGACGAAGATGCAAGAGTTCGATAGCATAACTAGAATCGTTATGAGACTCGTGGGCTTGGAGAATCAGTCGAGTGAAACGTTCTCGAAGATGCATGGGATGCTTCCATACCCGCACACGAAACCTGCGACAGCGAAGAGCAAAGATACGGTCGAGGAAAAAACACCTGAGTTCGGCGAGGAGAGACGAATTTTCGAAAAAAAGTTCGACGTTCCCGAATACGAGCGATTCGATCCGCCGCAACCCGAATATCCGGAGGACAAGTACGCGTGACAAAATTTTCAATGTTTCACGGATAAAAATAATTTGCTCGAACGGTGAGGATTTTGCTGTACCCGCAAAAAAAAATTCTGAAGCAGCAAAATTCTTACTGCTGAAGCTAATCATTTTTCTCAATGTCTCATCAGTATCTCGTTATGCTGAGCTTTACGTTATATATATATTTTTTTTCCACAATTTCAATCAGACTGCCGCGAGCAATAGTTTGCGGCTTTACCGAAGACAGAATACCGAAAATCGTGATACCGGACAGTCGTCCGAAGGGTACACGATGTCTGAAGAAGCTCACTGGCAAGCTTAGCGAATCGTTGAACATGCAAGAAAAACTAGTTGAGGAGAACGCGAAGCTCGAGGGTGGCAAGTACGGACTGAATCGATATTTTCTCTCGTCAATCTCCCGCATCCATAAAACGAGGCAAATTCGAGCATTAAAATTATTTCGACACACTTTTATAAAAAAAAAAAAAGAACGGGCTACGTTCGTTCGGCAAGAAGTTAGCTGTTTTTTGAGTCGAGAACGAAAAAGTCTGACAATCATTTTATCAGTTCCACGGCGATTCGCCGTTTTCGTACGTCAGCTACATTTCGAAATTATTTTCTCCTTCGCGCCCGACCGACTTCTATCTATGATAACCGAGTTTTCATCGGTCGAGGGAATAAACCGTGAGTTAATCCGCGCTCAGATACAAACTGGAAGAAGCTCTGCTGGAGAAGGACAATACGCTCGACAGCCTGCAGCGAAAGGTGTGCAGCCTTCAGGCTGAGATTCGAATCGTCGTGAAGGAGAACACGGAGTTGAATCATCAATTGTCCTCGCTGACTAATCAACGATCGACCGGAAGTCCGGTATGTTGCTCGTGTTCGGGCCAAGCATCATCGCGATCGACTAATCGGCAGCAGAGCTCGTACTCGCGCGTGAGTTCTCCGCGACGCGACGACTACTGTCCATGCAAGAACTGTATGCAAGAACAGCTCGTCGATCCGAGTTCTTTGCAATCCGGCACCTTGTGCGGTACAATATCAACGTGAATCGAGCGGAAGTTTCGTTAGATCTGGCGAACTCCCGAGTAATCGATTTCCTGTAATCTTCCCAGTGAATCCGGACGGTTTGAATCCGTACGAAAAGCCTTGCGCGACATCTCCGAGACTTTCGGGTGGCGGATCCAGGGAAGACGGTTGTTACTACTCGAATACATCGACGGAACAGGGCTCAGTTATGTGCTGTCGAGGTCCCGCTAATGTGAAGCTTCCCGGAGCTTCGTCTCGTTCCGGCGCATGTCCTGCGGAGATGGAGAACACAATGACAAACTACGGAAACAGCACAAATCAACTTGTACGTAGATTTCAATCTCGCATCTCATTTTAATTTCCTCAAAAAATAAAAATAAAACGTAAATAAAACCGTTTTTTATCTCCCTCAACGTCGTTGATCGAAAATTCAGGCTCAACAGCTCGAAAGCATGGAATCTGAGGTGCGAAACATGCAGATGGAACTGGCGAACGTTCATCGTGAAAGACAACAATTGGAGCAGCAGAGAAAGTTGCTTAAGTGCACCGGCCCGTGCGCTCCGTGTTCCTGCTGTCCCCCGGGAATGCCCCACGCCTCGCCGTCGATTCAACAACCTCCGATGATTCCGTGCGTAACCGGAGCTTCGCAACCGGTGCCCTCGCAGATTCCCTCGGAGGCTCCGATGCATCCGGCCGTACCGATGTCGCTTGGCAAGGTATTTTCCTGTAATGAAAAAAATTGCATTTAGAAGAATCTCGCGCAAAAACGAAAAGAGCAAAGAAACAGTTGTGGGAAGTATATAAAAAAATATCTTACGAGAAGCGACGAGGTGTGAGAAACGTTGCCGGTACACCTTGATTGATTTTCCATCGCACGCAGATGGCACAGCCGCATCAACCTGCGACGTGCTCCGGTGCTTGCGTGGACGCGCCTATGGTAACATTTATTTACAAAGAATTCGCGATCTTCGACTTCGGTTGATAAACTGCTATCGAATTGTCACCGTTTCGTTGCGAAGGGAGCGAGCAACTGTCCGCAGCAACAGCTTCGCGATCTTCGCGAGCAATACGCCAGGCTTCAGGAAGACTATAGGAATAAATTGTGCGAGGTGTCGTGTCTGAGAGCCGACGCCGACAAGATGAAGCAGGAAACGCGCGAGGCGAGGGAGGAGAGGGAAAAAGCGGAAAATCGTTTGGTCGATGCCCAGGAACGATTGAAGATCATGGAATCCGAGAAGCTCAGATTTCACGGTCAGTTCCCGAGAGCCTCGACTCAACGTCTTCAAACGGTGAAAATCGATTCTCTCGCGCAGGTAGCAAGGAGCAGCTCGTTGAACAGGAACAAGCGCTCTTGGTAGCGAAACAAAGATATCGCGAGGCGCAGGACGAATTGGAGGAATTGCGATCGTTGATACAGGATCAGGCGAGTCAACTCGAAGACTATCGGAACAAGTACCTTCAGGCGCAGGAACAGGTCGAGGAACAACGAAGGCAACTCGACCTCATGGAAATGGATAACGCGCGGATGAATCAGAACGTTAATCTGGAAATTGGCAAAGTCAAAGTACGAAAAATTTTGCAAGTTCTCCGATTCGAAGAAAAAAAAAAAAAAAGATACTTCAACTTTTGTTTTTTTCGTGCAGAATCATTTCTTGGGAAAGCTCGCCGAATTCGCGCCATTGGCAGACATCGTGAAGCAAACACAGGCGAAATTGCAGGAAGTTCAACAGATGCGACTCATAGCCGAGCGCAACTGCGAGGACTTGACGAGGGAGTTGCTCACTTGCAAGGATCAGCTCGGTACGCTGCAGAGTCAGTTGAGCGTTGCGCGTAGCGAGCTTGCGGCGCTTCGCGACGAGAAGGGAATGGGCTCGGGCCGTTGCGACGAGCTGGAGAAGAAAAACAGCGAATTGAGGAACGAGAACGAACGGATGAAGAATACGATAGCGAGATTCGAGGAGCAGGAGTCGCAGTTGCAGCAACGCATCGACGAGAAGCTGCACGAGATCGTGCAGTTAAACGCGATGCTCGAGCAAGTGCGGGAGGACTCGGCGCGGCAAGTCGCCAGGACGAAGGAGCGCTGCGAAACTGTTAGGCGAACTATGCAGGGACAAATTGCCGAGATGGAGAAGCAGCTCGCACAATGCAGAGCGACCGCGCGGGCCGCTCAAAAGGACAGAGACGAGGTAAGATTCCCCCTCGAGAATCGAACTAGAAATTAAGAGATTGTAACGTAACGCTTGTGTTTCCAACGCCAGATTCGTCAAAAGATGCAGGGACAAATAAACAATTTGAACGAAGCATTCGAGCAGGCACAGGGAAGGATTCGTTCGCTTCAAGGGCACGTGAACTACTTGAAGACGTCGTACAGCAACATATTCAGTCCCGGTGCTCAGGGCGAATTGCCGCCAGGATATATGCCCAGCGAGACGGCTGGACAGGGTCAGGGTTACGACTCTTGCGATTGCAATTATTGAACAAATTCTTGAGAAAAAATGTCAGCCAAGCCTCGGGCATCGTTGACTTTGCTCTTTCGTTTCGTGAGTCGCGTTTTCTTCGTAGTATTTTTTTTTTTTTCGATCGTCTCGCGAGTCCTCGTCGGTCCGTGCGAAACCGACAGCTGCCGTTCGAGTTTCAATACGCATGTTTTTTTTTTTTTCTGTATCGGGCACTGTATTCACTCTCGTTTACTCAATAAAATCGACAATGTATTTGAACCTTACGCGCTAACAGTATTAAAAACAAAGAAAGAATGGTAGACTTTTACGACGCGACGAGAGTTTTTCGATAATACACATCGGGGATGCGCGATTATTTACAGTAAGCGGGAATGAAGTGTGAATAAAATTCTTTCTTTTTTCCTTCCTTTCCATTCGTTTTTGCTTCCGCTATCTCGACGCTCTTGCGAAAAATCCGAATGGATTTTGAGCGCGTTAGGAATGATCGCTGCAGCTAGTTTGTTCGTTGACAAATCTGCTCTGGCGATCCTCTCTGGTGTGCCCCAAAGTTTTGAGCCCGACCGACGAGTCGACCGTGTTTAGTCAGTCTCGGAGTTCAGCAGATCGAGCATCCCGCGGAATTTGGCAGAACGTGAGCGCATTCTCTCTATCTCGACGGTCAGGGTCTCGAGTTTACTCTCGAGCTCGGCGGTCATCGCGACGCGTCGGGCACAGGAGCTACAGCCGCTGTAACGAGACAATAAAATAAGTATATCATCGAAATTGACCGGAATTGATCGAAATTGATAGGTAAACTTAGAGAGGATTGAAAGTATACTTTTCGGTGGGAACATCGCGAGGCGATGGTTTTGAACGAGACGCACAAGTCGCGGACGTCTTCGAGCAAGATGGGTGCGATGTCGGTGAGCACGGTGTTACTCGCACCGAAGGAATGAGATTCGGCAAGCTGGCGGTTTCCTTTGCCACGAAGCTCGCGTTGCTTGGATCCCGACAACCGCCACAGCCTCGGAGAAGATCGGTAAGGATGCCGCGCACCTTTTTGCCACTGAGTCTTCGCCGTTTGGTCTGCGAACATGAATTTTCTTGTGAGATAATTGTATTCGTGTTACAATTTAATTTATTTGTGAACATAGTCACGCTCACAATGATGATAGAATAATATTGAATCTGCGTTGAGTTTTGGAAATACAAGTAACTTTATGCACTCGACGTTTACCTCGGGAGTCTCGAAGTATTGTCCATTCGTTAACAATGGACGGTCATCGTCCTCGCACGAGTCGGGATGAGAATGGGAGCGACTTCTGTTTTCGCAGCACGCAGCCTTTCCAGGCGTCAGTCTTGTGTTGCAGAACGGAACATCGTCGGTACACGACGAACGACGTTTCTTCGCGTGATGACAATTCGTCTCGTTGTCGGAAGAATGACAATTGTAACGAACTTCTTGTATTCGCGGTCCGTCGGTGCGAGAATGATTTGCCGATGCGTCGTGACAGGATGAAACGCATTTGTTGTGATTTGTCAGAATACTCGAGACGGTCTCGTAGATAGCGTCCTCGTCGTCGTCGAACACATCGCGGTCGTGATCACGAGCGCAGTCGTAGTCTCTCTCGTTGACTTCGACTCCGTGAATGCAGCAGGAATGTTGTTGTTGCTTACGTCGATAGTTAACGAAATGATCGCAACTCGGCCAGTTGTAACGCTGTGGCTTTTTGTGCGACTCGCAGTGCTCGCAAGCGCCCGTTCGACTGTTCAAAACTGGCGAGCTACGATAGTGTCCCGTTTGTCCCTCGTCCGCCACATTATTCGGTCTCGTCATGTTCGAGAATGACGGTCGAAAATATTTTCCTATACCCGATCTGCTGAACTGCGAATTGACGTGCTTCGATTTCTTGTTCGTGGAACACATGAACGGGCTGCCGTTTGCGAATTTCGATCGGGGAGTTTTCGGACAATCGTGCGAGGATCTGCGGCTCGTCGATGGTTTCTCGTAGAGCTCCGATTCTTCCGCTTCCTCCTCGACGTTCGAGCCGTCGGAACATTGGCTGATCTGCGAAGAAAATGTTTATCATTCGAATACAATTCCATTGCAAATTGCATTTGTGGAGAGATGACCTTGTTGATATTTAAAAAAAAGTTTTTCGTTTATACTTAAAAGTACAGTTGAAATTGTATATAAATAATAATATGTAATAAAATATAAATATTAACCACTTACTCTCTTAGGCAAGGGCGTTCAAACCCAGGTGAAAAAATAAAAAACTTTGCGCCGTTTTATACATTGTTTTCGAATAGAATGAAAACGTTTTATAAAATGTAATTGTTTTCACACTTCTAGAATTTCAAGTCGCTATAGTTACCTCTTTGCCCCAAATGTTGATAGTACCGTTGGCCTCGGTCATACGAATCTCCACGTTGCCGAGTAGATATGGACCGCACTCGCGAACCGTGCCGCCCTTGTCGCCGACCTGGTTGTCCTTCGGTATGTCTTCGGTCTGTATGAGAAAGCTGCGTTCCTTGCTGTCGGCCTCCTCCCGATAAACGAAACACTTGACGTTCTCCGGTACGTCGGTAGCGCCGTTATCGGCGAGATCGTCCGGCGTGCGCTCGGAGCTCTCGTCGTCGTTACTTTCGCCAGCGGCCGTTTGTTCGTTCTGTCCGCCGTTCCTCGATTGTTCCCGGGACGTTAACAACGCCGTATCTGTTTCAAAATCCGAATTGACTTTCCTCCGTTGTTCGCCGGGTGTATAAGGAATTTTGAACGATTGCCCGTAATCCGATGGACTCAGCATGTCCGAGGCTTTTCGTTTTTTCGATCTACCGACAGTGGATTCGTATCCGCACGCTTGGGGAATGTTCGATTCGCGTTTCGACTGACCTTGCTCCGCGGTGGTGCGCGCGTCGACGTTCCTCGTGGCGAGCGAGCTCGTTGCCCTCGTGCGACCCTGCGTGATATTCGCGAGAGTCTGGAGTATCCTAGAGCTCGTGATGAACGATTGCGACGATCGACGCGGCGGTCTGCAAGGGGTTGCCGTGGCGCCGATCATGCTGTCGTCCGAATTCAGAACGTTGTCCATGTTCGGCGGATTGATCGATATGGCCGGACTGCAATTGCTGTCGGACCATTGCTCGATCGAGCTCAAAGCCGATCCCACGCTGGTCGAAAGGAGCTTCGGCAGCGGCGGCTTCGGCTCGCTCCCGACTGGCTTCGGCTGTTCAATCTCCGGAGCGATCTCTTCCGTCTGCACCGCGGCCACCTTAGTTTCGCGCGGCTCGTTGTCCTTTTGATACTTGGCCAGTGCCTTCTTGAGCTCCTCCATCTCGCGCTTCATGCTTATATTCTCCGTTAGAGTTTTCTGAAATGCCTCCCGTATGCCGTCGTATTGAGCCGTTTTCTCGTTCAACTGTGCCGTTTTTTGATTCAACATCGCCCACAGCATAGCGACGTCGGTGCCGTCGCGATTCGTCGCCTCGATCTCGTGACTCGCCGATTTCGGAAAGTCCGAACTCTCGCGAGCACTCTGAGCCTCCTCGGGCACGCTGCTGTCCGTCTTCGCGATTTCGCTCTTCAACGACGTCGGAACACGCGCCGTTTCGGTTTCCGTTGTCCCGACGACTCGTTCCTCCGTGTATTCCGTCACGCCGTTTTTCTCGTCGATCGTCGGTCGCAGCGTCTCACCGGTGTCGATCTTATTGGCAGTGGTCTCGTCGGCGTTCGCGTATTCCTCGTAGCTCACCGTGCGAAGATCGAAAATCGCCGCGAACTGCTCCTGTCCGTTCGTCGCGCATGTTTCCATCGGCTCGACGATCTTCTCCGCGTGATTGTGCATGCTGTAGTCTATCAATCCGTTCGATCTCTCGCTCTTCGGCGCATTGTTCGGCGCGCCCGTCTGAAGCTGCGGCATAAGTTCGAAGGATACGACAATATCGTTTTGCATCGTGCGTCTGGCTTGCTCGGGTATATCGGCGATAGTTTGCTTGATCGAATTTTGCGTGTAACCCTTGATAAGCCGATTCGCGGGATTGAGCCTCGTGCACGGCTCGTCCTCGTTCGCTTTCAACTCGTTGAAATTCCGGTGGGCCAAGTTCTCGCGAATCTTGTGCTCGGCCGAGCGTCTGTTCTGATCCTTTATATCCTGAATGTACTTCTTTACTTTGCTCTGCACGCTCGCGTACGGTTTGGCGCGCGATATTTTCTTCTCGTCGCCGAGAGGATCCCTGAGACGCTCGGGATCTCGCGGACACTCCGCATTCGGCTCTGCGTATCCTGCGCTGTAATTGTCAAAGAGATCTATGCTTCGCCTCTTGCCGACGAAACGCGACAAATTGCTACGAGAATTCGTCAGATCCTGCAGAGACCTGCTCCGCGCCTTGTGATGCTTCTCCAAACCGCCGTCGTACTTCAATATATAGTCGTCGGACGATCTTTCGAATTGCTCAACGTCGGCGTCGCTGTCGTCCTCGTCGTTGACGCCGAGACGAGATTCGTCTTCGTCGTCCTCCTCTTCCTCCTCCTCGTCGTCCATTTCTGAAAAAAAAAAGTATGTAGCGCTTCCATTGAATTCATTTCAAGAGAAAAAGCAATTTTTAAAAATGAAGTTCTAACGAATCTTACCCTCAGACTCATAGTCTTCCATATCATCTTCTTCGAAGACTCTTCGCTCGCTTTCGTCTCCAGAGGAAACGACATAAACGCAGTCTCCCGCCTGTTCATCGTCGGCGTACGCAACTCTGGATCTCTGCTCTCTGACTTCGCCGGCCTCCGCATGGATTTCCAATTCGGCTCTGCTCGATTCGTCGTGCCTCGAGGAGCTTGTTACACTCATATAAGTAGGCATCTCCTCCTCCTCGATCATCGCGGGCTCCGTGTCCACGTCGCTGTTTTGGAGAATGTCATTGTTGTCGTTGCCGTCGGGTTCCGCGACACCTGGTTCCTCGTCCGCGGGAGGTTCGCCCGAAGCCGACATGGCTTCGAATACGCTAAACAATCGTCAACAACCGGCAATGAGTCTCGATGTTTTTCGATACCGTTGCCCCGCGCGCTCCCGAATAAACAGTCGGGCTTTGCTCCCGAAGAAAAGCAAGTACTCAGTATCGATAATTGCAGCGAATCGCGAACAACTCGCGGTATTCCGCCATAATGGCGCGCCCGGTTCTCCGTACCGCTGACCCGCTCTGTCCCGACCGGCTTTTTTGTTTTTGCCTCAGTGACGCGGGGAGGGGGAACAAAATAATAAAAACTCGGTTTGCGATCAATGTATAACGAATAAAAACATTAATTCCCCGATAAACGAGGCTGTTTGGCAAACGAATATAACTCTATGTTTATGGAATAGTTAACATTAATCAATTGTCCTCCCACCACTCACGCGGCTGAATGCTAAGACGGTATCGAACCAATTCATCAGCGACGTTTGTTGTTTTTTTCGTCTTTTCATATTCTCTTTCCGTTCAGTCGTTTCCGGAACGATTACCCTAATTGTTGCGCTGAAAAGAATTATCGAGGGAACAACCAAACTGGCTTCATTCATTCAACATATAGAAAATCCAATAAATTGCTTGTAAATTGAGTACCGTTCGTACGATAGCTATAAAATACGGGATCGAGAGCGTGCGAGTCAACGAGCGCTAAACACAGCGAAACGCTGGAAAGGGACCGCCGACTCGTTGCGCACTCCCGACGAACCCGGGATTTACGAAGGAATCGACAGTGACAAAGTCGCTCGCATTGTCAAAAACAAAATCGTGATTGTCACAAGTGTAGATTAGGCGAGAGAATTTACTTTGCTCGCGAAAATGTCATCGGAAAACGGCGGACTGCCGATTACCATAGAATTCGGGTAAACACGCTGTGCTCTCTTAACCTCCGATCGCGTCGACAAAGCGCTCTATTTTTCTTTATTCGTTTATTTCTTTTTTCTCACAGTGGCGGAGCCGAGTTGCTGTTCGACAAGAAGAAAAAGCACGAAGTCAATTTACCCGCTGGCGAGGACTGTTAGTGCGAATGAATTTTACTAATTATCGTTGTATTTTTTTTCGACCTGCGGCATTCATAATATACGCATATTTACAGGGACGTTGAAGCGGCTCCTCTATTGGATAAGAGATAACCTACTCACGGAGAGGGAAGAACTCTTTTTGCAGGACGACACTGTGTAAGTAATTTCCGCCGATTCGCAAGACAAGTTCCGCGCGAAATTTTTCTCTTCCCGTTCGCGGTAATGAAAATTCCACGTTTATTACCGTTACGCAACTAAATAAAGCCGATCAATTAAAAACGCGCGATTAGCACGACGTGCCTGTACTCAAAAATGGCGGACAATATCTCGATAGTCGCGAGAGTTGCAATTTTTCGCGAGAGAGGGCGCACGTCGTACATTACCGAAGGAGCCTCGGGCGTTCTCGGTGCAACGGTTTTTCACGCGCGTGTTCATTCCTGCCACGATCTCGGTGGGGTCGAGAAGCTTTTCGTTGCCGGGGAAGCGTTCTCTCTCCGATGCATGAAAACAAAATGAAATATCACGCAAACAATCCGACAATAAAGTTGTCTTTCGTTGAGCAGAAGACCGGGCATCCTCGTGCTGGTGAACGACGCCGACTGGGAGCTGTTGGTAAGACATGAATACTTTTATATTATTCTCGACTTGTCTAGCGAGGTTTTTGTTTCCACGAAACTTCGAGCGGTAACAGCCGCTGCAGCTGGTCTCGACGTCTGACTAATGTGGGCGTCTGGACTGTTTTTTTTACCCTAAAGTCATACGAGGAATATAATCCTCGCGAGTCTCGAGAATTGGCGCGATGATGAGCAAAGTCGAGGAGGGGGCGGGTGGGAATGTTAGAAATAAGCGAAGGCGCACTCGCGGCGTTGGAACGACGCGGAGGGTGCAAATGACCTCGGCTCGCCACTCCCATGCCGGAAAAATTATCATTTTAAATTTGTAAATGTACAAACCGCCAGGCCCTATTAAGATATCCTCACCTCTGTGTGGCTTCCCCCTACAAGGCGAGTCCCCGTTAAGTCGAGCAACGCCAGAGCGAAAAAAAAAACAAAAAAAGGAATTCGAGAAGGAAACTTTATTGTACACAAACGAGCGAGGAACGAAGAGGGCAAACCAGACTGGCGAGAAAGATGATGACTTCGGCCATTATTATGATAATATTCGCGTTTCGTGGAAAGCTTCTCTTGCATTCGACTCGTTTCTCGTCGGTTATTCACGCGACCTCGTACTTTCTCGTTTTCTCTCGTTACTCGCCTTGTCTCGTTCGCCCGTTTTCACGGGAGGGGGGGGGGGGGGGGGGGGGGTGGCGCGTGTTCCCTCTCCCGTCTTTCTCGGGTATCGTAAATTACGAAAAGGGTGATAGCGGATAGGAGGGAAAAGCTCGCGCGTAGAATCGCGCCGCACGTTTACAGGCCCCGCGCGGTAAGTACTCTTGGGGTAGGCTCTATCGTGGATTCTAGGTCGTTCATAATTGACGCCATAATTAAGTCGTAGTTAAGCACCTTTCCGTATCACGAAATACTATAATTTTCGCAGGGGCAAGGGGAATACAAGTTATGCCCGCGCGACACCGTTCTCTTCATCTCTACTCTTCACGGCGGTTAATCATCGCTCCTCGGGGTGGGTAAAAACACGATAATGTTGTCGTAATCCGATGTAACGCATTTTTTACGCATAAAAAAAATAAATAAAAAAAACGAGAGAGAGGGAAGTAAAAAGCAAATATACACAGTGCTTTATTGCTGTAACATTTACGATATGTTAATGCGAGTATGGAGCCGCCATCTACCCTCCGACGAATATACATGCGGCTCTAGGAACGAAGTAGAATAAAATGTTCCACACCCGCGAGGACGACGTACGTCCGGGATAAGTTTTACGTAATGGCTATAATATAACGGGTGACACTTTGGCCGGTTTCCAAGAGTCTCCCGGTGTTATTGCTTTACCCAATGGTACACCCCACTACACCCCTCGGCCCCTCTCAAGGAAGCCCTATTTTCTCGCACTCCAAGCCGAGGGCGAACTCCCCCTCCGACTTCCCTATACCCCATTTCACTCTCTGTAACTGTGTGCGCTTCGTTCTACCCGCAGATTCTCCACGGACGGTGAACAGCACGCCCGTCACTTAGTTTGTTGGGTACTTAAGTCTGTGTACAGCTTTACATATATTATGTTACAATTAACATGGCGAGACAAAAGTTTCGCACTTTTATACCCTCGACTCTCGCTCTCTCGACTCTCCGTTTCGCTTCATCTAACACGTCCTTTTCCTCTGCTCTCCATTTTCTTTTTTCTTTTTTTTTTCCTTCAGTCTTGCGGATTCCCTTAGCCACCCAGGGCAGCTCTCACTTGCCGCCCGACTTGCTTTATTGCCGCGGAAAAACTTGGCTCGTTAATTATAGCCAGGGTCGAGAAAGAATTCATTTCCTGGCCGAATGTAAATCGAGCGGGTGGATGAGGCTCGAGGACCCGGCGAGAAAGTGGGGTGTGCGCGAACCCCTTAAGTGGGCTCCTCGAGCTCAAAGAGAAGACCGTCGTGGTATAGAATATGAGGGGCATGCGGTACGGGAGAGTGAGAGAGAGAGAGAGAGAGAGAGGGCTAAAGAGTTTGATTTTGAAAGAACGTCGGGAACAGTGGTCGCATCACTGAAGTCTCCCACTGTTCCTTGCGCAGCGTCGGGGGAGGCAACGAGGGATAAGGTGGCAATCTCGTGCGATATCACTCGAGGATGAGGGTCAAAGGTGAGCGAAGTAACGCCGAGGATTCCTTTATTCTTCTGCTATTTTCTCTCGCACCCTTTATCTCGTCGAACGTACCGCAGTACGAATGTACCACTGGCGTTGTCACTAATGCAACCTGCCCGAGTGTCTTCCATCTAATATTTTTCTTCTTTTTATATCCCCTCTCGGCAAGCGCGCTCGAGTGCGCGAGTAGTAGAGTGAAGGTGGAAAACGACCAGTGGTCCCGGGGATACTTTGCGAGAAGACCCTACGCGTCCTAGGGCGTTTTCTCTCGTCCAACGACGCTCGACGGAACGAAACTCGGAGGAGCGATCTCGTCGCGGTGGAACAATGGGAATCGATCAATCATAGGGCCGATGGAGGAAAAACCTCCGCTGTCTCTCTCGTCGAGGAGAAAAATCGATGAAAAAGAGCCGTCTAACGAGACACAGACCAACGAGGGACCAACGGAGAAAGGAGCCTATTATCGACGTCCACGATGAAGTTTTTTCGCGTGGGAGAGAAGAAAAAAACAGTTCGAGGTTTGTACGAGTCGCCGCCGATTCGGATTGGAACAATTAAGCGTTCCGGTGTCCTTCTCGTACGATCGTTCGGACTCCGATCGAGAGAGCCAATTCACTTCCGGATACACCTCACGATCGTTTCGATGCCGTTTCTTGTTTCAGTCGCCGAGACACGACGGATCATCGGGACGCTTCGTTAACTCGTTCTCTGATTCCGCGCTGATCCGCGAATCCGACAACTTGTCAGCTTGACTCACTGCAAATCGGTTTCGGCTTTCGGGCTATGACACAGAGAGACAGGTACGTTCTATATCGAAGGGGGAGGAAACGTGAGATATACCGGAGAGCCTACGCTCCAAACTCGATCGCTAATGGCTCGGCAGGGGCGTGATGCTTCTGTGATTAATTGTGTCACCTATGATTACATCAGCGTGTGGGACCAGTGTACGGGTCTATACGCACCCTGGATCCTACGTCCAACACTGTATATTATATATACAGAGAGAGAGAGAGAGAGACAGGGGGGAGAGAAGCTCGCGTCATATCATACGTGCCTCGCGATGCGGATTGTGCGTTACGCCCGACGATGCGTGTTTACTGTGCACTGGACGCACGACCGAGGTGGGGAGGGTAGGGAGAGTGCGAAACACTCCACGCAACCATGCGAAAGCGGAGCGGCTGATATGCTGTTCGCAATACGGAAACCCCCGGGATGGCGCGTTGGTTACGTGCTCGAACGATGGGAACGGACGAGGCGTGCACCTGAAACCGCGATGTACGTAGAAGTCTGTTATTCAGTTGCGAGCCTCGTCCCCGTCCCTTGGCACCTCCCTCTCGTTGTTGACGACTGGATTTATGCAGATGCGTAGTCGCGAGTCGGTTGACAACACGTTTTTTTTTTTTTTCTCATTGACACGCAATGAATATACATTTTTTCTTTTTTTTTTCGTTTAAAAAAAATTACATTTAAATCGAAATTTCTATTTTACGCTGATTTTAAAGAATGCTTCCCGCGCGGATCAAAAGTTCCGCCACGGTAAATCCCGGGAGGGAACGGGAGCGAAAGATCGCTCGAATTAAAGTTTCAAAGCGTCTGGCAACTCGTTTTTCGCCGAGCGCTAACGATTGTTTCACTTTGCGAGCTTAGAGTGAGACGTTGTACGTATAGAAATTTCTCTTATCTCGCGACGGTCTGGGTGTGTTTCGCGCCGTCCCCCTTCACCGCTGCGTGGCAGACACCGAAATATAAAATCATAAGCGACCGGCGAAACGCCGCGGAGGTGCCCGGAGAGAGAATCGCCCGGGAGTTCGAGGAAAGAAAAAAAGATCGACGGAGAGAGGGAGCGGGAAGGAAGTGGGCGCGAAGGAACCCCCGGACTCTGTATGTGCTTCGGGGCAACTTTGGCTATTACAACGAAACTGTTTCGCGCTAACGCGTCTTGAACTTTTAACGGTTCTCAGGGCCAGTCTCTGGCGGTCTCTTTCTTCCGGCGAGAGCAGCTACTCGTCGTCGCCGTCGTCGTCGTCGTAGTCGCTGTACCCTCCAATCCTCTGCTCCACGCCTCCGGTCTCAGTTGCAATCTCCCCCATACACCTTTGCCTCTCCAAACGCTTCTCAACCCTTTCCTATATAGCTTCACAAGTCAGCAAAGCCAAGTTCCTTCGCTAATTTCGCTTCTATATATTTTCAATTATCCTTCCATTTGCTCGCCCGGGTTAAAGCGTTCCCTTACAAGCCCCTACCCCTCGATTGAATTCACGCCGTTGCATGGATACGTTCGCGTGCGCTCGCGCTGCACTCGACGTTGAGCCTGCGCTTCATCGGGAGAGCATGGCGCGAGTGTTAGAGAACCAGCGATTTTGCTATGGAGAACCCTGAGCCTCCTCTCGCCCGCATCGAACGAAGTTAACAGGGCATAAATTTGTCGCGTCACGACGTAACGAAGTTGTCGATATATATCGGGACCGACGGGAGGACGAGGACGAAGAGGATAGCTCCGGGTCGAAACAGCCAGGTGGTCCCTCCAGCCATCCAGCTCTGTACATCGAGCCACTATCTATAATCGAGCTTGCATAGATTATCGGCGAGCCGTGTGCGAGCTCGCCAGCCTTCGTGGAAAATCTGATCGCCTGGAAACTATGTAGCTCGACTACGAAAACTGTCGCCATATATCCGGGATCCACCCTTATTACAAACGATATTCGAAATTGATATCGAGGCGGAGTAATTGAAGAGTTAATTTCGTCAAACGGCCCAAAACATTGGACGATGGATCGATCCATCAAGATACCTTTGCGGCGATAGGGTTGATTGAAATAATTTCACTTCTCCGTGACACTTTTTCTCCGGATGCGTGAAATGGACACGAAGACTCTTTTCTTTCTCATTTGACCTTTCGAAGAACGCCGCGCCCAAGGGGTGGCCAATTGTTTTCCATGATAGAGGAAGCGATCGAGGGATTCTATTCTCGCGCGATTCACTCGTAAACTTTGGTAATACGACTTGAGTTATTCTCGGCTTGCGACCGAGGCGCCAAGGTCTCAGAGCAAATCGGATCTTTGATGAAATCGAGAGAGAAGAAGAAGAAGAAGAAGTATTGAGAAAACGTACACAGGCCATTCGTTACACCTGTTGTTCTTCGAGTTTCTTCCTCGGGCGTAGAAACGCGCGCAATCGTTGCTCGCGTTCACGCGAACGACCGGGACGAGCGAGATTCGGGCAACCGGGCACTTTGGAAAATTGTTTTTCCGAGGGATCCACCCTCCCCACGGCCGACCGCGCGCTTCGGGATATCTGACTCCGGAAGCGAGACGCTATAGGCTTCAAAACCTTGGCTTGCCAAACGAGGGAGCCGAATCTTCTCCTTGGGAAGGAAATCGTCGAACGACGGGATAGAGAAGAGAATCGTCGTCCGTGAAAACGAAGGAACCTCGCTGTTAGAGCGCGCGGCAAGAAGCATGCCGAATAACACCTGACGTTTGCTTTTGGCCGCGATGCCAAAAAATCTTCCTCGATATCGAATCGAATGAAAGATCCTCAGACTGCCTGGCCCTCGTAATACCCGACCCCGGCAGTTATTCGCCGTTTCCGAATGACGGAGATATCGAACGATGAGTAGCGAAGGAAAACCTCTCTAAACAACCCATTCTTGTGTTCCAGAACGTGTTTCGCAGGGCCATCCGCTCCCGCGTCCTCCTCTCTTTCGCTTGGACTGCTGCGTGTACGCTCACCGTCTTCGTCGAGTGTCTCGAAGAATATCGTCTCTTCGCCTCGGGTTCGTGACAATGTCTCTTGCGAGAAGGGAAAGAGACGCGCGAGCCATCAGCATAAAACGTCTGGTTTTATGAGCCGTAGCGAGATAGAGATGGTTTCACGTTACATCTTCCTCAAATGCTTCCACCAACATTGTACTCTTCATTCTCTCCCTCGTTTTCGTACAACGAGATGCCCGACGATACTCTCTCTTTCTCTCTCTTGACGACTTAAACTCCAACGAGAAACTCCTCATTCTGCCGATTTCGGTACGTCTAACTCCCTCGACGAGGGGGCCGTATGCTCCTCGGAGAGATTCGAGTCATTTCGCGGCAGAAGAAAAATGGAGTTCAAGATTTTTCGGTATAATGCGGAGCGGACCGTGAACTTTTTTTTCAAGCGTTTCGGAGAATTCGAAACTCTCCTAACGCCATCCGTTATCACTCGCTTCTCGCACCGTACAAGATATACATTTTTCGTCGTTCGCGAGTACGAAACATTGATGCAAATTTATTTCTCGAATGTAGGTAACCGTCGGTCGTTCAGCGAAGACGAGGACAGGATCGATGAATCAAATCAACAAGATTTTATCGCGTCGCAGCGGACGTCGGTCGAGTACGATATCGAGTGACTGCGTCCTACATCCTTTACTTCGTCGAGGTATGTAATTCGAGCTTAAACTTAATGGAACTTGTGGATAGTGTGTCGTAAACAAGGATCTCGTCGCATCTCGCGGAGTATCTGGGCCGCGCAACTACCCGACTCGTCGAATCGTGACTGGTTCACCACAGTATTATAATTCTATACAGAAATAGGATTATGACAAAGTTAACGCTCTCAATATGATCCGAGCTTACGCGAGCATTGAAATTCGTTATCGATCGTCGTGTAGAGGAGACGGGCGATTGGGGAGGGAACGAATTTTTGCCGTTTCGATATCTGAAAGATCGCAGCTTGTCGAATGCACGGTCGGCCTGACAAATTCGAAGAAGATTCTCGGCTCTCGCGTACGGCACAGAGTGGTACAAGCGCGCAAAGGAAAAAGATTGCACAATGCACGAGATTTCGTTCGCTCCATCGGGAGTTACGTCGCGTCCCCGTGGGCAGCTATTAGGACGGGAATACGTTTTTTTTTCCTCGCCGACGACGGAGAAAGAAGTCGTACGATCGGGAAAAGGTTGAAAGAGGAACGAATATCGGTTGGCGCATAGAGTGCCGTAGCTTCGACGAAACTCTTGAACGAAGAAGAAGAAGAAGAAGAAGAAGTAGGAGAAGAAGCAGCGGGAGGCCAGCACGAAGGGGTAGATGAGAGGCAAGGGAGGCGGATAATTTGTCGAGTCCCGTTCGACCAACCCCACCGACGCGACACTCGCCGTAGGAGAGTACATCCTCGTCGTATCCGACAGGAGAGACTCGCTCGCTCGCTTGCGCGCCGCTGACCCGAATTTCAACTAGGTGTCCGTGCCTATTTCTATGCTTCCGGTGCTGCTCCAGTAGCCCTTGTGGACAGTAACGGGGTCTAGTCACGTAGTACGCGTTTACGTAACGGCACGCAGCAGCCGTCTGCTCAGTCTGAACTCCCCGCCGCTGGTCACTCGCCATTACCCCATGAGGTTTATCGGCCAGCAACGCTCGGAATTTTCGCGAGATTTATCATTCCTTTGCTGATCTCGCTCGGTTATTCGATAATTAAGACAAAGTTGCATGTTTCACGAGGGACTCTCGTGCATCTCGCCGCTCGCGGGTTTATTTATGCCCGGAAGCAACCTCGAGGGATTGACGAGAAAATTCGATTATTAGCGACGGTGTACGCGAGCACCGGTCCAGAGAATTCCATAACGGTAGACGGGGAATGGGAGTTTCTCGTAGCAGCGGATAAAATCTCATAGAACACGATCGGACGATCCATACAGACGCGAGAGTTTTGCTACGAGGATTTCAACCTTGAGGCGAATCCTGCGGTGGAAGAAATTACGAAACTTACCGGACACTGTGGCCTCCGATCCCCTCGCGCTCGAAGTACACGTTGGAAGCGAGCGAATAGCAAGAGGAATACGAAGGACCAGAGAAGACGGTGAAGTGATTTTCTTCGTAATCGAAGTCTCTCGTCTGGCCTCCGGGATGAAAATCGGAAAGAGATACACTGATGAAAATACGGACAGCATGAACTCCGACAAAAGCGCAATCTTGTTTCTCGATACTTTGTTATGAGGTTGTTTTTTTTTGTTTCGTATATATATTAGAGCTTCCGCGATCCAGTAATTAGCAATATTTGTTGATCCTCGAGTGCTCTTTACAGACAAGAGAAGTTCCTTAAGAGGATCCGTCTCCGTTCACGCGAGATGAAGTACATTGCAAATAGAGAAACGGAGTGAGCAGTTTTACCTCTAACAAATTTGTATGTACAGTAAGCCTCTGGTAATTGCCGGGGTTTCCGGACGTATCTACCCAGCCGCGAAACCCGTCCCGTCCTGTGGCGAAACCGCGCGGCGCTTTCCCTCTCTACCTCGCTCTCTCTCTTGCTCTTCCTCCCGGCGTTACATCGCGCGCCAAGCTCAACGCGAATTTACATATTATAATTTATAGACGGAAGATAGGCGACCCTACCGTTGAGTGTCTCTCCCAAGAGGGAGTTTCAACGCTCACCGTCAACTACTACCAGCGTATCCAACGATGAGAGCTCTTAAACTTTGCCACCGTGCGCTTATAAGACGTCGAGATTTTCATCGTTCATCTCTCGCAGTAAAAAATGATATATAGCTTGCACGATACATATCGTCTAGTCACGAAATATCATTCTATCTATTGGCGATGTACGCATGGTGTCTAACCGAGATGGAAATGGATGGTAATCTCAGGAAATCCGAGAATGACGTTTTTGTTGAACTTTGAAAAATCTAGAAATTTTTATTAACATTCAAAAAACCTTCAAATTATAAGAAAATTGCTTCGCTTAGATTGAGAGAATTTTCTTCATCAAAGCGCATAGCTTTTTGTAAAGAAAAACTCGAATTTTTACATTTCTTTTTCTTGGTTTACTATTACTTTTTGTTGCAGTGGGTAGAAAGAACGCTTGAAGTTTTGTATTCTCATCTAAAAACTCGCAAATATCCTCGAATTGAAAGTTATTAATCTATCTATCGTCATCTCGTGGGACCTTGATTTTTTCATCTCCTACCGCTCGATGATTTATTCATTTAAAAGTTAGGCCGGGCCGACAACAGAAAAAACGGTTTTTAGCTATTCCTAATACTGGGCTTTCCATTCGCACTAAAAGAAATATCGGATTAGCGGCCAGTGTGGAAAAAATACCACACAATCAGAGCCTTCTTTAAAGCCTCCGATATAACGTAGAAAAACGAAAAAATCTTATTTTCGTTTTTCAACGCATTCAACGATTTCCTATTAGTTCATTCGCAAAGCTCATATAGTTTTTGTCATAAGACAAACAAAACCACCCATTTCCACTGCAACGTCAGAAGAAAATAGTTCGTCGTTTATTAGTTGACGTAACGAAATTTTGATTCAATTATTATTACTAGCACGTTGCCGCTTGTGATAAAGCTCGGCATCGTCAATGAGGTATACCCACGTGAGTGGTCCGAGATGAACGTTGCTCGCGGTCGTTAAGTCGAAGTCTACGCCGAGGCGCGCGGATGAGCGCCAAGGGTCACTAAAATGTACTTAGCCGCCGTGGTTAAAAGGTAGAGAGGATTCATTGCGTGACCGTCGATCGTTATCCCGGCGTATACATAAACCCGCGGCCAATGTCCGCAGGGTATGGTCGCATCGTCAGAGAACAACCGAGACCTCTCTGCTCTCCGTTAGCTGATCCGCGTCTTTGGAGCGTACACGCACAGTTGGAAGTTAAGCGGTGCTTGCTCGAGCCCACAACTACGTGGGCACTCACTGAGATACCCGTAAAACAAGGTCTTCTTGTTTTTCTACAAGGGTCCTGTCTTTGTCATTATAACAATAGTTTTTTTATTTGTACGTATCCATTTTCAAGCGCTTAAATCGTAAGCGAATGGACTCTCGCAGAATCGCATGACAATCGCATTAATTACTGAAATATTTCAGTTTCTTTGGCAGGCAGCAGCAATCAAGAGCGCGGGACTACGGCTAATTCTTCTCATTATTCGTCGCATATCCGTTTCGCTACAGTCGTCAGGAGAACGCGATTTCCCATTCTCACGTACCAGTTATACTGGATATGAATGACCGTATCGTCGAACGTGCCGCTTGCGATCTTCGCGAAAGGCATTTTTGGCATGAAATTTTACGATTTTCTTTTTTTTTTGGTACCAGGAACGATAACGGCCACCGCGACTCAGCTTTATTGCCCCTCTTTCTCGTATTTATACTTCAGTGATTATTTATACGAGTCTCTCTCGCGATTCTTCACGGCGCGTCGCGAGAAAATGTATCGCAAGCGTACAGCACGATCCGAGGGACGTTTCGTGTCTGACCATAGCGCGTACATGAGCCACTAGCTCGGCTCTCTTTCCACACGCTTCGCGCACTTCTTCCACGCTCCGAAGAGTTTTCCGTACAAATTCGCTACTCTTTGGACGCGGGCGTTCTTCTCCATGCAGGAAGCCGTTCTCATTCTCGAAGCCCCGGCGCTTCTTTCTCGTGCAGGAACTACTTTCAGCGAAGAAGCGAGAGAAGCAGCGTTAACGGGAGGAAGGGCTGTGAGAGCCCGAGACTCTTGCCTCCGATGAGAGTAGGCACTCGGATGGTGAGAGTGCAAGGAAACAGAACGGAACGAAATAGGACGAGGCGGGGCGAGGTTTGAAATAGAAACTTATTATTCTCCGGGATTAAGTTTCTCGCCCGCGGGACTCGACGTTGAAGTACATACATATATACACACGTATAAACGAGAGAAGGAAGGTTACCGGGGAACAGCGAGAAATATTAAGGCGGCACCTTCGTAACTTTCTCACGCTCTGTCTTTCTTGTATATTTCAAACTCTAACGCTGCGTTCAATCTTATAGGTTTCGTCTTCTTTCCGCTGTTACCATCCTCTGTCATCGAGGGTTGGATATCTCCACAAGTATATTTTCTTGTGTATACGCTTATAACGGAATAAGAGAATGAGGAGGAATAGTGAAGAAGAAATGAAAGAAGATAAAGGAGATTCGTCTGGCGCTCGGCTGCCGGCGGCGCGAGGACTCCGAAATCGATATTTTCCGTTCGGAGCGGAAGCTCTCTTTCTATCCCAATGACGGCGCTATATTGAAAGCGGATCGGTAAACAGTTTCGCAGTTTCTCTCACGGTTGATTGGGATATAGCAAGGCAAGGAATCGCTCGGCGCGGCGCAACCGTCAAGCACTACAACCGTTGTGTATTTCGACGCGCCAAACGAAAACCCGTACAATCGTTCGTACACGAGGCGACACGAAGCGATCGGTGATACAAAGACGCGAACCCGGCCCGGAGCTCCACCCAAACAACTGCCGACAACGGCACAAAGCGCCGAATATTTCGCGAAATACTCGCTAACGGTTTAAAACGCGAAGGAGATGTTTGCGAACGAAGTATCGACTTTGCGAGAGCGGAGAAACGCTCGACGCGGGGAAACAGGGGTTACGATGTCAAAATTAAAAACCGTCGAGCCGTGTGTTCATAATGCTGTGCAATATAGACCATAGAGAGGGTTGAACATTGTGGAGAAATATGGCAAAGCTTCGATGAACGAGGGCGAATCGCATCAGCATCATTATTCTTCAATTTCGACAATTTTTTTTTTGATACATTTCTTTATTCGTATCAATTCGTCTCGTATCGTCGTAGACGAGTAGCGAGATTCAACGTTGAAATACAGTAATCAGTCTTTCGTTCCATAGATCTGACCAAAAAATATTGGGCAGCCAAATAAAATTCGGCGTATCCATAAAGTTTTATACTCGTATGCGATCAGGATCTTTGTATTCATCTCGTCCATAACAATTTTTGTCCAGGCTGGTATCTGGCGAGTCGGGATAACTGGACTGTGGAGAGAGATGCTATCCAGAGCAACAGCAGCAGCAGCAGCAGCGCCAGTTGAGCAGAGATCTGGAAATTCCAAGCGCATGGGGGTGTAACATTGAATATGCATTAGCGTCAGCGGGCGCTCGCTCGCTCGGGGATGCAATGCCGAAGGACCAACACGAGAGAGAGTAGATACGAGAGGATAGAGGGATCGAAATCTGCTGGATGGCATTGGCGATAGATACACACAACGAGAGATGGGAAGATGGGGTTTGGCTACAGAGGACGGTTGACGACGAGCTATGGGGACAGTGCTAGGAGGGTGAACTCGCCCATTGTGACCGGAATAAGTAAACCAGCGTAGGGTACACGGAAGAGAAGAGCCTCGCGAGAGAGATCTTGAGAGCTCGGTAGGGGTTCTCTCAGGAGTCTCGTCGACGCACCTGGCGGCCCTCTCGATCGACCTTTATACTCGGTTCCTCTTTTATTTCGCCCGTTTTTTTTTTTTTTCGCCCAATGGGACAATGATGACGATTCTCCATTGAATTATCGTAATCGTTCCACGATCACGATGGCCCGATGATCGGAAAGTTGTTTTCGAAATCGGCGCTCATCCTCCTTGCAAGAGTGGAACGGATGCATATTCTCGTTAATTCTGTTTAGTGAAACGAGCACTGCGGTCCATTCTCTCGCTCTGCCTGCCGGCCTCGGCTTCTCTCTGGCATATATAATCGAGCGATCGGGCGTTGATCGTTTGGCGAGTGGCTTTGTCACAGCGGGCGTATATGGGTACGCGTTGATAACGAAGCTTAGCGTTGTCCCTTGGCGTCGCTCGCGTGCAGGTGCTCACGTACGTACATGACATTGCATAACACGGGCGCATCGAATGGAAGCTGCCGGTACGATCGGCTTGCCGGGGTGGCGGAGGGGTTAGTTATACTATATAGAGAATCGATGCTTTCACGTGGCACGGAGCGTGTGGATCGTTGACGACGAACTGGGAACGGCTCGAAGCTCTTCTCTCTCGTGGAAAGCCTCGACTCTCGCCGTCTCAACTTCCCATACCCATAGACTCCAATCCCTTTGGATCCGGGGCTTTAAAGTTTGATATTACCCTGGCAAGTGTCCATGGCAATCTTATAACTCAAGTGTACCCGCACGCTGTGGTATATAACGATTCCACCAACGTAGCTATAATGCGTTAACGGTATGAGGCTGCTTGGCTTTGTCTCCCCCCCCGCCCTTCGCGCTGCATAACACACTGTGTGCTTGCGCTTTGGCCCGCGCTTCTCTTCTCTCCTCTTTATATCCTCTTTTCTCGACATTTTTTCTTTCCTCTTTCCTTCATCTTTCCGACTTTTCCGTTTCTTTTCATGCCAAAGTTAAAGCTAATGATTTCAGAGACTTTCAGAAACTTCGTGTGCAATGTGAATGCGCGCGCGAGAGACCGGCCGGAGTTCGAATGAAAGCTGCGAGTAGTTTTGAAAGCGTACGGATGAGAAGCTTCGGGCAGTGGGAGAAAGATCGCGAAAGCGCACGCCAGTAGTTACGGTAAGCAACGCGTCAGACACGATGAAAACGGAAAAAAATCAAGAAAAAAAAAGCTGAAAAAAAAAGATAAAAGAAACGCGCTACCAGCATATACAAGCTCGTCGACGGCACCGCCGGTAGATTGCGGCGCAGCTTGCATTCGTCCGGCGGTAGCGTGGGAGTGCGAGCGCGGGGAACGCATTAGCGAACTTTCGGAATCCCGAAACCCCCACGGGTTTTCGCGCTCGCGTATTTAGAACGGCAACTCGCGCGAGCCCGGCAACTCTGAGTTCGGCGTAATACTTTTGGCAGGTGCTCGCCTCCCCACACATCCGCACACGCCACGGAAGGAAACGACGAGGGATGAGACACGCCGTCGAAGAGAGGGAAGACCATCCAGCGGTAGCAACGGCAGCAAGCCCCGAAACCGAGCTGATCGAACGAGAAGTAAGTTTAAGTTTAATTAACGTGCCACATCGAATCCATTGGGTGCTGCTTCCACCTATCGTCCTCCGCCTCTCCTTCGCTTCGCCATTCTATCCTCGTTTCTCCTCTTGACTCGTTTCGAGTCTCACACACAGACTTTTTGCAAGAGCCGAATCCTTACCGTGGGTATCTACGTGGGAAACACTCACGGACGCACACAGGCTCGTGTCTCCACTAAAACGCTGTACAAGCTCCGAGGTGAGCGAACCAGGGCCGGCGTGTGTTCGTTCACATTTCTTCACGGGACTCTTCCGACGGTATAGCTACAGTACTCACATTTCATGGTATAGCCCGGGGAAGCTTTCTCGATAGCGGGCAAAAGCTTCCGTTTCTCGTTTCCAACGACGAAAGAGAGAAACAGAAAGCGAGAAAGATTCGCCTCGCCCGTTTATATATATATATATGTAGGGAGAGATAAATACATATAGATAGCAGAAGCGAACGAAAATCGTAGAAGTGTTGGGTTCGAGTTCGTTGGATCACGTTCGCTCGTTCGTTGATTCCGCAGTTTTCAACTGTCAGGCCGCGGGGCTTTCTCGGCCGCAGGGCACATCGCGGAACTGGCGAGCCCGGGCGATTACTTTGGGAATGATCGACGCCACGCCACGCTCGAATGACTAATCAACGTCAATATGCCTAGCAGATATCTCCTATGGGTGCCGGTTTTAAAAGCCGTCAAAAAGTTTCGCTCTCGCCAAAAGTCTCGTTCTCTTTTTTTTCATTCCCTCAATTTATGCCTACAACCCTATCGGCGTGTTGAATTTATTACTGGTATTAATTGAACAAGTACACGCCAGATAGGAATTTAACTTTGGCTCAAATGAGTCCAAATTTTCGACCTCTTGTGTCCTCGCAACTTTATCGTGGATCGGACGGGGGATTTTTCAACTCGCTATAGTTACCATTGAGCCGAGAAAAAACGAGAGGTGAATCTCGAGTTTCCTGGTTCTCGCGTTGGCTCGGTCGATGCATCGAAATAAGTGACGCGGACGGGCGCGGAAGCGGCCGAGACTGTGGACGAGGGTAAATCGATAGTAGCATCATCATCTTCTTTCGATCTCGCGTGGCGGCACTTCCCCGGGATGCCTCCTATCTTCGGCCACCTCGTCGAGTCTCGTAACCGCGGCAAGGAGGAATCTAACTCTATCCCATTCACCTTACATTCTCGTCTCGGTTTCCTCGGCCATTCTTCTTTCTATCATTTCGTTCTATGACTCGGGCGCTCTATCTGCCTCGCTGTATCCTCGCCACGGTGGCATACAATACACCAAACAGAATCGGAACTGCCCTCCGTCGCTTGCGCTCCTTTTCGGTACCACCGTCAGGCGTTGTGGCAGAAAAACCTCCGGGCCAAGACACCGGATAGCAAGGTAGATTGCGAAAGATAAGGCGAATTGAAACCCGAGAAGGTGGCGGAAGACGAGATGTGCTTCCCCCCTTCTCACCCCTCAATCGGAAACTCGACATTCTCGTCGAGGGTGTTGCTAGGCTACTCGTACACTCGTATCCATGTATCCTCTCACTTGCGCAACGAAAATACCAAAATGTAAAAGAGCTCTCGTGCAGCCTCGATTCTAACTCTCGCTCCCTCAAATCCTCGGCCCCATTGTTTTTGTCTATTTATCTGCAGTTTGCGACAAAGATGTGGTGTTTAATTAGTTTCAGGGTTCATCGGTCCAAAGTCGTTGCAGGAGGCCGTGCATAACGGATCGTTTCTGTCCTCCCTTCGTGCGTTCTTCGGGATCAGCACGTGGCGTGGATACGAGCCACGCATGGACGAACGAGTCGACGGGAACGCGCGTCGCGATCGTGTTAACAAGGTTTCGGTGCATTCGCGGTTTGCCGGCAGTCGCGCAAGCCCACGAAGAAACGTCGATCGATTGCGGATCACATTCGATCGGAATGACCGAATACCGAGTGTCCGCGAATGGCCGGAGGATAGGAGGTTTCACTCGATCAGAAACGGGATATCCGCACCGTGTCGACTAGCCAATTACTATAGCGGCTATGGAGTGGGTTTAGTCTTCCGTCGATTATTCCGGACATCCAGGATCCAGTGGATGAGAGGCATGTGTATTTAATCAGCCACAGACACCGAAAATCAATGGGTCGATATATCCCAAGTTCCGTCCTGTCTCTCCCAGGGGCACAGAAGAACTTAAAAGGTAAAATATTGTAAGTCGGAGAAGAACTAGAATATCCTACAGTCGCTTGGCCTGAAACTCGGTTTTGGTTAATAATTTCTACGTCGATGATGGGGAATGCTAATATTAGTCTTCGACTTAGAATAATTTAGTCTTGAAAACGAGAGACCGGAGAAATAAGTTAATATCAGTCGCGACAGCGGTGCAAATTTTTTATCACATAGACGGACAAATCGCGAGCGCGCCGAGCACGTGAGCCCTGCGAAATTCTAATATATAGTATACATATATATAGTACATATATCTTCGAAAGAATTCTCATTCTCACCTGCGCTTCTATCCACGAACAGCGTCGAGAACCGACGTTCTCCAATTTTCTCTTCGTTCGAATGGAGTGGGTACATAGTATACTCGAGTTAACGACTTCATCCGGAACGAGTTGCCAAGGGATTCGTGAGAGAATCGAGCCGCACAAACTCTCATTCTCTCCCTTCCCCTATCTCTTCGTTATACTCACCCGGAAATATTAACTCCACGGAATTATAATTAATGGTCGAAAAACGGAGAGGGCCGATTGAGAGAGTAAGAGAGAGGTAGAATACGATGAAATTAACAAGTTTACGAAAATTAATTAATTTCTTCATTGAAAGAATCAATAATGTTTGTTACAAGAACGGGAAGGAGACGAAGCGAATGAGATCGGGAGCCGGAGAGAGCATGATTTTCGGCTTGCCTTCGCCCTCTTCTGGTTGCAAGCTTTCTCGCTTGTACTCGGGACCGATCCGATCCTCGCCCTCCCACCCAGGTTTATCCACCTGTCTTATCTCTATACCCACTTTGGCTTAATATCGTATTAAACGAGCCAAGCCCGCTCTCGCCCGCACCTCCGCGAGGCGTCCCTCCACCCGTTGGCCATTCTACAAGGAAAACTCGTTCCCAAGTTCGGACAAGGGTGGCTCGGTTCCCGCACAGCCACTCTGCGCGAATCTCGGCGATGTATACACACAGAATTCTTGTGTGTATACAGAGGATAAGAACGGCGAAAGGGAGAAACGCACTCTCGGGGGCGATTCGACCTTTCACGCGAAGTACTCGATACACAAGGCCCTATCTGCAAATATTGCATCCCTCTTGCTCATTCCGTTGGTGAAGGAAGAAAAAAAAAATAAAGCAAATGAACTCAATGGGGAAGAAAGCAAATCCGGTAGTACAAATAGACTCCGTTATTCCTGTAGCCCTCTGTTTGATCGCTCGGACCAGCGAGTTATGGTCCTTGTGGCTTCATATTTATAGTAATGGGATTAACATTGGTTGATTTAGATACAAATAGAATTTACTCCTTAGTAGGTAAAACGCGTTACGCGAGTTCTTATTGAAAAGTCAAGCAAGGAGAGTGAGTTAAATATAGTTTTCTCGGTGCGCGACGTGACGAGAATTCGGTCGGGTAATAGAGAGGCCCGAAGAGATTTTGGCAACGCGAGACGTGTACTGTTAGAGACGAGCGGTAGGGCAAAGTGAGAACAATATCCCTCGGGATTATTGTGCTTCAAGGGTAGGTACAGCGACGAGGCAGCATACCGCAATGATCATAAGGGGATTCCATTCGTTTTCCTCGAAGACTTCGGTGGTTATCGTGTATCTCGACCTACTGAAATCCTCTCTTGGCACGCTGGTCCTTCGTGTTCTCGGATTTTTTTCCCCGCACCTTGTCTTCTCGTCCGCCGTTGAAACCCCCGGAAAGTTGAAGCTTCTCGGCGCTAGCGCGAGCGAAGAGGCGAGCCTCGGTAGCGCCGGTGCCCTTAATGGTTCCGCAGGGGACAACCGAGCGCGAAGAACTCTCCGAGCAAAAAACAATTCAACGCGAACGAACGAATCTCTACTTCCCCTCCCTTTCTCGGAAACTGTGACGGGGCAGTCGGTCAACGATTCTTCTTCGTCCGATGAGAACCTCGGCATCTCCCTTCGCCGTATTTTTTCCTATTCTTCTCTCCCTATCTTTCCCGACGACGAAATGAACGTCGCGTGACATTGTTCGCGTTTCCGGACTACTAGGGACGGGATAAAACTTTTCTCTCACTGAGCGCGGAAAAAGGAATAGGTGTGGGAGAAAGAAGAAAAAAAGGCGGCAAAAAAACCTCGATAGTCGCTCCTGTAACTTCCAATAAGAATGCCCCGTACGTATCGAAACGTTTCGCCGAGTCTCTTGGTAGGGCGAGTACAGTTCTCTGGGAGTAAATCGAGCAACGATACTGCAGGCGCACCGATGATCTGCCGGTGTATATGTATATACTATAGAATCGCGAGAGTTTCCGCGATAAAAGAACGCCGGAGAGAGGAGAGAGTAATGTAAGCGAGAGTCGCGAGAGCGAGAGAAATAACTGAGTGACGGGTGTTCACCTATAAATCGGTATGCACTATGCGCTCCGCCCCCCCTTCCCCATCACATACAGGTATATATAAAGGCAATACTTTCGGATATTGGTACGCTCGGGTGATTGATGGTCCGAGATATTCAATATCTGCGAAACTTCGGTTGCCGCTCGTGCTTCTTCCGCTTTTCTTTGTGTCGGAGCGCGATGCTAGCCGAGGAAGGGAATTCGGTTCTCCAACAGACCTCGGCATAGCCTGCCCGTGAATTTTTCTTCGACTCCGTACTCGTTTCTTTCGTCCGCAACTGTGTTACCGACCACTTGTTTCTTTTCAGACGGAGACGGAGCCACCGAATCGCAACTGAATCTCGCAGTGGCTCGCCCTTGGAATCATAGAACGAATGCGCAACGCTTCGAAGAAAACTTATTTCCGACGATATACGAGAAGCTTTATGCGAACGGTCGTCGGCGTTGCACGCGGAACGAAGATAGAGTTGGGATTTATCCGAAACGCGCTTTTCTTCGGGATCTCGGCGAGGCGACGGAGCAGGAACAAAGACAACGGCCGGAGTCAGCGGTACATGGGAAATGGAGAATACACGACGTTAATCCGGATTTGCAACGCGCTTCGAGAATCGTGACTGCTGCCGTGCTCGACGGTCGTGCGTGCGTTCGCGCCGGTCCCAGTGCGCGCTGTGTGCGTCGATGCAACCAGGTAATTTTCTTTCTTCCATCGTTCACGAGCATCCCCTTCGCCGCCCGCGAGCGACCCCGTTAACGCGAGTGTCACGTACGCGTCAACGACATTTCTCTTCGTTAAGGCCTGCCTGCCTGGATAAAAATGTACTCCCTCTCTCTCTGTCTCTCGGCAGTTCGCCACTTACTTTTGCCGAGGGGTAGGAAACGGGACGGGCGGGGGAGCGGAGAGGCGGTTGGATTTCTATGTATCGGTGAATACGTGCGTGAGGACATTTATCATTCCGGTGAATATTCACGACTGCTCGCGTTACTTACCGTCTCTCGACGGGGCACGCGTCACTGGCCTGACGTATAAACAAAATGTATACCGTCAACCAGCATGCCGCTGCTTTTCATCCTCCCATTCGTCTCCATTCTCCCAGTCATAGAACTGTATACTATGAACTCATGGTGCCAAGTGCGATAAAATATTTTTTTTTCCATTCTTTCTTCATTCAAGTGATGAGGAGCACGTCGCGTTTAATCAATTTAGTCCGAGTAACTTACTCTGTGAAAACATTGTTTCGTTAAATTAGTCGAGATACGGAATGGTATTAACAAAAAAGGGTCAAAGTTACGGATGACATTAATAAAACGTCAGGAAGTAGAAATACATGGCAATGTACGGTATAGTTCGAGCCTCATACCATTGGCTCCGGGCGAAATTGAGTAGTCATTGAAAGTTGCCGCAACGAAGTTGCTCGAATTCGTTCGCGTACACTCTGGTTTTTTCATATTGTAGCTTTCCTTTCGTCTGAAAAATCGTTCGTGGCCGTAGGTCCGCACGAGCTTCAGCGGTTCGGCGATGTTAGTTTTGGAGAGGGGAGGAAAAAAAGACGAAGAAAATAACCCATTCCCGGAACTCTTTACCACACACTTGAGTGTTTTTCATTCGTGAAGCCGCAAGCTTCGCGAGCGGCACGACAGTGTACGACGGCGATGGTATATATAGCGCGTTCTAGGCATCTCTTCTCTTTTTTTTTTTCGGCCGGTCCCTTCTGCTTCTGACGGTTCGATGAGGAGGCTTTCGCCTGTACGACGGTAAGCTCTCGGCTCGCTGTGTAAGCTCTCTCCTACTCTCTTATCGTTGAAACTTCGGTGGGTGCGGGTGGTACGAGCACAACGATCGGTAGGAAAGGGAGAGAAATAGCGAGAGTGGGCGAGAATGAGACCGGGGGATGAGAAACGCAAAAGAAAAAAATAAAGAGGGGAAAAAAAGAACACAGAAGAAGACATGGAAAGAGCACGAAACTGCGTTGGTTTTATTTCTTCATTTGTTAACTCGGCGTGTACGTCGACGGGAATGTCGAGCGCGTCCGTAGTCGTCGTGGCACGGTTCTGCATTGAAATTCTCGCAATTTGTCTGGCACCCAGGAGCCAGCCAGCGAGCCGTGGAGCACCAGAGTCATCAGCCAGCGGCACACAGGCCTGGGCTATATAGCGCTGTACATGCCTCCGCCCTCCTCTCATTCTCGCTCTCTTTTTCTCGAGCATTTCAAACCACCCTTCAACATTTCCGTCCGGGTCGCTCCCTTACGAGGTTCCCGCACAACGTGTAAGAGTATCGTCGTCTATATCCTTGCTCTTTTTTTTTATCCTCGTCGCTTCTGTTAATTTCGCTGAGCCCGCGTTTCCGTGCCGGCCGCGGTTTTCTATCATATTTCGAATTATAATTCAACGAAGGCATTCCGTGATCAGCGAATTTCTTGCATCACATTGTGTATCGAGAATTCGTAGATTAGAAAATATGACTGAAAGGAATGAGAAGCTACTGGAGGTCTCGCCGCGTCGAATAGGTCACGGGCGTTAACAGCAACGACCAGTATTACAGCAACGGTAGTGGTTACAAGACGAGAGTTTTCGGTCGTACACGACAGTCCTCCCCCTCTTCGAGCGAGCCGCACATCGATAACTTCACTCGGTCGAGTTTCGAGTACGAGCCGAACACCGGACGCTCCCGCAAGTAGTAATCGGCCCCGCGTGCTGTGTGCTTCTGCCACCCGGTCGTTCGGCGAGCTCCTTCGCCGGAGCTATTACCGACCACAGAATTCTCTAGCTCGGTTTCTGTTCGTCGTCCTCCGCCGCTCGTTTCAACGATCCAACATGCCTTCTCCGTTGAACGACGATTGTACGTGTATATACGTATAAACCTTCCGCTAATCCCCATTCCTCGAGATATTCAGACGTCCTATCGTCGCGGAGTTTCAAGTTCTCCGCGCGATTGTTCCAGCGTCAACTGGAAGGACATCGGGCATCGAGCATATCCGGACACGATTCTGTGAGCGAAGTCCGTTCGAGAATCAGCGCGACTATCGTTGTCGTATGTCCCGGCCTCGTTCTCGCCGAAGCCGAGCTCCTCGTAGGGTGCGGTAAGCGGAGAGAAGCTAGGAAATCCGATACCGCGCAGATTTCAAGATGGTGCCTCACCTCGCCGCACCAGCACTTTCGCCGCTCTCACGAGAGGCCTTTCCATCGCGTTATATTTTCTTCTCACACTCTCCGTCTCTCATTCGTGCCCTCTTTTCCCGCAAACGTCTTTCCTCTATCTCGTCACTCTTGTTTCACCACTTTCGCGGGAACACTTTGACTCTCGTGTCCTCGCAAGCTGTTTTTTTTTTTTCCCGCCTCCCACGAAAGATCCCATCCGCTCTTAGCAGTTTCGTGGAAGAGCGACGTTCCGAGAGAAGAAGAAAAAAAATCTCTGCGAACCTTCTCGTATTCGCGGGCCATTGCCCGGGGAACGAGAGAAAAAAAACGTCTTCTCGCGCTGAAGATGTTTCGCGAAGTTTCTTTATTAGATCCCGAATGTCCATTCGTGGGAAATGGGTCCAAGATACGCGATAGGCGCACGAGTTTCTCATATGAGACGACCGTGAAAACTCGGCGAATCCAATAAAGAATAAAAGGCAAAAAAGCGCGCCGGATACGGCAGCCAGACGCCTCGGCAACCTCGGCCGAATGTATACCCGACGCGTGATTTTTCTCGAAGGCCACTTCTCTTTCAAGTATCACTCTTCATTCTCGTTTCGACGGTAAAGCCGAGAGAAAAAAATGTATATATATGCGCCTATCCACCGAACTTTCATTCCCCTACGCTTGTAGTCATCTCATTCGCGTGCGCAATCCTCATTTCCTCGTGTCTGCCATTTCCTTCTGTACAATGTGGATATACGAGTGGGATGCCAGTGGATACGTGTGGCGCGCGCGCACACACGCTGTGCACACGTTGCATCAACAACCGTACATCCACAGGACTGGTACAGATATTCCTTAACGTGTATAAAGCCATAACGCGCCCCCGGGGCGGCTGTAAGGCTCGGAAAATTTACCGTCGTTTTATGGGAATTTTTATCGTTTCGTAGACTGTATGCCGGACCGGGCGTAAAGACGGCAGAGCCGTAGCGAAAGAATAGAAGAAAAATATCTAGCTCGCCTCCTCCCCGCACAGTCGCAGTCAGACGATGCCGCGATCGTCGCCGTTTCCGTTCTTCTTTTCCATCGACGCGACCTTTATCCTTTCAATCCTCCCGGACCGAATCATCCCATATTCTCTACACTTTCGCGCTTTATCCTATCCCCTTTCTCTCGTCTTGCAGTGCTCGCGCGGCGACAATCCATCCCGCTCGTAGAATCGAGTTAGCCTCGCGCGAAGATGAATTTTGATAAATCGTTCGGCCGTCACGACGCCTCGTTAAATCGCGTTTACTTTGACGCATTTTTCGCACCCTCTTCACTCGGCTCGTCTCGCGCATTACTGGCGTGTCTTGACGCCCGTAAGTCTTACGTTCGTTTAACGGTATACACACTTTATTACACTGCGACGAAGCCGACGCTCGTTCCCGACGATAAATACGGAGAAATCGTCGAGTCGTCGCAGAGTGTCTTGCTCGAATATTATCCGCACCATTTCTTTACGAGATAAATTACTTTTTCTTTATGTATTTCAAGTACTTAATTCACACAGTCTAATATTTGACTCCGAATAATCGTGCGGTTAAACAGTCTCGAGGCGATTAAAATGCGCGTAAACGAACAAATTAATTTCTTGGATCACCGGAGTAATTCGTTGGCTGAGTCAATTAATTTGCGCGAGTAATGCAGTTTTTACCGCAGTTGTGTGTAACAACTGTAATTATCTTTCGCTGCGATGCTCGGCACGAATTCGTCGGTTGTTATGTCTGAAACGATAAGTCGACCAACAGGTGAAAAAAAAAATTGTTTTCTATGAAAACCATTAAAAATCTTCCGTTGCTGTTATCTCTTGTAAATTGACTGTGCACGTGATACAGTGGAACGGCTAGAGAGGGCCAGGCTATGTTTCTTCGTCCAGAAGGCTACGTGCGCCCTCCTCGTTCTCGCGCTTATTTTTTTTTCCTCGTTCTTTTTCTTCTTCGCTTGTTCGCCCCTCCCGAGAACTTTCAATGTTTTCCTGTAGTTCGCCTCGCTTCCTAGTTTACTGCGATGTACGCGCGATACAAAGAAGAAGAAAAAAAACGAAGCAACTGTCTGACCTCGTACAGTTGTAACCACTTGGTTAAACTGTTACTGTTGTTCGGGTACCGCTGTTGCCGGTGATCAGGATTTTCTTCGCTCGTTCTTCCAGTCCGAGGATGAAAACAAAGACGTCGGACTGGCAGTGAGTCGCCGGGACGGGATGAGGGTTGGAACGAGAGATACAAGGAAAGGCGCGAAGGCGCGAGTGCAAGTGAAACATAGAATGGTAAGAACGGTTATAGGATAGCCGTGCAAGGGAGTAACGTAGCTGCAACAGGATTGGAGGCGAAAGTTATACTCTGCGAAACTCCGCGAAGCTTCTGCGGCCAACAGTTTCCACCGTCCTTTCCTTTCGTGTAGCATCCTCGAAACGTCTTTCTCTCTGTCGACGGTCTTATTCCGCTCCGAGCTTCCGTGAACTTTGACAATCTATATCGCTTACAACGGTCCGTGTCTCGACACCTGGCTGCACCCTCCTCCCACTGGTTAGAAAACTTCGATACGATTCGGGCGCGAGTCACGGCGACAGAGGGGACTAAAACGAAGGCTCTAAATAATCAGGATTAAATGTGTCCGAGAGTTCCGTGTGTGCACATAAGCAGCGAAATGTGGCCGAATCGTTTGCTTCACACTTAATGAGTAATCAAAAAGATTGAAAAAAATTGATCTAGCTACGATATACGATACATTTTTATAATACATTGTACTAATCAATGCTTATTTGTTTCGCTCAGGCTCGACGATCACGGCGATTGGATGTAGAAACACGAGGGAAATATACAAGCACGTCAACTAGCAGCGAAAGAAGATCAAGAAAATCGGTAAGTCCATCTCACATACCGGATGATAATATTATATCGTCCGAGTTAATCGCATGATAATCGAAATAACATTGATCCGCAATTGATGCGGAAACCAGCCGTATGCCGGCTTGAGGCAAATTCCGAGGCGAACGACCGAGGGCATCACCTTTGCGCCCTTTATTCCAATTTACCTTCGCACGAGCAATACCCGATGGGATAGATACAACAGTGGGGCCAACCGGGCGAATTCGATGCGCATCCTATGTATCGTTTTGGTTCGAATGCACAACGTATACGTATTTCCGTAGGGACAGAATGTCGGAGAGAGAATACGCGAGAAGATAGGATGAAAAGAGAAAGCAACGCCGCAGCCGTTTTGGAATTATAGTGGATATCGCCGTTGAAATCGTATTCTCGGTGTTCTCTCGCCGAACCCATTCCCCGCATTCGGCTATTCGCTTCGCTTTTACATACTGTACACACTCGGCTTGGCTGATAGGGGGGTAGGAGCGACGGGGGTAACTATAGTCAAAGGTAATGGCAACAATTCTATCCGGCATTCATCGAGCGCACGTAACGCGGCCGGTTAACCCACCGTGTTTTGACCTCGGCTTTCTCGACCTGGTGTTGTGCACCTGGCCAGATAGCCACGATGCCAGACGACGAGAAATATACGGAACGAAGGCATAAGTAGAGTCGGCGAACGTCTTGCATACACGCGAACTCAGGAGGAAGTTAACGGGGAAGAGCTCGCGCGCGCGCTGCTGTTCTCCGCAAAACGCTTCGAGCAATCGAGTTTCATTAAATAACCGTTTTGCGCGACGACAATCTCGTCGGACAATGACGAAGAATAGCCTAATTCACACGGTACTGCAGAACGGCCGGAAACAAAAGATGAAAGAATGGTAAAAAAAAGAAAAACGGAAAAAGAGAGTAAAGAAGAAAGCAGATGAGAGCACCGGCAGCAGGCCACGAGAGAGTTTATTTGGCGACTCGCCAATATTTGGCGTGCTGCTGGCTCTTGGGAAGGCGCGCATCGCGCTACTCGCGTACGCGATTGGCCCGATGTCGGTGCCATTCTCGGACAATCGCGTGGCCCATACTCTCTTCTTCGTTGCCTCAGCCCCTGTCTACCCCTTACCCGTGTCTATCTTCTTTTCTCTCGTATAAGCGTAGCATCGCGAAGGGTATTGCCCGCTTATTTCGTTCTCCGCACACGTATCGACCCTCTCGTTCCACGCTCTTGTCTGTGCTTCGAGCTTCTGTGCCCGTTTTTTTTTCCCCTTACTCCTTTTCCTTTTTTTTTCTTCGCCTCGAACGTGGATGCGAAATAGGAGAGTTAACGGACGTTGGGTTTACTCTCCGGGCTCAGAGCGTCTCACGGGAGTCCTCAGAGGCCTTGGAAAAGGTTCATATGTGCTTGTTTTTTCTTCTTCCTCGCCCCGGGGTCGCAGACATTTTCGACGAAGTTCGAAATAATTTTATATATCGCTTCATTGTTTTTTTCTTTTCTTCTTCTTGACATTGTGAAAAATCCGATATCGCAGCGATACTCAGTTGCGTTTCGCGATATCGCACAAATCTCGTATTCGAGCGAAAGATAGGTATACAGTTGTGCGCGCTACGAGAGATATAGAGAGCCAAATCCCGTGGAAAAACGTTCTCTCAGCGATTTTTTTCGAGTGCAACGCGGCCAGAGCACGGAAGAAGAATAAGAGAAGAGGGCGAATCGAGTCAGCGTCCAGTCAGCCGTGCGACTCTCCGAGCTTCTCGTACTCGATCTCACGAATGGAGAAATATCATTTTGCCGACGGGGGCCGAATAGACCGCCCCGGCGCAGAGAAAACGGTGGAAGCAACGCGGGTGAGAGCTACCGTTGGGTACGTAGGACTCGAATAATTCTCTTATCCTTCGCTCGAACGCTCTTCCACCCCACCCGAGGCGATCGGCCGTTCGAGATTTAGCGACCCTTCCACCGACTTTGTCCTTCCCTTCTGCAGCCCTCTTCTCGCCCGTAGCACGGAAGCGCTGTGTTCACATAGAGAGGGCCACCGGAACGAGTTTCGTGCCCGCGGTGAAGGGAGGAAAATTTCTCTAGTGTCGTCGCACGTATATACATCTATCTGTACGTAACCGTGCCGCAGCTTGGGATAGGATGAGATATCACGAATAGAGAGACGGGGGAAATAAGATAAGAGAGGAAAAAGTAACCGGAGACCGAAACGAGACAAAGAGGGACACGGAATGAGGGTGAAAGAGAAAGACTCAGTGAGGTACTTTTCTCGAGGATCCATGAAAACATAAATTTTCGCTACTCTTCTCCGCGTACGTGTACCATACTCCCACACATGTGAACATTCGACGTATATAAAATCCACGTGTTTGCCATGGATATGGTGGGTGCATGGCCGGAAGCCGTATGTGCCTCGCTTTATACTTATATTCTGAAATATGTAGTTTGTGTGCAAAGGATACATATTGGTACGTGCAGACTTCTTATACATATATCCTGTACATGCTCACTTTTTTTTTTGGTATACATATATGAATACCGTACCCTTTTACCACGTGGTATAGTTAATACAGCGTTTTCCGTGTAGGGAGACTCGAGGACGAGAGAAAAAGCGAAGAAGCCCCGGCTATGTATACATAAATAGGATCTTTCCACGGAGATCTCTCGGACGACGGGTATCGCAGTCGAGAAGTAGAGATGCGAGCTCGCAGCGGCGTCCTTGTGGCCGGAGGAGTTACGAGACGATCGCCTTGCTACTCGTCTCCATTTTTCCGAGGATCTCGAGCTCTCTTGTACCTCGAGCTTCGCAACTGTCGGGATGGTACGAAGATAGTCAGCGTGAGACCTCGGGGCCTCGGTGGTCCTTTCTGAGCGCTGCAAGAGCTTTCGCTCTGTGATCCTGCGGGAAACGCTTCAACGTCCGGAACGACAGGTTCGTGCACTTCCATGGTCTGAAAATGATGAACCCAAAGGACGGGCCAATTACCAGAGGAGCATTTTTCTTTCTTACCACGAAAACGCTATTCGGATGAATTACACATGCCCATCGGCACGTTATCTGCGATACAAAGATTGATTTTAGGAGCGTGGATAATTAAAGCATAAAATTTTTCGGTACTTTTCGAATCCGCGTTTTATAGAAACTACGCGAAGAGAGGGGAAGAGTTTCCTGAATTTGCGGCGAACCCCGCGGTCGTTTATCGTTGAATAATAATTCTCGCAGACCCCCCCGATCGTTCAATTTGTAGATAGCGAAACGTAGACGCTATCTAATAGCTTCGTTACTCATTACGTGACTCGATTGTAATTGATACAACGAATTAATATTTGATGGAACTCGACGATTGAATTAGTATTTGATACTGGGGAGGAAATATCCATTGCCAACGAGAGAGTGAGAGGGAGGGGGAAGGCATGCGATAAGGACGAGGGTGCGTCGAGTCGATATCGCGATAAGTTTCACGAAGCCGCCATCTCGCCGTGGCCTCGCTACGCGAGTAACAAGCGAAGGGAAGGCCAAGGGGGGGAGGGGAGTATTGGTTGCAAGTTTACAGGGAGATTCGAACGCGGCACAAACGCGCACGATAACGCAAACGTTCGCGGGCCACGTATCGGTGAGGAGGACCGGCGGTCGAGAGGGGTTCGCCCACTAATTGTACGACCTGTATAATACGATTAGCGTAATCTCATCGCGGGCCCATGGTAATTGAACGGCTAATTAGATTAATTTAAAATTTTCTCTTCAACACGAGCGCGAAACGAGGGTGGGAGGAGTGTAAGGCGAACGGTATAACGTTGACGACGACGAGTTCAATTAGCAGATTGGTCACGGTCAGGTATTCGGGCAACGTTGAGTAACTTTCCACGCTGAACTCGAAGCGAGTATCACTTGTCTGCGATGCTTCTTACGCGCACCGACGCTATTTTTCGTCCTAGCGCCAGAGAATCGCCTATATACATTCCTCTTGTATATTACATTTCTAGCCCTGCTTTCGCCGTCTCTCGTGGCCGTGTGTTGCCTCGCGGTACGTAGAAAATTGAATTTTTCCCTCTTCGCGCGCTTTCCCACCGAGGCGAAGAGCGTAACGCGGACACGTGTAGGAGAAAGACGGGCGCACGGCGAAAGTGTTTCGTGCCTCTCGCGAGAGGCATCTCTTTCCGCGAAAGTAATTGACGCTGATTAAAGTTCTGCCGCGGATACGAAGACGGGGGAGACGAGACGAAGGATGGAAACGAAAGGATGAGTTAGGATTGTGTAGGAGAAGCCGAGGGAGATAAAACGGGGGGCTTCCTTTTTTTTTATTGTTTCCCTTCGGCCGCCTTGAGCTATCTCTCCCCAAGGCGAAAAATAATAATCCAAGCAGCTCAAACTTTTAAAGCGTGGCAGGTAGAAGGCAAGAGCGGCAAAAAAAAAAGAAGAGAAATATACGTCTTCAAAGTGTTTGCCCGTTATCGCATTACGCGGCTCTATCTCTCGAAGCTAAGAATCCTTAATTCACTTTTCATCGTAGTCTAATAGAGTCATCGCGAGATGTTGAAGCAGCCGAGTGAGAAAAAATAATAAATGGCAAATGAAAAAGGAGAGAAAGGGGCGACAAAAATAGATACGATCTCCGAGCCGCGAGGAATACTCTCATTCTCCGTGCCGACGCGTATAATATACTTGTCTGATTTTTATCCTCTCGCACTCAGCGACCTCGTCAGTGTCGACCTCGGATAGCAATTTTTCTCTCGACGCCCCTCGCGCCTCTTCGTCTCTCCGTCTCTCAACCCTCTTTTTCTCCTCTTCTCTCTCTCTCCCCTCTATGTACTATCTGCATAAGTAACAAGTGCATTATACAGGATAAAATCCGTGCTGCATAATGTATCCGGTATATCCGTACCGTGTACGCCCCAGTCTATATGTATGTTTCTTTCGCGTTGGAGTTGAGAGAAGAAGAAAAAAAACGCCAAGCCGAGAAACGAGAGAGACGATAGAACGGGGTTTCGCGAGGGGGGGGGGGGGGGGGGGGGGGGGGGGAAGAACGCAAAGGTTTCAGAGTTTTTCCTCGCTCCGATCCTCCGTACTCAACCGCTCATCGCGTCGTCTCGACGTTACAACATTCACGATACATCATGTCTTCTCGCACTTTGCTTCGTCTCCGCTAACACGCTTGCCGTGCTCCTTTCTCTCCTCGCCTCTCTCCTCGCGGGAGCTTTCTCGTCCGCACGACCGCGAAGCATCAACGCTGCGGCCTGGTTGCTCACCAGAATGTGTACACATCCATCGTGTGCACAGCGCGCCGATTTTCAAGTTGTGCTCTCGCCCGCGCTCACCTCGTGTTCAACAATTTTTCCATTATCAAACCGCCGCCTCTGGTTTCCGCATTACTTTTTTCACTCTATTTTTCCTTCCTTTTTCGCCGCTTTGTTAAACGAATGATTCCGAGGGTTTCGTCCATCGGCGACGGGATTGCGGGAATATCGCGTTTACCTTGAGTCCGCGCTCCTCGGGGCTGCCCGAGTGTAGGTGGAAACTCGATCGAGAGAAGTTCTTATTTCTACCGCTTCCTTTTCCATACTTCGGGAGACTCTCTCTTTTTCGCCTCGAGCGCCGCCTCTCACCGTCAGGTTTCACCCTTGCCGCAACGTAATGGTTATGGTAATAATAATAATGATAATAATAATAATAGTAATAATAATAAGAATGGCAGTCGTAGCTGTAATAGTAATAATAATAAAGGCAACGATAACAACCCCCGTTGGTTTCTACGTGCGTCAGTTGCGCTATGCGCCACGGCGATAGAAATTCTTCGAGTGTTACCCGTGACCGAAAGGGTTCTCACGGAACGGGTTAATCGCCACGGCATCTCAACTATTCGCCGTTCTCGAGTGCTCAACCTACGTGATTGTTCTCTCTTGTACAAGCTTCGTTGAAAATATATTAGTGTACAAGACACGATGTCACTATATAATATCAATGTATTATGCGTGGATTCAGCTCGAACGCCTTAATACAAGCGAAACTCGTCGAGTACTTTCATTTTCTTCCCTTTGTTTCTTCTGTTTCATAGTCGATGGCCATGAGCGTTTTATCGTTGTTTTATAAGGCAAAAGAAGAGAATATCGCAGATAAGAGAGAAACGTTGTTTTGTTGCAGTACGAGCGTTGATACGCGCCCCAAGCGCTGATGTCCCCACACAATCCTTGATTTCATATCGTCCAGACAAGAATTGCGTTTGGACAATCATAGCCTGGCACAACGACTTTATCCTCGTGGGATCTTTCGTTTATTTTTTCTCCTTTTGTTCGTGTCTTATCCTTGAATATAAAATTCTCTCGCCACGGAGACGTCTTCTTGGTCCGGAAGATCTGAGAATCTCGCGATATTGTCTTCCGTGCGATGGTTCGCTGGCGAGAATCTTCTTTGTGTTATTGTACATATTCGTGGCCTGAGGAAAAAAGAGGACAGAGGCAGGAGGGGACGGGAGAGGCTTGAGGGTGAAATTCTGAGAGGATGTAGAGAATAATATTCCGAAAGCGTTTGCCTAGCTAGCCACAAGGGATTAGTACTTGTAGGCGACTTACTACTCGCTGGATGAGCCCTCATACGAGTAACGGAACGAAGTAGAGAGAAGGCAGAAGCAGCAGCAGCAGCATCGAGGTACTTAGCCTACTTTGTGGATGGCCTCTTGCGCCGTCAGACCCCTCGAGATATTCGTCGCGGTCGAGGATGCATCGAGGTGCTCGCTTCGTGTCACGATGCGAGCTCTGTCTTCGGTCGTCTTCTTCTTCTTCCCTCTCGCCGCATAGCTATATATAGCTAGCGGCTCGTACCGATCGCTGAAACATGCAAAATTGCATATTCGCACGACGACGCCGATATGCCCATGCATGCGCAGGCCGTTGCACCCCGAACGGCACAACGGGTGTTCCGGAATCGTACAAGAAAATCCGTTCGATACAAACGAACGTCTATCAGAATTGCATATTGCCTCTATAACGGCAGCAATAACGGCAGCGACAATTTGAAACTGCTAGCGATAAAAAATATAGTCTTATCGTTACTTCTTATAATTAAATAATATCCTTCAATTGTATCCTTCAACATTCGACGCGCGAACGAATTAACAAAAAGATTCTTTCGGTGTGTCGAGGCGGGTTTTTTTTTAGTTCAAGAAAATATTCTAAAATAAAAGAAATGTGTGACATTCAAGTAGCGCAGCGATTAATAAATAATTTTCTATGAGGTCTCTATGGGAATAATAATAAATTCTGACCGAATGGCCCGATGTGCATAGCAAAGGCGAATTCCGAATGTTCAATTTTCGCAAGTCGTCGCATGCTAATATCAAAACCGCCGATTCTCGTTTTTCCTCGTACATGTATCCCAAAGTGGCGATCGACGAAATAACGTAACCGCGAATTGGATGTGGCGAGATAGAGAAAATGGGGTACGGAATATAGTTGAATCCGTGTTGAAATGTAGAGAAAGGGAACGGCGAGGATAGTACGAGTATGGTACAGAGGAATAGAATCGTAAAAAAAAGATGGCAGTGCGAGGGCGAGAAAGGATGATAGAGATAGAAATGAGATAGGAAAAAGGGTGACCGGATGATTGGATGATTGGGTTAGCAGCTTCAGATGTAACTTCGTTACTCGACAAATGAACAGACAAAACCCATCCCCCGCACACACACTTTTTCCATTCTTCTCTCTCTACCTTTCCCCCGATATCTCGCATCCTCCGTATTCCTCGATATATATATAGATATATATATATATCTGCTCGCTCAAAGATGAAGGAGACTAATAAAACACAACGCATCAATCAATTTTATTTCATCGATATCGGGCTCCCACGCCGACCGCAACTGTGACGCTCGAACACGCCGCCAACAGTTTTACGAAGGGTGACACCGCAGCCTGGTAAATTTCATTAATGCCCCAACCCACCCTTCTCCGTTTACGCCCCATATTATACGCAAGATGTCTGGGGGGATGTTTATCGAATATTTTTATTCAAGTTTCGGAGCGAAGCAACAACGATGACGGAGAAGAGAGAAAGAGCAAACTGTCGGGGTGAAAAACGTGCCCGGAAACGTGTCGACTGCTCTGCCGTTGTTGGGATCGTTAAGAGCTTCTTCTCATGCGCGCGGGAGCGAGTGCTCGGAAACCCTACGATGTTACGATGGCGACAAGAGGGAAGGGAATTCGCGAAGACCGGGTGCTGATGAAGGACGTGGTACGTAAGGAGAATCTTTCCTCTCTCTCTATACCTCCGCGGCTGTACTCTGCGAAATATGAAAGAGAGTATGCGAAAGAAGAGACCATAGAAAATCCACGAAGAGTAGAGAGAGGGTGGCCGGGGAGGAGAAACGGAAGGGCGAGGAAGTCCAGGCGTAAGACGACGGAGAAGGAAGAGCTGAGAAAGAAGTTTCGACGATCCGTTGTGTAGACCTCGCTGGATGGCGTCTTCTCGTCGAGGTTCGAGAGGGTGCAGAGGCCGTCTAAGGGGGTTCCAAACCTCCCCGTCCCGCCTCGGAGTGAGCGGGGTAAATGTGGGCACGAAAGCGCGGACCATAGCGATAGAGAGGACCGCATTGATCGACCGGCAGAAACACCACTCCTGTTCCGCATATCTCCACCGGGCACGGAGACTCGAGTTCACTTCAACGTCCAATAGGCTGTCTCGAGATATTCCGGCCTCGAAGCGAAAGATCCATACGGTAACAGCATATCATATAATGCACATACAAAGTTTCAGCCTTTAATTGCCTCAATCCCCAAAATTGGTCGCGATAAGATGCAAATTTCATAAGTCTGCACAAGTTTCAATGAGTCCAACGACGAGCTTTTCGACTGGTCGACTCTTTGAAAGCGAAACTATTGAAACGAAGCAACAAGTATAAAGTGTCCTTGCTATTCCTTTTTTCTATTCGATTCTGCGGGAGAAGTAAAAGAGAAGGAAAATAACGTTTATAGATGAATAATCAAAGCTTATGTGTTTGGCCATCGCGGACGTTGCAGCCGTGCGATCGGAAGCGAAGCCTTGGCAGCTGGTCGTCAAGGGACACGGAGGAAGTCGGGGCTTGAGAATTCTCCGCGGATCCGTCACGACATTCTCGATAACGATGGGAAACGTCTCTGCGGCCTATGGCGGGTGCCAGAGACAGGCGCAGGATCGAACGCTAAGACCCGGCAGAGAGGCCTGTCGAGTGTCGAATCGATTGGAAACTCCTCGATTTTCATTCTACAGTTCCGGCGAGCACGAAGGGACAAGACGTTTGCGGGTCTTACGGTCGAACGATGGCCAGAAGGCGAGAGGCATCTCGGCGAACTGCGGAAGGAGAAATCGCGCTGCGGTGACTTCACTGCGGCCAAACAGACGTCCGTTTCTCGTGTTTCGGAGGGTGGGCAAATCACAGATCGGTGTCTATGTGGAGAATTGCATAGAACGAGAAATCCCCATGAGCGCGAGCGAGACGCGTCGGGGCGTTCTTGTGGAAGAGTGGAAAAGCCAGCTCCGTTCCGTCTTTATGCCCTCTACATTCGGGCAAAGTCGAAAGCGCGGAAGAGGGAGAGAACGGTGGGGTTGAAGTGAAATACGTTATAATTGAAAAGCTTGGCTTAAATGAAAACGTTTCGCTCTCCCCTAGTTTGGCTGCTGGTATACCGGTGGCTCGTCGAATAGAAGTGAGAGCTCTCTCGCCCGGGCTCTCGTCGGGAACGAGCGATAGAGCAGAAACGGTTAGAATGGAGAAGAGTAGAGGGAGGGAAGGGCAGGGGAGGGAGCGGATGGCGGTGGTGGTCGGAGGTAACGTCGGATAAACGAATTTATTATGGAAAACGCCGTCAGGCCGTTGAGTTTCTCACGGCATCGTTCCGTAAAAAGTCTTTATCCTCGCCCGCGCTCGGGCTTTCTCTAATTTTTCAAACCGCTCTTTACGATCTATGTTCGGGATAAAAGTAATCGTCTTTCGCTACCGCGGAGCCCTGTTTAACTTGGCTCGTAACGAAGTATGACTTTTCATTTTTATGGTGGTGTACCCGCGGCCTCGTGTGTTTCCGACCACTCGGCTTTAATTTTTTTATTCTCGTTTTTTTTTCTCTCCTCCGTCGTGGCTTCTCGAAAATAACCGTGGGACGGACGAACGTAGGCGTTCCATTCGCTATGTCGGCCAGAGAACGAGCGTGGACTCTGCGGCGACAGTTCTGTTGCTCGGCTAGAGGCCGAGATCTTCGAGAGTTTCTTGCGATCATCAAGGGACGATTTATCATCGTTCTTTTATCCATCCCACGATGGTGGATTCGTCGTATGGGCGAAAAGAGTCTGCCCAGCTCGTATCACCTGCTGAGAGTCCTGACAGAAATAGAACTCTGCGGCTCGGAGAGAAAGCGAACTTTTCCATCGTACCTTCTTTCGTAATTTACCGACTTCTCGGAAGTGGAGGATACCGTCTAGTTAATTATATTATTTGTTTTCAATATCGTCATTGTTTCGATGGTTTTGCTCGCCGTAACTCCATTGTTCTTCGACAGTTCAAAAGCTCATGCGGCACCCAAACACGAGTAAGCTTTACTCACAATCGTTACGAAACTAGTTATAAAGCTCGCGGTTCGCACAAGTTTATTTTAATCAAGGGCTGCGAAGAGCAGCACGTAATAATTAATGGCTTTTCGATTATAATGGCGTGTGCGGCTGTGAAAATCGTAACGAAATTGACAATGCGGCCAGGGCGCGGGTGCTGCGGGAAGAGAGAGAGAAATTTGAAACGGTAGAGAGAATTCAACCACCAGAGCCCCGGCGACCCTCATCGCCACGTGCGACCGGATAGTCGCTTCGTCGATTTTCCCGCTCGGTTATATATTCTGTCTCCTTCATCCTCAACTCTCTCTCTCTCTCTCTCTTTCTCTCTGTTCCTTTCTCTCTCCCCCTGATATAATTTATTTTGCACAGTTTTGGCACGTGAAATGGCGTTTTATACTCGTTCATCCAGGTGTGAGAGAGTTCCGCACGCTCGGCTCGAGCTGATATCTCTCTATGCCCGGTATGCATATACTCAATTGACGGTGAATGTATAGTTATATTTTATATGTATACATATATTATATAGTAAATTCTCGTGGGTTGGGAGATTTTCGTGGGGGTGAGAACAATTGTGAAGCGTCGCGTTTTGGACTATCCGTTCGCCAAACTCCCACACGTCGCCTCCGCCCCTCCCTGGATTGCGCAACGCTTTATTGTCCGTAATACTTCCAATGAAAAGCGTGATAATCGATACGCCGGACGAATGCCCCCGCGTCGGACAAACGAATAGCGCGGACTGAAAATACAGTAAAAAAAAAACGAGAGATTGAACGAGTGTCGGAGGAAGGTGAAATAAACGGTAAAAAAAAACGAGAGAGAAGATAATGAAAATAAAAGAAAAAAATAGTAAAACCTCGTCGAACGAGCATCGATTGTGTCCATCGATGTATTCGCGATGTTCCAGAGCGTGCAAGAGGGTTTGGCGTATTCGGCGCCAAGAGAAACGTTTAGGATCGACTGTACTATCCGCGTTACGCGCCGGTGTGCGGTGGCAGCGGGGACGGGGTTGGCGGGTTAAAAAAAAAAACCTGTCCGGGGAAAATGAAACGAACGTTACGTCGTCCCGGCTACGCGGGGGATGAAACAATGCCCGTGCACCGCGACGATCCACAGCTCCGCTGCTCCACTCCGTTCGGGCTTGTTCAACGGCGTAGCGGCCACACGCGAGAATGGAAACTGGAAATTGGGACCGGAAGGTTCGCTAGTTCCGGTTAGCGCTCCTATGCTTTCCTCTCGCTCTCGCTATCATTCCATCTCCCTGTGTCTCTCGTGTCGCGACACGCGATCATGCGCTTCGCGAAGCTGAAAGTACCTTTTTTTGTTCTTCTCTCAATCAATTTATTACGTTCTTCTGTTTCAGCCGAGAATAAAAGAACAAAATGAAACGAACAACCGGGCTGCTCGCATCCAGGGATGGAGCGGAGACGGAAGACTCTTAGGACGATTGAAAAATGACCGAGAGACTTAGCGAAGATCAGCGAGTTTATCGGTGGAGACCGCCGAGTCTATCGGTAGGTTCACATTCGCCAAACTTCCCGTTTGACCCGTATGTTATTTGTAGGGTTATCATTTTTAACGGAATTGAGATATATTCCCCTAACACGACACCCGTTCCCCTGCCCGCCTTCCCCGCTCCTGTCGCTGTCGTCTCTGAAATAAAAATCGTAAAGTCTATCTTGAACATCTCTCCTAGGAACATTTCGCCAGAGTGGTCTCACCAGTATATACACATAGAGTATATGAAAACCGTACATAGTATATAATAAAATATAATATAGCGTCAGGGTATATCGAGAGACTTAGCTCTTCTATCGTTCCCGACAACCCCGGTCTATATATTCTATCCTACCCATAGATTCTCCCCATTTTTCGCTTCGCCATCGCGGAACACGTTGAGATACTCAATGTCGAGACGATAACTCGAAACTGGCAACTCGCTTCTCTAGTTCCAATATTCTAACAATGTATCTTTCAGTATTCCTCCAGGGTCGCGTCGAATCATCGCTTTCCACGTGGCGAAGTCGCGGAGAATTGGAAAAACCACTGCATTAAAGCGGCGTGTTAATTCGAGGGTGCAATCTACGTGACCCTGCGAATCCGTGTGCCCCGCCACCTCGGAATACGGGCTCGCATTAAATGATTAAATTGTGTGAAATTTCGATAATTAAAAGGGTGCTAGCATAGGTCACTGGCCCGGTCGGTGCTCGCGGCGGCCAACGAGAGCCGCGTAGCCCACGGAAACGGGGGTTTGGGGATTGTATCTCCGATCAGCGGGGATGAAGCAAAGCTGTGAAATTGTACGAGAGGCAGTAGTGGAGAACGAGGATTGGAAAGGGGCAGGAAGCGAATGGGAATAGGAGGTGGACGTTTTGCTCGCGGATTGTACCCTATAACGTTATATATATGCACTACAACGACGCGGGATACGAGCATCGTTCGGTGGGCAGGCTGCTGGCAGGGGTGATTTGTGTGACAGATCGGGGCCAGCAGAGAAGCGAGAGTCGCGAGCGCGTCGCGCCGCCACAATGCCAATATATTTCGTTTTCGGGGGATGGTTCGGCCTCCGCAGGCGAGAGTCGTCTCCTCTCCCCCGGCTGCCTTCTCCGCTTGCTACAGTGATGCTCGCTATACGGCAGTTGTGATAGTGCTACAGCAGCCACCCCAGCGCGAACGCCAACTGTTTCCCAATAACCCTCTCGCTCTCTCGCCGAGGCTATCCATATATCGGCTCGTGTACGCATAAATAAACAGCTTCTCGGAAGGCCCGTCCGAATCAGAGAAACTGGCAACGAGAGATATCTACCGGAAGTTGAACACGGCAACTACCGGGCCGGTGCCGAGCGAATCTCATTCAGCCAGATCAGATACAATGCGTAATATAAACCAGACCTAACGAATTACGTGCGGTTGAGTAAATTGTATCAAGAGATAGATAAAGATGTTGATGTTGATGTTGATGTATGTTTATTATGCCCAAGTTGCACTATAGGGCAAAGTATAATAGAACAGTGATAACAAAAGTTTCAGAATAGTAATAAGAGTACTTAAATATAAAGGTGTCGCTTCAGTGCGTTGTGGTAGGAATAAGGTAACAAAATAATAAATCAAATTAATATTAACAATGACCCGATATAAAGTATCGAGCGGGATAGATAGTAAAGTGAAGTAGTAGAGTTAAATATATTATGTATTACGAATAAAGTAGTAAGGTTAAGTGTATGTATAATAAAGATAAAGTAGTAAAGTAGTAATAAAGTACTAAGGTAGTAAAGTAGTAAGGTAGTAAGCAGGCTAAGCGTTCCCCTACTGGTCTCGACGAGCTTGATCAACCTCAGTATCGAATAAGTAGTCGAACAAACGGGTTTTGAAGATCGCGAGAGAGGGGGCAGAGGTTATAAAGAGTGGAAGAGAGTGCCAGAGATAGACTGCAGAGAGATGGAAGGAATTATGGTAGGCAGCAGTTCGATGAGGAGGGATATGGAAAGTAAGGGAAGGTAGTGGTTGTCGAGAGGGACGCTGAGGATTAACGGGGCGCTTGGTAAAAATTTCGTCGATATAGGAAGGGGTGTGAAGGTTGAGGATACGGTAGACTTGAATTCCGAGGAAGTACTTCCGACGATTGGCGACTGAGAGCCAACGAAGCTGGTGCCGGTAGGGCGTGATGTGAGTATCGCGGCGGAGATTAAATATGAAGCGGATGCATGTGTTGATAAGGCGTTGAAGGACCATGTTTAGTTCATCGGAGACATTATTATAGACAATACAGCAGTAGTCGAGGTGGGGGAAGATGAGTGTAGAAATGAGTTTGATGCGTAGGGGAGTGGATAGGGAGTTTTTGTGGAATTTTAGCTTATGTAGTGATGCGTGGATTTTTTGGGAAATGAGTGAGACATGACGGTTCCAGGAAAGATTAGAGGATATGAACACACCGAGATTGCATGTCTCTTGCACAATAGGGATAGAGTCATTGCCTATCACGACTTGAGGTATGGAATCAAAGTCGAGGCTACGAATATATGCGCTGCTACCCAAGATCATGATTTTCGATTTCTTAGTGTTAAGTTTCAGGGAGTTAGTTGTCGCGTAGTTCGCAATCGAACATATGTCATGAGAAACGAGAGTCATGGCGTTCGTAAGGTCGGCTGGAAAACATTGATAGTAAATTTGAGTGTCGTCGGCGAAGATTAAATGATCACAGTGTCGAAGACCGTTGGCGATGTCGTTGATGAAGAGGGAGAACAATAGGGGGCCAAGGACGGAGCCCTGAGGAACGCCAGCGGATGTCGTGAGCCAGTTGGAAGTAGTCCCGTCTTCATTTAGCACTGCTTGAGATCGACCAGTGAGATAAGAAAACAGCCAAGTTAGGGCGTTCGGAGAAAAACCGAGGCGCTTGAACTTGGATAGAAGAAGCGAATGCGAGACCGTGTCGAATGCCTTACTGAAGTCGAAGAGAATAAGGATGGTGATTTTACGTTGATCGATACCGTGGTTTATGTCATTCATTAGCTTAAGGAGAGCAGATTGAGTACTATGGCCCGAGCGGAACCCTGACTGACGAGGGTCGAAGATATTGTTGCTTTCTATGTGTGTCATAATCTGATGGTGGACCACTCTTTCGAACAATTTGGATAATTCACATAGGTTAGCTATAGGTCGAGTGTCGGAGGGTGATAGAGGAGTCTTTATTTTCGATAAGGGACGAATGAACGCACGTTTCCATAATGAAGGGAAGTGAGCGGACGATAGACAGGAGTTGAAAAAGGGGGGAAGAATGGGTGAGATGATGGGAAGAGCATTGTGGATAGCGAATTGAGAGAGACTGTCTGGACCAGGTGAGAGAGATTGACCGGAGAACGCGTGTGAGTGACGAAGCACATCATCGATAGTAACAGGCTGAAAGGTGAAAGGCGGACAGTGAGGGGCAGGTGAAGATATTAGATGCTGGAGTTGAGCTAAGTTCATCGGAGGAGTAGAGCTGGAGATCGAGGAGAAGTGAGCATTGAGTTGGTCGGCGGAGAAGAAGTGCAAAGGGGAAGAATAATTGTTTTTGATTAATCCGAGGTTTGCGAGTTCTTTCCATAATTTCGAAGGGTCGTCGATAGAGTTTAAACGGTTGTAGTGGTAATTTTGTCGAGCAGTGCGGAGATCTTCAGTTAGTTTATCTCGGAAATTGCGATAAATAGCGAGCCCCAGGAGGTTGTTAGAACGTTTAGCCTGTTTATAAAGACGATTTCTATGGCGTATTCGCAATTTGAGGATATCTGTGATCCACGGAGAGGGAGGTTTACGAATTACAATAGAGCATACTGGCGCGTGAACATCGATAGCTTGAGTGATAGAGCGGGAGAATGATTCACAATAGTTATCAAGAGATTGTACAGATGAGACAGGATGTGAGTGAAGAGGAGAGCAGTGTGGAAGCAACGAGGATAGAGTGGTATTGTAATGAGCCGAGTCGAAGTTTTTAAGAATGCGCCGAGAAACTGTACGGGGCTCAGATACGCCTGAGTCGAATGCGTATGTAAGTTGTAGGAGGTCGTGACCGCAAATGAAGGGAGTGTCTGATTTTGTGAAGTTCAAAAGCTTGTCATCACTATCGATGATGAAAACGTCAAGCCACGAATCGGAATTAGCAGTGTGGAAGGTAGCTGTTGATTGTACGAGTGTGAGGGAGGACGAGGAGATGAAGTTTCTGAGGTAATGGGCTTCGAAATTGTTTGAAAGTAGATTACAGTTTAGATCACCTGAGATTATTATATTTTTGAATGCGTGACTAAGACTAGAGAAATCGGCAATGAAGTCGCGGAGTAATAGAGCTTTCGGCCGGCGATAGATCGACGCGTACAGTAACGATTGACCATTTTTACATGAGATTCTTAAGATTAGGTATTCCGGCGAATTAGAGAAGTTACTCGGAGAGGAGGCTAATACTTGAGCCGAGAGTGATTTATGGACATAGCAGGCTACTCCTCCTCCTTGCTTTTCTTCACGATCATTGCGGATTAAAAAGTAATTATCGATATTAACTAACGAATCATGAGTGTGCGCATGCAGCCATGTTTCAGAAATAGAGATTATATGAAAGAAATTAGTACTAAAGTAAAGGCGAATATCGTCGATGTGGCCGAGAAGGGATGTTGCATTGAATTGAGCAACACGAAGATTATTTTGAGACGGGAAAGATGACGAGGGAGCCGAGGAGATAGAGTTGACTCTTGACTGCGAGGGAAGTCAGACGAGCTTTCCGAGATCGGCGGAATTATTGATATCGATTATAGGCTGCCCGTCATCTTTACGCACGCGAATAATTCCGTTACGAATCCATACATGCTTGTAGTGGGACTGAGCAGCTTGCGTTTTAGTTTGTCGTAGGAGAGTGTATTGTTCGGAGGGGAGCATCGCATTGACAAAGATGTTGCCGGGAGCTTGGATACCTAAAGAGAGAGAGAGAAAGAGAGAGAGGATGAGAGAGTTAGGTAGAGAATAATTGCGGGAGGGTCACGTAATACACCAATAGGGGCGGGTTTACTTGGAATTCTCGAAGGGTGAAACGAGAGTGTGCACGCGCCTACGGGAAACAATAATGCCGCTCTTGTTGGAAGACTCTCTGCGGCCTGTCCGGAACCTTGTATACCCGCTGATATATTGGAGAAATTAATAAAGACGAAGCTGTTTCAGTATAATCGAATGCTCGCCCGGGAGATGACGAGATGGCATAAAGGTCGATGGTATACAATACGATATTCGTAACAGGTTTTTCTTTCTCATTTATAGATCAATGGCTGATCCGGATCTTGTCTCTGGAGACACCGAGACGCGGACCGAGGCACGGGGAAAAGCTCGCTATAGGACGATCGATGAACCGTGAAGAACATAAAACATCGGCATCCCGTGAGTAGCGAATAATATGGAATCCTTTTCAATCGACAACTCGAAGCATTCACCGAAATGTTTTTTCGAATGATGAAACATAGAAAAAAATATTTATATATATGCTGCTCTGTGGAAATAGTGTTCGCCGGTGAAAATGCATTGAATAGGGGACTCGACGAAATAACAGAGCCTTCTCGTATTTTTGGAGAACTGTGGAAAAATTCGAAAAAAGCACAATGGAGCAGTTGCATTCGTGCAATTTTTTTTTTACATTCCTTCCACGTCTATCCGTTTTTTTGTTCATGTAACATAATCCGAATTTTCTTTTTGCCTGAAAACGTAGTCGATACCAGATTCGCCCCATACAAAACGATTATTGATAATTGCTAAAAAAAAAAACGTTTTTTTTTCACCGTGCAGGCACAGTTCGGATACAATTCCTCGGAAACATCAGCCGAGTGATGCGATTATAACATTTTCTTTCATTCCGGATGGGGAATTGTTTGGCTAGGAGAGAATTTTCACCGCAGTTCAGTTGTCTTACTTCGTGCAAATTTTTACACATTTTCTGCGAAACGGTTCGTACATCCAGTACACGAGGGCCCATCAGCTGTGTCTGATGTGGTCGATATGATTCTCGTTAAACCGCCAAGCGCAGCAGGGAGCCTTCCCAGGAAGGGTGGAATATAGAGGATTCGTGGGGCGTACAGGCCGAGTGCGTTCGGGATCCTAACTCCTGCTGCTTCTGCATACGAAACTAATAGCGACGAGCCTTGTGATTCCATCCTGCATACTATACCCCATAGTTCGTGCATTCATCTACCTATCCGTCTATCTCTGTGTAGCTATGCATGTAGATACATCGCGTGCTAACGCCAAGCGGTCTCTCCTATCTTCCGCACACACGTCCCTGAGTGCCCGGAGTTACGTTAACGCGATAGCATAGTCGATCTGGAGAGCGTGTCGTTATCAACCTCGGAGAATCTACGAGAGAGTTCAAGATTGACGCGAGGCACACAGTACAACGAGAGCTCGCGCAAAGTGCTTCGCCGAGTTCAGATGGTATTTCGGTCTCTGGTTCCGAAACAGAAACGTAAAAAAAAGCAACGGCAGACGACGCTGGCGAAGGGTGACGTTAGGGGATAGATCGAAATTCGTTTCATTCCTCGGATGAGTTTTGAACAGGAAGCAATACGGTATTGAAGATAGTGGATTCACGGATTTCCACGCGTTCAGCCAGAAGCAGTAGAAGCAGGCTCGTCCGATCTTCCATTGTCCTCGTGGCGAAACGTTTCGTCGTGTCACTGCGACGTCGGCGACAACGTAGGAGTAGAGACGATAGAACGACGTTTCGAAACAATAGATGCCGTTAACGCGGTCCCGTAACGGTTTCATTGTTTGTCGTTCCAACAATGCGAGACGGGAAGGGCGGCTAGCTGGGCTGTTGAAAAATAACCGTAGTACGTGGCCGCGTACGCGATGATGGAGCCGACAAGAATCGGTTTGGAGATCGATCGAAAACGGAATCTCGTGCGGCGGTCCCGACCCGTCGTCGCGAAAGAGCGAAAATGTTTCTTGCTTTAATCATCGCGGAAATTACATCCTGCCTCGATCAATCAAGCCATTCAAAGTGCCCCAGCCTCGTTCCATCCTTTCTCTCATAATCTCGAAAACGTTCGTGTCATTCTAATTTCATTGCTCCGAACCTCCAAGAGAATACCTCGTACTTATTCTATCCAATCTATTCGCATTTCTACTTGTTTACTTTTTATTTTATTTACGTCCAAATTTCTTCGTTTACCTCTATTCCGTCGTTCCGCCCTTCTCTCCGCTTCAATGCACCAACTCGGCGGTGTCTGCCGAGGTTTTAGAGTCGGCAGCATAGCCGGCACAACTTCATTCGCAATCGCCGCAACGAGCCCGGGGGGGTTGTCCTAACATTTAAATACCAGAGTATCCGCGAGCTGCCGCGTTTCGCCGCGGCTTTAATGCCCCGTCGCTACCCCCTCTCGAACACTCGCGAACCTCTTTCGAACGGTAGTCTATCCTTCGCATTACCATCCAAACCCTCGTTCTCTTTCCATCCACCTTCGCGAGTGTCTTACCGACTCTACCCTCGACGGGCTGGATTTATGCCCGCCCGACTATCGCCGCGGCCGTACCACCGCGTATCTTTCGCCAACCCCTTTTCCTGCCGTCGTTATTCTACCTCCTTGTTTCACCCTCTTTCTCTCGGTATATTTGTGGTTGTGTATCGCGTGTTCTTTGTGTTGTACGTCTCGCATGTTCTTTCTTCGATGTGTCCGCCGAGCGTCGACCCCTCGCCCCCGCGTGCCTCCGCTTCCGCGCCACCCCCGTGGCCGCGAGACCCATATTTCCTCTCCGCTGTCTCCGTTCGGCTTCGTTTCCACACCGTGCTGCATCGCGCGACGTCTCACATTCTACAGTTCTCTTCGGCGGAGACCCAACCTCTGTGTGTATATGCGTCTCATTCTTCGGCGCTGAAACGATTCAGCCAGCCGTGCGAGGAGGCTTATTCATCAGTTCTGAAAACGACGAGAAACGACAAACGAAACGACTGAAAGTACCTAGAGTATATTCGAGAACGTATTCGAGAGTCTTTCTTATCGCCTGAAAGGCGGACGATTGTTATGCAAGCGAATAGCGTTATTTGCGAGAAATTCTCGATGATATCAATCAATGGTTGCAGTTCTTTTGAGGAATCGAAAAGTCGTTAGCGCAATGGCAAAAGTTCGTACAATAGCTATTCGTAAATTGCAGGAGTATCACTCGAATCTGGGCGAACGAAAGTTCATTGCGGTACGACAAATTCGGGCTGTTTAAAATGAAAGTGTTATCTATGAACTTTTCGATAAAAGTATATACCAGCGCGGTGCCATTAACTAACAGACTATAACTATTATAATCGAAAACACGGGAGTATTACTCGGATTATTTGGGTAATCGAAAGTTCCACTGCAAAATGCAGTTTACAACGATGTTGTACGTGAAACTTTCCATTAAAAATATATACCAACACGTTGCCATTAATTAACTGACTATAATAGTTGCAATCAAAACCGCGGGAGTGTTGCTCGAATCATTTAAGTAATCGAAACCATTACGCGTTGGTAAATGTATGCAGTTCAGAATTACATTGCTATCGACGAACGTTTTCATTAAAAAATTTACGGCAGCGTTCGTCATTAATTAACTTATTGTTATAGTTATTAACAAAGCCAGGTAGGCTCTCTTTCAGCTTCCCGGCAAAATTCATGGGTTGCTTCTCTACAGAGCGAAGAACGATTACAAGTTTTTACGGGTCTCTCTTTTCCTTCTCATCCCCAGGGGACGACGGGGCGAGTTTCGCGATTCCACCCCGATGTTTGTACGCGCGTTTCACGCGCAATTTCATAGTTTTAGAGGCGCCCGGAGAGCGTCACGATGTTGACTCGACGAATGCTTCGTTTCAGAGGCTGGGCGGAAAATCTCGTGACGTGTGTGTGTTCGTTGCGACCATCCGTCGCCCCTCCGAGTGAAGCTTCTCGTTTTCACCCGAAGACTCGTGAATCCCTGTGTATGCCCTCTCCCGTTGTTCGTCTATGGCGCGAGAGACAAGGTTTGTGTTTTATGACTGAGATGAGTTTACGTGACCGGGAGGCTGACTCGACTTCTTGATTCTCGTGACCTCGGCTTTCCTCGCGCGGCGTCGTATATAACTCCCCTCCCCGCGCCTCATCTATACTACATACGTAAACTTTTTTTTTACGGACCATTTCGTTGCCTCGTTTATCCGAGAAATCCCTGCAGCGAATCTTCGCATACACTGTACACATCTTTCAACTACCGTGTATATGTGTCTATTAATATATCTTTATTTTCGCGGATGAGGCAACAGATAGCGATTCGATTTAGTATATCGAGGAACTTTATTTACGCGCCTATCACTTTCACCGTCGAGTTATACTGCCTCGTCTGACCACACAACGCTGCGACCACTAATCTTCTTTCGACGCCGAGATGTTCATCCGCAGACTTGGACGACGAAGTTGAATGGTGCAAAAAAAAGGTACGCTTCTGGAATAAATCATTCGGTATAACGGCAAAGGAATCAATGTCGTTTTTCATTCTAATTCTCATTTTCTCGACAGGGTATACGCGTAAACCGGATCGTCTTCCGCTGTTTTCTTCGACGGCGCGCTCGACTTCTTTCCTCGAGGGACTCGCGGATGCGGATGGTATAAGAAGCTTCGACGCGCGGCTCCGAGGAACGAGAAGCCGAAGGAAAATGGGAAATAATGCAAGCACGGCCAAACCCAGGTGGAGACGGAGAGGAAGATATAATGGCGTCGATGTTGATGGGCTGGCAGAGAGGGTGAATGTTTCCTCGGAGCTTCTAGACTCGACGTTGCCGCTGATTTTGAAGGAAGCAAGGGGAGAGAAGCCGACCTTAGAGAGTGACGAGAAAAGAAGCAAAAGAAAATAAGAAAAAGAAACAAGAGAAGCAAAGTGCAGAGTCACGACTTACGACGGGACTTTTCATCGTGGCCGACCATTAAAGAGGCTCGCAAAACAACGGCTTCGTTATAACCGCAACGACCGTTCGTGCGCTCGCCGGCTGTCTCCCTCTTCGATTCTTTCATACCTTTATGCTCTCGCTCTCCCCCGCGACTCCCGCACCGCGGTCTCGCTCCCTTCGTTTCTCGCGAGGGCATAACCGCCGCCCGACGATAATAACGAATGAACGACTCCGCGCTTTACTGCCTTCCGACTAATAACTTTTCTCAGTCTCGTTCGCGGAAGAGCGGCACGAGAGAACAACCACAATACGCATAAGCGTTTTATTCCCATGTATTTCGATTCATTATCTTTCGGGGCTCATCGTCTCTAATGCCGATGACTGAGCAACAGCGATACAGACGTACATCTATATTTATCGTCTCCATTATCGTTTCGAGGCTGACCGCTTGATTTTTTATTCATGAACCTGGCACTCGTGGCTCCGGAAGGATGGCTTCCTTTCGGTTTTTTTTCCCCCGAAACCACAAAAAAGAAACTCACACAGCCGCCTTCATTGGATGCGGGGCGTGTGCATGGAAAAGTAGCTTGCGGTGTGTCGCGCGGTGAAGAGAGATATAGGAATGGATAGGAACGTACGTAGGGAACGATTGGCCTGAGAATAGTCTGGATCCGAGAGTGTCGGAGCAATGCCGGCGCGCTGGTTTTGCCGCAAGGATAAATGGCACTCTCGTGTCCTGCGCCACTCGCGAAGAGAGATTTCCCTCAGGTTTTCAGGTATACAGTGAACGTTTGACGTGCGGGTTGATCTCCGAGCGTGACACGCATACATACCACTTCAAACGTATAAACACATTGCTCTACACTCGTAAAGTCTCGTATGTGTCCGCCTGTAGCAACCGCCGCGAAAATTGTCCGAAAGTCACAATTTCAAGACGTTTCTTTCATCGCGTGAGCGGGTCTCTTCCCCTCTTCCCTTTTTCTCTTCGGGAACTCGAGGTTGTCCGATCAATTCGGTCATCACCTGGTTGATCCAATGAAGATTTTCCGCCCCGAGGCCCCTCCGGCTATTCGGGGATTTTTTTCTATCTGTTTTTTTTTCTTGCCATCGTCTCATTTTCTTTCGTCAAGAACCATCATTCAACATCTCGTTTCTTCGCCGCGCTGTCCTCTCCTCGACGCAGCTCAGGGATTTGGCGAACAGGGTAAAATGAGAGAGAGCGGCCAGACGGGCGTGGCGAGGTGATGGAAAGGAAGAAGAAAAAAAAAGGCAACAGCAGCTCGAGATACAGAGAGAGAGAGAATTCGCGGGGGTGTGCGAGCGTGTATATGCTCGAGGCGGATGATGGGGTACCGGTAGAAGGAGGAAAAAAGCTGCGTCACCTAGCGCGAAGGGTCTTCCAATTTACGGGAATCACGCCCGGAGTCTCCTTACTGCTCGCCGGGGACAGATTTCCGCTTTAAAACAATCTCTGCCGCTATGGTGCCCGCCGGTGGTAGCGACGCTAGGGCATTCGCGCTCACCCCGAGGGAGGACGCGATACTCTCTGATCGTCGGCGGTGTTACATAGACGCGAGAAAGAGGGCAAGAGGAAAAAACGCGGAATGATCGAGCGACCGGTAGAGGGGTGGATGAAAAAAAAAAAACAAGAAGAGCGAAACGCGGAATGGGGAGTTGGCGTGGGTTAACACGCGCGAGGGATGAAACGAAGCGTAGTCGTGAAATAGAGAAAAAAAAAACACCGAGCCAAAGCGAGAGTCCAAGAGCCAGGAAGACAAAACGAGGGAGAAAAAAGTAAGCTCCCACAGCGAATGTCGAAGCTAGAGGAACGAAGATGAGAACTACGAGAGCGTATAGGGTGTAGTCGCTTCGTAGTCGCGTTATTTTTCCAATATGCAGGAAAACGGCCGCGGGGGTTACCCGCGGCTAGATGGGAATTCGTGCTCCGAACTCTCGCGGGGTTGTGCGAGAGGGGAAGTTTATGTGTATACGCTCGAGCGAAAAGAGGAAGTGGAACAAGAACGAGTTTGACTCGATCCGCGCGGAGCGGGGAGGGTTGCTTCTCCGGCCCACGAGATATCACAGGCTGACTCGCTTTTCTCGATCCCCAAGGGCATGTAAACACTCGAGCCACTCGGAGCCCTGTCAATCGTTGCGTCTCCCAAACTACCCGATGCCATTTATTTTTATCTTATTTTGACAAGTGAAACGAACACTCCCACCGTGTTGCTCAATTCGCCGTCTCGTTCGACGGACTTTTAATTGCAATCTACGTAACGATCGGATCTCGCCGAAATTTCGCTAGTCATGCCTGTCCGATCAATTATCTCCCGAATCCGTCTATTCTATAGTAATTGCGTACGATAAATCGATCTCGAACTCTCCTCGTGCTAATCAAAATTATACAGGGAATCCATGCCTAGCGATTGAGAGCTGTACGGGTATGAGCGGGCCAGCGAGTAGCGAAGTTTCGGGATTGAGGTCGTTGAGCGCGAGGGGGATGATCGATCATTATTGGCATTCTGCTACTGCTCGCTACTCCGCTGCTGCTTCTACTGCTGGTATTGGCAGTCGTGGTAGTGGTGCTGGCTGCTGCTGGTAGCCAGAATCGATTCTGGTCGGTTGGAGGAAGAGAAGGGTCTCGACGCCAACCGCTCTAGTCGAGAGAATCAACCTCGCCAGCAACGTAGCAGTAGAGCATCTAGCAGTAGCAACGAAGGTTCATGCGATATTTTATGGCGCGGCCGAGCGAACGGGGAAAGGAGGAGGAGAGAGAGAGAGACCGGGGTCACAGCTAGTCCGGGACTATGCCCCGCCATTGGCGATAAGGTGATAAGCTCAAATGTATTGGCTCCCATCAAATCGTACGCTTTACCGCTATAGCTCCCCCCGCCTCTCAACCCCCATAAACGCCGCCTGTGTTAGCCTTCCTGAACCGGGTTTTCCACCCCCTCGCAACTCCCCCGCCGCAGCCTATATCCATTCGACAATACCTCTATAACCGTCTCACCGAGTCAGTCTCACTTATTCCCCATTTGGCCACCTATATATTCTTCGATAATTCGAAAAAGTGGCTTGAGCGAAAATAACTATTGTTTCTTCCGTTATCTTCAACTTCATATCACACTCCACGAATAGCCGACATAATGAAGTCAGTCAGTAAAATCTTGCTTTTTTTCCTTCTCACGAATCGGTTTTATCTTTTATTTTCAGATCTTTCAAACTCGACGATTAATCTCGACGCGGCACGGTCGAGTAGCCAGCGACTACGGGAAAGCGGGGTATGCGTCTCTTTCCCGGAAGCAGCAGAATAGCACCGGTGGGTAATATGAAATTCCTTGTCGAGCTCGAGCATAATGATGAAATTGCAAATAAATTACTTCCTCCTCGTCTTTCGTCCCTCCCCTATCAACGGGAACGGCGGAGGCGCGGATGGAAGAACGAGCGAGGTGCTGAATTGTGAGAACCATCGAGGTTCCCTGGGCTCGCCGGTACAAAGTTGCTGCTGTGTTCTCCCTCTGCGTTCGCCCGCTACTTTGAGATACTCGAGACCCAAGTTTCGCGTCGATAATGACTACAAACCTGAGCCTCGTTAAAGATTCAACGAACGTAGACAAGGAATGCAAAGAAAGTTCGGGGGAATAAATTATCCGGAGAATAAAAAAAAAAAAATTATGATTGAGAAACAAGAGTCAGATCGAAGAATTTGAGACATTAGAAAGTTGAAGATTCGTCGGGATTGTTGAAATTGTGACTGCAGTACATGCATCGTTTGAACTTCGATGTTCCGGGAAAGCACAAAGTCCCTCGAGAGGCTCCGAAACTTCTCCGAGTTGTAATTAAACATGGCCGGGTTGACAAAGGAATTAAAACGGGCAGCCAGGAGCCAGCGGCACGAGACGGGTAATTATATGAGACGAAGTTCCAGTCAAAAGCTGAGAGAACGAGAATTCTCTTTCTTTCCAGGTAAAAAGAAATTAAAAACAATTTTCATGCTTCAATTCGTTGTGTTGGATTGAATGTTAATCGTGTGAATATGCCTTATGTTCAATTTTATGTTCTCGTCTCCATTGTGCAGGTCATCGTTTCTCTCTTCTGATGTCAGTTTAAAGTAACCACCGCGACCACGTAACACGAGCTATTTTCGATTTCGAATTCGGTCCGCGCCGAAGCCACTCGACACGGATAGAGAACGAGGAAATTGGAAAGACCGGACAGCGAGATGTTCGGGCGTGTTCTCGCGGGTTTCGCGCAACCTCGGAAATTTTCACCAACACTCGCGCGCGCGCGCGCTGCTCGGAGTGGGCACAAAGCACCGGAAATGACTGGAACTCCGGTCCACACGGGTCGCGAAGCAACGGTGAGGTTCACAACGGGCGACGCGAAAATTCTCCAAGATTTCTCGATTCGCTCCTGTGCTCACGCTCCCCATTCCTCTCGCTCTCTGTCTCTATACACGCTCTGCTTGTCCCTTCCTTTCACTCCTCTCCGCCTACTTTACAAATTCTTCTTGGGGTAAGTCCGTTCATCTTGCCCGAAGCGAGAGACTCCCGTTCGCCCTCGCCGGAGCTTCGAAAATAATTATTCTCCCTAAAATCTATTTCCGCGAAGAGCGAGCGAGGGCCAACGTTGTGAGCCGAGTCAAACATACCCTTGGAGAATTCACCTTGGCGAATGGCGACTACTGCCTCTTCTTCCTCTCGAATCTGCTTCCTCCCTTTTTACTTCGAGACTCCCCGAGGGACTCTCAGTCTCGTCTTCACTTTCAGCGGCGCGGCTCGACGATGCCCGCTCTCCCGTCCCGCTTCTTTTCCACTATCTTTTACCCTCGCCGTTCGAGCCTGCAACACAAAATGTCGAAAGAATATAAGTGTGCCATAAAAAATATATATATATATATATTCAATTTATTTAACGATAATCACGCCTGATTTCAGACTTCAACGTAGCGTGAGATTTCAGCGTTGCGGAATACGATTCACGTCGGAGAAAGAAGCCGGGACAATTCGCCAAAATCGTTTCGTACCCGAGGAATCCATTACTCCTCGATCTTCGTATTCGATTTTGTGTGCATACGCGTATACCGGAGAGACTTAAAATCCCCGGTGGGAGCTGCGAAATAGTCTCCGCACCTCTCGAGGGTCTTATCTCACGATTTTATCGTTATCGAGAGTATCGCCCGTTTCGCCGTCCCGCGCGCGGCCACGGTTACGATACGAATCGTCAAATACCGAGTGAAAAACGAACTCGGCGAATACGCATGAGACGTCGCGCGGCAAAGTGCTTCGAGAGATTTTCGTGAAATACGCATTGCCCGCCCCGGCACATCCGATTCTTATCCCGTTTACGTCTGCTCGTATGGAAAGAGCTGTCTTCAATTTCTCGCACCCGGATCGAAATCCTATATCGCGGAAGCATAAAAATGTATGTTTCTCACTCAAATCATAGGCTGCCTACAGCAATTCCATGCACTCGTGCGACCGAAGAAACGGTCTGGGCACGAGAGATAAGAATAGAAAAGATTGTTAATGAAAATGAGTCTCTGACAGTGAGAACGAGCACGCGTGCCTGTGTTTGCAAGAAGATTGAAGATTGAGAGGAAAAAAAAACGGAAAATTGCTCGAAGAGTTTCGAAAGTTTCTTGCTCCAGTTGTCACTGGCAGGTAGATTCCGGCGTTATCCATAGTTATACCGAGAATTTCCGATCGTCTATACTGTAGGAGAGAATGGACGGAGAGAACAGAAGTGCAAAGGCATCGTCGGCAATAGCCGTATAGCCCATAGCGTTTGGAGTCTTGTCGTCGTAGCTTCTGCTCCTGTTCCAGCGTTCGACATCTCGGGCAATTTGTCTCTTCCACCCCGTTCTCCCTTACAGCTCCGTAGCAGATCCCCGACGCCCCACTCCGCGTTTCTCTCCTCTTCATCTAGCCCTCTTCCATTTCCCTATAGCGACCTTTCTTTCTCCTTTCCCAGTATCTGGTGTCTCGCTTGCGAAATTCGCTGGCAAGCGGGAACGGGGACGGTGAGGGGTCGACTATCGATCCAGCCACACAGTCCCTTCACAGGGTGTGGTGTGTTTCAACCGGCTTGGCGCTCGACTCTCCTCGCTCCCTCTCTCTCTCCCTCACTCCCGCTAATTCACATTCGACGCAGCTTCTCTTTTTTTTTTGCCTCGAAGGCACTGGTATCCATTCACCCTCACTCACGTCGCCGCCTAGGCTTGTACCTTGACGAAACACGTTCAGCACGTGGCCTGTACTCGTGCACGCGCCCCATGCCTCGAGAGTTACTAAGTTACGGCCACTCGCACCTCCATTGTCTATCTCTTATTTTTTTTTATCTCTCATACTCTGACTTCTTTTCTTCTTGAGCTTTGCGGAGAAACCCGTACTCCGATACAGTTCTCTCCCTCGTCCGGGTCATTGCTCTCTTTTTCACTTAATTGCACCCTCAGCACGGTCCCTCGCTGTGTTACCTTTGCTACTCGCGGTCGGGCCGCTTCTCGTCTCTGCTGCATTTCTACCGTCGACAATATATATGATAAGAATCTGATCTATGCGCAAACTGGGTCATCCTTTGTTGTAATCACGTTTTAATTACGCTGTGTCGGAGTCCAGGGCGTAGAATTTCTGCAATTATACGCAGTTTCAAGCAAGATATCGTAGCACGTTGCTGTTTAATGTCACGGAGTTGCGAACGGGCTATCGTTAAAGCCAGAGCATCAACGGAGCATGAATCTACCTCTCGGTGTCTGAAATTTCGACGTGATTTCTCGCAGGCTGTCGCGAGGCGGGGACACGTGTCCTCGACACGTGACCACCGCAGCGGCAGCAACAACAGCACGTGAGCGACGCGTAACGCGTATCCCTTTCGTCAACTACAGCTTCGCCCGTCGATGTTGTCGCTTGCGTACATCCGGTGTTGCGTAACAGACCCACGGTTGTCATGGAGCCGATAATGCTCGAGAGACTGGCAATTCTATCGAGATTTCAGCCACAACATCCCGCGTTACAAACGGGTATCGTATTCCTCGTCGAATTCACAAAGAGGCGATTTGCAGAATTCGCGGGAGGTTCCGGTGAAAGATTGTGGAAGGGAGACCGTTCGCGCGGTTTGCTCCATTCATTCGCGACGGATATAGCGCAGAAGGGGACTCGTTATGTCCAAGCCGCAAGCGGCGAAGGCTCCAAGATTAATAGCCGATCCCGCATCGCGCGCTCGTGCGAACCGGCAACACGGTCGTCGTTACATCCGGGCTTTTTCCTAATAGTCAGCGATTATTTTCCGAAGCCGAGAGGGTAGAGAAACGACGACGCCATGAAAAGTAAAACCGAGACGAAGGAATGACGGGATATGAGGGCCAAGGGGGTTCCGACGCTTCCGCGGAACTCTGATCTCCCCCGCAAAGCTCCTCGTCCGGAAGCTCCGTCGTTACGACACTCGAGCAATCGCTCTGCCTCTCTCAACTCTATCGCGCTCCGCGTATATCGCTGCTGGCGCAGATTTCTTTCAACCTCGCGCCAGACCCAGCTCGTGTATTATTCCTTCTTTCGTCGCGCCGCTATCAGCCGTACCGGCTCTCGTGTCATCCGGGATAAGGGCATCGTGTTAAGCGTGCGTTAATTGGCTTAAGGGATTTGCAACGAGCGTTGGGTGGGCTTGGACCACCTGGTTGATTGTCTGTATGACGCGGGGCGGTCTGTAACTCGCTACACTGATTGATCTCATGCTGACAACACTGTTTGATATTCATCGTCATGCTTTAATTCTGTGCTTATACTTTTGTTGCAGCAAACAACTCGCGTAAAACTGAAATTCACGATTGGTGGAATTTTTTGAATGGATTCGGAAGAGATTTTGTCGGAAGCATAAAAGGAAGAAGCCATAGACTTGCCGATGCTGTATGCATCGAGTGGCCCCACGAGTGATATCGGCTTGTTCAGCTCCCGAGCAAAGAGAACATCGCGACGGACGAGACGAGAGTGACAAACGTCGCAGTGACGTGGAAGCGAGCTAATCCTGAAGGGCCCTAAGTAAACCGCTTCTAATGGATCCTGTCACCGTGAGGATTCGGTTTGGACATCGGATGCTGCTTCTACCGATGGTCACAACGTTCCCGTTGTGCAACACACAGCAGCGTATACATACGTATACTTCGCGAACGCGAGAGACCGCGAGACCCGCGAAGTGACGAGGATAATGGACGATCGGGTTCAGGCGATAAACATAGGATTATGGAAGCCTCTGCCCAAAATCCACACCGGATGAGAAAGATCGATGACACGAAACAACACTTCACTTGGAAATAAAAGCCACCCGACGTATCCGCGGACCGTCTTTTCGTTCAAGAGCAAACATTCATGAAAATGCGAGTAATATTTGCTGCAAAAGAACGACAAAAAGATGATACTCGTAATCGTCGAAGAGATCGTCGATGCGCAGAAACTCGAGAATGGCGATTCGCGAATTACAGCAAAGCGTCCCAATTAAATTGGCAAATATGCGAGGAACGTTGGAGAAATATACAGGAATACACAGAAGAGTGTAAGCCGAATGAGAGCGGACGGAAGCGAAAGGAGAACGTCGCTGAATCGTCGAGGGAATACTATTATGGTCTCCCGGTTTTCGGTCCGTGAGACGCGGAAGGGCCATACGGCAATCAGAGTCCGTGTAGAGTTACGAGTCCGGTTCGTCGAGCTCTCGGGGGCGAGCGGGCGATTCACTCGTCTACCCGTCGACTGAATTCGCCGCGACATAAACTCGAGTTTCTGTCCTGCGTCCGACGAGTTTCCCGAGGTCCCACGACTGGCATTTCTCATCTCTCCTTGGTTTCTACATCTCTGTGAGCAAACGTTTGCCGCAGAAATTGTCTGGATTGTATAGCCGAGCGATGGAGCTTTCGCGTTACCGCAATACAGTCGGGTACCGAATTCTCGTCCTCGTCTTCTCGAGCGAGATAGAGCGTTGGGGGATAGAGAGAGAGGGAGAGCCAGTGCTAAAGTAGGCAACACTCGGCGTGAGACGTGCATCTTCGCTCTCAATGGTGTACCCGTCGAGACCCAAAGGTGTAGAGGAAATACTTCGTCATATTAGCGAGTTCTCGCGTTTCTCGCTTTTACTCATTGGATCCCTTGTTCTGTTTTAGATCGTGGGAACCATTGCGAAGTTGCGAACGAGACGACGCGCTTTCATCAACGGAATTTCACGGGCTCGACAAATTGCCGTTCCGATTCTGATAAAGCCCTCGGAACTCTTGGTTACCGGGCCACGACGATGAGTCAGTCGACAACCAACAAGAGTGAGAAACCGGCGCGAGCTACGGAAGCCAAGAAAGGAAAGGGTTGAATACTCCTACGCTCGAGGCCATCATCCAAGAAACTCTGTGTAGTTACGCGCGAACGGATGCGCTTCATCCGGGCTCGCGAGATTCTCTTATGACAGAGAGCTACGACGAAAGTCTACGCCCCGGGTCGAGCTTCGGCATTTCCAATGGGTGCAAGCAGGACCGTTGTTTCCTGCAATATACAACCCCCTTTTAACAAGGTAACATACGCTTGAAAATAGACTTCCGTTCTCGGAAGACGTTTCATCCAGTCATGCCGACGGTGTGACTTTGTAATCAAAGTTTCCGCCGTATGCGAAATTACTTGGTGCCATATTTTTTAGTGTCTCGAGTTGAACAATTCGCGGCAGTGTTTAAGAGCAACATTTTTCGGCCACCGACACTGGTGGCGTTTCGTACTACTGTATGTCAGGTTCGTGAAAGCTCGATATGATACCGTTGCGGTGGTGGGTCGAGAACCGCGGGCGCGGCCCGAAGTCGGCCCGATCGAGCCATCGAATTGTCGCAGTGCGGTAGTAGTGTAGGCAGCGGTTTAGTCAGCCGCTTCCACCATCTACCGGCCTTCGAAAGGGATCTTTCTTGCTACCTATGCTTACTTCGGCTGTCACCGTTCGATACAGGCTGCCGACTTAACTGCCGTAACTGCCCCGCCCTTCCATCACTGCGTCAGCAATAGATTAAGCAAGACAATGGTAAATGCAGTCAACTGACTTTCCATCGCCGAATAGACTCTTGCGATTTTTTTTCATTATTCTCGAATCGATGAGCTTTTCTTTTGTCAATCTATTCTTTTCTTCGTCACTGACGTTGCGACACCAGTTTCTACATCCCCGTTGCCCGTACCAGCAGTCTCAATCCTTCTCGTTTTCCAGCTCTGCACACGCTTTTGCAGTTCGACACTCCATTCTGCTGTGCCACTACACGCCTCGCTTCACGGAACGGAGAAGCCGCTGCTGCGACACTTTCGCCACTCGACTCCCAAATACTGCAATTTCAGCCTTGTCGCCCGCTACGCCACTTCAACACCGAGAAATGATAAATTCCAGACCTCTCTCAAGACGACGAAGGACTCGACGACAAGGACTCGTCACAGCAGATTGCCGACGGGATGCTGAACGGTACAAGGTGAAATTTCGTCACGATTTCTTGGCAGTCTTATCGCTGATAAAACAGTGGAAACGCGTATTTGCTCTTCGATCTTGTCTTTTATCTCTTTACTTTGCCGACACGTATCGAGAATAACGGCAAAGAAAATAGAGTTGGAATGTAAAGTAGCATCGATGAGATATAAGTACATTGCGATTGAGGCTGAACGTATAGATAAAGTGTAGGGAAAATCGAGTCGTACATAGAAGAGAGAGTTTTGCACAGTGAAACGCGATAAGGTGGGACATAGGGGTTGAAAAGCACGGAAGGACGGATTCTCGCGTCTACGAGTCTACTTCGAGGAAAAAGGTAGTCGGATAGAGTGCTTTCGAATTGCTCTTCTACTTTCGCAGCGTACGCGATGGTGCCCCACCGTTCGCCCTGTTCGCAAGAGACGAACCCCGGATGGACATCTTCTCGTGTTGGTCGCTCCCCTAATCGACGATTGTTCGGTAGTTTCGATAGTTCGCCAACTACGAGAAGCAGGTTGCACCCTTCTCCGGAACTCGAGTGCTCGCCTCGGTGGAGGCCTTTGCTGTTACTCCATTCCACGACGATCCCACGATGTGTGTCCGCTTTACCTTAGTCCTCTCGGCGGAAAGGTGGGGCGGGAAGTCCACGCGACCTCGTTTTCCGTAGCGCGGACCAGAAGTTTCACATGGCAAACAGAGAACGGCAAAGGCGGAGAGCCATTGAATGCGCGGGGCTGCGAAATTCTTGTTTGCTCAACCGATTTCGAGGGAACCACTCGAATGGTACGTACACATTACCTAATACGTATCTCGCCCGAAGGGGCAGATATTTCGTTGGGATGCTATTTTCAAGGAAGACTCACGTTTAATCTATATATTATTGTGTACCGAGGCTTCGAGCGAGGGGAATTAATCCTAAAACAGGACGAAATAGCCCCAATGAAAAAGCTACCGAGATTTCCGATATTTATCGCGGTATTTTTGCTCCCTGACGAAGTTGAGATAAAATTCAGTCGCCCGTCGTATTTTACTGAGGAACGTAGGGAACGCGAGATGGTATATTTGGATGTGTTGTAAAACTTTTCTTTCGAACGACGAAGAGCTATGAAATTTGATACAGTGAATTCATTCTCTACTTCACATAGACTCGAGGAAATCTCGTGTAGGCATACAGAAAAAAAGAAGAAAAACACAATTCTTTACAATTCTCAAGGTATTACAGTATTCTTGAGCGCGTGAAGTTTTTCGACCCCGCTATTAATATAACTCTGCCATATATCACGGGTCTGTATATACACTTGCGTCTTAGCTCGGGGAGAGAGGAAGTTTATACACTTTTATTATACATCGCGCGTCGGGTAACAAAATGTGCGATTTCGGTCCGAGCCGCGATGATAAATATCGGGCGCGACTCTCGGCTCATAAACGTTTATGGGACGAACCATTGGATTTTTAGCACCCCCGATCAAAATCCCGCTGTAGGGAAAAAAAAGAGAAGCCGTGGCAAGTTTTCGTGGAAGAGAGGGGTACCGTTGGATGATTCGGTAAGAAAAGGGACGAGGGTTGTTCGCCGAGAATCATGGAGGGTTGCGAGCGGACCCCCTTTGGGCGGACTAGCAAGCAGGCGAGAGAGGAAGCGAGCGGAAGGCGAGTTGGCCAAGGCTGCCAGCTACGGTGCGCTCGAAGGTGAACCGGCTGACGTCCCGTCGGGATAGCTCCATCAATCTTCGGCAGGGGATGACGTTAATACCCGAAACGTCTTCGGGTACTGATCCCATGAAACGCCCTGTAGGCGTGCATTAGCCTCTCTCCGACGACGCCGCACCCTCTTCGCACATTCACCTGAATGAAATAGCATCTACTACCTTCTAACGGGGCACTCTAACGGATCTCATCCCTCTTCCGTCGGTGGGCTACCGTGGAGGAGCGTATATCGTCGACACAATCCACGAGGATCACGCTCCGCACGAGCACCGGCAACAACACACAGGAATTCATACATAAATTCATGCCGAGCTTGAAGCGCAGCGAGCCGGAAGGAAATTAGAATTATTTTGTACCTACATCGTGGCCTCTTCTGGGATAATAAATAAGGAGAAAAAGAGAGAAAGAAGAAGAAAAAAAAAAGAAAAAGAAACGCAACGCGAGCCCGAAGTATGAAGAGGGGAAACGCGGATGAACGATAATATCTACACGGTGAATCCGTGAATAATTCATGAGGCTCGTTACAAAATAAATGTGTTGACGTTTTCTCCTACGATTTCATGTTATTCTATGTTGAACATTATAACATTGCCGCGAGCAGTTCAGCGGGAGGATTTGCTTTTTCAACTCCATATAATTTTAAAGCGATCGAAGCGAAAGGATAATATTTAATTACCCTCCGATGCCATTTCAGACTAATTGAATTATTAATGAATGACGTTAACTCCCGAGGGTGAAAAGCTTTTTCTGCGGTCTAAGCGTGTGCGTTCGTGCGTGTGTGTGCGTTCGCGATGAGACGATAGTGTGAAAGAGGCAAGGGCGGCGCGCTGGGGACTGACGATCGAAAAAGTGTCCGGCCATCGGGGCCGACGGTGATGAATGTGAAAAAATAGACTTTTCAACTTATTACTCGGCGGCATCCAAAGAGATTATCGCTGATTGCGCGAACGCGTCAGCGTAAGGGACGCCGCTCTTGGTAATTCCGTGGAAGATAAAGAAAAGGGACAAAAAGAAAAGAAAACGAGAGAGATGACTCTCGCGATTTATCAATTTCACGGGAGACGTGAACTTTTTAAATTACATCGGCACGGTGATCATCAGGCGTTTTTTTCTTTTTTTAATACCTTGCCAACTGACTTTTCTTTCTCTCCTCTTCCAGCTTGTTCGCGTCTTTCTCGGATCCGCACAGCAGCGAGGGAGGAAGGGATCTCTGATCGTTACTTGGCTCAGGACTTAGCCGACTAACAACGAGTAATAATTATGCATCAAAGTGAGCAGCCAAGCGAGACGGAGTTCGGGCACGAGAGACCGGAGCCGTGCGAGAGAGAGTCGGAGTTGACGAGGACCATGCTGCGACTAATCCAGTTTTGCTTGGCTCTTGGCCTCGGAGATTCGTGACCTCATCCGTGAGCCCTCCTCCGGTCTCCGTCCTTCTCGGTGTCCCTCTGTCTCTCGTTCACTCCGCACCTTAGACCTCGAGCCGGGGTGACTCGATATCGCTGCTTCTAATGCCGTCGTCGCCTCGTCGTCTCAAACTTTATATAGTATACAGGGAGAGAAAGAGCTCCTGGGATACTCTCGGCTAGACGGGGAACAGCGGGCGAACGTCGAAGAGGTGGAGAGGACGAACCACGCCTCTTCGTAACTTCGCCGTTCCGTGCAACTTCGGGATTCACTCTCCGGTACGTTGTGCCCGTAGCCGGCACGGCGATGCGAAAGGAGAAAGAAGTAAAAGAAAATAAAAGAAGAATATCGAAAGTAGACAATGTCGTTAATGATCGGACGCAGCGACAAACGAGTCACGGTAACGTTATTAACTACTGCTTTCATTACGAGAAATTTCGACTACCCTTTGATTTTGTTGCGCATCGATAATCGAGCTTCGATTTTTCTCTTTGCGGCATGTCGAAATTATACGACGCGGTGTTTCACTCGCGTCCCATGGGGGGCAACGGGGACGATGGGTTGGGACGATGAAAATTCACGCGATCGCTGTGTACACATCACGGAAACATATGTATTTCGAATCGGCGGAATACACTATAAGCTAGTTTCAACAACCCTCCCCGATTGTTCGAAATATGCTGATATCCATAATACCGTGACGGGAACAACGACGTTGGATTGAAGCGAGTCTCGCGCCGCGGGTTTACGCTGGTGAGCCGGTGGTGTTACTATTTGCGAAATACATCGTTGTCGGGGAGGGAAAACGAGCGGAGAAACGCTGGTTATCGATGCCGCTAATTTGTAATCGAATATTCATATTGTATTTCGACGAAACTTTGCCGTTTCGCTCGATCAAAATGTTTCCACTCTAAAACGTATCTCGCGTATGCGATAAACCCGATGGTTCCGCGTCGCGCCGTTCTCACCCTTCCCCGGGGAGGAGTGTGTACGATTGCGGAACGAGATGCGCGAAGAGAATGTCGAAGAGGAACGGGGAGGGTTATATACGCGTATTATAGTTAGTAAATCGGATTATTCGTTGAATTGATCCGCGTGCTCGTTCGTCGAATAGACTAGTGGAGGCTTTCAAGTTGTCATTTGATTGGCCGAACCGACCGAGCCGCTGCGGGGCGACGGGGGACGCGCTTCATTATATCGTCGTGTTCGTCACGAGTAACCAGCTGGAAATTTTGCATTTCGAAAACAGATTCCACGAATTTGCATAAGTTAATTTGCAGCCCCGGGGGGAGGGACGATTAAAGAACTATCAATCGCCTGTCGTTGCTGCAGTTGGCGAAACGCGCAGATCCGCGAGAAACTTGTAACACGACGGTTATTTGCTCGTGTAACGCTCAAGTCCGAGGGGGTGTTGAACGATCCGAGTCGTCGTTTTGTTTTCAGAACGTGACGAACGTGACGTTGAACGAGCTCGCGGGATCAAGCGACGCCCGCGAAAAGCGCGAAACAAACCGGTCCAGTCGTCGTGGAGTCTTAAGCGTTTTCGTCGCCCTCGGTTTGATTGCGGCGTAACGCGTAGGTGGGTCGCAAATTTTCGCCATTGACCGCTAAGTTCGAACAAAGTTTTTCATCGTGTTCAGTTCTCATACTGGCAAAAGAAGGACGTTAGCTACAACGTAACTTGATCCGTATAAGTGAGAAACAGAATATTCGAAAATTGACCCAACATTGGAACGATACATAGAGAGATTGGGAATACAGAAAAGCGAGGAACCAAAAAAGGCAGCAAAAATCTAAACAGTATCGTCTCTCGTCACAGAATCGATCGAATCCCGTTATCTCGTCCTGGTTTTCCTTCGTTGCGCTCTGTGATATATGTATGGTAATTTGATCCCGCGGGAAATCGTATACGACCATTAGAGACAAGTCCGTGACATTCCGCCCGCTCGTGTTGCCCCCCGCTAGAGAACGACGAGTTTAATGCGTTAGCGTGATTCCTACAAATGGTTGCAGTACGAGAAAGCGAAAAGGAAGAAAAAAGAATAAAGGCAGATCCGCCTTGGAAACGTCTAACGAGATTTAGAGAGTTATGCGATGTTTTTTTTATAAGTATATACCTCCTGCCGGCGGAGTCTCTCTCGCGTAAAGTCTTGAAATACCGGAAAAGTCGACGGTTACCTCTTGCGCGCACTTGTCTAGGTACTTCTTTCTATCTCATACACTTTTTCAAGAGGGGGTATCTATTTCTCGGATGCTCGCCGGTTGCCGAGCAAAAGTTTTATTTAAGTACCTGAACCGATGGCGTGCGCCGACTTGCGAGGGGTGTGGGCACGAGCCGGGAGGTTTTGAAGGGGGTTCGGAAGGCTCCAGTCAGGACAAAGTAGCAGGAGGAAAGAAGAGCAACGTCAGACTCGAGCTCGGGCCCATGTATCCCAAAAGCAATATAAAAGTGCTCGCGTCCTCTCTTCTTTTCTCTTCGGCTTCGACTTTATCCTCCTTACCGTAGCCGTTGCCTCGCTCCTATAAGCAACGAATCGTGCGCCCGTTCGCTTCTTCCTCTCCATCTGGATCGGGCAATACGATAAATATGTATGCATTACCGTCGCGGACTCTTGGCGCGTATATATAACGACGGGAATCGGGACGAAGTAGAAAAGTGACTACCGAGATGAAAACTTGAGTTCGAGTCCAAAAGAGTTTTATGCCAACTATCGTCGGTATATATCAAGATGCAGCGACGAGAGTAGAAAAGTATCAGAGAAAGAAAAGTAAGAGAACGGGGCTGGTGTAGTCGAGGGTAAAGAAAAATCGAGATAACACATTGTATCCGGGTACACGGAGAAAGGAGAGATTAAGGCGAAGGGGAGGTTTCGTATATAGCGAGTTAAAAAAAATTGGTTGCAGGTAACGAGATTAAGCGTGCCCAGTGCAAGCCCGTTACCGCCGGATCATCCCTCGTGACGCGAAGAAAACTTTGCACTTGGCAACTTTTAATGCTCCGCCGCAAAATCCCATCCACAGCAGAAGAAGAAGTAGCAGCGGCACAAGCAAAAGCCTCTCGCTCTCTTCTTTTTCTTCTCTTGAGCTCTCTTATTTTGCCACTCCACTCTTCTCGTTCTCATTCTCTGTCATTGTTACTAACGCTCGTTTCTTTTTTTTTTTTCCTTTTTCAGGTACTCAACGGGGCATCCCTTACTCGGCCTGGCCACTTTTACTCTCGTTCTCTCGCTAGTTGGCGTGGTGTTCTGTTTCGCCCTGAACTCGTTGGCTGCGCGCGAGAAGATAGCGGTCTGAGGGGTTGGAGCCGTGTCTGTTTAGCCACGGTATATCTCCACTGCGAAAACTTTTCAAGCCTTTTCCCTCTGTTACACACTCGTGCATTTTCCGCGAGTGCGTGACTCCATTAATCGAGGGAAACTAGGAGGCTTCTTGGGCTCACGAATCTTTGCTGTACGTCCATATATTCTTCTCGCGTGTCACCGGCATGGATTACGGTTAAATATGTAAATAATGCGAATATTTATGTGTCCCCCCAGGTCTCAGGAGGGCTGGAGACGAGTCAGGACAGAAGAACAGACGTGAAAAAAAAGTCGAAGTGTGCGTGCTTCGCAATAGCGGGGGTGCGATCGCCAATGTTTTTTTTTTCTACGTAAGTAAAAAATCCTACCCTCGGGCTACCGAAGATCTTTCCTCCCGATTTACCCGTCGTATTTCGTTATGATCTTTCTCGCTACGAGATCATTGAGTCCGTTACGAAAAGACCGAGATTCAAGTTTCACGAGAGCGGCCGATTGGGTAGATTTAGTTCTCGAACTACGCACTACACGCACGGAAGATTTTGCTGCCGAGGGGGTGCGACGAGATCGAAATAACCGACAATCCGCGCGCGGAGAGGATACTTTGCTGCGTAACTATGGACTATCGTGACGATGGAAAGCAAGACCCGAAAGCCTACAGCAACCGCAATAAAAGCTTTAGCCCTCTCGCCGCTCGGGGTTTTTTTTTCACGCGAGCAAGCGAAAGACAGGAGGATGAACGGGTGGTAAAAAAAACGAAGGAGACAACGTTTATCCCCTTATCCCGTTTACGTGCCTCGTCGTCGCGGCGTCCTCGAGTTTTTTCCCCTCTTTACCGCGTTTTTTTTCCTACGCACACAGTCTTCAACTTCCATGAAGAAAAAAAATATAAAAAAAACAAAAAGGGTAGCTGGCGCGCGAGGCATTATACGCGTTAACGAGCTGCGAACGAAACACGACAAACAACAAGGGAAGTTAAATGCATTATATACGCGAGCGACAAACTCCCGCGGTTGGCTATCGTCGTTCGGCTCCGGAGGAAAATTTATGCGCGAACACACGATGAATCGTTACCGGGCCGCAAGCCTAGCTTCATCGTGTATCCAAGCCGTAACACAACGAGTTCGATGGTCCAGTGTTTCCTATGAGCGTCCATAGTTCGGCGAGCATAATGAGCGAGAGTGGGAGGGTAGGGATATCGAAGGGTTCTATCCGTGCGCACGTAACGCGTATCCCCCAGCGCGCCAGGCCTGCATTCGCGCGGCTCGACGCTTTGTCCACCCCATGGGTGCTCAGCAGCCCTCGGTGCTCACGCGTCGCGCACGGCGGTTGGTGCTAATTAGCTTAATTAACCGTTTGGAAGAGCTCGAGTGGGTTGAGAGACAGAGAGCAGTGTTCCAGGAACGATTTACCTCGCTCGCGTGAAATCGCGACAAATTCTTCACAATTTTCGAGCTCTTGCCACGATAATTTTTAGTTCTCTTCTTTTTCATCCCCTCGTTCGTTTTTAATTTTTCCTGTGCGCTTCTCGCATCCATTCGTAAAGGAAAATTATTTTCGGACAAAATACGATTTTCAACGACACGAAAAAGGTACCTCGTAAACGATAGAAATCCTCGCCGCTCGTCCCTTACTCTCGTTCACGGGTTATCTAAAGCCGTTTTTTCAAAATTGTTTCTGTTTACTCATGCTTTCGTCTTCTGTACTTTCAGGCGCATCTACAACGAAGAAACACAAAGTAGAAAAACGATTTCATTTTCATACTGAATCGGAACGCTACAATAAAGGTGCCTCGTCGAGCGATAGGAATAATTCTCTTCACCGCGTCGATACCGTACTCTTGCTCAACAATTTCGCCCGTACCCCGAAAGCTTTTGTTGCGTTGTCATACCGTCGGATCGTCGAAGTGGAAGTTTGGGGATCGGATGATTGGCCGTTGATCCTCGTGAGATTGATGGGCATGTTACGATTGCGTGACACGGGCGTGTATCAGTTTCACGTGGCCGAGTTGAACGAGCCACTCGGCCGTATCGGTTTTGCGAGAGCTTGAAACATCCCCCTCTCTCGTTTCCACCGCATCACCGAGGTCCGGCGGCTCGCGTGACGAGTTAGATCGCTCTTTCTCCTTCTGTCTCTCTCTCTCTCTCTCCCTCGCCATGTCCCCGTGGAATCTGTGTGGATGTATGAGATCGCACACTCGTCCACTTCGGATCTCTCTTCCTCTCTCCGGTACATATAAACGATATATAGACGCGAGTACTCACGTTACCGCGTAATGCCGCATAATCCGTGCGGACGCGTCGTTGCCATACTGCGCTTTCCGTCTGGCACTCTTTACTCCGCCCGTTGGCTAGTGAGCTTTTCACTCCTGCGAGCCTGAGTGTGATATATCGCAGTCTCATTTCGCCCTTCCTCCCAGCCTCCCCCCCGCTTGACCCCTTCGAATTTTACCCCGCTCACTCCCTCTCGTTGATCCAGATGATGAATGAGCGCGGACTGACCCACCCGGAATCGGGCTTTATAATCACGTTTCGAGTGCCGCTGAATGTGGCCCCGGTTCTCTCGACTCGCATCATTCAAGTACACCAACTGCAAACCAACACCGATGGTACCTGATCGTTGGTGTTCGAGACCACCGTGCTCAGAGGGGGGTCGGTGGGGTGGCTTACCAATTGGCCATTACTCGATACCCAGATCCAATTGCCTGTATCGCCGTGCAACGTGCACCACTCCTCTACTGCCCGCCGCTAACGTTGTGTGCTTATCTATGCGTCGACCGCAGGCTATACTCCAAACTCATTCGCTCTACTCGACTATTGTGTACCTCGTGCGTATCGTTTCGTTCGATTCCAACGAACTGCGCCTCTCGCAAATTCGACATTGTGAAAATTACTCGATACTCGACATTAATTACGAAAAGGCTTTTTGTTCTTCTTCGTGCGTATACTGTTTATAAATACTAGGGTTTCGGAGAAGCGCGCTCGCCCTTTTTCCGGCTATATTATAAACAAGGTTTCACCGCCGCTGCAACTGTTATTATCTAATTTTCCCTGAACCCTATCTTCAAAACTAAATTATTCTAAATTTTTTATAAGTCCTCGAGACCAATATGAACATTCTGCATCTTAATATAGATTATCAACCGAAACGGAACTTTAGGCTGAGGGCGTAGGACATTCTAAGTTCCGCCTAGATTTTTCCCTTTTAGTTCGTCGGTCCCTCTAATAGAAACTTAGAATATTCGTGGTTGAGGTGGTGACCAATTGGGGGAGGGAGATATTTTATGCAAGAAGGAAGTTACTGTCTTGCGCGCCAAAAGGGGACTCAGAACGTTTCCCGTCAAGAAAGGAAGAATTTTTCGGGTCATGGGGTCTTACAGACCCCTAAGACTGGAAAGGTCTCACAGACCTTTCAGCCAAACATTCCAGCGCTCAGGGGGTCTCACAGACCCCGAGGCCTTCAGAGCACTCCAATGCACTATACCAAGAGACGAAACTTTTTATGCATATGGAGAGATAAAGTAGCGAACGTACGGAAGCACGTATGAACGAAAAAGTAATTAAAAAAGCGAGAACTTTTTTGCGATTGCAAATATTCTAATTTGTATGCGGGAACGAGCGCGTTATGCAAATATCTCTCGTCTCGATGAAGGAACTATTACCGAAGTGTCGCGAGTCAACCAGAGAACTCGACGATTATGTGATGCAGCTATGATCCAACGCGAGGGGGGGAGGGGAGGTTATTATGTACGGTGTGTATATATGTGAACATTCGCGTCGCGATCTCTCATCCTTTCGCTCGGCACCCCAACCCTCGACCCCATCGTTCATTCGTCTATAGTGTCTACAAGGTTTACATATAGTTACGTATGACCCCGCGGTGGTTATAACGTCGGTTAGTCGGGAGGGGTGCGACGAAGCGTGAAATTACCGTCCGGATATCACCGAGACCTCTCTTGCGCCTCTCGCGTTATACCGAAAACCTCCAACCTTTCGTTTCTCTATTGGCCGGAGCGCGGTCCGAACACACCGTCCGTTCACGCGAAACGAGTTAAACTTTTGGCGACTCCTGTTTTATTCGTTATACGGGATACTTTTTTCTCATATGTATACATGCATATATGCACATACAGATATGTAATTTTTTTTCTTCTTATTTCTAGGCAAACTTTCGGAAGCGGAATTCATCGTTTTTTCTTCTCGAATAACGTCGTATGATCAACTGGAAGAGGGTATTGAAATCGTCGATACCGAATCGTCGAAGTTCTCTTTGCCCGAAGAATTTGCAAGATTCGAGACGCGCGCGGTATGCCCGGAATCGCGGCATCTCCACAGCCGGATATTTCGATGCAAATTGAACGTCGCCCCTTCGTGTGACTACTGCTACGTCGCTTCGCGCGAGTATAGTGCCTCGCTGTATACGAAACGGGCGTTACTACCGATTGCCAAGCTCCGACTTCGTTACGATTTTTATTGTTATTATTTACGCGAGTAGCGGAAACTACAGACGAGAGGTATGCACTGGATATGATAACGAAAAAAAAAAAAGAATAATAATAATAATAATAAAAGGGAGAGAACGGTAGGCGACGTTAGCGTTAGTATGGAAGTACCGACGTTATGCACGAACGAACGGAAAATTCTCTAATTGGATCGCGTCATCCTCTCGTCGAAACGACTTTCGTTAATGAAAGGATCTCTGTCCCTACCATCCCCAGCCCGTCCGGTACGATCTCAGAATATTGGAACAGGACATTCGGAGGGTCGCGACTGCGATAGTACGAGCGGGCAACGCGACGAGTCTATTTCCTCGATTTGTTCGACCGCGCTACGTGACTACTCTCTATCTAATGGATTATTATTTTTGATAATCCAGGTAAAGGTTAACTCTCTCCCACTCCACTCGAGCAGCCGCGGATGGAAGTGCGTGGACTTTGCGGAGAAAAAGAAAAAAGCTCGAGTCACGAGGGAGCTCGTTACACGGACGCACACGCTAGACAGGATAATACGACGATAACTTAACGTGATTTCTTGCCTCTGCGGACTTGTATATCCCGGTGCAAGGATTTTCGTATTGGCAGTATCCTTCGATCGTCCGTTATTGGACCAATGGACTATGCTGCACGGGGAATAGCGGAGAGATGTACGAGAAAATTGAGTAAAAGAAGAAAAAAAGAAACCGAAAGGGCATGTATACGTAGCTGGTGTATGTGGTGAGAGATGGTTCGGATAGAGCGAGTAACGGGCGTACTGCGGAAATCCTGGAACTGGGTAACGATCTCTACTCGTCGGGGGGTCACCACTCGTAGACTCTATCTCGCGGCTCGTTGAGGAATAAAGAGGATCGGACGAGGAAGGTACTTTCTTCCGAGAAGAAAACCCACGATCGGGGAACGAGAAGGCGAGAGAGTGAGGGGATGGAAGAGAAAAACGAACGTACGGATAAAGAAGCAAGAAAAGTCGAACTCCTGTGGCAAAGTGGAGAGAAGAGGAATCTTCGAGTGAGGTCCGAGAGATCGAGTAAGTCTCGGAGACTACCATCGCGTCGCGGGCAACGCTTTACGAGTACCAATATTTCACGATAAATCGTCGATTCTTCTCGCTTATGATCCGCCTGTAAATCACGCTGAAAACGGCGGGCGCACCGGAGCGCCACCCGCGGACTTGTGCCGTTCCAGCGCGAAAATCGACGAGTGTGCGAGTGGTAGTTCGCGCGATTGGGCTATATAGCAAGAGCGGGGATGCGGTCGGATGGTCCCGAGAACGACGCGAGCTCGTAAATTTTGTAAGAGAGAACGAAGAGGGAAAAATCCGGCGTAAGGGGGTGGATGGCTTCGGGAGGGTACAAAACGGAACTCGGGAGGAGAGAAAAATTGCACGCGAACGTGGAGAGATTGAACAGAGCTTACAGCTAGCGCACTGTCTTTGCTCTGACGTAGAATATACTCGGCGCGAAAAAAGAAAAGAACTAAGTAGATCTTATTTGCATAACGAGTAGAAATATGGTTGTGCTAAAAAAAAACCCCCCATCAATAAAATTCAGTCTGAACGACATAAATTATTGCCGAAGGAATTGTAATTAAACTTAAAAAATGTCAGTAATACGTGCTATCGTCTTTATAATATAAATACTGCTAACCCGTCGGTCCCAGCAAGACACTTTCAACTATGAAAATTGATGCAGACAAACCTAAATTTGCCTAAACATTAAACTTCAAAATTTCGTGCGGTTAGTAAAGCCGCTGCGAGGGCTAACTTTTTTTTTTTCGCGGTAATGACAGTAAATAGCTAACAGTAACCCCCGGGGAACATTGAGAATTTACGAAGCAGTTTTCCGGTTAGGAAATAAGGGCTGGTTTCGAAGGTTCGGAGTGAGGGGCCGGAGGAGGGGGTTGAGAGCGGTTCGTCGGTAGTTGTTCGATGGGCCTCGAGAGCAGACGGTGCGCGTAATGGCGGCTATACCTTACCCTGATTACTTTTAACCGAAGCTTTCTGGCTGTGGCTGCTGTTCTCTTTTGGCCCTCGCCGTCTCGCTTTTCTCGTTGCATCAGTAGCTCGATATAACCACCGAACAACGCCGACCCCCTCTCTATTGATCCTTCCACTCTTCCTCTTCTTTTTATTTCCTTCCATCAAACCAGCCCTCTCTTATACCGCAAGCTTTCTTCTCCTCACCTCTGTACTGACTTCTTTCTTTTTTTATTGTTCGAGCAGAATTGGCTACCGGAGCTTTGTAATCGTGGGAATAAAAAAAAAAACGGCCCAATCCGAGAGTCTTCTCTTCGCCTCGAAGGATTTCACATTTTTATCCTCACCGACGAGAATGATCTCACCGCTGATCCTGACCATCGCGGGATTACCAGAAACGAATCCACGAAACTATCGAGATCTCCGGAGGCTCGATAAAACTTGGTAAGTAGAATAAAAATAGAGAAAAACAACAAAAAAACTAACAGCTTCGTAAATGTGTTGTCCCTTCGCAGCATCCAGGCATGGCCGGAGATTACGAGAAGGTGAAAGAAACGCAAGAAGAGGAAGAGAACGCGGCGAGCAGCAGTAAGAAAACAAAGAGTGATCGTCGTGATGTACGCGAAGCTTTCGGGGATACCGTAGTCGGATGAGCCATCTGGATAAAGGTTGAGACCCAGAGGTTTCACGAGACTCGCGACAGTTGACTGATGAAAGCTCCACGGCATTTCGAGCACTTTCGCGGAGCCGAGGATAGCGGAGCTCGAAGAAGGAGTGGAACAACGTGAGTTCAACGTGCGCCACATTTTCTCGATGTTTCTTCCCTGCCGTGTTGGGGGGATACACGCATTCGTCGATCGCGCGTCCTGCTCAACGATCAAACGCAGCTCTAGAACGAAACGTTTTGCCCCGAGGGGGAAAGAGTTTCAACCTGCCAAACGACGCGAGTCCTCCTCATTCCTCTCCTTCGAGAGACTTTCCACGTAGAGGCAGTCACAACCGAAAACTCTTCTCCTTTCATGTCGCCAACGTCAATCTTCGACGACTTCCTGATAGGCTGTTTTTCCCAGAACTCTCCGTGGATCCCTTTGTTTTATCAAACTCGAACGCTGTGTCAACTAACTCCCGTGTTTAGCGGTAAATTGATTCCACAGGGAGGGCCAAACGACTCTTCGCCGCTCCGACAAAAGCTAACGAGTACAATAATCGACGTCCTCGAAGCTTTTGTAAAGTTAAATGAAACTCTTTTTTTTTTTGACGGAATTCAAAAAGGGTTGCCAAACACCTGAATAGTAAAAAAATCCGAATTAATAGTTTAAAAACGAAAATTGGAAAAGCACGTCCGTTCTCTGACGCGGAGTGTTGCCGTCGGTGATGGGTAGAGCGACGGGTAGGAGAGGGTTGACGCGAAAGCCGGGAACGAGGCTGCTGGCCGTAATTGGAAACCGCGCGCCCGTTGCCAGGTCAATCACGGCGGCGCGCACCGCGGGGATTGGGAAAAGAGAGGAAGGGGTTTTTAGCGTAATACATCGACCAATCGATACGCACTTGTACACGCGGCGCCGGGGATTTCTATAAGGGTTACGAGGGAAACCGTATACGAAACAGCGAATCGAACGAAGGAGCGGAGCTGTAAAAAAAAGGAACCAGTAAAGTATACTGCAGGTTTATTGGCTTTTCCTTTCTCAGCGTCGAGCGCGCTCTCGTTTCGCGTATATGTTCGGCGAGCCCAGTATCTTTTCGCACGACTACAGTCGACGGGGCTCGGGGAAAGGTGTAACTCGACGACGATATGCCCGGTGTGCTGCCGGCTGACATTTGAACGCATCGAACGGCAGTCGGCTGTGCCATAACCCCGTGCCAATGTCCACTCGCTCGATTGATCATTGCTCAACGCTGTTTCACGGAGCCACGATCACCGGATCTCGCCGTTCGTTAGTCGCCGTTGAGCGTTTTAACCCGAAGCATTTGCACGCTCTCGAGTGGCAACACAGAGAGAGAGAGAGCGAGGGAGCGAGAGAAAAACAGAGCCCCCGGTAATAGCGGCAAACACTAATCGCTCACTCGTCCCTCGACGACCAATTTGCAGTGATTAATAATAATAGATTAAAAGTAAAAGAGTAAAAAAAAAAGATATGACGAATAGCGCACGTACAGAAATCGCGGCAATCTCGTCGAGCGAATCGTGAGTGATTGCCGCGTAAATTAGCGCGACAGCTTTGGCTATCGTCCAATTTAGAGCTTAATTTAAGTAATATCGAATGACACACGGGAACCGCTGGTCGAACATAACACGAGGTCATTCCCGTCGATTGTCCCGCGCGCAACCTCGAGCCTCCCTCTCCCCGAGGAGTCAAGACTCACTCTCATCACTCGCGCAATAAACATGCATGCGCGTACAGCGCGAAACTTTTTTTTCACAGTCCATTTTATTTTCCAGCCCGGTCGCGCGCACACACACGTACGCGGACTCGGAGCATTTCTCGTTTCCTCCCGGCCATATTTCTGTCGTGTCCGTACCTACGCGAGTCCACCGAGCTTTTTATTATTATCATTGTACATCCTGCCTGCGGTTCCAGAGAAGCAGAACTGGCCCCAGGGAGAGGACCGGGACTTCCCCCGCGTCGCTCGGCGTCGGCGGTGTACCGCCGCGCGATGCGCGATAATTTAGCTTGAGCCATGAGAAAAATAAAGGGTCGCCGCTCGCACGGGAGACCGAGAGGGCGAACGAGGGTGAAGCCAAGTGTTGGAAGTTAAGAGCGAGGAAACAAAACAAAAAGCGAAGGAAGGAAGAGGGCAAGTGTATTTATTTCATAGCGCGTGAGTTTCTCTCGCGTCGCTTATACACGACGGCGGGGAAGAGCGAGGTTCAAATAAAAATAACGACCAACCTTACGGACCGCCGCTTCTATCGCTTCTCCCTTTTCCTCCCATCGGGCATTGTCCGGTGTGAGGGAGCTTTCCGAACTCCTTTCTTTTCGCCGCTCATATCGGATACCGAGAGCGAGAGAGGCCCCTCCCGAAGCACCGGTAGCGGCAATAACTTTTGGCCTGGCCAAGGTTTATCGTCGGGATACGAAGTTACACCTCCTCTACAGCTCGCAGTCAAAGCTGATCCCGATCCCCGTCGTAGCATTGTTATGCTAAAGCGCTCGGCTAGTAAAGAGAGTCGAGGTCGAGAAGTGAAACGACGTTGCAAGGAACAGGACTAAAAAGCGATGGATAGGCATACATAGGTATAGGTCGCGGAAGGTGTAATTGTGTCAGTGGCCGTGAAAAGATAAAGAGATCTCGAGGGGTGGGAGGGAAGGGGAGAGGGCGAAAGCAATATAATGGAGAAAGACACACACAGGGTGCATGGAAGCATTACCGGGTCGGTCAAAGAGTGCTCGCCGAGGCAATGGCCGCAGAACACAAAATACTGAAGGGACGTACAAGGCCGCGGTTGTACCGCGGTGGTAACCGCCGGTGCCTTTGTTGCACGAAACATAACGCCCCCGCCCGAGTCACACAACGCCGAAGCCATAATCTACCTGCGTATATACTTCTCACGCATATATATGTATATATATATATATATATAAGTACGGTAGAGTAACGTACGAGAGATGAGAAGGACGCGAGGGAATAAGTGGTTGCAGAGATAGAAGTTCCTCGCAGTGCCGACCCTTATACGAGAGAATATTGCTGAATAAAAGCTGCCGTAAATGTATATTTTCCTAGATGCTCCGTCGACCTACAGAGCAGAGCTGTGGTTATTTGAAAATTAATGAACAAAAAGGAAGAAAATTCGCGAAATCAGAGAAATGTTGAAAACGCGAAAACTAATGTGAATATCTCATTTTTTCGTAGGTTGAAAATAAACGGTGGATCGTTAACCTCTGTGGCCGTGGTTTTGAAGGAAGAGAGATTTTTCTTTTCAGCTACTTTTTTTTCATTTACTTTGATTATTTACCCCGAGCGATTCGATGAATTCGACACTGGGGGTTGATCCCGTGCTGTGAAAAAAAAACGCGATTCGGACGAATGTTCTACTCAATTTATTTTCATTGGCTCGATATTGCCCGTAGCTTTATTTATGGGATTTTCGAAGTTTATCCGAGGGTCGACGGCGTGAATATCGTCCTGCGAGTGTCACTCTCCCGGTACGGAGAGACAGCGACGGATTCGTCCGATATATATAGAAAATGCGCGAATATCCCTTGGGGTGAGAAAGAAATATAATAAAAATGAATATAAAAAAAAACTGGACGAGTTCGAGGAGTTTTATATGCGGGAACGGTCGCATCGGGGATCCGGGGCATCGCGGCTTATTAAATTCAACCGTTCTTCCGTGTTTCAGTGGAGGTTTTCAGCTCGCGGTGGTTGACCTCTCGAGCGATGAAATACGGGACGCGCCGCTTTATATCTGCCGTTTCATCGTTCGCCTCCTATTCGCACCGGGGAAACGACCCCGGTGACACGAAGGTTTCTCACGTTGTTCATCCGTCGAGCGTCTAACGCGGAGTTATATGCCAATGAATTATGCACCGGTGAGTACGGCGAGCGTATTCGACGATGCAAACGAGATGAGGACTCGGGTGAATGTAAATCCAACACGGTGGTTTACATTTGTTTGTACACCGGTTGAGGATGCGACTCCTTGCGGTTGCGTGGAAATTTCGCTGCGTATCCCCGAGCGACGCGTTTCCTGGCAAGAAACATTCGTGCGCAGCGAAAGCTCACGAAGCTTTCCGCAGTGCGACGCGATTTGGACGAACGCGACGAGTTGATAAAGCTCGAAAGTGACTCATTGCACGGATAGCTCGGAAGCCCCGAGACCGACCGAGACTTCCTGACCGCTGGAACGAGCCGAAAATGCAAATACACTCTGCGACTGTGAACTAAGAAAAAATACAGGGGATTCTCCGAAAAACGAACAGGATGAGCCAGCCGCAAAGAACAGTCGAGTTTTCGACGGTAGTGGAAGCGGCGACTTTGTTCATGAAGTTCGCAGGGAGTGCACCGGACCGGCTCGACGTTCTTTGCATGTTTATTCTATTGGCATTCTCGCTCATTCCTTTTCATGTTTTTCTCGTCCTCGAGTACAATTATCATCCCCGGAAAATCCACGAAGAGTCAACGAATTATATAGTCTTGGCTCTATGAAATTTTTTTATTTAAACGACATTTAATGAGAGAGCAGCTTCGGGTGGATATACGTGTACGGATTATTAACACTTTTCTCTTTTTTCTTTCCAGTGACTATAATTTTCGGTCACCGAAGTACCGCTATCTTTGCCGAGAGACCGAGAGAGAAGCTTAAAGCACACAGAGTCCCGGAAGCTCGCGAGTAGTTTTTGGAGTCAAAGAGGCTCCCAGGGGTAATAGGCTAGGCGAGGCGAAGAGGAAATGTTACAGCATCGAGAAGCAGCGGGCGCCGGTGGAGCAAGCCACAGAAAGGAGAAAATACAGAAAGGGGTAGATAAGCGAAGTGGGTACGACTTGCCTCGCGGTACAAGCAGATTACGGGGTAACGGAATGTATCTTCGGAGGGCACTTGGCCCCTCTCACGCTGCCGCGATTCACCGACCGAACAAAGGATACCGTCCTCTCAAAAGCCTTTCTCCGGTTACACCGAGAATCGTGCGAGAGAGAGATAAAAAAAAGTCATATATTTTACGAACAAAGTTTCGAGCGTGACCTCCTCCGGGTTCCTCGGATATCAGGAAAACGCAGATAAAGTTACAGCGCGGTAAGCGAGCGAGCCACGAGGTATATGTGCACCGGAATACAAATATCTCTGCAAAATACGATAATTCGACTGAACATAAATATGCAACGAAATAAAAGAAAATCGGAATCGAAAAATATACCAGCTGCATGCCTTCATATTTTTCGCTTACTTTTTTTTTGCAGAAGCAATTTACTTTTCCTTCTCTGTTGGAACAAAAAAAAACAAAGGAGAAAAATTTCACTCTGCACGACTGGATTCTTTCACGTCGGATCAAACGAACCGCGAAGGGTGCACAAAGGACCGATCCGTACGTGCCGTTGAATTCTACCAGCATCAGGTAAAGGCGATCGGTTAAATCGTCTAAATAAAGGAGAAAAAAAAATAAGAGACGAGAAGAGACCCGGACAGTACACGCGATGGCAGGAGAGGAGAATCGCGCCGTGGAAGTGGAAGGAAAAAAAGTGTCGAGACAGTAGGAGACGGTACGTTTCCTCGTCGACGTAGTTTTAGTCCTCGATCGAGCGAGATCCCGGAGTTCAATCGTTCGGAATGCCTAGCATCGAATCGTTTGTACCTTTTGCAGCATTCTTCCCTCGCTCTTCCGGCGCTTCCGCGTGGCGAGGAGCGAAGGGAGAAGAGAAAACTTGTCTCTCGATTCTCACGTCAAACGAGGCGAATGACAATCGTGATTATTCCCTCGTCTCTGTCTCTCTCGGTTCAATCGTTCTCTTCAACCGATACGCAAGCAACAATGTCTTGTTACCTTCACGTATGTCGAACGGATATTATTTTCGTTTCATTCTTCTCATTTTTTTCATATTATTTTTTTCAGATTCCTCTTCCGTCCAGTGCTCGGCTGGCGCTCGGGCACGTTTCGCACATTTTCGCTGATTTATCAGAAGCAATCCGTCGACATCGTCGCCGGACATTGGGGGAGGAAACGCGGAGCGAAGAAATGATTTTATCGCGATTGAACGAGCCATCCCTCACCTGACGCTCGATAGTGGGGGAACGTTTGAACCGGCCGACCCGATTCCACCCCTCGAATCCGTAGCGCGCTATAGCCGGGCTAGCTTGTGATCCGGTGCGACGAGGATAGGGTGCCTCTCATCCCGCGCTGGGAATCGTGTTCCCGCGATTCATTGGCGCGCTACCGCCGGACAGATCGATTACCCACGAGGCGCCCCTCGATATATTGCCCTGCGGGCCATAGCCACTTGCCGGACGAATAGCCCAGGCCGCGCGCCGCCACGCCTAACCGAGCTTCCCCGCACGATTTGTGTGGCGTATCTACGACTGCGAGATAACCTTCGTTATCTCTGCGCATCGGCGTATCCGAATGTGCAAACTGTGTCGTTTCGAACTAAATGCTACGAGGGATCTCTTTGAAGCGATACATAACTCGAATTAATTGTATCGCGAGTAATGAAACTTTGATACGTTGCCGGGGAGGTTCAGCTCGCGCAGTTCCCGTGATTCATCGGATCTCGTTTCTCAAGAGTCTAACCATGCTAAAAGCCGTTACGAGAGATCTTCCCGAGGTATTACGTTACTTAACATTAATTGCAATGCAACAATCAAACGTTAATACGTTGTTGAGGCAAACTTTGTTCGCGCGAAGTTTCTTTATTAATTACAATTCATTAGACTCTCGTTTCCGAGAGTAGCGTTCGTAATCGCGAGAGTCATAGACGTTACCGTTTGCAATTCGTTTGAGTAGTGGAAGCCGTGAGTGTCGTATACGACGATAAAACGAGCTCGAGAATCGTAAGAGAGACACTCCCGTCGCAGCTGTGAGAGGAAACTTCGGCCCCGCGCGAAAAACAAAGACATTTGAGTATCCTGGAGACGCGAAGAGCGTGGTTAGGGAGTAAAAAGAGAACAACGACGATGGAGAAGACGAGCGCGAGGCGAGGTAACGTCGGTGGTAATGGCCGATGGTGGTGGCACAGCCCAGCACACTCCGCACTTGGAGAGCGCCGCGCACTTGTCGGCTCTCGAGCGTGGAACGAGGCGAGGAAGGGTCGTCGCGGTGGCGACGACCATGGAGGGTGAGAAAATCGAGAGAAACAGCGACGGGGTTTAGGTTCGCCGTGGGCCTTGCCCGCCGCACGAGAGTCGTACAGAGACAGAACGAGAGTTGGAAGCGAGGCGCGCGCGGGTCGAGGGAAATTAAGCAATTAGTAACTTTGCACCACAGGCGCTCTCAGCGAGATTTGATTATGTTTTCGGTTTAAGCTCTCCGCGGCAAGATGGAGGGGCGACGGTGGGAGGGCGAGGGGTGGCGAGAGGGATGAAACCCTCGTGGCACTTCTCTCCGACTCCCCCTGCCCCTTTATGTCTCTCCCTCTCGCTCGCTTTCCCACCGTTTTCGTTTCTCTTATTCTTCATCTAACGCTCTTGTATGCCGTTTGCAAACTCGTGTCTCGTACTTTTCCTCACGCTCTTCTCCATCTACAACTTTTCCCTCTCGCGTCTATTCCTATATTCAATTCGACTCAAGTTCTCGACTTTCTTTGGCTTGGACTCCTTTCACTTAAACCTGCCCCCACCCCCCGACACTTACGTACGTGCGAAAGTTTCACATACACTTGTCTCGTGTCTTCTATCGTTGCGCTTATCCTCGCGCTCGGGGGACCCATTTTCGCTGTTATTGTTTCAATGTTTTTGCTTCTTCCCCAATCTATTAGAGAAGCACTCGCACTCGTCCGCTGTGTTGTACGAGCGTGCGAAAATTCTTCCTCGGATAAAGCCCGAAGAAGATTGAGAACTCGCGAACGAAAGAGCGAGTAGTCGAAAAGAATTTCGTGCCATTAGGGGGCTTTATTTGTGGTCCGGGGAAACCCTATCGCCCGACGGTCTGCGTGTATACTCGAGTAAAGAGGGAAAAAAACCAGAGAGAAATGAGAAAGGTGAAGAAGAGTGAGCCCGCGACACAGGCGGGAGTGGTTACGGGTCGAGCAACCGAGAGAAACGCAAGGAGAACGAGACGCTCTCCCGATGCCCAGAGAATTTGTATGGTGCAACTATACGCTATACAGCGTGTGTACCGAAGAGAGAACGACCCCGGTGCTCGCCTCTGTGTTGGTATAATTGAACGGCGTCCATCTTCCAGACAGGAGCAGAGGAGAGATGTATCGCACGAGAAACGAGCTACCGTCGACCTTCTCACCCTCGAAACTCCTGTCTGTTTCTATCTATTCTCTATAGACACTGTATTCTTTAGTGCTCTCTATATTCTCCCGGAACAATTAATTAATTTTCTTCCACAGGCGAGAGCCGCATCGCAAATAAGTCACGATTGTAATCGAATTGTTGTTTATAATTTCAGGCAAAACGAGGATCGCCCGCGAAACGCGCCTACCGGACAGAAATTCAAAGGGAAGAAGATTGTACTTCCGAGTGGGACATTCTCCAGTCTCCGGTCAATCCTTTCGGTCGACTATTCGTTGGCCTGCCGCAGACTCAACCACCTTCGGGATCGCGAGGTGTCATATCCAGGACGGTACTATTAATTCTACTTCCGATATATTATCCTCTCTCGCTTTTACTCCTTTTCCTTGACGTGGTAACGCGATTCGTGCGAGAAATTCTCTTGTACGAGGGAATCGAGCATAGCCTTCTGCAGTTCGTACGCTCAGATTGGTGGATAATCGATTGTCGACCCGCACTTTGGAATCCAGCATTCTCTCTCCCAAAACTCCGCTATATCTACGCGCAGGCTTCTCACCGTTATAGTCCGCAGTGTGCTTGACCACGATAGTTCCAGACATTCGCGCGGACCATTCTCGAAGATCGAAGCGAGAGACCGTTGACCCTTTGCTAACCAAGAGGAACTCCTCGTAGAATTCAACCCCATCCGATGCTTTCATCTTCCCCCGTCCGTCGCTCGGCAGTGTCGGTGCCAAGAGTACCCAATCGCACCGGAATCGTTTCTAATTTTCCTCTCGACGCTGTTCAACACCCACGTAAACGAGGGCGCACCACGAAGCGATTGAGATCTCTTCGTTATTGAACAATTCTGCGTGTTCCCTTTGTCATCTTCGTTAGTTGCGGACCGACGGATCCTACGTTCGGATCTGTGTACCCCCGCTCTCGCGACAATCTCGTTCGACACATTCTCGAATTCCATTCCGTTCCGCTAACAACTTCGATCGTTGACTCTCGCACGAGGTTCAATCGCGATCGGGTTCGTGAAAACATATAAAGCGAATTAAAGGGAACTCGGGTAAACGAAGTTCGCGGTAGTGTTTCTCCGCGCGCCAGGACGAGTCAAAGAGTCGGCGGAGATACTGTTTGAAGCCATCGAACGGCGGACCCGCCGAAGTCAAAGGCCACCGGGGACTGTTTTACCCCGAGGGGGAACATCCACCCTCCCACTGGTCTCTCACGAATCTGTTAGTCCCTTATATTCCTCTCTGATCCTTCTCAGCTAAAGTACAAATACGCCAAGGTCGCGGCGGCTTTTCCGAAATAACTTATTCAACCGGTGTACACAGACGTCCGTTTGACTCGCGGATACCACGACAAAACGACGTCGACGACGACGACGCGACAGGGAAACGGATCACGAGCGCGATTCGAGCGTCACGCTCATTTATTCCGTATATAGAAGAGCGTAAGCTCGGTTCGGGAGTTGCCCTCCGGTCGAGAATGTTTCAAAAGCGGTTTGCTCTGTTGCTCTTCGTGTAGCTCCTCGTGTATTTTCCACCGGCCAGCGGACGCCGAGTCTCGTTGTTCGACTCGCAATCCCCCCTCGTTCGAGTCCGGACGGGATGATCGCTGGCGAGACGACGGGGTGGAGGCGTACGAGGTGACACAGAACGGCGAAGTCCCGTCCGAACTGCCACTGCCACTGGTCGTCCCATGTGAGTTTCGTGAATTAACCGAGTCTACCCGAGTTGTCTCTGCTCTCCCTCGCGCCCTCTTCCACTGTTACCCCAGTGATATAACGGCGCGTTGGAGGTGGAAGTCCCGCGCCTTCTAAACCACCCGTCCAACGTACTCCCAGTGCAATTCATTCTCCTCCACCCCCTGAACCTATGCTCGCTCTTTGGCTATTCGAGCCGGAGACTCCGGAAACTCTGTATGCACTTGCCGTTTGTTTGAATCACAAGAGGTTCGCGAATCCGCGGATTGGAGTCTCGCGAACAAGTTACTTTTGTCCTCGGAGCTTAACTCCGTATTTATCATGCTCTTTGGAACCTTTGAGCGCAAATATCCCCGTACAACGCTATTTATGCCGTACACTGTTTTGGTCCAATTTGCGTTAAGATTCGAGTTACAATGGAGACCTCGCGTATCCACAAGCGCTGTAACTAACGGCGCATCTGTACGTATTCCAACTAAATTGTAGTACACAACAGTATCGCCGGAGCCTCGTCGCTTCGGGTAACATTGGGTACGCCCGACTATCGTGGATTTCTCGTTTAACCGTTTCCAACGCGTTAAGCTTTTCCGTGTGCAAATGTTATTCGCACCGAGAGGCCCCAAGTGTGGCCGCGACGTTTCTCTGTGTTCTCGCAATGTGCCCTCCCGACGTCATATAGCTAATGCTCTATGTACTAACATTTACTTCTATTATACACAGAGTCAGCACACGCGAGAGACCGTGTTCGCCGTTTGCATTTGCCACGAAGCTCGACTATTGCGTTTTCTTGTGTACGTGCATAAGGTATTCGTAACAAGTCGTGGGATGGCAGAGGGACTCTTCGCGCTTTGCAACGACACGGAAGGCCGTTCTACGGAAGGGAACCGGGAAGCTTTCGTGTAACTATCTCGCTCTCACTCGCTTTATCCTGATAAGTCGCCGTGTGTGTGTGTCTTGCCGCGAAGTGTGAGCGTGTTTCCAGTGGAGCGTAAATCGAGGAAGACCTTCCAGCGACAGGCTCCTGTTGGGGGTGGGTTTCGTTCTCTCGCGCCGTATACGTAGAATCTACTCTTTCCACTTCGTATCCTCTTGCTTTTCTGAATACACACATATATATATATACACGTATATGTATTGTGTATGTACAACGAGGCTCGGCAAGGCTCGTGTTAGTGGCGAGAAAAGTAATGGCACGCTTGGTTAAACCGCGCGTGAGCTTGCGGGGATGAAGTTCCACACAGGACTTGTTCGGTATATAGTCATAGATTCCGTTGGAACGTGCGGGGCTATAGATCGTCGTATATACGTATACATACGGGCGTATGTACGCCGAGCCGGGTAGGGGGAAAAAGGGACAGTTGCGCTATCGAGTGTCGTTCCGTATTTACGGTTTGAGTAGGTGGAAAATGAACGGTTCAGATTGTACACATATAGCTGGGGAGGCGCGTTGTTGGCTTACCGAGACTGCGAGTGCACCGGCCCGCTGCTTTTTCGTTACCGTTCCCCCTCGCGGAGCCTGGGCTTTCACCGTTTTCTCTTTCGTTCCACGAACGAAAATTTATCTCGGCAATCGGAAACTCTCCCTCGCATTTGCGGTATTCTCGGTTTAGTCTTTCGGATGCATTAGGTCCCACCCCACCAAGGCGGGTTGTATTTCTCTTCTGTTAACGGTATTCGACATACCGTGCGGGAACGGGAAAGTGACGTTAAAATAAACATAGGGGGAGATTCTGGAGCAGCGGAATTAACGGAAAATTATAAAACTCGAAGCTCGTCGATGAAGAAAAAACGTGGGTGTATATGTAATTCGAAGCTTCGAGGAGTGTATTTGTCGAGGATAATGTCAACGTTATGACGTTTATTCATTAAGCGTGTGTATTACATATTTTGCCCGGGGCTTTCGAGATGCATTTGATATTTAATCGAATTACAGGCCCCCCGCCTCGAGAATCGCGAATGTGCCGTATGCCATCTCGCGATTTTCCCCGTTTTCGTCGTATAAATTAATGTCGGAATATCCCCGTAGCCTGTTTGCGTCACGCCCGGCTTGCCGTGGAATGGGTAATGAGAGAAGCCCCTTTATAACGGGAAAGCCCGAGTGAGAGAGCCGCGGGAGCGCGCTCTCGTTGCGTAAGACAATGCCAAGGGGCCCTACGTACAGCGTAACCCAAGTGAGAGCTGGCGGCCGAGGGAATGAGATTTATATTAATTTCTGCGCAGCCGTCGCGAGCCTGTCGTCTCGTAACAACGGGCGCGGCACCCAAATGCTCCGGCTGCAATCCTTCTCCTTCCCCGCCTCGTGGGCGCGCTCGGGTGCGTCTTCCTACTCTTCCTCGTCGGCTGTTGAAACTCGCGCGGTAGCCGCCACGGAGATTTGCCTCGAAACCCCACGTCGGTATCCTCGCGTCTCTCGGTGTCCCTTCTCACGGAGAGCCGCCGGAAGGGATGAGATGGAAGGCGGAACGACGCGCCGAGGCTGAAGCTATGCGAAAATCTACAAACCGGAAGGGGAAGAGAGCGAAGGATGGCACGGTACAAGCATGAATTACTTGGGACAACGTCTGTTATAGCTGGCCTATATTATATAGTATATAAAACAGTTCCTCGCGCATATACATTCATCCGTGCAAGTATATAGCCGAGGACTCCGGTGAACCGATCGAGAAATCAGGAACGATTAACCAACTCTCCCCACGTTGGAACAAGGAAAACGAGGTCTCGCCGAGAGTCGTCTCGTTTCCTCGCCGACACGCTCGGCTAGATCAATTAGATCGCTCGAGACCGTAGTTGTAGCCAACCGGTGGGGAGAGGGTTACTCGAGCGACTTCCTCGCTACTTCCTCAAGCTGCTACTTGCTTAAACTTAACTCCCAGAAGTCGACTCTCCGCGCAATCAGTCAAGTTCCATCCGCTCTTTTCCCTCCTCCATCGGACGATCGTCTCTCTTATCTAATTGCCGGTATTATTCTTGCATTAACTTTCCTCACAGTGAGAATATATACACTGAGATATTTCTGTGCGAATGGCTCGAGAGAACGCCCTCGTCTACTCGCGCTCTCCTACAATCTCTATTACTCCCGCTTGCTGATTTTAATAATTTCCTTTATTCACACAAAAGTGGACGATTCATTTTTTCGTGGTTTTTTTTCTCTTTTTCGGCAATTTCTTTCGCATTTACTATCCCCAGAATTAACATTGCGCAGTAGGTTTTTTTTTCCTCTTTCCCTCGTCCGCGCCGCGCTACACTTTACTTATTCGCAGCGCCCCGCGCCCTCACCGCCTCCTCCATCCCCCCCCGTTTCTCTTTATATTCCCACTTCGCAGGACAAATTGTCGCCAATTCGTTCCTTCCCCGCACGTACACGTTGAGCGTGTTATATGCCAAGTCGTTCGTCTCACTTCCAAGTAGATTAACCCGGCTGGCGATACTCCGTTCTCGTTTAGACTTTTCCCTCCTATATATATGTGCTTCGCGAGTCGAGCCGAGGGTGCGCGACTCAAGCTTCAAGCCAGAACCTGACTCTTGTTCCCTCTGTGAAGAGAAAGGAAAAAAACCCTAGCGAAAGAAAAGCCAACCCTTGCGAAGCTTCGCACGCACATAAAAGCATTCGTTGATACGAATGGAGCGGCTCATTTGCGATTGCAATGTGCAACACGACACGTATATGAAATAACTAACTGCACGGCTTAACAATAATTACACTTTGAAGTCTCTTAATTACAGAAGCAAGATTCCAGATGGAATGATGGAAAAGATGATTGCGAACTAACATGCAACACAACGACGAGTCAATGCTCGTATGAACAAATCCAGCAAGAGATGGCGGAAAGTATTCTCGATCGCATGTGGACGTCTTCACCGGGTCAATCGGGGGACTGAAAGTAATTCAGATGCCGTCGCTGACGACGCTGATCGACCAGGATCCCGGAAGCGGGAATGCATCAACCGCACTGCCAGGTACAGGTGCGAACAGAAGAACAACCGAAATATTCCCGTCATCCGAGACTACATTGGTTTGCATCAAATATTCTAATTTTTTTTTGCAGATCGTCGCAGCGTAAAGTACTGAGGAGACCAAAAAATTCAAGAATCGGAGCAATGGTCTTATCAGGTAGAAAATTAATTCACTCTAAACTCAAAGTGTTTTCACACATTTCACGTAATACGCGAGAAAAAATAGAAGTGTCAAAAATGAAGAAGTCGAGTAAGAAGCGTTCGTAATTGGATGCGATGATTAATTAGATTTTCTTGCTTTTCAGATTCGCGGTAAGATCGTTCTGTGTGAGCAACATCTTAATTACCATCGATCGCTTCCCGGATCTTCGGACAAACATGTGCCGAAGCCGTAATACAGTATCGTTCAAATATCCGTTCAACGATGCCGTTATTGGACACACAGACCAGAAACGGATGGTACACCCATGGATATCGAGAGTCTTCAGTAACCGGGGGATGCCAAATTGTGTGTTTAGTATACAGTTTCCCCCGGAAGCACCTGGCTATATTCCTACGTCTTTGCGTCGACTATACACAAAGCAACGTCTATCCGTGCATACAGCGAAGGTCTCTGCTATGACGAGGATCGGCCGGGGAGCATCGTGAGCGTGGTTCATAGGTATGCAAACACACTCGGATGGAGAGGATCTCGTCGCTTCGAGTGTACGACACGCGTTGTATACGTTGAAACGATGTGTGAGAATTTCGGTAAGTGGGCACGTGTGTGACGGGTATAGCTAAATGGACGTAAACGTTGCGATGTTGCTAGCGCCGCGTAGCATAGATGCCGGAGAAAGCGTACGTGTGGTATGGTATACGGCACGAGAGCCGAGAGAAGCTTCGGCTTGTGCCATAACCGCGTATGCGCGCCTCTCTCACATGGCCGTATAACAAGGCAATAACATCGGGCGCGTAATAATAGTTCACGAGAGAAACCGTAACCCTCGTCATCATCGTCACCCAAGTCTCCGAACCGATTCTCCTGAACGTCGTAATAAATTTGTTCGTACAACTGTGCCGAACCGAGGCAATCGAACGCATACTCCGGATCCGATGCAACTGCAGATATAGAGGATATAAACGGAGGAGAGGGATTACTTGTAGATAGATATAGAGCTACAAGTGCGTATTATATATCGGTATATACGTCGTATATATATATATATAGATGTGTACTATAGATAGGATTGCGAAGGAAGTAGCGACAATGGGCTTGCCAGCAGCTCACACTGCTTCCCTTCTGTTGGTTCAATGCTACCCATTGCCGCGTTGCGTATCCGAGTCACGTGTTCATCTGGTCCTCGCTCTCGGCGAGCATCGGAGAGCTTCGACGGAGAGCAGAAAAGAAGGGAACTCCTCTCTTTCCTTCGGCCTCGCAAGCTCCGGCACCCTCCTTGGTACGTTCTCGCGCTCGCGACACTCTCTCGGCATTATGATCACGTGCGATGCGGAGCCGGCGCGCAGGTACAGGCCACGTTTACGGCTTAAACAGCTTCTTCCGGTCCTCCGTCACGATGTTCTTTTTTTTTCCTCTCTTCTTCGCTACCGTCCCTTCTAGCTTTTTTCTCATCCTCGTTGCGAAATCACAATTCTCGTAAAAGGATTTGGGCGCCGGAGGGAACAAACCCGCGGCCCGACCCCCTCAAACAAAGAAAAGTCGCGTCGTTTGCTTTTCGCTCTCGTATTTTAATAAACACACGCGTCGCTCCTTTTTATTTTCGCGTGATTCACAACGGATTTATATTTTTCTCTCGCGTTTCCATTGTCTCCCGCACGGAATACAAAGCTCGTCGCGGGATCAAACGAATTTTTCTAAAACGCGATAGCGAAGAGTCAAAGAACATTCGATGGTTCACGAGCTTCCCAGATGCGTTGACGTAGTAGGTAAAAAATAATGACTCAGTCGCGTATGTCTTTCGTGTGTATGTATGGATGAAGAATGAGAATGCGAAGGTCGGTTCGGTGGTATCCGAGACGTTTACTTTGAGCGATCACGTCGGCGACTTTTTCGAGATAGGGAAACAACTGGAGGGACAGAGATGAAGAGGCAAGATTATAGACGTAGGTCTCGAGGCAAAGGAAACGCTTTGACCCGAGACGCATCCGCGGGGCCCTCGAAACAAACTCGTCGGTTGCTTCGCGCAAACCTCCCCAGCGAGCGTATGTACTCTTCGGCGAACCCCGACGCCCAGGACAAACGAAGCCGAGTGTGCCGAGCAATGTCCGACGATTTCTCCTCCGTTTACCCACACACACACACACACACACAGACACAACGGTAGGAGAGTTTACCGGCTGGCTGCACGTACATCTAACTCCGCGGATACACAAGTACCGGAAATGCTGGAGAGAAACCCTCTGTTAAAAGGCGCGTGCGACCACCGTAAGAGAAGAGTGTGGCTGGAAGCGAACCCGAAAGCTACCTACAGTGGACAACAATTGCGCATTCATCGAGGGTGGCTGCAGAGCTTCGGTGCCCGGAAGGGCGGGTGGACCACCCTCGCTGTACCGCCGTACCACTGCCGCTGGCTTCTCTAATTAAAACGCATTGTTTATATATTCCCGACACGGAGCTTTCGCCCTTCTCACTCCCAACTCTCAACTCCAACACTCTCTCCGAGTATCCGTGTGTGTGTTTGGCTTTTACCGTGGAAGTTGTTGTTGCGCGCGCCAACTTTTCAGTCTCGTCGATACTCGAGACGGTTTCGTGGAAAAATATTTACACACACACACACACACACTGAGATACAGATATCACGAAGAAATTCGTGTTTTTCGTACGAGACCATTCAGTATCGTCGTTTTTCTAGCCTCAGAGCCTCAAACATTGATTCGAGAATGTTTTTTTTCTGAATAAACCAAAAAATTCCTTTTACTAAAAAATACAAAATAAAAATAATGTGATATGGTTTGTAAAAAAAGGGCATTTTTGTCGTCTCGACACGTTTGTTTTTTCTTTTCGATCTCGTATCTACTTTGGTGTTTTTCTTGCTTCTTTCCCGAATAATTGGATGTATGAGGCAAGAGACCCGAAATAAAATGAAAGGCCTCGCGATAAAGTAAGAGAAAAGGTAGTTGCGTGTATAAGAAGATTAAGTATAGAGACGCGAGGATTCGGACTCGCTCGCCCGTTGGGGGAGGGACTTTCATTTCGAGCCGTAACTCCTGCGAAACGAGAGTCGGGCGCGACACACCTCGTGTAAAACGTGCCGGCGTAAGGCCTCTTTGCACTCGACTGGCACGTCTAGCGTGCGATATAGCGGTATGTAGCGGAATAGCCCATAGGAGAACAAGCCAGTATAACCGTGTCTGAGGGGGATAGCGAGCAGGGGTGGAAAATTACGTTGCCGACCTTCCACAGCACTGCCGTACGGCCCGCCCACCGTACCGATACAAATTGTAATTGTATGTAAAGTGAGACCACCGGGTACGCGGTGCAAAAGAGCGAGCGAATAACCCCGAGCGAGCGAGAGTGGCGTAACCATGGAGAAACGAAGAAAGAAAAAGAAAAAAAAGAACAAAAGCATAGCCTCGCCTATATTTTTCGTTTAAAGGAACGTTTAGTATTCGTAAGTGGTAAAGATCGTTCATAGTCAGACGGGAAAATTATAGAGAGCTTCGCGGAGAATTTTTTTCTATCGTTTTCAACGACTTCTCTCGACGAACTACTGACGTTCTGTGAGCCCTCAAATAAACTCAAGAATTATACACCACCGAGTGTCTTTCTCTGTTATAATTAGAGTGAGTCTCGGCGTTGTGCGCGCTCGTTATAGCGATGCCGCCGCAACGGCTCGACAGTACGATGCTTTTTAGCAACATTCTGGAAACGCGTTTCTTGCGACTTCCGTATATAGACAGGCTACGAGGTGAAATGGGAGAAAAGCCGAATGCATGGGAGCGCCTGATAAAAGCGCCAGACGAGTCTTTCGTCGGCAACATATCTTTCACGGTAGCGGGAAGCGAGCGTCTCTGCACCACTAGAAATTACAAACTACCGTCTCTTCCCCATTCGCTCGATCTCTTCCTCTTTTTTGCTCTTCACATTAACGTTTTTTTTCTCTCTCTCCTTCCCTCGCGGACTGCTCGCCGTACCTCCGACTGCACACAAAACCCTACTCGCGAGCCACCCGACGCTTCCTCTCTTGGCGTCGCGTTAACAAGCATATTTTACGTTTCATTGCGCCACTTAACGCAATATACCCGACGCCATTACCACGGGGAAATAAAAATCGAGACCGAGCTTCGCACGCGCGAGAGCGAGGCGCACGAGTACCGAGGGCGTCCGAGAGCAAAACGGGCGGCACCCACAACGATACTACGTGTTCGGTGTAAAAAAAAAAAGAGACAAAGGAGAAGGGCAAAAAAAAAGGGATGTTGGAAAACCTTGCGACCTAGACCACGAGATAAAGGGAGAGGGGGAGAGCGTTCGTTTTCCCAGAGCGCCGCTTACTTCCCTTTTTTTTACCTCCCTAAAGTGTCATAACTTTCGCTTTATCGGTTGTTATCGCTTTATATACCGTTCGCAACGTTACACCCGTTTTCTCGATAACTGTGCCGGGGAAAAAAAAGGAAAATAGGAAAAAAATAGGAGGAAGCAACTGAGAACGACGCTGTGCTCGAAAAATCCGGCCTCATTTGATCGCGCAATCAATAATGTTTGTGATTCAGTCGTTCTTCCAACTTTCTATCGTGGATAGTAATTTTTGTAAATCGACGCGATAAAAACTTCGGGTTTTTTTCGACATTCCCTCGGGAAGAAAAGATATCTCGGTTTGCAAACACGAAAATGTCTCTTTTTTCTCGAAATCCAGAAAACGTTATTCCGAGAACGATTTTTTACAGGGAAATTCGCGTCAGTGTTGAACAGAATAATTTAATTTTCCGAACTAACCCGGTAAGGCTCGTGAATCGAGAACTAAAAGAAAAATTGGTAAATTGAAAGTTTATCCCATAGTCTACTACTTCTCTCAATGATTAGGTATCATTAAACATCTTAGAGTTGGTCATTTAGTTTCCGATCAACCTTACGTTCGTCTGATCCATTTCCTTAGTTTCATTACAGACATCTCGTAAAGATGACGGTACTCCATTTCAAAATTCCCCACTCGCCAGGATCATGTTTAAAGATCCAAAAAAATCTTATCCATGACTCCATCCGTGACTTCATCGCATTCTTTTTCATTTCGTTATTAATCATCCCCGACGATTCGATTTTTCATCTGCATCCGAATTCCTTATTCTCATTACTCTGCATCGCGCTGATTCTATCAGGCATTGGTCCCTCTCACCGCCCCGTCGGCTCTTCGTGTTCGACCTAGGAATTCTGCACGCATACGCATCCGTACGGATTCTCTCGATGCCGAGTCACAGGCAACGGGTTTCGCATACGGATAGGCAACGCTCGCCTACGGCTATGCGCGCGCGGTGTATGTGGATGCGTGTACGTACGGGCTTTCGACGGTTCGCACGTACGTACCTAGTACATAAATCGAAATACATCGACATTGGAGTAGATTGGCCGTCGGGATATCGTATAACAAACCGTGTGAGAGCCCGTACTGCCTCCGATATATTCGATGTACGTGACCCAAGCTGATGCGGAGAGAATCTCCCGGATGCTTATCCCTCTCGATGAAGTATATTATACCCCGGCCGTGTGTGCTCATACAAGTGTATCCACGATTCTCGTATTGCAATATACTCGCTTGTATATTTATTTATGTGAAACACGGCCCGGAGGCTCGAATATAACGGAGTCGAGGCGGGGGTAGGGCTGGTGCGGAAAGAGGTACACGGGGATGATATATTCACCGTCACTACTACAAGCCTACTGCCACCTACCACTACATTACTTCGCGGGGGTTTATCCACAGTCAATAAAGGCAACCTGTCAGCATGAATACCAAAGCGGATACGCAACCCTTGCTGTGTGCTACCGCGAGAGCCTTCCCCGTCTCTCCGAGCTCCTTTATAAACGTCCGCAGCGTCAACGCGTTTCCATCGCGGACTTTCGTCGATTCAGGGACATTCCTCGGGACGTAATAACCAACGGACACGGGGAGCATGTGAATAATATCATTATTATGATTATTATTGTATGTCAGGAAGAATACGCGAAGGGCCGGGTAGGATCTTTCCGTCTGCAGATTTATTATAAATATGTATGAAGACGTCGGAGGAATAAGAAGAAGAAAAAAAAGAAGGTTTCGCTTGTAAGTTATGTGTGCGCATAAGTCACGCGGAACATAAGTTATACATGCGAGCCGTACGAAAGTCTGGCCACAAGGTTGCTCACGACGGTTCTGTTTTCTTTTTCTTTTTACTTATTTTATCTCTGTCTTCCCCGGGTTACCGATGTCTGGCTAACGTTGAATCTCCCTCTTTCTCGCTGGTTCCCTCGTCTCGTCCTCTTCTGCGGCGGTGCATCTCTCGCGCCACAGCCGAAGCTACGTTTTCACACGGCACGTTGGCTTTCATCCGTTTCATCCTCTATTTCCGTCCTCGCGTCGGTCCGCGTCTGTCTCAGCCTTAAGGTATATCGCACCCCCATCCTCGAGGGCAGTGGCTCTCAAAGGACTCTCGGGGTTGCTTTTCAACAAACGTTGTGAAACCCTTCTTCGTGTTTGTGCACCGGAAATACGTTTGTGACGAATGAAGAAAAAATAATATTTATCCTGCGGCCGGCTTCGCGAATATGTTCCCTCGGCTTTGTCGACGCGTACGCGTCGCTTATACGAACCGCGCAGTCGTGCGAACGAAATTATTCCATTTCACAAGCAAGGAGTCAGATAGATAGATTTTTTTTAGATTTTTCTTTTTCTTTCTTTCTTTCTTTCTTTCCATCGGTCCTATCGCAAAGGAGCGCGAACCGTGCCAGTGCAAAAGCGAGCGAACGTGGGTTTCTTCTCGAGCAAGGAAAATTCTTCTCGTGGTAAAAATCTCGACGAGGTTTCATACCTTTTTTTCTTCTTTTTCTTCCTCCTTTTTTTTTTCTTTTTTCTTTATTTCCTGGCTCACGTACTATACAAGCCGCGCATTCGCTTTTCTATCTCTCGACTTTTCTACCTATAGAAAACCTTGCGATTCTATTTCTCTCTCCTTTTCTCTGTGCCAAGCAGATCGAGACCCTGCGCGGACGACATCCGGCAATGAATTTCAAGTTTCGCGAGGCGACGCGGCCCAGCCTCCCCGCCGGCCTCAAACTCACCCCCCCTCACCCTTCCCTCACCGAAGATAGGCGGGTGAAAGCGAAGAGAGTGACGAGGGAAACGGTGGGCAAGAAGGAGACGAACACTGTAAGGAATATAGCGATGAAGAGATACGAGCCGAGATTCGCGACCGAGCTCTCGACCTCAACGGTGACCCCCTTCCTCTGAAATCCTCCGCAGAGATGCGAGACACGAATTGAACCACCTACCATCTCGTCTCAAGCCCACATCCACCCCCCAATCCCACCGTCCTTGCACGGACGCGTATTCGAGCAGATAAAGAAAACCGTTTCAATTTCCCTAATGCTGCCGCGGTATAGTATCCACGGCTATCTTCTCACTTTTCGACATTTCTTTCTCGTATCGTTTTTCAGGGATTTTCTCGCTCTCGCAAGTCCGAGTTCCTCGCGATTCTCGAATCCCGCGCTCACCTGCAATCGACGAAATCTTGTTTTTTTATATTTTTTTTCAGCAACGCGAGAAGGCGCAGCGTGTACTCCTTAAAAGAAAGGTTCTCAAAAGTGCCGTTTCTGCACACTGGGAAATGAACAAAAAAGAAATAGGAATTATTTATTGAATGAGAAAGGAAAGTCTGGGCTAACGTGGAAGTAAGCAAGTAAGAACAGTGAGCGCGATTATCCGTAGGGATTCAAGATTCTCGACTGGTCGGGAAAGCGGAATTCGAGCGAGGAGATTCTGACCGTGAGTTCCGGAACGGGATATCAGGAGATCCCCGTAGTGTCTCCTATCTTCTCGAAGGACAACCGAACAGTTTCCAAGGAGTGGATGGCTGGAATAGGGGACGGGAGGCGCGGAGAGGGTTGAGAAACATCGTTGCCCGCACCAGCTAGGTGTAGGTACAGGAAGCCAGCAAACACGTCGCACTAAGCCTGGCTAATGAAACGAATATATCATCGTGCTGAGGCAAATCCGTTTCTCCTATTACAGGACGCTCGCTCTCTGCCATTACGGCGCTCCTGACGGGGCCTGCGGGGCGGTTGAGGCGAAGCGGTGAACGTTAAGCGTCCCCATTAACTCGAACGGCAGAGGAGCGAGGCGAGCGGAAGGCTTAAGCTCGGGCGTCGGCGCATATGTAAGCACCGTCGAGGAAATCGGGCACCGCGGGGGCATTCGGATATCCTCGAGAGTCGGTGAACGATGAGTGGATTCGGACAGGACACGACTAGGCCGAGTTCACTGTGTGGCAGATACACGAAACCTACTCGACTGCGCGATGTGGAGCTGCTGATTTACAGAAGCATTTCGACTCGATGCCAGAAATTTCCACTCCCCATCCCGGAATGATATACGGTAATGTATCTACCTACTAATAATGGAAAAAACAAAAAAAAATCATCGTCAAATTATTTTATATTTTCGTTGAAAGGGGATACCCCGTTCTGTTGAACGGAATGTAGGGCGAAATGAGCCAACGGGGCGAAATGGACCAACCCTAAAATTCATGAAAATTTCAGAAATATCGATTTTTAAGTTTCATGACTTAAGCTTCATAATAGTCTTTCGAAAAAGTCTTAATTGTTGCCCAGAGATAGTAAATCATGAAAAATGTAAATCTTCGATTTTTTCCTTTTCATCCTCTAAGAGGTGTGACATATCCTTTTTGCAGGTCAAAATAGTGGTAAAGTGTTCTGCAAATCAGCAAAACTTCAGGAATTGGTTAAGCGGTCCATGTTGCCGCATCTAACTCGACATACATATATATATGAGCTTGTATAATCCGGAGGTAGAAAGTGTTCTTTAACGAGGGAAGATGGTCGAGCGAGATCGGTTTCCGTTACTGAAACGAGTTAATGGAATGGCGAGTTTGCCTCTCGTGGAACGGGAAGAACCGCGACGGTGTACGGGCATATAAGAAAGGGAAAAAAACGAGGCCCGGAGACAGCGAAGCTTTTTCCGGGTAGCTCTATCCTGCGAGATAATCCTTGGCTGATCTTTTTCGAGTCAAATCCCTACAGTGGAATGGGACCATCCGCGCGAGCTACGATGCGACAGCGCGGCCCTTCCGTCGGCCCTTCGTCGCTCGAGGGAGAAAAGAAAAAGCGTACCAGAGTAGACACTGTCACGGAGCGACAGGTAGAAAATTTCTTTATTAAAAAATTCTGACGCCTCGGAGACGAACGACGTTGCTACGAATTATTACCATGCATCAATTAGTTTCAATTTAGTAATTTCTTTGCTTATTCTTCGCTCATGATTGAGAAATATTCTGTGAACAACGATTGTGTTTCCGGACAAATCACCGATTATGACAATTTGCAGTGATGAAGGATCTAAAACAAAATACCAAGTTTCTTAATAATCTTTTTTCCGTTTAATCTTTCAGTCTTAAGCTATTTCCAATCGCTTTATCGCGAGCGACAATTGTTTTTCAAAACAAATAATCCTTAGATTAAATTTGCTTGAATAAAGAGCGTACAACGAGTTTCTAAGCTTCCTTCGATGGTCCTCGAGGAGTAATGAAATCCATTGTAGCTATTATATCTTTTTATTTTTTATGTTCTCAGAGCTCACGAGTCAAGAATAGAGAATCTTCAGAATGAGATCGGAACGGGGAGTCTCTCTGTCTCTCTCGGCGGAGCAATTCGTTCCGGGTGCCTGACTTCTAATTAGAAAAGTCAATATCGAAGGATTCGCGCTACGGTGCTAGTTCGAGACTCATCTTACTCTCAGCCACTCCCGCGACACTCGTTAGTATTACAATATTCAAGGAAAGTGGTACGTGTCGAGATGCTCCCGCAGGAAAAAAGCTCCGGGCGGACAACTCTCGTCTAACGAACGCGAACGATCGCAAGCTCGGTGAGTCATTCGCTTTAATCTCGCATTATACATTTTTCTTTTTTTCCTTCTCGTTCCTCGATCTCTCGACGAACGATGGATGGTACAACCGTGGTATCGCGTCGGGAGGGGTTGGTACACGGTCATTTTAAACGTCGACAGCAGTCTCGCGTACACGGGACAGAGGTTCGGTAGAAAGGGAGTACCGTTGAAATTAAAAAAAAAAAAAAGGAAAAACGCGGTAGATGGACCATCCGTCCGCGTCTGTTCAGCGGGAGAATCGTACGGGCTAGGTGGCCCCGGTGGACAGCGAGAGTTTATAGTCTCGACAAAACGACGGGACTCGTTAACGCTATAAAATATACGGAGCTATCCATAACGAAGAGAGAGACGCTCTCTTTTGCAATTTTTATAACGCCGACGCGTCGTCGTCGTAGTCGTCCCCGCTCCACGCTCCGTGCCTCCTCTTGTTTCTCTCACGTGTGCGAGCTTTTTTTTTTTTTGCTTTCTTTTTCTCTCGCACTGATCCCCTCGTGTGTGCGAGCGAACGCCGAGCCGCGCACCGCCAACAGTCGGCTCGAGAGTTATAGGGCTTTGAACGAGCTTTATAATGACTGGTGGGCAACGTTGATTAAAAAAGCAAACCCATAGAGTTGCCCGGGCTTGCGCGCGGCCATTGGGAGCTCTCACTCTCGGCGTGCCGGAGCTTCAACGCTTCGGCGAAAATAGAAAATGGAAGAGCGTTGACGGGACGTTCGGTAGCTCCGTGTTGCACCGATGACGGGTGTTTAATTAGTGTAGCGCCGAACCACTCGGTAACTCTATAAGTCATTTCCGAAAGTTTGACCGTCAGCATTGTTGCGCGCAACGACTCGCGGATTATGTTTATTTATTTATACGATTTTTTTAAAAATCATATCACGTCGGCGGAGTTTCGATGGAATTTTAAACTTCTTCCATAACTCGAATCACGACATTGAGTTTTCGCCGCGGGAACGTCACCGTCGCTTCCGGACACAAGCGGGTCTGCAGGCACGGCCCGACGAGCATGAGAATTTTAATTTGCGCACCCAGGATATTTTTTTTTTTTTAATAACATTAGCATCCGGCCTGTCGGCCGGTGTAATCTGTGCCTGTACGCGTCTGTCCGCCCGTCACTGGGCTCGCTTCAAAGGGGATGAGCATTGGCCAGCGGTGCGCGTTACTCGAAAGCGGGGGGCTGCTGAAGCGACGGCAGATATATATAGGGATGAGGAATTTAAGCCCCGAGGATAATCCGGGCTTTAACGCGCATTCAAGCAACAACACGCTCTCCCCGGGAGCTCCTCGCTCGCCTTCCAAACGGAGAGTATGGCGATCTACGATTTTTCTACACCGCAACGTCGTACATGAGTGTCGCCTTGGTCAGATGCATGCGGCATGCTGATGCAGCACTTTTTTTCTTTTTTACGTTCTGCGAAACTACCGACCGAACGCTGTGGGAAAGAGTTAAATGGAATAGCGTGGAAGGAAAAAAAAGAATAGTGGAGAGACGTATCGCGAAACAATGGAGGGCGCTTGTTCAATTTGTGCAACAACTTCGAACAATGAAGGGATATTCGATCGAGTCGACAATGTATCGGAAGTTTACTATGCAAAAAAGAAAGGAAAAAAAAAAAAAACGAAAATGGGGCCAACAAAAGGGTGTTGCATGCATGACGAATTCACGAGCTGTAACTACGCGAGCCAGTAGTTACGATTTGTCACTGTGTACTTTGAAATTTCTTTTTATTTATTTTCATTTTTCAATTGCAGAAGCAAAGCCATTACGCTCCCGTTATATCGGCGTTGGGCGAAACGGCAGCGGCAGGCTGGACGTTATCGGAAAACTTTGTAAATCGTGCGGTGCGATAGGCGTTTGTCTCTTGCGCTAACAGCTAGCTGGAAATCCTGGGAAAAAAAAAAGGAAAACGCACCGCGTTCCGCGAGCCGCAAATCGAACCGACGGTATGTATAGTCGTAAAAAAAAATCAGCCAACCGCAGCCGTGCGATTTCTATCGCGTAAAAAAGGATCCGGTGAGGCTGAAAATCCGACTGAAAGGCGAGAAGCACGCTAGCGATCTCTCCTGTCTCTCGGATTTTTCTGGAAAAAAAAAAAAGTTCGCAACGATCTGACGAGAGCAATTCGTCGTCGTCGTTGGCGGTAGTAGCCGCGCGCGCGAAATTCGCGGGATATATATTTTGCGCCCGTAGCCGGGGGTAGGTTGGGCTCTGGCCACAGAATTCAGGGGTTGTAAAGCCCGAGAGCGCGGGCGGGGGGGAGTTGATCGTCGAACTTTGAGGGTAAGGGAATATAAAAGGGGTGAGAGAAGCCGCCACCAGCCGTGCTGGCGTTGCTGCTTGGTACGGTATAACGGCGATGCGGTCGGTAGTGGAGAACAAATGATTTAATGAGCGCCAGGGGTGGAAACGCCCGAAGTGGCAGCCAACCGAGAAATGGGAGAAAGAGAAAGCGGCTCAACCCCGCCACCGCGGGGTTGGAGGGGACGGAAGAACGAGATAGAAGAAAACAGCAGCCCTGCGATAGAAGCGAAGGGTGCAGTCGAATTTCCATGCCTCTGCTGTGCTCGTTTCTCTCATTCCCGGCAAAACGACTCTTCATCCTCGGGCTTGTACGCTTTTTTCCGCTTCTCTTTTATTCCCTTCTTTTTTTTTTTACATATAGCATTTTCTGGCTTTTCGAATGATCTGTAGGTCAGACTTTACGATGCACGGAGAGGGTGTTGTCGGGCAGCGTGTCAGTGCATCGCCTCGTTTCACCGCGGAAGCCCCAGCGTTATTTCCGTATAAATTATCGTTTCTCCACCCCTCGCCCTTCCTCGAAGAGGCTTTCTGTACTCGGGGCTCTCGCCTTCGTGATATACCGCCGGCAATTAATGTGCAAGCTAGCTTCCTGATGCCCTGATGCATCGTACCCCGTCTCTCAGCCTCCGTATCCTCCGTATTTCTCCTTGGCGCTTCATCATCGATAAACCTTGTACCCTTCTCCCTTCGATGGTAGGAAATTTGTCAAGCGCGCGGCCGGAAAATGATTTTAGATGGCGCCAACGGCATAGTGGCTTTTCGGCCCGTAACCCAATTGTCGCGCGAGATAAATTCGTGTATTCGCGATTATTTTGCGGTTTTGTGGATATCGCACTCGGGATAACTCATCAGCGGAGCTGCGTAGCGTATAATAATAACGCACGGGTCGGGAGGGGTGGCGATGAGGGATTTTCCCCAACTTGCCACATTGTAAAATCTCGAGAGCGAGAGACATTTGTGCGGCTTCGAAAATTCACGAGGCAACTCGACAGTCGGGAGAGAGTGGATGGTACGAGCTCGCGAACACAGCGGCACCCCCGCGGGTTTATTCGCGTGTGCCAGACGGGGAAGGGAAGAGCGAGGCTGGTCTGGCGCAGGAAGGCGGAAGAGCAGAGGATCGCAGGGACATGCAAGAAGGGAGAAGAGAGAGACTAATGGGAAAACTAGCGTCGCCCGACTTTTTGCCGGTAGATTAAAATATGCAAATAACACCGAGTCGACACACGTACACGCTCGCGTACACACACAGGACATAGCGCGAACGGCATAGCTAAGGTCGTATCCGGAGAATCGCGAGCTCGCGAAAAGCTCTCCGCTGTCTAGTAGAGCAGCAGCAGCAGCAACCCCTTTCCTTCGTTTCATCCTCCAAATCCTCCCTTTTGCTTCTCGCCAACATTCTCCCTGTATGTATTTGCCGACGCGACACTAGCCCCCGGGAGGCGAGGGGATACGGAGAAACGGGCGCAGAGATTACGACGGTGCAATGCGGAGGGAGCGAGTGAGACACAGAGAGAAAGAGCCGGAATTACATTTTAATTTCATCGGTAGTTGCAACGCGCCACCGCGCATTCTGCTGCCTAATGTCGGGGACGATATCTTATGAGATGCGCGTGGAATCGCAATACATTGGGCAACATTTCTACTGGGGAAATTCGGGCGGAGGTACAAAACGTATTTGCGCATTATTTGCGATTGGATATTTTCGCGATTATTCTATTTTTTATATTTTGGCTGGGAAGAAATTGATAGTAACCTCGAAGACGCAATGACTCGATCACGTTCAACTCTCTGACGTAGATTGCAGTAATTTCTTGACTCTTTACCCGTTGAGACAATAACTGTTCCATAGAATTTCATTAAACGTTCCTTCCAACATTTTTCTAGGTCATTAATGACTTGCAGTACAAATACTGATCATGAAACTTGAGACTCGATTTTTTTTTGCGAATCATCAATTTTCGGTTTGGTCAATTTTTCTCCCAAGTCCGAGTTGCGAAACTCGAGGTTGCCCGTTGGCCCATTTTTCCCAGCCTTCTCCTTCACTTTATTTCTATGAGGAACACACGGTTAACTCTTCTGAACTATCATCCTTATTTATATAATTACATATGGCGATCGCGAATTTCGGTTGTTAAGAAACTTATAATAACTCTGAAAAAGGCAATTAGCCGATAATTTTCACTCGCGCGCACTCGAATGAGTACTCGACGGCTTCTGTAATTTAGGTTCGTTAACTATAGAAAATTAATGTGATTGGACTTTGATTACCGTGCCTGCGTTTATTACCGGATCATAGTATACGATTAGGCATTTCATGAGAAATATAGATTAGCATCAGCCGCGATGACGCGATTAGCCGATCGTTAGCACTCGAACGTTCGCGAGTAAATAGCACTCAATCCGCCGAGTAAGTTCGGCTCATTAAACGCAGGTAAATATACGTGACCGTATTTTCATTAGGGCGCATAAGTAGATACGGCCGTTCGTTGGTCAGACAGACTTTAAATTAATCCCAAACATTTCCCCGAACAAGCTCATTCGTTCGTCACATCGCACCACCACTTTGGTGTCTCGTTTCTATTCGGTTATTTTGTATTCTCGGCAGCCGGAGGTATACGCAATTAGTAACTACAGCTCTCGCGGGCGCGTCGGTCGCCCGGGGCGAATTTTCGCACTTTCGAACATTCTCATCGCGCTCGCGACCGGGATATACGTATAACCGCGCGTCGTTCTTCTTCCGTACATTCTCGGCTCTCTCGCGCCGGATTCCACTTACCATTTGCACAGCGTTACGAATTTATATATCGGCGCATGCACACTTCCGTATCTTCCGTTTCGCTGTTCTTCGCTGTACCTCGCGAAATCCCGTATGAATATACAAAATATACCCTGCTCGTCCTGCGCTAGCCTCGATTCGCTCCTCGCGCAGTTTGCTTTATCCATGAAATTTCATAAGCTACGAGGTATTCGCTTCTCGCGCGGTCTCGACGGATAACACCTTTTTTTCCTCACCGGCAAATTCATGCTAAACGAATTTCTATAGCAAAGAAGAATTCGTTATCGAGTCTATTCCTGTTCTACCACCGCGGGGCACATAGAGAGCGAGAGAGAGAGAGAAAGCTCTCACGAATCCTCGATTCCTAAATGCAAGCCGAGAGTCGATGCGGCAAACCCTTTCCGCTATCGACCAGTCACATGCACACACACACCCACACACACCAAGATACACTTGCACGCAAACGGATTCACCAATGCCCCCGAAAATTATTCAACAATTTAGTTTCATGCAGGAGAATAGAAGGGGGTGAGGTAGCTGGAAGGGTTCGTAGTGTCTGCGGGTGTCTCTCGGACAGTGCGGGGGTGCTCACACCCCTCGTCTACCCCTGTTACTGTCCGTCCCCGAATTTGTGTGTTCCAGTATGCCCGGTATCCGGCACGGTCCGTCTGGTGCTGGCCACCCACGCAGTTCGTAGCACCGGAGAAGGAGAGAAGAGACATACACAGTTCAACCCCTCGGAACTCACCCCCAACCCCGAACCCCCCTCCCCTTGTGGAATTTAAGCCGTAATGGCACTCGTGGTATACTATATCACGTGCACTACGATACTCAACCTCTGTGCTCTCTGGCTCTTGTGTCTCTATCTCTCTCTCACACTCTGTGTGGGGAAATTCAGAATATATACCTCGTACAGTGTAGGAGTTTCTATGTATCTGTACATAGATATCTCGGACGTTTCAACGACGCTTTCGCATTCGTACAAAGAAGATACATAAATGCAACGGTTCGGGAAGGACGAGGAGAGAAAGACGACTGTATAGATGATTCCTATATGCGACTACACATTAAACTGTATACGCTGTTCGACCATATTCGGAGTGGTTGGAATACTCTCGTTTATACATAAAATATATATCTATGTGTATATATACTATATATATATGTCGTTCATTTGTATAGAGTTCCTCTGCCCGCTGAACTCGCAACGTTCGTTCGGTGTTAACCGCGATTTGACGGTAATTTTCATAGGGCTCGAGGGGGCCCTTTATTTCCATACACTAAAGCCGAGATATAACGGGCTCTCGTCGCTCCGAAAGCACTTTCCTTCTCGACCGTTGTTCGCGGTTGAAAAGAAATTATTCGTTGCATTCGAGGCCTCGAGACATGCATTATACTTCGACTGTACGATTACGAGTTTGTCGTGACGATCGTTCGAGAGTGTAAAGAAAGATCAAAGATCGGCGATGAGCGGTCGACGATTACACGAGTATAGAGTGAAGCTCGAAGGGAGGATTTTTTTCTTCGCTCTCTGTGTGTCGCGACAGCGTACATGACGAGGGGGTCGTCACTAACGTGGGGTAGGTTGTGTACGAACGCGAATCTATGGTCCCACGAGAGACTCGACGATGGGCGTACAGGTATTCGAGCAAACCGGGCGGGAGTTCAAAGGGCGTCATAATTGCCAGGAGTAATGGTCTTTCCTTTTTGCCCTTTGCCTCGTGCGAGGCTCTCGGCTCACGAGGCAATAGCAACTAGCCAAGGGTCTCGGATATATGGATGGCACAGCACCGAAGCGAGAAATATGATGCCTTTCGCACTCAGCGGAATTATCGTCCTGTACGCTTCGACGCCAGTGCCCGTATAGGTTTTTGCTTTTTTTTTTTCTTTTTTTTACTACATGTCGTTCGTACGGTCGGTGCTTCGTTTTCCCGACCCCTTCGAATTTTCTCCAACGTCCAGTACGTATTCCACGGTCTTCACTAGCAGCCGACGCACGAAGTCGACCTCTTTCTTGTAGCTCTCTCTCCCAGTCGCCTACTCTCTATGTGCTCTCGTAATAAAATAAAAACCATCCCTTCCGCGTATATCGTCTTTTTCTCGTTCGCTTTGCTCCTTCGTCGAAGTTACAAACTGGATTTTCACCGGAGCATCGCTGCCTCCTTCTTTCTCTCCGCGAAGCTCACCCTTCGTTTTCTTTTCTTTTTCTTCTTCTTTTTCCCTTTTCACGATCCCGTCTCGCTTTTTCTTTCTCCGTTTCGCGTCGAGCTTCGGGGGAGACGCATTGCCAGACTCGGCTTCTCTCTGCTCCTGACGACGACGGCGACGGCGACGACGCCAACGTCGTCGGGGAAAAAAGGAACGAGGAGGGAACAAGAGCTCAAATAAGCACTCCCTCTGTCTCCGACCTTCTACTTTTCTTTCTCTCATTGTGAAAGATCACAGACGCGGCACAAGGGGATTCTCGTAGGAATTAAGCAGGCGACGGGGGACTCGGAGATAAAACGACAAACGAATTACGAAATTTTCCAATGATTTTTTTTCATGTTTATACATTTGTTCTATCGTGGACACGAGCATTTTTGTGATCTGATTACAGTGTCTTATCGCCAGGATAAAGAAAAATCGTAATCTCAAAGAAGTTCTGAAATAGGAAGAATAAATAAAAAGTGTTTGCTCAAGGCGGCGTTTAATCTTTTGACGATTCAATACGAAAATATCCGCTAATATAACAAATTGGGTCTTCCGAAACGCAAGAAGTTTCCTGTTAAATTAACACGAAGGGAATCCAGTGACGAAAACTATTTTCAATGATTTTCATCTCCGTTTTTATATTTAAAAAACACTCAACGCGAGTTGCAAGAAATTCTAAAAATACATAATCAATAATAATAACAGCAGCGCGTCTAAGAAAAAAAAGTCTCGCCCGAATATTTCATACTTTGCTGTACTAATATTCCACAAATAATTAATTTTAACTAATGATCGTTTCATTCGGTAAAAGACCTCAAAACAAAAACCCTTCAAGTACCAACGTTTTGTCATTTGCATCGAACAGTGCATTAAGCATCAATTAAAAAATGTAATTTTCAGCCATTTGAACTCAATCGAAAAAGTTTCGTGTCGGTCGGTAAATGAATAAACTCTTTTTTTTATGACCATCGAGATTCACCGCAAGAACTTTACTCGCATAGGTTTACTATTGGATTACTTCAGCCATTCCCGTTGTTCTCTCGTCAGTCCGACTACTTTCCATCTCGTATTCCGCGTGAACGGGCTATCGGTGCCGTGTGTGCGCCAGCAAACAGGATTATCGGAACGAACTGAGTTCTCTCATCGTCGACAAAGGGCGAAGATAGAGGACGATCGAGTAAAATTGTTTCACCAGCCACGAGCAATGCACGCTTGGTATTTGCCCTTTTTTTCCTATCAGCCTCGCTCTTATTTTACTTCCCCCCACCGAGCTTTTTTTTATTTAACCAGCCTCGCCTTTCCTAATTGTTATACGCCTTCAATGTGGCACCACATATATATACATATATATGTACCTCAATGACGGTCGGAAACAGACGAAGGGTGCCTTTCCAACACGCGAAATTAATTATCGGACTGTCACCGCAGTCACCAACGAGAATACTGTCAAGCTGAGTAATCGACTTACCATGTAATCGGAAGTTCTCCCTTCTCGTTCTCTTCCTCTCCTTTCGAACTCATTCTCTTTGCGCGTGTTTTTTTTCCTCCGTCCTCCCGATGCCTCGTCCCGCTTCTTCAGAAGCGGCCAATTCACTCGCGGCAGAGTTCCTCAATCGTTTCCCGACCACTCACCCTCCGTCGAATGAATAAACAATTTATATATTCTTTCAATCTACTCTCGTGCGAACGTATCAACGTTGGAGTCGTCAAGGCGCGCGTACGACACGCGAACGGCAAACGCGATAAAATCATTATCAGTACTCAGGGACAATCGATAAGTAGCCTCAGCATCCCAACGATCGGTAAGACAAACGATGCGTCTCTACAGCCTCGAACTTCGAAATAGAGATTTTTTTACAACAATCGAGAACTCGTGGCGATAGTTTAGAGCGCTTCGAGAATTTCAACAAACGCGTACGAGTCGACGTGAGCGCAAAGTTTCGTTGGCTCAACGGAAGCCGTGGAGCTTTTTTTCGAGCTCGAGCCGCGGGGTTCCAAGTCCCGCGTCAGACTGCAGGGTGTCACCCTCGTTCGTATCCTCGAGGCCGACTTCCACCCCTCGCGACGAGCTCGCTCGACGCCTGCGCTTCGAAAACCCGAGCAACCCCCGCTCTCGTATCGCACCTACGAGCCGACGAAGCGGGGCAACTTTCTCTCCGTGAAGCGCGAGAGAACGACGGAGACGAAATCTTTCCGTCCTTTCCCCGCTTTTGGCTTCCAGACCTCTGTGTGTGTATTTGTGTATGTAGGGGTATGGCAATTTTGGACATCTATAGATATTATATGTGTCTCTTCGTTTATATATATGTACATTTTCCCATATGCATGTGTCCGTCGGTTTCCAGTGATACACAACACCCGAAAGCTCCGACAACTTTCGTCAGCCTTTGCGGAAGGCTAAGACTTTGAAGAGCACAGAGGCACCGAGATGAAGCTTCTCTCTGCCACTTTGTCCGCAGCTTGTCTCAAGTTTCCGCTTCCTGACGCGCGACAACTACAATGGCAACGCAGACGCCATGCACGTGAGTCATTGCTACATCTGCACGCTACACCAATCATACGAAATCCAATAATCGCGCATAATCCGCAACATCGAATTCTTCAGTTTATCACGTTCGGGAGGCCGGGGCTAATTGCAATGCGAGGCGAATCGAAACGCAGGAAATAAAGAAATACAATATTAAGATCTTGTAAACATCAAAATACAAATTATATTTTATATTTTGGCGCCATACTCACTGCGTGAAAACTGCGTTTCGACTTGCGTTGCGAGTAGATCCGGTCTGCCCTGACATACGGAATGGCTTTTAGTAACGCCGCATACTAAAAGAAGAATAATTGTTTTTTGCGATCGATCGTTCGTACGGCGATTATGATCGCGCGCGATTTTCAAACCCTCACAAGTGTCGACCAACGCGGCTACACCGGTCGACAACAACGTTATAACGTCAGCCAGTCGGCGATATACCTACCTGCAAAACGTTAGGTACCCTGCATCACCGCATCATAACCGTTATACGAACGTGTCGCCCCATTAATTCGACCACCGCTAGCAACGGTTCGGGGATGGTTTTGTTCGCCGTTAATTACCCGGTTATAAACGACACCCCACTGAAACTCCCTTTGCTCCCTTTGCTTTACTCCCCGGCGACCCTCAAAAATGAATGAAATTTCGGCAATCGATTCATTTCGAAAGTTTCCCCCGGCTTAGCCTCGAAAGTGCATAACTAAATATATTCCTCAGCCTTTCACTCGTCACAGCTATACAGCAATGGGGATGTTTGCGTGTTTCTTATTCTATTTCGAGCTTTCGTTACATCAGTGGTTGTCTCGAACGACGGCTGCTCGCTTTAGCCTCGCTTAATGACGTACAATAATGTGTATTCCCAACCGCCGTCGTATCCCGACGGACGATTTAATTGTTCAACGTGATCTCTATTTATCTCTGTTGCCAATCCCTCTCCCTCCCCCCGTCCGCCACTTCCACCCCCCCGCGAGAGCGATAAAACAAATAAAATGGCTGGATAAAAGCTCGTCTTTATCGTCCGCTCTTTTATCGGGCTTTAGCGCCCGGCGGCGGCTGCATCACCGGCGTCCACCTGCTGTACATAATACTCTATATATATCTATATTGTGTGTATATAGACTCTACATAGTAAGTACATCACCGTGTGGGTGATGGATATATACACACACATAGTTGAGTAGTATCGTTTCGAGCATAAAAGCAGCGAGGCATAAATATATAGAAATATAGCACGACGTTGGAAGCGATAAAATGAAAGTGGAAAAGACACGGGGCGGCGGGAGATTCCGCGAACGAATCGGATGTATGCATCCTCGTTCGGCACGATCCTGTACACTTGTTTCGCGTATCAAATCGTAAAAGATATTAATTTGCACGCGAATACGAGCGATACACTTCTTTTTTTCCTTTTGTTTGCTTTTGATACACGGGGTTATAATAACTAACGAAGCGAAATTGCGAGATTCTACGAAACGGAATGACTTTCGAATCGATTCCTGGCGCTCGACCCAAAAGGTTCTAATCTCGAAAATATTGTTGCGAATTTTTGATACACAGATTTGAGTTTTTACATTATTTTATTATTATAACCAAAATTCATTATAAATTATTTTAATCATTCTATTTAATAATTTCATTACGCGTCATTTGTTATTTATTTTTTTATTTTGATTCTTCTGACATGGTGTGTAATATTTTTGGGCCAGCCGATGGAATGAAATGTGAATTTTATCGTGAAAAGCTTTTCCGCGACGGTTCCGCCGGAGGAGAACGGGGGGAAGAAGCGAGCGAGGAGAAACCACGAGGGGAATGGTCGATGGACGCGTGCTACGAGGCCGCGATAGACTTTGAGAAAGATAAATCAATTTCGCAAGATTTCTTCACAACGATACTCCCTTTCGATCTTCCTCATTCAATCGACTCTATTCCCATTTCAGTCTCGAGCCCGTCGTCCTTGAATCTCATCTATCCTCTGCTTCTTCTTCTCCTTCTTCTTCGATTTCCTGTCTCGTGCAGAACAAAAGAACGAAACTTTCGTCAAGCTGGCTAGAATTTTTCGTGATATACGCTTTTTTCTTTTTTTTTTTTCATTTTCTCGTTTCATCTCGCAAACTCTCATTGATACGGTCTACCGTTGATGTTGATCCCCCGTCGATATCCCTGCCAACATTGTCCCTCTCCTCGGGTTGTTATTACATGCAAACGAAGTTACGAGATAACCGCGGCTCCTGCCAGAGGGTCACGTTTGGACCTTGACGTTATGCAGCATCGAGCCACGATCATCCCGTCAATCTTGACCCCCCCGAGGACGGCACCATATCCCGCGGTCCGTCGTGGACTCCGCCGGATCCTTCCCAGAAATCCCTCGTAAGACCTTTCGTTCTCGACTATCGACGTAATTGTTGTTTACACATCCTACCCGTTCCCCGTCTCCCTTGGATTCGCGAAATTCGCATAGATACGAGGCCAAAGGGACCGTGTGGAGAAACAGCGCACACACAGGGAATCCCGCCGGAAAATTCGGATCTCGGTGGGAGGGCGTCGAGTTGGCAAGCGCGGAACGCACGCAGAGAGGCGAGTGGTGTGCTGGCGAGGCGTCCTACGAATATTAGGAGTAAACGAAGTTACGAGTAAACGACACCGTGGCCAGACGCCACCGACGGGTCGTAACGACAAATTCCTCGGTCTCGTTTTCACACAGGCGCGATAGATCTCTCCTCTTCTCTCCATCTACGTGCATTCATCAAAAACCACTGTCATTGCGGAGCCTCTCGCTTCTTCGTATCCTCGGCAAATAGTCGACGAGCACCTGACCCTATCCGAAGTCTTTGCTGTTTCAGCCCTTGCAATAATAACTAATAATAAGACCCGGCATTTACATTTACATTAGTTCGCTACGGTGATGTAGGTATAGTGTTAATACAGTCAAACTTAGTCGCGGCCTCGAAATGGCTTGTTACATACAATGATGATTGGATTTCTCCCCCCGAATTGCAATTGTAGAAGCGAAAATTCAGGGATGTTCTTCGTATTCGTTCCCGTCGGGAAATGTCGAGGAATTCTCTGAGAAATCTTGCTTTCTTGAGACACTATCGACAAATTTGTTTTTGATACTCCCGGTGCGGTTTCACCCGGGACAAGGCTATTATCCGGCTCGCAGGGTTATTATCGCTGGTCCAGGTGATAGGGAGAACGGAGAAGGGTCGCGCGTAAGGCGATTGTGCATAGTGGCAGCGGTGAGGATCGTATCAAAGTGGCACACAAGATGCGGTTGGCATAGCTGCCAAACGATAACCGTGCTGCTGCTGCCTTCCTATTAACCCTCTCTTATAGTGTGATCCTCGCGGCTCTGTACCGTGTCTGTAATATACCAACTATTAGACTCGTCGCCCTTAGCGGGAACTTTTGGCAATCGCTTCCGAAAGAAGGGTATGAAGGAGAAGGTGGAAGGAATAGGTGACGATGAACGAGAGAATAGAGAGGGAATCTCGTTCTTCGGTCTTTCTTCGCGGTTAGGGGTAGAGCTCCGTTGCCACCCCGACGCATTAACACGGTTGTAACGTAACGTGTAGCCCACTCCAGCGAGCGAAGGGGCCAGCTCGTTATACACGTACTACTGTTACCCTCGCCGTTGCCATGCGACTGCGGTATCAAAACCCTCGTGCATCGCGTAATGGGCCCTCGTAAGGCCTACTTAGCGCGGGGACAACGGCGAAATTTTCGTACACCCGGTGGAGCCAACAACGATCGAGATTGTAACAGCACCAGCAACAGCAGTCTCGCATCTCAGCCAGGAACCTCGGCTAACGCTTTTCTTTTTCCACGCAAAATCGTTCCTCTCACCTTCCGTTTATCTTGTCCCACGATTATAATACGGTAGGCGATGGTAATGAGGGTCAATTTGACGCTTATTGGAAATCATCATCTTAGACGATTGTTGTGCAGTATTAACTATGCGAAACTTTGCGGTAGTGCGACGAAAAACTGTATGAGCGAAAAAGAACGGTGAACGAATAATCGATAATTTAGCGGCGAAGTTAAAAAGAGATTAAAACACGAAACCGATAGCAGTTTTCGCATAAAATTGTGACGGAAATTGGCTATTGCCAAAAAATATGAGTTAATTTTCAGAGCAATTAAAAGTGGCAATACAAAAATTACTTCAAATACCGGGATTGAAGGCTTTGATGCATTAACCGTGTCATAAGTTCCAAACAAATGCGGGTTGAAATTTTCGACAACTTTCTGTAATATAACGAGATGTTTCGTAATTTCAATATAATGTACTCTTTTCATTTTAAAAAGCTTTCGGAAATTTGCAGACCAGCGTATTTTAATTTCTGATTAGTCCACGATGATTTTTTATTCTACTTTTCCGAGTAATTTCTTATTATTTTTTACAACCGATATTCATTCTGATAAAAAAATGTTCTGAAAATGTAATGTACAATTACGAGGAAAAGTAATGTACGGTATGTTGAAGACCACAGTCGTTTGTTTTCAATTTACTCTAATTTCGCGTGATAAATCCTGAAATTATTTACTACTATCCTAGGTTGAATTGAACTCACCGGTTCATGCATAGGATCTTCCAGTACGAGAACGTGTAATTTTGATGTTTTTGCAACTTCCAAATTTTGGTTCAGGTGACCCGGATTACCCTTGCGTTGTGTATCTCGTAAGTCTCGGAACATTCGCCAGCCGGCCATGCCGAAAGACCGCGAGCCTCGTCCTCCCCTTTCGTCGTCGTCGTTCTCTCGGTGTATGCCTTCGAAGCTTTTCGTGTCTAACGCGAGTACGTGGAAGCCAGCCAAAAATATTATTCCAGGATGAGATGAGCGCGTGCCGTACCGGGGTGGGATGGGAGAGCTTTTGCACCCTCACTCGTCGAGCGTTCCGGGGCCAACATCGGCGATAATGTACTCCGGACGAGTGTAACAACCGTGCCGAAGGAGTAGCGGATACTCTAACGTTATATCCCTCACACGTGTAACTTGAGTACAGACAACAACAATAATCGTACGCGTTAAACGAGCCGTGCAATGAAAACGAGAGACTTTGCGAATTAGACTGTGAAACTACGAGAGAGGTGGGAGGGGGCGGAGGGCGCGGTGGGTTTAGGGATTGTAACGATTCCCGTTCCGCGAGGCCCCCCCGACAAAAGTCACGTGTGCCAAGTGGTTAATTAGTCAAGCCGACGGATTAGATACGTCTCTCTTGTCGTTGTGTCTGACCGGTACGGGGCTTTACTACTCGCTTGCGAGCCTCGTTCTTGCTACTCCCGCTACATTAACTCTATCGTTTGTTCTACTTGGTTTGAAAAAGACAAAAAAATCACGTTGGAAATCAGTACCGCGAGAAGTATGAGAGAAAGAAGAGTGCGCGTGTGCCAGCCAGAGCTTATCCTAATTGCCGGTAATAAAAGCTTTTTATCGCGGTTTCTCGTTGCTTCGCAGGATCCCGTTTTTTTTTTCCGTGGCGATGTAAACCGAGTCTCTCTTTCTCTATATCGCGTTCTCGATGTGCCGCTGGGTGTAAAAAAAAGGAACAAAAAAAAATATATATATCTACAGGCCTCGAACGAAAAGAGCAAAACTCTCGTACGTTCCAGGAGCAAGAGCCAACCCTGGATAATATATAGCAGGTAACGAGAGGATGAGGAAATTCGTCCCACTGTCCAATCCGGGGGGGTTGACTTTTTCACGAGGAGAGGGAATAAAAAAACAACGGCCCCGAGCATCGGAGAGTATACAAATATGTTGTCCGAGCAACGGCTGACCCAAGTCGAGCCACCAATCACTCCGATATACTCGATAACCCTCGACGATAATTTACTTCCGGAAAGCCCGGTGAGCTACTGCATAACCGCAATATCCTTCTCTAAACCCCCCTGCTATCTCTTCGACATAAACTTATTTTTCTGGCGATCTATATATATATTTTTTCCCTTTTTTATCATCCCTCTGTGCCGTCTCGCATTCGATCTCTCGCTGGCAAAAGCCCGGGAGAGCCAGGAACATTGCCGCAAATAGTGCCATACTGTTTATTAAAGCCATTCCGCTTTTAATAAGCTGGAGAACGATCCCAGCGTCGGTCCTCTCGTTCTCCATTATTCCCGTTAGTACTGTGTAGATCGTGTCTGCTCGTTAAGTACGTACACTGACCAAGTTTTATTGGATATACGGGTCTTCTTTTACGTCCCTTCCGGTTATAGCCAGTGGCGAATAACATTGACGCGAATATCGCCCAAAAGTCGCAATGATAAATATGTATTCGTTTCCTTGATCGATTCATTGCTTTCTGCAAGATTCGTCCACAAGCAATAAATTGTCACAAAAAAATGTATTAGCATTTTTTCTGTATTCAGACATTTAATATTCCGCGACATTCTGGTAATATTCCGATGATTCTATTTTTTTTGTTATCTTCATGATTTTTTTTAACTCTCAATGGAATTTTATTCAATCTTTAACAACAAACAATTGAAGAAAAAAAATTAAAAACAATAAAGTTCTTTATTATTATTTTATTCCTTTTCATATATTTTATGAACAAAGTTTCATGACTCGATTCATGAATTCCAAAATTCCAAAATTTCTTATCGCTGCAGTTCGATGCAAGGATTTTATTACGCGGCGCTTACACAGCAACGTCGAGGTTACAGAAGTTCAGCTCGTGTGCTCGATCACTCTCTCCTCCGCGACGAAAGACGCTTCGCGACTTCTCAACTCCTGGACTTTTGCGGCAAGAACGTTGAGAAAAAAATCTCATAGGGTCGATAATCTTCGTTTTATCGGTTTGACCAACAATGTCCGGTTGCTCGGCGTTGAATAATACGCAGAGCTCAACTTCGCAAAGATATGCAAAGCTCCCGACCGGACTCCCGACGAAATTGCTCGAAAATTACTCGAAGCAATATAACTTCTTTGTTCCTTTTTTCGCCAAGACCGCGATTTATAATATGCGAACGGGCTCGAATCCCTGGGCCATAGTTGTGTGTTTAGTAATAGTTCGTCGAGATATAAACGTCAGAGAAACGTGACCTCGTTCGGAAAAGCCCGGGGTGCGCGCAGTGCAGGCTTGACGTTGCCAGTCCGCCCCCCTCGAAGACTTAACCGGTAATACCGGGGTATCGTGATGGCTCGTAAAGAGTACAAAAGCGTGCATAAGCCGTGAAAAGGGAGAGGCTCGCGAGGGCCGTTGCGTTGAAGAGAAAAGACGCGAGAGGAAGAAGAGAGAGTAGCGAGGAGCCTCGTGGCTATATATTAAAAGCTAGAAGAGAAGCCAGCGGGGGGGAGAATAATGTACGATAGAGAAGCGAAGAGTAGAAGAGAGTAAGAGAAAAGGGGCCAGTGCGGAAGGGCCAATAGCGGAGGCAACCGACTGCCGCCTAACTCATGCGTTTAAATTACCTTATTACGAGGATCCGGGTCTGTCATAATTACTGGCTCGGTGAGCTCTCTTGCACTCCCTGTGTACACGTGCCTCGGCGACTCGAGTAGCTTCGGAAAAAGGAAGAAGAAAAAAAAGAAGTCGCACCGCAACGAGAACGACGAGAGAAAGACGAAAGTCACGAGACTTGTCTCGTGGAGAAAAATAAAACTGAAACCGAACGACGTAGTTGAGCCGGTGAGAAACCTATGGAAAGAGTTAATGGTCAGAGTAAGCGAAGGGAAATGAAGAGAGGAGAAGGAAGAAAAGGGAAGAAAAAAGAGCGCCAAGTGAGAGACGAAGAAGCGCGCGAGGCTCTACCGATGGAGTAATTAACATCGCAGTCAAGCCCAGGCATCGACGATAATTTCTCACCTTTAACGAGAGACTAACCGACGAGCGGAGAGAAGCGGAAAGTCAGTTGAAGCTTTACTCTTTCGTCTCTTTGGCGCGCGGCGCTGATTCGATTGTAAAGAATGAAGGGAGAACGAAATAAACACAAAGTCTTTCATTCCCGCTAACGTGTACGCGGCATTCTCGATGTTTTTACTCTCATGCGGGTATGCATAACGAAGGTATAACAACAAAACGTAAAGCAACAGGATGGAGAACAGTAGGCGAAGATACGGCATAACCGCAGCCGGCGGGGAATATAAACCGCGGGAGCGTGGAGGAAAAGTATGCGCGGTGTGTGTGGTTGTATATAGTCGGCAGTTCGCAAGGTGACGCGAGGGCGCGAAGTAACGAGGCAATCTTTTCGCTCCGCCGTGCAAAAATTATTGCTCCTACTACCGGATGAGCAATGCAGCACGCTGGGGCTTCTTAATGCATCTAACTACACGAGCTCTCTCGGCTAACGCACACACCGAGGGGTGTTATAATACCGTAAGACGTAAAAGGACGTGGAAAGCACACGGAGCAATCCTGAAGTCACGAATGCTCAGCAGCTCGTGAACATATACGGGAGAAAGCGAATACAGTGGAACCCCGATTAACCGGGGCGCTCGCGACCGAAGACGTCCCGGATAATCAAAACCACGATTGATCCAATCTAAATGGCCAAATGGCATAGAACTTTATTTTCACTAGTTACAATCATGATTTGGTACATAATTTACTTTAGCAATAATCTACTTAATAATGTAAACTAGCATTTAAATTATTCTGTTTTTTTAAGCATTCTGTGAGTTAATCGCGTCGTCAGTTCTCTTAACGCCCGAAAAAAAAAGCTCGAAAGGCGCGCAGTTAATGCGCTCGCCGGTTAATCGAGGTTCTACTGTACGATGTATACTCGACCCAGAGGATGTGCAGGGCTACTGCGGCGACCAAAGGAAGCTCTCGTTCCTTCCGGCCTCTTCGTGTGTCCCCGCATCGTACGTGTAACCCGGTATTGCGTGGTTCTCCACGCTTTCAAGGAGACACGGCAACAGATACGTTATAGAGAAAAGCCAGAGGTGAGGAGCGCCGAGAGGGCGGGGGACGAGGGGGGTGGGAGAGGGTGAGACCAAAAGAGACACGTAGCAATGTCTTGGCGAGTTTATGAGGACATAACTTACGAGCAAGTATGCGACTGCTGGGAGGGGGGATTCCCGTAGAAGTGCGAGCACTCGTAGGCTGCTGGGAGATGCTCTGGTCCTCGAGTCAGGAAATTCCAAAGTCTTCCCCTTCCGGGCAACGCGGGGCCGAGGGCTGGTTTCCGCGTATACGCAAAACGTCTTGTAATAATAATCCCTTTCAACGACTGCAAGTGCATCCTTGAACCCAACTCGCGTCCAGTCGCATCCGACGAAGTTTGATTAAATTAAATTATTCCGCGTGAGGCTTTTTTATTAGTTGTAAAAGAAGAAAAAAATAATTGCCGCCGGGAGGGAGGAAGCAAGAAAACAAAAAGAAAGTGGAACTCGCCGTTACCGTCTTACACCGTTTCTTGCACGGTTATATTTATATGGTGTAATTATTTATGATAATTTATACAGACGTGGAAGGAAGTGGAATATTAGCGCGAGAGGCTGAACGCCGAAAGGAATGAGAAAGGGAGTTTAAGAAAAAAACGTACAAGGGGGTATTGTATATACGTATAGCGTGTGCGCCGAGGATGCACACCTTTCTTTATAGGATCGTGCACTCGACGGTGGTGCGCCTTAAGATTCTTACCGTTTACTTTAAATTGCCCGGGGATATACACTTTTCTTTAAGGCCGCGTCCTTGCTGGGAACTCGTTTCCACAGGTATAATAAGGTGGACTCCAGGCTCTCTCTTTCCTCCCGTCTTTTCTCCGTATACTCTTAACCACCCCTCCAAACCTCCTCCCCCTTTTTTTTATCCACTCTTACTTCCGCTCTCTTTCTCTTAACGTCCTCCGACCTCTTGCGCACTGCTCACTTACACTTTTTTCTTGCTCCGAAAGAAGCTCTCGTGAACTCCGCTCTATGCTCTTATCTGGCTTTTATATACGTATGTATATAAACCCGAGCAGACGATGAGCATTATTTCTCACCAACCATCAATCTCATTCCAAGATATTAGAGTATCGAACAGAGTTCTCCCGCGCATTGCCTGTGATCGGAAAAGCCAACGCTTTTTGAAATGGGCTACAAAAAAATCGAAACTTGCACGAAATGATTATTGCATTCTTAAAGACCTTAAAACCGCGTGTACCATCCATTGTGAATAAACTCTACTGAGTATTCAATTAACTGGCACTGTAAATTTTTATGCATAGACTGGAATATTGAATTTGATTCAGAATTGAAATCGCAATCACGGTATGTTGAAAATTCTAGTCGATAATTTCCTTTTTATAATTTACTTACATTCCGATGTAATGAAAATTATAAAACAATATTAATAATAATGATGATAAAAATAATAATAAAGATAATTGAGTTTAAATTTCAAAAAGCATAGCATCCATTACACGCAATAATAATAATCCAATAATTTTCAATAACAATAATTTGGGTCGACTAGCCCTGTAAGGGAAACCACCATTACAGCGGCGCCATCGGTGCCTCGCCGATAACGATGCTCGATGGCATAATGAGGAGAGCAGCCCGCGCTCGCAGGTTCTTCGTACCTTCGCCGTCAAGTTAAAAAGTATTTAATTTTCAAAAGATAACTTTGATCTTATCAGATTTCATCCGCTGTCTTCATCGCGGACTGCTTAAGTGGTTGTTTCTTGTATTTCAAGTTAATATTCAAAGTACAGCGGGGTAACGGTGTATAAATATTTTACACTATGCCGGGAAGAGTTTATCGAAGAGAGAAACGACTTTTAGGCCTCTCGCTCTCCCCGTCTCGTTTAAATATCTCGCCTTAATCTCGAGTCTCGGATCAAGGCTTCGCGCGAGAGCTGTTTCGGGCAAGAAAGCGAACAAAGTTAGAGACAGATAGCCCGGGGTTTGTGAAGTAAACTGTGTACTTCCTCGCGAGGTGGGCGAGCAGCGTCGTAGCTCTCGCCGGGATAATCCATGGCAACGAAAAACTAATTAGGCCTCGCTGAGTTAGCGAGCAGGGCTATTTGGCAAAGAGATCCTTTCGGAGCTACGGAGAAATTCGTAAACTCCCCGCGATTGTTGGAATTATTCGTTTTGGCATTCGGATGGAAGACACATTGTCCACGAGGAGCGTACCGCAAGATTGTGTGTTGTGGCAAATATACACCCCCCCCCCCCCCCCCTCTCTCCCCCTCAGCCCTTTCTCCACTACCCCTCTTGGCTACTTCGCGATCGCCGTCTGTAGAGAGAGGGTGAATGTTTTATTCGTCGAATGTTGGAATAGCACATTCGCATAGAGGCGCGCACGAGAGAGCGAGCGAGCTTACTTCGTGGCCAGGGACAAAAACTCGGAATCACCCTCCCACGCTTTAGTCGCGGTATGGCCGGATCGGTAGCGGCTCTATATCCCGCCTATCTAAATAGTTCGCCGACTCCATAAATTCGACCGGCGAATGCCGCGAGCTCAAGCTCCCATCCCTACCACCCTAGCAGCGCAACAACAACCCTCTCCGCACACACCTCACAAAGCATCGTCCCTCACGCTTATCCTTCAGCCGCCCGAACTAACGCTACGCTATACGGATGTGTATATATATATTCGCACCCCTAAACGCAGAGATAAATCCGTACTGGAATCCTTTCAATGATAAACGATTAACTCAATCTGCTTTGATGAGCACCAAGAATTCCGGGATTTTAACCATTTTTTTTGCTCCTCTAGAGCTCCTCCATATTTTTTTATCTCCAACTGACCTGCGATTTTTTTATAAGGCAATTAGTCAATGAATATTTTAGTACCTTTTTTAACCTGCAAAAAAATTCTGTTCGCCATTTTATAAAAACTTTATCAAGTTTGATGCATACGTAGTTATATAAAACTTTATAATCAATAAGATATGCTTAAAAGCAAGAGAAAAAACCGAAATAATTTTAGCGATATTAATATACCCAAGAATGTAAAATTTACCAAACGATGACAGAACTTCCGAGAACTGAATTTTGTAATTAATGAATGGTCATTAAATTCTCATCGGAACGATAGGATTTTCGAAGCGATTTGGAAAATGTAATAAAAAATTTAATTTCCATAGTACATTCCAAATAATACGAACAGAGAAATTTTCTATACTTCATGTATAATTATGAAAGACAAATACTTGGATTATTAACTTCCGTACAAATGATATTAATTTAGTACACAGATTTATTGGTTTTCATTATCGTTAACGTTAATTTCAACATACGCGTATTAAATTCAACAACGTTTTTTGAAGATAAAGGACATGAATTCTCATTTCATATGCATTTTTTATTTATTTTGAATTGATTTTGTATATTGAATATTTAAATTTCATGAACGTTTTTACAGCGTATGTATTGGAAGAACATTCGCCTAGAGCATTACGATATTGATTATGAATTCTTTTAAACGCCTTTAAGGTCTATACAACGACAATTACCCACCTAGCTTTTTGCTTCAATGCGAGTTGAAGATTGAAGAAGATTCCTCGGTCGACCAATCTTTCGCGGTCACCCCCCGAGTTCCGAGAGAACAGCCAACAGTCGTGAGAGTTGATGCTTCTTGTGTGCAAAAGGGGGGTTAGGGGGTGAGACACGCAAGACTTAATGCCGGAGTCTTACCACGCCTCGAGGATTAGTTGACTAAGTCCCTCGCGACGAAGTACCGCATTGTCTGGGGGCCTTATCTCAGCAATTGACTTGAGCAAATGGGTGAGTTGCGCCAGTCAGTAGTTTGAACCCACGCTCAGCCCACCCCCTCCCTCCCCGTGTCCTCTTCTGTTTCGTTGTGTATTTTGCCAGAAGCACACACGATCCTTCGCGATCGAGTCACCACCGCCAGAAGCCAACCACCTTCCGCGCGGTGTGACTCCCGGCCACTTTTTGTTTTCCAGTAGCGCTTCAACGAGCGGGCCGGCGGTAGAAGGGGCGAAAGGGGGATAATCCAGCTTTGGATAAATTTTACTGGTTATCCCGCCACGGTTCTACATTTTCCGAAAACTATGCACTCGTCCAAAGGGACGAGAGACGAGAACTTCGGAGCCTCGAAAATCTACCTCCGGTTTCGCTCGATTCCCATGGTACATGGGAAGGCATATCGCCGTATCGAGCCCACTAAACCATGAATATTCACGAGTGCCTCGCAAATTTGTTTATCGGTCGCAACACGGCAAACCGCCCGTTTCATTACCTATTTATTCATTCATTTTTGTCAACGAGCCACTCGTCGTTGTTCGTCGTATTCGTTGGCTTCGCATTCGGTGTTGGTGGATGGCTCGGCATGCTTTTATTATGAAAACCCTCGGTAAAACCGGTGCTTGGGATTAAAAACATTAAATCGAAACGCGAATAAATAAAAATATGGAAAAAAAAACACTCCTGCGGTACGTTTTCAGCGGTGGTATAAAGCGACCGCTGTTAATGGAAGATTGAAATGTAGAATCATTGTCACAGCATCAAACTCGAGAGAAGGGATGGATCGTTTCGCGAATCAATCAAGGCCTCTCTCCGACAATTCGTGCCGGACCAGAAAGTATCTGGCTTTATGAAAATAAAGTTGCCACAGTGACCGATTTTGAGGATTCAATTTGCAACGGTATATTTATCACTCGCAGGTTAAATTTTCTGTTAATACTGCGCAATCATTTTGCTTCCGTAAAATAAAAACTTTAAAGTCTCAAAATTTCGGGCTAACAAATGGAATGATTCTCGCGACTAATTTTTTTCATATCTCCAAATGATCTATATTTTTCGCTTACTTAACTCAATTGATACGATAATGTGAATCATTAATAATTTTTAGTCCATTTCCATCGTCGTCTGTTTGCCGCAAATTTGACCGACGGTTAGTTTTCGTTTTAGAACTCGTTTTCGTGCGGTATCTCATGTTACAGAAAAAAATAACGCCTAGCCCGATTCGTACTTACTTTCGTCGCGCAGGCTGGTCTCATCGTCGTTGACCCGCACACCATTGCGAGCAGAATCTCACCGACGTGGGTTCTCCGAATCCCCGTACAGAGAAGAGCATTTTCTACGAGACAAGTTCGTCGCTTAACCCGAACGTAGAAGTGGATGTGGGTGGGTTCCCCCGCGCCGAGATTTCTAACGTTGCCATTGTCGAGCGCCAGGAGATGGGGAGAGGTGTCGAGTTTTATCCGAATCCGGCGCAATGGAAACGGTACGAGGTGTCGAGAACGACTTCGAGGGTGCGGTACGGTGTCGAGCCATACAGCCCCGACACCCTTCCACTTCCGCTATTCGAGAAAGATATAGCCTCGACCTCTTCTTCGTTAAGTGAAACGCTTAGGAAGATATCCTCGCCCGAGGGAATGCGAGAGGATAACAAGTAGAAAATGTAACGGGGAATAAGAATTTTCGTTCGAAGCTCGCGAGCATCCAAAGTGCACAAGAGACCGGTTGATTATTTTCATAAACCGTTGCATTAGGTTTTCCCGACAGTTTTACCCTTCGGGGCGCCCAAAAGTGGGAGCATTTTCGTTGCTACCGTTTAGTAGGTTGCTGGCACGTATGGCGTTTTGTTAGCGTTTTCTATTTGACTCTCCGGCCGGTCCGAGAAGCAATTTTTCGCACTTGCCACCCTCCGCGGGGGCCACTCTTCGTCGAGGGCTTGGGAACACGAGGATGGCGTGCACGGCATTTCAGGGGGGGAGGACTCGACGTCGACGGTCTCTCGCGCTTTCCCACCCGGGGTTAGTTCTTAAAGCGATTAAGGCCGCGCTCCGTTTGGCGCATAACGATATAAGAGCCTTCGCCGCCTCCTGCACGGCGAAGATAATTAAAAAAGTAATGGGTGAAGCAGAGAAACTGGAAGTATGTATATGTGTGTCTGTGCATGTGTGCAAGGACGGAGAGTGAACGAGTCGGAAGCCATCCAGGCCAACCGCGAAAAATAAAGTATGAGCTCTAGGTGCTTCTTCGTGCTCTTCGTTCGGCTTGAAATCGAGAATGGCCTCCGCAACGGGGGTTCATAAGAACAATACATGGAAAATTTCGTCTCCATCCGAAATTTCGAAGATTCTATCTTTATTGTTGCGTCGACAGAATTCTCACCAGCTGTGTAACCAGACTGGATGACTTTGCGAAAAATACACCAGCGCCGAAAATTCGTCGTGACGAATTGTTCCTATCAGGTCTTCGTCGACTGATTATTTATAAATTACACTATGTTACAGTTACTTTTAGTTTCTTTTTTTTGTTGACTGGATAAATCGTTATATATATTTTATATTTATATTTATATATATGAGTGCGTATTATTCGAGACGAAGTTCGGCGAATGTCTTGTCTGATTTTTCATCAAAAGTGTTGTCCACCGAACGTATGTAGTTTTCCACCGTGATGGAAGAAGGCATCGGGAAGTTTTCCTCCGGGGCATAGTTAGAAACTTCTCGAGTTTCTCATCCTCCGATGGCGCATCGACGAGCTCGGGCTGTCCTATCGAATTCGATCAACTTTTTGCTATGCACCACGGTATTACTCTGTTCCTCTATCGCGGCTTCGACTTTCGCAGGACTTTCCGGAGGACTTGTTCGAGAGTTTGCAGCACCACGAAAATTTCGCGTCAAGTTCTCGATTCTCCGCCGCCCGTTTTCTCTCTTCCGTCCTTAACGCTATATTATTTATACCGTATTTTCGATACCCTGATTAATACTCCCCCGTCATTTCTTCTTTTTTTATATGAGTCTGTCGTTCGGATACGGATTCTCGGGAGTTGCCGCTCGGTCGATCGAGCCCCGAAGACTATCTTTATTGGCGCCGACGCTACTGCGATTTCTTCGCCGCGGCGGAGTCGGTATTTTCTCGGAAATTTCCGACGACTCTCCGAGATTCACCTGATGAAGCCTGCTCGGTTTTTCCGGTGGTTCCAACGCTGAAAGCGCGTTGCTTCTAGTGGCATCGGCGGCGATATCGGCAAGAGAGTTTCGGGTTTCTCGCCGTACGAAATAGTCGTCTCCATTCGCGAGATCGATTTCCGTCATCTTCGCCTCGTCGTTCTCGCTCTTCTCCGGTAACTCGATTTTCCTCTTCGCGTCGTCCGCACCGTCTAGAATATTTTTTAGACTGACGGAGACCGCGGAATGTTTGGAATTCTTGTCGATATCGTTATGTACAATTTTCGGCTCGATCGGCTCCTCCAGAGCTTTCTCAGTCGGTGTATCGTCGATCGAGACGATTTTTTCGTTCGCCTTCGATGCCTCGTCCGACGATTGATCGTCGTCCTCGCGCTCGAGCATGTCGGATAGCGCGGCCTCGAGCTCGGTGAGGCTCGGCGTCATCGAGCTAAGATTGCTCTCCTCGGCTTCGTCGCGCAAAACTTTCAGCAACGTCGAGTGATCGTTGTCGTTGAGTTCCGGTTTGATTTTCGGCTCTGGACTTGGCGGCGGTGTCTTCGTGTCGTCGCTTTTTTCCGACTGCTCCAAAGCCAATTTCTTCTCGGTTTTATCGTTGAGACCGGTCGCCTCGATCGGTGGCTTGGCCACCAGCGAGAGCGAGTCATCTTGATCGGCGAGCATCTCCTCGGGCAACGATTCGTCGGATATCGATCGACCGACAAGTTTGACCGGAGAATTCGACCGCACACCGATGAACGCCGAGTCTCTGAGCTCCTTTTCCTCGTAACTGTCGAACGGCTCGCTCTCGTTCGACAGGGTTCTCTTCAGGCTTGTCCCCCTTCTCGGCTTGTCCGAAACGAGTTCAACGCCTCGCTCGACCCTCGCACGGTTATCTGCGAAATTGGAAACGTGTGCGGTCACATACTGGTCACTCACGAGGCTTTCAAATAGTTCGAGCGAATGGGATGTACGACTAAGGCGTCGGCACCGTTAATATGTAACTCGTGTGTACGCGAGTAACGGTGGACTCACCTATGCTCTCCTCGAGGCGATCCTCCTCAGCCTCGAAAAACGTATCGCTGCGTGAATTTTTCGTGGTATCGAAGAACTTGGTGCTATCCGCCTCGTATTTGTCCCGAGTCATCTCACGCGGACAGTAATCGCATTCACCGGATTGTGAATCTCTGCGAAAGAATACATTTTGTTAAACTTTAATTATCTATCGATGGATAATAAGAATTAAAAAAAATCATTCAAATAATAAATAATTCACGGAATTAAAAATTGAATCGAATGGATCGAATAACAATTGGGTGAACTTTTATATCTATATTCTCCGACTCCAAACTATACGGTATATCATATACACACGACCGCTTCTTAACAGTTTATTTGCTAAGGAAAAACATGCAATTGCGTTGACAAAAGGATTAGTCAAAGAGGTTCTAATAAACGATTTACTTCGTCCCAGAAAATAATTAATTTGTTAAAGCATGATCGCTGTGAAACGAGAAAGATGTAACCAACATTTTTGTTCATTTAACAAAATATTAAGCTGCACGTATTCAACCGAGCGTAAATGGTTTTTTGTCGTTGTTGAAAGAAAATAATTGATCAACAATTTACCTATCCTGATGCAAAAACCATCCGCCACCGGTCGTCGGGGATCTCGTGTCGTTATCGAAGCCATTCTTCACCGGCGTCGACGTTACCCTCGGCCCCTCGAGTTTGTAGATATTGCTCAGCGTGTCGAGATTCTTCGACACATCGAAGGTGAAGTCAACCTCGTCGATCGATCGAACAATCACATCGTCATTAACGCGCTCCGTCGGCGTGACTGTTTTCTCCGTTCTCTTGTCGTTGTCGCTTTTCACAATAGTCTCGATCGCGCCGCTGGTGATCAGAGCGGGCAACGAGCCGGCTGCGGTGATCTTGTGAATTTTCAAATCTTCCTCATCGTCCCCTTGCACACTCGCGTTGGTAATCTCGAGTTCCGAATAATTCGGCAGACTCACCGTGCTGCTGTTCTTCGGCCTGGAGCTTTTCGTTTCGCTGTCGTCATCTCTTCGACTAGAATTCTCGCGTTTCGTTCTGTTACCGGCGACCACGGAGCTCGGTATTATTCGTCCTGTTCCGTTTACCTGACAGAAGCGAAACGAAAGACAAAGAAGAATAATTACTTCATCGTTTTTGTCGAGGGACTTCTGTGCCGTCCTCGATTTAATCGAATAATATTCGCTTTATTAACGGGGTCAACGAACCTTGTGCTCGTAGATTTCTATCTTATTCAATCTCGACGGATCTCGTGACTTGACCGACGAGTAGAGAGGCTCGTGACTCGAATCTCTCGACTCTCGGAAACTTCTCTTTGGAATCGCCACACGATCGACCTGATTTCCCGATGCTTGATCGGGCTTCGGCGGCAGCGGTCTTCCTCGGTTCTTCTTTCGTCGTCTCGGCGGCGGCACCGGCGCAAACTCTCGATTATTCGAACCTAATTTTTTCGATACAAATAATTAATCCTCCGGGGTGGAGACACGAATCCACGGAGGATCCTACGACAACAGGATTAGATCCGTTCATCGGGCGTTCACGCTGCTTTGCTTACCACCGGAATTAGTCGACGCCGGGGTCGTCGACGAATAGAGCGTCGTGTCGAGCGTCAAGTTTGTCATCGTGCCGCTTACTCTCGGCGTTCCCGGAACTTCGAGATTCACGTCTACCCAGTCGCTCGGATGAAATGGCCTGTCGACGGAATCGATGCTCTGACCTCTCGTCAATAGCTCGCGTGGCGGCGAACTCGCGTATCCGATCTCCGAACTGTTGATAATCATTTCTCAATTAGTTACATTTTCGTCAGTTACATTCGGAAGAAAAAAACACTTTACACCATAACAAAGTTTTTTCCTTGATAAACAATAACAAATGTTGGAAAAGTAGATTGAAAGGATTAAAAAAATAATAGCATTTTTTAAGAACCAATACGAATCGAGAACCGTGTTCAAAAATAATGAATCTAAAGTAAAAATATTGTCCATGTATGAAAAATCGCGGATGCCCTTGAGAATCGAAGACGTTACATTCAGAGTCAAGGGTCGTTGAGGCCCCGAAATAGAGAGCACCGTGTTACGATGGCAAAAGTTGTTCTTCCGCGACTCTGCATCTCTCATCTGCTTCGCTCTGGTCGCGGCCGTTCCGGTCGTAGCGAATATGAGTTACGTGTCGCGGTACGTATTAGTACCTTGGGGAGTGCATGCGTTACGTGTATTCGCGAGGAGTGTCGAGGCGAACGAGCGAGAGAGAAAAAAACGACGGAGCAAAGGCGAGCGAGGAGCCTTCGTAGCTAGCCGGCCAAATGCCGTGCTCGCAAAACGACAAGAGCTTGTTTATTCAACCGTACTATAAACAACAGCATGTACAACAAGCGCTGGCTTTTGCCAGTGGCTAAACAAATCCCGTCGCGAATCTCGATCTCCAATGTTCGCTCGCAATCGAACCTGCAACTGGAAATAAAACGAGAAACGCGAACGTCGTAACTGCGACCTTCTTTCAATAACACAGATATTGACCCAGCGGATGATCTCTGTGCGAGCAAAATTGATTCGCACTACCATGTTAAAAATATCTTCAGTCTCGTTCAACCTTGAATCGACTATTGAATTTCGTTATCCACCCACACTCCGCCGCGGGTTCTACGTCTTATAATTGTCGTTTGCGAAACCGGGTTTTGCGTGAAATCTCGGATAGAGAAAAAAAGAAACAACGAAATTAAAACGCCTTCGCTTCCTCGGAGAGCCGAACGGCCCGGTGGGATTTAAATCACCGCGAGGCTCGGAGGAGGGGAAGGGCGTTTCTCCGGACACGCACACGAGCGCTAATATCTGTTACACAGACTTTGTAATGTACGTGATTCTATACGTGCGTCGGAGAGTTGCGTGAGGCCCGGTCACGCGTCGCACCTCTCTGTCTCTCGCCGCGAGAACGTGACCATTTACGGTCCAGTGTGCCGGGACTGTTCTCTCCGCGGCGGTATGTCCCGAGAGCTCACAGTCTCAAATTCCCTTGGCTCTATTCGCAGATTATCTATTTCCCCGAGACTCCACTTCGGCTCCATCGAGAGCCCTGTAACGTCCTGCATACATCACGAATTTTCGCTCTGCTCGCGTTCCGAATGTTCGCGATTTCACTTCAAGCTCGTTTGTTTATTCGAATGAGATTCGAAGGAAAAAAGTACCGATGGAAAAAATAAACGAGAGCGAGCAGCCTTCGATGGGAGATTCGTCACGGCTGCTCTACACGCTCGACCTAGCATTGTTCCCGGCCTCAAGGTTCCCGACAGAGATCGACGATGGGAAAATCATTATCTGCATCGAGAACGAGGGAACTCGAGATGGCGAAAAAAAAAAATATATATAATAATAATTCTCACGGTTGCTTTTCAAGGAATTAATTATTGCATAATTCGCGTTAAACGCTCATAACGCCACGCTGCAAATGGTACGAGAAAGTACGTATTTTGTAGCCGAGTGCTCACGGAATATGGTTATTGTATACTTTTACTTCATTTTTTTTTTTTTTTTTCTTTCTCTTTCTTTATGATGTTTGCGTTTTTCTTTTATCTTCGCGTTGCGAGATACCGCGCGAGATACGCTACGGTCGAGGACTGGCGAACGCCGGTTGCATAGTGAATACGTTTCGTCGGTGTACGCACGGGGATCTACCGTGCGACGGCGGGGCTCTCATTCGTCTAGCCAATTTTTCTTTCGGTCACGTACGGCTACTCGTTACGCAGGTAATAACGAAATGTCCATAGAGCGCGCGTTGCCGCTGCCCGTGTTGTAATCTGAAATAAGATTTTTACCTCGTTACTCTCTGAGTGGCACCGCCCAGCACGGAACCCTCCTCCTTCAGTCCCGGATATATCTGCAACAATTAATGCGAGGCAGTGAGTTATATTGACGCTATGGAAAATCGATTCGATCGATCGCGTCGACTCGACTCGACGTATTCAATCGCGTTACGGCGAGGTGGGACTACCCAGAGGTGATGCATCGCTAGAAAATTCTTACCGCACAAATTTCATTACTGGCGCTACCGCGAGCCGTGAATAAATTTTTATACGCTACAATAAAAGGAAAAAAAATGCGGCATTAAAGCAACGCTGTTTGCACTCGTACATCGACGGGTTTCAAATGTAATATTTGCGCGGAATAAACTCCGCGAGATAGACGAAGAAACGACGACGTGACAACTCGCAATCACGAGCAAAACAAGCGATTAAAGAACATCCTCCGAGCACGTTTCGTCGCTCTTCGTCGACGATTAGGAACGCGGTGCGATCGTGTTCTTGGAGTCAATATTGAGAAAAACGAGCTACGAGCGCGCGGCAAGAAATACTCGTTAAGTTCATTGCTGCCTGAAAAATTACTACTCTAGTTACAAAAAAAATGATGATAACATTTTTAGGCAAGGTTTTCCGTTACATTTCAAGAGTTTCAATTAAAAAATTCAGAAAGCGTTGTGCCAAGAAAAAAAGTAAAAAAATTTTTTGCGCAAAGCCACCGAAAATCGTTAAGCTGCAAAGGAAACGTTTCGCTAATCAATGAAGTTATACTTTTTTTTTTTACAGATTAAGTACTTTTCGATCGCATTTTTTTGCAAAATTTAGATTTTTCTTATTCTGGCGTTTTTGCTGTTTATTGGAAACCTAATTTCCTTTGGGGCAAATGTTTTCTGATCCTTGACACGACTAGTTTAAAAAAACTGCCGACTATCACTATCAAAGTGGAACTGACATGGCATTGAGTATAAATATAGATATGGTTTTAATTCGTATTTTCTCATTACGACGTTCGAAACTTTGCCCCGCTTCGCACGGAACTTTACGAACCAACGGCTGAACGAATCAACTTACAGCCGTCGAGAAGCGACTCAGCAAAAAATCCTGAACACTTTGCCTATCGGGCATTTTACGAGCTGTTCACAGGCTCGTATGGTAGAAGACAACACCGAGAGGATATAAGTTTACGGCAATATGAAACTCCTCCTTTTCAATTGCGTATTAAAAATTTAAAAAAAACGTAGTTGCTTTCGCGATTGATGCACGATAATAATACCGACAATGCCTCTCAAATCCTTCGGAAATGTATAATCGAAGCGCAGCATAGTTTGCGTGAAATTGCGCGCCGATATTCCGCGAGCGTTTCGGAGCAGTACAGAATCTCGCTTCCGAAGTATCGTGATTTCCGATGCCGTTTCCGTATCTCCCCCATCCGACTGAGCAAGACTAAGGAGAGACGCAACTCGGAGAGCGTCTCTCGCGGATTATGCATAATGCATACAATTATCGTAAGGCAACTTCGCGACTCCAGATATATCCGGGTTTGCGCCGTCGCCTCTCGAGTCTGAGGATATTTTGTACATACATCCTCGCGAGAGACAACGCGAAGCTTCGCGGCGAAGCTTGTCGACGAGGAAAATACTACACGGCTACGATAAACTGCTCCGTAGGTACTTCTACGAATGCAACTGTGCTAGAGTTACATTTCATAACGTATGTCGCAGAGTCTCCGGCGTTTGTACCGCGCGGCAATAACTAATAACACGCGTTATAACACGCACGTGTGTGTGTGTCGTTGCTTTCGGAGCATCGCGGCGAAGCGCGATTTACACGAGAGTAGGTACAAATGGGAGCGTGACAGAGTATACACGCGGCTCGCGTGTGTGCGGGACCGACTGATGGACGCGCACGTAATACGTGACGTTGAAGACAGAGCAATTTCGGTACAACAATATTCGTGAACGATCCATATACGCTCCCCGCAGACGCACACCGTGTCGCCCTGTGCACGACATTTTGACCTAGAATTATGTTAAACAGACGAGCAACAAGAAGCCGGCAATGTTGCCGCGTACCACCTGTGAAAGTTGCGCTATCGCAAGTTGCGTTACCGCGGCCGTATGCCCAGCGAAGATAGTCATCGGAGCCGTATAACGATTGATTACACGCGACATCAAAGCTATCATTTCGCCCGCGAGTTAGTCGACTCGCCTCTCCTTTGAGTCGTCCCCGGAACCCCATTAAGATCGGTATACTAATTGGAATGCGTATATACATAGCAAAGGGATCGGGTTTCGGGGTAATCGATCGACTCGAACAAATCCCGATGGCATTCGCCGTGCGAAACACATCGGCCCGGTATCGGGCCTCTAAGACTTTGGCATACCTGAAGCTCCATTTACCGCAATAAAGTAACCTCTCGCGATCCGTTATATTCGTTTCGCGCTTATCCTCGTTCGACTGAAAATCCATACAGGAGAAAGTCCAGACACGATAGTTACGCTCGGGTATTTTCGTTCGATCGTTAGTTGAAACTAATAATGCACATTACTATAATCGTTGCGGCTGATAATTTTTTGTTACCTGAATGCACTGAGCAGTTTTCTTTACTTTCAGTGAAAGAGTATGTGATAGTTGCTCAATAATATGCGGTGAAAACTGTCGAATACTTTTCACAACAAATTACATAAATAAAAAAATCCAATCATAAATAATAGTAGAAATAAAATGAATCAATAAAAAAATATTATTAATATTTAGTTAATTGATTTAATATCAATGTTTGATTTATGTTAACGAATATTCCTTGAGCCAAATGAGATTAGTTAGACTGAAAAAGTGCAATCCGGCGGAAGGAATTAATTATCGATTGTATATCAAATGACAATCACGTTTCAATATTTCCGTCGATCTCTCGATTGCAATACGATTCGGCTCCGGTACTCTAATTTTTTTTTTTTCAAGGGTCAAATCGCGTCATTCGGTTACATCACTCGAAAACGTAGCTGTTGTGATATACCAATCAAACGGTCTACTCGTTTGCGAGAGCGCCGCGTTGCATAAGCATCGCTTTGTATTCTCGCCCGTTTATCCTCGCTTCTCTTTTTTCCGTATATATATCTCGCTACTCGGCGTCTACCCATCGAAAACACAGGCTGCAGTGACGAAAAAAAAGACGAAAAAAAAAACAAGAAATTATAGGCCACGTCTGGCGAAGCGCATGTGTCTTTGGCTCTTTTACTACGGGACGGTTATTTCAACGCTTGTAACGAGCGGCCTTGCAACCTACTTTGATCCTCGAACAGTTTTAATCTACCTGCGATTTTCTACCTGCCGCTTAACCCGAGTTACGATTAACCCGTGTTGACAAACGACGCGAGGATAATGCCGAGAAGACTCGGAGCACAATTTGCATATCTCGTTTTTGTGCTTACGAATCATTGACAAAACGAGAATTCCTCGAAACAATTCACGGATCTCGTTATTGTCGTAATAATCGTCATTGAAATTCTTTTTTTTTTTCGAAACCAAATGGTTTTTTTTTTAATTCGAATCTAATATTTCTTTTGCGAAATACAATATTGCGAATGAACGTTGTAAATTGTTCGACTCGCAAAGTTGCGACAAAATAGCGTTGCGCGTAATTCGAATGCAACACAGTGGATACTCTCACTCGTAGAAACGACTATCCCTACTCCGGGTGTGTTGCTACACCGCACCGAATGGTTAATTCGCATGGTCAACTTGCTCATCGTGTTCGGATCACGAGATACGAACCCCCGTGGACCACGGCGAGCTTTTACGGTTTATACTGTATATCCATGGCCGAGTGTAAAGGGTAACTAAAGCTCGAACCCGTGCTATATCCCTCTTTCCGCGTACATATGTATGCGGCCACTGGGTTCTCCCGACGACAGGGATGCGAGCAGTTTAAATTGCAAATTTTGCGTCCGGGAAACTCTCCGGGTACGTTCCGCAGCGGACAGGCTGCTCTGTATAGTCCCCACTCCGGCGCACTGTTTCGATCCGTCTCTCGTCGAAACACCCGCTCTAGTCTACTGTCGATTAAATTTTATCCCCGTTAAACCGGAAGTCGCGTTAATTTTACTCGCGAAAAAAACTTTCGCTACTGCGAATCAATCGATAACAGTAATTATCATCTTCCCTCTCGCGGAAATGAAGTATATACTGAAATATATACACGCTATCGAACTTATTAACGTTTCATACAAAGATTTCTAGTATATACAGAGTAAAAAAAAATTGTCGATAATTTTATGTACCGATACTGAAAGTTTTGATTCATCGTCTGGTACATCAAGTTTCATGAGCAAATTATGATGAACAACTAACGAGGAATATATTAAAAACGGAACTCGATACTTTACATTGAATCCTTAATTCAATTTTGGTATAAAGGGAAATTCATTGGAGTCGTTAATTTTGCTGTGAAAAAATTGCCTTTGTAACATTGAATTCAGTTTGTTTTTAACAGTGTATTGTGCGCTTGAATAGTTTTTGGCCCGAACCATCCACAAAGTCTTGTTAAAATTAAAAAGAATATTCGTGAAGGTTACAAAAGAATATACTAAATAGATACCTAATGTATGTATAGATACATAACAACGTTTGTTTTTTATTAACAAGACATATATTGCGGCCGCGCGCGAACGGAAAATGTACGTAACTTGTTTTACCGTCTTGTAAATATTTTATTTCCATGGAGATAATGAGAATTCGAAAAGCGATAGAAAATAATAAATATTTTTCGGCAAAAAGATGCTCGTAGTCTTGTGTGCCACAATCTCGGCGCGCCTAACGCGAGTTTCATGCGTTTATATTGGCTCCCGTTGATTTCTCGCGGTTTCGTCGAATAAGCGAATTAGTTCCGTTCGGACGGTACCAGCAGGCTAGGCCAGCACGCGAACCATCTCGCATGTTTATTCCATGTGGATGTGTCACGCCTGTGCATTAGCGTGGTTGCTCTAACAGAGAGTTCGTCAGCGAGAATCGGTGCTCGAGCGCGCGCGGAGCGAGAATGTGCAGCGAAACACGTTCCCAGCTTCGAGGTCGATTTCGCACAGCCGCGCTCGCGTGTGCGTAATTCTTCCACGATCTTCCGTACAAAACAATTCCCGCGTCTTCGATGACTCGTTCAGAGTCACGAATCATTTTCTTCCTCATTTTTTTTTTCCTCTTTACCTCAGCTTGTATTCCGTACTCCGCAAACGAGGCGAGATAAGAAGAAGTTTGCACAGACCGGAAATAGCGGAAAGCTTGCCAAGTCTCGACTGGAATCGCCGCGTTGCCTCATTAAGTCAGACCGCGAACTGCACGACTCTCCGCGGCTGCACAACGATAAAGATAACGGTTCGAACGAAACTCGTCCTGGATATACCCCTTCCGAGCCGAACTGGCACGCTTTTGTCGTACCCTCTTTTTTCCGGATTGTCTTTATTACTCATTGTTATTAACGACGAAGAATTATCGCGCGTTGTCTAACGACGAAGAGCGAGTAGGTCATCACGTGTATAAACAGGTGTACGATGTACGATACGATGACGAGTCCCGGTGTAGTCGATATACATCGTTTAGCGAGACTTTTTATGTACACTGAGACGATAATCGATCGATTCGATCTTTCATTTTTTTCTGCGCCGTATATTCATAGTCGATTGATTAAATCTTCAAATTATTTTTTTTACGCTACGTCGATAACCGATCGAGTAGATTTTTTTAGATTTATTTTTATTTTTTGCATACCAAGTCGAAAATCGATCGATTAAATTTATTTATCAATACCAAGTCTATAATTAAAATAATATACTCACTCGATGAGCACAGCGAAGGAAGACTCTGTCGAGAGGAGATTTGGAGTCCTGAGCCTTCGTCGACTTTTCCTTGCACCAAGCCTGTCCCATTATTTCTCGTTTTTTTCTTCAATTGTTTTTTGTTGCAATAATGGCCCAAACTTGTTCTATTTTTCGCGTATTCGACGAATTTTTTGTGGCACTCTCATCCGTGGGTCTTGCTCTCGCGCAGCAGGTGCAGCGGTACTTCCTCGCACGCGCGATCTATCGAACGGATGTGGGTCATCGCGCACCGATGCCACAAGTTTCTCATGACCTGCCCCAACGACGCGAAACGGCGAATTATTCACGAGACTCTTCGCTGGTCCAGAATCTTCCGCTTCGCGAATTTACATTAGCCTCTTAATTAAATCGCTCCCGTGATTCTCGGAACCACGAAGCTGAAATAACGAGGTCCGAGGTGAGAGAAGATCCTCGATTCCGTGAACTCTCCGCGCATCCACACCGCAGTCGCGATCTCTGAAAATCGGATGAAGACATAAAACCATAAAATCACCGTGTATTAATACATGAGAGAAAAAAATCGGTTGAAACCACTAAAACGACCCTTGCGAGTGGCAAAGCGAACATTTTGTTCATTACAAGAATTACTCGCTTAATAATTGTATTTATGGATCGAATATTTGTTTCGCCACCCGCAAGCGGCGATTCAGTCGAGTCGAGCAATTTTGTTCCAAGCGTACATAAAGCGACATGCAATTTGCGGTAAAGTAATTCTTTTTCTTCTCCCGTGCCTGTGGGCATTAGTCGGTAATTTGCCTTTTGAAGAAAATTCAACGAACGGCGAAATAATACTTTCTATTCCTCTATACTTCGAGTCAAGCCGGAGAGAGAACTTCGGCAATGGGTGAGATTATACGAGCGAGAGCATTTGAGTTTCTCGAGTATAGGATAGGACACAGGTGGGGAAAGCGCGCAACCCGTTGACCCGGGAGGGGGGCAGAAAGGGGGGTTCCGATGCGTGGATATACACCGCCAGTGTCTGCATTCCATACGCACCCGAAGGAACGAAAACAAAATTCCTTGATGCTGCGAGATGGGAGGCGCCCGAGCATGCTACTTCGAACAGATTTTCGTGTCAACGAGTCAAAAGTCTCGAAATTGAATGAAAATCGGCTAATTTCCTACCCGCTTGTATTACCTTTTCAATTAAATTTTTTTTTGCTCAACATACCTTTAACAATTTCTTCCCATTCGCTCGCCTCGATTTTGTCACGGTAACGACAATGACGTAAAAAGAAAAAATTGAAAAAACAAAAATGCTATAAACCAAAGAGACCCGGTTAGCGATGCGACTGGTCACGCACTGGCAACTGGTACCGGTTGTTCTCCGGGTCGTGACGTCAAATAACTATATACATCTCTATAATAGAACTCTCAACACACGTGAATCACCTTCGCGGGAGGGCAGTATCGGTGAGGTAGTTTGGCGGACTAGAACATACATGTGAATCGCTCGATCGATCGTAGCTCGTTACGCCGATTCGTCACACGCGGTATTACAGTGAATCCGCGATTCATCCGTCTGCAGAAGCGATCAAGCGGCACTTGTGTCTCTTCGATCGTCTAATAACACTCGAGATAATTCCATTTTTTTTTTTTCAATCGAAAGGAAAAAGTTCTTCGAATAATCCGGCACTGTATCACGCGCGTTTTCGATCCACCTGTTGGATTATCATAATCAAATTCGCGCTCGGCGCCCTCGCGCGCGCACACACGTACCGGGGAACGCGAGAAATTCGTTATTAAACAATCCGCAGTCCAGCGAGCACTGTGCAGCGCCGTCGGCGAGCATCGCGGAGCGAGGATAGGGAAGGCCGAGAGAAGTTCCCGAGAGTGAGCCGCGCGAAGCGAGACAGAGCGATGGCGAAGTACGAGAAACGAACTGATACAACGACGAGAGGTGTAGCCAGGCATCCGCGGTCCGACACACCGCAGTGAGAAAAGAGCGAGCCACGTTCGGCGCTCGAGCCACGTTCGGCGCTCGAGCTACTCTCTCGCGAGAGTCCAGTGTATGAAAAAACCGCGCGCGGAGGCCCGGAGAGAGGCAGCCGCGCGGTATGCTGCATCGGGCGTGGGATAGAGATACGAAGAGTTTGCGAAGCCTTCGAAGAAAGATCAAAGCAGTGAGAGAGAGAGAGAGAGGGACAATCGGGTATGGGGATTGTTGTGTGTGGCTTTTGCCTTTAAGGCTTTCTAACCGCGGACAAGCATCACCGATGCAAGAGCCAGCAACACAGCCTCCCCGTTGTCGTGTGTGCCGCTCTCGTGCGTGATTTCTTCAAAGCAACGAAAGACCATCTCTCGGCGCTCTAACGCAACACTACAAACGCAGAACGCTCACTTCTGTATCGCGCGTTTTGCCTCGCGCTCGAAGAGGCGGATTCTTCCTCTCTCGTTGCTCCGAGTTTAACGTACAATATTCTCGCGTCTTCTTCGTCGACGATGCTTACTTTACTTACACGTTTGTGGCGGGCGCATTCATAGAACCGCCGGCGGGTTTCTCGACTGGACTCCCACTATAACGCTGGCGCGGAAGAACTCGAAATCGGCTCGGTGTTCCCCCCCATAGCTCTACTCTCCTTCTAGAACTCTTATCGTTATCCCCGCCCGGCGAAGAGAATACACGAGACTTGTGCTTTTTTTTTCCTTTGCTTCTTCCGTCAGGTGCTTCGGGCACTCAAATGCAAGCTGAAGAAAAATGACGGTTCAGGTTTTTTGGAGGATGAGAGACTGAAAATAAAATTGCAGTTATCGCAACCGATCTGTGACCCTGTTATATTTTTTTGTGGTACAAATGAAAGTCTATTTTATTTTATAGGATTTACGACCAGTTAGACGATTTTTTGTGGTTTAATGAATTTTGCTTTGCTTATTCGGTCAGGTGCTTCGTAAATAGAATTGGAGTTATCGCAAACGATCTGTGATAATATTTTCTTGGGTATTCGAGTCTATCTGATGTTATGGGTTTTGCGGCCTTTTAGAAAATTATTTTATGTGTTAACGAATTTTTCCTTGATTTTTTTTGGAAGTTGCGGCCATTCGACTATTTTTTTGTTTATTAATATGTTTCTCCTTGATCTTACGGAAGTTATGACGATAGAGGCGAAGATTTTTATTTCAATAAGTAGGTAGTAAAGTGAGAAGGTAGGTCACCCACGCGGCCGATCGCGACAGGACCTTCGAGCGCGTTTCGCAACACTGTGCTATGCGTACGCAATGGTCACATTGGAGTCTTGTCAACTTCCAAACATGTAGACGCGATCCACCTTCGAAGGCGCCCGAGATCTCGCGTTGCCATGAATATTTTCGACGATGACGCACTTCGAATTGTACCGAAGATATTTCACGGAGAAGAAATCTACGGAAAATAATTCGTTTCAGGATTCATTGCGTTGTCTCTTGACTTGAGGTCAAATGTTTTTACGGATTTGGTCAATGCGAAATGATATACGAAAATATGTGGAACCTTTTTTTTAACGCATTTTTTTGGCATGTAACATTTTTTCTCTTTTTTTTCATTATACGTAAAATTGTGGGATTCAAAATATGTTTCGCAGCTCTTCGATTTGGCGTAAAATCTTACCTCTCTGGTGCTCTTTTTCCTTATGTTTTTCTTCGCTCGAGAATTAGATGAAAAAAATGGTTCGCTACCTCTTTCGACGCGATAGAAAAATTATACATTTCCTTAAAAACTCGTAAAATAAGTGTAATTTTGTTATTTGTTTTTTTACAAACTATAAAGACACTTTTTCGGCAAAATGGATCAATTGTACATTTCATGAAATTAAAGAAAGTTTGATTTTCTAGTTTCATTTAGATTGTACGGAATATTTATCGTCTTTAAAAAAAAGTCTCATCATCAAGTCTCAGTCAAGTCATTTCATTTCTTTCCGGGAAATAAATATTTTCTGGCATAAATAGTTTACATATCGCTTATAAGTTGTCCATTATCTAAAATTCATATTTTCCCGTTTTAAATGCAATTTTTTTTTCGTCTCGATACTTCATAAGGGACAAATATATTTTTCAGTTCAAAACTAGTATAAAGCTGCTGTGTAAATCGAAAGAAAACTCTGAATTCCTAAAGCGGCCCGTTCTGCCACGACTTATTTTATTCCAAGTATTACCCGATAAGAAAAACTCCCCCAGAAGCGAAAAAAAAAGGAGAATCGCTTCTCGATTACCATTCACGAAATCTTTTGTACCGCACGAAAGAGCCCCGGCACTATTGTGTTGTGTATAGTTTACGACTTACGAAAAGCGTCTCGACGGATGCACATCGCCTAAATTCCAGCGTTCATTGCTTTCTCGTTGTCGGTACGAAGCTACCTGGGTAATGCGAGCTGGATAATTATACCCGGCGTCTGGTCTACGAGCCGGAAGGAACCGTTAGGGTTCCGTCGGTCGACCCCGCGTCTCGACGCGGGTGAAATCTTTTCTGGCCACCCCTCGATTCTCATTGGTTGTCCCATCTCGAGAAAAATACAATATAAGGACCGTAACTTCCCCAATGAATCGCAGTGTCGTGAAAACTGTCGTCGAGCATTTGTAACCGTGCCACGGCGACGAAAGCGTCATGAAGAGCTCACTGAAAATTCTCGTCGTGTTGGCGATATTTTCGCAAGCGTACTCTCTGAATTTCGGCCTCGGATCTATGAGAATACCGTTGCTCGGTGCGCGGAGAAATTGGCAAGAGGCTCTCGAGCGTTCATCAGCCGAACCGGAAATCGTCGAAGTCGTCAGATGGCGTCAGCCGGTCTGCGTGGTCCCGGGAAAGGACGTTCAGCCCTGTCTAACGTCGCTCCGCAAGTTTCAAGCCGACTACGAGTCCACCAGCGACAAGGGAAGCGAAGAAATCGGTTCTAAGACCATCGCGAAGAAACGAACGAACGTCCTGAGTTCTCATGTCGTCGACAGGTTCGACGTCGAGAACGTCGACAGTGTCAATCTTCACGGTTCCGAGGAGGATTCCGGTCGGAGCTTCGAAGGATCCGTGACCTTCAATCTGCGCTCGAGCACGCCTGAAATAGAGAAGGCAAGCGGCAGCAGACAGGGAAAATATTTGGTCATGTCGAATTACGGCAAAGCCTCGACGATTGTTCACGACACACCGCCGGCTATCTACGTTACCAAAGTCTTGAACTCTCCGGTTACGGCGACTCTCGTGGCGAACAATTGTTTCCCGGACATCGGTGTACCGCTCTGCGACAGCTATCAGGAGACTATAACGATCTACAAGGATCCCGCCACGACGAACTTCGCGGAGAAGCAAAGTAACGTCGAGAACGAAGACGAGACTGCCGAGGAAACTTCCGGCGAAGTAACGCAAGCGACAACGACGACGGAGAACAGCGTGCAGGAAAACAACGATACGACGGACTTCTGGAACGATCCGAGCAATCCGAACTTCGACGACGGTACGGCCCAGAACGCCACGCAGAGACCCACGGGACTGTTGATCCAAGCGATTCAGCACGCTATCAGCAAGCCCGGTGTTCTGGACGCTATACCGCCGGAACTTATCAATGCGCTCGCGAACAATCCAGCGGTAATTCAGGCCGTCGCTAACGCGGGCAACACCGGAAATGACCCGACGAGCATCACCGCGACGGAGATAAAACCGCAAGTCATCGATACTTCCGGAAGCGGCGAGACTATCGAAGTAACACCCACGACTTCGAAACCCGGCTTGATCGGCGCTTTGCTCGGCATTCAGAGACCCGCTATTCTGGACAACGTCTTCAACAACGGTTTCAACATCTTCAATCGAAGCTCGACCGCGAAACCGAGCGCCGCTGGACTGCTCGGTCAACGTCCGGTCATTCAGAGCATTCAGAATTTCATTCATCGCCCGACGACGTTCAATACCAATCAGAAGCCAGTATTCAAGCCGATTCTCGTTGTCGAACCAACCAGGAGACCAGGAATCTTCGGAGCACTTTGGAATCCGACGAATTTTGGTATTTTCAATAGAGTATCCACGAGCACGGCGAGGACCACGACGAGCACGGAGCCGAGCACTACGACCAGCACGACAGCGAAGACGACGACGAGCACGGAGCCAAGCACTACAACGAGCACGACGGCGAAGACGACGACGAGCACGGAGCCGAGCACTACGACCAGCACGACGGCGAAGACGACGACGAGCACGACGGCGAAGACTACGACGAGCACGACGGCGAAGACTACGACAAGTACCACGCCTAAGCCCAGCACGACCACCACGAGCACCACTACGAGCAAGCCGAATGATCCACCAGCTGACGACCCTCCAACCGACGATTCACCGGCTAAAGATCCTCCGGCTAAAGATCCTCCGGCTGACGACACTCCGACCGACGAAACGAAGCCGGCTGACGACACTCCGACCGACGAAACGAAGCCGGCTGACGACACTCCGACCGACGAAACGAAGCCGGCTGACGATACTCCGACCAACGAAACGAAGCCAGCCGACGATACTCCGACCAACGAAAAGAAGCCGGCTGACGATACTCCAACCAACGAAACAAAGCCGGCTGACGATACTCCGACCAACCAAACGAAGCCGGCTAACGAGAATACCAAATCGATTCGGCTGCCGTTGGTTGAGGTACCCGAGAGGCCGCAATTGAGCGAAATTTTGTTCAAACCCGAGAACGACATTTCCGGTCGACCGACTCTGCCGAATATCTTCAGCGAAGCGTTGGCGGGTAACGCGAATAACGAGGCGGAACCAACACAGGCGCCGGGCCTCTTCGGCGGACTCTTCAAGAATCCAGCGAGGCCCAGTACAATCGACGAAAGCGTCGAGAATACGAAGACAATCCTGGGCATGGGAAGTTCCTTTTTCGCGAAGCCCACGAACAAGCCTCTCGTCATCGAGAGACCCGGAGCGAAACCCTTGCTTGTCGAGAAACCGATCTACGTGCAGGAGAAGCCCGTCGAATCTGCCGGACTCTTGAATTTCTTCATTCCGCCTTCGAACAAACCAATCTTGACCGTCGATCACGAGGTAAATTATCTGTAATGATACAAACGCGATTTTGGTAACTTCGCGATCGAGCGATACTCAAAGTTTTTTTCTTTTTTGTTTCAGGTAATCAAAGATCCCGTTTACGTGTACCAGAAACCGCAGACAGCGCCGGGTATACTCGGCAACGTGTTCGGCAGCGGTCCGAGTTTCTTCCAAGGATGGGCGTTATTCGGTGGCAATGGAGAACAGCAAGCGACGGAAACTAGAACTTCTCAGCCGGGCCAGAATCTTCGTTCGCCAGTTGCGCAGTCGACTCCCGGCGAGATTACCGAATCGACGGTGTCCGAAACGGTCGCGGAAAATGGAACGCCATCGGAGACATCCGATACGTCGAGCGAAGAGAGAAGCAAGGAAAGCGAAGATAACGAAAGTGTGATCGACGACGAAGCCGTCGAGGGTCTCGTGGAGGCGATCGAGGACGGAGAGATCGACATAGCATCGACAGGTGATGTCGGTGCCGCCGAGGATGAATCCGAAGTAGTATCCACAATTTTGGTTCCTGAAGAAACAGCAGCCGGCGCGCTACCCGTGGAAAATTCGGTAGCAGCGGAACCGATCGACAGTCCAGCCGAATCTGCCACTACTCTCGATGAAATTCCGGAAAATATCGCGAGCGCGGTGAACGCCGAGCTCGCCGAGTCCATCGATACTGCGAAAACTTCTCTCAAAACGATCGTCGATGAGCCTACGGTCGAATCTTCGGACGCCTCGGAATCGTCGCTTGCCGAGAGTCCAGTCGTCGAAGCTGAAGATGCAACTGCAGCGAAGAATATCGTCAACGCATCGGAGACGAATCTTTCGTCGGAGTCGGAGAATATCGTCAACGAAGCGGACAACTCGGAAGAAGATTCTGCAATTGACAACATCGCGTAAGATAATTTAGTAACATCACAACGGCGCTTATCACTTATTTATTATTGCATTGTCACATTCATAACTTTCACATTCGTAATTTATAATTATCACTGCCAAAATGTATTTGTTCGCCAAGTGATGAAAGATTTCAAACAGAAAAATCATTCGATGGGTATAACGAACAGAGATAAGAAAAAAAGCGATATCGCGAAGCGAACGGATTGTCGATGGGAGCGAAAGATGATATCCGTTCTTTCGTTATATGTACTCTATGAATCACACAACTGGAACACAGACGAGGAAAGTAAATAGAAAAACATTGTGTAATGAGAGGTAGGAAGGGAGAAAAATAAAAAGTGATGAAAAGAGTTTAAAAAAAACGACTTTGATTACAAACTGCATCGCGCGTGTCTGTGTTTAATTTCTATCTATTTTATCCTATTTTTAGAAAATTTTACTATAGATTTCGACGCAGTACGCAACATCGTCCGCGTTACGTGCAAGACGACATATTCGATTCCCATTTTTCCTTCTTCTGTATCTCGTTTCAACAGCGTGCGATGATCACAAACAATTGACTATATATAGTAAATGTAGTAACTTAGTATACGTATCACATATTTCGGCCGTAAACCGAGACAGCCATTGGCGATCGTCAGCTATCGACGATCGATCATGGAAATTTGCGTACAGTAGAGTCGTACAAAACGTTGATTTATTTCATATACTAATTACTTATGACGTTTCGCAGTCTAACGGAGCCACCGAATACAATCGGCGATTCTTATTCAACGAGTGAATTAGCAGCTTCGTACAACAATTTTTTTTCTGCCCTCGGATTCGCCTCGAATGCCCATTGTCCTTCGACGCAAAAACCAACGGGCGACAGGGGTTCGATGACTCGAGAAGAGTGTGTTTCGCGGTCAACGTTATAAATTGCACTTTCGCCGAGTGTGGTCGGTTCGCGTTTCGCGTCATTCGCATCTCGTTAAATCGCCCACTTCGGTTTTTTTTTTGTTTCTCTTAATTAAACAAGCTTCGACGATCCTGTTTCGAATCATCGTGCACACATGGATTTCTCAAAAAATCGTCTCCTGTTGAGAATTACTTTTTCTTCTTCTGAACGCCGCGAGCTTCGACGGATCGTACGGTATCGCTTTAGAGTACGGAAAATTGCGTGGAACGGCGAACGCCGCGTTTAGACTGTGTTCCATCGTCGATCTTTGTCGTCTGAACTTCGACGGATCGAAGGGTATCGCTTGGGAGTACGGAAACTCGCTCCATCTGCCCGGAATCTCGAGACGACCGTTCACCGCGGAAACATCGCTCGGAACATTCGATCCGACGGCGCTCCTCGCGACTCTCGTGCGATCATTCCGATTATTCTCGTTTTCCGTGCTTATGAGATTTTTCTGAATTTCCCGGTCTCCTATTATTTTCTCGAGTCTTCTTGCGTTTTTCTCCATTTGTAGATTCTTAGTGTAGTTTGGGATTTGTTCGTCCCAGAACGTCCGCACGTATCTCAGCGGTACTTTGATCCTCTCGGAGTCTCTGGGCTTCGGAGGTTTCATTGTTTCGATAATCTTCGAGGTGTCGTCGGGAACAGCTTTGCCGTACGGAAACGTGCCTCCTCCTTTAGCGGCGTCGAGCATGCTCGAGTCGAAAGGTACGTCATGAGAATCCGAGGTTTTCGTTTCAATCTCGGTTCCCTTCAATCTTCGCGTGTAGAACGGTACCGATCCGTCGTTCATATTTCCTCTCCATCTTTTCTCCAATCTGATCGGATCGTAAGGAATCGCCTTGGCGTATGGGAATTCACTTCCGCGCGTCGCTATTCGGAGCTTCGCCGGATCGTACGGAATCGCGCGCGTGTACGGAAACTCACTGCCGACTCTCGCGACGCGAAGCTTTTCCGGATCGTACGGAATCGCTTTTGCGTAAGGAAATGCGTAATTGTACTCCTCGTCGACTATCTCGTTCACAGAGCTGCTTATCGGCTTATGAGGAAACCCTCCGGAAGGATGAGACTCTCTCGATCCTCGAGGATGCTGCAGTTTCGCTGGATCGTAAGGAACAGCACGATTGTATGGAAATTCACTACCGGCTCTTGCGACTCCCAGTTCTTCCGCATCGTACGAAAGCTCGTCGCGTTTACTCGGATCACTGTTTTGTTGTTCGTTCACGACTTTTTCATTCGATCTTCTTCTTTGTTCCTTAAGAATGGCTCTGGCGTAAGGAAACGCGCTATCTCGTCGGGGAATCGGAAGTTTCACGATATTGTTGACATTCTGGTTAGTTCCGGCCGGGAATAGTTTCTCCGGATCGTAAGGTATCGCCTTCGCGTACGGGAATTCTTCGGTGTACTTTGAGAAAGAGGCTTTCTCGACTACTCGCGGATTTGTGTGCCTATCCTCTCGTCGATCATCGTCGATCAGATTCCATCGATTGCTTCGAAACTTGTAGGAATTTGCGTCACTGGCACGATCTTCACTCGGTCGCAGATTTTCATTCGCGGATGAAAATTTTGTGAAAACATCATTATCGTCGAACTTTTTTATTCCATACATCCAATCGCCTTTTTTAAGATTGTTCAACATCGCCTTCTTCTCCGCAACGTTGTCCAGCGTCACTTGTCTTCGTTTCGTTATCTTCGGCATCGACATGCTCGAGCCATCCACCATTTGAGGGATTTCGCGATTCAGTCTGTCGTCTTGATTCCCGTTATCGTCGCTCTGGATAAGAGAAGACACGAAAAATATCTCATTAAACACGATACGGTCTCGACGTAATATCGATTTGTCTCTTTCTCATTAAGATGGACTCACGTTCTTTCTCGTCCAAGGACCGTTCATGAATCGATTCCATTGATCCATGTCAATTTCCGGAAAGACCAAAGTCGTATCAGAGTTGTAGCCGGACGATGCCATGACGTTGAAGGGAAAGAGTCGCCTCACCTGCACAATCTTTCCGGTCGAGTCCTCTGGTTTGCACGTAGGCAATACGAAGGGCAATCTGAAAAACAAGACATCGATTCGGGTCAGTAAACGAACGGAATATATTGGCTTCGAAATTTACGAGGAATAATGGTCCTATAATTCCCGATGATCCCGAAACGGTCTCGAGCAAGGTTTTTTTGCCCATAACAATAATGTGCAAACACGTGAAAAAAATATCTTCGGGACGATCACAGAAGCATCACTCAAAGGCCTTTTTTTCTACAATCTTTTCGTGATCTTTTTATAGATAAACCGATTTTCGGAACTGGTCGAACGGAACGAATGGCGCATTGAACATTAATCGTTTACCTGGAAGGAATGCAGCCCTCTATTTTGTAGACGATGATCATCGCTCGGGATTGCTCTTGGTTATCATCGAACGAAGATACATATTTGTCGCTGGACCCGGTGGAAGTTTCGGTGAGTTGTCGGCTCTGTCGCGACGATATCTCGCCTGTCTCTTCGACACGATCCGAGCCAAAGTTGCAGGCCGGCAGATCGGTAGGTGCGTCGAGGCAGACGTACGGAGCTTCGGTGCTCGCACGGTCTCGATTTCTTTTCGTTCTGCATCGTTCGCGAGCGATCAACGAGGCGTCGGAGCAGGTGATAGCCAGAAGCAGAAGAGTCAGGAGAACCGCAACCCTCTTCATAGTTATCCCGTTGTTCGTCGTATTCGTATCTCAAGTTCTTTTTCTTTTCACTTCTCCGGAATTCTCAGCTGATACTGCAACACACAAGTAGATTCGAATCGTCAATGGACCATAAAAACATTATTCATGGGAACAAGCGGAAAATGGGCTTTTGACGAATATTCCGAGAAGACAAATCAGCGAATGAATCGTATTATCTTAAGAAATAGCAGCTATAGCTATGGGATTTTTCGCTTTTCCTGCCGTCTATTTTCTGTTCTTTTTTTATCTTCCAGCATGAAAAAAAAATACATTGCAGAGTCCGGACATTTCACTATATCATGTGGACACTGTAAATTGTACGTAGAGCTGTACGTACTGTATAGATTTTGTTTTTTCTTATCGATACCGAAAAATTGCTATCGATGGTATTGAAGTTTCAACGAGATAAACAAAAATAATTAAAATCGGAAATTGAGAGAGAGAAAGCTATTTTGAAATAAATATTTCGTGATGTTATCGTAGAAGAATCTGAGTATCGAAAAGAAACGACTGCAACCCCGACGTTGATGAGCGCGTCGCTACATTCTAAGGCGAAGCTCGACGACGACTGATAGCCTCGTGGCCATAGCAGCCCTTAAAAAGCCTGGAGGAGCAAAGTGTAACATAACACAAGAGCCCCCAGCACCGCGAGAAGAATTCTACAGATTTTCCCCCTCTCGGCTCGGCTCAGAAATCTTGGAGCTCGGCAGAAGAAGGCGAAGCACGAGCGAGATGTCTCAAATTCGTCGGTCTGTTGCCCGAGGCCTCCTTGGCCTCTTCGACCTCGCTGTCCCGCCCCCCGAGAGATTTCTTCGGGCGTGCATAAGGCCCGCGACAACAACAAGGAAACGAGAACGAGCAAATCAACATAGCGCGACATTCCATCGATACTCGATTTCGTCATTTCGACGAAATTGACGATTGTGCAAGATTCTAAATTTCGGGACGAATCAATTGTTTCCAATTTTTTTTTTAACTCAAAACGCAATGAATTGCAATCATTTTGGCGCGATTTAAGGGATGCTGCAAAATATCGTGCGTATTGGAGCTCGCCACGCGTTAAAATCCCTGAAGATAAATCAAACGGGCTATATTTCGCAGACTCGGAATCATTCCGAAAAATGTTTGAAATACAAAAAAAGAAATCGCTGAGCCACTATCGCGGAATTCGAGTGATACAACTAAAAAGAGTCGATGTATACTTTGAGAAAAATAGATACTCCGATAATCGGAGAGTACGGAGGACCCGTGGCGAGGAGGCGCGAGTTCATGAAAACAACTATCCGGGGTTAAGATGATGAAAAAAAATGAGATGATTGCTGGACGTTGGCGAGAAGAAAACGGAGACACGGGTGAGAGACGCAGGGCGGCGAGAAGAAGGGCGCCGCGATAAGTCGTACGCCAGTTATCTTGGGACGCCGCCGTCAACTACGACGGGCCTTTGACACAACGCCAAAGCGAAACGATGGGGTTTATCGCGCCGGGATAGACACCGCGGCATGATTGTGTTTTGCTCGGCTCGCGTTAATCCACGAGTGCTTGTCGATAATGCATTCAATTATTGTTTCGTGTATCGGAGAAAGCATTCGTATATACAGATCAAGGTGGTCCTTCCGGTGGAGCAATGTTGAATCAAGTACTTAAATTCAAACGTTAATGTCCGGTACATTCCGACTAAACGTTGGAAACTTTACTTTTTAATCACATTTTCAACTTCTATTCGATGTTGAGGTTTTACTTCACAGTGAGAAGGCAAGTTAACGGCGCATAGATTGCTTGTTTATTTTCTCGTACAACAAAATGTTGTAAAATATAAATTATCTGTGAATTATAATGGTTAAATGAATAATCGTCATGCCTCAAGGTCGAATTAAAATGAAAAATTTAACTTGAAGAAAACTGCCTAAATTGTTCGCTCCACGAACCGCGCGATTAAATACCTTCCAACTAATTAATTGTTTGTGATGACCAATCAAATGTTTGGCCTTCCGAATAATCGGTTGAAGCGTATACGACTACGTCATTCGCGAAGCTAACGATTTTTTTCCACCGTTCGCTCGATTGGCTCGATTGTACGGCAAGGACTACCTCAAATCTCGCTCGCTCTCTCAGCCCGGAACGTGCTCTCTCGTCGTCGTGATAGGAAACCCGGCCCTCGTCTCGATCATCGTATTAACCGCGAGTCAACAGAATCATTATGTCATGTAGTGTCAACTGCGACGAGGGCCAATGGCTCATAGTCCGTCTCCTCCGAACTCTCGGTCTCGTCGGACTTCCTCGTTCGCATCTCGCCTTACGCACGTTGCCGCGCGTAACGACCTCGACGTCCGACAATTTCAGCCTCGTACAATCAATGTCTTTCTCCAATTGCGTCTTATTGACACACAATCGAAAGAAATGAGCCGCGAGCGTCCAAAGATAGCTAGAGTCATCGATCGATCGATTAGTCATCGTGTGTAAAATTACATTCCGCCTCGAATCTAAATGAGTCTCGGAGCGGGCAAGAAAGAAAAAAGCTTGCTGTACGCGCGCGCGAGCAGCGCGACTTTCATCTCGTCTTCTCTCTATCTTCGGGGGATATTCCTCGAATAACAATCGTGTTTACCCTGATTGCGGATACTCGGCCGGAGTTGGGGGTGTTGCGCCGTACGGGTAGGGTACAAGGGTACGACGCATTGCCAACAAGCGTGGTACCGTAGTATATACGTGGCGCTAGATGATAATGAGAACACTCGTCGAGACTGTGGATTCGTGACGGCGGGTATCCGCGTGCGGCTCGTCCACGACGAGAGCCGAAGGCGTTTCAACATACACGTAAATATATGTATGTACACGCTCACGTGCCTACATACGCCTCTTTTCGTGTTGTATTATCGTCTAGCTGCTGTCGCGAACACGGAATGTGGGATATTCTGAGTGGGGAGAGAAGGTCCGGGCTCGCTGATGTTAACGTTGCATCGAGTGCATTGCCATCGGCGTCGCGACGGCGCCTCGTTCGTGCCACGCTCGTTAACGTCCTCCGGTTAACACTTTTGTTAATCGCGAATTATTTTACCGCTGTACACAATCAGTAGACTTTTAGCGATGTTGGCGATAAATAAATGAGCGACTCATGACTTTCGACGACCCTTAAATTCTTTCATACTCTCCATCGAGATACGCGAACGATTCTGCACGCCGACGGTCTGCACAAAAACTATGCACCGATCGACTTTACGCAATGATAAATCTGCTCCTAATAATGGGACACCAAAAATCGTACACCACCTCACTGCAGGCGTCGGTAGATTATCCTTACGGTTTACTCTACACGCGAACAGCGATAGAAGCTGTACGCAAAACAACTATACAACTATGTTGTGTACAGGCCTTATCGGTAGAAGATGTACAGTTTTCAGCGCAGAGGTATTTGATATAGACCTGTCTGCGCGTGAAGTCATCCGGTGCAAACCGACTGAGTACTCTGCCGGCGCCGACAGTGGTGTACGATTTCTAGCGTTGAGTTATTAAGTGTAGACTTGCTCTTGCGCAAAGTCGATCGGTTAAAATTTCAATGCGGCGTCATTTGGTGTAGAATTGTGCAAGTGTAGAGTCGGTCTTCATCCATCGAGATGCGTTCGCTGCGAAACGATGCGAATTACTTTTCAATCTTACTTCTCGCGAATACACGAACGGGGCCCACAGTGAGTGTACCACAGCACATCATAATACGACAGTGCACCGCCAGCCGGGTTATCTCACGATATAATTGTACTATTTATAGGTACGCGAAAACACTTGTACGCTCGATTTATCGAAGAGCTTTGTAAACAATAGGGTTGGACATACCAGTGAATGACCAATTGAGGCCAGTAAATGACCACCACGGAATCATCGTCTAACGACTGTGTTGACTCTATTTCCAATCTATTCTCTCAATTTCAAATAATTCTCAGCAAAAGTTTTTTCGTACTTTTTTTTGTAAAATTGAAATAAATCGTATAATTCCATAAAATATTCTGTATTATGTAACATTATTAGTTATTGATTGTTCAAATTTAAAAAAATTGAATTTGGGGCATTCGACTCATTCGTCATCTATATCCGGGACGGTATCAGCGAACAATTTAATCTGGACCGGGAAAAAAATTACAGTAGATAATAATGAGGATGAAAACAGAAGCTTACCCAAATCAACAGCTGTTCGAGTCTTATCCTTATGAGATGTCTTCGATGCTGATTTTTACATCCACTTCCGGTTCTTCCTCTTCGTCACCGCTGTCGGACTCGCGTTCTGCACCCTCGTATCCTGTGGCTCGCATTCGTGCGGAAGTGAACGTTGGGTTGCGCGTTCGTTCACGATCTCCGGGACGTTGGCGATTCCACCTCGTCGGTGTGGTTCGCGTAGACACGCTGACGACGTCGCGTCTGCGACGTGATCACTCTCCTCTGGACAACGGGCGAAAAAAACGAAAAGACCGACGCGACACTACCCCCTCGCGACGGTCCGAACTCGCAAACTCCGTCGCCTATCTTCGCCTCACCGTTGAGAACGCTCTTTTGCTCTCTGTCCGTCACTCCTCGTTGCACCGCGCCTCGTTGTGTCACTCAGCGCTCGGCGAATTCTCCACAAGGTGGAAAACAACCGACCAGAAGTATAGCGCGAAATCGATCGGCAATGGGCGTCTCGGCGACGAGAAGGGGTCTTCGTGTGGCCACAGACGGCTTTCGCACACCTCTGTACATTCCAGACGTTGAGTTCGTCGACAGGTGAGTTAGAGGAGAATAAAGTGCGAGGGGGGGTGGTGGTGGCTCTCCGACCGCGCGCCGCTGGGACCTCCGTGGACGATGTGCCCGGTGGCCGAAGCTTCCAAAGAGCTCGCTCGGGTATCGCTTTTCGCGAGCGACGTACGCGAGGGGTTGGCGAAACCGAGCGGGACAGTATCGCGTTATTCGGCCGGTGGTGCGGAAAGAAGAAAGGCGCCGAGGAACGGGGGTAAACGAGTGGCGAACACGCACCCCGCCGCGTGCACTGACCGGGCGAGTTGGTTTCTAACTTTGTAGCGACGCGCCGAGACGATCGTATCCGATATCAATCTTACGGCGTCGAAAACAATCGCTGAGATCAATCGTACGGTGTACTTCGGTCTTAACGATTTTACATAATCGATGTCACTGTCGCGTTGTTATTCGCTCTATCGGTTTTCACACAGCGTTCGCGATCCGCGGTCTCCTAGCTCCTCGGCTATACACTGCCCCGACTATAATAACTGCCACGTCCGCGGACCCTGGCGATTTATACCGGCTCTGCCTCGCTCTTGCTTGCCTCCCTCGATACGGGGACCCCGCATCGGTTCTTGCATGCGGAATAATATTCGATTCGGCACCGGGGGCGCTTACATCCCTTACATTCCTCTCCCGTCTCGCCGATACATCCCTTCAGCCTCTTCGGATAAACATCTTTGACGGAAGTCGCGCGAGTTACATCCGGAAATCTATATCGGGACGATGACGATGAGGAAAACGGCGGGAGCGCTGTGTATCTCGCCACGAACCGATTACGCAAACCGCAGCTGGCACCCGCGAGCGATGGATCATCGCGTGTGATCGACAGCCGGCGATCAAACGCCGCCGTTTGATCGCCGTCCAGGACTCACGTGGGAGGGGAAGAGAGAAGAAAGATTTTTCACGCTCCCGTCTCGTTTCGTATCGTCGGCAAAGCTTACAGCCATAACAGATCTCTTCTCTCTCTCTCTTTTTATTTTCCTTCTTTTTTAATCTTTCTCGCCTCAGACATCGCGAGTCAACGTGTGTGCACGCGTTGTACGGGCGATAACCCTGATATCGTCGATAACCCCGTCAGGGGAAGGTCGTAAAATCATTCTAAAATTGGAGTTTTGAGAACTAAACCGACGCCTAGATCGGCATGGATCGGCGAGATTGTGACGGAGGAACGCGGAGCCGCTCGGTGATTCCGCGTTGCAACATCGATCCGAGTACCGGACTTCTATTCGACATCATTGGGTCAACGTCTCGACGTCGGGAAGTCTTCCAATTCGAGGTGTTTTCGCACGTGAATCCGTAGCACCGGTTTCAACTCCTCGACTTCGCGATTTTGTGGAAAAATCAGAGACTCAAAAGCTTGTATGGAAACGAGCTTTTTTGAAATTATGGTTCATGCATTCTGCACAGGTTCGAGCGTAGAAGTCATCGCAGTAGCGAATTCGTTAACGGGCACGTAGCCCATGCGCTCTACGCCCGTGTGCGTCGCACGTGACACCGTGGTGATTTCTTGGACACCGGAGACTCTGAGGAGAGAGTCCATGCCGCACCAAAGGAAGATACGAAACGTGCGCTAGCGAGACGCGTCGACAACAGTTGACAAGATAAGATTACCCCAAGGGAAGAAGAGACTATAGATAGGGAGAGCGAGAGACCGGCGACGACGAAGACGAAGAGGCCAAAGAAGAAAAAAGCGCGCCGCCGATGTAGAAGAGATTGACGGACTGGCCGACCAACAACACAAACAGATTGGTTAACCCAGAGACCAAAGAGCCAACGCGCAGCTATGCGCGGGCTTTCTCGGCTCGGCCTATTATTCGTCAGCAACGAGATCTATCTGCAATCACAGTTGGTCCACGTGCCTCTTGGACACTCCGATCTTCGCGATGGTCTACTCGACGCGTAATGAACCGGCGAGACATGTTCAACGTACAATTTCAATCGAATTGGTTGCACATGTCTCGTCGTATCGGGTGTGCGACGATTGCATTTATCGCCGAGAACGACCGGTTCACCGGGGAAAAATCATTGGAGAAATTCCGTTTTCATACCGAGGAATGGGTCATTACTGTTGACCGCGATAATCGACAGAAAAAACAACGTCGAGCAACGTCTCTTGTCCGCGCCGGTATTGCGACGAAATCGGTTCCCAACGATCTCTTCGCCTCCAAGATAAACCTGCGACCTGGACGATCGACGAGCAACGCGCGACAGTCGATTTTTCCGATCACGCACGTGGACCGCTCGCTAGAAAATCCAGATCAACGAAGGCCACGACGCAAAGCTGTTTCGCAAAAAAAGCGAAAAAAAAATACAGCGCGATTAGAAAATGACCGGTTGGCGAATGATTATTTTAAATATTTGCGGTTATATCGGGGCCACTCTTGCATAATCCTTGCGATTACGAGTTTATCGAGAGATAGGGCAAAGAGCGGCGTCAATTGATCCGGAGACAGATTCGTCGGGTTACGACGATAAGGAGCAATTTGTACGATATCACATACTATTAATTTTGTTGCACGTGGCAATCCGAGAGTCGTGACTGAATCCGAAAGCTCGCCAAGTGTTATGACAACGTGTGGCACGTTGCTTCTGATAAACTACCCGAGACAAACGCGAATTCTCACGAAATTACGGATAGGAGCGAGTCGAAATTCGTTGGCCGAACTTCAAACTTTCATTGAGCAAAAACTTGTCAAAGCCACGTGCTCGAATTTCAGTGAACGCAACCGAGAATTCTTGAGTCGTAATCGTTGACTCTCCCTCTTCAGCTTCGCGAGACTTCATTATCGTGGCGAAACAATGTCACGCAATACGCGCCAACGTAACGAGATACTTTCGTGCGTAAACGCAAATCTCTTGATGACCGAGCGGAGCCGACATGGGTGATCCCTCTCGGCGTCCCACGCGGGATGCTTAGAATAAGTGAAGCGTCAGATCGCACGCCAGCGTATAAATACTGTCACCGGGACAAAGTCGCGTGTGTGACGAACACGCCACATGTACCGCAGCATTCGTGTATCTATCTAAAACAGAAGTATAGCGATGTATGTACAGGATAAGACAATATTGTAAGTATAGAGGTGTATGTGCAGCATAAGATAATGTTGGTGCGGTGTATCTTGGCTGGCGCGCAGCTGGCATCTCGTTTGTCCGGCCGATTCCGCGTCTGTGTTGCATTAGCGAAGCCGACAGTGAACATATCTATCGCGAGGTTTACGACGAAGTTCGCTTCTCCTTCGCGTCGACGAATCGTTAATCGTCCCGCGACAAAACGTTCCGCGACAATCGTCGGTTAAACAATCGACCGCTGACTCGTTCGTCGCCGATCGCTACTTAGCCGTCGTTCGGGACAAATCGGAAGACTACGCAGGCATTCTTCTCGTGAGGCAGCGTTACGCACAATTCAACACTGTTCCGGTGATTCTCTCGTGCGGCGCGTTGTGCCTGGCTGTGTGTGAGGAGGAGAGCGACTCGCGCCGATAGCTCTCTGCCTAGCAGTCGAGAAGCCAAGAGAGCGCCCGGCCGCTTCGCTGCAGCTGCAGACCACGGGGCACAGTCACAGTTTGGATTCGATCACGAGAGCACCCGAGTCCACGACGAAGATGAAGGACATACAGGCCCAAGTGAGTATTTGTCATTTTTTGCTTCAACTTTTTTTTTTCTTGACTCTTCATTCTTCCGTCGATCGTCATTGTAAACGGCACAACGACGGTATAACCTGCAAGCGCTTCGTTCTCCTCCAGAGTAAGTCTCCGGGTTTGATGGTACACGAGGTCTCGTGTACTTCCCGCGCGGCAGCATTGTGGGTAATATTTTCACGCTTTGGAAATCGTCAACGATGGCAGTCGAAGCCTTCGTTTTCCTTCCCCTTCCTCAATATCGCTGATATAATCGTGTCACTCAAGGGGGCAATGGGGGGGAAAAGAGCTTGCACTCTTCCGAAGCCCGAAACCCTCCCCGGAGAGGTCAATATTCTTCTTCTCGTAGCAGTAGATCCGCGGCGCCTATTCTTCGTTAACTAGTTTTCAGTCTTACGTTCGTCGTTCTTATTCGATCAATCGTATTGGCGCCGGCTCCCTCTGAAAAAAACCTCGTCAACTCATCTTATCGCTCGTACATTAACTGTTAAACATGAAATTCCTCGTGTTTACGCGCAAAGTGAAGCTTTCTTCTTGTTTTCTCTCTTCGTTTCTTTATTTTTTTTCTCCAAGAGTCATCGTGAATCGTACGACTGTTGACCCGATGTTTTGACTCGTCCGACAGCCTTCGCTCGCACAGTATTCAGATTTCGGTTAAGGTGACGATTGCGCGACACGAAATGAATTTTATGATGAAAAAAACATGCCTCGGAAGTGTCGTTATCGCTTGATGCTCTCTTTGTACATGTGTTTCTTGCTTGGATAAAGAGAAGAGAAGATATTGTTTTTCTCGTCGAACATTACAATTACGAGCGCACAACGAAGTATATCACGAGTGCCTGTATGCGAGCAAAACATCCGCTTCCGTCATGCCACCTGTGCTAATAAGTAGATCAGCGTTTCGCGTATCCGCCGGCTTCTCTCTAACTGCTTTATTATCATCGAAGCTAATTGAGGAAGGTCAGTCGCTCCAATCGGTTACCCATACACGAGCTGCGAGCTTTACGCGCGACGTGATACGCGACCGGCTTCCGTTTCCTACGGATTTCCGGTTTCGAAGTCGGAACACCCCCCCTCGCCGGCGAAGCGCGGATCCCACCGGCCGAGACCGCGGAATAATAATAACGAGGGATTCAACCTTGCGATACACGGAGATCGCCAGGAATGAGGAAACCTATCTTCGTCCGCCCATTCACCGCTGCGGAACACGTCACAGCGTCTTTCGCGCATCAGTTTCTATTTTAACCGGGAACGATTCACTTTCTCGAACGCGCGAGCAAGAACCGAGTCACGGCCGCCCGCGCACCGAGCAAATTCTCTTTATTCTTCGCTTTGTGACTCTCTCATACGCGCCCGGCACACGGGACGCGAGAGTCGAGATATGCGCGACTTTGAGGCGCACCTGAGATCGTTCGTTATTTATAGGCTCGAGCATGTTTACGAATTTCAACTAGATTACTAATCATCCGCCTTGTATGGATCCGATAAAAATGCGTGTATCATCAATTACGAAGCTCCGTGCGCTCGAATCTCGGATGAAAGAGACCACGAGTATTCGCCGTCCTATAAAAAAGCAAATATCTCGGTATTAGCGCTATCTCTCGTTCTCGGTTTTTATCGTCGGTCCCGAGAGGAGAAACGAGGAAAGAAGTGCGAGAACGATAGATCGACGAGAAGAGACGGAGGTTCGAAGTCCCCTGGCCTGCATCGATCGAACGCGCAGGTATAAGCTTTCCACTGAGCATGCCGTGGTGACCTTTGGCCTGTTTACAACTCTCGTCGCGAACCGATCACGTCGTCGTCGGAGATATCCCCGCCGCGGGGACCGTTCGAGTTACTTCGCCGGTCTAAAAATATCCCACGTGTTCGACAGATTTCCCACACCTATAAAGCGAGCCTCGGAGTTCAGGGGGCCCACGAGCGATATCGTGGGCGGGTTTTGTCCCGAGAGATCCGACGGGGCCTTCTTTCGGGGCATCTGGAAGGGAAAGCTGTTTTTCTCTCTCTTCCCGTTCGCGACTGACAGTGATGCCAGATCACCGAAGATCACGACGCGAATAGCGGTTTGGCCCCGGGTGTGGACTACGAGGAAATTTCGATCGTTCCATTCGTTCGTCTATGCAAATCGTCGAAATGAATATTTTATGATAGAAGAGCCTCGAGTCGAAAAAAACATCCGTAATCGGCCGGTAAACTCTCGATCGGGAGTGTGGATACCGTTACGCTTCTGAAGAGGTGCCAACAATGTTCGAAACGAATTCATCACGCTCCCGAAAGTCCAAAGGCGTCGAGATGAATTTGGCACGGCGACTTCGCGATTCCTCTAATGTCAGCGACCCAATAAATATATACTGTCGTGTATACCGCTTTAAAAGAATCCGGAATGACCCTCGAGCGTACTCAATTGCGATACTTTAAATTCCAGTTGCAGCGAGACGGCTACGTCGTACTAGAAGATTTCCTGAGGCCGGACGAAGTTGACGAGCTCAAAACTTGCGGCGAGGAGCTCACGAGCAATCTACCGCCGGAACACCAGAGAAAAATCTTCAACACTATTGATCAGCAACAGGTAAGACATAGACCCCTCTGTTTCGAACTGTGTAACATACGTAGATGTTGCGAACCGACAGTTTTTTCTTTTTCGCAGAGCAAAGATCAGTACTTCCTCGACAGTGGGAATAAAATTAGTTACTTCTTCGAGTCGGAAGCCCTCGAGGACGACGGAAAGCTCAAAGTACACCCACGCGTAGCCCTGAACAAAGTCGGACACGCGCTTCACTGGTTACATCCGACATTCCGGAGATACAGCTTCGACGAGCGAATCAAAGAAGCCGCGTTCCAATTGAATTTTCAGGAACCGGCGATATGCCAGTCTATGTACATCTACAAAAATCCCGGACTTGGCTCGGAAGGTAAGCCGTCGCAATCGTGAATCTGGGATCCTGCGCGAAAAACGATGAACCGTGTGAAACCCTTTTGTTTTCCTCAGTTATCGCTCATCAAGATGCGTCCTATCTGTACACCGACCCGGTAAAACTCGTTGGATACTGGATCGCTTTGGACGACGCGACCCTCGAGAACGGATGTCTTTGGATCGCGCCGGGCTCCCACAAGAGCGGCGTTCATCGACGATACATGAAAAACAAGGACCCCGATTCGTCGGAACTGCTGATCTACGACAGACCGGCACCGTGCTATCCTGCCAGTAACTTTCGCGCTGTTCCGGTACGAAAAGGAACTTGCATACTCATCGACGGCCAGGTCGTGCACTTTTCGAGGCCGAACAAGAGCGACAAATCGCGACACGCCTACACCTTCCACGTTATCGAGACCAAGCATGTTACTTGGGCGAAGGATAACTGGCTCCAACCGCCGTCCGGCGGTTTTCCTCTACTCTACAGACATTAACCGCCCCGCGAAAATTCTATTCTAACGCGATTCTCGTTATCTAATACTATTTTCTATCGAATTTCACTCGCAAAGAGATCTTCGATCGAGGGTCAGCGAAAAGCGACGAGTTATCGGGACAGCTTTTGCCTCGCCTCACGACGAGTTTCAATACACACCAACTTGTATCGAATCAGTCGGCTGTAAACAACCGACGAGATCCTTCCAAATGAGAACTGAACGAACCTATTCCACGGCTGTGCTACTTTTATTTCGCGGCGACGACTGTACAAAATAAAACTTTATCCTTGTCGTTGTAACAACTTGTTTCATTTGTACCATCACCCCCCTTTCTTTTCACATTGCCAAATATCTAAATATATATATATATATATATATATATATGTGTATATATTAAACTCCATGACGCGAGCCAATGTTAAGAGCAGCCTTGCTGTTTTACTTATGAAAATAAATAAGTAAGTAAGATAATGATGTATCGAAAAAAAAACTAATATCATGTTTTGTCGCACCGGGTCGTACATACCGAATCGCGCTATTTACACCTGAAACTAGCCATTCGGCAAAACTGGCTGCTCAGCTCTTGCAACTGGTCGAGTCCGGATTTGAGCATGGTGTGCTTCCTCTTGAGGCAGCAGTAGACGTCGAGCGCGCTGAATTCTTGCGGCAATTCGCCTATACCGATCGGCTTGAAGTTCGACAACGCATTGTACAACGCTATAACTGAACGATGATCGACATGCAAACCGTTCAACTCCTCCAAGGCCCTGAAATTTACGATTTCTCGAATTAATCGGATGATCGATGAAAACAGCACGATAGGTCGGAGAAAAGCGATTTCGAGATACTCACGTGCTGAGAATTTGTAGTAAGCGCGTGAGATTAGCTGCTACGTCTGGCTGCATTTCCTTTATTTCCTCGACTGACGGTCGCGGTTCGATCTTCTTGTACGGGAATGGACAAGAAATCCCGATGTCTTCGGACGCCAGGCCACTGCACAAATCGAAATATTAATACGTGACTAGAATAATACATTTCAAGAGAAGCGTAAACGGTGTTATGATTGGAAATAACGTCTTTCCATACCACATGTCACGAGCGTAAGCGTAAACTTCTTCGAACTGCTGAAAGGCTCTGTTCGCATTAATTTCTTCCATTGCCTCGACCTCGCTCGTTCCAATCGCGTCGTGAAGTCTCTCCTGTTCGAGTTTTCGCATGGCGGTTATGCATTTCGCTTTCAGAATCTGCGCATAAAAAGTCATCCAATTACGATAGCCGAAAAATAAAGCGTTAGCAAAAGAAATAATTGAGCAAACTATTCGAAGAACGTACCTTGATGGTTGCTCTCGAGTTTTCGAGCATGTTGTCGTACTTCTGTACTTTAATGGACTGCAAGAGTTCGAAGATCAACTCCAGAATATAAAGGACATCGCTTAATTTTCTTGACGATTCTGTAAACGGTCGATTAAATCGAATGTGAAACATAGAAATAGAAACGGACGCAAAGAAACGCAGTATTTGTAAAATAGCAAACCTGGAGCTTTCTGCATAATCTCTAACAATTGTCGCAGCAACGGCTCCACGCGTCTGTTGAAAGCTTCGCTGACCGCGGCTATCCAGTGTTTAATCGCACACTTCAGGACCCCGCAAACATTCCAGGGTGGCGGTATAGCCGTGTATCTTTGCCAATTTTCTTGGTACAAGTTCTGCATCTCCCTTGACACCACCTGTGATGAAAAAAAAAAGCAGAAAGTGAGTTAATAGCAGCAGTAAAATACATTGGCCGATTCACTCAGCTGAGCGTTGAACTTACCACCGTTAAGAATTCGGTGAGAAGTTCCTTTGCCTTTTCGAAGATCTCGGCAGCTTGCCTCGCTTCCTTAACGAACAACGGAACGATATTCGGATCTTGTTCGTTGCCCAACAAGTGTTGAGCCAGCAGGGAACCGTTCTGAGCTTCGCTAGCGTGAACGTAGTCAACTTTCTCCAAGGGATCGTTTCGTCCGAGTGTACATATATCGTGAATCATCGCTTTGTTGCAAAGATTCTTGTCGTAGGACAACAGAACAACGCAATTCCTCGAGTTCTTGATCTGCAAGCAAGTCTGCAGGATCTCGTCGTCCGGGCAATCGAGATCGAATTCTTTTCTGTTGTTCGCCACGTCCTTCGGCGTTTGTCCGAGTATTCTCGGATGTTTCGCGGAAAAATGTTGATGAAGAAAGCGCACGGCTTTGCGGGCTTTGGCTCTCAGCGATGCGGGTCTCGTCATGGATTTGTCGTCCTTGATGAAGTCGAGCTCTCGTATGACCGTCCACGGTACAACGATGAGAGGTCGACCGTAGATCTTGAACTCGGCGTCGCGGGCTTCCTCGATAGCTTCGACATTGGAGAGAAAGACATTCGTGTCGACGACGATGTACAACGCGACGCGCGCCGGTCCGTCCGTGAGATCGAGGCTGTTTTGAGGAATCTCCTTGGGAGTCGGCACATCGGTCAGCATGCCGATGTGCGATCTCACAGCTTGTATCTCTTGCATTATCTTCTCGTCCTCGATCGGTTCCCAATCCATTTCTTCGTAGAACGAGTCCGACGTGTTGTTCAACGCGATCGCCGCGTTATTGTCCTCGTCCGGGTCGCCGCGGTTCGACAGAGATTCGACGTTCAGCGTCTTCGCCATTCTCTTCTCGTAGAGCGACTTGTTGTTGATACGTTCGTAAAGAAACTTCGCTCGTACCTCGGCGTTTTTGTAGATACTGGACATCGAAGTCGCCACTTTGGCGAAGGGCGGCGGAACGTCGCACGACGAATTATTATCGTCATCGTCGGTGAGCTGCGACCTCATCGAGACCGCGCCGTCGACGACGGAATCTTCGCCGAAGCTTCTCTGAAGATTGGCTAAACGTTCCTCGGCGAGATTCTTCTTGAGAAGCGCGCTTCTTCCCAATCGCGGTGTCTTCTTCGCTTTTTCCGGCGATTTGGCGTTACTCGAGTTTGCAATTGTCGGCGCTTCCTCGACGGGCGCGCTCGCCCTCGGCGACTTTAACGCGTCTCTGACGGCGTTTGGACTGAGACGCGAAATAACGACGGTCGGCTCGCCGCACAAACTGTCGGAAACGGCGTGCTCTTCGGTCACGCTCGCGCAGTTGTTACTCGACGAAACAACGGCTGCCGATGGAACGATGGAACGCGAACTTCTGCGCGTTCGTATTGTCGAAGTGCCCGAGGACGTCTCGGAGGGCGTCAAGGATCTAGTTCTCGGACGCCGCATAGGTCCGGGTTGCGTTTCTTCCTTCGTTGCCTTGACGGCTCGATTTCTCGGACTCTTCGGCGTTCCACTTTTTGCATTGTGTTTTTCCTTCATCTTCTCCAAGAGCACTCTCATCTGCGGGGTGAGATGTTGCGTTTCCGATAGTTTGTCGGTACTTGACGTCGGCTCTTCTTGTTTTTCAACTGGCGTAGACGACGGTGCGGCACCCGGTACTTTGCTCTTCTTGACGGCGTTTCCCTTTGCCTGTCTTTCGAGCATTTTTTCTCTCAGTACGCGCATCTGCGGAGTTTCCTTGGATGTCGAGGCTGAAACGCTGTGTCTGCGAGGATCGCGATCTTCCGAAGACATGATAACTCGTTTGGCTTTGAGCACGGGACGTTCGGCGGCCTTCGCTTTCTTCGGCACTTCGAGATCCGGCGTTGTGGGCCTGTGTTCAAGGGCGTCATTGTCGGCGTTGTTATTCTTTCTCTTTTGACCTTTAGTCTGTTGTCTCGATGTACCCTGGAAAAAAAAAATCATTCGAGAATTCGAAAAGATCGAATTATCGGGCGGAAAGAAAACAACGACAGGTTAGCGGGATCAACGAAAAAAAAACAAAGCTTACGGAATCGTTCGGTTCGTCGACGGGTGTTTCCCACGAGGACTGATTTGTTTTAACGTTGAAGTAATAAACTCTGTTCTGATGAGTCTGCGACGTGACGACTATCCAGTCTTTCGGCAATTTAGCGGGTTTCATGGTTGAACGAAAATTCGTCCCTGTACCGAACAGTTCGAGCGAGCAACAAGTGCGCAGATTCGAATTAACTCTACATCTGGTTACGCTGTCGATGCGTTTATCAACAACGTATTTTCGTCGATTACACTTCGATTAGAAAGTGCACGAAGCGTGCAGCATGCCGTGACATTGAAAACGACGTGTCGAGGCTAAACAAAGAAATTAACGTCCGCGCCCGAATAAGCGAACTCGTTGTGTGTCAAAATGTAAATATTGCTCGCTCTTATTCACGACGATTGCGTTTCCGCACTGAACTCAGCACAAAGAAAATTTTCGCGCGAGAACGGTCCCCCCCCCCCCTCGATCGAATACTTGGCTTTTTTTATTTTCGTTCGAAAATAAACAACGAAATTCTACGATGGCGCTCGTTTCCATCGACAACTTTTCCACCGCGTGTTGTTTATTCGCGCCGTGTTGGAAAATACAACCAGCGACGCCACAGCGGATTCGGCCGAATGTCGAAAGTGTATTTGATCGAACCCAAGCAGACGGACGGACGGGGGCCGACGGGCGTGAGCTTTCCCATCGGGATTTTTTTTAGCACAAGAAAAAGAGTTTCGGAAAATCTCCTCGTTCATTCTCATCTGTCATGCTCACAATAGTACAATTTGCTCGCGATCGTCGTACGAACTCTTGTCGATCGTCGATTAACCGATTGTTTATTTCCGAGGGATAGAACAATCTCGTTTATTTGTTGTTTTTTTTTTTGCCCTCTTGTTGTTTCTTATTGAAAAATAACACTCGCTACTGCCAGTTAAGTCAACGAGGTGCTTCCACTGTGTTCTCGAGCTAGTTGTTCGTTGTTTCTGGTAAATCGTTGTTCATCCTTGAGCATTCAACATTTAACTCCGCTATTTATTCCCCGAATTCTTCTCACGCATTTGTGCCTTCCCGCAGTATTGGAATAAAGCCATGGATACAGCAGGCTCTGGAATTATCACGCTACCTTCGGAGTATTCGCCTCCCAAGAAAGTTCCAGAGGACGATCTCGTCCCGTATCGTACGATAGACGCTGACACAAAAACATGGCTGGACAATTTGCACTCCATCTGGGCAGCCTGTGAGTGCAACGTCGCGAGAATATATTTGCATTTACATAACAGGAAAAAATTATTGTATTCAGGGAAGAAGAGCCAGACGGTGACAAAAGTTCTGATGGACTACTACGACACGAGTCCGAATCCTCATCTATCCGCTCTTAGGATTCTCGTCAACACTCGAGACTTTCACAATATCAAACCGCGTGCCTCTCTGGCGCTTACAGGTTTGTACAAAAATTTGTTTACTCCGAGAGTTAAAACCAAGAATTGAATTTAAGTTAATCATAATTGCAATAATTAATACTTAATTAATAATAACTATTGATTGTTATTATTATCATTATTATTAAAATTGAATTAATAATAATAATTAATATTTAATTTTTGAATGAATAATTCCACGTTTCCGGATGAAACAAAGTTATGGAGGATTTCATACGATGGTTGGCTGAACAGAGCAAGCCCTACTCAAAGTACCTAGAGCCAGAGATAAAGCTGGCCGCCTTTAGATTAGTGAGCAAACAAAAGAATTCTCATCTAATGACGCTGGTCGCCAAAGCTTACGAGTTCCGAGCCGACGCTGAGATTTTTCTGCCTTGGATAGAGGTAACGCAAAGCTTACAACGACGATTGAATCGTCGATTCTAAATTGCTTTGTCAGTCTTGTGTAAGGGAGAAGAAGTACAAGGAGGCGGCGCAATACGCGACTATAATGGGACTTCAGACGTCTTTCGCCCAGCCGGAAACGTTGCTGTTGCCGCTCATAATACAGGACAAGATATCCGTGGTCGAAAACTTCGTCGCGGATTATCCAGCGATGCAAAAGAGTCTCGTCAATTATCTCGACGGTCTCGTGGGCATGGGAAAGAACATGCCCCAAACTTTGGAACAGTACATCGAGTATGTTTTTTTTCTTTGTTTCGTTATGAGAGATCCCGAAGAAAGTTGATCGAACGTTGTTTCGTTACTTTTCAGAGACAATGACATACCGGACGTTAAAATGTCGACGATTCAGTGTCGCGCGATGAACAAACTCATCAGACGTGTCGCAAAACTGTACAAACTCTCGCCGAGCGAATATCCGAACGCGAATCAGAAACACGGCGAGGGGGCTTTACACTTTCTAATATACAAACACTGTGTGGATTGCAGTTTGCGTAAGTAATGAAAAAAATATATATTAAACCAACAATGTTAATTGTTATCAATGATAGTCGTGACGGCAAGTTTTCTTAATCCATGGAAACGTCTACCAAAATAATGTTTCTCGTATTATTCTTCACTTGCCGATCGAAATGTATTTTTCAGGCGGTGAGAGTTGGCGAGAAATGGTACGCGAGGCTGTCGGTACAAACGATAAATTGCAGTTGGATTTGGTGCGACAGCTCTACAGTATGAATGAAAACAAAGAATCCTTGTACTGGGCTCAGGCTTACGATATTCCCAAAGATAAATGGCCGTGGGGCCTTGCGGAGCTCGACGTGGCGGAGTCTTCCAATGGTAATATTTCGACGATCTAGGATCTAACGAGAATGCCTCTTCAATGAAATCGTCTTTAACCGTACAGAAACGAATAATGGAGCTAGTGGTAGCACCGAGGAAAATTGGGACGAGCCATACGAGGATAACGCTAGCTATCACGTACTGCGACTGCCGCGGGAACGCATAAGATTGGTAGACGATCCACGAGCGTTCAATGAATTTCTAATGGAAGGTCTCGCCGGTGTCGGGATTGTGGGAATCGATGCCGAATGGAAGCCGAGCTTCGGTGAGACTTTCATCGATTATCATTCGGAGTGTAAATGAAGTGAAAAATATTTCGATAAAATAGGCTTCGTATGTTCCAGGAGTGAAACAGAGCGCAGTGGCACTGATACAAATAGCCACCGAATCGGGAGTATACATATTCGATGTGATAACCATGGGAACGGAGTACAATGATCTGTGGGTTCGTATGGGACACGCGTTGTTCGACAACAAAAATATCATTAAACTCGGTAAGATTGGAACAATCGTCTTGGCTCATTGGGGAAAAAAGAGGAAGTGTGGATTTATAAATTTTCACAATTACGTCGATAGGTTTCGGACTCGCCCACGACATTGCTCTGATACACGAGAGTTTGCCGGCGCTGTCGCACGTGAAAGCCTGCGGTCAGGACTACGTGGACGTTCTCAATGTCTGGCAGAGGCTCGCCAAGGATCAGAACTTCAAGTTTCCGTACCAAGGCGACGATAATTTTACGAAACAGAGTCTTAGCAAACTCGTAGAGATATGCCTCGGTCGTAGACTGAACAAGGCCGATCAGTTCTCAAATTGGGAACGAAGACCTTTACGAGAGAGTCAAATAATTTATGCCGGTTGGTAAATTTATCTTCGAACCGATTATTGAACGAATCCTCGTTCTCCCGTGGAATAACATCGGAATATTGTTTTTTACAGCCCTCGACGCTTACTGCCTCCTAGAAGTATACAACACGATGGCTCACCAGTGTCATCGAATTGGTATTCCGTTCGGTGATTTTTTCGCCGGTTCACAGGGTATGCCGCAAGACACCTCGAACGAATTAAACTATTGCGCTATACCCCGTTCTTACGCTTAGGCGGTATCGCGCTGAACTTCGGCCAATAAATGCGCGTACCTCCACGTGTTAAAAGAAACACTGTACAAGATATAACGTTAACGATTTTTACTTTAAACAAAATATATTTTAGTTACACACAACTAATGAATCTAATAGAAGTATAAATGTGTATATTTGCGTGTATAACCGTTTTCTACGGATCGACAAAAGCATACCATTGCTTACACGACCGATCGCTGCCCGAGGATTACATTTCTACCTAATTGCGCTCTTTAATTCGTTATTTCGAAGATACCGATGTCAAGTTGTTTTGCCTCATCGATTTTCGTTATCCATAGATCTTAAAGTAACGGCGATGAGGCCGTTCTTATTGGTACAGCAAAGAATAAAGCTCTTTTTTTCCTTCAATTACATGTAATTCGACTGCATCGTATCTCACTGTTTATGGTACAAAGTGACTTGGAGGGTACGAGAGATCACTTACGTTGTTTGATTCCGCGACATTAAGCCGGCGCCGGAGGCGCGTCCGGTGTCTGAGAAGGCGGCGACTCGGCGACTTTCACAGAACTCTCATAATCCGCGGGATCGACGAGTCGTTTCTTTCCGAACGGCGGTGGACCTATAAGCCTTACCACGTCCTCGTAGGACAGCGTTTCTTGCTTCAAGAGCGTCTCGGCAAGCTTGAGATTAAAAGAAAAACGAAACTTATAGAAAACTCGATAAACACGAAAAAAAACTAGATATTCTCACCAATTCCAATTTATCGTTGTTGTCCCGCAGAACCTGTTCCGTTTTTTGATACGCTTGGGCAATCAGCCTCCTGGCTTCGGCATCCATAAGATTCGACAATCTCTTGCTGTAGGGTTTCTTAGTTTTCTGTAATAAGTCCGATCGATTCTCAATTAAAGGAACGAATTGAAACAATAATCCATTCCGTCTTTTGTGTTTCTTAATCTCAATATCGCTGACCTCGTCTAGTTGCTCCTCGTCAAAGGATAGAAGTCCTACGTTTTCATTCATACCGTACTGTTGAACCTGCGCGTAGGCCATCTTCGTGACTTTGGTAAGATCGTTCTGGGCGCCAGTGGTTATTTTATTGAAAGACAGACTCTCCGCCACGCGACCACCCAGTGCCATGCACATTCTTTCGAAAAGTTGTTCTTTGGTGTAGAGCTTCTGATCGGTCGGTGTGTACTGAGCGAAGCCCAGAGCAAGATTCGTTCGCGGAACTATGGTGACTTTGAGAAGAGCATCCGTGTGCTCCAAGAGCCATCCAACCAAGGCGTGCCCAGCCTCGTGATAAGCGACAACGCGTTTCTCATTCGGCGACATAGCGCTGTCCCGTTTCTCCGTGCCACCGACCATTCTGTCGATCGCGTAGGCGAGATCTGTGGTATCGACGACTTTCTTCTTGTATCTCGCTGCATGCAACGCAGATTCGTTACAAACGTTCGCTATGTCGGCACCTTAAAAAAAGGTCAATGACTCAGTGAATCAGTTATCGTTCCACGTCGAAAACGAGCTTTTACGAATGATTCTACGAAAAATTACCACTGAAACCAGGCGTCAGATGAGCCAAACGTAGCGAATAAGCTTCGGGCTTCTGCTCGAGCGATATGCCCTTGAGATGCTGCTCGAAAATCTGCTTTCGTTCCTCGAGGGTCGGTAGATCGATGAGTATGTGCCGATCGAATCTACCGGGACGCAGGAGCGCCTTGTCGAGCACTTCCGCCCTGTTCGTCGATGCTAGAATGATCACGCCCTCCTTGGACGCCATACCGTCCATCTCCACGAGTAGTTGATTCAACGTTTGTTCGCCCTCTCCCGTTGATCTGTCCATGCCGCCGGAACTGGTGCCTGAACGTTTCTTTCCGATTGCGTCGATCTCGTCGATGTAGAGAATGCTCGGCGCTCGCTTGTTTCCTTCTTTGAACAGATCACGAACGCGCGCGGCTCCCAGACCGCCGATCATTTCGATGAACTCCGAGCCGTTCATCGAGAGAAAGGGAACGTTCGCCTCGGTCGCTACGGCTTTGGCTAGAAGAGTCTTTCCGCATCCCGGTGGTCCGAGTAGCAAAGCTCCTGGAAAAATGAATTTACATTTCAAAACGATCCGGTAGAGAATCGCTGGTACAGTCCATTTCTCGTCGCCCGCTCACCTCTGGGCACTTTAGCCCCGAGAGTCTTGTAGTGCTCCGGATTCTTGAGATAATCGACGAATTCCATAACTTCGACCTTCGCCTCGTGAAGACCAGCCACGTCGGCGAAACGGACGCCCTTGCCTCCGCCGGTGAGCGGGTCCACAAGCGTGTATTTCGCTCGTGTCATCGACGAAAAGAAATCCGTTGGAAAACCGGCCCGAGCCCCTTTCGAACGCGCGATCAGCGTCACGATGAACAACGTTATACCGATGAGGACGACGAGGGGGATGAGATCGTTTCGCCTCTCGTAAACGATCGCGACTCCGTGACCCTCCCGAATACCCAACGCCGCCTCGGCCTCGCGCAGCTTTTCCTCCAGATGAGCCGCGTCGGCGACGAACATCTGATAAACGCGGTGATCGCTCGGCCGACCTTTTATTATCGCTCCCTCGTGCAACACTATCGTCACCCAATCCATCTCGGGCTTTACTATGAGCTCTTGCACCTCGCCCTTGGCCAACATCGTGTGCACGAATTCGTTCCACGAGATAAATCGTGAACCCTGGAAATCGTGGAATCAGCAAAAATCAATTAAAACTGAATATTCAAGCATGCAAGAAATACGGTAAAAATGCTAGATAATAACCTCGATCTTGTACTTCATTCTGTGAATGGGATACACGAATATGGCGTAAGTTAGGACCATGAATATCAGAGCTTTGAGCAAATAGGTTTTCTGCTCGTTTTCATTCTTCTGAGGATCCTTGCCCGAACCCGACGATTCGGCTCCTTTGCCAGAATCCTGATTAGACAATCTGTTGCGATATTTTGTCGCCGAAGTGCCGAAACTTCTAGACAAGGAACTGTCGCGATTTGAGGCTTCCAAAAATCCGCTGCGCTCGAGCAGCGACAAAGCAGCTCTGTATTCCTTGCGAATTCTCTGATAGGCCTGAAAAAAAAATTGGAGGAATTTTTTTTGCCGAGGAAAGAAATTGTTAATCTGGCGGCGATTTGACAATTAAAAAATGTTGTTACGTTATAAGAGAGCGGTTGTGTGCAACGAGCCGACTGGGGCTCGCCACAGAGTTTCATGAACTGTCGCTCCGTCAGTGAGTCGTCTCTTCCAGCTTGACTGACAAGGGGATTCAATAATCTCCTTGGCAGGAACAAATGCCTGCTCGAGCATTTCGATAAATTCTGCATGTTGTCTTTGAAGCGTCGCTTCTTCTAACGGGTAATTTCGAATGTGATACGGCACGAATTTGATAACCATAACAAATTGTCGAGGTTATGTCGGCGGATTGCGCCGACGGCGCGTTTCGCTGTGAACTGACGACTCTGGCTTTCCTCTCGTTATTGTCATCGATGTCACGTGCACTCGTTGCACACTATCGTGTAATTCATTACGCAATGATGGACAAAATTTACGAAGGATCCGAGGATCCTGAACACTGTGCCGACCGTGCCATTGCGCGGAACTGTCGAGCCGATAAAGCGGAGCGCACAAAACGCGACGCTCCGATTGGCGGAGAAACCTTTGCTGTTTCTGTCGTCTGCTCGCCACGCCATATTGGTACCGCGACGCAACGAAATCACTCGACTTCCGGTCTTCGAGATATTCCGCTTTTACGTAAGCGAAAACGCAGCTATGCGAACATTGCATTCGAATTCTTTTGATCCTTAATGCAATGGAAATCTCTAGCATCGTTTGGGAGAACCGCAACGGGATTTCTTTTTTTATCAGAAAGAACTTGGAGCGACTACGTGCGAGCTGAGAGCCGTGAATATTTTCGCTCCAGTCTGTTAACTTGCACTCTGTTATTCTATCTCACGCACGTGGTTTCGCTTCACCACTACGAAATACACAACGGCGATCCCCCCAGACTTGAATATAAGTTTTAAGGCATGTTATGATAGCGTTCGAGGCTACGCTGTCAAGCCCGGGATTTTCTACCTAATGGATCGCTTCTCGTTCCCGTTCCTTCGCACTTGTTTGAGCCCGCTCGGAGATACGGAATGTCATCCATGATACCACAAATTCGTCTGTCGTACGAAAAAAAAAAGAAATAAAAAGAATCTATTATAAACAGGAAATGTAACGAGTCGTATATATCGAGTCCTGTTTCCTCGGTTATGTGCATGCAGCGAAGACGTTCCGTTGAATTAACGAGATCGCGTATACGGCGTGCTATTTCGTTCGACTCGAATGAATCCGAATAATGTCCCGAGTAGACCGTGGCGAGAGTGGAGATATATGGCGCAAAAAAGAGACGAAAACTCGGCCTTCGCGGACGTGTATCTATCCGAGATAATATTTGTGTTGGCTTTAAAGAGCTCGGCTCGGTCTTCTCGTTTTCACCTCTCGGACTGCTGGAAACTCTCCGAGTCCGCTGTACAGCGAGGGAAAGAGAAACTCGCGCAACGGCAAAGGGCAACGAGAGCGCGCGGACGTCGTCCGTCATCGAATTTCATCCTCTCCACCCCCGACGCACTTTTTTCACGCTCTTTTTCTTTTTCTCGCATATCTCATATTTTTTTCAACATTTCCCGATGACGTCAAGATAATCACGTCTCATTCGCCGACAGATGCGTCACGCGAAGCATCAATATTATCGTCCACAAAAAACCTACTGATTAAATACCGCGTTGAAGAAAAAAAAGGAAGAAATAAAAAAAATTCAGATATTAATCAGACCGCTCGCGAGACGAGTGGCATTGACATTGACACTGAAGACGCCGCGGGAATTAAAGCGAGAGAGATTTCTCACACCGGGAAAAAGAAGAGAATCGATCCCGAGACGGGACAAACAAACCGATCGTACAATTTGTTTTTTCTACGCTGTGTGGTTAAGTAGTCGGATTGCCGTGGAACGGCACGCGCACAAGCGTATATAACCCTCTCGCGCACGTATTTACGATGAACCCGAAATTGTGTATACTAAACCACATTATACACATATATATACGCATACTTTGCATACGTTAGCGCTTACTACACCAAACATCATAACGATGGTTTTGTTAAAGGTGTAATACGAGACAGGATAACATATATATATATGCATACGATATGTGAACGCGCGGGGAACATTACGAACGCGCGAGCAGTCGTGAGCTCGGGCAACGCGGTTCGCCAACGAGCGCGAGACGAGGCGACAAAATCATTTATTTTGTTAAACAACAAGCCGATGTTGTGTTAGGTTTGCCAAAATAACCAAAACAATACAAGGAGTATAGCGAGGAGGGCAAGCGACATAGTAGTAGTAGCGCCCCCCCCCCTCCCCTCTCCCCGTAGCACCGATGCTCTATCCGCCGTAGTATAGTAAACGCCGAGCGGATTCATTCACGAATTACTCTCGCTGCGGTATAGCAACATCTCTCCATTCATCCTTTCGTTCTCGTGTTTATAGACTGAAGTTCGTGAGAATTTTCACCCATAATACATTATCCATAAGGTCCAGGTCTCGACAATGACGATATTCTTCGAATATTTTCTCTTTTGCTCAAAGTTCCTCTCGTCTCGGGCTCTTTGCGTGTCTACTCGCGAGCTCGCGCTTCTCATTCATCCGCTCGTCTCGCGACGGCAAAATTCGGGGATTAAGATAGCGGGTCTTCGGAGCCGAGATGTTTCGATGGAAAGCAACGAAAATAAGCCTCCTCTTCGTGTGATCTTCTCCGGCCCATTGTTCTTCGGCACATTCATTCAACGTCCATCAGCCAAAACAGTTTCATTGCCGAACTGTTTTTATTTCCATCCATCGTCGCGAAGCGTGTATAACGCTGTTGTAGAAATCGATCGCGGCGATGATTTCCTGAAAGCCGGACGAAGGTTTTTCCTTCCGCGGGTACGTGAACGTTGCAGCCTCGTTGCAAGGGGAAAAGGCCGAGGCTCGCGAGATGAGATCTGAAACAGAGTGAAAGAGAGAGGGTAAGAGCACGCGCGTTGTTATTACAGATGCCGGTTCGTGCGAGGATCCCGATGGTGTATTTCAGGCACAAAGAAGAAGAACGGCCAGGAGGCTGAAGGAAGCGCGAGACGCGGCAAAGGCATCGCGCGCACGAGGATCCGGAAGAAAATCATGTGAGAATTAAACGTCGAAGAATTTTCATATTGGCTTGCGAACCGGATCTATCTATAATCCTCCAAATATCCACTGACGCGTGAATGAGTTATTACCTTTTAAAGATTGCTCGTCGTCGTCGCGTATCCGAGAGAAATTTTCGGTCATCATCGACGAATTCTCGGGTTCGAAATAAAAGCTCGAGAGAAGGTTGTCTCGTTGTCATCGGAATTGCTGTAGCGGGGCTGGATAAGGCGAGAAAATAAAGAAGAAAAAAAAAGCGGTGAGAGTAAATTCGCGCTGGAATAACATTGGGTGACGCGTTGCGGTATTGTCAACCGGCGTTAGTAATGCTCGCTTCTTCGTTCCCGATGTCACAACGAGGACGACGACGACGGCGACGACGACGATGACGTTCCCTTCCAACTCCGCCGAAGCCGTTCTGTTGAAACTACCTATCCTTCTGGGTTGTCAAGGCTTAGTGGTGTGCCGTCGTCGAGCTGGCACTCCGCGCTGTGTGGCGGCGCAGAGTTACGGAGTACCGCGTTGAAACGAGGGAAGGGATGTCGAGAGTGAGGGAATATAGGGGTGCTACGCCGAACCCGGGGGCCGTCCGAGGGGTGAAACAACACCCCGTTCTCACTGGCTTGCTCCCTAAACGCGGCCAATAAAAACAACACTCCTGGCCTCCGCGGGTACTATCCGCACTGTGAAGCGGCAGAGAAAGAAATGAAAAAAGGGAGAAAAAGCTACTCGGGGCTCTCGGCGGCGCGTAGTGAAGAGAACGGAGCAGAGAGAAACACGGCAGAGGAGAGCCGCTCGTTGAATTATAAAAATAACAGACCGTCGCCATCGCCTCGCGATCGAACAATTGGCCGATTCAATTCCCCGTCGCCCCTGTCCGTTTCGCTTCGAGTCTCCGGCTCTAACGCAGACATATATAGTTGTCGAGAGAAAGCTGACGGAAGAAGAGAAAAAAAAAGGATGTGTATGGAGTAGCCGCATTGTCACGAAAAATACCTCGGCCTTCCCTCCCCCGTCTTTTATTCGCGTACCGGCGAAAAAAATTCTTTTCGCAATGACGCCGTCGGGAGAATCGGGAGGAAGCTACGGGCGATCATCGACGACGAGCCAACCGTCCGGAGAAGCCTGGTGCTCTCTCCGGCCTCTCGTCGTCATATACCGAGAAAACGAGATGCGCCAGGCGAGAGAGCAGGGCTACCGTTGCCCGAACTCAAAGAGATAAAATCTATAAATATGTGGGTGGCGCACGCGACCCATTCCAGTGTTTGCTCAACCAGGAATAACTCCTACGGGTTTCTTCATCCGGGAAAGTAACGAGAGTAAGGAAGATGGAAAAGGCGAAAAAAAATTATCCCGAAGAGGCTGAGGTTTTGTGGCTTGACGCGGATTTCGACTCGCGTCTCGCCATCGGTATCGGCATACGCGCCGTTGATACCGCGGATCATCGAACGTTCGTCTCATTGCGTTGGTTATCGAGAGAAATATTCGTAGAGTCCGAAGTAATTGGAGTAATTTGTCGTCGCGCGACGAGGTCGTTAATGATTACGATCGGAGAGCGAAGCAGTGACACGCGAAGGGTTAGTGGCAACGCGAGCAGAATGAAAAAGAAATATGGTATTGAGAAACATGTTCCCGAGGGCAAAGGCTCTCGCGAGTTAGCCGCACACGCGCTCTCGTCAAGATCCAAGAGGCGAGAGATGGGCATTGCAAGTTAGTTAGCGGTAAACACAGCTCATCAATCTTCCGAGCCGTCATCGTCGGGATACCGCGCGACTGCCGGGTGGCGACTGTACCAATCGCCTCTCTCGCTCTATCTCTCGTATATTAACTTCTTCTGCCGGATCCGAAATATCTTAACTTCGCGCTAGCTAAGCGCCTTGCAACTAGTACGACCGCGACACGTGTATCCATTAAATCCCGCACGGCGCCGTGTATATCGTCTATCTATCATTCGACGTCGACGGGAGAGCGAGAAGAGCTATAGATGCCAAAATTCTTCACTCTTTGATCCGGTGAACTCGACCAACAGACTCGGAATGATTCTTAAGGGTCTTCATGCGCGTCTTGTAAATCAATGCGCCCTGTTTATCCTGCAACACTCCACAGATTTTTTCCTATAACGATGCGGTAATGATTGCGAGTATTATAGAAATTAAGACGCCAAAAAAGCGGATCCAAAGCGGCGGACTGTTTCAACTAAACAAGAATTCCTTGCGACGACTTTGACGCAGTGTTCTAGGATTAAAAAATAAAAATCAACAAAACATGCTGAAGTGAGTCCGCGAATAAACGTATAAAGACCGCGAATAAATACTCGGTTCGCAATTACTTTCAAATATTTTTGGAAACTATATAGAGCCAAACTAATACAGGACGGTATTTGCCAATCGGCTTCATCAGAACAAACTTTCTGTTCGATGATTTGTCCAAATATACACAGAGAAATACATGATATTATTCATATTTGCCGATCTAAAAAACTGACCGACACTTATCTTTTTGCACCGATATACCATAACGATGTTTTTTTTGCGAGGTAATTGATTCTGATATACCCATCGTATGAACACTCACCGCATTGTGCATTTAGCAAAGTCGATATCGGAGAAGATTGAATCAACACAGTCGCCATGCTCAACACTTTGGTGAACGTTTGCGACCAATGGAAGGACGAGAGAACCGAAGGGAGAGAGACCCCGTGAGGTTTTGGTTCCTCGAACGTACACGCCACACCCTCCATTGTGACCACGTATCGACCGTCCTTACGCCGTTGCAGCCGCATATATCTTCCGCACCTTGCGCCGAATTCACGCGATATTCCTGAAAAGAAAAAAACGACATTGTAGCTCCTTCGTCAATTAAAGATTCTAGAACATCGTATTATTTTGGGTAACAATATGATGGTTTAATACAATACTTTTGGCATTGCGAAGATACTATAACCAGTCGGCAACCACTCTCCGAGGGGAAGAGACATGTAGCTGTGCAAAGAGGGAGCGCGACAACGGGGAGCTGCGAGTGGACGAAGACAGACGGCACAGGGTGGAGCCATATCCACTTGGGCTTCCGCGAAGCGAGAGAACCGCAAGCCAAGCGCTACCCCTCGCACGCATCCCTCGAATAATATTTTGATAGCGCCCGACGAGAGCTCCGCCACTGCCACCCCGTAACGTTCCTCCCTCGCTCATCCGACCCACATATCCAACGCCCAGGAAATTATTTTTCACGCTCTATCATCCTTTCGCCTATTATCGGCTTCCCTTCTTGTCTATGCGTACCTTTTTCACATTTATTCTTTTTCCTTTTTTTTCCTCGCTGTTGGATCTTTCCTGGGTATTTGTTGGGAAAGCACATGTGCCAGGTAGCCAGTGTAAACCATCGTTGTGTGTATCCAATGCACATAAAACAAGTCCGACACCGTCGCGGTGTAGCTCGTCACAACTGTACTAATGGCTTCTCGATGACTAAATCATGATATTCGGGCGCAAGAGTCGGAGCCGTCCAACAACCCCCCCGACGGAGTATCCGGAACCCAACGAGGGATACGTGCGCGTTTCAAGCAGGTAGAAGCTAAATATTGTTCATTCTAAATATTATTTCATGCGAAGAGAAGGTTTACCGCGTCGGTTGGTGTATATCGGACGATAGGGAGGAAGTATGAGCTGTATACACTGTCAGAAACAGAGTTCCTTTACTCTCGGAAATTCTCGCGAAGGCTAAGCGACTGACTCGTCGGAGAATATTCAGTTTTGAGCTTCGTGGAGACGGCACGAGCGAGTGGGAATGCGAAAGACGACGAAGAGTCTGAGAGCAGAGAGTATGAACGGGTGCGTTCGGTGAACGCGCAATACCGAAGCTGTCTTCCTCGCCGTGGCTCCGACTGACAAGCCATCAGCCTCGAAACGACGCCTTCTCGATTTTTTTTTTTTTTTCATGTTTTTCTCTTTTTCCCTACTGGCTCTCTTTTCCTCTACGGTACTCCGTTTTCTGTCGACCGCGAGTTAGTCCATCTCGTCGATAACATTTAAAATAAGCTTGAGGACACGGGAGCTGAAGGCAACTTGAATTACCAAAATGATCTTGGTGGACAGAATGGGAACAACGGCGATTCAGTCGCAAAGCAAAATGGGATACCTCAATAATATAAAAAATATTCAAATATTTCATAGTTAGTATAATACTTAGTTAGAAGTGATTAAAAAAGAATATGGTTTGTAGATCGAATGTTATGTATAATCAAGAAAATAATATCAAAATGTAATTCTGCAAATATTTTTTTTACCGTACGAAAGCAACAGAACTGTAGATTTGATGTATCCGGTCTTGACGTCTTCAATTGAATAAATAAATGAATAAATATGAAAATACATAAAAAATAATATCAATATTGATAATATATATATCATACTGACATTATTTAGTATCTTTTTAGTATTTCGCATGCATTTATTTATTCTAGCAAAATAAATATGTCGGTATCAAGAATGTTTGAAAAACAAGCAATTTTGTTTAACGAGGCTTTCCTAAACGAGGATACGTTTACGAAAAATTTGAAGCTAACATTGTGGCTCGCACTTCATCTTGTATTTATTACAATAGTCTTCATCCTTTGCGTTATAATTTTCCCTGTATTATTCCTATTGACGAATCGATCGGATACCAATCAGATGTATAATAAACACGAATATCGAGATTTTGATTCAGCACCGAAAATTTGATACTATTACGACCGAGCTCGAATCCCCGTGGAATCCGTCGATGCGACGCGCCTCTCTCGTGTGTCGTACGCGTAATCCACGATTATCCAATAAACGTCGTCGACGCGAAAGTTCCATCGAGCGCGAAGCGTAAGTGAATTCACGAAATCGGTGGAAGATTGATAGAAAAGAGACGGCGAGGCGGTTAAAAATGCGTAGAAGAAAAGGTAGAGAGGCAGAACGGTTGGAAGACAGGTAGGGGATTTAAAGAATCCGTCAAATCTCTCGGGGGTTCTGCTTTGTGCACCCTTCGGCTCTCGGGCTGACAAGTGCAGCAGCTCTATGTTGGTTCTGCTGGCCTCTTTGTCGTCCGATACACTGTCGAATCCTCGCCTCCGTTTTTTTCTCTCTTCTTCCTTTCTCGTCTTCGCATTATATTCACAGTCTCTTCTGCTCACTTCGGCAACTTCGTTCTGCGATGCGCGCGTTACGTAATTCGTGTTGTGGTGTCCGTGAACTCGAGCGTGATCTTCGCGATCGCGTGTTATAGAGGCGATAGATTCTTTCGTCGCGCAGGTGATTCACGTGTGGCCCCAACGCTGTTTCTCGAGCTCTTTGTCCGAATCGCTGTGAAATGCGAGCGGGCCACAGAGAGACGAACGAAGATAGATGGTTGGCGCGCAAGCCCTCGTTCATCGTTTTTTTCTCGAGTCTATTATAAGGTCGATAATTCCAGTACCAAATAGCGCGCGGTATGCCGGATTACGTGTCCTTTCGAAGAAAAAAAAATCTCTTCTCGAGAATCCTTGCGGGATCCATATTCGTCGCGGGGATTCTCGATTGGACCACCGAGAGAGTGTTTGCTTTTTTTTTTTCCTCAATGCACAAGCAATTTCCGCGTTACCTGCCCATCGATGCGTGGCAAATCCGAGGAATGCTCATTAATTCTATAATTAATTGAGACACGGAGTGTGGTTGCGCGGCGGCATACCGAAGTCGTAAAGACGCGATGAGGGTGAACGGGAGAAGGAAAAAAGAAGAGGAAGGAAAAAAAAGAAGCCGAGCGCATATATTCGGATGGGCGCCTAATTCGAGATGTTTATCCAAGGCTGGGCCACGTAGCTTCGTGCACTAGAAGCCAGAGAGAAGCAACGACGAGGATCCCTTCTCGATATCTCCTCCTTGCTTCTCTTAATTCATACGCCACGACTCTGTTGTTCCAGCTTAAGCTTAAACCTAGCGAAGTCGCTTGGATGAGGCTCAAGCAAATTTATTAAAATTGTTATGGCGCCTACGGCCGGGTCTTCGTGCCCCCTCCGGTCATAGCTCAGAGTAGAAACGCTCTCGCGGTGTAACGAGAGCCATCTCGATATTATCTCTAAACGGCGCGATATGGAATTCCTCGTTGCGGACAATCCATGCCAAAACGGGAAAGCATCTTTGATTTTTCAACCGAGAGAAACTTCTGTGGGAAGATAGCGTTTCGTTGGTAAGACCAGTCGAAGATAGAAGATATTGGGTTACCGAAGCGGGACACGCTGGAGGCAAGACGAAAAATGATTTTTTTCCCCCGACGGGGCCACCAACGGGTACTTTGACTTCAGATTCTGCCGGAAGGGATGGAGATGCCGCCGGTACTCCGAACCGAGAGAACTACGTCGGAAGCCGCCTGTGAAACTGTCCGATGTGTTGCGACAGAGCCGAATCGACCGCGAAACCCACCGCGAGGAAAGTGCATTCGATGTGCAAATCGGTTTAACGAGAGAACTAACGCCCATCGCGCTTTCGAAGCTTCCACTCTCTGTATCGCTGTATATTTCGCATAGCCGCGATGCTCGACGTTCGCGCCACCGCCGCACATTTCAGCAGTAAAATAACAACAGGCTTAACCGCGCTGGAGTTTAACGGTTAACCAGGCGACGGTTGTGTCAGGTAGGCACCATACGTGCCCATCGCAGAGAGACGAGATTGACCTTACAAGGCAATTTCGATGCGCCACAATGAAATTCGAGAAACGTCGAATTATTCGTGTTACGAGATCACGCGTTAATTATAAACAAGGGATGTGTGCAAGGATTAGTATGCGCGCGGATCGTCGCCGAATGAATGAGAGAAAAAGGGAGCGAGGAAGGGCGAAGAGAGAAGAAAGGAGGCGAGCACTATAGGGAGCAGTGCCTTGTGTTTGTTCAGCCGCAACTTCTCTAAATCTTTTGTGGCTGGTATTGAGCCGGGCAGAGAGAAAAGAGAGTGAGGCTTTTCGCTGCTCGCTTGTCTCGTGCCCGGTTACATATGTGGCCAAGTATGGAATCCATCTACGCTTTTCCCCATTCGACGGAAGAGATGCACCGTGAAATAAGCGAAACGCATGGAGAGACGAGCCGGTAAAAGACACTTATTAGGGCGATTCATGCGCAGAGATGTGTTTGGTGAATATACGTTATAGCGAGTGCAGATTAATTTCGACAAATACGCTGTGAAATTGAGAATACTTTTTTAGGAGTTAAAAACTTTTTAGAAATAAATTCTACACGCGGGAAAACGAGTTTTTTTTTGTTATCGATTTTTTTCATATTTTTGTTGCATTCATGCTTGATGCAAAAACAAAAAGAAAGCTCCAAATTTTTTGCCGCACTCAACCGGAAAAATAATCGAATTCGAACTCGAATGCAAAGATATTGCTTCTTAAAAATATCAAATTTTTCTAAATAATTCATCCCAGCATGGCTGAGAATTTATTTATATTCTCATGAATTGTTTCATAGTATATCGGATGTATATATTGTTTTTCCCGCTCAAAGTGCAAGCGACAGTTATTTGACAATGATCTCAAATACGTTCTGGTGAGGCTCGTGTGAGAAGTGAAAAAAATATTGTTCTTGACGATCATTTACCCAAAACAATCTCGGAGTGCCGAGGCTGTTGGTTGTTTCAAACAAAACGGGCCTCTAACAATCACAGCTGGTAGTTTGTAATCGAAACAATGAGGTGCGGCGAAGTAGCCGAGAGAAAATCATAGAGGCGAATAGAGAGAGGGTCGCGCGATGTCTCGTCACCTCGTCAAAAGTCCAGCAGCATCAGCAGTATTATCATCGTCGGCGGGATTATAGCAGGCGATAGCATAGAGAGAGCGTGGAAATACTATATCGTTTAGCTCCATGTCGTTTGCTCGAAACACAGATCGGCTGTCTAAAAGACACGGAGCAACGGCCAAGACAAACCTAAAATGCTTGCTAACAAAACAAGTCGGAATTAGCCAGCGTTTGCCCCTCGCGCGCGCGGTTATCCCGGTGACATCGAGAGCGACAGAGAAGCCGACTTCTTCCTTCTGGCTCTTCCCGTTCGCGTTTTGAACTTGCGAGGAGAGAAAGAAGCACTCCGGGACCCACGTCCGCTCTATGAATCGCCCTCCCGGAAGGCCGACATTGACTACTTAAAACTTCCTTATTAAGTACCTGGGGACAGCGAAGCGCTTGCGAGATATCGTCGCGATATCGTTTCGCCTTCGTCTCGTTGCGGCTCCATCGAACTTCGGAAGGGTTGCGCGTTCGTGCCGCTAATGAGCTGAACAAAAAAAAAGAAATCATAATAAAGAAACACGCCGAATAACACGAATAAAAAACATCGGGACTCGCGACCAGACGGATTCCCCGACCCCACACCCCTTCTTTCTCTCCGACAATCTCATACTTTTTTCCTCGTCAGTTGCTCCGCAAACGAAAAACTGCTGCTACTGCAATTAGCATACAAAGACGCGCAGATGCAGAGAAAAAGAAATTAAAAGAGAGACGAATAAGAAAAATAAAAGCGAGTGCGAGCAGAAAGGTAAATTCGCGAGACTCGCGCCTCGCACCTGTGCACACCGAGTATATTATCACGCTGCAGCGAAAGATCCGCCAACAGACTTTATTATTCCGTGTACACAATATCGCTCTGATGTATATTAATAACGTGCTAATAAACGCGGAGTCTCTTATTATTCTCGATGCGATATATTGTTTTTCCGTTCGGGTATAATGAGCGAATAAAGCGGCGGGAGATGAGGCGACAGGTTCGAAAAATCTAAATATGCTTCGTTCAGGAAATAATGATGCTGTCACGAAGCTGTCTCCGTCGATGCAACGGGATTACTCTCGGTGAGATCGATGCGTGCCTGGCCCTGTCCCCCCTGTTTATACGCAATCGAAATAGTTTCGCCGCCTCCCCTTCTTAACTGTATTTAAATAGATCCGCTCGGTATCGCGTGCGGGGAAGGGAAAAAAAGGGCTGAGACGCGAGCGAGCGAATAATAAGGGACTCGTGTGCGTGTAAGTCGTACAGAGACACAGAATATATGCTGTACAGAGCGGATAGGAGATGTATAGAACGGGATAGAGCGGAGCAACCCTATCTGGCCGAGCCAACCGCGGAGTATCACTGCTTCGCAACCGCGCATCCAGATAATCCTCGTCGTTTCCATTCATATGCTGATGGCGGGTACTTGTCGCGTGAAATTGCCACCCGGTATCCATATTGCACTGTACTATGCGAGTCTATATAGGCGAAGTTGGGCACATTGTGTCGGGCGACGGGATTCGGCTCCGACGAGCCTTTTTCAATCGACGGATTTCTATCCTATTATTATATGTAGTGTACGAACCATCGGAATATCAATTGAATCCTATCGCACGTCGCCAAGCCACCGTTCCTCGACGGGATCCCTGTAACAACGATGAAAAATTTATACAATTCCGAATAACAAGTAAAGAGTTAAAAACAAGCATTTCCGTAAAATCGAAAGGGTCTATGGGAAGTTTCGAAAGAGATCGGGGCAAATCGAAACGATGATGCAAGAAAAAATGATTAAGGTTGTGGATAGTCAGTGTGGCACTCTGAAGAATTAAAGGGCACGAGACGGTAAATAATTCCTTAGGGAGTCACAGTCAGTCGGTAGAACCTTCGATATTTTTACAACGTGATTTCAACTTGCCGTGGTCTCTGCCAAACCCGGAATCTTAGGTACGTCCTAATGGTAAGCACATATTTTCTCTAGATAACATTTCCTCCCAATTTTCTTGTTTAATCAACGGATTTCGCACGGATTATAATGTAGCATAAGATTCAGCAGAATACCTATTGCCAACATGAAGCAATTTTCCTTTATAGAGATTCCGGGTAAAGACAAAAATCTTGATACGATTTGCAAATAACGAGTGAGAAGTTCAACAAGCAATTTCGTAACATTCGAAGTACCGGTGGGAAGACATACAGCGTTGGGTATATCTGCAGGATACATCTGTAGCTTCTCTGTAGTTCGCTACTTCTCGCAATTTTCTCGCCCGAATAGATAGGGCAGGAAGCAGGAAATACGGAGATAGCGAATAGCAGTAGCAGAAACGAGAAGCAGCAGACCCTGTGCAACGGGCTGTTTGTTATCTCTGTGTGTCTCTCGCGGGCGTAAACCGTGGAATTATGTCGAAGCGATAGACACGATCCAGAGGCCAGTCGCCGTGTGCACGAGAGCGGCCGAGTCTCGGGCGAAAATTTTCGAACGGATGTTCCAGATACTCGAGGAGCGTCTCAACGCGCCAGGTTAATCGTAATTGTTACGACTCTCTCACGCCGATGGAGAAACACAGAAAAAAGAAAGCAAGAAAGAAAGCACCGCGCACACATACATCCACCAAAAAGGCTGACAGTTGCGAGATCAAATTTTAGGGAACAGGATGCCGCGACACGTTTCTCGCGAGGGACAGGAAGACCTGTCACGCGTTCGTGTCACGTTGAAGAGAAGAAAAAAAGAAGAGAGTAAAGTCGAAGAAAACTAAGAAGCTCCCTGATATGGGTTTACCAGAGACAGTTAGACCCCCGGAATTAAATTTCATCTCTATGTAAACACAGCCAAGACATGTGACATGCGGATGATTCTTCGGCTCGAATCGCGGTAGTGATTCGTCGAGAAGCATGGACCCGCAAGGGAGGCCGTACCGAATGTCAAGGGTGAGCATTTTTATCTGAGGCGATGTACACAGAAGGAAGAAACAATTACCGAACGAGCGGAATCGTTTGGCCTATTACTCGCGGAGCCCCAAACAGAAATGGTTTATTGTTTCTTCCTCGACGGGGGGGAAGGGGTGGAAAAAAGGGTATACTACTGTACGCATACTATGTGTAGTAGAGCGTAGACTTCGGCTATACGCACGAGCTACGAACGCTCGGTTTCTTTGGGATAGGTCAGGGGGTGCAAGCACATGACGAGGCCGCGATCTTCTCTCTGCCGCCGTTTATTTTCCAAAGGTTTTGAAATATCCTAAACACACTCCGTGTCTCGTCTCTATAGTCCCGGGGTCTATCGTCCTGATAAACGCGGTCTTCTTGCCTTCGAAGCCGAATCCCCTCCACTGGCTCTACTTCGCTCGACTCCGATAACGAAGATAACGACGTTGCGTTCTGTCGAGCATCTGTTGGAGTCGCGAATGCTCAATATGAATTACGCGAGTCTTTCGTGGGACACTTGTTTGATATCCTCCTCGATACGAAGTAGAGGCTCTCGGTTGCTCGGCTCCAAGGTAAACGTTTCTCTTGGCATCATCAGCGCGAGAGTTATCTCGTTGCGGACCGGCGACTGAGACTCAGATGAGCTCAGATGGGCTCTCGTCGTCGAGAGCAGACCGAAATATCGAAGAAGGACGGACCGGACAGCCGGTGAAGTGTATATACATATATACATAATATGTACTACAATATTCGACCATCATAAAGGTACCTCGGATAACCCAAAGTATAGTCGAGAGGGATATATACCGCGAGAGGGATGATTTCTCCGGGAAGACTAACTCGAGCTTTCTACCACCCAAACCCCTCTCGTCGGCGTAGAAGCAAGATGGTGGCGAGAGGTGTCCCTCGAGTGTTTTCGCAAGGCGGGAGTCGAACCCTTGGAAAAACATACGCCAAATTGAATCCCTCGAGTATAAGAACCGCGCCTTCTACATCGCTCTATATTCTATCGCTCTCTCTTCTTCTCTTCATCACCCTATCTTTACTTCTATCTTCTATATATATGTATACATTGTACAATACTTCACACCGTGCCCTCGAGCTTTTCGCCAACTCTCGCTACGAGTTCTATTCAACCCCTCGGCGAGCTTTTCTCTTAGTCTATCGCGTACGAATGTCATCCCTCTGACCCGTGCTCCATATCGTCTCATCGAAATGGAACGAAGAAAAAGCCCTAACTGACCTCTCATCGAAATGATCGCTGTGTGAGCCTCGCCGTGATAACGAATGTGAGACAGTAGAAATAAAAATTCTCACCCTTAGACTCTTGGCTATCAACAATTTTCCCGTTATCGTCGACGATTAAAAATTCTCCGTCGAAACTGTGTTTTAACTGTGAAAAATAAAAAAACCTCCGTGGGCGTAACCAAGGCTCTCGTCGACAAGGTAGACTGATAGTCACCTCGGCGATGCCGAGCGAAGCGCGGGTATCCGATAGAGGAAGCCGAGAATCGTGGAATATAGGCGTGAACAACGAACGGGGTAATTCCCCGGTCTCTTCGCGATCGGATTGGACGTTCGAACCTGCCGGGCGTGGCTCGCACGGCATTTCCAACCAATCTCCGAGTCTCGTCGTCTCTCTATTCCGGGGCCGGGCTCGAGGATTTTCCGGATTTTTCCCTGTCTCCCCACTTCGCGTCTGTCGATTCTCCCACTCTCGCGGGCGCGGGGTGAGAGGGGGAGGGTGTTGGAGAAACCCCGGCAGCATTGTGTGTGGATGCCGAACGAATGTTGTGGCTCGGTAGCGTCGAAAGCGACGACGGGAACGGTGGAGGTAGCGACGGTCTCGACGGCGACGATAGTGGTGGTGGCTGGAAAATCGAGTGTAACTACACTGCCACGGCGCAGCCCAGCAGCTCCGAGCTCTCCGACTCCGAACGCCTCCGACACTTCGCCACGAGCACGACGAGGCCCCAGTGTGTTTTTACTCGGGGCTGAGTAAACGAGCGCCTTGTTGTGTATAATAATACCGCGAAGAGAGCCGAGGAAACCGTACGGGGCACCGCGGTATAACGCTCGCACCAGAAAAGTATAACCCCGGTTCGCGTTCACCCTTGCCTTCGCGAGTTTTAACCGCGCGAAATCGTCGCGCTAATCATTTTTATCGTGGCGAGGCGAAAAACGCGACAATACACGCGTGTCATAGCGCAGAAAGTTATCCGAATCGAAAAAAAAAATTGAACGATAGTTTTACAAAAAAATTTCGATACTACGAACATTGTACACTTTTTGAAAATTCGTGAAACGAGTGAAGAAACGCGAGAACAGTGGTCCGCTACGAATTAGTTTGAAAGTTCGAATCATTCAAATTGGATGATATCTCTGTATAGATGATACCGCAAATAGTGAATTAAATGTTTGTGATGAAAAGGTGAAAGATCGAAAGTGCCGAGAACCTCGACGCAGTGTAGCGAATACCGAGAACGATTGAATCGCTTCGTGAAACGTTAGACGTGCGGCATTCAAGATGCATACGCTGTTCGGCGAGCAGAATGCTTATTATCGTCATGCGACGGGTGTCCCGGTTGGAATGGGTACACCGTCTTACCCGGGGGTTGGCGCGGCGCCGGGATACTACGAGCAATATCGTTACGGTGGTTACGCGACAGCGGCGGGTTATCCGGTAGCCGGTATAACCCAACAGCACATGCACCATCCCGGCAAGGATATGGTAAAGCCGCCCTACTCTTACATAGCTCTAATCGCGATGGCGATACAGAATGCTCCGGACAAGAAGATAACTCTGAACGGAATTTATCAATTCATCATGGAGCGCTTTCCCTACTATCGTGAGAACAAGCAGGGTTGGCAAAATTCGATAAGGCACAATCTCAGCCTGAACGAGTGTTTCGTCAAGGTGCCGAGAGACGACAAGAAGCCGGGCAAGGGTAGTTACTGGTCGCTCGATCCGGACAGTTACAACATGTTCGACAACGGTTCGTATCTGCGACGCCGGCGACGTTTCAAGAAGAAGGACGCGCTGAAGGAGAAGGAGGAAGCGATGAAGCGACAGGGTATCGTGCCGGAGAAGAGACACGAGGACACGAAGCCACTGGTCGCCGGCAGTCTGCAAGCGTCGGATAGCGTTAGCGCGAAGAAACTCGCCGGTATGGAGTGCAAGCAGCCGAAGAGAGAACCGATCAACGACCAACAGTCGCACTGTATGGGCAACAATGTTGGCAAATACGGCGGACACGCGGTAGCGTCGATCCAGGATGCGAACAAAACGTCGACGACGACGACAACGGCCTCGGTGATACAGAGCGCACTGGGACATCCGCCAAGCGGCCATCAGGTACATCAGGGACATCCGGGCGTTCATCAGGACGTGACGATGAACGACGTCACCATGGGCCTCGATCCAGCGGCTTTCAGCGTCGACGCGCTCATGACCAGTCGCGAAAATGGTTCTCTGATGAGCGCGAGTAGCAGAGATCACTCGCACTCGCACTCGCATCATACTCACGCTCTTCAGCATCCTCACGGTCCACATTCCAGTCACAGTCACGCGCTGATGGCGGCGGCAGCCTCGAGAGACCCGATGAGCTCGATAGGGAGCAGAGATCTTTCCGGTGGCACGACGACCACCACAACCGCCGCGGCGGCTATGATGGCATCGACTGGTTACGGTCACGTTACCACTTCGAGACTTCAGCCATCGCCGCCCGGTAGCATGTATCCCGCTTACTGTCCAACCTCGGCGACCGGCGGTTACATCATGGATCACGCCGATTATAATGCCGCTACTGTGAGAAATCACGGGGCCGGACACACGCAGTGGTACCAAGAATCCGCGAGTCCCGATCCCGGCGCGATCTATCAGGACACCCAGTCGCCCAGCTGCCAACTGTACAGGTAAGAGAAAAACAAAACGATTAACTAACAAATAATGATACATCTGTTTTATTACGACATCGTTCATTGATGATTACTCCACGGGAGAAAGAAGCTTCATGTTTTTGCTTTTGTTTGCTTTTCTCAGTTTTCACGGTATGTGTTTTTCTTTTCCTTGCGCAGATCGAGTCCACCGACTCCGCTATCATCGGGTGCCGCACCGTCGCCACCGCTCTATCATCGATATTACCAAGACTGCAATGCCGTGAACACCAGCGGCAATCTACCGATAACGCTTCACAAATACTGAGAGTATCGAAATTCAAGGTCCCACGATCGGGACCTTGAACAATCTACGGCATCGACGATGCATCATTCCCAGCAAAGCGCGCTGCAGAGTTACAACGATCATTTTCACGTGAACGTGAAACAAGAGTGGATATCAACCGAGGACATGACCAAGGAATGGAACTAGAGACATTCGACGAGAGAGAGAGCGCGAATAACGACGTTTGGGAGATGAAACAAAAGGATAAAAATAAGATGTATATTCGCAGAGCCGAAAAAAAAAACGCCGCGGACACCTGTACAAATCCCGCCGAATTTCGTACGTACTGACCTGGCTCAATCCGAGAAATGCTTTTTTCTTCCGTTCTCGCGTCATTACTCGTTTTTCTTTTCGGGGTATCGTTAGTGCCGCGCGTAGCTCGCGCGGTTAAACTCTTGCAATCGTACGACGGACAACTGTGCAAACTGTGGCGAACGACAGAGCAACGAGAGAACGAAACGGCGCAAACAGTAACAGACGGGCGAGGCCTTCTTTACATTTTGTTTTAAATATGTATATATATATACATGCATATATATAAATTTCGCATCGCTGTTTCGTGCGCAGTTATGTTTGTTTGCCGATTGTCTGTACCCGTATCTTTTGCCGCGGTGGCGTAACGAGAATGTGCGCGCGGAAGTCGCGGGATCGCAGACGAGGACGAATCAAAGTCACTTGACGAAATATTCCGCGAACGATTGTTAATACGCTCGATAATCACGGGACAATCACGGAGTTTCAGTGCCGCAACGCAGTCGTACGCGGTCGATGCGCATTTACACGATTCAATAACGAGTACACTGCTTGAATTATCCGACGGAACGAACGATCGGACAATCGACACAATTTTTTTTTTCTTTTTTGTAATTTCATTTTCCATCCGTTCCGTTCGGTAATGTTCGAAACAGGGTAAAGTCATTCCTGACACATCCGCGAAAACATACAACCCCGCATAATCGAGACGTTCGTGAATGAGAGAGCTGAGATATAATTTATTCGAATGGTATAACGCCGCGTGATGAAGCGGTTATATACGAAAAAAAAAAAAAAACCGAAAATAAAAAAATGTGAATATAGAAAAAAAAAATCGCACGCGTTCATGAGATTAGAGTCGAGCCGGGCGCGATTGCTCGGCTCTTCATTAATGCCCTTAGATACCAATTCTGCGTGTATATTATTATTATATATGAAGAGTATATATATATATATATTAGACATAGATTGTATAGATGATAGTCTATATGTACGATAGTGATGTATATGCGCGTTCCGTGAGTAGCGGAAAATCGATTATTATTATCTTATTAACTTAGGATATTTCGCACGGATGCGAACGTTCCACAATAAATATTATACAAAGATCGAAACGAATTTTTTTGATTAAAAAAGAAGAAAAGAAAATCAAATTCCTCATGCAATCCTCGGTTCCCGCAATCGATTATCGCCGGACTACGCGGCACGCGCCAGCCGTCCTCGATCATCGCGAGTGCGCTTTCGTTGTATTGACGATAAGTTTGGCGTTGCCCTCCAAACACCATGGCAACTATATCACCCGAACGCCCGTTGCCGGGACGGGGGAAGAAGTTTTGCTCGATTTACGAGCAAACATATAACGGAACGAGCGTCGGCGACGGTGGAAGGCAACGAGAGGGCTAAGCTCGAGAACTAGAAGCCGAGATATACGCGTTGATTATACTTCCGCGGATACTTGCGGCCTGTAAGACTCTCTCGGTGTGTACACTACAAGCCTGCAAAGCTAGATATCCCAGTGGTTGATGCCAGGCCGACATTTAATATACGCGAGTCAAGACAGATGTTGAGGAAGGACGGAGGCGGGGAGGGATGTATATCGATCCAAACATTCGGAAACGCGTGTGTGGTACGAATCCTTGCCTGTCCAAATTTCTTCCCCTGGTCCGCGAACAAATCCTCCATTACCACGATCTCCTCTTCTTCCTCTTCTTCGTCTTCCTCGTCTTCTCTCTCGTAGTTTATTGGACGTTTATATGCCAATCTAGCTGCCAGTACGAAACGTCCGCTGTGGATTGAAAGAAATATAAGCATTACAGAAGATAGAGAGCCGCGCCGACATATAGCTTCGGGTAACGTGGAAAATTTGTTAGCGTGTGCCATGCAGTTTGAAATTTCAATAGAAATCGCGCGCACGCAAGCGTTTCCGAATGTATCTAATTGTGCGCGATACAGATGTATCCCCGCCGGAGGGTGGGATATAGACGAGAGGCATAGAATTGAACCGATTCTCGCACGCTCTTTTGGAAAAGAGAAGTGCGCGATGGATCGAGAAGGCGCAGAGATAGGAGAGCGCGTGCCTGGGCGCATACGCGTTTGTCGGACATCGTGAAACGAAGCGCGCGCGCTCGCTCGGTGGTAACGCTTCGCCCCGGGGGTTGTTCGCGCCTCGGGCTGGGATTTTGGCGAGTACATCTGCCCGCAGAAGAACACGTGCTTTGGATAAGCCCGTTCGAGGCTTTGCGAGTCCACGAAATTGGGAGCGAAGTAACTTCTACGAAAGCGAAGAAACGCATGGGGTATAATCGAGTGACGATCGTTCAATAAAACACAATGTTTCGTTGCGAATTTGATATTGGCGAGATATTCGCTTGATTCTTCGATAGCTGGAAGAGGGAAACGTTGAGTAGCAACGCCGCCGAAGCGTACACGAGGGGGTGCAAAAGTCATCCCTTCGAACTGCAAACACTCGAGCGATCCTTTCGAAATACGAACGGCAAACATTCGCCGCTCGCTCTGGTAAACTGTGGCGAGGTGCGCGTTATGTAAACTTGGGAATTTAAGTCAGTCTCGAATACCCACAGGGTCGAATGACTACCTGAATTCTCTCGCGATAATCATCGTGCGATAGGGTGATGGAAGAATTTTTTGTCCAGCGACGACGGAAGGAGAGACGAATGATCTTGTGGCGACGCGTACGTAATAGCTGTGCAATCATCAATTCGGTTAGAAAAAAAACCAAAGAAGCTCACACCCTGCATGGTAACGACGTGGGTCTTGATAAAATAAACATCGGAGCAAAGCGCGTGGCTCGTATCTTTTATCTCTGTCGTTCCCGTGATAACGAAGCCGCGCAGTGTCTCTATCTAGTCTTCGTAATTTTCTGTATCTTAACTACAAACGGAAGTCACGGGATGGCGAGCTGTGGGAAAATCGCGTTGAGAGGCGAAAATATCGTCGTCATATTTCTGCACGGAAGGACAATGAAAAAGATGTTTTCTGAAATACGGGATCTCGAATTTGAATTTGAAAAAACCTTGAACGAGTCGCTCTGGGCGGTTGCTGAATTCAAGGGATTTCCTTGGGTTTCGAGTGTTTCAAGGCTTTTGGACTAATAGCAGAACTTCTTTTTTAATTAAATTAAATTCAACTCGATTGCGGTTTAATCCAATTTAAATGTCTCTTCAAGATAAAAATTATCATTAAAAAATGCTCATGTATAGCAAGTTGAAATATGATTTTAAAAAATGTGAAAAGCTCGCTCCAGTTGGATGCGAAACACAAACCATTGACGAATGTTTCGTTTTGGCCCTTTCAAAACGACCTCTAAATTTTCAGAGAAGTCTATCAAATTAAATTCACTGACAATTTAGTTGAATTGAATTTTCTTTTTTGAGATGAAAATTTGTTTTCGATAGGACGAACGGTTAGATTTTGATTGTGAAAAAAAACCGTTAAAGGGTTGCTGTAGTTGAATACAGAATATACGTATCAGCGTATGCTTCGTGTGCTTCTGCGCTTCTCGGTACTGACTGCAGAATTCTATCTCGACGACGCTCTCTCCCGGCGTGCATTGCGCGCATAGCTTTCTCTCTCTACCTCTCGACTGCCGGAATGGGAAAGACGTCAGGTGTACAATTTCCCAGGGCAACCCCACGGCGAAACGGGGAAACTGTTCTCGGAAATTCTCGCGACTCCCCCTCTTCCTCTCGCTTCTCTTCATCCTCCACGTCCTTCAACCCTCCGGAACTCTCGTCCACCCTCTTCTCGTTTCTACCAACCCCGCGCGATCTCGTCGCTCCTGTAGCCGGGACTGCCTATTCTCGCAGCAACGCGAACTGAAATCAGCGATGGAGGATTCCGTTGCTTTCGCAATATCATTTAATATTTATATCTTATTGATAGTACGAGTGAAAATAATTTATGTACGTCACAACAATACCGTGAGAAATTATTGGACGGATATTCTCACTGAAAAAAAGAAAATCGCCCAACTCCATTGAACGGAAAATGTGTATTTGATTTATCGAAAAGAAACACTCGTCGATTCAACGAACACTTGTTTGAAGCTATTAGCGTTTCTGTATTTATTATGAAAATTATTGCGTTGAATCGATCAAACTTTTTTTTATCCGCGCATTTTTTTAATTTCCCCTGTAAGCGTCACGACAAACTTGAGAATCGCGTTAGCTTTTAATCCAAAACGAAGCAAACACGCGCGAGCGCCGAGGTTGATTCTCATCACGCTCTCGACGAAAATTACAATCGTCATTATGACATTAAATGCTAAATTGTTTGTGCAAACATTGATTCGTCGCGTATTAATTCCCGGACCCGACGGCGAGAGACAGATCTGCGCGGCGCGGACTATACGCGAGCTCGATTCGCGATTTCGCACACAAACACGCGGACACGACCATACGAAAACGTGGAAACGTGAGTTTAATTGATATACCGGGACGGACGATTCCAGCTGTGAAACAACGCGTTGCGATGGGTCTTCCGCCGTGTCGATGGCTCTCGGGGATAGGCGCACGAGCAACGAAATCAACCCCCGGGCCATGTCGCCCCGGCGCGCGCGTTATTCCGCGGTGCCGTTTCGCCGGCTCGCCAATTCTCGTTGCATATGGCTATACGCGGAATTTGAAAATTACAATATCATCGCACCTCGCGACGAACAGTTTCGAAAAAGAAAAAAAACGAAAAATGAATTTTCCATCACGTTCGTGGTTTTTTTTTTTTTTTCATCTTTCTCGTCGTATTAATATTTTCGTGAGGAATTAACGCTCCCACGTTCTACTTTGGCCACCCGCAACGCGACCAGATTCGGCCTTCCCTCTTCGCGGGCCCGTAACACCCCAGGAGTCAGCCGCACGCATCCCATAACGGAGCAGTTATACACCGTGTATACTATAAAAGAGAATTTGTGAGAGCACGAGGAACTCGGATAGGGGGAGGAGATGCGCCGAGGCTGTTTACAAAATTACGCATGATAATGTAAGCATTTTTTCACGCTCTCGGCGCGACGAGACGACCGCGACGAGCTGCTGCTGCTGCTTGCTACACATCGAGGAGCGAGAAGCGGATATGCAAGGATGCGCGCATGCATGGATGAGAGAATTCCCGGTGGCGTGCGCGCGGCTAACCGAGAGAGAGAGAGAGAGAACACACAGGGCAGAGAGACGCTTCGGGGCTAATTTTAGGGTGTTCAACCCTCCGTGCCGTGTTATTTGGCCGCGACACCGCGTGATGCTGCTGCTACTGCCGTCTCGTCCTCCTCACGCGTATTTCCTCTGTTTATACGAGCCGAATAGCGCACCGGTGCGCGTTTCTCGTGTGTACAAGTCTCAAACGTCATTGAACGTTGACGAGATAAACTTCTTGCTTCAGGAAATACTCACGGGCTGCTCGTCAAATACACTCGAGTCGCGATGCTTTCGCCACTCTGCCTAATAACGTGGCGAAGTAATTGTCTCGTCGAAGACAATCTTCGAGGCAAACTACTCGAGAGCTTCGTCACATCGGGTCGATTCGCGGAGTCCGGAACTCGTACGACATGCAGAGCAGACGCTCTGCAACAACAAAACATTAACATTCATGAAATTCGCATTCGACTTTAGATCAAGTTTATATTTTTTTAAATAGCACTTCAATACCGTGTCAATTACTGCCATGCACGAATATTTTCCCTAAGGTTCATTGGAGATCGCCAAAACAGCGCTGGGAATCTGAAAAAAAAAGGAAAAATGCATTAAAAGAAAGTTTGGAAAAAAAAACAAAATAAGAGCAGCGCACTATGAGAGGCTGAGAAACTACAATAGATACTGTTGTTTCTATCTGTGACGTAGGGTAATGTCTACGAAGGCTTTTAATCGTCGGCACAGACGCTTCGGTGCATTGTGCTCTAAATATCGTATGGAATCTTGTGAGACAGTAGACTAGCCACGGATAGGAGAGATCGTACTCGTCTCCCTGGAAAAGACCATCAACGCAATCCCGGAGCCAAGAGATTCGAGAATTTCACGGTAAATCGAGTCTCTTTGAGCGAGGGAGACCGTGAAGGATCCAACGTTACCGTCGTTTTACGCAAAGCCATTGTGTACTCCTCGTGGTGCCTCCTGCGGTGTCGTAACCCCGGCATAAACGGCTCGCTGCTCAACGAGAATGAAAAAAAAAGAAAGAAAATGCCCACGGTACGACGATATTATACTGTTCGTAAAATTGAATTACAAACTCGCGTGTATCGAGCTCGAGTTCATCTGGACAATGGACGCAATCGGACCGAGTCCAACGGGATTTGATGCTCTGCCCTGTGTCGTGAGCATGCGAAAGGATCCAGAACGTTCGTACTTTGTTGTCTTACTTTGGACCCGGGTGTTCATCAAACATTCGTTAACTCGTATAGATAGCCACGCAAAAAAAGATTAAAAAAAAATGGCTTTTCGCTTGTGACGAATTGCAAATTAAGGCCATTTGTAGCTTGCCTGGATCGCGGATATAGGACTGCAAAGTGCAACGAGAGGTAGGTCAGGAACGCGACGGTGCCCGATGCCGATGCTCCTAGTGATTTAATATTTTTCCTGTTATGAGTGTAAGCTCCCGTTGGTTTGTTCTGAAAACAGAGTGAGCGACGACGGGGACCATCGCGAGAACTTGCGGGTACCGTAGTATTCTCGCGGGCGCACAGCCACCTGCGACGAGAGGATTTCACGTGCTTTGTCTCATGCTGTTTCCCGTTTACTCTTATCATTACACTCTGTCGCTCGCGACATATCGTCATTTCGAATCTTTCTTCCTCTTCGTCTTATTCTTCGATCGTGATTTCTCCTATTTACCTTAACGATAATCCCCTTGCCGAGAACTTCTGGCTTCGTCATACCAATCCTCGAAATCTCGACTCTTCTCTGGTTGCACTTTTGCGAAATTACGCCAGTACGATCGCACCGACGTTAAAGCAATTTGGCTCACTGGCCCTCGCCTATTGTCGTGCAAATGTGTCGCGCGCGCCTACGAGAGCGAAATTATTTCGAGACCTCCAAGGGAGGGAGAGCGCCGGTCTCCGTCGTCGGTCTCTATCCCCGAGTGAAGCTGCCGCTAACGAGCTTAACCGACGATTGACAAAATATATTCTCAGTCTGTCTGCCTCGAGCGTCTTGACTTACCCTAAAAACAGAGGAAAAAAACATTGGGTAAATGAAAATTATGCTACTTGGCGGAAACAAGCTTGCATCGATGCAATCGAGGATCGTCGACGACATCGATACGATTGCAACTTCGTTGGGTCACTGTCTGAATGCACGTTGTACTCGAGATATTCGGTCTGTTCGTGAATCGCGAGGTACACGACCCTATCTGTCATCCTCATCTCCGAGAGAGCTTTCCCGAGACTCTGTTATCCAGATTGTAACTGCATCTTGTTGATACTGGCATCGGAACATGTTGATCCAATTCACGCTGTTCTCGCCGCCTGTCTCTTGCCTAAGAGACACTACCAACCTACTATATTATGCGGCACGATAGAGAATACCTCCACCGTCTGGGTTACTCGTATTATTCATATGTCAGTTACGCTTGGAATATTGTAACTGTAAATTCTCGCATAGCGTTAGGCCCATTTTGCGGACTCTCGAGAGTTTTACTGGAGCTCCGAAACGTTGGAGTGACGAGAAGCGAGTATGACGAAATATTTTATTCGAATCTTCAAGAGCAAGGTCCAATAAAACAACACAAAGAGAGCTGATTTCACTCAACCCGTTTCTTTTCTTTTTTTAGTTTCCCTCCGATCCACTCCATCATTTCTAGTCACAACTCGCAACGAGGGGCGGGGGAGGAAGAAGAAAAAAAAGTGTTCCGAGTCTCTGGACGCGCACAGTCAGCGGAGATCACCTCTTGGCAATTATTCAATTCATCTCCGAAGCCCTAGCTCCAAGATTCTCGGAACGCTTCACAATGGAAACTCCGGAGATGAATCATCAGATTCTTCCGTCCAGTTTATACCATAGCGGCCGCTGTTTTTTTAATTCCTTAAGCTTGTTGAAAATCGTGTATTAGTATAATTCGGAGGCTCGGCGAGACTGAAGCCCCGCGCCGACGAGCAGACGACAAACGCTTCCGTTTCTCGGGAACTCGGGATACATCTCACTTTTTCGCAGCTCGAAACAGTGAAGCTATAACAGAGCGGTGAAAAACAAATAAATAAAAACGAAAGCTCATTGGAACGAGACGACCGCAGCGGCAGGTCTAAAAGCGCTCGGTAATGGAGCTTGCGCACTTGAAAAGGGGATGATGATGATGATTATGACGAGAACAAGACGAACGCGAGAGATCTCGCGACACGACAGAAACACAACGTAGAAGAGGGACAGGACGGGAGGCTAGTGGAAAAAAAAGCATTAATTTAGCGAGACGAGAGGTTCGCGAGCCGTCCGTCTGCAGGGGCGTTCAGCCGTTTGATCGCGAACTTGGGCCGAGCGTTCGGGAACTTCCTCGAGGGGGTTGAGAAGAACGAGGGGGCTGCCAACCGGCGGAGGCGCGAGACCGAGGAAGCCGACAAATAGGCCGTGACAAACGAGCGTGTTTTAAGAGGCTCGGTTCACCGCGACAATGCAAAAAATAAAATAAAAGGAGCAACGGCAATTGCTGTCTCAATTTCGAATAGCCGACGATCCGTCGTGCTTGCACGATGGAATGGTAACCGTACCGATGAGATATTTCCCTGCGGCGAAAACGGAAAGGCGTGAGTTGCGGATTAAATGGCCAACCGGCAGATTAAAATACGATATCCCGATCCTCCTACTCGTTTACACTCCAATCTCTCAATCGCCGGAGCCTTCGAGACCTTCGAAACCTGTCGACGCTGCGAGCACGAGAGAGGGTGTTTCACGACAACGCCCCCAAAACGCGAGAACGTGACGTTCGACGATTCGTTCGACGAGCGCGCGCCCTTGTCGTCACACGAGTCTCGGTAGACTTGTCAACGTCTTGACCGATCGACCGGAACTCCGAGGCGGAATTTCTAGCTCGCCACGAATCGCGAACTTTTCGTCAGAAAATCACGCGTCACGAATTCCTTATTTCTTTTTTCAACGTAAAAATTCGATATAGGCGTGATCGATCGGGAATATTCGTGACGCGAGATAAATACGTGATAATGTAGCCATTAAGTCATGTATAGAGAAGGATTTTAATATCGAAACTTTACTTTTGCATTTGCCTTGTGCTGACTCTACAGAATCATAGCTCCCTCTCTCTTCTCTACGCTCTATCACACTCGTTGAATTGTCCCTATTGTTGAATCGACGGAGGAGTCCGCTGGATTCCGGCCACTGATTGTCGAGAGGTTGCCCGCGCGCCTTCGCGTACGTATGTGTATACATTCACGGAGTATAATAACTCGCGGCCGGTGGACGAGGCGAGGAGGATGGTAGGTGCGAGGTGACGCAGCAGCACCCACCAGTGGCATTATGCACCAACCTCTAAATATGACCACACGAGCAGCGAGAGACGCGTTCGAAAAACGAAAAGGCCTCGACGAGTCACTCTGCTCCGGTGCTTCTTCTCTACTCCAGGCAGTTCCTTCGTTCATTCATGCATTCATTCTAGCCTCACCTCTCGAGCCCTCGGACTCTCCTCGAGTGGGATACGAAGCTAAAGAAGAGAACGAAGAGCGAGAAAATATATATATGTATATAACTCGTAGTTGACCATATGGAATTTCATTTCTGACAGGCGCGTCATTGCACTTTGTTCGGACTAAGATATCTCTCTGGAGTCGCTTCACTTCTCCTCTTCGATTCCTGGCACCTTACCGTCCAATACTTCTGCAGCAAGATCGAGAGACTAACCGCACGACCGCGGCACGAGAGAAATTCCACGCTACGCCATGATCCTCCTCAAATATTTAAACATCTCGATTCCACTACTCGAGAGAAGAGAAGTTTCTCACTCGAGAGAAATTGAGATAGGGATGGTCCCTCGATGAGAGCGAAGGGTCAGACTGCTTGGCGACTCTGCCATGGCATCGGTTGACTAACGACTGCGGACAAAAAACCGGCGAAGTTAGATAGAATTTTTCTTTTTTTATTCGTTTTAGGGATGCCTCGAGCAACGGTGAACGACGCGGCGAGTATACGCGAGCTCGGTGCGCATGAGGGATGGGAATGGGAGACTGAGGCGTACGAAGTGAGAGATAAAGAGCGAGAGATTTTCGCGAGGACAGCGCACAGGCGACGGATACGAGAGAGAAGCGGAGCGGGCTAGGCAGCGACAGGGAAAGAGCCGGTCCTCTCGTCGGGCTGTTGATTTTGGCCCGTCGCCGGGCTTCGGCCGGTTTAGGACGGATGGAAATATCGGGACGCTAAAATAAATCGACGGTACCGGCTATACTGTCGCTACTATGGTGCTCCGCGTTGCGCCGTGCTTATATCGGCCTAACTGAAATCAGAAAGGCGTATTTTATACGCTTGCACGAAGGAATATCGCGGCTTTCTCATCGCAGTCGCGCAGCACGATGAGCGGAGCTCTCGCATTAGAGTCTGTCGCCTCGAGACGACGAATTTTATCGCTATATCGGTTTGCTTCTTGGCGCCGTTAAGCGCGAACATGCGCGTGCAAACGAGGTCACGAAAGCCAAAAGCGATTAATACATCGTTCGCTGCTGAGAGATATCGGTATCGTTGAATAATTCGGGCGACTTGCGGGAGGGAAAAAAATCAAAGGAACTGGGTATACGAGTTGCTATTCGGACGTGGGAATTCGCGTGGGCGCGGGAGCTCGAACTCGATGTTACATACGAGCATTCACCTGTCAACTCACCTCCGATGCGCTCCGTAGTTCTCTCCTCGTCTCCACTCAAGAAGATCTCTGCTGCAACGGCGAACGGAAGGGGACCGGGGCTCGCCGTTGAGAACGCGAGAACTCTCTCGTATTCTCTCTTCTCGTTGTGATGGGCTACCCCGCCGTCGCCCTACCAAAACATCTTCGACGTCTTCCATTTGACTCTATTCTTCCGGCGTGAAACAGCTTAATATAATCCTATTTAAGGGGGTGATCCGGTGGACAATGCTCCTGCTGCTGCTGCTGCCGCACCGCGATGGCGCGAGAACTCATCGTTGATCTTCGACGAACGTGACGAAAATTATTTACTCGTTTATTAAAAGTCGTCGTCGTCGTGCGCTGGCCATCTCGGTATTTAAAGCCCCGACGTTCTAGGCGCCCCTGCAACAAAACATTCGTGTGATTTTTTCTTCTTTCCTTTTTACTGGAAAAGAGATTTCGCGCAGAGTCGCGGAGAAGAAAGTGGCCTTGCCCTCATAGAAATTCTAACGAGAATTCTCGGTACGAGTCTCTCTCGCTTCCGTGAACCGAAGATTTGTAAATCTGTTGCGAAAACTTCTCGAAAAATTCCAGCGCCGCGCATTTCGAAAACGATTCGTGCGATCAGAAATCATTTTATTGATATTTGATATTTTGAAGCTCGACATTATTATAAAGAAATTCTGAAAATATTCGACGCTGACATTTTTTTCGGATCATGGTATTAAAAAAAATTAATTGCAACGATATTGTTTCACGTCTTCACCGCGTTGATCACCACATACTTGACTTAACTATTAAGGAACTTCGCCATCGCAAAAACCGAATGAAATAAAAATTTCACTACCGTCGAAACGTTGAGTAATGCTTACAATTTGTATCGAATTGGTATATTTCGTTAATGGACGCTTAACGCGGAAACTCGTTATCAACGAACTGCATAATCGTTGCAAGAACTCATATAAACCTCTCGTAGTTTCGTTGGTGTTACCAAAACGGTTCTAAAGATCAAGAGATACTTGAGAGACTCCCGCACGGTGGCCACATAGCTTCACCCGTGTTATGTGGGCCAACGTAAGCAAACTTCTCTCTCGGACTCCCATGGGTCTCCTAGGCTCTCGAGGAGTAGCGGGTCCGATGCACATGTGGCCAACAATGCTCGGAAAGGGGCGAGCGGGAGGGGGGGAGGAGGTTCGGCTCCACACGTGGTAACGTAAGATAAGGACCGGAACCGGATGTCAGCCTCGCGTTCGTCTAAGACAAAAGGCGAAGGCCGACGGTCAAGAAGAAACGAAGACCGATAAATTGGACCCTTCTCTCAACGCCTCGCTGCGTGTGTGCGTCGAGAGAACGACACTTTTTCTTCTCTTTTTTTGTCGGCTGTTCACGCCACTAAATTGAAGTACCAAACAATTCGGGCAAATAGCACCGGGTGTTCCCGCCAGCGACAACAAGTGTTTTAAATTTCTCTCGGCTCGTCGAGAAATAAAATATGTAGAACCGATAGCTCGGCAAACAGTCGTTCGATTCGAGAAAAGAAAAATATGTATAATTCTAACGCCAAAGTGTGGCTGATGAACAGTAAATGACTTGTACACGCACCTTACATATTGTAGGTACGGCAATCGCACATGCACACACTCTCGGACTACTCGAGTTATGTATCGAATCCTAAATAAATATCTGCTGCTCCTCGTGTCATTCCTCGAGGACCGTCATAGCGTATCTCAAGAAGGCCGAGGCCTCCCGATCGGCATTATACGTCAGCGTTGGGTGAGTGCTACTGCGAAATAATTGTCTGGACATCGTCGAGCCCGTGGCGATGGCGTCGATACTCCGCCGAGGCGTCTTGCGCTCGCGCTCGTGTGTGCTGTACGACTTCTGACAGCCATCAGAGGTCTCTAAGATTCAATCCTATCCTCGAGCTAGAATTACATCGTTCCGTGCGCGTTAAGAGAGCAACATAAAGATTTCATTGTCGACGAGAGACGGAGAGAGAGATCGAGTCCACGCGCCACGCGATGAACGACGAGAGGGTCTTCGGCTTCGAATCAATGTCTCTTTCTCATTCTTTCTAATAGCTTTTTCATTCATCCTTCGATTTGTATCTCTCGATTTCGTGCCCGATGTGAAATATTTCAACACCCTCAAAGTTTCTCGGTCGATGATTCTTCAGGCCGACCGTCAGTTTAGCATTCTCCTTGGGTTGTCAACCGGGTTATACGGGCTGATTCTTTTCCTCGACGATTCACGGAATAATCCCGCCTAATCGATCCTTCAGTATCCCTTGGAGTAATATTGTACGGGGCGCTGTCGTTTCTCTTGTCGTCCGAGACACAGTCTCTAGTCGCGAGAGGTGCGCGCGTGGTCCACACTTCTACGATCGGCTTCCTTTACCCCTTCCAAGGATTACCCCCGCGTACTTTTCTCGTGCGCGGTCTTCCCCGGATGCCGAGAAGTGCTCGTGTGCCGGATTGGCCATGGGGATTATTCCCAGGAGTCCCTCGGAACACAAAACCGACCGACGAGGACCTGCTTCCTCGTCGAGTCGACGGGCATTTGCCCACGTTAAGAACGAGATGAGGTGACTCGTCTTGCATGCAACGTCCCAGGGAAGGCCGCAAGAACCGCTCGTCGCTTCTTCTCTCTGTGTCGCCACCCGCGGTGCTCGTTTAAAGGATTATCCCGGAAGGTGCCATCGTGTCAAAACACCGAGAAAGCATCGTCGCAGGAGAGAGAGTACGCCGTCTTGACTTTGCCGACACCCAAGAGGGCAACTGCTGCATGCAAATAGGAAAGATCAGTGAGTTACGAAGATCTTCATACAGTACGAATATTTACGGTCTCACGGCTAAAAGCGATAATTACTTCTCTTTGAGATCGACGAACTGGCGAACTCGTTAATGTTACTCGTACCCTTGTTTATTTACAGCCCCATTTTAGTTTTTTTGTTATCATCGAGTTACGATAAATAAAAAAAATAGTCACAAGATAATCCAATATCGTTCATTGATAAATTATTATTATTATATATGAATAAATGTTATAATAAATCCATAAATCATGCAAGCGATTTGTATCTTCTCGCTACTATATTTTTATTCTTTAATCGCATTGTTCGCGAGTGAACTGCGCGGACAAAAGGCCCGTTCCGCCATATTTTTATAGCACCTCTTCCCTTTGACTTTGATCCTCTCATTTTTCTTATAGATACTATATGTATAGATATATATATATCGTACAAGCGCCAGGAGAGAGTGGGATAAAAGAGTTAGTGGGCGTACCACGTTCGTGTATTTATTCGTTCCGGCACCGAGGTGTTCCGCGCGCTGTTAACTGACAGCAGCATGGCTACCGGTGAACGTCGACCATCATCAAGCGAGTGGCTGAACGAAGTCGTCGGAGCTCTCTCGCACACGCAGGTAATCGCGGGGATGCCGAGTCCCTGTCTCTGCCCTCGTACTTTGGCCGCACCAATGAATGACGTACGGACTGACCGCTCTATTAAGCTCTATTAAAGTCTCCCCCCGTTTCTTCGCCTTCTCTCTCGCTCTCCCTATCGCTCCCTCGAAAACCAAATACCAATTCTTCGCCCTGACAAGTGACGAATGGAGTTCACGGGAACAATAGAGTCGTTAGAAATATCGTAAAACTCGTTTATGAGAAAATTCGTAGGATCCCTGTTTTGTTCCTGCAAAGAATTCAGAAATATGAAAGACATTAAAAACCGAAAAAATTATTCCTGCCAATATCCTCGTTTGTACGTGAGGCACGGAGGTCCTCCAAGGATTTCCCACGTAGCGTTACCACTCGGCCGGGCGTACTATGTGCGGAACAGTGAAAACTCGCGCGAGGAAACGGGTCGGGCGTTAATTGCTCTTGGCTTTCGTCAGGCCGTTAATTAGAGTAAGAAGCGAGGGGAGAGAAACAAAAAAAAGGGACTCGAGTGGTCGACGGTGGCCGAGGCGGTCACGTTCCCGGAGTCCTGTGACTCGTCTATCCGCCGGCGAGAATCCTAATACGAGGCGGCAACGAAGGACCTAAGGGTTTTTCTTGACTCGTGTGGTGCCACGCTGTCTGGCCCCGACGAGCCGACGAGGGAACAAGGACGCCGAGTGTTCTCGTATTTACGGAGAGAGCGGGACTATCGCCGACGACAACCGCGAGGACTCAGCGATAAATTAATGAGCTTCACTGAAATAGCGCACAGCTATGTAGGAAAAATATATTATGCGTTCGAGTCGGACCGGCGAAGTACGAACGAATTGAACCAACACAAAACGTCGAAGAACGAGAGACAAGTTTGAGGCAATCCTGCGGAGCCAGGAGAGACTGCGACAACCGTCGGTCCCAGTGTTATAGAAGCTCGCACTGTTTTCTCAGGCTACAGCCTATACCGATATTTAGCGGGTACGTGTTTTTTCAAGCAGCGGGGGCTACTTCCTTATTGCCGGGTACACCCCGAAAGCCCGGTAAAACTTCGTGCGTGAGGAACACGCACTCGTCGAAGCTATGTAGAACATTTTTCTTCGCTCCACCGTTCGGTGCCACGCTGTCTGGCACCGAAAGTGTATTTCGGTTGTCGTTGCGCGCGACACAAGACGACACGTATCGATGTTACGATTCGAAGATATGCCCGATGCCATTTATCCTGCCGTTTGGCGATAAAACAAGAAATTGACGATTCGTCGATGCGGAACTTGGAATGAACATTTTTTACGGAAGAATCGCTGGACCACAATGAAAGGGTGAAAGAGGAATATTACGATGCCGAGCGGCGAGCGAATTGGGGTCGTCGCGGAGGAGAAAATTGAGAAGGAAATATATGTCGAAGCGAAGAAGAAAACGGAGCAGCGAGGCGAATGAGCGAGAAGGGGCTATCTTTGTTTTGTATGAAAACAGCTCCCGGGGGTGACGGACCGTGGCATCAAATCAAACTGAATATTGCAGACGCTCGACGTTTATGTCTATATGTACTGTTGTGCCAGTACTTCTTTGGCGAAAGAGCCGCTATAGCTTCGTACACCGGGATCGATGAATGTGTACTTTTCTTGGAGAATTGGTAGCGCGGCACGTGGCTTTACGGGTGTCTGCCGTCCATTAAATTTAATCGAGTCCAATTGTCATTAGCGAACTCGTCGAAGCTCCTATGTCGATTGACCTCTTGGGAGCTACAACTGTTTAAAATAGTTATCCATTAGAAATATCCAATAGTAAATCATAAATTATACGAAACAACAGACTGATAAAATATTCAATGTTGTAATAAACTAAACCTGCATTCACAGAGGTTCAAAGGGATTTTTGACTACCTCAAAGATATTTCGGAACGAACTAATCTTTCAATTCTTCGCAATGTTTGCGTTGAAGAAAAGAATTTTCACAGTGTACGCAACACCGATGATTTGAAATATCGAATCATCAAAGTGTATTTAAAAAAACCGGCTCGCGATGCCGTGCTAAAAAATCCGAAAGAAATGCCGCAGAAAAGTCGCCAAAGGAGTCGTGATATTTTTATGCCGGAGAATTTGTCGCCTTCGCCGCGAAAAGATTGGCGCCGAAAGGTCTGTTGCGGCGTTTGAGCTCGAAATCGGTAACGCGAATGTACGGCATAAGAACATCGAGACGTAAATCAGCCGGTAATTAAAATTAGCGACGCGAGTTTCGCGCTAAACGGTAGCTTACATTTATCCGTTCGCGGGTCTTTGATGAAATAGTTTCCTGAGAAGTGTGAAGCGTCGCTCGTGGCTCTCGGAGTGTCCCGGATTTTCTGCAGTATTTCGGCATTCGCTTCGGCAGAGGTTTACACATATCCGTTGTCGCGGCCCTTTGATGTCTCTCCCTCCTTCGCGCTCGCGAGAACTTCCTCTAATACATATATATATACGTATATGATTGCGGGTTCATTCGAGTGAGTTTTTCGTTTGAGACCGAGATGAGACTCGATTTCCGCTTCCTACTCCGGAAGCACCGAGGCTTTTTGCCAACTTGAATTATCAGGTAAAATAATATCGGGGATAGCGCGTGCCGTCGGGAATTCCCTGGGTTTGTATATTCCGTAGAAGCTTCGAATTCATCCCGATTGGGAAGAAACGACTTATCTGCGAAAGAGGGAAAATCCTGACCAAGTCCGTTTCCACGTTTTTCGTTATGCGCGAGTTAATGCCAAAACCGCTGGAAACTCTTATCGGCTTAACGAAGCGATTAACTGGTGGCGCTATTCGTCACGAAAAGGGATCTAAATCGTTCCGAAGCCCACGATAATCCTCGCACCACCAGCAAGCCGGCCCTCGTATTAAATATAATAGTAATAATAACAATTTTTCGGTCAACGCTCCGTGTGACAAGAAGAGTTGAAATGTTTGACCTTTGACGAATATCCGGGTTGCCGAGGCTCCTGCACGTAGAACGAACGTGGCTGGTACACGATCTTCCGGCGAGCTCAAACGGTAGAACAGAGAACTCGACCTCGTTCTTTTTTTCCTGCGACGAAAACCTTCGGTCTTCCTCGCTGTCCCACATCCTCTGTGTTTCGTTCACCGAGCTCTCGTAAGTCCTTCCAGATGCGTCGGCGAGGCGACGCTCGGGTACGAAGATTCGCACCGGCTTTCCGCGGCGACGGAACAAGAAACCCAGGTATAGCCTCTGTGTCTAGCCGCAGACGGTAGCTGGAGCGCGCCCTCGACTCCTCAGTTCTAATCCGAAACAAATGTTTCCGTGGCAAAGGGATAACTCGCACAGTGCTCTCGTAGCCCAACTGCTTGTAATAACTGGTATATTAACATTCGATAATAAACCACGAATTCCGTATAGAAATCGTGCATCGACGAAATGGGCATGGCAACTCGTCGGCTTTGTTTCAATAACGATGGCTCATCATGACGATGATGATAATTAGGCAGGCTGGTTTCGTCCGTGATTCGAACCCTCGACGAAGTGGGGTCGAGAGCTCTCAAAGTGGCTCCAATTGTTTTCAGGTATATCGTCTCATGGGCTTTTTTTCAAAAACGATATATCAGTAGATGGTCTGTATTGGCTACAATTCTCACTCGTCGAGCAGCGAGGATTCCCGTCACCGAATGACCCCAGTCTAACTCTCCAAATCGCAATTAAATTGGATAAAATACGATCGCGGGCGACGAAAAAATGTCGGATCGCACAAGTCGTGAAACGTTCTCGAAGAACAAGAACTCGTGAGTTTCACGACTTTTCGAGTGCGTTGCCCGTGTTTCTCGATATTTCTCGAGTGGGACCCCGAAGCCCTATTCGCACGTAACCGTAGGGTCCTCGGGGTAATTCTACTCCTATGTCGTTAAACTCGAGAATGCCCGAAGTTGCGCGGCGCTATCCTCTCGGTATTTAGACATTCACTTAACGGCTCGGATCGTACGTTCTCGATTTTATTACTCTGCCTGATTATTTGTTTCTTCGCCTCATTCTTCGTTATCTCACTCGAGCGAAAGAAGAATCTTCTCTGGGAATGTCTCAAGTGGATGGAAAACTGCGGAACGAGTTTACACATTCCAAACGGTAACGTTCAAAGTTCGATACTAATTCCTCAATATTTTCCATCTTCCATTTCTCGCATCATGTCACACCTGTGATTATATATTACGCCGATCGTAGAAGCAAGGTCGTCACAGAGCGCCGTAACGCGCGAGGGGCGCAAAACGGCTAAGGCCAATATTGATTCAGAAAATATACGAAATCCGCGTCAATGCTGTGCGCCAGGTCCGGGATAAGACGCGTTCGAACAATGTTTTTATTTAGTCTGGGATAAAGCGTTTAAGGATACCACGGGGAGCTTAACGCGGGCGTATCATCTAGCCCATTAGAGATGATACTTCCTTCTCGTTACGCTTCGAGCGTAACGGGCATCACTTTTCGCAGCAATTATAAAAATTGGAATTGAACGAGGAAGCATATTCTTGCCAAGCTCTCTGAATATGATTAAATAATAACATAAATTTCGCTTGTCTCATTGCGGTCGAGTATTGCGAGTTTCAATATAATTGTATTTTGATAAGGAAAAGGTTTAACAGCTAAGAATAACGCAGGGTGTCTTGCCGATTACAGAGTCCTCTGATAGATTCGCGGACACATATTCTTGGGGTTGAAAGAGAGCGCGAGAAGCTTCCCAGATAAAGGGAATGCCTACTTCGACGACTAGAGTACATTTAGGAAACGAAAGTAGGACTCTAACTTAACGAAGGCCAGTTCACTTACCCACCGAACTCGCAGGTTGCCGGCCGTCGGCGCTTTTCTTCCTCCGAACTGCAGCGTCACGATTTAGTAGATCCCGACCAGAGATACGAATGGTAACTGTTTTATTCTCTCGAAAATGTTCCACCGGGTTCTTCAGTACCGTCCGAGATATATCCATATTAAGGGAATTCCACTGAAGAAAATTCGAAGTATTTATTCAAAATGAGAAACAACTTGTATTGTATTTTACTTCTATATCACGCCACTAACTTCAATAAAGATTGAAAAACTAATGGAGAGATATTAAAAAAACAATAAAACTCTTATACTAGTTTACAAAATTCATATTCAATATGGATAAGGACAATCGTTATTTTAAGTAACGGATAGTTAAAATAAGTAGGTAGTTAGTCCTACTTAATTTTAAGTAAATAATTTTTTTCTACTCTAATTTCTCAAATTTTTCATTCGTTTCGATATTGAAGTTTCGATTCAATTTTTCAAAGACAAAGCGCATCAATAGTCCAGTTTTCAGTTAAATTACTGATAATTTTTTGCGTCTAATATCACAAACGAAAAGTGCGATTTCGCAAGGTAACGCATATTCGAGTCTAAGAATTGTTCAGAAAAAATCTTCAATCAAGAACATTCTTATCTATTATAATATTTAAAAACGAAAACCGATTCTCCATTCCCCCGAGTTTCCCCTCGGAAGAAGCGGACAGATGTCTCCCGTCCGAAAGCTCGTAACGAAATATACTTCGTCCTGTAAACAAAGTGGAATCCGAAAAGCGTTAACTATTGTCCACGAGATTTTTTACGACCTGCGGAGTTTCGGAGGATACGGAGGAGATGTATTCTTCGATTCTCGTCGCGCTGAACGCGTTCGTGGGTGAGAGAAGGAGAGAAAGAGTTGTCGAGATTTACAGCATCCGGTCTGTCGTGAGAGTTTCCTCGAAACGTAAAGACCAACACTTCAGTGACTTCATTGTTCGCCGTGTCGAATGCGAAATCGGCGAACACACTCGCATTCCAGACAAATTAATTCCCGTCTACACATCAAAATTACGAAGAATGTCCGTTGCATCGATGAAATTCTAAGGGATACCGAGAGAGCTCTCGCGCGCGTTCACGGAGAATTCTATTCCGGTGATATGAGCTCGACGCTTCTAACAAACGGTCGTTAAGATATTAACGATCACCCGTTAAATCTCGAGTTGGCAAGATGGCTGCAGCTGGTGTTATCCACCCAGCGCGTGAGCTTTCTTACTTCTTGCGCTCCAGTTCGATCGTTCTTTCCGAAGCGTCACGAAAATTGTCTCGCGATAACTCACAGCGATCATGATCTATCGTTCTGGGGATATTTGCAAGTTTAAGATTACACTGTAACGCTCGTGAAACGATATCGAAGAGAAGCTAAGAGTTACGAGAGATCGAGATCCAGAGAAATGAAAACGAGTCGAAAAGGTGAAATAAAATGAATGGGGAGAAAAGATACGAAGCAGAATGAGTTAAGGTCGGTAGAAACGACTGAAACATTGCGGTCCTGCTACGTAAATTGTTTATATCTCCCTGCGCGCCCTCGCGGGATCTTCGCCAGTGTAAAATAACCGGCTCGACCACCGACGCATCCCAGACCCGTCGCCGCTTCTGCCTTCGGCTTTGGCTTCTGCAGGCAGCACTGGGGATTTTCGAAATATAGTACAAAAGTACATTGCGATAGACTCGCATCGCAGAAGTATCCACTGGAAAAGTCAGATATTTATAGTATGGAATGTATCGTATTCCACGGGTACCTGTTTCACGGACAGCCAGAGAGGGCAGGAACGACAGAAAAACTGTGGTAAACAGATTCAAGAGTTCGCATCCATCATCCCCTCGCTCGACGACAGCCACCCCGGAGTTCCGGTAGTCTCGGTAGCGAAGGATCGAGCCCATCGGCGAGGCTCGACGCACGCAATACTCTCGGTGGACAAAATTCAAGAAGCCCGGGGCTTCTGCTCGAGATCTCACTATCAACACGTAAACAACCCTTCATCACGGGGTAGCGTGACGCTGAGAAGGAAGTTTACAGTTTATCGCGGTACAATGGGAAAGTTGGATACGAAGAAAAAAACTCACCGAACCGTTTACTGTTTATAGACACGAAACATCGGACGATATGCCACTTTTCAAAATAAATACACCTCCAAGGCCACCGATAACAATGGTTACAAATTTTGTAAATAAAGAAAAAGAGACGAGAGGAGCGATGGATCCGAGCCAATCACATGGCCGTATCTGCTTTTAACGATATCAATGTGTATTGGAAATTATATAGTTTTCCTCGATGGAAGTTAATAGCTCTAAACAAGGCAGCGAGAAAAAAATCCGCAGCCAGTGCAACTTTCACAAGAATCTATCCCAGTTTTTTCTTCGTCTCCACTTCAGCTTCCAGTGTAAATGTTACTCCGATATTTTAATACTTTGAATAGTTGAGGTTTTCCTGCTTCAGAATAAATAGCGGCTTGTAAATTCGAATAATTGGACGCCGAGGCAGAGACCCCATCGAGCAATTGCCCGTACCCGTATCTCTCTTTACCGATATCGATGGCAGGAATAATAAAGAGGGCCACAGTCTTTCTCGATCGAGATTAATAGGTTCGCTGTACATGCGAGAGCGAGAGAGTAATGCGCGGAGGGTGTAACTCGCTCCTGTGCGCTTTCCGAAATAGCATACTGCCGAGAGCGAATAAACAGGTCTTATTTCGAGAAGCGGCTTTCGATCCTATTTCTCTCCTCCGACTGACTATGCGCTCGGCTCGTTGGGCGTCTTCTCGCGAGAAACACCGTCCAGACGCGAGTTTTCCCGCGAATAATTGAATCGATTTCATACTATCTCGAAAGAGAGAAATCGATTCAATTAATTCCAGCGATATTAAACTGGATGCGACGTTAACGGAGAAACAAACGATCAGCCAAATCGAAAATTAAATGACCGTCGTCGACGCGAGGAAGGGAATCGACTTTGTTTTGTCACGCTTCACAATGAGCGATTACGAGTTCGCCCATCGAACACGCGCGAGTTGTTTTGACTGACGAAGTTAAACGGCGCTCGAGGCAAACAATGTTGACCGATGATCCTCCGTCTCTTTCGGCCTTTGTGGAGTCCTAGCCTGCCGCGCGGCGGTCGCAGATTCGTCCGAACAAACGGGTCCGGCAGAGACCGAGAAGCCTTTATCCACGTGGTCGCCATCTTCCAGCGCACCGGGGCCTCGACTCAGCTTGTAATCGTATCCCATTGTCGCAGTGCGACGCAGCATCACCTTCGTTCAAGTAATGTTCGTCTTGGACAATGTCGGACGCTTATTGTATTGACAATCTCCTTTAGCGCTTTATGGAAACGATGGGAGTTCTCTCGGTGAATTGACTTCTAGCTAACTAACAGCGGATCGCGGTGGTATAAATGTCCGTAAAGACGGATCTCTCTCGTCGCTGAGAAGGGAGAAAGAGAGAGAGTAGCTTCCGAGTGACAGTAACGTCGGCCGGGTTTGAGACGGTAACGGGAAAGAAGCTCGCGCGCGGATACACGCGCGCGAACGTTAGGGGGCTTGTAACAGACGTGTACGATCAGCGGTATAAAATTACGGTATCGTGTAAACACGCGGGACTCGTCGGCTCGTGTGATGGCCGCCTGGGTGGGCCGCCCGTTCGTTCTCTTCCCTCGTGCGACTCTCGCCCGATACTGTAACCCGCGCATCCCGGGACCTCACGTGCTACCCAGCAGCCACGAGTAGAGGAGATTCATAGCAAACGGAGTGACGCTCAAACTTGCGAGGCAACTAACCTCCGGTTCCTCTTCGACATCCTGGTTCCATCGTCGTCGTATTGAAACCCACTATCGCAGAAGCGTGCGGATTTTTCGAGCAAACAATCTTTTGGTACACGTGTGTTGCGTTGTCCCGTTTCTTCCAGGGCGAAGGTCCTCCAGAAGCATTTGGCCAGCTCGCATCGGGTAGATCTTTCGACATATTGCGCATTTTTACTGCAACATCGAGACCTCGCAACAGAAAATATGATAGTTTAGGATAAAGTTATAAAAATGAAAGAAAATGTTTTTTGAAGATTTTTATAGTTATATGACGGGGTTGTCTTCCTCCTTTATCTTTGTATTTTTGTTCCTAATTTTTTTTTAAGTCTTTTTTTCGACCAGCTTGTCGAGGACCGAGACCCTTGAGTTTCGTGGCGTACAAAGTGTGTCACGAGAGACACAGCGAGAGAAAAGGGAGTAACGGTAAACAGAAGCGCCAGCTCTCTTATCCGAGGGTGCTGAGGGGGGGTTGGTTTTGAGAAAACCCACCCAAGGAGCTAGAGCGAAGCTGAGAAACGAATCTCGAAAGAAAGAGCGAGAGAGGATGCACTCGACGTCTCTTCGAAATACTCGAGACTTCAACCCTTAAGGCACGGGAGTTTTCGCTGCGCATTGCGTACTCATTCTATCCTCTGTAGCCAACGTATGACGATAAATTAATACAAGAGGTCTCTGCGAGGATTGTCACGAGTTGTCTAGGCCCAGTCGAGATTCGAGACGAATTCTCTCGAGACTCGAGCCATCTTTGGGATTGAAAAAAAAAAGAGATTCGTATGCTGTCAGCGCGAGTCTGGTACCCCCGGCCTGGTATCGAGCCCGGCAGCGAATACATGATGCGAGGAGGGCAGAGGAGAAATTTAGAAGAAGACGAGCTGCGTCGCGTCTCTCTCGTCACATCGTTCCTTCTGCTAGGGCAAACAAACTCCTTGAGAATTCACGATACCCCGTGGATGCTGTGGAAGAGCACACGAAGGGGCACTCAGTGGTGGTCTCTCTCTCGTCTAACGAAAATCATACAAGACGTTGCACGTGATTGTAGGAATACTCAAGAGAATTTTGTGAAAAAATAAGTGATCGTTGAAGCAAACGAATAGTTGTGTGAAACGATCGGTACAAAAATCGTTAAAATCAACCCTTGTTCGTGTATTGAATACCGCTATGGAATGTTATAATTACAGATTTAACTATATTTGCTCGATGACTATCGAAAGCAAAACGCCTAGTTGATGTTTCCCTATATTTTTTTTTTTTACGACGTAAAATGTCCTCTTGACGAATTCTGTTTGAGGAGCTGAGTTTTGAACGAGTCGATTGTTAGTCGTAAAATAAAAAGACCAAACGAAAAACAAAAATGTGTTGATGCAATAAGTTAAAAGTTTAATGGAGTCTCGGTTGAAGTACCAGTTCGTGAATGCCGCGAACATTCGATACCGGAACCGGCTCCATAGCCATAGACCTTTGAAGAGGCCCGAGGACTAAAAGACTTGGTACCTTTGACTCTTCTCACGGAGACCTCCGTCACCCGATATCCCGTCACGCCTCTCGTCAATAAACAAATCGAGAGCTGGATCAATTCTCGTTATTGGCGCGACGAGAGACGAGCTTCGAACGACACGGAACCTTGGACCCGAAACTTCATTGGAAAGAACTTTTGCACTCCACTGAAAAACTCGCTTCTCACTGATGCAATAAAACTAGAATTTTTTCATCGTTTGGCATACTTTTAAAAAAAATTTCTGCGTCGACTATAAAATTAGAGCAAAAATTTTACAATCAAGGAAAAACATCAGAAACATTTTGAAACGATAAAAGCGGGCCAGATTGAAAGATTGATAATAAAAAAAAATTGAGAAATGTTTAGAGTGAAGAAAAAAACTCATACAGTAGTTGGGGAAGACGAATAAACGAATTTGAGGAGGGTTTATCGCTACACTTCCAGCTAAGAGATTCAGTGAGAATTGTGAAAACTTCTCGATGGCATGAAAACATTTAAAAGAACACCTTTACAAAAGGTGCTACAAACATGAACTTTGCAATAACACTAAATACCGCGGTCATTGCACAAGATTTTCAAGAAAAGGGTATGTTCGGCCTGTGATGACTTTTCGTTGACCCAAATCTATCTGGCTTTATAAACATCCAATTGATGGTATGAACGAACAATGTGGCTAATGTTACCTAGGAAAAAAATCGGATTTAATCGGTGGACGATATTAGGTATTTTTAAAAGGATACAACAAGATTTAATCGAATACAGAAAAACATCACGTAAATCCTTCGGCGAATTTATCAAGAAACATACATGAATACTTTCAATAAAAAATTAACAAGCAATCATAGAAAAAAATCATTTGATAAATATGATAATAAATATGGCTGCAAACGACGCAGTGCCTGACGATATACCTACCTTACAGCCAACAAATAAACTTACCCCAGTGTTAAACTCCGTCTTTTCAGTCGTTTGTTAGTACACCGCAAAATCAGCGAAAAAAATCTTTTGTCTTTTGAAACAGGAATATTATATCGTACCCACAAAATTGAATATTTTCATCCGTATTTTATTTACTGCAGATAGTAAAACTTTCTCAAAAGCCTCAACGTTGATAGTAATTCCTATTAATCAATCCTTACCTGATGAATTCATTAGAGGAACGTCCTTTCCGCGAGACTTACCAAAAGAGCGAGTATTGGTCCGCGGTCTCATCCAGATGGTAGCCAAAAACATCGCCATTGGTATTCATCTCGTGTCGCTCCGCCTCGAAGGCGTGTCGGCGTTCGCGAAGGCGTAACTCCCACGCAATCAGTCCCGAGGGAACGAGACAAACATAGATCCTCGTCTCTCTTTGTTTCTCTTGGTTCGGCCTAGAGTGATGCACCAAGACGTGCAAAGCTCTCGCGAGGCCCCGAGGGAGTCTGAAAACCAACGAAGAAGTTAAAGCTCCAGTCAGGCGTAACACTCACACGCGGTAGTCAGTGATCGCCGGGAGTACGGCATATCGCGGTATCCGCGGTTCGCGCTGAGCATTTGCCGCGTTTCTCCAAACAAAATTTATTATCATTGATCTCATTTTGCTGTACTCACTCGTGATCTTACAAACAGTTTACTCTTTAACGGTGCTTCCAGCGTCGTGAGTTAGCATAAAAGTATTAATCGATCCATGTGTTAAATAGTTGTCAATCGAAAGGGTGAATATCGTTAAGCCTCGCCCGGATCTTTCAAGGAGGTAACAAAGTGACTCGCCGCGTGTGCCATATCTGTGATCTCTTGCGGTATACAATTGAATAATCACTATCGGCGGATGAGTGTTCAATCAAACCGATATCCGATGGATAAACGGTGATTTGATTTTCCAACCGAGGCAAAAAAGTCGGCACGTCGCTCTCGGCTCGAGCGATGAAGAACGAGATCGAGACTCCGTCGAGTCTGCATCTGCAGCAGGAACAGCATCACTCGCATCATCAGTCCCATCATCATTTGTCACCGACGAGTTCGACGAGTCCTGTGTCCCATCCGGGCCTCACGATCAGCAGAACGAGCGTGTCTTCGATGGGAGCCCAGAGTCTAGTGCAAGGAATTCAACAACAGCCACAGCAGCAAGTGCAGGACAGTTCGATGACCGGCAATCCCGGCAGCAACGAGGCCGCGAGAAAGCCGGGTGCGAGACGTCAGGAGAAACCACCCTATTCGTACATCGCTCTCATCGTAATGGCCATTCAATCGAGTCCCGACAAGAGACTCACGCTCTCGGAAATTTATACGTTTCTGCAGCAAAGATTTCCGTTCTTTCGCGGCGCTTATCAGGGCTGGAAAAATTCGGTTCGGCACAATTTGAGTCTGAACGAGTGTTTCATCAAATTGCCGAAGGGCCTGGGACGTCCCGGAAAGGGCCACTACTGGACGATAGATCCAGCCAGCGAATACATGTTCGAGGAGGGTAGTTTTCGTCGTCGTCCCCGTGGCTTTCGACGAAAGTGCCAAGCGCTCAAGCCTCAGTATCCGCAATATTATCCCGGCACGGGAACGGTCGCCGTTGGCGTACAAGGCCCCGGATACGACAATCTCACCGCCGCTGGTGTCGATTACACGAACGGTTATCAGAATCAGTATCAGAATTATCAAGAGTACGCGATGTACGGTCCCGGGGCCGCGGTAACGGATTGGAGCTATCCCGAAACGCCTTACAAGCCACCACCGATAGCGGAAGTAACGTACAAAACAACGGAGGTTACTTACAAGACCGGCGACTCGTCGCTGTACAGAAACGGGGAGATAAGCTTCAAGAACGAACCGGCCTATCCGAGAAGTCAGGATCAAATCGGTTATCGTGGCAACGAGAGCTTTGCATCGAGTAAACAAGAGCATCATCCGCATCAACAGTATCATCAGGAGATCGGTTACAAGAGTGAAAACGATCACGAGACAATGATCAATTGTAATTACAAGAGCACGGGAATCGGCAATACGGCGGGAAATCCTCAGCAAGCATCGACGCCTAATCAGGATTATTACGTCAGTTATGGGCTGACCGCTGCTACCGGAAACAACGTCAATGCTAATGCGGTAGCGGCGGCGGCTGCTATGAGGGGATTACAAGTTCAAGTCGGATCTAGCAGTCCTATCGGGAACGTCAATTCGCCGCACAGCGATTCGTGTCAAACGCCCTCGGGGGATAACGGTGAGTAATAATTCAAAAAAAAATGTTTAATTCTATTGTTACGATATCAATAAGGGAATTTGTATTCATTAATTGATGCCGATTTAACGACCGTTCGGAGAGCAATTGAGAATTAAGAATGATTTGAAGAATGGAATCTACTTTGGGCAAAAAAATGTACATTTTAGTCTAACCGGTAAAAATGATGACATCACAACATTTCACCGATTAATTCTTTGCAACGATGTTTTGATTGTGTGAAAATCCAGAAACTCTTGAAAAATACACGCGAATTACCGAAATCGTGAGACCAACAAAAAAAATAGATATCTATCGACAATTTGTTCGATCGAAATTTGAAATTGACTAATGAATGGTAGCGAATTTTCTACACAGTTTTCTTCAAATATAAAAAACGGCATGAAAAAAAAACACGGATTGACGAATCGTGAAATTCGTCCCTGGTGCATCTTGTGGAATCATTGGGGAAGAAAAAAACGCGTAGTTCCCGTCGGGGGAGGAGCGGGGGAGGGGAACAGAGATCTGACAAAAGGGTAGTCGCGTGTTGGGTGGCGCGCGAGTCTCGTGAAATGTGTTGACGTAAGTAGGGCCCCTCGGAGACATATACTGACTGCAGGTCATCGAGAGTCTTGGCCCTAGGACGAAGAAAAAGGACTCGTGACGCTGGGTGAATGGACGAGAGTCGCGACGCCGGGCCATCTGGAAAATCGGTGGAGACGTTTTACGAGCGTCGGGGCGCCGTCGACGCTTTCCTCGCGTAACGCGACACTGTCAACCTCGATCAGTTCTCTCTTATTCGTCTTTAATTTTATTATTTTTCCCACCAAATGCCTCAAGATAATCGCTCCTTTTGTCCGATTCACATAATACTCAAGAGTCTGTCGCGTCTCTAGTTTATCGTTGAAAAACACGCTACGCGTATGGTAACAATGCAATTCGCCGGCGTTCGAGTGTACTAAAATTGTTTATTAATTCGTCGGGCATCCGCGTACTCGCGTCTCTGCAGCAACACTTTCGGTTCGCACCGATCTAGTTCCGGTGAGGCTTGACGAAACGTCGCGCTCGAAGCTCGCGTCCCTCTAATGGAACTTTCAGTTAGAGAGCCGAGACTCGACGGAAACGGTGGCGCGCGAAGATGCTGGGGGAGACGATGCGCGCAAGTAACCACGGGGTTGACAGGGCCTATTAGCTCCGTTGACAGTGCCGTCACGCCCGTTAACGAACGCACCATGCGGTTGAAATTTTTAGTGACTCGCGACTCTCGGAGTAATTCGACACGCGCGGAGAATACGTTGCATCCTCGCAACGCATCAACGTTTCGGCGCGAGAAACGTTCGTTCGCATAGTGGCAAACGATCGAATGGAGTAAACGAGCCGAAGCTTCGTGCGAAGCGTTTTTTAATCCGCTCTCATCGACTAACGGCCTAACACTTTCTCTCGGGCGAGTATACGCGTAACTCTCTCCTTCGCCCTCGCGGCCGAGAGTGCCGATACTCGCGAGCGCGAAACCGTTGAGCGTTTATCATCCAAATGTTTACCGGTCCGATAAACAAGATCTTCTTTAATCTACTATGAGATGCTGCTGTTTTGTCGGAGCGAAATAAGAGATGCTCATCATGCCCCTTCCTCGCGCATCATCAGCCCCGCTTCGCCGCGAGAAGTATCTCGAAAATTTCATTATTACGAAATCTCTTATGATTCGTTAGGGCGCGAAAAAAAAAGCGGCACGAGCAAAAAAATCCTGGTAATTGCGCGTTGAGAAGTTACTTGGTCGTCGGCCAAGGACGCTTGTATTGCCGACGCGGATCTCGAGCGAACTCGAGTCGAGATTTTACTTCTTCCCGAGCGTTATATATACCCACTGTGCCGAATCCCTCGCATCGCGTACGCGGCGTACGAACGGGTCGCTCGAGTGAACCGGGAACTTTGTGATCCGTGAGAGCAATTTTGACTGGCAGCCTTACGCGTCGACCACACACGAAGAACGCTCGAGGAACGACATGAGAGAATTTCGCTCCGACTCGCGCACTCCCCTTCGACGATTAAACATTTTTATATATAATAAAAAAATTAATAAACTCGGCGATTAAGAGCCGCGTCTGACCGTACGGGTGTTTTACTACTTACATCTGTCGATCTTCTATTCAGCCATTCGAGTTACGAGTGCTTCGAAACTCTACCGATAATTTTGCCGTCGATTGTTTCATCTGTAAATTATACTCACAGTTCGCGCCGATATCTTCAGAATTCACGGGAAAAAGTCTCTCGCTCACGTAGAATTTCTTCTCTCGACGATCGGTGATCTTCCGGCTCTCGCGTTCCCGGCATTCTCGCGCCTGCAAATTTGAGAAGAATACCGTAAGAATAAATTGCAAAAAACATTACGCTCGACCGTTTCCCCCCTCGGAGTAAACGGGACGAGCGAGACTGCTGTGATGCGAGGAGAAAAAAAGAAACACGATAGGCACGGGTGAAGTGTACGGGCACTTGAGCGATATCTGCTCGAGTGCTGCCGGGACTCTTCGTATTTATCGGATCGTACCTACAAGTGCCGATTCCTTCGTTCTGAGCTTGTGAAGTTTTTCTATTTTTTTTTTCTTTCATTTAACATTATGTGAGGTCTCAATAAAAACGAAACTTTAAGATTGGTGTTCACGATGTAAACAAATGGTGTTAAAACGTGTCTGTAATTGTTGATTTCAGGAATGAGAATGCAGTGCTCGAGCTCGAGTTCGAACAGTTCGGGCGGCGGTCTGGTCGATCGCAAATCGTCGTACCTCGGCCATCATCCGGCGAGTTCCGTGAGTCTCGGCTCGTTGGGATCGCTGAGCTCGTTGAGTCTCAGTAATCTCGGTGGTCTCAGCATACCGAGTATAACGGGCTCGGTTGCGTCGAACATACACGCGCCCACGCCGCCTCCCCCGGCAACAATGTACTACGATCAAATCAAGTACGGCGTGTGAGATCGTTCTCAACGTGCCAAAAAAAAAAAAAAAAATGCGGAAAAAAAAATTATTTATATTTATCGATCATCCGGAGATCGATCGATTGTCGTTATTAATTTAAGGATTAGTTCTTAGAAACTGTAGAATAATAATAAAAAAAACTGTTTGCTAGAAAACCATAATCTCGCATATGCAACAATGTGTAAAACATATGGAAAAAAAAAACAGTCGCCCTTTCCTTGTAAATCGTTCGCACGCGTCATTCGAACGATGATACTTTGCGATGACGTAGATGGAGAAAACGCGATCGTAACTGCTATAAGCGTTGATGACCGCCGACGGCCGCACGATCGTGCGGTCGTAGATAACGCTTCCCTATCGTATGGGAAATCCAGAGTAAAGAATTACCTCGAGATTCCGCGGTTTCGTCGATGCCAGACAGTATGGTGCGTCGGGAAAATAATGCATGCATAAAAATTACGAATAGTCCGCGACGAACATTTCGAAGTTCGAAAAAAAAAGAGACAAATCAAGATAACGAATAGATACGAGTTATAGAAGAAACACGTTGCGAGCAGACGAGGCGCAGAGTATTTGCACTGCTACCGCGGGTTGCCTAACCCTGTCGTAAAGCAGGAGCAGACCTTCCACGTGGGTAGAGAAAAGTTGGCTGGCACGTTGTTGCCGCCGTTGCTAGAGTTTGGTCAGAGTATTAGCTATTTAGGTAATCGCTCCGCTCTCCTTCGCGTACCCTCCGGAGTTCCGGAGAGCCAATGCCGAATGAGCGAGACCGTTGGGATGTGATAGGTGTGTGTATAGGAAGAAGGTGCGTGCGACTATATATCTCTACGATAGTTGCACACCACGTGTGTAAACACGCGAGTAGTCGGCACCGATTGACCAGCATTCGCGCCGAGTCTCTATTTCCTCCGTAGAAATTCATCACAGCAAGAGATTGAGTGTCCGAGACTCGGCGCAGATAAAAAACACTCTCGTATGTGATCTCTCGCGCGTACGCGCTCGGAGACTAAAGTACGCGTCTCTCGTACCCTCACATGTATATAGGAATATATATAATACGGTAATTAATAACCCTTTCGCGAGCGATAATATTCTCTGGCTTTCTCATCGACGTATCGTACATAACGGACAACGCGAGTGACGAGGGCACATGTAGCTTCGACGCGCCGTCACGCGTACGAGAGCCCGCAATGTTGCTTACACAATAAATTATACGTCACGTACGCACGACGAAACGGATGATCGCATCGTCGTTTCTGCAACGCGAGATCGAGAACGCGCTCGTTGATTCGCACGTAGCAGATTCGTCAAAGCCTCATCAATGCTTGGAGAATTCTTGTTTTTTTTTTTTTTTTTCGTTTTTTTTTTCATTGTTTCTCGACGAAATAAAAGCCAAAGGAACATCGAACTACATGCAAGATCATTTCTTCGAACAAGCGGGACAGACATCGAGAGAAGAAAAGCGAGGTATATAAAGTTGCCAGTTATGTGGAATGCGCGTTAGGGCTCGGAGAAGCACGACGTGCAAGCTGAGCCACTCAACGAGAATGATGACAGGCACCGCAGCACTGTCCTTACGAGAACAGAGCGCGGCATGCTTCGCCGAGACGCGATTTTATTTTAGCAGCCGAAGCAGCGCCTGGTCTTGCCCCTCTCTCTTTTCTCGCCCTCCCGGCCACACTCCGAGACGTCGATTTCACATTAAAACGATATATGCAGTACACGCGTATACACATATTCGTATGATCGGCAGGATATATTTTTTATCCGCCCCGACTATCAAACCCCCTTTTCGATCGAACGAGCTTTTACGCAGAATCCAACGGGGGACTGCATTATCTCAAAGCTCGATCGAGAGAAAAAAAAAGCCAACTGCGTCGAATGAGCCGAGAGCTACGTGCGGGTTAGCAGCGATCTGGAAGGAAGGGGTTAGCTCTAAAATAATAAACTCGCAACGTACGAACGTACCCGGAGACTAGACGAAGACCGCGATTCCTAACGGACTGCGACTTTACACTGAACAGTCGGGAAAACTTCGGTGAATCGAGTGAAAAGAATTCCGGAATCCTCCGGCGCGACGTTAACGCGCACGATGAAAAACATATTTTTTTCTCAAGCTACGCGATCGGCCGACTTTGAGATACCCTATCGAGCATTAATGCGCGAACGTATCACGAAAACACGAGGTGGGCGAGTGGGGGGCGAATCCCGCGTGGAAAAGTTATTTCCGACAAGTATATGGCGGAAACGGAGATACGGGAAAATTGTTTATTTGATCGGCAAGCCTCCCATATTTATTTTTTTTGCCTCCGTAAAACTTGGGATACAATTGTCGAGTCGAGAGAGGAACATGGAGAAAGTGGCCGCGCGGCGAGTTACAGCGGGCCTCGGCGCTGTTCAAACATCGAGAAATTCACGGCGATTGAATACATATACGAACGAAGCGGTTAAAAACGGAAATTAGGAAATTGTTGAAAATTGAAGATAGCCGGCGAAGTGCTCGTCGTAGAGCCAACAAGACTCGACGTTGTTGAGCTCACCGAGCACCGAGCGTCTTCAATGAATGCGGATTATGCGAAAGATTACTATTGTATATTATTACCTTCTCGCGTAGTAAACAAGTCTCACATTAAACATTTACAAAAAGCTCATTTAAACAACTCTCGGGGATGGCTCGCCGCTGTGTTGATCATCACGTCCTTCGCGACGACGAGTCGGCCGGGCGAATAACCGTGAAGCGCTCTTGCACAATCCAGACGAGCAGCGACATCTTCGGTCGGAATTCGTATGATAATGCAGGAAAACTTTATGCAGATGGCGCTGTGCTACTATTCTCGTTCCCCTTCCCGGCGGCCAAAATGCGCAGTACAATGCAGCTTGATATCACTATATATAGAACAGAGATATATGTATAGCGAGCGAAAGACGGCAACAACGGCGGCAATGGAGACTTGTTGAGAGTAGGGAAGACTCCTGATATGTCGAAGTCTGTCATCGGCGAGGAGCGGTGAATTGACGAAACTACGATATATTGACGAAGAAAATTGATCGATTATGGAGGATATATTGAGCAGACTTATGGTCGCCGACACCAACGTCGTTCAAGAGGTAAACATCTCATCGTCGCGAAATAACGCACTTTCAACGATAACCAACTGTGTTGCAGTGAACACGTGCTCGTCCCGGCCTCGGCCATTGAGATTCCTCTACCGGCATTTCCTGCGCGTTCTCCAATTTTCCTCGAGCTTATCGCGAATGATTTATGCCAATGCAGTTGCAATACTTGTACGCCTGCTTAGCATGCTACGCAATTATCGTTGTATTAATTCGTGAATATTATCTTTGCGCAGGCTACGGCGGAACTGAAAGAGGCTTTCAAGAAACCTGAGACTATTACGGCGCTGTTTCATATTGCGATATACTCGCAAAAGTCAATGGTTAGATAATTATATTCATAGGAAACAACAATCGTTAAGCTTTCGGCATAAAATAATTTCATATGGGAATTTTGTATTTATCAGGTGAGACAGTACGCAGCCGTACTATTAAGAAAGCGTTATTCCAAGGGAAAAAATTGGTCCGCGCTGCCGGAGGAGATTCGTACCGGCGTTAAAGAATTAATCCTGCTGCAGGTAACGTCGGAGAATCTTTCGATACTCAATGAAAACGCTCTTTTTGGAGATGTTTGTGGCAACGTTTTTTCATTCCGCAGGGACTTATGCGAGAGACTGAACTTCCTGTCAGAAACGCGATAGTTCAGTTGATCGGAACGATCGTTAAACACGAATTGCCGAACAACGGTTGGCCGCAGGTGTTTCAAGTGATCAGAGAGCTGGCGACGAGCGATGTCGAGGCGAAAAAGGAGCTGGGCATGTACGCCCTGGCGACGATGACGGGAATCGCGCCCGACGCTTACATCGTTCATTCCGAGTCGATAATGACCCTTCTCGGCCAAGTGATGAGCCGTCAGAATGATTCGGGAAACGCTACCGCTTACTACTTTCTTCAGACTATGCTGAATCTAGTTCCTCTCGCGGAGGGTAATCAGGTCGTAAGTACCGCGATTTTCGTTGTTTAAAAAAAAAAAAACGATGTTTACGAGATGTTAATAATGACGATAATGACGTAGATGATAAACGCCTATCATCAAATGATGATACCGGCGATGACGATAGTTCAAGCGTTGGCGACGAGCAACGAGGAACGAGCGACCGAGATGTTGGATCTGTTCGACGAGCTCTGCGATCAAGCGATCGTCGTTATCGGACCGCACGTCAAAGACCTCGTGGCCATGTGTCTTACGATCGCGAGAAACACCGCTTACGGCGACGATCTCCGATCGCGCGCGATAACGCTGCTCGGAACGCTCATACAAACTAAGAAAAAAGCCATAGTTAAGCACAAAATCGTCGAGCCTATAATCGGTACGAAAACTGATTTTCCTCAATTTTTTTTTCATAAATAAAGATTTTTCAACGAGTCTTCATTATTTGCAAATGTTTTTTGTTTTGCGCAGATGTATTGTACGAGTTGATGTCGGCCAAGAGCGACGACGACGAAGAGGAAGATTATTTCACCGACGAGAACGAGGAGCAGAAACCGTCGATGCGAGCTACTCACGCTATGCATCTTCTGGCTTTGCATTTCAAGCCCGAAAAATTAATTCCTCACTTGGTAATTTATTAATTTATCAATTTCGGCGGCAAAAATTTCTTTCACCAACATTTCATTTATGCACTGTAGTGTTCATTGGCTGTAATACGTCGTTCGTTATGCTCAAAATTCATTCAGAGAACAACGATAGACCAACAATTTCGTTACAGCTCAGTCGTATCAAGCCTGGCCTCGACGGCAACGATCCGTACGCGAAAAAAGCTGCGTATCTCTCGATGGCCGTTCTCGCCGAGGGCTGTTCCGAGCACATTCGCAACAACTATTTGCCGGATTTTCTGCAATGCGTACGCGACGGTATAATGAACGAAAACGCGATAGTTCGCAACGCAGCGTTGTACGCGGCCGGACAATTTTCCGGTTGTCTGCAGCCGGAGATAAGTCGTTACTCCGACGAGCTGTTGCCGGTGCTGTTTCACTATTTGGAACGCGTGCACGAGTACACGGATCAGGAGAACGGTCTGCCTCGCGGCGTGACGCAGATGTTCTTCGCTCTTGAGACTTTCTGCGAGAATCTCAACGAAGGTCTTCTGCCGTACTTGCCGACGCTGATGCAGAGACTCCTCGAGTATCTCAACAAAGGTTCCTCGTTGAAGGTGCACGAATTGGTTTTCAGCGCTATCGGCGCAGCGGCGACTGCCAGCAAGGAGCACATGCTGCCGTACTTCCAAGACATCATGTCTCATCTGAATAGATATCTCACCGAGAAACAACCGGAGGAGACGCTGTTTCTGCAGGTTCAGGCAGTCGGTGAGTAATCGCCGCGACGAAATCGTTTTCTCGTATCTTATGCAATTTTTCACATGGTGTTATTGTTTGCGATTCCAGAAACTCTCGGTGCTCTCATCCGAAGTATCGGGGCCGAGAATCTCACCGCGGTGATAGGTCGTTCGTTGGAGTTTGGCCTGAATCTCATACAGCAGACCAACGACCCGGACATAAGAAAAGTCGTTTACGGTCTCTTCGCCTCAATCAGCACAGTCATGAAAAAGGACATGGCACCGGCTCTGCCGAAGATCGTTGAATACATGATCGAGAGTATACAGAGTTCCGAGGGCATCGTCGTGAGTACAATGAATCGTGCACTAAAAGAAGGAGAATCGTCACCGACGTATTCGAGAAAAAATTAATTGTTTTCCGGTGTTCGTAGAGTCACTACAAAGACGAGGAAACCGGAGCTTTCTTTCCGGTGTACGAGGATGTGAGCGATAACGAAAACGAGGATGAGGAAGACATCGAGAATACCGACAACGAGGACGACGACGATTACGAAGATCTCGCCGTGGGTTTTTCCGTCGCCAACTCGTACGTCGAAGAAAAGGAGGAAGCGATCTTGGCTCTCCGAGAAATAGCCCAGTATACAGAGTTAGTACGCGTAATTAATTGATGGCAACGACCGGACTCCAATAGGTTTCTTTACGTTGTTAAATTTTGTTTCAACAGGGAAGCTTTTCTGCCGTATCTCGAAAAATCCTTCGAGGAAACATTCAAAACGTTGAATTACCCCCAAGAGGATATAAGGGCAGCGGCTATCGACGGATTGCTCCAATTCTGCATCAATCTATCGCAGATAAGTACCATCGAGGGTAAACAGGCACTGCACAAGGCACTCTCGGTCTTCGTGCCGAAATTGTCCGAGCTCATAAGACTGGACAGCGAGAGAATGGTGGCGATAAACGGTCTCGGAGCTTACGCGACGCTGCTGAAGGAAGTCAAGGCCGACGTGCTCATCGGCGAGGGTCATCGAGACGCTATAATGAATTGCGTCACCGACGTGATGACGGAGAAAACCGAGTGTCAGGATCACGACGAGGGAGACAGCGAGAGCGGCGAGAACGAGGCCGAGGAGGACGAACACTTGATCGAGTGCGCCGGCGATGTATTTTCCGCGTACGGAAAGATCATTCCTCCGGAAGATTTTGCCCTTCATTTTCAAGCTATTCTACCACTACTTCAAGGACGATCGGTAAGTTTCACTGAATCTTCAGACATATTTCTTGGTTTCTAATGAATTCAGGATCAAAGAAATTCATTAAACTGAAATCTAATAAATTCGCAGAAAGCCAGCAGATCCGAGGCACAAAGATCGTTCGCGATCGGCACAATAGCCGAATGTATCGGCGGGCTCAGGCACACCTCGGCCGCTTTCGTGGAGCAGTTGCTACCTCTGTTTCATAAGAGTTCCACGGACGTCAGTCCCGAGGTTCGCAACAACGCTTTCTACGGTCTCGGCGAACTGATTCTTCATTCGAAGGAGGCGATGTACGGCCACTACACCAATATCCTTGGCTTGCTCATCGCCGCTTCCGGTCGCGAAGATCACGCGGGACCGCGAGACAACATGATCGGCGTTATCGCCCGAATGATCGTCACGAACTATTCGATTCTCGACATCGATCAGGTGTTCCCGTCATTCGTCAAGCAGCTACCGTTGGAACAGGACTTCGAGGAGTATCACGCAGTATTCAACAGCGTTATGACACTTTATCGAGCCGGCCACGAGGTGATCAAGCCTCATCTTCAGGATCTCTTGAAACTCGCGATCGCCGTGCTTCACGAGGACAAAGCACCGAATGACGGTGAGTGTCATAGAAATATTATAGAAATCACGCGAGTATCGCGACTCCGAAATGACGACGCTGTACTATTATATTTCTTTTCATTGATTTCAGAAACTAAAGAAATCGTCGTAGAGTATATCAAATCCGTCCATCGTGACTTCCCGGATCTCTACAATGCGGTTCACGCCGGTCTGTCGCCCGAAGTCGCCGCTAACATGTTGCGTATCTTTTCCTAGATTGTTTCTCTTTTCTCAACGTTCATATATTCGTCGTATTCGCGTGGACGCGATTACAGAAAAAACGGATACTCGCCAACGTTCTCCTTTGCGCAGACGTGAATCATCACACTTTTTTTTTTTCGACGAATTTCTCAATCAAATGTACGCAATAACTCGAAACGTTGCGCGTGTACCAAGTACCATTCGCGCTATGATTCGCATTGGAGTATACCGTGGCTCTACGTAACCGCGGATACGTTCAACAGAACTTTGCGTCCTCCCGCGATACTCAAAGTATACGTCATTCGAGGATATTATCAAATGAGTTAGAAAAAAGAAAAAATTCACCGACGAGTGGACTGTCCGTTTACAGTGGAATAAGCCGCGTGCGAGTTCGTTTATCAATGAGAAGCAGGCTTTCTAACGCGTGCCTTTTATACCCGGTTAAATTGAATAGAACGACTGTTATCTTTTTTTTTTCTCAACGCTAATATTTTCAACAGATGGTTCTTCACGCCCCACGAAAACATGCGTTTATCACGTACAGCGGCACTTCTCGCGCGTGTCTCAAGTGTTGAATATATCAGTGTTAGCTTTTAAGGGTAGAATCTTTTACATTCTGAAAAGTGTTGATTATATAATAATAACAGAAGCGTATATATATATATATATATATATATATCGAGAAACTTTCGTGCATTGGAATCGAGTGTAATAGTTCCGACTGCAATAAAGAGAGTTTCGCATCTTTTAATTCGTTGTTCTTTTCTTTACAGCACAACAATGTATCGTTCCAATAAACGCACTCGCGTGCAATAAGTTCTGCTCGCGGCGAAAAAGCCAGAGTCGTAAACTATCAGCGATCCCGACGGGATTACACTATCGGTTCGATCGTTATCGATGTACAATCGCTTTAAGCACCGGTTAATCGTTACTACTGAGAAGCCAGGAAGTCGACCGTTCCGATACCGAGTTCTTTTATTTCGTCGTCCAAATCATCATTGAATTATCGAAAACTCTCGGGGGGCTTCGAATAATTGGAATATGTTTCGACGATGGAAACTTGACAAGAATCGTGTTTGCCGTCGAACGGCGGTTGCGTCCAAGAATAGCGGAGTCGACACTCGAACGATGTTTTTTCTTCTCTCTTTTCAAACTGAACGACACTTCATTAATCGAAGTCGATCGTGGGCATCGCGACCAGCCGATAAGAAATAACGTGGGACAACACAATTTCCGTACGGTTTTATACACACGCACACACACACACGGATGCGTGAATACACGCGTATACATATAGCATATATCGAACGAGAGAATATAGTGATATCGAATGATGCCGGGTTGATATCGTGACGTTATCGTGAGACGGCCAGTAGATAGGTAGTCGCCCTCCCGGTGGTTACACGGCTTTTCAGTGCTCGATCGAGTCTTTGTCCCGCGGGATCTCGAGATCCCGTGCTCTGCGCGCCGGAGAACGTCGACAAATATAGTCGATCATACACGAGCAATAAATGATTCTCGAGTTGAACGACAATTGCATCGCTGTCGGCTAGCAAGATTTCCAAAAATCAGAACTCGCCGAGAGGCTCGGTAGGGAATCTCTCGATCGCCCGAAAGATTCTGACAAACCGGAACGCAGTGACGCCGAGCGTGCAGGATAACGCGAAGTTCGCGAAAGTTGCATGTGCACCGTTCGCCACGGTTTTGCGCGCGCGAGCCTTTCGGGCATCGAAGAGAATAGTGTCAATATTCGTATCGATGGGCGATCGAGCGCTTTACCGATGATCGATAATACCGTACAGCGTGAAGGAGAATCAACACATGTTTTACAATAAGAAGGAGACAATCACGGTAACACGCGAAAGGTGCCGGGAATCGCTCGAGACGCCGAACGCACGCCAGACGATGTCTCCAAGGCGACGGCACGAGAACTGACACGGGAGAAAGAAAAATTCGTCTTTCGGCGAGATCGCGGTTGTTCTATAGGTGATTTTTTTTTTTTTCGATCGAGTGGAAAAATTTACAAGCGCCGTTCCGTTAACTCGCGGCTCACGGCGAGTGGATTAAATATATCGTATCGAGAGCTGTGATATTCAAGTGCGTGACTAACTGTGTACATTGTATATACATGTGCGTAGTGTCCTTATTGGCGCCAGAATGTTTTGAATTATTGAGAAAAATCTTCGGGATCTTGAAGTGACGAATTGGTGAGTAAAGAAATATATATTGACACGGATCCGGCGAAGACGATCGGCGCGAGCTCCGGCTCGACATATATGTACACGGAGATAATCGCGAACGAGAAAGCGGGCGATGCAGTGCGAAAAAAAAAGCGAACGACGTTGACTCCCACATTTTCGAGTGTGGGCCCGGTCATAGCGAGGGCTTCCAGGAAAGTTGAATTCGACGAATCCGAATGACGGACGGCAGAGGCACCGCGCGGAGAACGCGTGGGCAAGCGCGGCCTTGGCGCGACGCATCATGATTCGAATCCCAAGAGTACAACACGATAAATTAATCAATCGTCTCGCTCGAGACAAGAGTTTCGAATTAGGGAAATCTGTTCGATCGGGCCAAACGTAATTGAGGAGTGTACGAGCGCGCGCGCAAGGACCCTGAAACAATTCGTCGCGCGAACGAGCAGGAATCTCTATAGATATATTGGGCGATGTTTGGCCGACGAGTTTCCTCGTCGTGTACGCTCGGCCGGATCTGAATTTAGTTATCCGAATCCAGTGGAAGGGGCAATTTTATGAGTTACTCGATCTCGTACCGATACGCCGTGGAAGGGGCCTTATTTAATGTATTTTTCTTCTTCTTCAGTCCGCGGCAGGATGCAATTAAGACGCGAGTCGTCGATTAAACGAGGCTTCTTTAACGTCGACAATCGCCGCACGGGAAGCACTGTGGCCTTTTACGAAATACGATAGAACGGGTCGGACGTAGGTAGGAGGACGGTCAACCCGATTCTCCCATAGTCTTTCACTACGTATGTTCGGTCTATAATTCATAATCCGTTCGTAAAGCCCAAAGTACACGTACACGCGTTAACGTATGGCCTCTTCAATTTCTTTTGTGTATAGTGCTCGTCTTATCATTGCCCGTCTGACCATAAGAGCTCCGCGCCGCATATACATACATATGACACAATAATCATTGTCAACCTGTTTGTCGCCGAGAAACTTTTCGGACCTACCGCAGCAGCATTTCCGTATAGCGTCATACACACATTAATCGACCGGAAGCATACGTAAAAATGACTCGCATTCTTTGACCACGATAATAAAGAAAAGTTTCGTCGAATTTATTTTTATCTAATATCTCTGGCGTCGTCGAGATAGAATCTATAATCGGCAATGTCTTCGTGTTCCGGCGATTCGTAATCGGGAATTCGTTTTAGATACTCCGAGCAACGATTAACGATAATTTACGAGTCCCTGAGAGGTCCGACGATTTCGTTCGCATATATATGTATACATCACATGAACTATCCAGTTACACACACGCGGAGCGGCCAGCGCGCCAGGAGAAAGTTTTACGGTTGTCGAAACTCCCGACGACGACTCCGCGCGGAGATACTATTATTGCGTTCACCTGTCAATCGTCCTTCGCACGCGGGCAAACGTTGTGTACTTCGCCGAACCTTGCACTAGCGTCGGACGACTATAGGCTCGTATTGTTCGAGCACGCGAATCAGCGTGTCTTAACGTGTGTTCGACTAACTCGTTAAACCGACACATCGTAAAGAATACTTCGTATCGCGAAGGGGATAATGCTCGTTTTTTTTCGGGAGCGTAGAGTTTTCGCCGAGAGTGTTTCGTTCGTCACTCGAGTGCCCATTTTCATTATCGCGATAGAGGAGTTCTCGTTCGCGAAGAATCACCGGGGGTTCGCGCGGTGAACGATAGTTCTCGCGCGCGAGCCCATCTCGACTAGGACAAAAAACATCCACCGCCTCGTTGTGATTTTGAGACTATAAGAATTTGGGATTTTTTCGAACAGCCCTTGACACGACAAAGCTCGAAGCCGGAAAAAATGGATAATCGAGCGAACAGAAGAAGAACCGAAAGACACTGAGGATCCGGAGTGGAGAATCACGGTTAGTATCGTCGAAGTACGGTGATTTACGAGGACGGAAAAAAAACACGAGGATTAAGTCACGATGGACGTCGAACTCGTAACGAGAACCTCGTTGAGCTCGCTGCAAAAGGTCGAAGACGGCAGAATCGTCTCGCCCAACAGCCTCGACGAGTGGACTTGGTCAAGCTTGAGAGTAAGTCTTCAAAATATTTATCTATATATCGCATACTGCAGTCGTTCGATTCGATTTATTATCCTAAACAATTGTCGCAGGTCAACCGTCGTTAATTTGTGTAACAAGTTCGTTTTTTTTGTAATTCGGTCTTCGAGAAGTTGGGAATTCCTATCGGTTACTTCCGAGAATAAATACGCGATAAACTTGCGAGAATCGATGGTTCGATAGAACGATTTAGAGCGCGGGGAAAAAAACGTGAATATCGCGGTGACTAACACGTAGATGTATTTGACCGAGTAACCGAAGGTCACGGCGTGTAAACAGAGCTAACCCCGCTTAAAAAGCATGTTCGGTACGCGATACTTATCGTGTTCTTTGTGCGTTCCCGAAATCCTTTGTCTTCGTAGTTATCCGTCGGGTTTTTTTTGTTTACGGGGGAAACCAAGGCAGGGACACAATGTTACGGTACTGTTCTTTGGTATCTATCATTTTTCACCTCGGCTACAAGCAAAAATGCGGCTGCGATGACAGTTTCGATGCGACGATTGCAGACCGCAAACACGTCGCATGTTTGCCGCAAACTCCTGCACTATTTTATCGCAAACACGAATCGCGGGGATGCCCTATCAGGTACTCGATAACTCGGCGAAGACCGATGACAATAAAAAGCAACGATTCTCAATCACGACCGTGGCCTTCGTGTTCGGGCAGTATATGTGTGCGTGTGTTACTATCGACGAAGCTTGAGTTCTCACCCACTTCGAAGACAGGATATTCGTTCTCAACGAAACGTTTACAGAAAAAAGGTCTGTAATGCCAGACATTCTATCTCCGATCGAGACAACTAATTTTTTGAGTTATAGCAGCATCGAGGCGTTTCGCATGCTCAAAACTAATTTAAGAATCGTAAGAATAGTATTTTTTTGATTCGACACGATACCCGGATTCTTTATTCGCGCGGAGCATCCGGGAATGTATTTTTCAAAACTATCCCGTATTTGTTTATAGAGATATGCAAAATATTTTTGAAAAACAATTCTCTTTTTTCGTTTTTGCTACCATCAACCGTAACTTGATATTCGTATCGGATGCGCCTCATTTTATTTTGATGATAGCGTCGATAATGACGATTGACCATTAATTTTCTATGAGTCATGATGTTTAATATACGCAATGTCCGATTCGTCCCGATCGAGCGTTTCTCAAGTAAATTCCAAACGACTAGCTTTCTCGAAAAGCTTCGCTCTCGACTGACGTAAAGCCAGCAGTTGACACCGCGAGCGTTACTCGACAATTGGGATTCGCAAGGACACCGCGGAATCATGTTCATTTGCCATGCGACGCGAATGCAGATGAACCGCAGGTGTCCCTGCAGTTCGGCGGGGTTGGCGAGAGATTCGCCCGAGAGTTTCGGTCTCGCTTCGTCGGCTATCTGTCTCTGTTTCGCCGTTGGGATTGAAGATCAATATGAAGGCACGAGCTTCGCGAGCTACAGGGCCCTCGTGGCGGCTGCTGCTCTGCTACAAGACTGAATGCCTTACAGCCGGGTGTAACCAGCGAGAGTGTATGTCTCTCTCCCCGGGTGGCAGGAAGGCGTCTGCGCTCTATGAAATTTGTTCTCTCGTGGAAAAAAAAAGAGAAAGAAAGAAACGCAGCTAGCCCCCGGGTCTCGTCCGGGCGCAAAGAGAAGCCTGGCTGTCGTCGTATAACGCGATAACTAGACGTGCGAAGCGGTCGTGTAGTTTGCTCTAATCGCGATAAACGATGAATCAAAAGTGCCGAGTGCTACGTCCGAGTATCCGTGTGATTCGCTCGATCGTTATTAATATTAATAACGATATTCGCCGCACAAACTTCGAGTGTCCGATCGTTAAAGACCGTTCGGGCGCGGAATAAAAAGGATTCACCGTCGATCGACATAATCAAATCTACAGGTGTGCCGTTCTTTCTTCTACCGACCGGACTGTACCGATGTAACTCGTGCGACCACACTATTGAAGAGTACAATAGATACTTTTTTTTCTCGCTCGTATGGTGTCGGCTTCATACGTGCGAACGGACGTACACACGCACGGGATGACTATAAATAGAGCACGGTGTATAAGCAATGCAAATATATTAACACGCCCGGCTATCGAATCCGTTATACACACGGGGCACGTACATTCTACATACACGCTAGGTTCTAAACTCGTTGTTACTCGACGGGCAGTGGGAGTGCATGTGTTAGCGTCGTGCGCGGTTTCCTCTCCTCTCGCAGTGTCGCATGCAGGTTGACAGTCAGCGATAGATCGCATTACCTGACGGTGTTACACGCGGTATTTTTTTTTTGTAAGATAAATAATTTTTTTAAAAACCGTTTGTCATCTCGCTATACGGGTGGATTTTTTCTTCCGACCGCCGGGTAATGTTTCACTCGTAATAACAATCGTATCGTTGGCATTGCGAAATCGCGACTTTTCGAAAACAAATTGTCGCAAGGGTGCGATAATTCTAGCCGGTAGCGTCGAGCGTCCTACGAAACGCTCGGGTCCGCGGGGAGTCACATTGTACTTATCAGGTATAATCTTCGCGTATCCGCGGGGGCTATAAAAAAAAGAGTCGACGGTCGAAAGATCTCCGCGTCGTTCTATAAATAATGCACAAGCTACTTTCCTTCCTTCGTCCACCCAGCCGTCCGACTGCTATATTATTTCGAGCGATCGATACTCCGCTAATATAGAATTCATTTACCCTCGTTTGAGTATTTGTTTTTTTGTTTTTGTTTTTTTTTCTCACTGTCATTCTATTAACATTTGGTCGTCTGCTTCTTTGCCGAATGCAGAAACAGTTTCAATACAAGAATCTGGAAAAGCTGTACTCGATCTACCAACGAAGACTTCAGAATGGATATCTATCGCTTTTTGTTTTACTCCAAGTGGTTCTCGGAGTCACTCACTGCGCGGCATTAATAATGACGGTGAGATGGAACAATTCGATTCGTGTCGAGAGATAACGCATTGCTTGGAGAGAATTTTCGGTGAAATTAAAAAACGAAATAACTTACTCAATTCGTAGGTAGAGATCGAGTCGTCCCTGCCGGACGTGGTCACCTACAGCGTCGTTGGTGCGCTCTTGTGCCCGGTCATAGCGTTGTCCTTCAGATCGAAGCTCATCGCGAAGGAGACCTATCTTCCGGTTGTGCTGTCGTGTATCATAGTCATCCTTCTGGTCATCGGGGATCTCGCCGTTCCGCTCTGGTACACTATAAATTGCACGGAGAACGCACCTGCGATAAGGTAATAACGATAAGACGACCTATCTCTGTATTGTTGCCCGGTCTGCCGAAAAAAAGAATTCTTGCCGCGTAATACATCGCGTAGAAATCGGAAAGCTATGTTGTCATTGTGTTCGTCCAGTGGCCGCTGTTGCTCGAGTGAGACTCTGCTAACAAGGAAATTCAATCGCGCCAGAAACGTGAAAAATAAAAATAATTTTCCGCAATTACCGATGTCCGATGAGAAACGAACGTAATAATTTGGGCAAAGAAATATTTTTTAAATCTACATTTTTTTTTGCACGATCGTGTTTTTTTTGTATTTCTACAATCTGTAATCGGACAATAAAACATACAGTACGTTGTGTACTTTTTTCTCATAGAGCGGGAAAAATACTTGGGTTTTTACGTGTTTTTACCTTGGAAATCGCAGCGTTTTCCCCAAAATAGATGAAAGAAAAAAATTGTTTCACAATCCCATTAATTTTTTTTTCCTCCGCTGATTACCGTGTAATTATTTTATTGCTGACTCAATATTGACGTACTTTTCCGCTTCGTAAAAGTAAACAAATTATGACTCGCGATTATCAAAGCGCGGTTCGAGAGTCGATGCTTTTGGTATGCTTATATGTGGAGTGCAAAACTCTGTACTGGCAGACAAGCCGGCACGCGTCGGTAATGGATGGGAATAAATACATTTGTCCGAGTCTCGATGTATTAGCTTCATTATTTATCGTCGCACGCATCGACAAATATAAAACGATCGCTATCAATGGTGATACGAGGTATGCAATTGTTGCGGAACACCAACGAGTACGAGATTCGTTGGTGTAGAAAAGAAAAAAAAAGAAAGAAAAAGAGAGAAGACTCGCCAGCGAGCCGCTAATCATTCGAGGTTCCTAATTATCAGCATTGACCTTCGTTTGATAATCCCACCTTCGCTTTACCCGACTTACGAACACGGCTTAGACGACCTAGAACAATCGCGAACTACGAGAATCTTTTTTTTTTTTTTCATTCTTACTGTGTGTGTCCCCACCCCATATAGATATATACGCCGCTTCCGGTTTCGCAAACCTGCATCACGTCGGATGAGGAATTCAACGTAGTAAATATACGCCGAGACGTGATACGCTTTTTGTTTTTCAGGCCCGCATACGCGACTCACGTACTACTGGCTTGCTATGTCTTCCTACCGCTGGCGGAGAATCTCCACGCTTTCATACTCGGCGTTACCGCGACGCTATGCTACCTTGCGAGTCTCACTCTCGTGACGTACCGAAATATGCCCGATTACACCGGCCGAGTAAGTCGAAGCAGATTGACCCTTAAGAATCGGGCTTGCGCCGATGCATATATATTTCTTCTTTTCGTCTGACATGACTCGTGCATAAATCTCAATCGTTATCGACGAATTTCTGCAGATAATCGCTGACGCAATTTATTTCGCCTGCGTGAACGGGCTCGGTCTGTACTTCAGATTTATGAACGAGATTGTCATAAGAAGATCCTTTCTGGACAGACGAAAATGCGTCGAGTCTACCCTTCGACTCAACTACGAGAAGGATCAGGAAGTAAGTTTTTTTCTCAATCGTGAAAACAGATATCGGCGACGAAATTTATGACTATGATAAAAAAATCAACAGGAGCAACTGACGAGGAGCATACTTCCGCAACATTTCGCAGCGAAGATCAAGAAAGACTTCAGAGATATATTCAAATTTATAGAGGAACACAAGAAACCACCACCGAAAGGTCGTCGCCGCAAGTGAGTATCTTCCCGCGCGATTTTTTAATTAAAAAAAAATTGAATACGTTTGAAAAACAATGCCGAGCGCCAATTTCAGTGATCTTTACGTCGAGACTCACAACAATGTGAGCATACTTTACGCGGACGTGGTGAATTTTTCCGGTCTCACGGTTACGTTGCCCGTGAGAAAGCTCGTGGAGACTCTGAACGATCTATTCGGTAGTTTCGACGAGGCGTCGGAGCGGCACAATGTTCTGCGGATAAAATTCCTCGGCGACTGCTACTACTGCGTCAGCGGAGTGCCCACTCCGAATATCCAACATGCCAAGAGTTGCGTGGATTTAGGTAAAATTTACCAAACGTTTATAAAAAAATTGTGTACCGAAATGTAGAATCTTTGATAACCGTGCGCATTCGACAGGCCTCGATATGATAAAGATAATCAAGGAAGTGCGCACGCGGGTGAGACGCGAGTGCGGCGTCGACATAAACATGCGAATAGGCGTTCACTCTGGTAAAATAATATCCGGAATTTTGGGCGCCAACAAGTGGCAGTACGACGTATGGTCGCGGGACGTCGTCATAGCGAACAAGATGGAACAGACCGGCAAGCCGGGAAAGGTTCACGTTACCCAACAGACACTGGACCTTCTGGACGCCAGTCAATACGACTGCGTGCCGGTCGAAAGTCTGAACGACGAGATTCTCAAGAAATACGACATACGCAGTTATCTAATAACACCGACGTCGCAAGGATCACCGATATCGCAGGTGAGCTAAGACAGTTGGCGCGCTCGTTTTCGACGCTCCTCGAGTCTCGTTGACAGACAAGCCTTGTTGCAGAACAGCGAGAAGACCGTGCCGATCACGAGGCCGTCAACACCGCCGCGCTCGAACAAGCATTACGTGCGATGGTACAGCGTGCGTCCGAGCACGAGCAACGGCGCGAACTCGAGGACCCGAAGGATCACAACGACGATGAACAATCACGCCGATGTGTTCGCCGGAACCTTTCGAAGGCGAACGCACTTTATGGATTCTTGTCTGAAGGATTATCATTTGATGCTCAAGGCCGCGGACGCCGAGATGGAGAAGGCTATCAAGCAAATGCCTCTCAGCAAGTGGGAGTAAGTCGCGCGAGAAAAAAGATGCTGTTTCGAGTTGAATTCGGCTATGTAAAATTACTTGTTTTGCAGGCAGTGGTTCAAGTGGGAACACATAAACCCGTTGTTCCTCACGTTTTCGCAACTCAGCTGGGAAATTCCTTTTCTGCGAGAGCCCGATCCTCTGTTTAAGTTTTACGTCGGTTGCGCCGTTCTCGTGTTACTCTGCATGGGCCTAATATTCTTGGTACCCACTATCATACTGTCCGAGTGAGTTTACACAGCAATATTGTTCACGAGATCTTGGCTTCTTGTTTTAGCGATCTGACGATAAATCTTTGCGTCAATTTGCAGATGGCACCTGAGCACAACCGTGAGCTACACGATTGCCATGCTATTTCTCGTCGCTCTGCTGCCGCTCACGTGGATGCATTTTGTTTGGAATCGTTGCAAGGATCCGCACGACGAGCACGAGGGACACGTGCCACAGCCGCGGAACAAACTTCTACACTTCATGTATCAAACGAGTATAAAGGTGTGCTATTGAAATTTGATTTCTCGACGATGCGCTATCATAGAAAAAAATGATGCGTTGAAAGAGCTAATCGTTGGGACAATATTTTTCGGAAAAAAATCACCTCATGAATTATCAGTTCTCGCGAGCAACTATTGGTCTTTCTAACACTTCGTTTTTATCTGTAAACGTACAGATCTCTAATACACGTTTTCACATTGTGCGAGTTACAGGTTGTCTGGAGCGCTCTTCTCAGAACAACGCTCTATCTCGTAATAACGATAATGCTCGCCGCTTGCGCGATGTTCGATATGATGGTAAGCATTGCCCTCAAACATTTCGCGTCGGCGACTCCCGTTTCAAGGGCGAAAACATTGTAACGAAATTTTTTCAGTTCGAGTGCAAAAATACCGATAGGCTGTTGAACAATAGCGGTACGGCGAGTATTGTCGCGGGCGGTGCGGCGGAACTCGAGTGTCTCTCAAAGCCTTGGGTAAAATTGCACAGCAATGTTTAAGCATAAATAAGTAAGCGAATAAATGATTGACGGAGTACAATTTTGCAGCAAATGTCCGAAACGTGCTCGCTAGCGATACTGACGAGTTTTCTGTTTCTGCGAGTGCATTTCGTTCTGAAACTACTGATCGGCATTAGCATCGTCACGTTTTACGCGTGGAATATCTCTTCGTACAGATCGGTAATATTTCAGGTAAGAAAAACTCCGTAGCGAAAATATACACGAGCTTGATTGAGCGCAGTTGCAGAGTTTTTATATTATGTTTTAGTCCGACGATACTTGGAATCCTAATTTGGAACCGAGATTAGCTCACATCCTCAACGTTGCTTTTCTCACGTTTTCCCTGCATCTTATTGATCGCCAAGTGAGTTCGTTACATATTTTTGTACCGTGGCATTTACGCCCATTATTAATTGGAATTTACGGCAATTCTTTCAGGCAGAGTATCTGAGCCGGCTCGATTACCAGTGGAAGCGTCAATTGATGAAGGAACAAGACGAGGCTTTCCATACGCGAAATGCCAACAAACTGTTGCTTCGAAATATCCTACCGGAGCACGTTGGTTCGTATCCCTATATCAAAGGCTTCTTCAATCGAAACCAAAGAAAAGTACACGATGCTAACAAAAATATTATGTTTTCAGCGGATTTCTATCTGAATATGAACAGAAACGCCGAGAACGAATTGTATCACAAGGCTCACGAGAACGTCGCGGTAATGTTCGCGTCTCTGACCGATCTGTCGATCGACGAGAGCAACATTCTCATAGATTTGAACGAGATAATATGCGAATTCGACAAGCTACTGTTCGAGCCGAGTTTCGTGTGCAGAATAGAGAAGATAAAGATAGCCGGTACGACGTACATGGCGGCGTGCGGTCTCGAGGCTCACAGGCGCGATTCCATGAGAAGCGAAGAGAGCGATACCAATCAAGTTGTAAAAGTAATGGCAGAATTTGCGGCGGAGATGATAGCGGTACTCGAGAGGCTCAACGTCGAGTCGTTTCCCAACACCAAGCCCTACAAGTATGTATTTCATGTAGGTATGTGAACGCTTGACGTTCGGCTTGATATTCAAAAAAATACGTCGCCTTAATTGTCATACGTTTTCGGCGTGTCGTGATAGACTACGCATTGGAATTTCGCACGGCGAAGTAACGGCCGGCGTTGTGGGCTCGCAAAAGCCGCTCTACGATATTTGGGGCGACGCTGTAAACATGGCATCGAGAATGGACACGACCGGCGTACCGGGAAAAATTCAGGTTCGCTACAATACTTAAGAGTTCAAAAAACATCCAAGAGCCCAATTATTAACAGCTCGTTCTTCCCCATCGCTCGATCGCAGGTGACGACGGAAACCGCAGCGGTATTGGAACACGACGGTATAAAGTGTCATCTGCGCGGCGAAACGTGGGTGAAACCGAAGGGCCTCGTTACAACGTATTTTATCGGGGTTGACGATAAAAGGCGGCTCCTCAGGATGGAATCCTTGGAGGAGACGAATCTGTGATGGCGATAAAAACTCGAGAATTGTCCTGTCGACACGTCGACGAGAAAACATTTTACCGAGGAATGGCCATGGGTGGCCGATCAATCGCGACGGGATCTATATCTATATATATATTTGCATATATATGCACACCAGGACGAGTCGCGAAGAATATTTAAACGACCAAAGACAAAGAAAATAAGAAAGAACCTGAGAGACCAAAGAAGCTTGATATGGGACGCGCGTTGGTATATATATTTGCATTTTGGATTGTCGGATATCACGCAATCCGGAAGCGATCACCGTGAAGCGTCCCGAAAAACTCTTAGACTACACACGATTATTTTTCTACGCACGTACAGACCCGTGCCGTCTATCTGTAAATAATTCTGTACATATATTTTTTCAAAGTCCCTTGCGACGAGACCGCGAACCAATTATATTCGTTAATTGAAGCGACAAGGTACGAGTTTGAAATAATAATAATAAAACAAAAGTATTTATTAAAGTGCACGGTTCACTGACAGAATTATGCGTTCTTTGAGATTTCCGTCCATGTTGCAGGAGCGTTATCGAGAGAATTAATTTAAAAAAGAAAGAAAAAAAAAAACCCCCGTGAACGAGTACAGATCCGTAAATAGTAGAAAAGTGAAAGGGGATGCCAAGAATAACCCGTTGTAAAATATAGCACACAGAGCCCGGTGGCGCGAGATATAGATAAACTTTAAAAGCCCTTGGTTATGTGTGTGCAGAGTGTGATATGAGAGCGGACCACTTCATTATTAGATAAGCTTCAGATAAAATTTAAAAAAGAAACTCGTACGAGAAAACAAGAGTATGTGTGGACGTGTATATGTGTGACTCTGCAACACGATGAAACGTGACATTGCGCAGAATAAAAGAAACCGATATAACATAGGATCGAATCTATAGCGAACGAGTTTACGGAACAGAGCGAAATCCGAAGATCTCTAACGAATATCGATGGCAAAAAAAGGAAAAAAATTGTAGATGAAATAAAAAAAGAAGACAAACAAAAAATACTGAATTATCGAAGAGCGAAGAATTTCCGGGTATTATGAAAAATTTAAAGTAGTTTATCCTTCAATCGTGTTCCTCCCATCGCAGTGACTTCATGCAGGCAATTATGATTGATAGAACATTTTATCGGCTACAGTCGCCAGTTCAACGAGTGGGGAAATGCGGATTAATTTTGGCTCGTGGAAAACAACGCGGGATCGAACCGAGTATAGTTTGTTGTCATCATTCCTACTGAAAACACTAAAAGATCTCTCGAAGAAACGATTTAAAAGCGAAAACCTTCTACTGTCGAAGTTTCGATACAAACTTGACTTAATGCGCTGTAACGTGATTAAACGAAATTCACGTCACGCAAAATATAGCTTACGTATTCCGTAATCGAAAAAAAAGGAATGCGATTACATCACACGCGCGAGAGGAGGTATCTGGCAAATTAGGTTTCAAAATGAGTACCTCGATGACGTTCGAGAGAGAACGAAGTGCGATTAGCAATTATATATCTCGTAGCACGAGAAGCAAACAGTCGCGGGCGTTTGAACGTTCGTTCCGAACGCGCCCGAAAGCGCCCTATATCTCTGTGTGTCCGGGTTTGGTCCCGCGAATGGGGCAGCCGGCATACGCGCTATTTTCCCCTGGAGCTCGCCGACGAGCCAATGACCGAACAGTTGTAATTGGAGGAGTAACGAGTAACGTCTCCCCGTCGACGAACGTTTCTCGTGACGACAGTCCTCATTCAAGATTTTTCTTACAAATAGGCTTTATCGATTAATCCCCGAAGTTTTAGTGCTTCTTCGTGAACTTGGCGGAAAAGAGACTGGGTAAGGATCGCGGGAGAGTTCGTCGAAAGAAAAAAAATACGTATCGAAGGGTCGCGGAAAACGAGGAAAAAAAAATTGCATTCACCGAACGGTAACACTTTGGCTGTCAGTGACTCACGAGAAGACACACTGGCGTTCTACGTTTATTATCTCTCCGCTTGTCACTCCTCTTTGACAGCGATCGCGACGAACGAGGAGATTTCGGAATAACGCTGTTATTGTGACTCGAGTTCAATGATCTTGCTCCTAGTCGGAGTTAATCATTGTTCCAGAGTAGCGATTTTTTTTCGATACTATCCTCGAACATAAAGAGTGCTTTCTTTGATTTACTTTCGTCGTTCTCATTGTGTTATTCGTTGGACGATAGATCTATTATTCTTTCTTGGATCGATCTGAGAACGTTTATCGCTTGCAGTCGTGACCAGGCACTGGGGAAGCGACGACAATGGATATCGGCTTCTCGTCTTATCACAACGGGGGTCCGGCCCGCGAGCAGGACTTTGGCAGACTATCGCAAACGGTTGGCACGTCCATACTGAAGATATCCCAAAATGGTTTGTATTTTTCTTGTTTTTCTTATTTGTTTCCAATTTTTTTTTGGTCCGACCTTGAGTTAATTATATGCTTCCGTACAGTTTCTTCAATGCAAAAGATGGTCAATCAATTGGGCGGATCGACCGATTCGCAAGAGTTGCGGAACCAATTGTGAGTTTCCTGATGACTGCTTTGTAAGCGCGTCGGTCGTTGAGCTTTGTGTAAAATCGTTTCGTCGGCAGGCACCAGATTCAACACTACACCCAGCAGCTCGCCAAGGATACTAATGTGCATCTCAGAGATCTCGCCGCTTTGGCGAGCAACTCGACGTCCAGCAGTCCGGGCGAGCAGCGACAGAGAAAAATGCAGAGGGAGAGATTACAGGACGAATTCACGAGTGCCCTCAACAGTTTCCAGGTGAGGCGACAAAGGAATATAATAATAGAAGAAGTAGAACTTGCAAAAGAACATTTTCTTATTACGATCAAAAATTTGAAAATTTCCGCTTCATCGACGACGAACACGGAGAAACGCGTAATAATCGAATTATTGCAGGGAGTGCAAAGATTGGCGGCATCCAAGGAGAAGGAGATGGTCAGAAAAGCAAAGGCGAGCGCGGGCGTTGTCGGCTTCGGCGAGAAGAAGCAAGAGACCCTGATAGAGCTTCAGGACAATAGAACACAAAAACAGATACAGCAGCAGCACTTGCAGGACGAGCAAAATTTGCGAATGTTGGAAGAGCAAGAAGCGAGCATACGTCAACTCGAAGTGAGTTTTTTCGTTCGTTTGTATATTCCATCGCGATCACGCGAAAAAATAACGAACTGCCGAAAATATCGAATGTTTTTCGACATTGAACGACGTTACTTTTGCAGAGCGACATCAGCGACGTTAATCAAATATTCAAGGATCTCGGAGCGCTCGTGCACGATCAGGGTGAAGTTATAGATTCCATCGAGGCGTCGGTGGAAAGAACGGAAGTATTCGTCAACGAGGGCTCGCAACAATTACGTACCGCCGCTACGTACCAGAACAAATTGCGCAAAAAGAAATGCATCCTCGTGATATTAGGAACCGTAATATTGTCGATTCTGATCGGCATAATCGTCTGGCAGAGCAACTAAGGTGATATATATGTATGTGTGTGTTCGGCTGTAGTGCCGAAATTCGAGCTAAGTGTAACGGAATGAGGCAATTACTCTGCCTCGACGAATGCATACAGCAACGTCCTGCATTTTTACGATATTCAATTATTTACCGAATGTTAAACATGATGAAGAGAGCGACGAAAGAAAAGAAGAAGAGAAATAAATAGCCGTGCGTCTCGCGTAAGCGCGGAGATGAAAATGCTAAACCGTTCGTTTGGCGCGATGTATCTGGTCCATTTGTACATTATAATTTGAAGGAAAAAAAAAAAAGATCAAAAAAACAATCGCGGCGCGATATTATTAATTGATAATTAAAGGAATAAAGAAAATTATCGGAAAACTCAATCTGTACTTGTAATTGAATGGTCTAATCGATATTAATATTATTTTGTATCGGTACAACGAGATACCGACTATGAAACGGTCGTTTTTCGAACGACCCTGCTTACACGGATTTTCATACGGCGTCGTTAACCGCGACGCGTTCTGGTATATTCTTTACCGACATTATTGTACGTAGAATTTAACTCGTCTCGCAAGAACAATATTTCGTAGCTAAACATGGAGATGTAACCCGATGTATTATATAATCGTTAAGAATGTTGGTTTATTTTAATCGAAATATAACAGATAATATCGAATGTATTCATTTATATTGGAGATTATGTGCCGATCCTACTACTATGTCGAAAGTAAAAGCATCTGTGCAATAAATTCAATATTCACTGCAAAATGGAGTATTCTTCGAAACAATAACAATTCGTAAGGAATACGAAAGACCGTTACCGGCTATTTGAAACTTACCGGCTATGCGGGTGTGAATCGCGGCGCGACGGCGATTGTCGAATATTCACGGTATTTTCGAACAATACATTGATTCACGAGTTCACGAGTCGCGGATAAGCACTATCCATCTCGCAAAAGCAACATTAATCGATGCGACACATTAAATTTTGTACGGAACCGCTTCGCGGCAACGGCGGTCACTCCGAGATGAAACCGAACCGAACAGCACGCCGCACGGCGATCGACTAATGGCAGCCGCGCATTTCACCCCACTACTCGCACCCGCCGACCGGCTGATCCGTCTACCGAAAAGGTAAACAGTGCGTGGAAAACCTCGAAGTCTTGAGATGTACGATATTTGCCATCCCAGTGTGAGTCGAATTGCAGATGAATGATCGCTGCTATCGTTATCAAAAGTGCAATCGGCGATCCGATTTATCAAATGTGATTGGAATTTCAGTACTACAAAATCGGCGAGCTCGGTTGCAAAGACGATGTCAAGATCACCACCGCCTTTTACGTGTACATCGAACTGTGTGAAGGTACTCGTACAAGCCTCAATAATCTTTGAATCCGTAATACATAAGCTGAAAAACGTTCCCCGCGAGCGTAGAACGACGATTGTGGGACGTCGAATACAAATACAGCGAGGTGCTGGATTTGATTTATCTCACGGCGAAAATTCGCAAAGATTCCGAAAGCGAGATATACGTACCGTGGCCGGCGAAGAATAACATTACTCTGCGAAGCATCGAACTCATCGAGGAACAATTGAAGTGCGACTGGTAAGGGGATTTATCGTAACGTTATCGGGTTGATGAAATTTTTCGATAACTCCTTTGGATGCACAGCTTTACCTTGGTTCTGAAGAGCGGAGAGAGCAGCAGCATCTTCTACAGAGTTCGCGAGGGACTCGCCAGACCCGCGTCGCCGCAAACGAGCAAGGAGCTCAAGTCGAGGAGCGACAAGAAGCAAGAATTGGAGAGGGAAATACGGAACAACAGTAGGAATTTGTACGAATTGGCGAAATCGCATCGACAATCGTAACAAGTGCAAATGCAGCTTCGACTGTGTGGGATTCAAAAAGAAATTTTCACGCATGTAATTCAAAACTTCGTATACTCGTTCACGTTAATATTTTCATATGCATCTTACAAATTTAATTACTGAAACATCATTATCTTACAATCTGTTAGTCATGTCTATATGATTTACAGGACGATATAAGTGTGTATAGTTATAATATATACGACATGAAAAAAAAAAGAAAAAAAAAAAAAGAATAAAAATTGTGTACAATTGAAGAAAGCAACAAACTATAACGAAGAACTCGTTTCGTTTAAAATTAATTTTTTTTTTCCGTGAGGTAGATGGTGACTCGGCGGATCGGGCGTACAGTGTTAATATGTAAGAATCTCATTGTACATTAGTATTTCTTATTATCATGATAGAGCTATCGTCGCGAACGTCCTGACCCGGGCAATGAGTGAGCCAGGGGTGGCGCCGATAACTTTTTATTAGTTTTACAACAACATCGTTCACCGGGATTTAATGTCTCGTCGAATCACAATGCTACCTGGATAACAAGCAACTTGGCCCCGATTACCGATTTTTTTTTGTTTCGTTTTAACTTCGAGAAACGCGCGATACATGCTTTCGCGCGTGAGGAACGTTCGTCTAAAAAAAAAAAGGAAAAATGACATTAGCTCTCTGTAAGGGCACTTCGAGGATATAAGATTCGTACAAGAATCACAATGTTCCTGGAGGGGTTTCAGACAATCGGGTCTCGGTTTGCTCAGCCTCTTTCGATTATTGTTCCGCGCGTTACGAGTTAGCTCTCTCCTTCTTTCTATCGTTTTTTTTTTCTTTTAATTACAAACAAATGAGCACCTCATTCGAAACGGGCATTCGTGTCACAATGTACAACCATTATCTTCAGTACAAAATAGATTACCAAACTATATCAATTTTATTAATGCATTTAAGGCAACTGGAGATCGACGGGTTGCCGGAAATATCACAAGTAGTTCAATAGTTTATCATACCAAATGGTGCCGTGATTTCCTTTCTTTTTTCCTTTTTTTGTTGCACTCTTATCTCCAATATTTACGATTTCAACAATAGCCTAGTATAAAAAGCCGCAATTTCGTTTCGTTTTTTGTATAATTTCTTTCTTTTGCGTTCTGCATTTTCGGTTCTTCGTTCGTAATTTACGAAGTACGTGAAGCTGTCTAGCCGTGATTCGAATACCAATATTGGATTAGTTGGTAAAAAATACAAGAGAATGAACGACACAGAGAGTGTGTGAGTGGGTGCGAGGAAAGATGGAGAGAGGGGCTTTGGGGGAGGCGGGAGCGGGAAAATAGACAAGAAACTCTCAAAGTGTTATATAAATTACTACCGCTCGTCGCCATCTCCGAGAACGAGATGCGTGCGTCGGTTTATCCTTGATTAGAGTCAAGCGTGAAGCGACTTGGAATCTTGCCTTCATTTTTTTTTCATGCGTAACCAGCTGATGAGTTGGATTAAAAATCATTAGAAATAGACAAATTATCGCGATTAGGCGTAGACGGTTTTTTTCGCACATGCCCGATTGCGACTCGCAAATAATGCGTTCGGCTTTGATACCGGCAAAAGTGTTTTGTTTCGCTAATTCGGCCTCGTAAAAATCGCGAGTTACCGCTTTTCATAATCGATCCTGACGGATTATTCTGTTCCGTTAGCACCAGTCCGCCATATACGTAAAGTCCCGGAAGAGACCTTGTTCCAGGTCGCTTAGCGGCCGTGGATCTTTGGGTGGCGTCAGATGGGGCTTCTCCGACGTGAATTCTTCGTCGAAGTTACTCACATCCTCCACGGAGTGCTGCGAACAAAGCAATGCGACATGGTCGAGTCAATTAGCCAAATCCGATTAGTTCTCTATGGTCCCCTCGTCCACACAGCCACGTTAACAATAATGGCGCGCCACTCCTATTCTTGTTGTTGAAGGGGGGAAAAAAGTGACTGTACTCACGATAACTGGCACGAAAGGCGGTTTAACGCGCCGCAGAAGCAAATCGTCCCAGCCTATATGACGGAAGAACGCTTGCTTCTTAACGTCTTCGGCGTCTCTCTCACTGCTTCCCAATCGACGATCGGGATTCTTCCTCAGTAACCGTCTCATTATTGCTATAGCTTCGAGCGAGAGAAATCGTGGATATCGCACTTCGTCGTTAACTATCGAATCGAATACTTCCTCCTCGTCGTCACCGGGGAAGGGTGACTGTAAATCGAAGCGTGCGATACGTGTATGTAATCAGGAACTTTATCGCATTATCTCGATGACGAAAATGACAAAGTTTTCGACGCTTACCTCACCGACGAGCATCTCGAATATCAAAACTCCCAAGCCCCACCAGTCCACGGCGCGTGTGTACGACGTGTCCGTGAGTACTTCCGGTGCGAGAAACTCCGGTGTACCGCAAAAAGTACCGGTTCTATCGCCGTAGCCCATGCCCTCTTTGCACAGGCCAAAGTCGGCGATCTTCACGTAGCCCTCCGTGTCGAGTAAGAGATTGTCGAGTTTCAAGTCTCTGCGATAATTTGGAACAATCAACAATGAATAGTTTCTTCAAGCGTGAGGCAATGAACATCACGCCAACGAGACAGGGTGGGATCTGTACCTGTAGATTATACGACTCTCGTGCAAATACTGTAAACCCAAAACGACGCAGGCCGAGTAAAAAACGGCACGAGACTCGCCGAATACATCGGCGTGTATGTGCATCATAAGATCGCCACCAGCAGCGTACTCCATGACGAAGCATACGTGTGCCTGTATCGCGTGGTAAAAGAAAAAGAAGAAGAACCCAATGAATGAACAAACGACCGGCTCTCACGGCGTTCGAGTGAAAAAATTGCGTTTCTGTGAATTCGGCTCCGTCCGTCGAGTACAGAGGGCCTGTTCGCGAGATTGGGCTACTCACCTCGGTCTGAAAACAGGCAAACAGGTTCACGAGGAACGGATGCCTCGTCGCGTTTGCTACCTCGAATATACGTTTTTCCGACAGCAACGACTCGACCTCGTCCCTCGCTATAATGTCGCCCTTCTTCAAAGCTTTTATCGCAAAGTACTCGCCGGTGTTGCGATACTGCGAAAGTATCACTTTGCCGAAGTGACCACGCCCGAGCACGGACAGTAGCCTAAAGTTTTCGAGCGTCATGCCGGTGAGTTGGGAGTGTCTTCGGGATTCGTATGCGCTGTCGCGATACTGCAACGGCCTGACCGGTAGCTCGTAAACAACCTAAAGAAAACAATCGACTATGGTTATTTGGGTTACGAATACTTTTTCTTCTTTTGTACTCATTCGATTTCCGCCACGCCGATATACATGCGTAGAGGATTATAAACATTCGTAAATCGTATCGTTAATGGACAGACGTGTAAAATTCTCAAGGCTCATACAATTGTGTGTTAGTCACTGTGAACAATAGTACTGCGAGGCGCGGTATGCGGCCCAGTACGGTTGTGTGAAATGTATCAGTAGCGCAAAATCCATTCAGGCGATGAGTCTCCATAACAATAGAGAAAGACTTTTTTTTTGTTCCCCTTTTCCCATGCACCCACACCCGTTCGGTTATGGGACAATGTTCCGCATCGACGGCTTTCTCGATAATGGAAGCAACGTTTTTCATTAATACAAGAGACAATAGCGATCGATCGGTCAGACCGGGCGAGGGAGTTAGATACACGAGGACGGAGTATTAGTTGAATCCTATGGAAATAAATGGCCCACGCAGAGAGAGAGAATATGAAAAGGGACGAATAATAAAAGAACATGAAAACACAAAGGCAAACCACGGCGCGTGTACACGCGCTTAGAATACTGTACAGAGGTCTTATCTACCTCATCCTCGGGAAACTCGACGACAGGTTGGGGCGAAGGGGTGCGCGGAGAGGGTGGTGCTATCAGCACTGGACGAGGCTCCGTCACGAGAGGCCTCAAGCTCGCACCCGCCTTCTCCTCGTTGTGCAGGAAATCAAACTCCTTAAGTGCACTCTGTAACTACACGGACACTACCTGCTCAACTGTCTGTGCTCTACTTGACTAATTCGGTGAACGTGAGACTGGATGAGAAGAGTATGGCAGTAGTAGCGATTGTTCGACGGCAAATTATGTTTAATATTTCTTTTTTAATTATAAATAACGAAACAAAAGTAGAAAAGAGCCGAGCTTGTGGATTTTTAAATAATATAAATATATTTATGTATATAAATCGAAGATTGAGAACCATACTACCACCATCACCACACCGCTCTTACTAAGCGAAATTGTAATGCGTGAATTGCTTTTCGGATGAAAGATCTGTGATTCAACGAGTTCAATCGTACGTACTTCTTGATCGAGCTTTGGTTGCGGCGGATGTACCATCATCGAGGATGATTTTTTCGCATGCGACGGTGGCGGTGGTGGTGGCGGCGGAGCCGTTGGCGGCGGTGGAGGATGCATCTGAGACGACAAACTGCTACTCGACGCGGACATGCCGAGCGGACGAGCTCCACCGAGTCCTCCTTTCTCAGGATCCGGCAATTCACCGGGTGTTTCGACTTTGTCTTCCATCGACGTATCGAAAACGAGCTGCATCTGAGATCCTGTTGCGCAAACGGGAGTTCAAAGTAAAAATAAGCGCTAATCCGGTAGGAAGAACGGTGGGAAGATAGTTAAAAGAATAACTTACCAGACGGTGGACTTTCGGAACTTCGCGTACTGTGCAACGAAGGTGCGGATCTTTTGAGGAGTCTTCCCCACGTCGCGACATTTATGTTCATCTGATTCGCGCGCGGGAAATTCTTCGCCTGTTGCTTGAAGATCTTTCTCTGTCGTTGGAGTTTCGGCTTTCTCGAGATCATCGGATTGAGAAATTTGATTTCGGCGAAAAGGAGACCCTGCGGCTCCAATTGGAGCGCCATACCGTGTCTCACGTCGTCGATGAATTCCTCGAGACGCAAGAACTTGACCGCGCACAGCGATCGCCAATCTTTCCAATAGATGCCGATCTCGAGCTCTCGCGACTTGTCTAGCTCTATCGAGAACCTCTGGTCCCAAGCCTGCTGCGAGCAGAGCCGCCAATTAGTTTGAGCTACCGTCTGATTGTCCAATTTGATCACTGCCATAATGTCGTCTGCAAAAATCGGAATGTCATGCGAATTCACGGTATAAAATTGCCTATAAGAGTGACGAGAGATTGTCGTTGTACTCACTGCTCGTCTCGTCCTTTACGCTGTACGACTTGCTCGAGCTGCGACCCGTCACACCCTTGACAAAGCTGCGCAGATCCGGACTCGCCGGATGATGATCCCTTCTCGTTCGTCCGGGAATTTCTTCCGCAAGATCCTGACAACCCATCAATCGTACCTCGAGCTGCCCGGTAACCGCGGCGCATCTCGACAGCGAGACCGGTATCGTCGCTCTGCCCTCGAGCGGTCCACGGAACGGTTGCAACGAGGTATAGGTCACGGGTACGGGACTCGCCGATTGAACGCTCGCTAATTCGCGTTTCAATTGTGCCGCTGTCGCGCTATCGGCCGGCAACTCCTGCCTTCGATGGTCGAGCGACAATCTCAACAGATCCAACTTTCTACTGGATTCCGATAGACTCGCCTGTGCCTCGGTGAGAGCTTTTTTATCGGCTACTTTGGCACTTTGCAGCAATCTTATGACGTTCTTGGCTCCCTCGACGACCGCCGCTTCGATTCTCAATCGATGACGAAGCTCCTCGACTCTCTCCTCGAGAGCGAGCTCCAAACTAGGCTCGTACTTGTCTGTAATAGAGTAAACGGACAGCGTTACGAAGTTTTCGATCCTCTCATCATGGCCTGACGTTTCTCGACGAAAATTACCTTTGTTTCCGGTCGTTTCGCCGTTGGGCAACGGCGCGTCGCCGCGGGCGTGTTGCTGCTGACGCGCCTGACGTACTTTCATTATTCGCATCCTCAGAAACTCGATTTTGGCCCGCGAATCGTCGAGCATCTGTTGAGCCTCCTGAAGAAGCTTTTTGTCCCTGTGGCCGCTCGTCAGGCTCTGAATCATGTTTTCCGCTCCCTGCTTGACCTTGAGCTCGATATTTAGCTGCTTCTCCAGCGACATTAGCCGAAGATCGGTGAATAGGCCTTCCTGATTTGGCGACGATTGTCCCATAGGCGACATAGGCGTATCTGCAGAGTTTGAAAAAAAGAAAAAAAATCGAATATTTTGCTAACTCAAAATCTCTATAGATAGAATCTCTTGTTTGTTCTCACCTTGGCCATTTGAGTAATCTCTCTGCGGCGACTGTGGTTGACCCTGTGTCAGTATAATTTGGCTCTCAAGCTGTTGCAATTCAGCCTGAAGCTCGTTAAGCTTGCTGTTAGCTTTTTTCACAACCATCGCGACGTCGGACAAAACTTTTCTGTCCGTCGACGCCTCTCTGATTTTCTCCGCTCCAGCTTTGATCTTCAGCTCCTTTCGAATGTCTTTGCGTATTTTTTCTCGCAATTCGTCGAGACGAGCGGGCAGAGGTACCTGCTCGCCCCCGACGACGCCGTATTTGTGAAACAATTCATTGAGCACCGGATGTCTTGCGTAATCGCTCTGAAAATAGAAGCGCAAAATCAATAACAACTTTGTCTGGCCCGTCGATGCCATGGTAGAGCGACGATGCGCGTCCCCAGTTTCTGACACTAGCCCCTCGAATCGTAAGTCTTTCAATTACAATGGACGACGAGCCCCATAGAAACAGTTAACTATTGCAATTACCATAGTGAGGAAGTCCGGTTAATCCGTATTGTATTCCTATCAAACTTATTCGAGTGTGTCAAAGATAGGTTGGGAAGAAAAAAAAAAAAATCGTCCATATGACATTTATTGGTTCGCACGTCACATATACGAGTCTCGCGGTGCACCAAAAACGTCTAGACGGTAAGGAGAGCACACGTCCCACACGCCCCATTCGCGTTCTCGGCGAACGCGCCCGCGTTACACGGTTGCAGGCACAATTAACTCATCTTCCCCCGTCATCACAGTGAGCGAGAGGAACGCGACTCCGAGAGTGTTAATCTCGTGTAGTTACCGAGGGCACCGTGCATCGAGCAAAAGATCGCGTTACGAGAGCAGAGCGAAAGACGGCAGAGGCAAGGCAAACACTGGGCAGAACGGATGAGAGAAAAAATATACGGAAAAAGAAGCAGGAGTAATCGAGAGAAAAGTGCGAGGGAGTGGGGGAGATGTCGCACACACGAAGGCATTCGGTTAAGCCGTCAACAAGAATAACTGGACGTTCGTTCCGGCTCTTCGTCTGGTATCCGTCGCGGAGAAAACGAAAGTGTGGGCGGCGTGGAAAAAATATGGGAATGCGTGTTATACATTTGCATCTGCGTGTGTGTCTCTTTTAGAGACCCTCCGACTCACCTGATAATAGCCCGATTCCGCCATCTTGGCCACCGCGCTGGTTAAAACTTCCCCTCGGCGAAACTTCGTTACTTTCTATCCGTCCTTTGTCCACGAACGGTCCGACAAGTCCATGATCTTTCTTCGATATACAAATTGATAATCCTTCGGGTCGCGCGCGCTCGAGGCCGTTAACGAGAGCGGTCAGGCCGGCCGCATCTTCATGACGCACTAAAGGCACTCCGAATCCCCGCACGGAACGAGTAATTAGTCACTCCTTTTAGCCCGAACTGGTCCAACCAACGTCTTCGGCGGAGCTGATGAGCCTCGTTCTTGAGGGAGCTCGAGAACGATAGACAGAGACGGAGTTTGTGTGCGAGTCAAAAGTGGGAGGAGGGCGAGGGGGTGGAGGGACTGATCCGTAGTCGGAGAGAAGCCGCGATGAAACACACGCAGCGCACGACCGCATTCCACCGCATCGAACGGGAGACTGACGGTAAGCGAATTTCCGACCAATCGGTTAACATTTATTCTTGCACGCAGACCGCGCCTACCTACGTCTCCGGCCAATCAGCGTTGTTCGCGAGAGCTTTAAAGCTCCTCGACGAAGCGCGTTATTCGAGTGATCGAGGAACGTCGAAGATTTCTCGATCAATTGATGCACTGTTGCTCGATAAATGAACAGACGTACGACGTAACGATAACAGAACTTTACTGGTCTCTCGAATAATATACAATGGTTTGTCTCACTGGCTCGCGAGTCACTGAGATATTAGTTTATTTATAAGATCGTCGGGCGTTCGGACGAACAGGCCCTCGGGATTCTGATACAAATTTCTAGGATCGTGACACGCCTCGTACAGCTGCTTGTAGATCGCTCCGATCACCTGAAATGCGCGCTTCTGCGTTATCGCCCGATGCGTGTTGCTCTGCAGCAAACTTATTTGCGGCAGAAGCAGAGCTTCGGTCATTATCAGGAATTCCTCCATTTTATTCTGAAATCGTATGAGGTTTTTAGATGCAACTATTATTGAATTAAAAAAAAAGTCCGAAAGAGAAAGCTCTTGGATGGTATGTACCGTAAATTCTTTGATGCTGACTGGATCCATTCCGGGTATCGACGACAAGGCACCTTGCTCTCGACTCTGCAGAATAGTGTATATAGGACCAAGGTTCAAATTCGCTACTAGCGAACTCGCGAGCTCCGACGTTAGCGTGTCTATCTGCGCGTCCGACTGGGCTTGCAGTCTCTCCAGTCTCTGATCCATGTACTCGTATAGAGAAAGCGTCGATTGGATCTGATGCAAGCAATTCAGAAGATAGACTGCCATATCCACGGAGGGTAGTCGCGTTGCCGTTTCGTCGACTTCTTGCAGCAGCGGATCAATAATGCAGGATACGATCTGTAAAATGTATCGAATTCAGTAGCTGATTCCGAAGACTAGAAAAAATAAAAATCTTTTGTCTTATCAAGTACCCGTAGCATATCTTTCTCGCGATCCTCGCCACTGACGATACTCGCGACGGAGAGAACATCGTTGAGAAGCGACAAGAGCCGCGCAACCGATGCTGCCGGCACGAGATCCTGGCCCGGGGGTTCGGCACGTTCGCCCAAAGCGGCACGAGTTTCTCTCTGCAATCTCGACGAAAAGCTCTTTTCGCTCAATTCGAGCAAATCGTCGAGGGTCGTTACGAGAACGCTCTCTGGCACGACACCGGCGATTATCGCTCTGTAGTATCTTATGAGGGTCATCACGGAATAGAGAACCGTCGCCGGGGCTTCCTCAGCGACGATGTGTTCTATTCGCGATTTCAACGGATGGCAGAGCCCCTCGGTTATATTGCCCAGGGCGTGTCTCACTTGATCCGTAATATCTGCAATAGATTCATTCAAAATTTGTTTTAAAATGCAATTCACAGGGCTAAGGGACGTTTGCGAATCTCAATGGACGAACCTGTTTTGTCGCACGCCTTCATCAGGGTGAGAATATTTTCCTTTTCAACCGGTATCGCCTGATGAAGCCAGGCAAGCATATCGCCGACGTAACGAGTCGGATCGTCGGCATGCATCTCGATCGGATTCGGCGTTACGCCGAACACCGTGCCGAGAGTCAAAGCATCGATAAATGCACCGACGAGGACGGCTCTCCGCGCCGTGCAATATTCGTCAATTATGTACTTAAACAGTACCGGTCTATCCTGCAACTTGCTCATGGCCTTTATCAACAAAGGCACCAGGTGCTCGTTTTCTATGTGTCTGCACTGACTCTGTGTCCAGCGATACAAACGCTCCAGCGCCGCTTCCTGGAGCAGAGTCATTCTCTGCATCACGTCCAGGGCCAGCGTCTGATATCCTGACTGCATTAAGATTCTACAACTGCCGTGAATGGACTGCAGCTTGTTTGCCACAACGAAGAACTCCTCCGTTATGGGTTCTTCTCTGGTAGAACCGTGAAGTATAGCTATTTCCGATCTGGTGAGTTCGAAGCTCTGGATAAATGCTTTGGCGACTTCTTGCTGCATAGATAACTTTTTGCTGGAACGAAGGAATGAGTTTCGAGAAATTGAGTGAAAGTTTTAAAAAATAGTAAATAGTCATAATAGTACTGGTTTATAATAGTTTAGTAATATTTTATAGCAAGTCTAGCTGATTTTACCTTTCATTTTGGAGTTTCGTAGTTCTATCGATCAGGCTGAGAGTCTGCGTCTTTGTATTTTGCAATCTGTTGGTCATCGACTGTATCGAACTGTTCATAGCCAGCACCTCGGAGTGTATGTCGTCCAGAGTAGACTTAACTTCTCTGAACGCCGATAGAAAGTTCTCGTTTATTGCCAAGCTTCGCTTCTCTATTTTGCTTCTGAGGTTGCGTCTCGAGTTGAGAGTATTGTCGGTGAAGAAGTTTGACAATTCTTTGAGGGCTTCCAACGTTTCCTGAGAATTCGTTACATTCGTTCAATTTGTTATCTTTTAGTTCTTATTATTTATTAGCTGTCGAATGAATCTTTGATTACCTTATCATTTTCCGGCCTCGATTCGAGCAACTTGTTGACTCTGCGGACGAGAGCGGAATTTCCACTCTTGTCGCTATTCGTGCTCATAGTTGCACACGGTTAACCTCGAACTCCGATGAACTCTGCCGATGTCTAATATCTGTTCCTTTCTTTTGATTTTTTACAATTCAACAATTAGTCGGAGTTATTTGTCGATCGTGAAGTGACTTTTGAGTACGTCAACTCCCGTCTGACAAGTACTGTTCATTTTCTACTGTCGTGTGTTTCGCCTCGTGCGGTTGGCCGGGAGGTGGGAGGGAGGGAGGGGGGCGGAACGCGACGACGCTCCGCGGTACATCGTGGAACTAAAAGAACCTATCGAGTTGTCTTTCTCCGGGTGAAAACGCGTGTGTTTCGTGGGTCGTATAAGAAAAGCCAAAAGTTGAACGTCAGTCGGATCGCGCAGTTGATCGTGGGTGTATGGGATTTGCCTGCGACGTGCTCACACAAGGCGGAGTGCGTCAATCTCCGTTCTCGATCTAAATGCCGTGATGGACGAGGCCTCTACGAACGGTACGTTTGTCTAATTGACCCAATCGGCCTTCGGCGATCCCCTCGTAGCGTCGACGAATCGTTACGACGCACAAAAAGTCTTTTCGAATCTTCGATCTGCTTTGTGTGCCTCGAAGAAGGACTCCATTGGGTGATAACACTGACGCCTAACGTTTTTTTTTTCGCTACTAAACCGTCTCGTGCGCGTAACGCGTGGGCGTCTCGTCCTTCCAAGTTTCTCGCCTTAGAAACTTCGCGGAACGAGATGTAACGCGATTATCCTCTCGAATTCAACGTCTCGCCGACGTTACGTTCGCGTGCACGCGAATTATTTATCGCTCTTCGCGAATGATCGATTCGATTTTATTCGTTCAACGCTACGTACACGATACGCGAGACTGACGCTTCTCTGTTTACGAATATAATAATATGATAGGTTTGTTTCGTGTGAATCATTCATACGTTCGCCATGAATATAAATGCTTTCCGGGTATCGGCACGCTCGGAAATAGAGTGAGATTTCGAAACAAACCGCAGATGAAATTCTTCTTGTTTACGTTAACCGTTGTTTTCTTTTTTCGTATTTTTAGATCCCGGCGGCGACGAAGCCGGAGGACCTCTCATATGCGCCGGTTGTCTTAACGCCATAGACGAGGATGAATTCATCCAAGCCCTTAGTCAAGAATGGCACATCGACTGCTTCCAGTAAATATTCGACAATTGTCGACGTTAACATTTTTTTTATCGACAGATGCATTTTGATGGATGACTTCGATTCGAATTTTTTTTTTTTTTTTTCAGGTGTTCGGCCTGTGACGCGGCTCTCTCGTCTTGGTACTTTGAGAAAGACGGCTTGCTTTTCTGCAAGGATGACTACTGGGCGGCATATGGCGAGGCATGCCAGGGTTGCGGCCAGGTCATTACCGGACCGGTCATGCTTGCGGGTGATCACAAATTTCATCCCGAATGCTTCGCTTGCAATTCCTGCGGAGCGTTCATCGGCGACGGTGAGAGTTACGCTCTCGTCGAGAGATCCAAGCTCTATTGCGGCAATTGTTACAAGCGTCAGATGCAGCCGCTCAAGAGAACGGCGAATTATCCATTTTTGCGAAAGCCTCACAGCATAAGACTCGTTGAGATACCTCCGAGCGCGAAAAATGCCGAAAAATCGAGGGATATCAAACTGACGGTAGACGCGACGCCGAGTCCGCGTAACTGCGGTTGCGCGCTTCTTCGTATATCCGAGTAAGTACCTTGGTTTCCGTTGATAGCGAGAATTATCGATCAATATCGAAGAATTCAATAATATCGATAATCGCCTCGATAAACCCTTAAATATGCCAAACGAGAGGAATTTTATCGGCGTATGCGCGCCGCCGTTGATAACGTCGCGGGCGAGTAGCGCGCTAACGATTGTTGTTGCCTAACGCTCGTGCAATTTGCGATGAATCGATAATACGATAATTGGGTATTTAAGGGTAGTTCGTTTCGCTCCCGAAACGATGGTCGTTAATGACTCACGAATGGATTGATAATCGCAGGTTAATGAGAAATGTACGTGGAAAAATCAATAAGCTGATGTCCTCTGTGATGGAGGTTCTGTTTAGGCTTTGCTGCCGATTCTCTAATCATAGGTATACTAAATAACGATAATCTGTATGCACGAATTCCCGTATTCGCACACGTAGTTCTGTCACGTTGGTACTTTATTTTGTCGATCGGCAATTGGAGTGGTAAAAAAAACCGCACGCTTTCACCGTTCATCAGTTTCGTAGTGTATCGTCACGATCGTATTTTTTTTCCATTGTTACGACGGCGTATAGGTTCAAACTTTTTTTCGTCCTCTCGTTCCTCCTTAGTTATGTCGTTCTCCTCGTTAGATTAGGTGTTTTGCTTGATCCGCATCCAGCGTTTTCCTCTCCTGGAATCCAACCAAACAGTAGAAATCCCGATAATCGTTTTGATGATGAGGGTGGACGATGTTTTCCAGGCTGAACATGTCGGGCGATCTCATGTCCCTGCACATAGGCGATCGTATTCTCGAAGTTAACGGAACGCCGGTCAAGGATCAGCCGGTCGAGAGTATCGAAAATTTGATTCGATACTCCGACGCGGTTGTGCAATTGACGATCGAGCACGATCCCGACGCTCTTTCGCGACGAACGAATTATCCGACTGCCCCCTCGGCAGTTCTGACTACCGCTGTCAGCCCGAGAACGAGTCCCGACAGCAAGGAGAGACTCTTCAAGCGTCGGGACGAGGGCTACATCAGCGGTAATCGAAGCAGGCAACTGCGACGAACGAGAGATCCAACGAACAAGGAACGCAGCAGTTCGATGTCACGATTACTGGATGGGTACTAGATTTATTTCGCCGTAGAATAGGTCGTCGCATGGTTGGACGATGGTCATTCAACGAGACTTTTTTTTTTCCTCGTTAGCTCGCCACCCTCGAATTCCACATGCGATCTCAGCCGTACAAGGTCCTTCCGCGTCGAGCCGAAGAATCAGCGAATATTCCGCGCCAGTGATCTCGTAAAGGGGGAACTTTTGGGGAAGGGCTTCTTCGGACAGGTTTACAAAGTGACGCATCGGGACACTAACGAAGTTATGGTATTGAAAGAGTTGTACAGGGTCGATGAGGACGCTCAGAAGAATTTCCTCAAAGAGGTGAGACTTTTAGTCACTAAATCGTAGTAAACACGACAGTTGTGTTAGAAAAAGGATGAAATGCACAGGAAAAGTATGAAAATGGGTTTTCCAGTGCCGAAGTTCATTACCTTTTTTTTAATCAAGTTATATAAATTATTAGAGCTTAGAACTCAAAAAAATAGGTATAAATAAATAGCATAGGGTAAAGTATTTTCGTATCGCCTGGATAGGTTGCGGTTCTCCGTTCGCTCCATCACAACAACGTCTTGCGCTTCATCGGCGTTCTTTACAAAGAGAAAAAGCTTCATCTCGTCACCGAGTATATATCGGGTGGGACATTGCGGGGTTTGTTGCACGATGGTAACGAGCCGCTGCCATGGGAGCAACGCACATCATTCGCGAAAGACATCGCCGCCGGCATGGCTTATCTCCACTCAATGAACATAATACACAGGGACCTGAATTCTCACAATTGTCTTGTGCGCGAGGACAAAACCGTCGTGGTGGCGGATTTCGGCCTGGCGAGGATAATACAAAACGGTAATTCACCGGACAAGCGAAAGTACAGTAAACACGCGGATGGCGAGGTGCGGTGCTCGAAGAAAGAGCGAAAAAAGCGTTACACGGTGGTAGGGAATCCTTACTGGATGGCGCCGGAGATGATGAAGGGCAACAAATACGACGAGAAAGTCGATATATTCAGTTTTGGCATTGTCGTTTGCGAGATAATCGGTAGGGTACAGGCCGACCCGGATTATTTGCCAAGATCGTCAGACTTTGGACTGAATCAAAAAGTGTTTCGTGAAAAATTTTGCGCCAATTGTCCGGAAACGTTTTACATGATAGCCTTTCTTTGCTGCGACTTGAATCCCGACAAGAGGCCGCCCTTCGAAGTTATGGAAGTTTGGCTCGAGGGCCTGGCGATGCATTTATCGGTAGGTGCTCCCCTTCCGCCGGATCTCGACTCCGACATAAGGCATTACACAGGCCCGAGCCCGAGCAGCAGCGAGTCGACGACGCCCGAGACGCTCGGACCGCAACTGAAACCCATCCGCGAAGGCCTCGTGCATCAAGAGAAGAAACGAGTGAATTGCTGCGAGGACAGCACGCTGGAACGCGAGCCTAGTATCAAAGAGAGCAATGAATTCAAAGTTCCAGAAGCGCCTAACGCTCGCGGAAGATATTGCCGACAGAACAGCAAGCAGAACGACATCGCGGCTGGCTCCGGTCGATTCTCGAGGCAAAATTCGCGATCGAACGAAACGGTGATCGACGTGGAAAAGCCCGGTATCATAATCTCACCGGACGTTAGCGGTTTCAGCGGGAGATATTTGCGACAAAACAAATCCAGAGATCCGCTCGGCGAGGAATCACGCTCCGGTGACGGCAATCGCTGCAACGCGAGTCTCGACACTCCGTTGACCGGACGACCGAGCGTGCAGCGACTAAAGTCCCCGATCGATGCGAAGCTACCGTTCGTCGAGAAAATAAAATACGTCGGCAATGCGAACGTCGATGGAAATTTTGAGACTCCCGCCGAACCGCAGAAAGTCGACAATAATTATATGTACAAAGTAAACACGTCGACGGGTTGTAAAAAGTCTGACGGAGCCAAGGAAACGATTGTGGAGAATTCGCGTGGCACAATAGGTGCGCATATAAAGCCAGACAAATCGTGGATATCACCGGATGCCGCGGGCTTGGTAGGTTCCTATATAAAGCAGATAAGCAAACTGAAGAACTCACTGGACAGGGGTAACAAGTCGCTGGCGCGACAACACAGCTTGAACGTGAATAACAGCGAAACGAAGAAGAGTCCGATTGACAACGCCAAGTGTTCCACCGGTTCGTATTTGCGAAGAATGAAGATATCACCGACGAAGGAACAAACGAAGAATGCCTTTTCGCGACAGTGCAGTTCGACGTCCGATAAGATATCGCCGGAAGCGGACAAGTCGAGACCCCCGTACAATCGAGAGATCCTGAACGATTTGAAATCCAACGATCTCTCGAGACAGGGAAGCGTGGCATCGAGCGTCGGAGCTATATTGTCGAGGCACACGAGTCTCGCGGCTTCCGACACTTTGACTAAGAAGAAACGTAACAATCAACAAGTACTCGACAAGAGTCCACCCGCCGAACGCAAACAGGACACCAATGATCTTGGTAGGCAAGATAGTTTCGCGTCGGATTCCAGCACCTTGAAGAAGACAGATCTGTATCATACCGATAGTTTTTGCTCGAACGAGAGCACACTCAAGAAGGACGATTTGGCGAGGTTTAACCGAGACTTCGCGTCAATCGAGCCTCACATAAGTGCCAGCGGAAAAAACGATGACTTCGCGTACAGCAGCGAGTATCGGGACGGTAGCCAGTCGTCGGGAATACCTGCGTGTCACGAGAACAATGCGAAACGAGCCTACGCAAGCAGTTTCAGGCTATCGCCCAATTCCATCGCGGATTACACGTCGTGTTACAAAGGCCTCGACTTGTGTAGACAGGATAGTTTCGGCTCCGACAGCGCGGTTGGAACCATGAGAAGCGACTTCTTTGCCGACATCGATCTCGCCAAACTGAGACTGGAAAACGAAACCCGAGAGATTTGCCGTACGTCGGACAAGTGTCGAACACCGAATCGCGGTGCCTCGCCTATCGAGAGCACAGCGTTATAATTTATTATACATACGAAAGGTGCTTCGACGCACGCCTCTATAACTAACCATCTAAGATTCGATATATTTATACAAATAAGCGGTATACAAGAAAAACAAAAAAAAAAAAACATGGAGGGACCGAAGGGACTGATGCAATAATTGTACTGAATCCGTAAAAGAATTTACTGCTCAGGCTTTTTACACGAAGAGAAAAATAAGAAAACGTAACAAGTTCGTATTAACTTAGATCGACGAGAGGTTTCGAACTCGCAGGCCCGTCGATCGGATAACATAGAGCGTATTTCCTTAATCTCAAATACTAAAAATGATATTCTTCTTTTTTCAATCGACTTTCGGTTTAGCGTCCTTAAGATTTTCGTATTAGATCGCGCGTATTATATTGTTGCACTTGACGACAATTTGGAGATTGCGAATTGTATTAATGCTATATTCCTTGCCGATCAACCAAATGCATTCCTAAAAGTATATCTTGCCGTGCCGCAAACATTGTCCGAGTGGAACGATCTATTAACGAAGAAACATTCCATCCTAAATTAAAACTAAATTGAAAACGGCTCCTGTCGGGAGTTTTTAAGCGTGAGCTGTTTGTACAACGTAACGTTTAGGAAATCTTTTTGTGACTTTTTTTCTATTTTTTTTTACAACGTATACTTTCACTCGCAATGAATATGTAAATTAGAACGCAACTTGGAGTAGCAGCGTAACCGTGTGCAGGTGGCGCGAGAGATGTTATCGCGCTTTTTAATTGTTCATCATCGAATTTTAACGAGCAGGCCTAATCCTTTCATCGAGTATTAATTATCGTTCCTTCTCACGGTCTAGCGTAGTTGTTACAATGTTGTTTCGAAGACTCATGCCATGATAGAAACGGACCTGCGTCGGTATCTTCAACTTGTACATAGAGATTTGTACATACTCACGAGATTCGTTCACTATCGAAACACGAACATTCTTCAATACAAACGTCGCTCGTGTACTGTCGCTCGAAGACACGGTCGCGACGCGAGGCGTCGCGCACCCTTTCCGTCGTAGTTTTATATATATTTAACGGTACGCTTATTATTGTAAACTCATTGTCAAAACATCGTCCATCCGGCGTGCGTTTGATCTCTATTATTACTTGATTGATATTGATTATCACAGATCTGTACACGTTGCAAAAACTCTTTATTCGGCGTGTTGTGTTTCGACAGTTTGAAAATCGTTGCGTGAAGGTCGTAACGTAATTTCTTCTTTATTTCTTTCATTCAATGGAGATGTACTTACTCGTTTTATTTATTACACCCACACTGAATCGGTTGCGTCTGTCCACGAGAAAATGACTATATATTGGCCATTGTATTGAAAATCGTATCAATGATCTGATATATACATATATATATTTTGATTAGTCGTTGATACATCTTCAATATCGTTACCCAGAAATGCATAAACGTTAATTGTCTGTGATAGAAAGTGTTTTGAAATTGTCTAGATGATGATGAATTATATTGAACGATTGTAAGAAAATTCTACTATAAGTTTAATATATTGTAAGATACTCATATATTATATATGTATATACGTGTATATATACTATATATGTATGCTATATACATATATATATTATACAGTAGAAAATAACATGCCATTAACCGTTCAATGATTCATAGAGAATTTCGAATTCGTTGATGCGCTTATAATGAGAGGTATTTTACATCGATGATTACAGCGTTTCTTGGTGACAATCTTCGATACGCGATGAAATTGCATTACTTCCATTCGAAGAATGTCCCGAAACCTGGCAGTATTAAAATATAAAAGAGAAGAAAAAAATCGAAACAATTTATTTAGATCGATCGACTGTGCGCAGTATTACGTTCAATTCTAAAGAATGTATCACAAAGAATCTCAGACGTAGCATTTGATACCTTTAGTATGCGTTTAGCTTTTGAATTCAAATTCTATTATGAACTTCGACGCAATTCTTAAAAGCAATATGTAAGAAAGAGCCCGCGTTTCATTTTAACATTCCACTAACGCACGAAAGATGAAAGAAAGAGAGAGAGTAAGAGGCGGTTGAATAAATTGTTTTATCACGTATCGCAAATTTGTGAGAATTGTATTTACCTCAAGTCCGTTAGTGTATCTTAGGGGATGGAAGATAATACCATCGGAGGGAGTAGAAGAATTTTTGTACACTTTTAAGACACCCGTTATGTGGTTCGTGAACGGCGCAGAGGGTTCTCCGTGCAACCGATAGATGGCGGGCTAGACCAGTATTTAAGGGCCGTCAGGCATTCCAGAAATATTCGAAGCATTTACGTGCATTGTTTAATATTCAATACGCAACATTTTGCATCGGTACTTTAACAAATAATCGATGGAACGCATTATGTTGATGGAAAAATGGTTCATCGTTAAACTATAGAATTCGACATGCTCCAAATTACACGCTCTGTGTTTTGTTAACAATGTAACTAATTAGAGCGCTCCGATACGGATTAGGCCTCGCAAAACCCGAACGCGTTCGGAGCAGGGTATTTTTTTGCGCGCAAGGAAAAAAAAATCGCCGAGGACACAGTCGAAAGAGACCGAAGAAATAGAGAAGCGCGTAATGTGGAAATTTATAGCACCGGCATGTCGGCGGAAACCTTAAATTTAACGTGCTCCGCAGTCTGCGGAGGCTGTGTTCTAACCGTGGGGGATGAGAGTTAGAGAAAGAGAGCTGAAAAACGGAAAAGTAAGGCGGTTCGAGAGGGACGGTAGTCGCCATTGAGAGAATCGGTAGGAGGCAAATGGAGGGGCGGTAGAATTCTCGGCGTAACACGACTCACGGGCAAAGCGCATCTGAATAAAATGATAATAAACCGGGCGGACGCGTTCGCGCGCGCGTGTGTAGAACGCTCGCCGGATTTAGAGTTTTACAAACGCGAAATGCAGATACACTCCCAGCGGTATCTCTGATATACTGCTCGCCTCTTGAGCAAAGTCTAATTTTTTAATTAGTTACTATGCCACGCTACACGAAGTTGTAAAGAATGGCACGAGAAAAAAATAATTCAGGGTGATGTGTCGAATAGTCTTTTTTTCTGGAGTATCATGCGGTAGCATTTAGCGGGTTGAATTTCTTATGGTTGTAGAAAAAGAGTTACGAAACAACATTTTTTTCAATATTCTCCGAGGTCTTGTCGGACCGTCTACCGTCGACTTTATTCGCATTCTTTAGAGACGTATCGGCGAACATTGCATTGTCTAAAAAAACATGGACAAATTATTTATTCAACATCGGTTATTAACGCTGTTGATTTGTCGAGTTAACTGTTTACCTTTCAGCCAGACGCAAATACTTTTCAATGCCGTCACAAATTATGCATGTATCGAATTTGTTGAATTTATTATTACAAAGACTAACGAATAATTTGGATTATTTCATGCGATTAATCGAATATTCGCTTCACCATCCGCAAGAGTCCATTTAGTAACTTTAATAGATTTTTTTTTCAAGTTCGTAACATACTTTTCATGTCCGTTGTGAAAAATCTGCCAAAACCGAGCGAATTGCCCGCGTTAAATACTAACGAATAATGTTCGTATATTGTATTATCGGTGTTGTTCATTTCTCCGCTAACGAACGTCCCACTCATTTATGTTGATAAAAAAAATCATGGCTGTCTCTGGGAATTGATGTAGGCGCTCATCGAGTGTTTGAGAGCGGAATCCTCCAAGCCCGTACGCACAATCCCCCGATGAATTCGCGAGGGTAACGCTTCGTTAGTTGCCGAGCGTGCGAAGCCCTAAAACCGATTGATTACTACTGCTAGTACCGCAAAGCAAACCATCCCCCTTTCATAACAGGGCTAGTGATCGAAGCCTGCGGTAAACTATGGAATTAGACACGGCAAACATATTCCCTCGAGGTAACACGTTCCTCTTTAGCAAGCTCATTATTCTACAGCCTATATTTACTTCCCTGCAGTGAATTTCATCCCTTCGCGTAGCTCATCCCTTATCTTGTCTCGGGAGTGAATAAAACGTCTTTTGCAAGAATAACTATAGATTCTATCTGGAAAAGATTTTCCTTCACAACAATGATATTGCTACAGCAAATGTTTTCGTTGCATTATATGCATTGAGTTGGATCAACCAAATTAGCGTTTATCCTTGTTCAAATGAATTTTCAGTCGGTACAATACAAATTTTGGTTGCCTAAAACATATCTTTGTTATACTGAAAAAATTGGCTCGAATACCGGTATTAGAAGCTTTTATGGACGAATCGGGTAACACATTTGAAACAATTGCGTGTCGAAATTTTGAACAACTTTTTCAATATAAATTAAACTTTGGTAGCTCTAATTCGATTGTTGTTTTTAAGAGCAATTTGCAAACTTACAGGCTGGGACATGGTTATTTTTAATTAACGTACGATGGTTGCAAGATTTCTGCGATCAAGATGATATTTAAAACACTGATCGAGTGATCATTAAGGAATTTTTTATCAAAATTCGGTCCGAATCGGAGAAATGATTAAAAGATCGAGGTACAATTCTTCTAGGAACTAAATGAAAAAAATAATTATTTTTAAATCTTTATATGATCTGATATTTTCAGTCTACACCTTTTCAGATACAGAAAAACTCTAAAAGTTGTAAGTTTTGACATTAAGTTTAATTAAGCGATAAAAAATTGTGGAAATTAGATTTGTCCACCGCTTCCTCATTTTGTTTTTATCGTCGTTACCGAATCATCCAAAGGACGAGGAAGCCAAAATTGGTTCACTAACGTTCTTGGCATGAATAAGCTTCGTAAGCGACGAATCTAATTTGCATAACGTTTCACAATTATACAAGAAAGCAATAATTATTTAGTTGAACCGCCTAAAACTTCGTTCGAAAAAAAGAAGCGCCGATTCAGTTTCTCTAAAAATGTTTCTCTAGTGCACATTTTGAAAACCACATTCCCAGTGATTGTGAACAATAGTAAATATCTCGCAATCTTCAATCGTGAGTTATCGTCTCGAGTCATATTGCTCTTATTTATGCGATTTTCATCGCGCGAAAGAAGCAAAACAAATCTATCAGACGCGGAGAGCTGTAGGAAAAATCTTCGGCGTACATGCACAGTGGTACACAAAATAATATGCACAATGCGTACGTTATCCGTCCGCGAAGATGTACAAAGCGGTGTCGGCGTCGTCGTGTGGTAGTCTGTCGTTTCTGTTGCTGCTATATCGCTCGGAGCCTCCGCTACGTTTGTTTATCTCTCTCTCCTTCTCTCGCGCGTACTCCTATCGCGATAATACCATTATGCGAATTTCGTGATTTGCATATTTCAGAAAGCCGCTGCACGCGGCACAGGAAAGCATAAACAACTCGGTGGCGTATAACTGGGCTTCCTCGGCAGATGAGTTACATACACGAAAGATTTACGTAAACGCCCGGCCACACTCGCGCGGAGCCTCCGCTCCTTTGCTCCGGGATACTTTTATATGTACATGTATATATCTATAAGTATTACACTACAGTATAGCGTTTTATACTGTAGTCATTTACATTCGTGATCCTCGGCCGGGGCTCAACAGGAGACAGTGTCTCCTGTTCGTAATACTCGCGAGTCCGTATAACGCCATTGCTTGGAGTAACTGGCTTGGTTCTGTGTTTTCTGCAACGTTCATGTTACGAACCGCGATAATCTATCTTCGATAGTAAATAATTGTATACAACCGGCGCGATACTCTCTCGTGCGGTACAGTGCGCGCATATTCTTGCGCAGTATTATAATACGATTGTGGCCGTGCAGCTGCTGCCGGTTGTTCGCCCTTCGCTCGACCTTTCCTCTCTGTCTCGGCCTCTTTTTTTGTCTATTTATCTCGCGAACGCGAAACAAGCGTACGCGCGGCTACCGAACAAAATGTGTTGAAAAAGCCTTCTCGGGCGTTTCGGTACAAGCCCTTTGTTTTCTTCGATTCGCTGGCGAGCGTTGCGGAGATGCAGCGGGAAAGCGATAAATTTTCGGCGGATAGTCGAGGAAAAAAGAATTTCCTCGGTTTCCTCGACAGCGTCGGTGCTCGCGATCTTCTCTCGGATATTTACGCTCATAATATGCGCGACACGGGGGCCCGTGGAATCGGTCCGTTAGATATCCAAAGGGTCGAAAAGTCTCGTTTGTATTCCGCTTTGTACGGGAGAGTCCCCTCAGCGCGTATGGTCGGAGTCGTAGCTTCACGAGGAGAAGGTAAATTAGATGGATGACGAAGGCTCGAGCGAGGTGGCAGTCGATGGGTGTAAACGAGAGATAGGATCTACCGCTGTCGTCTCTCGCGCGTAGTTTCTATCATCCGGACGGGATCTTTACTGCCTCTCTCGGTTTCTTTTCTCCCGTGTAGAGGAAGGACCCTTCGGATCGCCTTCTCGGTCCAGGCGTTTTCCACAAGGACGACGTCCCAGCAGCCGGACCGTTCGACTTTTAATTATAGCTTCTGAGACAAAGACCTCCGTCGCTCGTGCACTTCCCTCGTTGGTGCGTCTCGTCCGCGTCTCCGCAGCGTACCATAGAGCAGCGTTGCAATGGTAACCGAGCTTCGCAATGAGGCTCGGCCGCGTCTCTCGTTATGACGTACCATTGACAATCTCGAGCTCGTCGTTACTCCTCGCGTCTTCTCGATGCACACGTGCACGCAGCACGGTATGCATTATACTCGGAAGATTAAATCGACGAGTTTCTTTGTACACGAACGGCGAGATAGTCGAAGAGAGACGCTTAACCGGAACCGAGGGCAGATACACGACGGTCGCGTTCTGCGCCACCGTTCTTCACGATTGATTCAATCAGCAGCAGTCGCGGGCACGTGGGTATAACCAAGCAATGATTAGATAATGACCGGCTGCAGTGCCCTCGCACAGTTATCGCACAGTCAATTGTTTTTTTTTTTTTTTTATACACGTTTGAAAAAAAAATCTAAGTTTCATTATTGTTTATTCAGCCGATAGATTCGCGAGGCGAAACGAGGAATAATTTAGCGTATCGCGATTGTGCTCACAGAGCGGATGAAGATAATGCAAACTGATCGATCTTTGTTTCTCGATGCTCGTCGAAATCAACGGCAACGGGGCCGACGTCTCGGGATCGGTGTATAAGCTGTCGCGGCCCCGTGGCTGGAAAGATTTTCAGTGAGAGAATTACAAGAGGCAAACGTTACCTGTCCTCTTCGTCATTGTTTTTGGGAACCTTTCCGGGGACTACTACAGCGGCCGCGGTCGGTGAAATGAGACGAGGCACAAAGCGCCGCTATCCGCACCATCAGTGTCCGATACTAGGCTCAGGTGACACGGTTTCTCTTCGCAACGAAAGACACCGGGGGACGGGAATCTACGAAAATGAAGAGGACGGGATCGTTGTGGGCTATGGGGATTGGTGAGCCTATACATATATATTCGGTCCTTCGGCTCACGTTGAGACAAGTGACCCACGGCTCTTTAAGGGGTGCACCCTTATTAAGGTGGGGATAAACGGCTCGCCTCGCTCCGAGATCCTCACCCGAGGTTCCCGAGGAAAGCACCACCGATGACAGCAAATATTTACAACGTCATGCTACCTAGACTGGGCGGATCGGCGAATGTCGTTATACCGGCGCCGGGCCGTTTCTCCACTTTTTTGATTTCTTTTTTTGCGACGCCCGCGCGCTATTCTCGCGATAACGTTGATTTTTTTAAAAGATACCGCCGATCACTGGACTGCGTCGATACGAAAATATTTTTAATTAATGGCACATTAATCTCTAAAAAATTGATTTTCTTTTTCTTTGATCGAAGGGAAAAAAGAAGAAAGTAGAAATGTGGCAATTATTTTGAATTAAAGAATATACTTTTATAAAAAAGACGCATAAAGCTTCTCAATGGTGACTTAGAACAATTTAAAAAAATTTGAGCTATCGTATAATATACGTACTTTGAAGTCTTGGACATTGTTTAAAAAAATAATAGCTTCATCGTATCAGATATTTTTGAAACGAAGATTGACGTTATTTTTATTGAAAAAATTAAAAATTATAGTTATCGCGGGTATCAAATCTCGCCATTAGGGCGTACATCGAGTGTGAGAGTGGCTCAAAAGTGAGGCCCCGTTGTGCGAACGCCTCCGGCGTCCGACAGCCGTCAAGCGGATCCGTCGTTAGACTGCTGCTGTTTTGGCATTGCTCGCTATAATTCCCATTGAGTCGAGAACGAGCGGGGTCCCGTAGGATTCTCTCGTTTCCCCGACGTATCCGTTTCAGGTCTCGTAATAAACTTACACGGGGATTGCATCAGCAGTCACGAGGAAAACTTTTGGATTATCCGGAAGATTTTCGTTTTCGGCAAACAGTGCCGAGACCGAGAGCCACAAGATCGGCGAGCGCTCGGACATTGTTGTCGTTCGTGACAATACTGCACGAATCGCTGCCGGGCGCGCGCGACCGTTCTCCATTTCTAATCTCTTTTATTTTCCTACTAATATACCCCATAGACGCCGACCGTAAAGCCCATTGTCGCAATGTTTCCCGCAATTATACGATGATGTTCTTCTCTCACTGTAAACCCCTCCAGGACACGACGAAGATAATCGCTGGACTCGAGACCCCCTCGGGGTACAGCCGTTATTATTCCTCGGCTAAGACGAGCTCGCTAAACAGATAAACGCCTTGATCCATCTTCATCCGTGTCTTCTTCCCATTCTTCGACTACGCGCAACGTTAATTTTATCTTTCTCCGAAATGAGCGAATCTTCCACATGGACAGTTCGACCATCGTGATTCGTTCGTTCGTAATTTTTTCACGTTCAAATTTTTCTCGGCTCCCGTAAAAAAGTGGAAAAAAAAACATTGATGATGATTCTTCACGGTCGTCCGAAACCGGCCTCCTTTGCCGGGGCGACTCCCCTAATAAATAACAAATCGAAACTATGTATTCCATAATCGTTCGGACACGAGGATTTTCCGTGGTCTCGTCACAGCAGTCGCATTCGTGTAGAAATTCAGCCTCGTCCTCGCTGTGAGTTGGACAGAGACGAGAGCAAGAAAACGGTGACCCCCCGTCAAGGTATCGGTTACGCTTAAACCGCGTTTAAAGAGTTCCCAAACGAAAAGCATTTCTTTCTCTTTCGTACGGTCGTTTGGCCCGTTTCGCTTTGGTATTAGGGCCCTAGGGCGACTAGGACTTACGAGGTCCTCAGGCTGACAGCGGCGGGGCCTTACGGTGGCGCCAAGTAGATTCGTATCTTGGCGCGAGCGTCCGAGCCGACTAGAGGAGAGTGGGCTGTTCTCTCTCGGCCCTTTTTCTTCCCCTTTTCTCTCTCGCTCTCTCGCTCTTGTACTCGAGTCCGGGAACAGTTCTCTTCGTCTTCCAATCCTCGTTCTCGTTCCCTCGTTCACAGTTTCTCTTCTTTCTCCTTGTCGAATTCGAGCCAATGGGTAAACGCTGAACGAGGATCGAACGAGCGAGCCGCAGAATCCGTACGCGAACAGATTCGAGAACGAAGAAGAAGAGGAAGAAGTAGGGAGAAGGAATAAAGAGAAGGCTCATCAAAGATAACATCTAATTCCGAATCGGCCTTTCGTGTAGGCTTCCATGTATCGTGTCTGTTCACCAGCTCGCCGCTCCTCTCGGCAAGTGTCGTCGCCGAGCTGCTGTTGCTTTTGCTTTCGCTTTGTGCTCGATGCGAACGGGGTATACTTACAACATATATATATATATATATACAGACCGTTCAGTGGACATCAGAGACCCAGGGCACATATCATCGTCCTTGGACTCGATCCTGACGACAGATCAGCCAAAATCAAAGTTTTTGTATGATTGCAAATCAAAAGAGTGATGTTTTTGATTGACAGTACTTGCCTCAGAGTTCTTTCGGCGCTTCGTTACATGCTTCGGAAATGCTAATTGCGCCGCGGTTTGACTTATCGAATATTTAGCTAGAAGTTAAGAAAGCGACGGATTCGTGATCAACGATTCTTGAACGAAAATACATTGGATACATTTCTTGGCAGAGACAGCACAAAAGTGAAAAAATCAAAACGACGGCTCACCGTAATGATTCTTAACGTCGAAATGGAAGCTATAAAAAAATATATGCATTTATTCACGTTTTTTCTGCAAGCAAAAAAAATATATTCTATATATTTATTATGACCAGAAAGTATTTCGAAATCTTGTTAATCGTTGTGAATCTAGCGCACATTTCTTTCCGGAATAATAATTTCGTTAACAATATTACGAAATACAATTTTAATATCGCTGCAACGGTATATTTCGAGGAACTTTTGTTTTTCACTCCTGCGACGCACATTTCTATCGAACGAAATTTTGCAAATTTTTCTTTACCAAAGAGTGTCTTTTACCGTAGCGCGTTTATGGATGGTAGGATCCGTCTATATATATACATATATATGTATTCGGAACGCACACGAGACAGAAATCAAGCGAACATTTGTATTCCGCAGAGATTTTTCAACTGTGGCGGCGGGGCTTGGACAGTTTTCTCATTTCGTTTATGGCTGACCGTAACATAACTCTCTAAGGCCGAGGCTGGACTCGAGGAGGAGATACCACACCAGGATAAAGAGAGATACATATCCCACATACACATTCACCCCCTCCCTGTATATACATATACATACATCTCACGTTCCTCCTCGCCGTTCTGGGACTGATTCAAAGACGAAAGGTGGACCACCTTCTCGCAGCATCATCACCAAAAACGTATAGCAGTTTTTGAGAAATATAGCTAGTGCTCTAAAAAAATCCATCTCATCGTCGTCGACTTGGTTTTTACATTCGTCCGCATCGTAGTTTCGCCGGCGAACCAACTGGCATGACTAACCAGCAGAATGACTAGTTTAAGTCCTACGATTTTACTATAATCGCAAAAAAAAAGGTTTTTATCAATGATATCAAACAATTAATTGTTAGTTTAGAAAAGCTCCGAAGTAGCTCGTCGTTTCGCTCCGCAACCATATCCGCGAAGAAGAAGCGTCGAGTTGGGTTGTTGTTGCTGCCGATGGCTGTTGTTTCTAGTGGCTCGCAGACAGGTTCACGCTAAATGGCGGTCAGGATGGGCATGTCGCGCGCCACGGGGCGCCTCTTGGCCAAAAGCGCCGACTCGTTCGGATATCTCCTCGGCTACGACGACGAGCTCACTCGTCCGAAGTCTTTGAGTCTCTTGCCCTGCGCCTCACCGCGCCAACCCCCTCGGCTTCCTTTTTGCAATATTCCCGCGCGCGCCCAGTCTCCGCATACCTCATTCTCCTCGTCCACCTCGGTCATATAAGTCGCGCGATATTCCAAATGGCGTCGCTGCGTTTGCACGTTGTTGCCGAAAAACAAAAAAAAAAAATCAAGCGCAAACAATTTTGCATAAATTCCGGCCCGCCAGGGCAGACGAATTTTCAATTATGCATAATCCGAGGGATGCCTCGACTCTCCGCGATCGGAATGGAAGAAACTGAGGAAATTGGTCTATTATCCGGGAGAGTTATTCAAACAACTGGCTAAACATATGGCTTGCTTAGGAATCTTGAGTTACAACTGCGGACGCATCGCTTCGGCCATTAGCATAAAACGAGGGCCGATGAACGACCAGACCCCGAGTTCCACCTGCCACCGAAAAAGAAACTTTCGGAGTTCGATTTTTCGGACGCGGCGGAGAGACACCCATGAGATATCTTAATAGTTTGTCGTTGCATCATACAATTCGAGCCGCGATAGCGCGGTTAAGTGTTCGTTATCGGCGCGGCTATCGGGTTTACGCGCGTCGAGACTTTCTCGCAATTTGTCACACCGGCTCCGAAACGACACACCAATTACTTAATTTGTTCCCTTTGTGAAAAGCAGGTGAGAGCAACCGCTCAACGAGACTCCGACTCTTTTCGCGCTTGCAACGTGTGCGCTCGACTTCACGACGAATCACTCTAATAGTCCTCTCTCTTCCTTTCGCAGGTCCGTAAAAAACTTTATGGATCGTTCGCGCTCGTATAAAGAGGCGAACACGGCGCGAGAGGTGGCCCGGCGTGATCTCACGATCCAAACGACACGGATCAACTCCGATGGTTTCTTCACTCGTCGCCGATCTCGAGACGCCGAATTTTCGTCTTCGCGGTCACGTATCCTTAATTGCGCGCGTTGAGCATCGAATGAAACACGACTACGAAGGCGAATCGCGCGAGTCTGCATATCTTGGAGAGGTAAGTCGAGTTATGCGGTCCCCGCGACGATATTACTTGATACTCTCAATTGGCCATGCACTTCCAATCTCTTTGCGGCCGTTTGGGCAAAAAGGGAATAACGAAGGACCTCCGCTTTCGGTTCGGTCTTCTATATCATCCCCCGTTATCCACGCGCCGGCACATAAATACATCGAGATTAATACGCGGCCACAAATCCAAAACGTTCGTGGTTTATCGTCTGATATCCGTGCAGTTTGGGGGAAACACTCGGGGATGTTACGGTCGCAAGCAATAAAACTGCTGGAACTCTACCCCTCCTCTCTCGTCCCAGAATCCGCAAAGTACACAGTCCACGGTGGTTATACTTTGGTACGGCTGTGAGCCCTCTCTCCTCGTGGAGCGTAGTGCAAGATTCGTAGGGTCGTTCGCGACGCGCATCGTTCGGCGTTCAACCGAATCGAATGTGACGGACTGCGGGCAATATTGCGCATTCCTATCTCTCCATGAATTTGGTAAGCGACGTCCAACCGACGTTCTATACTATCGCAGAACAGTAGACAGAGAAACGTCATATAGCCGCGAATGTCCGTCACGCGTTATCCTCGCACCCCATCATTTGTCAAGGAAAAACAAGCATACCAGCTCCAGTGATGGTCTTCAACGGGGGGAGAAAAGAGCAGGTCCAGCTGTTAGCTCTACGACGAATGAATCTACCGACGATTTTAGATTTCATCTGCGATAACAATAACCGGGAGAAATTATTGACGATATTGCGAGATGCATCACGAATTTCCGAGGGTGGAGATACGCAATTTTTCGACTCTTGAAATATCAACGATCGTTGCGGTGTGTTTTTGTTTGCTCCACAATAGGTCGAGTTTTCGTGATAATGGCGAATTATTGAGGACATCTTTTTTTATGATTGGAATAATGATCGAAATAGTATTCGAACAATTGAAGCTCATTTTTGTTTTCGTCACAATAACTTTGAATTCGAACGAAAGAGACGAATCATGAACGATTCATTTCTTGGTGATTTGAAAAATCATTAAGATATTATTTTTATTTATTGTCCGTGAATGGATTTTTCTTATTTTTTTATATATTCTGCTTATAAGATTTCTTTATCTTCGCTCTTGCGCTTGACCGATGGGTAATTTCTCATCATTCTGTAATTGGGTCATGTTGATCAATGAGCAAAGAAATAATGTTAGGAAAATAAAGTTCACGGTATAGAATTCACGTCGAGGTAGGTGGCGTCGTGCCGTGACCAATAACGAACGTGTTTCGGTTCTCGGCCTCGCGCGAAGTATATACGCTGTGCGTTTCCTCACCATCGTTCGCTGTGGCTACCCTGGGGCCGTCATCACGCGAGCAAGCCCTGATTTACTGCTAGTTTACTCACCCACGAAGCATCCGTCTAATTACGGGGTCCGAGAACAGCTCTCGAGAGCATCGAAAGAACGTATTCCTCTCGTTGTTCGGGCATCGCCCAGCTCCGCATGCCCTCTTCTTCTTCTTCTTCTTCTTCTTCTTCTCTTTTCCTCTTCCAACCCTTTGGCCACGGTAAACGTTTTCTCTCCGACTGAATTCACTTACCACGAACGCGTTTCTTCTTATTCCGAATGAGTTGACTGACTTGAAAATTGATAAACTTTTTCGGTTTATCACGCTACATATCGCCGGTTGCTTGCAACTATTTTTTCGCAACATTTAACAAATTTGTGTGAAGCGAGCCTTCGAATCGATGACAATTCTTTTTTTTTCTCTCGCATGCGCGGAAATCAAGCAATCTTGATAACTGCAAAATTCAGTCAACTCTCGCCAGTTCGATTCTAAAGTCTTGCTGCCGTTATTTATGTAGCACATAACTGAAAAAACCGTAACGACGTTTAATGAAATTCCGCGGAACATTTATTGTTCGGATTAAAATGGACCGACGCATAAAATACCGATGTCGATCGATAAAACGGTAATTCAATAATTGCCTTTATAAAAAGTCTTCTCTTATATTTAATATTGGGAAATTAGTATTTTCCGGCGCGAATAGTTTGGGTATTGCTTACAATAAGTAGACAATTATTAAAAATTCGATGATTTAGTCGATTGAATCACGGCCCTTTTTTTGAGCTTCATCCACTTTTTCGTTCGAAAGTAGTGGAATGGCATGGTGTATAGCGCAAAAAGCTTCCTTAATTGCTAAAGGGGTCCATTACGCCTCGTCTGTCCTGCAATATATCTGCAATATATCGCGCTTGTTGTCACAACATATTTCATTTATATCTCATCCATTTCAACAGATATATTTTTGAAGACACATCGGATATATATCAGAAAAAAGAATTTAGGATAAATCTTCAAAGAATTATCAGGCAGATTGATGAGATGTAGATTTTTTCCCTGTTGTATAAAGATCCATCTATAACATATTTTACCGTATACTTTATTTTTACAAGGGTTCTTATTATCCCGATGAGACGACTTTCAAAAATCCGTCAACAATGTGTCTCCTCGTTTAATCGCCTCGAATATCGTCGATCACGCGGAAAAATGTTCTCCCATAATTAACGAATTAATGATAATTTTTGTCTTCCCAACTCCCACACACGCGACAATTATGAAGAGAGCTCGATAACCGTAAAATTTAATCGATCCACGTCAGGACTTGTTTTTTGCACCGGAGGAGGTCGCGTGGGCGTAGAATATCTCGTGTGCGAGAAGTTCGGCCCGTCGTGGTCGCGGCCGAGCCGACGATTATGCTGTCGACACTCTCTTTGTCGTTATGTGCCGTATACACGCCGAAACCAGGGGTGGTAAATTTTTCCAACGCGAAATCGCCGAGTCGGGAATGCCGAAACGAGGAGGCGAGACGGAGAGGAGAGCGAAAGAGAGCGACGCATCGTGCATATTATACGACCGCCATTGCGCTATCGTGTTCTTCGTGTACTCTCGCCGGTTCACCACCTCCGCTCTCCGGCCCTTCCTCTTACGTTGTATGCACCTCGCGACTTCTGTCTCACTTACTCGCCGCACGGTGCGTTAAAATCATTTGTGCACGTACACGCCGGGGCATGCAGGTAAGTGTGGCTCGGCCGGGGGCGTGGCGGCTCCCTGGTGGTCTTCCAAAGGCGTAGCAACCCGTGATCTCATTCCTCGCACGGCTTATCCTTTATTTTTATTTTCATTTTTTTAAAATACTCTTTCAATTTCTTTTGAATCTGGATTCTCGACAAATATCGAGACACATAGCTTTCTTATATCGGAGCATCGAATCATGGTGTAATAAAGGAAGGTCCGTTAAGCCATGCTTCTAGGATCCGCGCGTAGTAGGGCTTGCTGTTAATTCTGACGATGGAACGGCCTCGATTACGCCAATGTACAGGTAACTACCGCGTAACGAGCCCACTCGCGCACTCGCCCCCTTTCAACGTCCAGCAGCATTATATACCGAGCCTGTATACATATATACGTGTGCATAAATATATATATAAAATACAGACTCGACGGCGTGCACACAAGCTCTGGCTCGCGCGCGCGTCCAGAGTCGTCGCTCTACCATGATGTGCCCCTCGAGCATCCGGTGGTCACGAACTCCGCACGCTCGGACCTCACATCGTCAGCAGCAGCACGTAAGATGCTGGATCCTTCATGCCCTTTCTCTTTCCTTCGCGCTGCACAGGCGCTTGATCCTGAATGCCGCTGATGCTGCTGCAACTCTTTCATTGCCTTCTCTCGCCAATTTCGTCAATTCCCTCTCGTGCCATACATCCCTTCGAACACCGTACACTATGTATCACTTTCATATACGTATACATGAGATGTACGTGTATACGTCGCACCAATGACGAGGATGAAAAACAGGAGTCCGCTCGTAGGTGTTCGCGGTTGGTCCCACGGTGTCTTCCCTTATCTTGGCTCGAGGCGAGCATTCAGCGTCAAGCATAACCCGAACAAGTCGTCTTCGTGCTGGTGGTCGCGGGCCCCAAGGCCGTTCGCCCGAGCGCGATGCAGAAAATATCGGGGAAAAGTAACGTTGAAGTAACGCGGGCATATACGTCACGGTTCGTCGACATTCAGCAGCTTCCGCGAAAGAAGCGATCGCAGCTTTTTTTTCTTCATTTAGTTGTTTTTGCTTCCCTCTTTCCCCCTTCGGCTTTACGAGGCAAGTGTTGCCCGGCGTTCGGATAAATCCACAACCGGCGAGCGGGGCCGTCTTCCAGTTGCCACTTCGATGCAACATCTTACCCAGATTTTCTCAACGAGCCGTTGAAGAGGGATCTCGGGCTTCGGATAATAATCTCCGGCTCTCGCGGAATAAGGAGTTCGAGAGATAGAACGTCCGGAGTCGAAGCGATAAATGCTGCTTTTAGAAACCGCAAATTGGCTACGCGCACCCGCAACGGGGACGTTCTCGCTCGCTCGGCTCGCAGCGTAGTTATATCCTCGGCAGCGTCCACTCCCGGGAACATCGGGTTTGCCGATGCTGCGATTTCACCGAGGATCAGCAGTCTTCTTCTGGCTTTTCTTCGTTCTCACTTTTTCTCAATCTCCTTCGTTGTTTTTCTTCTGATTTTTTTTTGGTTCCATTCCTTCTCGCGATGCTGATGTAACGATCATTGGCGTGTTCATCCCCCGGTATACGATTTTCTCGCGAGCCCGGTATTTAGAGAACTAGGATGTAACATCTTCCATCTTTTCCTCTCGGTCGACTCGAAAGTGTGCGTTCGAGTAGAAATGCATATAATAATGAAGTGCGACGACGAGGGTCTCACATACGATAAATACACAATCTCGTGTAGCAAAGTACGTATAACCAGGCACACGAATCCATTTATTAGGAGTCAGCGCTAAACTATCATTACGTACATACGTCTCCATGCGGCAATGGTGAAGCGATCAGTCATCGAGAGTGTGGAGTATGCATTTACCTAATTAAACGACGTCAATCACGTGCAGACGATCTCGTCCTCGCGTGATGCGTATTATTACATTACGAGAGATGGGTATATTCATTAGCCGACCCGGAAGTACGGAGATGGGTAATCCATATTATATTCAGGCCTTTTTTTTTTTTTTTTTTTGATAAATACATGACGGATAGTGACGTATATGCCTCGCGTACTTTTCGTTCCACGTGAAACAATCTTTGAATCTCGCATCGTTTAGTCATTTCTACCGGATTTATATTGGACACGAGTTTCTCCCGATCTCGTCAGCGTCAATATGCTGTTGGCGCTTCAACACGGGGATGGCGTGCGAGACAACTATCCGCACGCCATATCGGTTGTAAATCGTTTAGAGTCCAAGCTCTTTCTCTCTCTATCTTTCTCTCGGCTGCGGGTGATCGGCCGAGATGAGAGAAGTATCCACGTTTAGTTGAGATCATACGGAAGCTCGAAGAATCGGTTTCCTGACTACTTCGCTGTGTTAATGCGTTGGTGTTGAAATTTCGAAGAATTGCTTTTTTTTTTTTCATTCCTTCCGGTTTGTTATAATACCTACCTAATGTCGTTCCATTGAGTGGCGGGTGAGAAATTCGTACATTGAGTATTAGGACACAAAAAGTCGTATTTTACATCGGGTAACTTCAAAGTTGGCTTTTCAGTCAAGTAGTTCAGACGATAGAAACTGGTTTTCTAAATAAAAATATAGCTCTTCTTTCTTCTTCATGCTATTAGAACAGTCTCGATCGTGGTCCAAGTCTTAAGCCAAGTCCTAAGTCCTCATCTTGTCCGACGTTAAAAACTCAATATTGGCACAGACAAAATGCATACATTATGTAAAAGTATCAACACGAATATTCACTTAGTTTCATTGCAACAGACACAAAAGATTTCTTATAATAAAATTCCAGGCAAAACACCTGAGAATGCCTGACAAAACGTAATAGCGGGCTTAACAGACGATAGAATGCAGGACAAGGCCTTTTGTTTATCAGCAATCGATATTCGTAAAAGCTAATCGAGCGCAATGGCATATTCCATGCCAGGAGTCCGATCAAAGTACTTATAATGATATGTATCTAACTGACCGAACGTACACACAGAGCCGACGAAATTATGCGTATATTGCGAGCGTGTTATGGCCGATTGTTCAATTGCTCATCGACTAATTTACACAACGAGTCCTTAACTCGGGTTCCTGATTTCGATGCACACACGCGGAATACACGGGTGGGCGGGCATTACATCAAACACCATACGCCGGTTTGAGTGTCCTCTCATCGTTGCTCGATTTTATCTCTCTGCAATGCACAACGGACTCGGGTCTATCGTTAGAATTTTGAGTTTCTCCAATAATTCGTGTAACATCGCGATACCGGACGTGAGACAATAATATAGTTAATTTCGAAAAGATCAGGCTCTATTGGTGGCGATGGCAAGGGCCGCGTGTTAATTTCACTTCGAAAATCGTAAAATGCAAATGAATGATCCCCGGGGCAGGCTCGATTGGCAAATTGCGAAAGAAGGTTGGACCGGGGCCGAGCGTCGTCGTCGTCGCGAATGAAGCGAGAAGGAAACTAAACGGCGAAAGCGGAAATTAAACAGAGACGGAGTAAATTTCTGTGCTGTGCGCGTTCAGAGGCGCCCAAGGTGGTCGGGTAATTCCGTGCGATCCAAAAGAAACAACACGATTTTGCCCTGGACCGCGAGCGCACACCTCAGCGGTTCAACGAGGATGCTGCTGCTGCTGTTGCGTTGAGCTGGCGTACACTACGAGAGAACGAAGAGATCGCCGTGCGCTGGGTTGCTTTTGGCTCCGCGAACGTGAGCGAGAGAACGATTACAAGAGGGAGTGAAGAGGAAGAGGAGGAGAAGAAGAAGACGAGGAAGAAGAAGAAGAAGAAGGAGGAAGAGGCACGAGGGGACGCGATCGGCGCCCTCCGACGACGTGCCGCTGGGGCCCCCATTGAGAAAGAACTTTCGGCTGCGGGATATAAAAATGTGTTGATTATACGTTACGTCCAGCGCGAAAACGGCACTGGGAACCAGCAGCGGAGTTATACGCCTCTCCGCGGTTCTCTCTTTCTCCCGTAGTTTACGCTACGTTTTGTCGTTTGAGGAAACAGAAACGCACGGCCAAACCACGGGGTTAAGGTGTGCCGAAGATATTTCGCCTCGTTCTCGGGTTTTATCCTCGAAATATAACCAGGACGACCCGAAGGTTGATATTAGGGATTCGTAGTTCCAGGATCGTTAAATGCTTCGCCGGCACGTTTTATCGCTACCATTCGACGACATCCGCACTTCCTATCTCGTTTCTCGATTGAGATCCTTGAATAACGAAAGCGAAAATTGATCCTCGGTGTTCACGCCGACCGTCAATTATCGTCGGATCACCGAGAGAATCGAGTATCTCGAGGAAGGACAAATGTATCAATCGTACATGACGAATTCGCTTGGATCGAAAGAATTCGTCTATTATATTTTTTATCGCTTTGCCTAGCACCCGAATGCCGAGACGTTTCGCAAAACTCCGAAATTTGGAGAATCCCGCCCAAGTCGTGCTAGGATTACTATATCCTACGATCCCCTCGTGTCTAAACGTATCTTCCGTGAGCTGCGTGCACCCACGGGTCCCGTCTCGGGGCATGCGGAGAGCATCGTGCCCCGCAGAGGAAGATTAAAAATAAATAAAAGGCAATAAGTGCGGGGCCCCGTGCGAGACCAGTCATTACGCGAGGCGGGCCCACCTTGTTAGGACCGGTGAGAAGGCCCCCAGCGCGACGACCAACACTGAGGAGATTTCTCGTCTCTCATAACATAATATACATGTGTATATATACATACGTGTATACATATATATATATAAACTCATCTGTTGAAGTCCAGTAACGAGTATATAACCAACACAGAGCGCTCATTCAGGATCTGCGTCTCTCGACGCGGACTTTTGGCGCCTGCTCAGGACCCGCGTTAAAATTGCCCGAAAAATAAGAAATAAAAACAATTCGAAGAATCTAATATTCGTGAATATCCTTCAAGGGAAGTATCCACGCGTATTTTTTGAATGATTCTGCGCGAGAAAGATTGTCGACGAAACGTTCCTCAGTAACCGCAGGACACGCGTGCATCGTGTAGGAGTTCTTGGCCGTGCGCGCGCGCGTAATGCAAGCGAAGTTGGTATAGCGAATAGTCGTTGTCGTCGAATCGTGGGTAATGACTAATGCCTTGCCTGGGTAATTGAACAAAGCAGCCGCAAATTGGACCACCGCGCAAGGGGTCGTCGAGGTCGCCGAACGCTAATTGTCATAGCCTCCCCTGCACCCTCCCTCCACCCCCGTCCATAACCGCCGTTATTTGTATCCACTACGTCGATATATGGATAGATTATACCGTATGCATGTATAGTATAATACGCGCGTCGAGCGAAGCTCTCCGGTGCAACGCGTCGAGATGGCCCTCTCCTGACGTAATAGTACGCGTCGGCCATTTCAGCATTATACCGCACGCGCACACAAACGAACAATAAATATAGACGGACTGTGTGACGGAGCGTCGTCGATCGCCACCCGCGGAGAATTTCCAGGACAGAAATAGAGTAGGATAAAACGTGAGAGAGATTTAATGCTGACTCGATCTATTCGAGGCTAGTTTGGCTTCATGTCTGACCGGCGACAGACTTATGCGTTGGGGATTTGAGGCAAAATGGTCCGCTTTGGTAGCGAAAGGAGTTGTCGATATGAACAACACCTTTCTAGTACTTTTCAACTCAAAGATCGATTTGTAACAGACAAAAAATAATGGGGCGAAAGGTACTGTAACTGAATTGACGAAATAAAAAAATGGTATTTTTTAATCATTTGTTCTTGGTCAAAAATGTGAACTTGTCCATTTTTGTTCAAACAATCAAGCGATCTGCAGCGTAAATGACGGTCATAAAACTTTTTTGATGTGAATTTAAGAACATGTCCATTTTGCCCTTAAATGTTAGTTCCGCGACCACCCCATTTTCTCTCGGTGACCCGCCTTGTCCATCTTCCCTTACATATATATGTTTTCTTCTCTGTTCCCCCTCCCTCTTTCGGGAGTGTATTACTTCCTCGATGTTACATAATAATCGTCAGTGTTCGTTTCCCAACGACAGTTGGCTTCTACAACTCTCGTCCTAATGGCTTCGTCGCTCAAATTTTTTTCTTCCTCATCTCTACCAAATCATCCCCTTGTTCCACCGCGAGCCGATATGATCCCGAAAAAAAAAAAAAAAAAGAAAATACGTCTGTTTGCACAAGAGATGAAACCTATAATTAAGCAGCAGCCGGTAGGTGGACGCGAGTGAGAAGGCAAAATATAGAACGCAGGATAGAACGTTTTTCTGGGCTAGCGCGTGATCCTATCCCTGTATATGTATACATGCACATGGATACGAATACACATATATATGTGGGTCTCACTTTATCTCTCAGCCACGCGACGAACTCGTCCTCCTTTTCCTCTTCGTTCTCTCGGTCGTTTTCTGCTTCCGCTGTCGTTGCTGGTGGCGGTTGTGCTACGGTAGCTGCCGAGATGTTACGCCGAGATCTAGGCAAGGTTCCGGGGCTAATTACGGTAATGAGGCAGCTAGGAGAAGACCAGCAAGTTTGTTCTCTCTCCCGCTCTCTCGCTCTTTCTCCCTCCTATTTTCACCTCTCTTGCCTCCTTCTATCGCGAGAACTTTGCGTACGTTGCCGGGTAAAACTATACGTCGACGACCAAGTGCGCACACAATAAAGCGCAGTCCCTCGCGGGGATATATAGTCTCTATCACTTTGAGCTTGCTCGAAAGCCGCCCCTCGATCTGATAAGATAAAAGTGTATGTATAATCCTGCCGCTCGCTACTGTTGGCCGAGAAAGCGAGAGCGAGGAAATATCAAGATTTTCCTCTCTTTCCCCGATTGCTCTTCCGTGGAGCTAAAAGCTATCTCACACGTTCTTCACGCTCTTCTTCTTCCTTTGTTTTTTATCCGAGCAAAGATCCTGCAAATTTACTACAAACGATATGCGAGAGCTTCGAAATCATGAGTCGGAGCGGTTTCGACATCAAAAGTATCGCCTGCTCGTCGCACACGATCTTAGCGCGAGTTCGCGATAATCGAGATAGTCCGACGTGTCGTCGGTATGACGATTTTGCGTTGAGATACGTTGATCTATTGCGACCGGCTGTTCCGACCGCCGGGCCGATCGTTATCACTTTCGGGTGGTAGGAAATTTATCTCGCTGGCACAATTTTGGTACGCTTTTGCGGGGTGTGAATATAGAACCGTTGAGCCGATATACGATTGCGTGTGGTTACGAACGCCAGCGACGTTATTAATTACAATCGTATTTCGATGGCGGTGAATCTTTTTTATGTCGCAGGTCAGTCACGTATCCATTAAAAAAAAGGGGGAGGGGGATGATTGTTTCGAGCGAAAAGAGACTCTGGGCGTAAAGGACGTTCGAAGCTCGCTCGAGGCTGTGCGTCTACTCGAGTCGAGGTGGTCACGCCTTTTCGTCATATCTTATACGACCTACGCTATATTATGTATACTATATATAGTATACACAACGGAAAAAGGGAGGATATGTTGAGACGGCAGGTGTAATAGGTACACGATCCATTCTCGAGTCCGTGACTCGATGGGAGCGAAGAGATTGGCAGAAGGCGCGCGCGAGCGGGCAGCCCCTTATCGCTCTGCGGTTGTGTAACGTTCGTCGAGGATCTCGAGAGAACTCTCGTGTTTTTTTTCTCTGTCGCTCTCTCTCTCTCTCTCGTTCTCTCCCTCGGACGCGCGAGCTCCCGTTCAGGGAAGGCGAGGAGATAGAAGCTTGGAGGCGAACGGTGGTGAACGGGGGCTCCGGGAGAACTCGCCGCGGCATTAAGTCAAGTAAGTAATCTCTTAGCCGTCACGCCATGGGACTCTGGCCTGACTGCCTGTGCTTGCGCCGCGCCACGGCCACAGAGAGAGAACCGAACGAACGAGCGTTCGATAAATATATCCTGATTGGTTTTCGTCCCTTTGGTCTCTCCATATATACCCCTCTTCGCTGCTCCGCCTCGCCTAGTTACTCGCTTCCCTCGTTTCAACACGAAGATTTCTTTATCCCGCTCACCCCGGTGGTGGGTACACCTTCCGAACGAGAGCGGGAAAGAACCTAAGTCATTCCGAAGCCATTTCCGTTATTAACGCCCGTGGCATTCGCAACCCTTGTGCTTCGTTGTCTTTGATAAGGTTGCTTGGTTCTTCAATTATATGCTTCGAATACCCGGATCGAAGGTTCTGGATCACTTTGGCCATTTGCCGTTAGAAAAAAATAGAAAAAGTCAAGTGAAAGAGTAGAGCATCAATTTATTTGGATCTGGAAATGCTAAAGAAAAAAAGTGTTGGAGCACAAGCATAGAACGCGCCGAGATTCGTAACGATCGAAGGCATTCACCTTCGAAGGATTTTGATACGGGGTTGGCTTATTATATCCCGCGAATGTCATAGCGAAGACTCTCGCGTCTGTGTAAGTTGCCGCAGTTGGAACACGATAGCCCTGTGGACTCTCTCTCGTTCGGTGCGCTCGTTGCTCCTGTCGGTCCCGCGCCGCGGCTCTCGATCAAACGCACGTCTCGCCTACGCACTCGGCATCGCGTAGATATACCTGCTGCTCGCCGATCGTATACAGCGCGTGATCAGCATTAAACCGATTGCTGCTCGTTCGTTCGTTCGTTTCGTTTCGTTTCGTTTGGTCTCTCTCGAATTCGGTGGGCACACGATGCGTCGTACGCGATACATATACATTGTGGTAATTCCGCTGCTGTACCTCGAACGAACTACACCGCGGTCACTCGTGAATCTTTCGGACGTGACGCAGCCGGATTCAAAGCACACACTTTTATGAATTAATATCTATAACATTTTGTTCGGCTTTATGGCTTTTTTTCCCGTTGTCCAGCAAATGTTGTCTCTCCGCTATCGAAAAAAAAAAATGTCATCGAGTTTTTACTAATCCATTTCGAAATTCAACTTTCTGACTATGGACCATGTAATACGCTTTTACGAAAAAATCATAACGAGTTTTTAAAATTCATGCCGAAAAAAAAATTATGAGTCTCCGAAAATTTATTCTAGGTCGGGGTAACCACTTCTCAAATAAAAATTTACTATACCAACCATTCATCAATTCTGTAAGCTAATAGCTAATTATTTCAACTCATGCTTTCTTTTGATGTAACATTTTTTTAAGAAGCGCGTGTCTTCAGAAATAATTACAATGTTTATCTATCGACGCGCATATGTACACGTACCGAATGTCTAACGTATGAGTAACCGCAGAGACGCCTGCGTGACGCGTAAAAAGCGGCCTTGCGCAAATAACCGAAAGAAATCTTCGATTTCATCGGTACATCAGCGGTAGGAGCGATGCGCGTCGAGGCTACTTGTGTGGTCTCGCTCCTCACCGGTGAATACTCGTTTCCCTCGGGGGCCCACAGCGCGGATCCCTTAAAGAGAATCCATATCCGCCAAACGTTAGCTAATTCGCCGAGTCTCGCGCGGCGAATCAATGCGAATTTTTGCTATCATGACTATTCATGAGCCATAGTGGAGTCGTCGTTGTTGTTCCGCGCTGTGGGGGGTTGGGCTCCGCAAGCGTGTCAAGGTGATTTCTCTCCTTTGCCCGCGCCTTCTTCATCTCTGTCGCTACGTTAATTTATTGTTTCTTTGCCGCTTCCTCTCGTAGCGAGAACGAGGCTTCTTCGCGAATATTGGCGCAAGAAGAAAGGGGCATCTATCGCGTTTGTGCGCGGGACAAATGGGTAGAGTCGTTGTTCAATCGGTATACACGCCGATGTGCCGCGACGGTAGGACAATGAGGCGCTTACAACGCGCGAATTTCTTCAGGTGGGAACGCATGCCGACGACAAACCGACGTATATGATTCAACTTGAAAGAGACCGCCGTTTCGACGGGGGTGGTTGCTATTCATACGAGCTTTTGGATGGATGCATAATGGTACTTGCCGAGCAAGACCTGGACCATTCGTTTCGGTACACAGACTACTGGTTCGCCTATCGACTGTCCAGGCATTAAAAACAGACCTTTTTTTGAAACTTTAATGGCCACAATATCTATTGGATATCGAATGAACGGAACAGGGTGCACTCTTGAAAAAATCGATAATATACATGGCCTCAGCAGATTTTGCCATGCGATGAGATTGTATAATAAACCGTTGTATAGGTATGCATAGCGTTCGGAACTTTGTAGCGGGTAAATAATTAATTTTCAAAGGCAAAACGATAAGAAGCTTCGCTGCAACCTTGAGCATAGACCGCGCATCAGCACGGAACCCCTTAACAAAATTACAAAAGTCTACCGGGGTTTCTACTCTTCGTAGGCACGGAGTAGAGCATCGTTTGAACGAGTTGGGTGGAGAGCTGACCCGCCAAGTGTTTGCGGCTCTCTCGGCAGATTTAGTCCAAGAGAGAGAGAGAGAGAAAGAGAGAAGAAGTGCGAGCAGCGGAAAGAGCCAGTAGTATGTGTGTACAGATATTCTCTACGAAAGGGTTTAGCGTGCATAGGGTCCAAGGGAAAGGCAAAGAGGGCACCACACCGGGGGGAATGATGCGACGAGTCCGCAGAGCCTCCGATATCTCCTCCACCTACTGTACTAGGTATACTCGGTATCTACGAACTCTCGTGATGTAGGGGTTGGTCAGTTGGCCGTACGGTAACATGGCGTGGCCGGTACGGGATCGAGCTTCGTTAGTTGATTGAGTTAACTCTCTCGCTCTCTCGTGGTCAGCACTGATTAGAACAAACTGACCGGGCCTACGCGGCTTGATTGCGAGAGACAGAAATCGCTTCGCGCGTACTACCGAAGGTACTATCGTGCCGTATATACATATATAGGATTTATATACATACCGCATCTACCTGCGATGAAACGTATAGCTACGTCGTGTGTACCCATTGCGAATTCGTTCTCCGAGCGTTCTATCCGTGGTCCAGCGTTGTTCACTGACGTACACGTTACCGTCCGGCACGAGCTGGGCAACTCGCTCTCCCTCTCTCTCGCTCTCTGGCGGAGATTTCGTTCTATCTATACCGAGCAAGCCGAACGAGAGACCAAACCCCGCTGGGATGTAATACGTGACGAGACTACGAAAGCTAGAAAATCGTCGACGTTTCTCGCTTATATACAGTGTTACAGTCGTACAAGCTCCGTTGGACCGCCAGAACTATATCGAACATCGGACAATCCCGATGCTGTTCCGCTCCTCTCTGATCCTAGCTACTCTCCGCATCGCCGGTAGCTTGACTAATTGGCAATACTCGTGTGCCTCTTCGGAGAGAATCCTCTACTCTTTCTCCCCGATACCCGTAAACGGCCGAGGGAAGTGTACGACGGTTCCTGAGGATCCGTACAAGTTGCCTCTCCAAGTCGAATTAGGCATCATCCCAGTTGCTCTCGAGTGTCTTCTCTTTCTCGTTCCGTGCCGTGTGGCTTGGGTCCTCCAACTATACCATACTACTGTACTACTTGCCCGCATTCTCTGTCTCTCTCTCTCTCTCTCTCTCTCTCTCTCTCTCTCTCTCTCTCTCTCTCTCTCTCTCTGTGATTCCCTCTGTTGTTGTTCAAGTTCCGTAGAACTACGTCTCCAGCCTTCTGAGCTGAGGATTCTACCAGGAAAATTCGAAAAGTTCCGACGCTACCGCATATACGCCGTATTTCGCCGTATAACTACGCACATACGTACCAAAGCCAAGGATCATATATTGCGAATGAGGGATGGATTACTCAGAAGTTCATAGAAGCGAGTCTCGGCGCCCTCGGCGCTTAACCCGCTCGTTTCACCCTGTGGCAGCCATGTTTTTTTTTCTTGTGTTTTTTTTTCTTTTTTATTCGACGAGAGCCACCGTGCGAGTATGCGAGGCAAGGAAGGGATGCGAGAGTCTCGAGTGCATCTCCCTTTGGCGAACCTCTCAGCACCCATGTCGAAGCTCCTAACGAGAGGGGGTGTGCAGAGCGGAGGCAAACGCGCACAGTTCGCGGACTTTCGTCTCTTCTTCGGGCTTATTTACTTTTGATGCTATATCGATGCTGCTGATATTCGCATGTTTCACTGGAAGGTAATGCGGTTTTTGGACGGTTGACTCGAACTTCTAATCGATAAAAAGGATGGCACCAATGGTCAGTCGTTCGCACGTACTGACCAATCTTTTACTCGAATGGTTCCCGGTTGGAGAAGGATTCCATAAAGCAGAAAAATACTCAGTACATTCCCATACGCTTTTGGCATTCACCTGCTACAACCGGGTAATTTCTCGTCTTCACCTTCAACGCGATAAAAATCTAGTTTTTCATTCATGTCCGTCTCGTCGTCGCAGTCCGTTACGCCTTTCTCGCGTAGGTGGTCAACGGCTAGAGTTCCGGCGACGCAAGCGAAAGATTTCTCCGGTTCGCGCGGGGGTCGCGGCAGCGACTCGTCTTTCTCGCGAGTATAAGATATTCGCTCACGTACGCGTTGTACGAAGTAAACTACCGGCCGAACCGGCGCGGCCAGAGAAACGAACGAGTGACCACGCGCTACCGCGAGTTCCCACACTTCTGCGAGAGCAACGGTTCTTTTTTTTTTTCGGGCACTCTCGCGACTCCGTCGCGGAGTTTCACTCGTATAATTCATAACTTTTCGGCTGGAACGCGAGACCATTCACTCGGTACGCGATCAAGACGTTTATCGCTACTTCGTGCGCTACCGCCGAGGTTTCGTATTACTTTGATATTGTCAAGTATGTGTACATACACGTATGTATGCACGTGTAGTACGGCGTACGTCGAGTCCATTCAATTGTTGAGTTCTTTCGCTCCGTTTCAGTGATGCCAGACTCGGGCGGTCCGGTTCTAGTTTTCATTCATACCCCGGCCCGTCGATGCCCTTGCTGACCTCGTCGACTTACTCACGCACAACGCGCGAGACCCGGGATGAATATTCCTCTCAGCTGTACGCCCGCGCTTTAGTTTTTTTTGTTGTATTTTTGGTGTTTTTTTTCTTCGTTTTTTTTTTCTCTCTCAACAGTTCATCCAGACTTTTTACCCGGTGCTATACGGCGATGAGACACGAGGCGGGGTAACCAGCGCCGTCATTCCCACAGGAAGATGCGTATCTCTCGCGAGCGCACTAAGATCTCTCCTCGTCGCGGGGACTACGTGCCGCGAGGCTAAATTGTTTGACCCGACGAACGAGCGAGAAGGGATAGATCCCAGACAATTCGTCGTCTCTCCGCGCCTTCGTCCCTCAATTACACTTTGGTTTCTCTCGTCGTGCGTTGGATGGGACGCTGGCGAATGAATCGCGCGACAACGAGGTCGCGTCTCGAACGTGACACCGAGAGTGCGAGCCATATCGAAGGGGGGGTCTTTTCGCTGTTAGCGCTCAAAGTGACGCCGAATTTTATTTGTACCGCGTCGGAGCGACGCGTACAACTTGGCCCCTTCGTGGATTAGGTCACTTCGTTGATAAATTCGCGAAGGGTGGCCCTGGACAAGCGATAGATTAATTTATTTCGCGGTTACCGCGTATCGACGCGGTGTTGACTGTGATCTTTTTTTTTCTCATTCTTTTTTTTCGTTTCTATCATTTCTTCGTACTGCCATCGAAAGGCCAATGTCGAATGTCGAGAATAGTCGCGGAACGATTGAGCGAGCAAACCGCGAGGATCGAGGACTCGTGAGGAAATTCGTGGAATCGGGATTTATTCGGCAGCAGAAATGAGAATGAGAAGGCAAAGCTCGGCTCTCGGAGAGTCGCGGGACATCGCGAGAGCCTACGTGATGCGCCTCTGCAAAACTGACTTTCGGTGACTTTTCGGTTCCGCGGAATAATCTTAAATGCCACAATGCAAAATAGAACAAGATACGACGTCGGGGTCTCGGACGTCATTCGTTATACGAGATATTCCGGTTAATCTCGATATTGTCAACCGTAAATATTACGACTGCAGAGCGATACGTCTGTCCGATCGGGACTCGGGGGGGAAGGCGAAGATTGAATAAAAATTTCAATCGACGCAGATAGGGATCGGTGGGACAACGCGCGACACATACCACTCGCGCGCGCGCCCGATTCCCGAATATCATCGAGCTTCGAGACACATAACGTAGCGCAGTTGCGCACGCTCTTCTGTACAGAAGAATAGCGAGAAGCTGAAGGAGAAAAAAGAGTAAAAGGAGAGAAAAGGCGAAAGAGAGGAGAGTCTTCGGTGGAGATGGAGCAGAGAAGAGTAGAGTCGGAGGGACAGGAGTATAAACAAGAGACGGTCCTCGGCCACCCAGCTAGTCCGAGCGCCAGTTCCTTATTCCGTGGGGCCCCCGCGAGTGTTCGGGGGCCCCCGAGGCCCGACGTCCAGCCCGTCGACGCGACGCCGAACACTCGGCTTCTTCCCTCCCTCTCCCCCACCCCCTGCAGTCTCTCTGCACCACCATCCCTTTTGCTCTCGCTCGATATTCAAACTAATAAATTACGATGCCGGGTAGCGAATGGCCTCGCCGCAGCACGGTCCAGCGTGCGTATGAATCATCTAAAACAATGGAATGCAGACTAAGATGGCGCCCTACCAACGGAACTTCGCGTGGATAGAATCCTACGGTATAACAACGCGAGAGCTTCATAAGCCACGCCGGATAGTGGCGATAGCGATGGAGCCGACGGACAAGCGGACGCTCGACGTACCCTTTGTCGGTTTTTCACGCGCTATTAGCTCATTTTTTTTTTGTTTCCTCTATTCCCTTCGATAGATTCCGCGAAACGCCGATTGATCGTCGTAAAACGCGCAGCGTTCGAATGACAATCACGGTTTCCAATGTAAAAGTACGAACGATCGTGGAAAAAGCCCGTCATTATTCTTCCGATCGTCGTTGGTGTCCCGGGGCGCGTTCTTTTCACCCAGTGTTCGCGGGTCAAGCCCGGTTTCGTGCTATCAATTGACACAAGTATTCTCCAACCGGCATTATCCAGAGTCGGATCGGCTCGTTGGTCAGGGCACACTCCGGGCGAATCTCTCGCGAGAGTGAAAATAAATCAAGCCTCCGTGGAAATCGACCACCCGCCGAACTTTCGAGCGTCATTCCACCGTCGAAGCGTGACCGTGTCGGTCAACAATGACCATTGTGCGCGGACGCGCGCGCGGGGGAGTTAGGGTCACCACTCGAAATGATCTCCGGTCACAAGTCATTACCTTTTCATTTTAAAGCCACCCTCGCACTACTTGCCTTCCATTTGCCGCGCGGTATTCAACCACCAGCCCCCCCCCCCCCCCCCCCCCCCCCCATCCTCGCTCCCCCGCAATACGAAACACGATGGCTCAAACAGTACTCGATGGAGTTCACCGTCGACGCAACGGGAACGCATTCAATCCGCACCCGGTTACAGAAAACATATATATTATGTTGGAAAGAGCCACGCGGGCAAAACCCATGCAGTACGCTGCCCGTTACCGGTTCACTCGTACACCCACAATATACAGACTTTTTCGCCAACGCTTGTTCAATGTCCACCCCCCCTCCGCCCCCCGGTTATGTGTGCGATCCTCGTCGATGACTCTATGGAGCGTTCGAAATCGCACCACCGAACGAATATCGGCGCATCGTGTGTATTGACGCAGTTTACACTCGCCATCGATGTACATTCGTTGATTGTACTTTTTTTTTCTCCCCAATAATGGTATTTTCGTACAAATAACGCATCATCGCAGTACAAATATTTTGTCGAATAACAGGAAGACAATATAATTCATAAAAACTTTTTTGTTTTTAACTCTTCGCAGCCCGGCAGTTCGGGAACGCTTCGAAAGCTATGGCGTTTGGAGAATCATTTTTTGGCGTTCGAGCAAAAATATTTCGTGGCGCGGATGCACTTCCGGTGAGTGAAAAAAAATATGCTATTCACATCGGTTGGTTATATTATTGTTGGGTCATGTCATTGGCGAAGTCGGAGCCGCTTTCTTGGGACGCATTTGAGTTGCGAATGTTCTTTGAAAACAGTTTATTAATGGTGAAAAAATTCACCGTAAAATACCATGGATTTGCCGGACTTCAGCTGTCTGAAAAAATCTCGAAGTGAAAAAAAATTGTCGTTTTAAGTACTTTCGCGAACATTTGTAACTTCTGCAATTTCGACTATATCGATATTGCGCCTCAACAGGCTGCACACATTTAACAACCATATTCTCACATTGTCATATGTAACAATTAAGCTTTAAAATAGCCCTGTTTGGAAGAGTCTAAAAGTATGTTAAAATTTCTCGAACCAAGGTGTTTGCTTTGCAAATATTTTATTTATATTTCGCGACAATTATTGCTTACCAAAGCTGATGTAGAGATGATCGGGCGACCTGATATGTGAAAGGGGGTGCGATCGCAATTTCCACAGGCCTGTAAAGTTTTTACCGCGAAATCTGCAACAAGGTAAAATACGCGAACTCATAATCGATTTTGCCATTCAATCGGAGTGCCTCGTTGCGAAACGAATAAAAAGTCCAAGCCAATAGGAATTTTATTGTCCACATTGGGGAAAACAAGCGTGAGCGTCATACATAAATTCCTTTTGCAATTTAAATCGTGTGTGCGTTTACGCAGCTTTCCGGTAAACGAAGCTTCTCGGATGCCGGGCAACCGAAAGCGTATAAACCGGCCGAACGCGGGCCGGGTCGGCAAATTTAAATCAGAATAACCCGGATGGCGAGCAATATGTTCCGATCGTATTGTTGTCGGGTTTGTTGAAAGCGCCCACGGAACCGACCGTTCGCTCTGTGCTCGCTCGCCGAGGTCCCTCTCATGGTGTGCGCCCTTTCGCGAGAGGGTTTTCAGCCGCGGTATGTATAAACTCCGACACATAGATAACGGGCACCGCGCGACTCCGGTAAACATAGCCGAAAAGTTGAAATACGCACCGCCCTCCACGCGTACAGGGAATAGCGGTATTTCACAACGGTGATTTATTAATAAATTCATATGTGCCTAAATTCAACGAGGTGTAAATACGACGCCATTTACACGCCCGAGAGCTTCGCGATAACGAATCAATACGAAGAGGTTCACTTCGGTGCAAAAGCTCGCACACAAGCGCACATCCGCGCGCGAACAAATACAGAGGTGGAAGAGCTAACGAGTGAGAAACGGCCTGCGAAGACTCGCACGCGCGCAATCACGAGTAAATTGCTGCGAGAAAGACGGAATGATAAAATGAAACGAGTTTCATAGTAAAAGAGAAACTGAACTGGAGTGCTGATTCTCGGGGCGTTCACGCGCGGCCACGTACGTATATATTTTATATACTGTATTAAGAATATATATATATATATATACGTGTATATCCTATCGTAAAACGAGTACGCACATAGCGCATTCTAACGACTTTATAATCGTCTGTAAATTAAATGCGAAAATAATTGGAAGCTCGGCGCGTCTCGGTACGCGACACGGCCAATTTATTTCGATATTCCTCGACTCGTTCTCGATGAGTCGAGTTGATCGCTCTGTGCGCGCCTCCCCGCGCGCTATCGTACTGGGAGTTCGAGAGAAAAAAACGAAAGAAAAAGATTAAATAAACGATAAAAGGAGAAAGAAGTTGGCGGAGGGGGAGAAAGAGAGAGAGAGAAAACTAATGAATCGACGATTTACGAGAGAGTTTCACGGGTCGTCTGCTCGCGAAGAAATACTTGGTTACTCCGAGCGTGTACGCGTTACGGTGTTATACGACGTACACCTCTCTCGAGATGCTTCTGGCACGACGCTTTTTCATCGAGAGCTTCTACGACTCCTCCGGTTCTACTTGACCGAGAGATAGCCGCGGTCTGTCGGATAGAATATTTTTCTCTCCCAGATGCACGAAAAAAAAAAAACAACTTGGCAGTGATTGATGATCCGGCGAAGATCTATTCGAAAAATCGAGGGTTTGTTCCATTCGTTGTTTATCGACGATAAAATAGTTTAATGGATATTTTGCGCATTTTATTTTAGAAAACGACGGACGTTGTATCCGGTGTCGTTTCGCGGTCAACGATCGCTAAAAGATGAGAAGTTCATATGTATAATAATTCTTTCGTGGATCGTTGGCTCTCGAGCGAGCGGGTCACAGTCAGAGACGTCTCGGCGACCACAGAATCGGTCAAACTTCCTTCCTGTCGAGCGTCGCCGCGTTGTGCTTTTCGCGATGCTCTCAGTTTCTCAGAATCGCTCAAACGCCCCACCGCGTGCGTGCGAGCGTCGCTCTTCTTTCTCCGATGCACGGGGATCTCGTGCGACTCTTGTGTGTTCTCCTACGAGCCGCGACCGCCAGCACCTTCGATGCCTTCATTCTCGCGAGACTGCTCTTTCTTCATTTCGCTTCTTCCTCTTCATCTTTTTCTTCGTTTTTATTTTCTCTCATTGCGACACGGTGCAATTTTGCGGTGTCTTCCGGAGGTGCCGACCTCGGGGAAGGGAACTCTCTTATTATCTCCAGGGCGCGAGATCCGTTTCTCTCGTACGTTTCCTTCGCACACATTAGGATCGCGGAGAGCGCCGTACACCGCAGTATCCTTCCGGCATCGAGTGCCTCTTCGTTTTTCCTTTGTTTAACCGATCGCGAATTATAGTTGCATCGAGAGTGTCCGGTTGGGCGACCTCCTATCGCACCCCCGAAACCGCAGAGCGCCATATTGCGCTTTTGTTGATGTTGTGTTGTGGATAATGCGCGTATGTGTATGTAACGTTGGTGTCCACGTCGGTAGCCCGAACACCCGCCGAGAACCAACGTAATACACACTAGAGAAAAGAATTCGTTTATTGTTCGGTAGAAACGGGCCGAGCGAAAATTCTTGCGGTAACCGCGATGGTTGCGTTGCAACACGCGAGAGCTTCCTTCTATCATTACTACATCGCATATGTTTCCTGCTCCATTATATGGCGCGAACGATTTCCGGCCGTGTTTTCGAAACTGTCCTACGTCGCTCCGAACGGTTGAAATTTCTCGAGACCTAGAATACTTCGAAGTTCCATGCTCTATCGGGTCGTGTACTATTTGTTCAACATTGATAATTGCCGTGAAAAAAGAAATGAAATCAGACATGCGCCACGCGATCCTCACTTATTTTCTCGTTAAGTCGGCTCGGTCCCATTCGTCGAATAGAACAGGAGGGTAACTTTTCCCCCGTGGACTCCCTTATATCGCGCTCGAAAACTAACCCCACGAATGCTATTAATTTCGATCTTGTTACACAAATTTTCGTGCTGACATATTCGAGCTGTGGAAAAATACCGGAAAGAAAGAAAATTCGTGGGGTGACCGTGGCGCGCACACCGATCGTGTCGTGAACCCTCTTGCGGTCTGTGTTTATCCTGTCGTTAGGACGCATCAGCGTGGCCCCGATGCCTCCTCTGCACAAGACTACGAAATTCGTCACGGCAATTTACGCGCCAACCGGGATCCTCAAACGGAAATGCCGTCCAACGGATATATAGGAATAACGTATGTTAACCTTCGTTCGAAGCAGTTTTCCGTGTGCTTCCAGTCGTTCACCAGCATTAACAACGCGTACGCAGAGTCGAGCTAAACGACAAGATAGAAGCGCAGAGAGGAGTCGTTCTTCGAGGATTAAAAATTCCTTTTGCCCTGCTACAAATGAGACGGCTCTGTATACAAACTTTTGTGCTGCTAATGACTAGAATAGTATATTACTATTAAGAGAAAGAGCGAACAAACACACTTTGTCTCTGGCGGTAAATGTGGGACATGAAAAAAATGGAACGGTCAAGCCGATTAATTTTTTTTTCGCGTCAAGCGTACGGAGAGAAGCCGTAAAACGGAGGGTTTAAAAAAACGGAGTCTCGCTACCGTAACACCGTTTTCTCTCGTTGACGCGGGGGCTTTTGGTCTATGTTCATCTTCGTGGCGCCGATTATCTCCCGTGGCCAAAACGTAGAGAGGCTGTGCGAGAGCGCTGACCATGCGACCCCCAAGCACCAGTAGCGGTTTTCCCGGGGATGACGAACGAGAGGATTTCGCTTCGGAGAGCGACTCTTGCGGTTTGCGGAGGCTCCTGTCCCGACACGGGAGGGAGGGTGGTGGCAGAGGCATCCTTTGAAGCGAAAACGGGAATGCGGTTTAGTCCGCGCAGCAACATCGGGGTATCATCGGTCGCTGTATCTACCCGATGTCCAAAAGAGCTCGTGGCGCGTGTTACACTATTGTAGTTTCACGCTTTGTCGCAGAAAGATATTTCGCAGCTTGTCACGCACGCGAATAACTACAAATTAAATTGATTGCAACTACAGTTGATAATAAGGCGATTCGCACATTGTGTTAGAACGAACGCCGGTGCAGTGTTTCATATTTTGCGGTCTAGCGAAAAAGCGAGTTAACGAAGAGATGAGAAAAGAGAGGAAAAAAAAAAGAGAATGAAAATTATTAAGAGGCATTAGAGAGACGGATTTGACAAAAAACAGAGGCGCCGGCGCTATGGCGTGTATGGTGCCGCGTCGACTGTCGGAGCGAGAAAGCGCCCGAGGACCGTCAAAGGTCTCTTCTCGGTAAGATCCCGGCGCAAAAGGGGGCGACTTTCGCAAGCGTGTCCCTCTCACGGTGCGCAACTCCCTCGGCTTCTCTTTCTTCTTCTTCTTCTCTCAGCCCGTGAAGCTCGCGTCCGGGCGCCCGTCTTCGGAGCCCGAAAACCTCGAAAGAAAGGCCGGCCTTATGCGTGCGTTAAAGAAGCAATGAGGTACGAAAAAGCAGCCAGCGAGCGCGGCCACCGCCGGAACCAGGGCGGTACGTGACACAAAGGTCCCGCCGGCAAAGATCGCGCGTCTTATTCTCTCCTCTCTCTCGTCGGTTCTCTCGCTGGCGTCAACAAGATCATCGTTCACTGAGAAAATTTTTCAGTCGGAAGAACCAATGGTTAGCTAGGAAAACTAAAAATTAGCTGAAACAACTACTTCGGCAGAAAAAAAAATTGGCTTAACTGTTTCCAGCAAACTCAGAATGCAGCAGCTATGTAACATTTGGTATATAAAAAACGGAGCCTCGTTAGTTAACGTTTTTCATTTTATGTTATTCTTGAGAAACGGAATTTCGGCCACTTGAAGTAACAAAAATATCATTCTGTAGCAAATTACTTATTTGTTACGTAAATGTTACATCATGCTATGGAATGGTTACGTAAATTTCGCCCCAACTTGTCTCTTTTTAAGCGAAAAGTAATGTTTCATTGGTATTTGTACGCCGGTGAAAATTTTGCTACTTAACGTGTTATACTGCGTGATGTTAAGATTTACATCAATATTACAAAGTTGGGTTTCGCGGGTCCCTTTTCCCAATTACTAAAATTCGTTCAGTCTTCAGTAACACTATTATTAATTACAATTTCATCGAAGAGTCGGTCGCGTTCGAGTGTCGTGCAGAAATCAGAGACCGACTGGCCGGCAAATGAGGATGTTAAATAATTGCACTCGGGTTGTCGCGCTGCGGTAAAAATGTACTCGCGGGTTTCCGGTACACGATTAGTACAAAATGATATTAAATTACGATTGCTCGATGCATTTGTGTGTCCGTCGCGCATTTAAAAGGTCTATAATTAAAATAATAAAATGGAGAAACGTTTCTGAAATCGTTGGTAACGCGATCGAGACGAGCGATAGTTACGGTCAGTTCGCGATCTCATGAGCCTCGGGGACTGGGTGCGTGCTACGGAGTACGTGTTGCATTTCCCGTATTGTATAGAGCGCTAACTTCATGCTCTGTGTGTCCGTGTAATACGTGCATACGCGCACACATGTGCGCAGCGTTAAAGAGACGAGAAATATATGTATATTCGGGACTCGCGCGCACGAGTCTCTCGCTCCGCGGAACGGTGTGAAAAAGCGAGCGCGTTGGATCGCGCGTCCCGATCTACCCGCGGATCGAAACGTGACTTCGCGACGAGCACCTGTCGCGTATGTCCAGCAGCATTTACCACCGCGGATCACGCAGACTTTCCATTCCGCGAAGAAGAAACTCGCTCGCTCGCGCGCACGACGAGGAGCTTTGCGCGTTGATCCGTCGTATGCGCGAGAGTGTGGTGCACTGTCCCGATAGCTCGGTTATACAGGCGAGAGAGGCGAGGCGAGCGGAATTATTCTGGTACGCTCGCGATCCGTGGAACGTATATAATTATCCGCGGATCGGGAGGCAGCGGATGGCATATAGTGTTTCTAGACATAAATCTTGTTCTCGTGTTCCCCTGCGTCGATGATGATGCTACTTGGGTAAATTATGTCAGTGCGCATAACAATTAACTTCTTTGACGTGTATATCCATTGTGAACTCGGGGCTGCACGTGTGTGCATGCGTCGAGAAGCGAGGCAACATTTTTGACCTTTTTTTGCTTATTTTTAATTGCGAGCATAGACGGTGTTGAAAGCAATTAGCCATTCTCATTAATGGCAACACTGAATATAAACGTTAATAACGCGAGGATCGCCGTCGTTAATTTATAGCTTCATCGTAAAATCCTTGACGCGCGGTCTACGACAAATAAAGAATCGAGAAATCCTTCGTTTTGCGAAACGGGAAGATAAGGATCGGAGTTTAAAAAAAAAGGGGGGGGGGGGGGGGGGGGGGGGGGGGGAGTTCGAAAAAACTTGATTCGACTCCTTCGACGTTTGGACGCGACTTTGTGTATCTGCCGTTGCGGCTCTCTCTCTGTCGCGATCTCGCTCGACGGTGGTATCGTATCGCGCGCGTTTCGCGTATAAGGGCGAGGATTGAACGATCGACTTCTTCGAGGCGACAAGAAAAGCTCTTTAGCGAAGATCGTGAGAGACCGAGGGGGGAGCAACCGACTCGCAACCGAGCCCGCGGTGTAGAATGATGAGCCAAAGAGTCGGACGCGACAAAACAGTGCAGGTTGCCCGGCGGAGGTGCTTCTCCACAGTTTACCAAAGCGAATTAACGAACGTGAAACAAGGCGCGGCCCGGTGCACCTTCCAGTCTCTAACGGAGAGGCTAAATGAAAACATAAAATGATCTCGCGCGGCTATTAATTGTTCCAGACCACCTTCGGGACAAGGCGCCGTGTCACTCCGGGGTTGGATGGCAATTTTTTCGTTCCCCTCGCCCGAACTCTTTCTCTTTTATTGCGCTCGTTCGGTACGTGCTCGTACCGTGCGTACACGTACGAAGCGACTACTCCGATCGGAGAGTTTCCAGTCGCGGCCATCTTGGTACCCCATCGTCCGGCGAACACAATGGACGCCCGGCATCGGCGATATACGTCTCTACTCGTCGTCTCGCGAAAAGGTTTCGCGTCTCTCGGGCTATTAGTATTAGTAACAGTGCCCGCAAGCATGCGTATCGCCGATATATGTCGGTCGGTGTATGTCGACGAGTGCGTGTGTCCCCTTCGTTCGCCGTGTCGCACACAGCCGGTTCTCTATACGCGTCTGTATATTTTATTATCCTGTCTAAACGATGCTGCGGTGGCTCGAGCCCGCACACGCACCTCGAGTCAATCTTCATTCTTCCCGGTTACGTTCAATGGTACGTGGGTTTCGATCTCCTCGCATTGCCTTTTCTCTCTTCTTCCGCGTCCACACGGTTTTTCATCCCCCTTCGACGCCCGACACCGTTCCATCGTCCATCGCAATCGAAAACTTTTTATTTCTCTCGCCGTCGCTCTTTTTCGTTCGCAACGGCAACGAGAAATCGTGTTGCCAGTTCGTGCGGAAATTGCGATGCCGACAGTAACGCCGACGGATCCGCGGAGGTTCTCGCGCGTTTTCCACATCGTATCTACTGTATATCCGCTCGTTTTTTTTTTTTTTTTTTAACTCTTCCGTTGTTACCGCATGGGATATACATAACAGTGCGCTTGTCACCGCGACGTGTGTTCAGAGGCGACGCTGACGCTACTCGCACGAATTGCGTTGATTCGCTGCCGCGTCTCGCGTTTCGCTTCTGCCGTTGCGATGAGCGTACACACGCCCGCGCATACACGGAAAGATTCCATGCATACAGAAGTTGTTGGGGTATAAGCGTACGTCAGAAATGACATGGAACCGGCTCGGGACGTACAAGCGGGACTGATATGCCGGTGCTGGGCATGCGGTATGACGAGAAAACAAAAGAAGCCAATAATTTCGGGCAATTTGGGAGCAGCCGGGCGAAACACCGTCACGTCGCGTTCTCTACTCGCCTCGCTAGTTCGTCGCGTGACTCCTCTATTATGCACGCCTCTGTTGCTCTCCGTGCATTATTTTTCTCTTTCTCACTCTCGTTCGGGCATCATCCGCGCGCAAAAAATCGCGTACCGATAGTATGTGTCGTATAAATTCATAGATATCCCCGGACGGTCGTCCGATCGACTTAGCGTTCGCGTACAGATATCCGCTCCGAAAGCTATAGCTACCGGTAATGTATGAGCGTCTCCGTACGTACATGGTCTATATTCGAGATGTTTTTGCATCACAGATACATTTGACCCTGAAACGTGACGGAAATAAGCCGCCGGTTGCATCGGCGATTGACGATCGTCTCGAGAGGCTCGTCTTCGCGATAGCCAGCAAATTAGCGTGGATTATCGTTGGATTTATGCCGATCGCTTAGACCGAAGTTCGTATAGTTGACTCTTCTATATACAAGGCCTATGTACGATCGGGTACGGATATAAATTCGCTCGTACTTATTTCTGTCCTCGCGGGCATTCGTGTCAGCGATCCCAGTAGCGGCGAGGCTTGTGTAGGATTCGAAAAAAAAGAAAAGGAAAATATATCATACGTATGTGTGCTATGTACGAGTGTGCGAGACCGTCACTCCGTGACTAACCATACGACCAGGACGCGACTGCGTGCCATCGTCGTCGAGACGACTCGTCGTCGAATAGCACCCAGGCGCGCGACTAATTCTATACCACAGGCGGTGTGGCGTCGGTCGTTCGCCATTGTGACAAAAATCCTCAACCATATACTTTTCCGCTTGGCGAAGTAACGCAGCCAACTATCGCGCCCCTGTTACACGACGCTTATTCATTACCGCTTATTTTTCTCTCGCTTTGCCCGGATAGCTCGGCTACTGGTAATGAAGCGTTGGGCGACTCGCAGCGAGCCTCTCCGGGTACAATGTTAGGATAAACGCCGGTCGTGTACGGTCCGCGAACACGCACGTCGAGCTCTCCGCGCTGCGACACACCGAGAGACCGAGAAGAAGTCGACGCGCGAATCTAATGGATGGTGCTTCGCTGCGTGTCATAAGACTTCCGGTCTTCGGCAGTGACGAGAACGCGAAAAAGGCAGAATAAAAATTCTTCGCGTCCGTGAAGAAAATTGACGGCAGAGTTTTCGTCGACAGGTTTCATTATTTCTACAGTCGAAGCCTGCGATTATGATTTAACAGAATTTTCAACGGGAATCGGACCTAGTGATTGTGCGACAATGTTGACTGACTTGGGGTCATTTCCGCGTAGAAAAAACGTATTTGTTGCAAAATAGATTCACAATATACCCAACATATGTTTCACAAGAATGTATCCGCACATATTGATATTTACGAGTGCCATATATCAGGCTCTCTTTGTTGCTATTCGCAAGTATAACACTATTTAAGTTTATCGGATGCTAAAAATCAACCAATCTATTTCTTTCCTTCAACGACGTAACCTATTCTCGATATAGTCGTTCTATATATCGTTTTTTTTTATTTCTATCCTCGTATCGATAATAATGTAACGCCGTAACGTAACAAGTACCAGAGTTTTACACATTCCTGACGAGCTCTAGTCGTATTTCCGGGAGGGGAAAGAGAGAGCGTCGGAGTGGGCTAGAAGCAAACAGTAGTGTATGTATTTCACGGAAGGCCACACGGTTCCCTTTATATCATCCCCGTCGTTCTCTCCGTTGGTTATCGAGTCGAACACGGAAGGTGTAGTGTATACGCGAGGCCGCGAGCATCAGCTCTCGTCTCGCCAACAGCACGGGAACTATCGTGCGAGGGTTAACACGTGCGAACGACCACCGGCTATCCTATCCGATGGATAATAAATCGCTACCGTGTATTCAGCCGTCCGTCCGTCCGTCCGTCCGTCCGCGGCTGCGAGTTCACCCTCCGATGTTCGCCGCTCTACCCCGCAGAGCCCACCTACCACTCCGGAAAGCAAAGCGCGAGCATTACCGTTGTTCGCCGCTGCGCTTCCGCGTTTACTCGGATCGATTTGATTCGCAGTCCAGCCAGAAACAGCGAACGGTCTGCGAAGCTTGCACGCGAGTCGTAAGTCTATTTTACGAGGGTGTATCGCAGCCACGTACTCTACATACATATATACAAATATATGTATAGTATACACGTACATATGTACTCGCTATACCGTAGGATAAAGTACAATACGGATTCACTGTGTCTGTCTGTTCGTCCGTCTGGTCATCACACCGAGGTCTCCGCTAAACACCCTCCGAGTCCAAGAATCGTTGACACGTAAAAGAAAGCGCCGGCGAATGCTCGGCGGGGATCCCCTCGTTGGACGGAGACCTCGATGGTGTTGAAACTAATTACAGGCATATCATGCTTGATTAAGGCTATGACCCGTATAACCAATGCTTTCGTACGTATTATAACGACTACCCCCGATGTGTTACCGTCAGCGGGTTTGCGAAGTAGGGTGCTAGCCGGAGGGTCCACTCCTTCGGTATTGAAGCAAACGTGGAATTATGTATAGCTGGACATTGCGCGCGGGGGTATAGGGCTCCCGGATCGTCCGGCTCGAGCTATATATCCATTGCGATCGTGTACTACACCTTCGACTGTTATAATATAGCATATATAGCGGTTGTTATACAGAATATATATCGCTCATGGGGCCCAATGCGCCTCACCCTCGATACCAGACGTGGGTGGCCGCTATGATTTCTCCGCGAGGTCGCTTATCCACACTGGGATCTCGATAGCCGAGTAATTCCGACGTTCCGCGCGCTTGTATCGTGTGTGTTTGTATATACCACGAAGTCAGCGGTAGTGGGGATCCGAGGGAGCATTGCTGACACCTCTGCGACTCGGGGCCCATAAGGCATGCGAGAGACCGAGAGCCAAGAATCGCTGGCTCCGCGGGGCCTTAGTCCCCCCCGCCCTCCCTCCTCCCCCTTCCTCGCCACATTGCGCTCCCATCTCGGCCACTCTCGTAGGTCCATTCGCTCCTTTCGCCGGCTCTCGCTCTCTCGCGATCTCGGGATACACGTATCTCGCGTTTGTCTGTTTGCCGAACGCGAACCGCCGCGAAGAAGGATAAGAAGAAGGAGAATAAGAAGAAGGTTTATGCTGTGTATAACTACTTTGCACAGGAATATAGCATAGCCTGTATATAAAATGAGAGTATAGGCACAAGCACGAAGATGTTCGCGGGCTGAGGTTCGGCCTCGATCCGGTCAGGCCCACTGTTAGGCCTGCGAGCCAACCAGAGCCCAAGAAGAACGACTCTCGTTCTCGTACACCCTCGTAGCCACACCTCTGCTCTTTCTGACTGTTCACGAACCTGATCTTCTACATCCCTCTCTCTCTTGTTTTTTTTTTGTCGTGCTTTTTTTTTTTTTTTTTCTTCTTTTTTGTTAATGTTCTTTCTCGCTCTCGCAACTTCAACCCCCTCTTTATCTCGCTCACCTCGCCTCGTCATTCGTCTTCGTTCTCTTCTTATTTTCTCTCGACGCAGAGCCTCTAAGCCGTGGGGGGGTACCGATGTTTCCCGTCTCTCTCTATCTTCATTTCTTTTATACCCCCGGTCGCCCTCTTTATTCACGTGTTTTTCTCTCTTTATCCCTTTCACCCTTTATGTCGCTCCTCTTTGTCGATGCCGCGCACTGGTAGCCGCCACCGAGGCTTAGCTCTTCTCGACGATTTTTTTTTTTTCTCTTTTTTTATAGGGGCCCCCTTTTGCTGGCTCCCCTCCCTCGTCCCGCGCCGGATCACGAGAGTCCGGGGAGTCGAAGAAACCCCGGATGAGAGCTGAGGACCTCTGGAGGTCGGCTTTGGCAAAACCCTTCTGGCCTTCGAGATCTCGAGCCGCGGCCGCGCGCAAGGGGTTGCTAATAAGTTTCGTCGATACGTTGGATCTCGTGTGTATACTGCGATCGCGCCGCTCGAATTATATTCCCCGGGATTTAATTTCGCAGGTTTGTGCATACGCAAATCTTGTCCGGTGTCCACGCAAGCGCACTTCGATAGTTCATTCGTTTAGATAGAAAACTTTTTTTGGTGCCAATCGCGCCACGACAATGAAACGAAAGAAAAGAAGTAAAAAAAAAAAACGAACCGCGCAGCTTCATCGCATCTCCATCGTCGACGTTCCGCTGGTTTATCAACCTTTATGAACGCACGAGCACCCCTCGGTGTTTCTGCACTGCACGCTCAGTAGTCGTTCTTCCCTTCTCCCCTCGGATTCACGGGAAATAAACGGCAAAGACACCGGTTTACCATCCTCTCGCTATCCCCCACCGCCGTCTCTTCGCCGGAGAGAGAAAATTAATTAGCTTTTGCGTTACCGAAAAGAAAAAAAATAAAGAGTTCAAAGGAAGTGCTGGCGCGCCGACTATGACTATGCGACGGCTACGACAACGACGACGACGACGACGGGGTAGTCGCGCGACTCTCCCTCGACTTCCGCAAAAGCTATGCCACGAAGCTCCGAGAGGGGCTCGCTCCCGGCTCTTCTACTCTCCACACGCGCTTGTTAATAAATACGTTAAGCGCATTTCCTCAAGTATAATACACGAAAAAAATGGTAAAAAGTGTTCCTCGTCGCGCATCGATTTTTATAAATATTTAAAACATGAACCTCAACGCGCGCGGGTTTGATTCGGTCTCATTTCGGAATCCGCGGGCTCGCATAGAGCTCGTAAAGAGACGAAGAGACTCCGTGCGTCCGAGGCTCGTTCGACCGGCTTTTATTATTTCGACCTGGCCGCTCCGTGAGTTTTTGCGCGAGAGAACGAGAGCTCGAAACTGTATATAACGCTGAGCTTACTCTCTCTCGTTGTTACTCGTCGTCGCCCTCTTTACGATCTTCGCCGCAAGACCCAACTACCTCCATACGTATAGGTCGTATATGTACATATACCTCGCGAGCTCTCTCTACCCGCAATCACTTCGTCGTCAATGCGAAATAATAACGTATTCGCCGCCACCGTCGCTGTGCGATAAAATCATTGAAAATGAATTCGAACGGCCGTTCGCGTGTATAATGCTCTGTAAAGCTTATCTGCGCGGTGCGACGTGTGTGGTCGTCGGAGTGTATAAGTATAACCCACCACACTATAACTGCGCGGAGAACATAAATTGCTATATACATCAGTATACTATACGACCCCACCGGTACAATCTTCATTCTTACAACCGCAGTCGATGAATCTTCGACGGTTTTGTGCTCTACACGTTTTTTTTTTTTTTTTCTCATTTATTTATGCGTCAAAAAAGCGTAGGCAAGGCAGACGAGTCTGAAGATTTGATTAGACCGTATCGTAAAAAGCAAGATTGATCCGCATTCTAAACACGACACTGGAGATCCGGAGGTCATTTTATGTTGGAAGACAAGATTGAAACAAAATAAGAATACAAGTAAAAGTGCAGAATTTCGATTTTTTTTCGATTCAACGTTGTGAGGCGAGTGGCGTAAAATACGAGTGAAATTATTTATATGAATCGAAAGTCGAAAAAGCATCGTCGCTGTGTATCGAAACGTTGGGCAATACATTGAAAACAGAGTGGAACATACAAGTCCGCGGCAAGCCGAAGCAAATAGCTCGGTTGCCTGGGCCGTCGTAGTTGGTATATGCACACACCACGACCACCAGACCTGAGAACCGCAGGAGTTTCATCCCCTTTCGCGTTCCGCGGTGTCATCGTCAGAGGGCGCTGCGGTTGACACAGAATGACACCCTCCCGACTACCCCTCGGGGGGGATAGTTCGTGGGACACCCCTTTCCCGAACGGGATCGAGAAGCCAAACCCTCAGCGGCGAAATAACGCTATCCTTATCGACGCGCTAGCCCTCCGCAATATTCCTCTTCATCTTTTTTCTTCGTTTCTGTTCTTTTATTTTTATATCTGTTTCATCTCCTCTCGCGTACCCTGATCGGTAGCTCGATTTACTTGCCCGCCTTCCCGCCTGTCCTTTTTCATCTCTCTGACGTTTTCTCATCCCACTCTCTTCCCTGCAGTATTTTGATTTTTCTCCCCCCCTCCGCGCCTCGCTTTCTCTCTCGCGATCCCGTCCTCGTCGAACTCGTTCGAAGTCGCCGCGCCGTCGTCGTTTCGAACAAACAAAACAGTGTCTCAATCAGCCACCCTCTCGCTTTGACTCCCGACCCCGCGCGCCAACAGTTCCGATGACGCTCGAGTTTGACCCGTTAAATCTCGGCTCGGGTGAATTCAGGGGGTGGATACCCACGGCGGCATGATCGCTCGCGCGAAGGGATGCGGTAAAGAGCTAAAGAGACCGAGAGGAGAGTAGAGGGAGGACTCTAAATCTACTGGATGCCATACTATACATCCGAGCGAAGCATACCCATCCCTTTCAACCCTTGGGCTTACTCGCAATGTGGTATATAACCAAGGAGGATTTGAAATTTAAATTTTATTTGATTATATTTGAATTTAATTTAATTCCGTTACTTGTACCAGGGGGTGGATTTCGCGTCGTTACTAACCTCCCTTCTTCTGGCTTTCGCTCTCTCTGCCTACCCCAGCAGCACGCGCTACTACCGCCGCTGCTGCTGCTTACTGCTGCTCTACCGACCCAACGGGAGGATATCATTTCGCCTTGCCGTGTCGTTTTCTCTCTTATTTTTCCACCGTTACGGGGAAACGACCCCCGAAAAGCTACAACCGAGCGCCCACGATCGTTTCCCGCAGCGTACACAGGCCAAACACGCGAGAGTCAACCAACCTTGGAACTATCGCGGCGTACAAGTTTATATTTCTCTCCGCTACTTTAATGCAGATAAATAGAGAAACAGGAGAGCCGGCGAGAGAGTAGCTGCTACTATGCGCCTGGCTATGGTTCAGCGTGTACCGCGCTACCGGTAAAATATCTTCTCGGCCTCCTGTAAAGAAAGTCGTGTAGAGAATAGAATCTCGGTACCGATATATATCGTCGTGACGGCGTCGGTAAGCCGCGCCTATTTACGATATCAACTTTTATCCACGGCGACTCGCGAGTCTGTACGGCGAACGATCGATTCGTATTAACAACACGCGCTTATACCGTCGCATACCTCATGCTCGCAATAACGAGAAATTACCGCTTCTGCACACATTTATGAAATTGTTTCGGATCCTTCGGTGTTTCTCTCGAGATTCGCGGGAAAAAAAGAAAATCAAAAACAGTTTCGTCTGAACGCGATAAAGAATCGCGAGGAAAGGCTCGAGAAAGCGAAGGTGCCGCATAGAGAACGAGTAGAGAGAGAACGTGAGCGAAAAAAAAATTGCGTGACCGATGCGGCAATTAGCGGGGTCGTTGAGCTCCGTGTGTGAGCCAAGCCGGTCCGTGTACAGTTGCGCGTGTATGCGCGCCCGGACGATTGATCAGAGCTGCAACGCGAGAACGAAGAAGTTACGAGTATCGCGTTGGCGTAACACTCGGACTGCATGTTCGCCGAGCCGACAAAGAGTTTCGATACTCGCGCGAGACGAACGCGATTTTCGATTATCGGCTTATCCGTTCCGACGCCGCAGTCTCGCGAATTCCTTCGTCATGACGGAAGCGAACGCGTTGGGCACACGAATTTTTTTTAATTCATATATCTCTTGTAACTGCTCGGGTTGACAAAATACATGCACTATATTTTCGCAAAAGAAAATATAATGAATATATATTACAATGCATTCTTACAAATATGTAAAAAAATATAAAAATTTATACGTTTAACGTTTTAAATGCATAAACTGTCGGATTTAAGCAGATTCGGTATATTTTTTCTCAGTATTTGATTGTCATGGGAATAGATTTTCTTTATAAGTACGTTCAGTACATTAATTAATGCACGTAAAGTAATTATTTGTCGAAAAATCTTACTGAAACGCAGACAGGAGCTGTTGATGAGTCGGTCGAGGTAATTTACAGGGTTTCTCTATTCAATAAAATAACATTCAAAATCGCGCCTCATGGGGTTGGAAGTACAAATTCGTTTGGCCGCAAGCCACGAGGACAGCGGAGTTTAATCTCTGTCCCGTGTAACGAGCAGCATCGGGGGGTGACGGAGTGGTTCGGAAGATCTTCTTTCGATGAGGGTTTACGGTCCGGACATGGAAATCCCGTGGCTGAGTTTCGAATCGTCGATAGCGCACAGTCATCCTTCGTCGACGCGAGAGACGGAGCTTGAAGCGCGAGGATCATGCTCTTCGTGTACCTTGAATTTTCGCGTAACGCAATTGGTCCCTTTTAGCTTTCATATCGCTGCGAATACATTGTTTTCTCGATTAAACAAGAGTCGTGATTTATTCGTTCCCTTGAATGTTTCGTCTCGTTGAAGACCGATGGAACTTCGGAGTGCGAGTATAAGTTAGCTTCAGGGCGATACACGCATGCAATATACAAACGTGAGATGATGTCTATAGTGTTCGCCCTTCGTCTTGGCGCTCTCCGCCTTCTTGTCGCCCACCCAGTGATAAATCTACCTACGCATCTATACGCACACACCTACGATAGTCATCTCTTTCATCCTCCCCTTCGGATAACAGCTATATTGTAATTTTACAATGCGCACAACTCCGCGATCCACGTCGTAATTCATTATGTGTGTCGAGCAACGAATGACGAAGAAAATCCTTTGCTCGTGAGTACATCGTCGTTTCCGCCCTTTGTCGGAATAACGATCTCTCTCGCTCGTCACTGTGGGTACATAATATCGTGATCTTGGCGAAAGACGATTTCTCGTTTCGCGAAGTCCCACAGCGGCGGATGGTGACGCGTGGAACGAGCGGAAGGATTGAAGCGCGCGGGGTAACTTCTGTGAGACGCAGGAAGCGTACCAAAGCGATAAAGAGCCAGGCGCCCACGATGAAGTGGGCAGCGTGAGGTTGATGCTTCCGCGTTGAAGGAAAGCACAGGGCAGAGAGATAAGAAGCGGAGAGAATAAGCTTCAAGATTGTCAAGTCGGCGCTTGGATCGCGAGGGTGAAAAGGATAAAAGAGAAACCGAGAAAGATCTTCAGCATCGTCGGCTCTCCGATTCGACGAGACTTTCTTCTCTCTTATTCTCGGCGATTCCGCTATATATCCGGGAAACGTAAGGGCGCGATATTCGACGGCTAACATCCGGAGGAAACGCCTCTGTAATTCTCAGTTTCGAATAACGCTCGCTTGTGTATACCGAGCGACGACGACGACAGCGAGGCAACTCTGCAGACTCCTCTGTTCGCTCTCGCCGCCGCCTCGACGGTGCCGGTTAAATAATTCAGTCTTAATTAGGATTTACGCGACGTCAGAGAACAATTAAAACATAAGACACAGAGTCGCGGAGAGAAGAGAGAATCGCCGTGCGCCTCGCTGCACCGAACAAGAATTGTCCCACCTGGCGTCGCGAAAATAAGTTTCTTTTTTTATTTTATATTTTTCACATCCATTCCGTGTTTTTTCTTCAATGATTTCGTGTCCGATAATGTTCGGTAGAAAAATCTTTTTTATCATCGAATCCTCGGTGTCTTGAAGCAAGTCTGAAGAAAAATGGATTTTACGTATGGAATTAGATAGGACAGGATTATAATTGACGATACACATAAGTGTATGTTTGCACAAGGAAAAGTCCAAATACTGAATTCAATATTTCGATACTGGAGGTTTGAAAGCATAAAACTGGTACATTAAATTTAATGTACAATTATGATAGAAAATAAATGTAAATTAGTATGTACATTAATAACTGTAGTCAAAATGCACTTGCGATCATTTACCTTAGTGTACTGTACATTAAGTACGTTTATTTTTCATTGCCATTGTACATTAAATACAGTTCACCAGTTTATGCATAAAAAGGTTCCATTCTTCAAAAGACTAACTGCTCAATTTATCACATGCAAGCCTATGCAATCTAACAAAGTCGAAACCCAATTTTCTAAATTGAATTACCAGAGACATTGTAAGAGTCGTACGAAAGCACCGATCCTGCCAATTTGTCTCCTCGAGCTTGTCTCACGAGATCTCGAGGCATCTTTTTCGCATCTATGGCGCGTCATAATTATCCAAGAACAATAATCTTTTTCGAAAATTGGCTGACTAACCATAAGGTTAAGCCCACCTGCCACGGCAGGTGTGATTCCCTTTTTTCGTATCTCAAATCGTCGGGACGCTATGGCGATTAATAATACTGTGTTGAGATGCTTCTACGCTTCCCGAGAAAAAAGGAAAGGAAAAAACAATAATCGCATAGGTTATAATAAATTTGTTTGGGCGATGCTTTTGGGACGGGATCGAGATAGATGCCCGACGAATAATCGAAGGTATTAAAAAGACACGCACGAAGCGTCGTGGCAGCCGTAGAGAATCACGTGTTTCGTGTATTATTGGCAGTTGGCTCATAAAGAGGTAGGAAGGAAAACGGCGATGAGGAAGAACCGAGAATATAAAGAGTAAAAGGGAGGAGAGATCGGAGCCCAGAGGGAGTAGAGCAAAAAACCAAAAGAGAAAAAAAGAAAACGAAAAAGGGGGAGAAAATGGCGATGGAGCTGAAGGAGTCGAAGGGGCGGTAGGAAGATGGCCAGTCTCTCGCGCAGGGCCAGCCGCGTCCTTCACGGTGGTCCACGGTTCTTCGTGGAGAGTTGCCTCGTTCGCCGTGGCCGTTCGTCTCTTTATCTTGGGCGCCCCGTGTGTTGGCTGGGCGAATGTACGAGAACGGCCGCACGAGAGCAGACGAGCACGTCGACGCGTACCGAACGTTTCAGCAGCATAGAAAACGATTCGGCGAGGCCCCTCGAACAGAGAGAGTGAATGAGGAGAGCCTACGAGGACCGTGTGCGTGGCCCGCGGGCCTTAATATCCGGGACGGTCCGTATCCTCCCTTATTTCGTGCGCGCTCGCTTTAGGTTCCCAATCCATCGAGAACCGAGAGATGCGTGCGCGTTTACGGAATAGGATAATGATATAGACGTCTCGTTAGCATCCCTCTCGGTGCATAGAAACAGACGAAGGGAGATAGATAGGATTGGTTCTCTCGGGCGTATGCATGGCTAATGAGCAGTCAGACCCAGCTGCCGTCTAGTCGAATTCCCAATACCACTGAGTCGTATATTCGGCGCAACGGGGCACGCGTGCAGCGCAAAAAATTAATACAACGTCTACCGAAGATTATCCCAAAACTATCGGTAATCGACGAGAAAAATTAATGATGAGTCGTAGAAAAATTATCAATTGCAAGCTCGAGTAAATGTTTGCTTATGGACGGAGCAAACAGCAACGTGGTAGTTAGTAGGACGATGGAGGTGAATCAGGCTCAAAGGGCTTGCATAGCTCATCTCGTTACTCTCGGCTCATAGGCACGATTATGATTTGCGGATCCGCGCGCGTGCCCGCCTCAAGACCACCTAAGCAGTAACGAACGGGTAAAGAGCTCGTCGTTCGTTCCATCTTTCCTTACAATGAGATGCAAGTTGAGGGTTTGCAGACAACGTGACAATTATTTTGCATTGCTTCATTATCTCTTGCTCAAAGCTTTCAAGAATCTTTACTCAATCAAAGATCGATTTTAAGGTTGTCGAGTGATTTTTTACCCGTTCAATCAGCTTCTTCTCAATGTTGATATCTATAAATTATTTTTATTGAGAAAAACCCTTCTTTTTTACTTAGAACTGATAAAAAGTGAGTTCGCAGGCATTTGACGCTTACATAAAAATTTAAAAATACCTTGCACCGTTGTCTTACAACTTTTCTTTTATGCGGATTTTGTGCCAGCCCGGTAGGGTGGTGGTCCATAACTAGATCCTTGGGGCGTGCCCGCTGAAGAAGCTCCGCTAATGCCAAATACTGAGTTGATTAATGTCGAGATGAGTTGTATTCCATCGCCAAGGATGTCTTTGAGCGACGAGAAGATAAGGCCGAGCGGGTTTACGCCGTATGCTGGCACTCCGCTCTACAAAATACGTCGGGCTTGGTGTTGAACGACAGATTGAAGGAGATGAGTAGAGATATGATTATAACAGTGATAGGCTTACATTTCCGTAAGGCAAGTAACTCGAGCCTCCGCTACCGTCTCCTGCCGGCACAGGACCCTGTTAGAAGTAGGTTCGTGAAAGACAGGCCAAAGAGAAATGAATCATTACAAAGTTTAAACACATTGTTGCTTGAAATATTATCCGCCGAAACTCACCGGTACGTGATATTGACCGAAATTCTGGAACAGAGGTGAAGTGTTCGGGGAAAATCCTGGTGTTAATTTAATATAAGGTCTTCGCGTCGTGCGATCGCCCATCCTACGATGCTTCACATTATTAGCAGGAAGAGAAATGGGCTGGTTACATGGGAAAAATTTCAATGAAACAGATGTACTGTGAATTATCGTGAGGTAACAATTTATCAAGAAACATTGAACGAACCGTAACAGAAGGAAGTCGCCCCTTTTTGGGAGAACTCTCGCGCAGGAATGGATTGGTTTTTCGTCGTGAAACGACATTTTCAGGGCTAGTTCGACGAATGTTGTCACTGGCGGCGGCCACCGGGCCCTGCGTGCGATTATTTTTTCATTTCAATAATAAGATAATTTCTCTTTAACCGGTTAATTTCCCTTATTCGAGATGAATTGATTGCTAAAAATCGTACTGACCGTCCCGTAAGGTCCGTAGGATCCGTAAGGCTGGGGACTCTCACCGTAGCCCGTTGAGGATTCGCTGGCGGCAAAGGTACCGGTAACAAAACCTGACGTTGCCGCTTCCACGATAGCAGCCACATCGAGACCTCCCGGTTCTCCCGGACGAAGGTCCTATTTTATGCCAAATAATTTTGCTGTATTCGCAAGCTAAACGATCTCAATTGACGGGATCAATTATTTGTGTTATCGACGTTACTTACTTTAAAAACCATCAAAGCTATATCTACGAATGCGTCGATAAACGGTGAATTGCCGTCAGCATCCACCTAAGAAAACAAGTGGTGGGAATAAATAAGAGCCGATTAATTATAACCGATCTACAATTCTTATTATGTGGGCGCTCGAATCAACGAGTAAAAATAACGAATTGCGAATGTAATAGCAAGGAAAATAACATAAGGACGAGTAAAGAAATGAAGAATTACCTGGGTCAGCGAATCAGCTATTGTTTTGATGATCGAACTGAGGCCATCCTCTGAGCTGATAATCTGTTATCATTTACAATTCAGGACATGCCATTTTTCACATGAACATTGATGGGTTAAGCTAGTAAACGCGATTGACAATACGTACGTTTAAAATTGCATTAGCAACCGGAACCCCTACTGATTCTATGAATGGTACGGCTGCCCGTAGCGCTGGACCTATGAACGACATGGCTAACTCAAATATGTTCAACCCTTCTCCGTTCGCGCCCTGGAAACACGCATGTCAATAGAAAACTAAAGATGTATCTGTATCGCTAAACATTTTCAATGCTGAGTGTATCGAAAAATCTAATGTGAATTACGGTCATTAGTAATAGCAGGTAATACCCTTCAACTTCACTCACCCCAAGGAGCCTCGTCAGATAAGTTCGTATCATGTTCACAAGACCCCCGCCCTCGTTCTGAGAATACGAAATGAATTAATGCGTATCCAGTTTGCAGTTTTAAAGATTACTTCATTGAACTCACCCCTAAAAATCCTCCCAACAAAGGTATAGAATCCGCCAACACCGTGACCAGATCTGTGTTGCTATTCGGCTGAAAAGAAACATACACTCCTTATCCGAATATACCACTTTTTATTCTGTAGAGTAGTTAGTATTCTATTTGTACTTTCTTACATCACTGAGGTCCGTGATAATCGGCAAAACGATAGGCAAAAGGTCAGCGAGCGATCCTAACGAACCCTGCGTAAAGTAATACATTATTTAGTTATTTCATCACTGAACTGTGATTAACAATTTTAGGAATAAACCATATCGAACGAATAGCTTTCAGATTATTCTGCAAAATATTCTCGAAATATTGTGTTACGTTCCGTACCGTATCCCCACCAAGCAGTTGTTTCTCCGATGTCTCATTTACTTCCGCTTGCGGATTTTCCTCTATGGATAGCGGCTATGAAAGAGAATAGTTGATTCAATAGTTTGTACGTCAATAGAGTTTGACTCTGTTGATTACGAATACATACATCTTCGAACTCTATTATCGGAGATTCCATACATTCTGTCGAGTGATTTTCCGATTTTGAATCCATATCAGGATCCGTTTCCTCTAATGGATCATCATGCGCCGTCTTTGTTTTGAGACCGAGCATCTGCAGCAAGCCCACCGGACCGGTAATCTCATGTTTCTGTCCATTATCTTCGGACTTTGTGGAAAATTCCGGATTTCCTGGTATTTCGCGTCGCGAATGCTTCTTGTCGAAGCACGGTGCAAATGCGTCGGGAGGATCGCGAGGCTCCTGGAAACCTGTTTCCTTTGGTTCGCGCGCGTTATCCTGTGTTACCGCGACTACAGCCGTGAAAGGAACGGAAATGAACGGTGTTGGGATGTCGGTGTCTTCCTGTTTTTCCGCCGATAGTGACTTACGCTCATCGGTGTTCAAGTAAGTCTCAATATCCCGCCTCGGCACTTCTCGCGTACTATCCGCGACTCCGTTTCTGTTACTTTCGTGATTTGCCTGCTGTCTTTTCGCGTAACTTCTGTGAAGAGCAGCGTTGCGATCCTTGACGATCACAACGTCGTCGAGCAGTGAAGTAATATAGGTGTTGACGTATCCAAAAGGTCGAGGATTTTGGTGAAAATCGATTTGACGTTCGATTACCGGATTTTGAGAATCTATGAGAGATCCAGAATTCGAGAAATTCGCGGATTCCGGAACAGGCACAAGAGACGCACGGTCCACGAACGCACAAAGCAACAAGTATTTGGTCAGTCCGAAATGAAGAGTCATATTTTGTACTCTGATGTATGGACTATTGAAAAAATATATGAACAAACGATCCCGATACTTTGAGCGTCAACGATAGACAAAGGAAAAATCGCTCCGTCGTCGCGGCTTTATAGGAGCGAATAATTTCTCGACGAATAATGAGCGCCCTTTGTTTCTTCCGCGTGCGATGTTCGCGTACGGCGGATCTGCGTAGTTTTCATGCATCGCGACCTCATTCGATCGGCGCGGTACATCGATACAGTGTCCGATTATACGTGTATGAGGCCCACTCGTTCCATCCGTATAATCGTTATTACAGCTATCAGGAGAGAATTATTGCACGTAATGTCGAAAGTGCCCGAACAAATTTGCGCGACAGCGCATCATTATATCCACATTAAGAAACCCGGGCACCGCTCAACTAAAGGCTGCAGAATACGAATGATTATCGATTGTTCAATATAAATTTCGAAAAGTGAATTTTTCCGCTAATACAGCGATTTAAACGCCGAGAGAAAGTATAAATAGAGATATCAGATCACGACCATTTTAAAAGACGAAAGAATCAAGTTAGACTTCCGCACAGGAGAACATTCGTTTTTCTTTCATTTCCTCATGCGCACGCTATTCTATTCAGCTTTATCATATTTAACACAATCATATATATTCTTGTCTCTTCCCACTAGAACCGCTGAAGCCGAATATTCCACTCGGGTTGTATAAAAAGTGAAAAGATTCAATATCGTTACGTCTGAATCAGAGCCGTTTTCCTTTTCGGAATTCAGCCGAGTATGCATAAACTAAGTTTACTCAATCGACGGTGGTTCTCACGTAGAAGAACACAACGGAAACTAGACAATACCTACTCAGAAGAACTCACTCGTCTCGCAACTGCGGCCAGGAGGCTTCGATAAAAATTTAACCGCGGGTAGCGTCTCCCACTTGAGTTCGATTTGCCTCACCCTATATTCAGCTACAGCGTACGAAGCAAAAGGCCTTTGCAGGCTTTCTTTCGTGAATCCGAAACTCGCAACGTCGTGACGCTTTCATTTATCTCTGGCCGCTGGCATTATAAAACATATGTAGCGAGAGGAGAGCATACAATTCCACCGGAGCTCGCAGGACCCTTCACTTTTTATCGAGACTCCTTTTTCGCTTCTCGAAACTACAAAGCAAGCAGTCGAAAGCCAACTGACGCCTTTTCCTTCATTCCTCGTGTTAGCAACACATCGAACGAGACCGTCTAGCGGTTAGTCTGATCATCTCTGTACACTTTCTCTCCTATATGCACCCGTACGATGCTGTTACTCCGTAACTGCTTTTACCGCAGGGCTTCTTCGGTACAGATGCCTTCGAGCGTGGCTGATCTATCCGGATCTACTGCTGCGTTACCACTTTTTTTCCGCACACTGAAAAAAAAGAAATCTTATTCAATAAAGTGAACCATTGCGGGCTGCTAAGAACGTATGTTGTTATTTCAACTTCATTCCAATTCCTATAAATTCATATATCATTGGAACGACCGTGCATTTGCCGCAAAATTCCATATTAATATGAATCTCGGGGACTTGTAAGAGACTTAAAATAATTTAGTGTTAAAAATGGGCGTAAGTGCAAATTAGTTAATAATAATTGCAGCGGCGGTGCAGAACGTTCTCAATACAGAAGGAAAAAACGGTTAGCGCGCGAACTCTGCGATTGTCTGTCCTGACTATTATCTTACTCCTAATTTAATATTTCTACAGAAACTAGAACTACAACCGAGATTTTTTTTTCTGTGCCGATTACCATTCTGTAGGCCACTCATCCTGTACGATTATTTGTAAAACAATTTGTACAAGACGAGAGAGAGAGTAAAAAAAAAGAGCTTAATAACCGTAGGACGTTGGGCGAGGCGCGTAACGGCGCTGCCGCGAATTCTGCTGGTTATTCATTATTTATAAGGGCCGTTCCAGCGATTTTATGGTTCCCATGGCGCGAGGAGCTATACCGCTCGCCATGGAGCCATGGCTGCTGGATGAAAGCGTACTCAGCTCACGTAACAGTCACCAGTACCCACCAGCGTTCTGTATATCGTGAGACGCTTTTAGTGGTCACAGTGGCTACACACCCCCGCGATAAACTCCCGCGCCACTAGCGAGATTCGCCACGCTGATCTACCCGTCCGAGAGTTAGGGCATCGCACACCCTCTGCGACACGCGCGTGCACGGCGAATATGTGTGTAGGGTTTCGAATGCCTTACACGACCACAGATACCTCTGGACATCGGTGTGCGTGAATCCTCGGGACAGCGAACACGAGCTACATTCACGGCCGATCCGATCCAGGTATTAACGTAAGAAGAGCGTGACCAATCCTTTGGATCCGCTGTATCCTCCTCGATATCTCCATTACGCTCGTATATGTTATTTTTTTTTTTTTCGGCATTTCTCTTTTCTTTTTTTTTTTCGTCCCTTCTTTGAACTAATGCACCGTAGGGAATTGCTCGCTTGCCTTTCGATCGTTTTCCTCGAATAAAGATACGCTTTGATAACAAGTTATCCCCCATCTTTTTCTGTCCTTCAGCCAATTCATTCGCTTGACCATCGAATGCGTTAGGTTCGCGTATCGAAGGAAAAAAAATACGTACGATCGATAGTATAAATATTCGAAGAATGATTTTCGTTCTGAGGGAAACGAGAGCCAGCGAAATACTGTCATCACCGTCAATCACCAGCGACCCCCGTGCGCTGGAAGCTCTCAGGGGGGTCAATCTCGACAGAAGGATGAACCCGGAAGCGCCTCACAGTTTCTCGCTTGGTTCTCATGACTCCGCCGAAGTTTTGACTGCGACAATGACGCGACGTCTCATTGTTGTGTGTTACGAGACTGTTGTCGGAACGGCTAACGGCGAGCGACACGTGGATTCGGCGAGGATCCGAAGGAGGAGCCGAGAGTCAGCTACTGAGTGAGGCTGCGTGACGCTTCTCGGTTGAAAGCCCGGTCGGCGTTGGTTGTGCAAGAACGAGACAACACGGAAGATTAAGCGATTCGAGAATGAGATTTCGCTTTAGCCTCGTCCACCCCTCGCTCGCTCTCTCTCTCTCGTGGCTTCCGCGTAGCTTCATCGTTCATCTCTCGCGCGCTAGTCCCTTTGGATAGGACTAATAGGGACGAGTAGAATCGGAATAGGTCGGTTTGAAAAGGGTGGAGAAGGAGAGGGATTACGAGGGACACGTGAACCCTGGGGGGAAGATGCGACGTTACCAAGCGGAACCCGAACGTCGGCCGGAAGTATCCCGGTCACGTGGCTTAGCCAACACGCAATTGTGTCCGGCATAATAAAGCATAGCTTTGCCTGTAACTATAATACCACCACCGCTGCATATAGACCACCGATGTCCATTCGTCCAGGATGAGCGCTCGTGTGTGTGCATGGGTTATTGCAGTAGAGCAACAGTAGCCGGCTAGATAGATTGTACAACTATGCGTGTTTGGCTTGTGAGCAAAGCCAGAGCTCAATGGAATAATATATACGTACAGATAGATACGCCGGGGGTATTCGTGGTGTATACCGCTTCGCCGCCCCGAAAGTGAGGTAGCCACCGACGTTATGCTGTTACTCCTCTGCTCTGTCATAGTATGGAGGAGTTCGTGTGCGTTCTCAGTGGCAGTGGGCTCCTGGCGGCGAATGCAACTCCGCGAACACAGGGGTTGCTCGCTGCTGCTGTTGCTGCTGCTGCTGCGAATACGTAGCATTGATTTATGCCCTCGTGACGGATCGCGCGTCGCTTACGGAGAGCGAACGAGCCAGCGAGCGTACGTCTCTTCTCTCTACAACCACTGGCATGCTTCACCCTGTGGATCTACTAGTATAAGCCCCACGTACATACATATATATCTGCTCTTTCTGCGTTTATGTACTCCACGGTTAGATATACGAGAATGTGCATCAAGTCAGATATGTGTGGAGAGCACGCGGGGCTCGCGCGCAAGTGAGCTACCCAACTCCGGGGCCCCTGCTCTCTCCTCGTATTTATTTATTTGCCTTCGTGTGTTAGACGTCCTTACCGCACAGAACGAAAGAGAGTTGGGTAGCGCAGGTAGCCCGATCTACCTTCGTTCTCGCATATAGTACTGTATGTCCTACACACATGCACTATGCATCGGTTGGAGGAAGGAGTCGTGTGTGCGGATATACGTGTACGTGCATGTCTCTCGTAGGCCGCACGCGGTTCCACGTCCAACTTGTGTTGCCCGCATAAAATCGAGCCACGAGGACGCGAGAGTTGTGCTTCGAAGATATCTCTCCCCCTCGGAGTTCTCACGGAAAGCACCGCGCGCGCACCACCAAGGAATTATATTGGCCCCATCGAGAACACTCGAATCGTTTCTGATCCGCGGAGCATCGAGAGATACTCTTCCGGAGCTTCGCATTTTCCTCGCCTTTTACTCTTTCCCGCTGTATACTCTTCGAGGCAGTCTCTTATTCGACTTGATTTACATAGAAGACTGTATAAACTCTCGGTAAGATGTCACGTTCATGAGACAACATTTCATTTTCTTTCGACCTCTCGTCGCGTGTGTATCGGTGCACTTTTTTTCGTTGAAGAAAAATTATTTCGGGAGTTCAGGTTGGATCGTTGACTGATTGATTCTATAGGCGAAGCATTAGGCCAAGAGCTTCTCGTATGCGGTCATGATATCGTTTGTTATTCGGATCCTCTAATGCTCGGAGACGTATATAGATAGGATCAAGAGAGGAGGGGTTCGTCGACACCCCTCGCCGTCGGTTCTCGTCCGGTTTCGCAGCCCTCGTCCAGCTCCCGGAGCCACGCACCCTTTGTATCATTATTTGTTAGCAATTTTCCAAGCTGTCGACGGTACTGGCAGAAGCCGCGTGCCGCGCTCGCTTACAGCTTCCTCTGCTCCCGTACCCGCTCCACTAAACTGATACACACAGACGATCCGTTATTGCGGTCATTGTCATTGTAATTTCTCTCGGTCGAGCATGATAGATAATACGAAAGTGGTGCGCGCAGTAACGCGCGTTGATGCCGTTCCGAACGGTAACGCGCACCATTCATTCGTCGTGAAACTCACCATTGGCGCGGACAAATATCTTGCCACTCGCTTAATTCTGCGACGCCTTCTACTCGTTTTTAATCGAATTAACCCGAGTCTGGCCTGGGAAGTCCTGGAAATGACCGTGAATTTTTCCAGTCCTGAAAAATTCATGGACTAGCCTTGTGTTTCCTCGTCGGCCGTTTTTTTACCGTTCATTAATATTTTACTTTTCTTAAATGACGTCACCTAAATATTCTGGTAGTACCATTGTTCGCTTTTATTTATTTTTGATGTAATTTTTTTTATAATGTGAATAGAAAAGATTTTTAAGGCTTCATATCTTAAGAACATCTACTAGACCAATACCAACATCTTGAAGTTCGTTAAAAAAAGACTACTAATTTAACTACCAGGAATTCAAAAACGTTTAAAAAATCGTGAGAAAGGAAAGCTAAAATTATGACATAACATTATTTCATTACATTTCAAGGGGTCAAGTACAGTACTATTAAAATGAATTGCTGGCCATAAAAGTTTGTTATGATTCTAATCGAAGATTGGATTTACACGATTTCGATATTTAGTTCGGCTAACACTCGCGTGTTATACGAGAATCAATATTTTTTCCGAATCGGAAAAAAGGGAATAATACGGGAGGGGCAGAGGGGTCGAGGGGCGAGACGAGTGAAATAGAGAGAATTGTGAAGGAGCTCGGAGGGTATCAATGTCGAGAAGGGTCGATTTTTTTCTCCACAAGAGTGGTGGTCGTTTGTACGAGTGAGCGAGCGACGACGAGAGATCTCTCTATCTCCCAGCGGCGAATAGTTCGGCTTAGCTGATTCTCGTACAACGCAGCATCCCCGGTCCTTTTGGCTCGGGGTATAGGGAAGGGGCAGCGAGCAGCAGGGAATCCGTGTTTATTGACACAGGAAGTGATTGCTGCGCCCGTAGGTCGAGGGGTTTCACGGTTCCCCACAGGGGAGCACTCGTCCGAAGCTCGTGCTCGATTTTCCATCCTCTCTCCCTCCTTCTCGTATTTGCACCGTAATCCCATGATAAATTACGGAACGGCCGCGAAGCAAGATAAGCTCTATTAATTTTACGTTATAAAGCGGCCTAACCCCCACGAACGGTGTCTCGTCTCCCAAGAGAGTCCCGTTGGCGCCCGTCGACGTTCGTTCCACGAGAGCCACAATCGTAAAAGGGTTGCCGCATTATCGTTTTAATTCGTGGCTCATCGCGCGCCCATAACTGTACGAAAAATTTCATCGCTATCGATATATCGTTATTTTATTACTATTATCATTCGATTCTTTTTACCCTTGTTGCGCCGGATTAATGCTACACGAATTTTTCGGAGGCGTAATTTCGTGATGAATTATCGTCGAACGGAACGATGAGGCAGCGCCACACGATAAGCTCTATTAATTTTACGTTACGTTATAAACTGGCCGTTATACCTATTGCGGTGAGCAGCGCCGCGTTAGGGGGAGGAGATCTCGCCGGAGACGTAAAGTTTTCGTGCCGAAAGCACGGGGGTATTTATTGCTTGTTAAGCCGTCGCCGCGTCGAGGTACTCGCTCTCTCGGCGCGCGCTGGTTGCGTCGCGCTCACCGCCTCAAGGATATTATATGTACGCCAGGTTCATCCGAATGGTGGGTAGTGAGCTTGCTGTCCGCGAGAGCGAGCGGGTATATATGCCGAGCTCGATCATGCCCCATATAATTTTTACGCTCGCCTTTGAAAATCCAAGGCGAATTTACGGGCTCGTTAAATATTTCCTTTCGACCCGGCGCACTCACTCGGTGTCCTCTTCCCTTCGCCACAACCTGCCGAATGCAGACTATTCAATACACATACATAGATAGGTAACACACATATACATACATAATGAATGTATATATATATTTATTTCAATATTTATATTAGGAGCCAAGGCCGTAAATGTATTATTATTCAATAACCGAGAGATCTGGGAATTATATATACCGTATCACATACGGTAGTGGGAGTAATGAGTCATTAAATTAATTCACACGCCACGGAGACGCGGCGTCGGCAGGGTCAAAGATTTTCCCGCAACTCCCTTCTCTCGGCATCGTCAGCGCCATTCAATTACGCGCCAGCATTACGACAGTAGTTCGCTACCAGCGAGCATACCTTCGACTGTGGCTCTTTCAATTTGTTTCCCTTTTTTTTTTTTTCCTTAACGCCAGTATCTGTTCATCGAGGACCCGAGGAGAGACGAGAAGGAAAGCGCGAAGAGCCGGTTTTACACGTCCCATTCTTGCCCCTCGCCCCATCCGGCTAATCTTATCTCGTCGTAAAGATTTGATAAATTAATCGACATTAAGGAGAAGCGAGAGCGATACGGCGCGAGAGCGTATAACGAGCGAATGCTCGCAGTGCATCCACGGGGGAGAAGAGCTCTCTCGTCATCTGTGTGATCTGAATTGCGTCGATCTATCAAGCCCCCGAAAAAAAGTCTCGAGATCCGGGCGCGGAGCGCGCCGCATCGAAGTGGCGCGCGGGGAGGCGGACGAATTCAGTCTCGCCGAACTGCTGGCCGGCGGGTTCGATATCTGACCAAAGCGAGAAAGCCGATGGGGGTTTGTGTGCATCGCGGGCGCGAGATGCAGCACACCGTTGGCTGTCTCGGTTGGTCGTTTAAATCTTGAGACACGTCGCTCCTCTTCTCGGTTCCCGGTGTCGGGAGCCGAGAAATCTCTCGGAGTTCTCGGACTGCTCGTCCTCGTTCCCTCTTCGCCTCGCGCGCAACGACGATCATTTATAATCTATCGCACTCGCTTACACCTACGCACGAAAAAATAAATAAATAAACGAATGAAGCAAAAACGAAATGAAGTCAACCTCGTCCAGCCGCACGCACGCTTATCGTAGCTCTTGCTCTCTCGGTCTTCTCGCGATTTCAATGGAACCGAAGAACGACAAAGCGGATAGACGTAGGAGATGGGCTCGTCGCGCATCGCGAGTAGTCCAGCAACGACGATGCGTCATGCGCTTTTGGCACGAGTAAACAATATTCCTCGTATTAATGGAAATACTGGCCAGTTTGCGGATTTCATGCAAACATCTGGCACCGTCTCCCGAGTGAAAATCCGATGATGCAACGGACTTTCGTAATGTCACTTTTTTTTTGGAAATTTAATGACCGACATTGGCTTTTTCTGTCGATTGCCAAATGAACTTCGTCGAAAAACGCCGTCTGCCGAAGAAGAGTTACGTATAATCGAGAGACACGAGAGCGATCCGATTTTGCAGGAAAAAGGAGATCGTTTGAGCTTGTGTATTGGGGAGGGGATTGCGCTATCGCGGAGTTGCTCGCCGAGGATTCGAGTCAGCGATGTCCAGGGTGACCGTACCGCGGACTGAGTCTTCCCCCTGTATCAGGAATGCGACCCCTGAGCCTCGCTGGACTTACATCTTTTTCCGCGCTCGGGCGCATAAATAAAACGGGCCACGAAGCGGGAGAACGACAGGAGTCTGTCCCGATGTGGGTTCTCTCGCGCAGCACATATATACTTAGCTATATATAACGAGGAGAATAGAAACAAAACTAGCGAAGAGAAACTCTTCTTTCTGCTGGACTACTATGCTTCGGTCGACTCGATCATGGACTTCTAGGCGCCGCTCTTTTGTCTTAGCTAATAGAACACGCGTTCCTGCGCGTCCCTTTCGTAAAAATGCCCGAAATGTGTCTCGTCGTATAATCCCTCGGCCGATCGCTCTTCTCCGAGTCGCTGGACGCCGCTGGACCTCGAATCAATTTTTTCTTGTTTATTTTATTTTATCTGTTTCGGCAACCCCGACTCCTTTAGCCTGTCGCGTACAAGTATTTCCCGTTGTTCCACATTTATCTCCGCATATATATTGAAACTATAATATTATGGATCCTTTATCGTCGTCTGTTGTCTCGATCGCGCATTCGCGTGACCAGCGGGCGCGGTGATAATTATTGACTGCTAATTGATCGTCGAAATTGCTCGGGCGAGATAAGCCCGACTGATTGATCGCATCTCGTGTGGACGATCCCAGAACCCGAGTAGCCGGGGTTACCTGGTCGCGCGATCCCGGGGACCGAATCGTGGAGGGGGGCTTTCTTTCACAGGCATTTATATCACTCCGTTCGTGTTAATGCGTGAGAAAACGTTTTGGAAGAATAATATACTACATTGGTGGAAGGATTATGCGTTTGCGTTTATAGGAGATTCTCGGCCGGGGCCTCTCGCGGGGAGACCGTTTCGTTAATTAGTCGTCTATCGTCTAGGACGAGGATCGGAATTTTTTTTACTCCGTCCGGTCCCCTCCCCGGTTATTATATAGTTGACGGCGGGGCTCGCGCGCGCATACTGCGCGTTCTCCGGGTGTGCGGCGTAAAGGAGAATTCGATACCAGCGGAATAGACGCGGCAGCATCGACGATCCGAGACGAGAAGTATAGATAGGAATTTCGTTGGGACTCACGAACCATTCGTCCGAGGGGATTATTAATTTTGTGTTGCATCCGAGCGATCGTCGCGACAATATGACGACTCCGAGAGCTTGTGGGATGAGAGCCAGTCGGGACGGTAAGCGGAAGCGAAAAGTTCGTGTGGGCCATACGAGCTAGAATTTCGAAGAGCGGCAGCATCGCCGTCCGGACGATAAGATAAACAAAAAATTGAGTTACAAGGCAGCTCGAAAAATCGAGAGAAAGAAGCGTGAGGCGCGCAGGAGAGAACTCGAGCCGAGAGGCGAAAGAGAGCGTGGAAGAGAGCGAAGATGAGAGAATGAAAGGTTGCGCACTGGCGCCACTCTGGGCATACCTCGCTAACGTGCAAGCACGAGAAGAGATCACGACGAACGAGAGGCATGCGCAAGTTCACTCCATACGCTACCTAGTGTATCTATCTTCCTTTCGGACTTTTTCACCGTTCGCTCTCTCGTTATCCTACCCGCTTCTTTCGCTCGTCCGTTGTGTGTGCGCGTATTCATCGCATTTCGATGCCACACTGATATAGGCTTGAGCCGGATGAGTCTAAACCCCCCGAGTATCATTCGAGCGAGCGCGATCCGGAACGCTCGAAACTTATTGTTTTTATCATTGGACCGTCGCTCACTGGGGGAACGTTCCGCGCGAGACCCCAAAAATTGGTTTGCGTACGAACTTTCGAGTTTATTGCAAAAAGGTATTATCGCCTCAAACGAAAAAAAAAAAAAACCCCATGAATACCATGTATACGGTCCAAAAGCGCACCGATAAAATCCGCGACTATCGCGAATTCATTACGATCGACTCTCGAGATTCTCCGAAACGGAAGCGAAATCTCGACGATTGTCAAATTCAAGAGAGGAACTCCAGTCTCGGCTCGCGAGTCGGAGTATTCGCGAGTTTCTACGACTGAAATAACAAGAATTCCGATGCGACAAACGGAGGAATAATCGAGACGAACAATTTGCTGAGTGAAGCGCGTTCAACTGTGACCGGCTGTGTGTATCGCGGGGATTCGCCGAGGTGCGCATCTCGAACGGCGAGCAACAATATATAGTTCTCGATGCGGTAACTACGGCGGGTGCATGTTGCGCCACGGATACCCGTAGCTATGTTCCAGCCGTTGAACTCGTACCAATAAACACTTCTCGCTTCTGTTTCAACCCATTCGCGATGTCCAATCCGGCTGACAGCCAAAGTTACGCTGATGAGAGCTTCGCCTCTTTGTGCTGTGCTGTAACTGCGCGTTCCGCGTATACACGGTCGATCGTATACGGCTATGCGCTGTGTACATGGTACTGGCACACCAATGAGGATCGTGCGGCCAAAGCACGGCGGAGGAAAGGCGAGGAATACGAGAAGCATCGGATCCAGCGGTCCCGGAATCGAACGGCTCGCATTGGATTCTTCTTAGACGTGGGATCTCTCGTCGTGGCCCGATAGTTATCTGACATTCTGTGAGCTATCAAACGGAATACGCCTTTGCCCAATGCCCGCGCTCACGTTTCGCTCCCACAGCTCTCCGCGCCACCGACAACGGCCGAGCGATATACAAGCGCGGATAGAACGGAGACGAACCGACGTACGCACGCGAAGCGCCCCGGTCCGGCCGTCGCCGAGGTCGGGGAACTCCTCTTTTCGATGATGCTCATTCGGCGCTGGCGCCAGCGTGTAGTCGAACGTAAGGGCCCCCTCGATACAACCTGTTAAAACGCTTCGGAAATATGTTAAACACGCGCGCGCGCGAGCGGGACCTCGCTGGACCGCCTATTAACTCTCGCACCCGCGCGCCCGTTCGTCGGAGATAATCTCGTTCGCTGTGTATATCGTTCGTGTGTTGGACTGCACGACGGTGTTCGATCTTGTGTTCTCGTTCGTTACACTTCCACGGCCTCCGACGTCGTGTGAAATTCGGGAAACATATATTAAAACAATGAAAACAATGAAAAACAACTGAACTATATAATTATGAAACGGAGAAGAGAGGAGAGGGATGATGCAAAATAATCTGTAAGGGAACATATTTCTTTTTTTTTAGGTCGGAAAAATGCAAGTATCCCGCTGGGGATAATGGAGCCTGGGAAAGGTGATCCACGGAATGCAAGAGAGAAGACCCGTACCGTCATCCTCATCTCGTCGTCGTCGCCGTCGTCGTCCTCGTACGACTAGAACCCAACAGGCCGCCGCCGTCGCTGAGGGGGTTTGGCAACACGTTAATGAGGCCTGAAACAAAAGAATCTTTTCGAGAGTCCCGGGCTCGCTTCTTCGCCCGGGTGGTGAAGAGAGAAATGTTCGTGCGGTACCCGAATAACCCGAAAGCCCTCCCGTCGAGTTGGAAAACTGCGGGGGGTTGCTGGCGCCACGAGGCTGTCATCACGTGTCGAACGCCGAGGGTATTATATCCAGGTAGAGGATACTCTCCTTCGATCGCCCGTGTCTTCTTCTCCGTTAACTTGAGAAACAGCATTTTTCCTCAACCCCATCAACGACTGGCTCGCGGTAAGAACGAACTAACCCTTTACCTCCTTCAATCGTGGCGCGCGCGCGCGCGCGTATTCGCCACGGCGGAAAACCTTCGAAAGCAAACGTTACCAGAGAAGGCTCGGAACCCCTCGCTCTCGAGCCCGATATCTAATCGACCCTACGAGATTCTTAATCGTTCATCTTTTCTGACTTGTTTCAAATAATTTCAAGACAGATTAAGATTTCACCGAGTTCATCGGGGCTTAATCAAGAAAACGAGAGGTACTCACGAGCCGGCCTGTGTGTGTGTGGGAGGACGAGGGAATAAGGAAGAAAAAAAAGAGCTGAAAAAAGAAACGTGCCAGGTGGTTTGTGCGAGCGAGCGAGAGAGGAATAACGCGCGGCGACCATTATTACCGCAATCTCGTCCCGGCCACTTTGTATAATCCTGACTAACGTATATATATCCCCCCAATGTGTACACAAGAGTTGGCGAAGGCAGCGCAACGTTACACCGTCGTTGGGACTCGCTTGTGTAAAGACCGAGCAGTGTGTGGGGGCGAAAAGATCGCGGATCGTCTCGTAATACGCGAGTAGACTGGCAGGCTGGCCACCCGTGCTGGAATCGACGAAAATTGCGTTTCCATTGCTCTCGGTGAGCGCGAGTTCGCGTAAGCAAAGGCCTTCCTACGTCGTCGTCGTCGTCGTCGTCGACAAGGTTTTCTCGCTCGGTCTTCTCGGTTCGGTTTCTCGCTCGCGCGGGGGCACATGCGCCGTTTAGCAATCTGGTTAAGACATCTAGCAGCAGGAGCAACGCGCCTGTTGGGACCAGGAGAAAGATAGTGAGAAAGGAGCGAGAGAGCCGAGCCACAGTCGAGCTGATAACGCGGCAATGAAATTGACCGGTTAAGACGGTGTATCGCGTTGCGAGAAAGTTGGACTATAATTTTGCCCTCGTGGTGGTATGCGCCGGACCACACACGCCGGCGCCATACCCATACCACTTACTTCGGAGGGACTCGCGGCTCCTTCGCGAGTGAGTATAACGTGGGCTTCGGCTCTCTTCTCGGTATATATGCTCGATGAACGCGCCAACACATTCCTATCGGGGTATACCCACCGAGGCTCAATAAGTATAGCTCAAAGATATAGAATACATGCATAACGTTATATACACGAGGAGAAATAAGGAAAGGAGAGTCCAAAAGTGCCGGGAGAGAAAGAGCCAGAGGTAGAAACGCCCGCACTACCTACGTGGAAACGATAAATAAACTATAACTAACCGCCCTCGGTTCGTAGTGACAGGTGAATGGTGGATCCTCTTGTTAGGCCGATCGCGCGCGCGCTCTCGTCCTCGCGCGGAGGTGGAGGAGCTGCGACGGCGTCGACGGTTGTAGATTCGAAGCCAGCAGAAGCAGCAGCAGCAGCTAGGGCCTTGCAGAAGCAAAACGCGGTCTTCGACGCCGCTTTTACGGGGAAACCGGGCCGAACGAATCGACCACAGCGTGGTCCTTCTTTGCTCTTCTTTTTGTTTCTTTATCTTTTTTTCTTGTTTATCTTTCTCTCATTGCTGCCTCTTTCTCTCACGCTCTATCGCTACTCACCGATTTGGCGAGATCGCCAACTCACGAGCCAGTAGAATCTTCCTACTCTTCCTCTTCTTCATCTTCTTCGTACTCATACTTTTGCTCTGCATGCGCCCACCGCGCATGCATATAGCTTGAGAAGAAAATAATCCAAGAACCGGCGAATCTTCGGATGAACGCGCTGTATTAACTCGCGATGGCTACAATGGAACGGCTGAGACGACCGTGAAACGGAGAGACGATATCCCTCTCCGCTCTTTCGCGGTGCGAACTTGATGGATCTTTACGATCGCGTTGAGCTCCGGCCAAACGCTTTGCTACCACTGTGTAGTTCACTTCCCCTCTGCGTGAAAGTGTCATTATTTATTGGTCATGTATAAACACGATTTATACTTTAATGTACCGGCGAAGAAAACTCGTTCGAATGTATGTGCGCGCGCGCGCGGTACGCCGAAGTTCCGAATAGATGGATCCGCAAGGATTCCGAAAGACTCGCGTTTCCGGCTCGACGAACGGAGAATATTCGCAAAGACGCCGTCCCTTCGCAGTGAATGGCTCGCCCGAGAGCATCAACGATACTCCCGCAAGGACCTAATTTTAAGCAAATTTGCGTTCATTCTATTCGAAAATTGGTTAACCGTGTCTGTGTCTCTTCGGTTGTTTATTATACCTGAAGATTTGTCCGATCCGCACGCCCCTTCGGCGCACGACGATGCGAAATCCTTCGAAGGTCCGACGCACACGCGGCCAGTCTAACAAAAGTTGACCATTATTCGTTCATTCTCGTCTTTCACGCTTATGCAATATTCCAGCATTGTCGTGACACGTCTAGAGAAAACGCGAGAGTGTCCTCCGGTCTCCTCAGGTAGAGCCGCATCGTCGTGCCTTACCCTCTCCTCTGTGGCCGACCGGACAATGACAGACGAAACGTCGCGGTATAACAGTGAAACGAAGTTTCCATAGACAACACCAATTGGATTAAACATATCCATTACCCATTGTAGGAATCCCCCCCGGCTCATTCACCTATCTCAGTATACTATCCGAGATTTCGTTGATCCTGAATGACAGCGACGATTCCAAGGATACCGTTAAACCGTTTAAGCCCGTTGCTTTCACCGACTCGGATTTACCTAACGATCTATAGATTCTTCGGTGGCGATAGACAACTCAACGACAATTGTGAATTAGAATACTATTAGAACCATGCCGCAAATTTTTTTTTTTGTATCGCTTCAATTTATTTGACACTTTGAATCAACGATTTTTCGTTGCAATCGTCTCGTTTGAGATTGCAATATTTCAAGACTATCTTCTGTTCTTCATAGGTACCAAGAAAAAACTCGAAATAATCGCCGAGAAGGAACCTTTGAGCGTGAAGAATAGCAGCGCGGGCTACTCGCGCCTCGTTGGACAAGGAGGGCCTCCGGTACGCGGTGTACGCGATACCCGCTCGCGGCTATGGAATTCAGAAGTAGAAACGAAAAAGTGACGAGGATGAGAAACTTTTCCTTCTGCTACTTCTGCTCGCTACCCTTAAGCTTCGGTGAAGACCACGGCGCTTGGCGTGTCCATTGTGCGAATGAAATTAGCCCTGAAATGCCAGGAAGATAATCCCGAGGGTTATCTCCGTCTCTCGCTTATTTCCCAACTCGCGGGATCTCTCCTGCTCTCGTTACATTAGCCGGTTGGACAGAGAGACCCGCGGCTTCTCCCTTTTCTCGTTCAAGCGCGCGCGAGAGTACTTCTCCGGAGCCAGATCATCCCGTTAAACGGATCCGCTTCTCTTTCTCGCTCAACATCATCTCCCTTCTACTTCTCCGAGTTCCCTGCTTAATTCCTCACTTCGGTTTCTCTTTCGCTCCGTCAGACTTCTTCACGAAAGCTACTGCCGCTGCTGTTTTTCCTTCATCGTTCGCATCCGCTTCTTCTTTTCTTCCTCTTATTTCGTGTATATATATATTTTTTTTGTATTTTTTTTTTATCATCAGCCGACCGAGTGAGCCAAATGGTTTCTGGGACTGCACGCTCGACCGCACGTAGCGTCTTCATTTCTGTATGCTCTCCCGGCTATTATCCTTGCTCGTCTCTCGGTGCATTTGTTGTTATACTAGTTTTCTAGTGGCGCGTTGCAGTGTCTCGCGTATTGCGTCTGCTCAACGAGCCAACACGAGAGATGCTTTTGCGACAAGAGGTAGAAGAATCTGTTTCGACATAGGGAGTGTATTATTGTACGCGGCGTCGGTCGTGCGTGTATCTACCTCTCTCAGGGCTACAAGAATATATAGAATTTTCTATCGTCCCGATATCAAAAGGATTCGGACATTCGTTCTCGTTCGCTTCGCGTATATACGCGACGATGACCGCAGATACTGAGCAGCGCATCGGGGACACGCAAAAGACGAGGGGCAAAAGAATAAAGAATATAACAAACACAACGCGGAGAGAGGACTCTCTCCGACGAGTTGCCAGCAGCGGAGAGGACATAAAGAAGAACACGACTCAACACGAGCGGCAAATGAAATGCGTGTCTCGCGTGCTTTTTACAAAGGGGGTTAGGAAGCAGAGGCGATACGAAGAGGGGAAGAGAGGCGACCGCGGACGAGACTACCGTGAGGCCCCGCGCGACTACGACATCCTCGCTCGATCTCAGAAGCAGCAGCTCCGCGCTCTCGTGCAAGAGCGAACAGTAGCAACCAGAAGACAAGTAGAAGGAGCGCCGAGAAGAAGAGAACAAGAAGAAGAAGAAGCGGCAGAAGAAGAGGAGGAGAGAGGTACGGCGGATTATATGCGGATACGACACAACGAGAGAGACGGAAAAGAAAAATCGAGCATAGCCGAGTAGCGAGAGTTTCGCGACGACCGAGGAACACCCCGGCGAGGAGGAAAGAGAGAAGAGATGCCCGAGATCGAGTTAAGATAATTGCTCGTTTGTTTAAACATTTGACCGGCGGAAGAGTGAGAGCCCGCCGGATCGCTCCTGAGAAAGCCTCATCTGACTTTTTGCACGCCGAAGTATAGCAAGCCCGCAGTGCCAGTACGGGGAGCAAAAGTAGCGTTTTGTGCTCTCGATTCTCTCCGGGACTCCTGGGTCTCTACTAACGCGCAGCGAGAGAACCGCAGCCTCTCTGCGTAGTATAAACTATACTGCACGTATACCCGGGCAGCCATATAGGTACATCGACTCTCTCTTCTTTTATCACATTTTTTTTCTTCCCTTCTCTCTTTTTCATTCTATTTCTTCGTTCGCCTCTCGAGGATATCCCTCGCTCCTCTTATTCCTACTGCTTCTTATTCCCGAGCTTCGCTTCCGCAAGAGTATATTATACACATGTACACTTTGCTCTTAATGCGCCGCGATACTTTTCGCGTGTTTGTGTGCACCTCGACTTTAAGGGATGCTTGTACCTTGCCTCCGTCCCACTGGGCTTTCTCAGCGCCGACCGACGGTCTCGCGACCGTGGACTCTTATCCAATGCTGCCGCGTTATATCTAGTTTGTTCCTCCGAGAAACAGCCAGTTACATACACGCGGCCATGCACACATACGTATAGAAAATATATGTGTGTATGTATGTGCACGATATACCTAAGCCATCAGTGGGGGTTTCCAACAGGAACGCGACGTCGAGTTCTCTGCGTCCCTGCGGCACGTCCCTGTCCGTGACAGAAAGTTAACCCGTCGTCGTGTTACTGCGGGAATGGCGCTCGTTCGCTATCTCGCTCGCTAACCGGGGGGTGGATTTCGTGCGTCGGAATTATAGAGTCGGTTGACTGCCTCCCGCTACATAGCCACCGACCTCCCCCGTCGCAGTACCAGCTAGCTACACCGCACAGCGGTTTTGCGAACGACGTCTCGGTATTACACGCCCGAGAGAATCAGTGCGCGATGTAAAGCAGCAGTAGCAGCAGCACCAGAAGCACCAGCACCGATGCTCATCCGCTCTGCTATATCTCGCACCCCGATCAAGAAAACTCCTCCTTGCTATCTTGCTCTCTCCGCCCGCCGCGGCCAAGGTTCTTCCTCATCTTCTTCTGCTTCCTCTTGCGCCGTATTACATACTTCGCAGAATTCGTACGCAGGATAGTGTGTACTTTGGAGCTGTTTTTTTTTTCAAGGGCACATCTTCCTTCCATCCCGTCGAGAAGAAATTAAAGGGAGAGACTTTCTCTTAGAGACGAACCGCACCCTTGCTTTGGCAGCTCACATTGGTTACTGCATATAGAAATATTTTTGCCACGTTGGCTCGCGAACGCGTTCTTAGCCACCCTTCCAGCACGCTCATAAAAATGTTCTACGTTAGTATTCGGGTTTTTCTTTTTTGTGAGAGTACGTGTACGTCGCTCACACATTTATTTCTCTCGTCTGTCTACATAGCGAAAGTCCGTGGCGTTCCGCGCTTTTCGTTTTTTTTTTACGATCCTAATATATATTCTTCTGTTTGCAGGCGAACAAGGGAATACGGAGACAGCGAGCGTAGGATACATACGAGCGAAACGAAGGCGCTTGTGTGAAGTGTGTACGTACGTGGCGCGTGGATCTCCGGGTATGTCGCTTGGCGATCTCGCATAACTCGACGAGAGATGAGGGAGGCGAAGGGAACGAGAGAGAGCGGGGGCGGCTGTACGACCGGCGATTCAATAACGCCGGTGTCGCCTGCAGGACAATGCTGTTCGGTGGCTTCTCTCCTACTACTACTGTGCGACGCGTTCACCGACTCATAGCTATATCACCGAGACTGGACAGCCGGGAACGGGATAGATCCTAGATGCATATAGATCTGATATAGAGGTATATATAACTGGTTCCTCATATATTATATATTATACGGGGGTTGAGCCTTCTCTCGGTCTCATCCGCTGCGTCCCGCTATTTCATATCAGAGTGATGGAACAACCAAAGCCTTTCATACATTCGCTTGGCAAACAAAATAAGTCTTGACCTTAGCGAGTGGAAAAATGCATTTTTCCGATTGAAGAGTTTTTTTGCAATTCTTCGGAATTGCAGAAATAATATGAATTATTTGTCTGAAATATCGCACCGCGATGAACGAAGGATTATCGTGATGCAAATTACAATCGCAATGAATGTTATTCGATTATTCGATTGAAACTCGATCGCGATCCTCCTCTAATGCGGCGAGTAAATATTGAGATAGAAAGATGGAGGAGAATCGGACAGCGGGCTAAAAGGTGAGCCGCAACGTCCCGCGATAGCGACGTACCACATCGACGACAAAACGACTTCGTACGAGCGCATAGCCCTCTCGGAATCTTCGCTCGCACGCCGCGGCTCTCGGCCGGCGGAGCCTCGCGAGAGAAGCGATGCCGCGGCCTTCCGAGAAAATTGATCGATCGCGAAACGACGCCGGGCCGAGAGTGAGAAAGGGAACGCGACTCTCGCGATCGAGAAGTACCCGAACGCGAACTCTTTTATTTTCTCCCGACGAGATCCCGAGCTCGTAAAACGTTGAACAAAAATGTGCGACGATATCGTGTCGCGTGATAGGTGGCCGAAGAACTCAGCGCGTATTCCGCGACGCTCCGGATGCGACGTCGAGCGAGTTGGCTTCAACTCTTATTTATTTTTTTCATTTTTATACCTTTCTTCTTCGATTCCTCTGTCGCGTTTTTCCGTCGCCGAAACTCGTACTTTTCAATCGTTTCGCCACTCAAAACCCCAAAGTTCGCAACGTCTCGTCGATGCATCCAAAGTTTATAAACTTCGGGACACTCCAGAGGTCTCGATTCGCACTTACGTGACATTCGCAGAAGTCAACCGGCGAGGAATGAAAATATCGAATTTTGGAGCAGAATGTTTTTGCCTCATTTTCCAACAACACTGCTTTTTATTTGTACTACAATCGCGCGAATTCGTCACGATTACAAAAAAATGTTAATCGCTCTGAAAAAGTTCCATACATTGTTTCGCGATGAAAGAAAAGAGGTAGCGCGATAGCTTTAGTTGTATCTTTCCAAAGCCCATAGAAAGCGCCCGCCATCGGCACCGCTCAGAGTCTATTATTTTCTCAGCAAATCGTCCGAAGGGTATTTTTGTCTCGCGTGTTTGCATAGGAAAAAGAAGAAAAAAAGACGATCGCGAGGCGAAGGCAGACGCGCGCGATTGTGCGGGAACTTCGCGCGCTCACGAGAGGGTAGAAATATCAGAAGGAGAGGGTTGAAATGCAAAGGGTCAGCGAAGTTTCAGAGGTCGCCCATCGTGCGTCCACGGGAGTAGCGCACCTCGTGGGCAAGGTATTTTCACTCAACCTGAATAATTGATTAAACTGGAATGGACAAAAGAGTGCCCGTGTCCATTCGCGAATGCGAAATATCAAAGGGTGTATCATTAATACCGCGATAATACGAAAACCAATGAAAAAAAACCACGGATCGAATGTGCCGCTTGCGACGCAGAAAATAAGAAAAAAAATTCGCGGCCTCGCTTATACAGCTCTCGTCGTAAGTGGTCGGTGGCCCAATAAAGTGGCGCACGTTCGGTGAGGATATAGAAAGAGAATCGAGGAAAAGGAGCATGGACAAGAGAGGGTAAAGGAGAATCTCTCGCGCTGCCTCTCTCTCTCTCTCAATCTCTCGCAAGGAGGAGAGCGCACACATAAATTCACCTGCGCAGGGTGAGTCGAGCGGTAGCGCAAGGGCGCGCATACTCACCCACTCGCTTCGTCGCTCGTTCACTCGGTGTTTTCTTTTTTTTTTTTTTCTTTCTTCTCTTATACCCCCTCGGAAACTCGCACGAGCACCGCGAGCCAAGAAAAGGACGAATAATATACCATATACTCGCCTCTCGGACGGTTTTTCGCGTTGACCAGCATAGTGTAGCGGCAGGTTCTCCCCCACACCCCCAGCGAAGCAAACCATTTTGGGCGCGTCTTTTAGCTGCCGGAGAGGGCTCTCTCACTCGCGCTCGTCTTCCCGGCGTGTGTGTACATATATAACCGCTATACTCTCGCAGGAGCAACATCGCCCCTCTGCCGAATAGCGTACATTGATAAGGGGATGATACTAGTGTGAGAGAGTGAACTCTCGTCGCAACAGCTCCGTTCCTCACACTCTCCCCGGCCCACACCCACACCCGCGTATATAATCGGCTAGAGTATATAAACGAGTTTGTGTACATACGTACAGCGGGGAATATATATATCTATACGTATGTATGTAAGGAAGGAAGGAAGGAAAGGTGGAAGGAGGGATGAGGAATCGTGCGAGGGTTAGTTGGGTCGCTCGTGTGTCCAGTCCACTCCACTGGAGCCCAGGGCAGCGCCGTTCGATCAATAGAGGGTAGAGGCTACGGGTTTCTAGGAGGTGGACACCCGAGAGCCGCACTGCCACCGCCTTCGTTCGCTTCTCCCGCGCTATGTAGACCCGCTTTCATGACTCTCGCACGATGCTCATCCCGCGAATTCACGTATCATCGTGCACAATATCGCGTGGCAACACCATCGTGGAATCTAATAGCCGAGTTTCTCGATCTAAACTTTCCAATATATATAGATATATATATGTATGTAACGAAGATTTTTTCTTTGAAACACCGACGTTTCGCCTCGTAACACAATCGACACTCGATTGTCTGTGGCAGAGTATCAGATATATACATATATATTTGTACTTGTTACAATTTTTATGGATTGGGTATAAACGCAAGGAGGTTCGTCAACTTTGGCCTTAGCGAAAATTACAGTGATGACGAGCAAAAGCGAGTTTGCTCTTCGTGCATTCATTTTTGTATATTCTTCAAACGAAGAGGAGTTCTCTTCGTTCGATCACCAAAGAGAAGCGAATCGAGTGAAAGAACCCAACGAAGACTCGGTAGGTCTTGATCCAATTATCTCATGTCCCTTGTCGGGATCGGCGCACTACGCCATTGGTCCGTCGAGCGAGATATAGCCTCGCGCTCGTGGACCGTTTGTTTTGTAAGTCTAATCGCAGAACGGTTCTCCGGTGGTCTTCTTCGGCCACCTCGCTCTCCATCGCTGCTCGACCTCTCCCTCTTCCCTCCCTGCTTCCACGAGCCCTCACCGTGACGCTCTCTCATCCCCCCAGCGTCTCGCGCTCTCTCGTTCGTTCTTTCTCGTTCCTTTGCTCACTCCCGACTCTCGTTTCCCGACCTTATACCGAGACCAACGCAGCCGGCTGCCATTTTACTTCGAAAAGGAAGAAAAAAACGAAAGCAAAACAACGAATCACTACCGTGTTGTACAACGAGCTTCGCTGCTGCACTTTCGCATATACAGCGTCGCTACTTTGGCTTATTCCATAGCGGACCACGGGAGATCTTGTTGTACTGGCGCCATGGGACCGTCATGGGGCGAACAGAACGAATAAGCCACTCTTAAGGGGTTTCGAGGCGGGTCAAGACGGTGGTGAAACAATATAAGTGGCTTTCTTCGATAGTTCAGACTAAGGAAGTCTCATAAGAATTTCGTCCCGTTTTGTTTCCATCTCCATTTAACTTGTTGGGATATCGAAATTGAGAATTCCGTTAAGAATTACATGAAATCTGTCACCTCCCGATCGAAAAACGATGCTGTCATGCATCGTTTTCGTGCAACTAGATATCGAAATATATTCGTCCGGCGATTGTCTGTTACACGAGCCGGATTGTCGCTGGGACTCGTTCGTGTTGAACTTCAATCGTCCCGGCAACGAAAAAGAATTGTATGTCGCAATTACCAATGACCCGATTCGCCGTAGACCGAAACTGCTATTGGATTCGACGCGAAAAATACACCGAGTTGCATCAATCATTTTTTTTCGAATAAAAACAAAAAATGGCAACTGTGCTATTTTGTAATGATTTTTTTTTTCTTTTTTTTTTGTAAAATATGATTGGTTTTTGGGTTGTTCCATAATTCCTGATGCAAAGATATTGCTACGAGCGTACCGAAAATCACGATTTTTCGTTGAATGTATCAGATTTTTTTTCGGTCGCGTGTTCCGGCTGAATTTCATTATTTCTTGTAGGCTGATTACGAATCTATCACTGTTCGAAACTTCTTTTCGTACAACTCAGTATTTAATGCAAAAACCGTACGATAACCGAGGAAAAGATCGTTTTTCGCGATCATTATTGTCAAAACTTTTGGTAGCATTGACATTGAATTTGTTGGGAGTATCGCAACTTCTTTGATAAATCCACTCAGCATTCGCAGCGAGATATATATTTCATCTAGCACTTTTTCCGCGTCTCCCTATTCATCAATATATTTATAGGCTTACTGTATTTATAATGAAATAACATCCTGTGGGATAACATCCTTCATCTCGACGGTTAGCCGGCAGAGATTTTTGCTCACGATTCATACGGACACATTTATCCGCTCGCGGACAATTATTCAGGACGGTCGGCAAGATAAACAAGAGAGTCGAAGGAGAAGGAGCGACTGCTGTATACGGGCTGTATAGCGGTATAGCGGCTGCCGCGCGCTTGGTGAGCGAGAGATTTTTCGGAGTAAAATAACGCCCGAGCTATGGGTAATATATATTTCCTTTCTCGGGCGCAAGTTCGGCGGGGCCCCGAGAGAGAGAGAGAGAGAGAGGACATGGTGGCGGGTTATGTGTGCTCTGGCGCCACGGCTAAGAGCCCTGGACCGCCCTGAGAGCACCGCGAGACCCGAGCGAGCCAAAGGGAAAGTATATTTCTCGTTTCGCGACGAGCGAGACCGAGCGATCTTGCATACGTGCGCGAGACGAGGAATAAAACATAAACGCGCGATTCTCGTCTCGTTCTCGTCTTGGAACACACTCGGAACCGAAGCGCGGAGAACTCTTTGGTTCCTAAAAAAAAGAGAAAAAAACGAGGTAACTAATACCACAGTGTGCTACAGATGCGAACGAGAGAAAATTGTCCAAGAGGCGAGCGAAGAAACAGAAGAAAGTGAGAAAGAGTCAGCGAAACGCTTTCACATAAAGGCACACAACCCCCCATAAGGTTTGATCCCCTTTTATGTGCTCGGTGGTGTCTCAGGCCTTGCTCGATCCTGGCGCTTTCTCCCCGAAATGTTCGTCGACGCGGGTCTACGCGATGCGTGCAAGCCTAGCGGGGCAAGAAGATTCTCTGTCGTAGCCCCAGATATCGGAGAAAAGTGTGTGGGCGCGCAACGTTGATCACTGTGTGTGCGTGTATCGTGCGTTAGCTTCGGCGAGAGAGGATCGATCCTTCTCTCCTCGACTTCCCTTCACCCTCCCCGGCTGTCCCTTCGCGTATCGTAGTGCTGCAGTTCGTGCGTAAAAACCACCCGCCCCCACCCCTCGTGAGTTTCTTCTTCTCTCGCATCCCTCGCAGCTCTTCCTCTCGTCCTCTTTCCGCCTCTCGAACAACTAACTCTCTCTCCCCCTGCCACCCCAGCCCGGTTTCTCCGTTCGCTCTTTCATCCCTTTCATCGGGATACGCGTAACGCTCCTGCTAGCTCTCGTCCACATCACGATCACCTCGTTGATTTTCTCGGTCTAGATTCTCAACGTCTCTTCGCCGCTTTAAGACGCTCGAAAGAGATCTCTTTTCCCTTTTTTTTCACAATATACAAAAAAGTGTATTAGCAAATGCGTATGAAACGATTATGTTGCAATTGAGAAGACAAAAATTCGTCCAACTCCCGTGAATGGATGCCGTACTGAGTTGAATTATTAGTAGGATGACAATATTTTCACTGTCAATTTTTCAATTTTTTGCGAACACAGTAAAACCCTGCGAATCCAATTATTATTCGCGGTGCGAGAAGGTAGAATATATTATTACCGATTTGAATATTTAGAATTCATTGATAAGCATGCACTTTTAAAAAATTATGAGTTGGAAGAATAGTTGAGGAAACTATGTTCGAAACAAAAAATTATCTCAGTTCTTTGTTCGATGAACTAATTGTTAGTCCAGTCCGCTACTAATTTGGTTAATTGCAACATCAAACAGACCATTCCAATACCTCGGTTCGATTGTTCAGGCAAGAATGGGAAGGTTTTCCGGAGGAAAACGAGAAATCTTGTTTTCGAGTGCCTTACGCTCGATCTTCCGATGTTAATTTGGCCCGGGAAAACACTTGGTCGGGCTACGTCGCGATGACAAAAGGATTAGTTCGGGTCCGGAAATAAGCAGAAGCGCGACGAGGGTACGATTCGTACGGTCGTCACGACGACGACTAAGAACGAGGCTAATGTTTCACGTGGCGCACATTATCGTTTCACAGTGGTGCTAGACATTCACCGAGAAATCGCTTAGTCCAAGGGTTACAAAAAAAATTAATTATTGTACAATTAAACGTTACCGTTGGGAGTGAAAACTAACCGAGCGAACGGTCTAGCTGTCTCGTTAGATTGATTTTTCTCGTAAACAAGAATCAACGTTGCGGGGGGTTAATAAAACGATGTGGTGAAAAAGAAAAAAGAAAAAATTGCGGCCGTTCCGATAAACGCGAGAGAAGCGTCCAGTCGAGAGCCGAGGAGAGCGGGGGCAATCAACGTTCGATAGAGTCACTATAACTGGTCGGTGTAAAACGCAGTGACTCAAAGCCCGCTTGAGAGGAGGAGATAAAGAAAAATATCGCCGCGGACCGGCCATCATCTCTCGCATTGGTATCGCGGCGGTGTTTGCAGCCAAGGCTAAAGAGTTATGATCGAATAATGATAATTTCTACGAACTCTCCGAACAGCTGGAGGACTCGTTACTAACCGAGAATGATCGCGCGCATCAATGTATCTTTTTGTATTATCACGTCGGTTATACCCGGTAAGCGGTTGTAAGTTATATCGCTTATTATGCCGAGAGACACTTTATCGAAAAGTTCATCGGCCTGGAGAACCCGTGCAATAATATACGCACCCATCTCGTTCTCCTCTCGTTAAGCTTCTTTCCTCCGGTTTTCGTGTCACTCGCTCCTCGGGCCGTCGACGCGAGGATCGATCGTCGCTTAACGATCGATCATCCCTAATTCGGAGAGTGCGAGAGCCCCGCTTCGATATCTTTCACGAAGTCTTCGCACTTCGCGAATGAAGACGCACAACGAACTGTCGAGGATCGAGGCTTAAATACGTCTATGTACGAAGGTATAGAGAGCACTATAATCTTCGGCTAGGAATAGAAATCGAATAGGCTCGATGCTCGAGAGCTCGGACCGAGTGAATCATTTTTTTTTCTCTCGTTCTCTCTCTCTCTTCCTTCTTTTTTGTTGTTCATTCCTCCCTTCAACTGGACCAGCGTGGCATGTATCATGGCGGGGTTGAAAACCGTGGTAGGGCACAACACGTATCGGTTGCTCCAGGGGCAGCATAAACTAAGCGAAGGATGGAGAGAGAACGAGAGCTACGCGAGAGGCGGTAGGGGTCGTGAGACCCGTCGGTTCCATTGGTGCCCCTTACCTCAGGGGTGGTTTTTACTCCAGCTACCTCGAAGAAAAGAGAGAGCGTACAGTAGTGCCCGTACACACACTTCTGCGTTCTCTCGCTCTGTCGTTCGTTCGCTCGTTCGTGCCCAAGCGTGTATACGCGCCCAGTAGTTTTTCTATACACGCAAATAAGACCCGCGATTTCGTGTATGTGTCTGCGCGCACGGGAACCACCCTTGGAAAACGGAGAGAGGAACCGGAGCTAAAGCGCGAACGTGGCGCATAATGGAAACCGGAGTTGCTCAGCGTTGCCTCCTCGGGTACATATAGTTCCGAGAGCGTCCATTGGGAATTTTCGAAATATTTCGTAGCGTCTCTCCCATTGTCGTCCGTTGCTCCTGCCACGATCCACCTATCCCGCCCTCTCCTCTTCTCTTACAATATTTCTTCGGCTCTCTGGAATTCTCATCTCTCTCTCTCTCTCTCCCTCCATCTTCTTCTCTCGTTCTATTCAACTTCTCCATTTTTACAGCGTACCTTTCGCATTTCTTCTTTCAACGAGAATACCGGAAAATCGCGGGTATAGAGTTTCCCTCATTCTTGAACACCCTCCGGTCCTCGTATATGGGGGTGTCGAGGAATTTGACCAGAAGCTTCGTGGCAAGAAACGTGAGAAGGCTGGAACAGCAAGTCGGGCCCATCGTCTCCGTAAACTACGCTAGAAACGAATTTTCTTTTGATTCTTGTTCCTTCATTTTTTTTTTGTTTTTTTTTTTTTCGAATCTAGGATCGTTTCCAAGTCTCTCTCTTTCCCTCGAAAGCGGAAGGGCGTTCGTGTCGCTCTTCTAGCCGCGAACGGAACGCGTATAACTGTGTTGCCCCGCATGTTCCTGGCAACTATCCAGTCAAGAATAAAACGTCGACGGCACGAGAGAACCGGAGAGAATGAGAGAGAGATAACTCGAGTTTCGTATTCGCGAGCCATAATACTTGGCCGTATACCACCACCGTCGTCCGACCGCTAATAATTTATAAACTGTACGCGCGCGGGCGACGAGACGAGGCGCGGGTCAGGCGTAACAAACTCGCGGCGGTACCACATGTATCCGTGGCCATCCTTCACGTACGCGCCACCAAGCACCATCGCGCGGCGGAACATACATTTTCTAGTAGCTCCACTCACCTGCTGCGTACTATATAACGAAACGCTCAGTTATCATAGTAATACAACGCACATACGCGCAATCCTCGTACATCTGTCTTTGTTCTTTTTCCCTCGCAAGCGTTGTTACACGTGTGAAAATTGCGTAACGCCTTGAAAACGATAAAAGCGCGGTAACAGTCGCAATTGTTTGTTTGTTGTTGTTGTTGTTTGACTATCGTCTGGAATGGAAACGCGAGAGCTCAAGTATTTTATTGAGAATCAGCGAGACCTTGGATAATAACTTTTTTTCATGCAAAGCTCGTGAGAGTCGTCGATCGCAGAGATCAACTTTTGCTCAAGGTCACAGAAGCTCCACATAGATTACAATGGGATGGAAAATATTTCTGTTTAGTTAATATTCTCCGTCGTTCCTATTATCGGCTCATAGCAGCCCTTGCCATTGTTACGAACAACAGCAAAATCGCGTAGCAAAAATATAGTACGCGACATTCCGTACGTGTCCAATCGCGGAGAAACGCGTCGCGAGTCTTGTGCACTTCGGGGTTCTTTGCGTCAGGCGATGCGCGACTGTATTTTTCTTGACTATACTTATAAACGGCTGAGCTGTTACAAGAATACCGCTGTACACGTTTGAGTCTCCGAGTTTTCATCAACGACATGCATATAATATCGATTGACGTATTTAACGTTCCGCGACAGCGGCGAGGTGAACCCAGAGGAAATAGGTATACACGACGAGGCAGCGTAATCCTCCCTCTACCACCCCGGAACGATGACCATCGTCACTGGGAACTTGACGCTCGATTAAATTTTCACGAATACACAGAAGCTAGATATACTTCCACCCTATCTCGGCTCGTGGGCTTCTGTGTGGGCATCATTACAACGACGGAACGTAATTTCATCGACGCTGAAAGGGGTGGGCATTGTAGCGAGGACGTTTCATCGGCGACATTGAATTATCGATGAGCCTAGTCGCCTCCGTTCTATATCTTGGCGACATCGAGGACGAGCCGCGATCGTCTCGCGCCATCGTCCATCGTCCGTCAACGCCGATACGCGTTTGCTTCTTCGCTTATTCGCTATTTTTTTTCTTGCTTCTCTTTTTTTCTCCTTCCTTCCCGTACTCTCTCGCAATCGATAATTCATCCCTGTGTCGCGCAACAACAGCACAAGACATAGGTAGATCCGAGTTGCCGGTAGTTTCTGCAGTTCTTTCTAGATCAGACCTGTACCAAGAGCGTGTTTGTCTTCGAGTTATTACTGTGGTCGACTTGTTCATCGCCGAGAATAATCGATATTACGAAACGACACTTTGATATTAGTTTTAGGGACGGGACTCATTGATGCTGGGTGTATTTGATTGCGATAGACGATGTTGTATCGAAATAGGAAAATGTGCTACGTTGGTTTGTTCCTCGTGCATTCACATACTTACTCATAACATTGGGGCTTAATTCCTGTATCTCGATGCTATGCAGTAACATTAATTGTGTTTGATGTATTTAACTCTAAAGCAGCGAAAACATCCCCGGTTTAACTGTAGAGTAATTCGGAGTCAAAAGAACAACGAATAGTTATTTAAACGCTTTCATTAACTAATTAATTGGATTAGCACAATCTTTTCTCATTCTGTTTTTCATTGTCGTTTATATAAATAATTTATGAGAAAGTTAACCAATTTTGGCTTTCTCATGAAGGAAGCTTTATAAGCGAGTATAAAAACAAAATATATTGATAGCAACTGCTCGTGGCCGAACAATTTTTCACTCGAAGATGCGCAAGTGACAAAAAGGGCACAAATGACCGCATGCCTAAATAAATTTTCGAGAAAATTGAACAAATATTCATAACTTTGGAACTTTATGGATATCGGTTCGATTCAACACCACCCAACCTTATTATTAACTCGACTTGTGGGACAAATTGGCTTAATCACTCAACATTTGCGACTATCGTCTGAGCTATCGTCTGAGGACACGTTTTCTAAACGTGATTTTTTATGTTTTGGAACATTCTGAAAAGTTGGCATAAAAACTTCGAATCTTTTTTAGCGAATACAAAGTTCCTATCAAATTAAGTTTTTATCAAAGTTTCTCAACCAAATGGGGATTTTATGCGGTTGATATTTTTATTGCAGTACAGTGTCGTTGAATTTTGATTTGAATTGGACTCGGATTTTGAATACACATGATTTCCACGAGGCTTTTTCCAAATAGTTACGATCAATCGAAAATATTCAACAGATGGAATCTCAGCAAAATTCTGTACTGAACAATTCCCGATTGGTCGTATATTTACACAGTTATTTTTCCTTTTGCCCCGCTTTAAATAAAAAAAATATACGAAAATCAACGCCATCCGAACAGACGTACATTTGAATCTTCTATCATGTCGGTTGCATTCTGTTGTGTCGGTGCCAGCTCGTTACGTAATATAAATAACAAAAAAACCCGCGTCAAAGGAAACTCGTGGCAAAATGAGGCAAATATCAAGTACAAGCTAAAGAGCGAAAAAACCAAAATTGAATTCGCAAAAACGAAATATCTTGCAGTATATATTTTTTTTGCTACAAAAAGAATGAAACAGCCTGATAAAAATTCACCACTGCCGTCGAAGGGAAAGTTCATTCAATGTTTCTCCAGTTTGTAATATCATTTTATTCTTTTTGTAGAAAAAAAAAAAAACATTTTTTTTCGTTTTGTTATATTTTCTCTATTAAAAAAATAAACACGCAGCAACATTCGCGTATGGAAGAGCGCGCACGGCGATTCGCGTGTGTGTCGCGTATATAGAGAACAGATAAAAGCCAACAAGCAAGCAGCGGTAAATGCGTTGCAGGACGGGTATATATATTTCTAATACTATTAGGCAGTGTTCCGTTACACGCAACGACAGATGTACAGATGTCGGTGATCTCTGTCCTCCCGTGGCCGCGGGGGCCTCGCCTCTCTCGTTTTTCTCTCCGTACCGCTCTGTTTGGATTTCTGTCTCTCGAAACACGGGGGTGGATATCGACGCAGCTGCTCTACTCGCGTAAACCATTGCTTTATAACGTAACTCCGCTCGTACTGTTATACTACTACTGTGTACTACGCTATCGTGACCATTCGAGCCCTCCCCCCCTCTCTCCAAGGGAGAATCGATTGATAGTTTGGACAAACGGGACATTCGCTCGGCGGGGGTTGCGTACGCGCTCTCGATTACTTGTTTCCTGCTACACATCCCTTGGCGTAGTTACACTTTGTTATTCGTTTTTCGAATCGTTACGGCGAAAAAAAAAAAAAAAAACAACATAGCGCTGCGCGATCGCGAAGAGGAGTGAATTATTCCGATTGGATTCCGCCGATCCCCTCAAGATTTCTTCGTTATACCTGTGGGAAATTTTTCTCATTTTTACACCGCAGCGTCGCGAAGCTTATTCGCCGCTGACTACTGAAAGCGTATACAATGACGAGTCCGGAGTGCACGCCTTGCCGTGCATTATAACACACGGGGGCTCGCGTAGTCGTCGAAAGGGTGGGTTCCCTCGCGGGGAAAACACATCGGTGCCCTTCTCGCGAGTGCTCACATTTGCGATTACTTTCGTATCGATCGATGAACGTACCCGCGGCTCATGAGCGTAAAACGGTAAAACACACTTGTAGCTCAAACTACTCCTTTCTAATGTGCGTAATTCCCAACTCTGTAAATAACACGAGCGAACGCTGTAATAAGCAAACTATACGCCTCTCTAAGCAACATTGAGGTTCTAGGCGCTTGTTTGGAAAAAAAATAAAAAACGAATTGTGGGTACACGAAGAAAAAAAAGTAATATCATCGATTTCTCGTAGTTCGATGAAGTGGCCTTCCTATCTCGCTGATGTATGTGTGTACCTATACGCGCGTTAGCAAAGGGTTCTCCGGTAGGGTGACTCTTCTACGAGAGTCGAGAGAGTGAAATAGCGATGGTTAATTAATGGATCGGCACGCGAGAGAAGAGATTCATATGCCGGGGCTCACTCCGTCGCTCATTTACTTTTGGAGTTCGAGAAGCGAGAGTGAGCGCGAGAGGGATAGAGATAGAGAGCCACAGAAGCGGTAGACCGCACAGGGCCCGAGAGAAGCACGACGGAATCTCATCCGCGGGCGACTAGAGAAGGAGAGAACCTCTCGACCTGCGCTCGGGGGCTGCTGTTCCGCGCTCCTATTGTCGCCGCTATGTTTTGTCCCGTCAGTCCGGACGCGCAATGCGATATCTACGGTTCCTTTTGGAGTGCCCCCTCTCCGCTCGCTCTGTGGACCTCTGTGCCGCCCGCGAGAGCCCGAAAGCCGCCACGGCTTCGCCATTATACGCGATCCACGATGAGCGGGAGAGCCATGAGAGGATTATTGAGAAGTTCACCGACAAGCGGGAGAGCCCTCACGGTTCATAGTCTATTGCTTATAGTGGATGTTTCGTTGTATGCGAGTACGTGTATTCCGGTTGTGCGCGATCCTCCGGTATCCACAGTCTAGAAACATGTATAAGAGACTCTAAATCCCGTAGTCTCGTTTCGTATGCACAGCGGCCCGACACTTTGGATCGGGGCAATGGAGAAGAGAAAAAAGAAAGAGAAATGAAATCAGTGAACGAGACGACAAACTTGAGAAACCTTTGCCGGATCGGCGTGCTCGCTGGCGGTAAAGTTCTATCGTCTTGCGGCACCGTTTGCTTTTATACCAACACAAATCCGTCTGGAGGGGGGGACGAGAGCGCGAGACACGATCTAATTATTGTCCTATCGAAATCGCTCTCTTTTTATTTCCGTTCTGTCCCGAAGTCTCGTTCCATCTCGAAATATAGTGAGAAAAGGGGCAAGGAGAAGAAATCCTTTTTGTTCGTATCCACGTATATACATAGCGATAGCGCGATGCCTTGAGCTCGAGTCGCGAGAGAAACGCTGGAGCAAAGCTCACCGGGGGTCACGCTCGTTCTTTATCGCCAGCACGAGACTCCACTTCCGGATATCTCGCGCGGTTACCGGAAGCTACGACGTCCCATCCCCGTTGACTCTCGCCAGCAGCGTAGCAGCGGCGGCTCCGAGTACCGAGGAAATTCCGCTTCGTACGAAATTATTTTATCCACGAGAAGGGTCAGGGAAGCCGGTGGGAGGGGGGTAGGTTAGCGAGAGCGAGAGAAAGCTTTCGTATAGTTGCCGACGAGAGATAGGAGGAGAGCCAGGCGCCGAGGAGACGACGCCGTTCGCGTTTTTGCTTTTTGCCTCGAATCCACCCCCGACCCCCTTTCCCTCTCCATCGTTCCTCTCTGCGGCTGCTCTTAGGTCGTTCTCGTTTTTGTGATTCTCTCCTCCCCCTCGCCCCCCTTTTCCCCGGCAAGCATAGCCACTCGAGTCTTCCTTCTATCTATCGCTAGCAATATAGCGCAACCACGTAGATAGCTCCCGTGTGTACCAACGTACCACTGGACCAGAGTCGATCGATTCACACAAATTTAAACGTTTCTCTCCTTCTCTATTTCGCTTTTATGCCACCACACACACACACACACACTCATTCGCAAACCCCGCACTGGCACATCGGTGGAAAACGTTTTCGCTTTTCGACGAACGCCGGTGACCATCACGGCCAGTGTCCAGCACTCGTTAACCCTGCAGTGGGACGCTGTACATGCCAGACTCATTCAACCCTTCGGGGTCTTCTCTCTCTTGATCGCTTTCCGTCGACCAACGCACCATATCGTTCGGTTCGATTGTTTTCCCCTCGATTGTTACAAGCTCTCGCGGTACCCGCGATCACCATTAAAAGTGTCTAATTGGTTTGTCGCGTTCGGACTTTACTACCGGACTACGAACGTGACTCTAACAATTATTTTCCGCTTGCATACTATCGGCTAATTCGCATTTAGTTGACGTTAATATTTTTTTTTCGGTCGTGGAGATTAGAAGCCGCTGAAAAAATACACTTGAAAAAAAGCGTTAATTTAATTCGTCTACGAAATATCCAGATGGCATTAAGTAATATAATTCTTTTAGAGTATAAAGCTCATTTATTGGATTCAACGGAGAAAATTCAACGATTCCGCTGTACCATCTGATCTTGGTGATGTTAAAAGTTTACGATTCGACATAGAAATGCATACATTCTTCAATCAATCTAATAAAGCAATGGAGCTAATAAGCCCAATTCAGTGTCTAAGCTTTATTTCAATGCTTACATTAATACAGATAGTCGTCTTATCTCCGCGGAGTGTAGAGTAAAAAAAAACAATAGCTAACTTCGATAAAGATTAATTGATCCGTCGGAATCTCAGTAATTGTTTAAAAAATTAGTTATTTTACCTATTAAATTATTTTGAATGGTGATGAAAAAAAAGAAAGAAATACGATTACAGTTTGATCGGATCGTCATGAAATTCCGGCATGAAAATCGTTCCGATTCAGTTGAAAAATCAGAATTCACAAGTTTCGAATCCCTAAAACGATTGGACAATAGGTTTTCCTTGCACAAAAATACGAAAATTTGCCATACCACCCCGAATTGCTAAAGAATTTCTGTATTCATCTCCGGCAGAACAGAAAATTCTCTGTCCTTCGTCGCAAGCGCGGAGAAGCCAGAAATGTAAATCGCGAACTGAACTAAACGCCGAGACGACATTTTAGGAGAGGTTAACAGCGAGGGTGGCTAAATTCGCAGCTGCGTATCTGCTGTAGCCTCGCTGTTTGTTCACTCTTATTCTCCCGTCTTTGCCTCTCTCCGGGAGTAAAATGATATATATAATCCACCTCGTCGTACGTCATTCGCGCGTCGTTAACGAGGAAGAGCGCGGAGACGCTTGCCGGTAGCCGGAGAAGTAAGATAAATCAGATAATGTACAGCGCCGGGTTGGAGGGTATATACGCACGAGAAACGAGGGAAAGACCGAGCCGAGAAAAGCCACTCGCGCCCCGCGGTATAAAGCGCGCTATAAGAGACTTTGGCTTCTTCTTCTTCATCTTCATCTTCTTGTTCTTGTCGAGGGTAGGTAATAGTACCCCGAGTGTTTCGTTTGCCTCGAGATGTTTCATCTTCCATGAGACTCTATATCTCCTTTCTCGTACTGGCGAGATTTTGTCATGGCTTTAGCCACGGTTCGTGCGCTGTCCGTCGACGGGTAAGCCGTCGAGTTTTCTTCGGCAAAGTAAAACAGCTGCGGAAACAATGCGAATGAATGAACCGAGAAAAAAGAGAAAAAAACATGATCGAGTATTTTTTTTTCTTCGAGTATACTCCGAGGCTGTAGTACAGGGACTGAAATTGTTTATGAAAGCATAACGCTGAGTATGGCATATCGGCCTCCCCGTCAGTCCTGACGATAATTGACTCGACGGGCATTAGGACGTTGAAATGATCCGAGATTTATACACGCAGAGAGGGCATCGAAAATGTCATTCGAGCGAGTATGTACGGAGTTGACGAGCTCAGACCCGTAACGTTGACGGTTGTACTTCTTGTTACTCTTGCTCGAAATGTCGATCGTGCCGGCAAGACGTTTCGCGTTTCTTGCCCGTTCTCGGCCCGCGAGTGACTACCATCGTATCTCCACCTACGCCCGCTGCTTCTGCCCAGAGGGATCAGTTCCCCCCCGGCACATATCCGTCGGCGTCACGCACATGCTCCAACGCGATACTCTCCTCCGCGTACGTTGTTACGACCTTTTGCATCAAAAGCCATTGTTTATGAGACGCGAAGATTTATAGCGCCCGCGTTGAACGGCGCCCCAAGAGAAACCGGCCAAACTCTTCATGACTCCGCGTGGATGGTATATCCGTAGAACGGTATCTGAGAATCGGGGATACAGACGGAACCGCCGAAGTAAATTAATTTTTCGAAGCCCCGGACTCGACGATGAATTACGATCGGACGTCCTATGAACAATATCTCGCTTCTTGTATCCGTGACTCGGCCGTAACCCGGCGCCATTCAGCGATTGCGCTGTACTCCTGGCGTTAATGCACAAACGCAGTATTTTTATTTGGTTTTTTTACCGCGCGGGTAGACGAAGGCGATAAGTAGATAACGCCGGTATAAGATCAGACGCGTCGTGAGCTTCGCTCGGTGTAGTTGAGCAGGTTTATTCGACGTTGGTAAGCTGAATCTTTTCGAGGCGACTATCGCTCGAAGCAACGCTGAATCTTCGGCGATAAAACAATTGTGGAGGCGATACGTTGACCACGGTTGATCTCATATCCCAGAGTCGAACGATACGTTGATAAGATACTTTTCCAAACTGTGCTTCTTCGCTTCTTTTCGTTCCCGCTATCTCTCGTATTCCTTTTCGCGATTCGGTATCTCTCATAGTCGTCGATGGTAGTAGCACTAGAATTTTTCGCAGGTTTGTCTCCCTTTGCTTCGGTCGATTCTCGACTTTCACCTTCTCCCTCGCGCTCTCACGATTTCTATCTCCCAAGAGAGATCAAGTAGAAACGGTCGAACGTGTAGAGAGCACAGCAGCAGCAGCAGTTTTTTTCCCCTCCGAGCATGAGAATTCGCTATCACTCTCACTCTATCTCGGGCTGCAGCTCAAGAGCTCTATCAGCTCGTTCTTGGAGCGTACGGGGGTTACCCTCTGTAGCCGTTGCAAGAGAAGTGGGAGAAAAGGCAGGTTTCTCGGGCGGAGCTAGCTGGAATACGCTGAGCCACGCCTCCGCAGATCCCGGGGGCCTCCGACGCCGATCTTCTCGTCATCGTTCGTCGCCGCGTTGCCTTTTTCCCAGTTCTCGACTCCGCCGTCGTCGTGGGCTCATCAAATGTTTTTTCGCCGCGGATTATGACGCGAACTGCGCGATTATGACCACCGCTGTACCACTTTCTCCCTCTTCTTTCCGAATGTTTTTCCTTCTCGCTCCTCTCTCGCCAGCGCGCGCCCGGTCTCGCGGAGCTTCGAGAATGTATGTACTCTAAACTCTATATGTACGTAAAGTCTATAGACTTTTTCCCTTGAATTACTCTGTTTTTATTCCTTCCTTCGCTTCGACCTCGTTCTCGTCGCTAGTTTTTTTCATTAAAAAAAAAAACTTTTTTTCGTATATTTTTCTTTATTCGTTTTTCTTTTACTTTTCCGTCTTCATCTCATTGCTTCTCCGTACTCTCGCTTTCTTCGCTTCTCCGCCTCTGCGGGTATTTCTCCTTTTTTTCGTTTCGTTTACTCTTGCTTTATCCCCGTCGCTTCGGCTGCCGGCTGGCTGCGACGTCTGGAGTAGTTACATAGGTGAGACTTTTTTTATGCCGTGTTTCCAGATCTAATTTATTCCCTCGATACAAGATTCGTATCGACGAATTTTCTTCATTCTTTTTTCCACGTCCCATCGATCGATTTTTCCTCGACTCTCGTCGCTGATAACGCTATTGTTCACGCGGGTGGATTTGCTCGTTATCGCTTTTCGAGCACGTTCCGTCGATTTACGGGTCACTAGTTAATCGTTGCAGTCGAATCATTTATCATAATAAGGACCTTTCCATTGTTCTTTATTTTTTTGTGGTAATAACGCGAGAAAAAATGTGACAAAAAAAAACAAACGAAATTGTCCAATCGAAACTTCCACGGTGCAATATCCCCAAAAAAGATTCTTTCATCTAGTTATCAATTCGCCACTATAATCCGATAGCATTAGTCTCGGAGTACTCCGTGAATTTATGCTTGAAGTCTTCGCAATTTGCTGTTTTCTATTCCAATTAGTTACCCTTGTTAAAGGAGAATGTGCCGTCGAACCGATAAGAACGTCGCCGTTTGACTATATCGTCGAAGCGTTTGAAAAACAATTATCCTGAGTGTGACATCCGGTACGTCATTCGAAATAATTATTGTTAAGTGAAACGAGGGAAGTCCGAGGTAGAACAAACGCGAGGATATCAGCATACATTTATACACGAGTATCTGCAAATGTAAGAGCGCTTGTTTGCTGCGTTTGTGAGACACAACGAATTAACGTAAATATCTGTATGTACTATGTATATATATATATATGGTATATAGATACACTTATGGTGGGCACACGCGCGCGTGCTTCTCTCCCAGCTCGCACGGACGCTCCGGGCGTCGCTGTGACACTCTGCGCGCGAAGGACGACGACGTGGAAGAGCTTGCATGTGCGCACGAAACACGTATTTCGATGGTGTTTATATGTGTACGAAAAGCTGCGGCGGCATCGCCGACGAGGGGCAAGAGTGGAGTAGGGTAAGGGGGGGTTAGCGAGGGAGGGCTGAAGAGAGGTCGCCACGCGTCCTAGCGAGCGATGTTTCGCGGAGTGGGAGAAACGGAAAGGGCGGAGCGAACGCGACGAAAGCATCGGAGCGATGCTGCCGTCGGATTTTTCCCCTTCGACGCTATTCCGGCAAGAGAGCAAACGCCGGCGCGTCAAAGCGCAAGAGGGAGAGCCCCTGTCGCCTCGAAGCGCGAATTTCGCCACGAATACTCGGGAAAGTTTACCGTCTACTTTTACTCTCAAAACCCCATTCCATCATCCCTACCACCACCCCCTTTCCCTGTGTATACAAGTACCGCGTACATTGAGTGAAAATACCGTTCACGGGGAGGTGATATCATCAATTTCACTTCCGTCGATCCACGGGATTCCAAAAGTAAATTCCGAAGAATTTCACATGTATCTCATGTGTCCTCTGTGGAAACGTCTCGGAAACGAAATAATCTCTGTCCTTGGTATGAACGACTACAAACCAAAATGTGCCCAAAATTTCGAGATTTTTTAACTCGATTTTCGCATTTTTCGATACAATATTTTTTAAGCAAAATTTGGTGCAATTTCATTTTTTTAACCTTCATTAAAAAAGAATATGATTTTTCTCGGCAAATATTTTCGAGCACGAAGTCGGTATACTTGGCTCGTCAATCCGATCCTTCTGAAGACTGGTGTTAATGGGCGTACTCGCGGTTAACACCCTTGGATCGTCGGCCGGCTGGGATAGTGGGGGAAGAGGGGGGATGAGGAGGGGGGGTGGGATTGCGAAGCCACTCACACGATATAGTCGGTAGTCGCGTAGGTGATATACGTATATACACAGTCAGGGGGTTGATATGAGCGAGCGGAGAGGGAGAAGTCAGGCCAGCGTCGGAAAAGGCGTCGCGTTCAACGCCATCCGGATTGGCGTTCCGGCGCCAATCCGGGCGGCGAGTTCTCATTATCGCCCCAACGATGGGAACCGGTAGGGAGAGATTCGAAGAGTTGATCCCAAGGCTTTCTCGTCGTGAACATTTCATCCTCCCCACTCCGTCCGCAGCTTTATCCCCTCCGCTCGCCTCGCCCCCTCCCTGCGCCGTCCGTGACGCGCGCGAGTGGGGAGGAAAAAGGGGGCGCGTAACAATATCCCCCCACCCCTATTACGAATTGAACTCCCGCCACATGGCAGACGGGCGACGATGTGGCACCGTGCAGTAAACCGTGCCGGGGTCTTCGAAACGATCTGGCAACACAGGGGAAGGGCAGAGGAGGAGCCGCCGGTATGGGTCTCTCAGTCTTGGCGTTGCTGCCCTCCAGCATTCACGCCTACCGCGCGTCCGTGTCCCGGGAACTCCCGCGCTTCGCGCTTCGCTCGGCTGTCTTTCTCCCTCGTCACGATACTCTCCGTCCGTCTCGTTTTTCACATTTCCCCCACCGTCTGGGCGTCCACGGGATTTCGCTTCCCTCTCGCTCGTACGCGATATAACGCCTATAACCTCGACGCCCGACGGACTTTAGCACACCAACACCTCGGTGTGCGCGCCTAGCGCGCGCGGGAGGGTATGGGGGTGAGCCCCGGAGGAGGTGTCAATCCTAGCACTGCTCAGTGACCATCGCGGCGCCACCCAAGTAACACCTTGCTCTCTCCTCACGGCCACAGGGAGAGATATTTCGCACGAGAGAGAAAACAACCCGGTTCGAGAGGCTCGTAACGTTTCGAGCCGATATTAAACTGTCCGCGTCTCGCGTGTTCCATTCGTTAACGTCGAAACAACACAAATCCAACAAACTGTAATAATCCCGCGTGGCGTTCGTAAAAAAACTCGACGAAAAGTACGAACGACGAATGTTTTTTTTCCTTCGCTTTCGTTTTTTTGTTAATTGATGCAAAAAAAAATAAACTGTGCGACGAGAGTGCGAGATAATCGTCGGAAATAAATAACAATACTGTTCGTTCGACGATCGAAGAAAGATAAAGTATCGTCGACATAAACAAAGTGTTCGCCTCGAGAGTGTTGCGCGATTTTCGAGAACAGCGATGAGTGAAGGATTGAGACACGCGAAAGAAACACGAGCGATGAACGACGAGAGAGCGGGAGGCGATAGTGCCCGTTACGCGTCAGCCGGCCGTCGGCAACTGAGCTGAGCCCCGAGCCGGCACTTCGGTTAACTCGTGAGCGGCGCGCGCTCTCGGACTCACCTCGGTTTTTCCGCATTGTCGAAAGCCTCTTGGTCGTTGCCTACAATTCGTCTCACCGTGGATAGCCGTTCGCGAATGGACTGCCGGCCACGTCTCCGTTAGTACCTTCTCGACTCTACTTACGAAAGGTTCTCGTCGGACGGTCGGGACGAAAACACGTCTCGACGCGCGAAAAATCGACGAGTCCCCCGCGTGCGCGACACGAACGAGGCAACGCGAGAAAAAAAACCTCGTTCCTTCGCAAAGTGCCGGAGAAAATTTTCGACGAAAGTGTGGTTGGTGTATTATTTGGGGGGGGGGGAGGGGGAAATAAAACAAGTGAACTCTGGACGTGAGGCGATATTTCGCTGATTTTCGCCGAAAGAGGCGATTCGTTTTTTTTACTTTTTTTTTTCGACGAAATTCGCTCCCGGTGTTACGAGCAACAAAGAATATTCCGAAGAAGCACGAAGTTGCTCCTACGTGACGAAATAATTTCAGTGTAGCGCCCCACACCGGATATCGTGCTTCGTCCAACTGTGTGTAAACTCATCCGCGAAGGGCTTGTGATAAAGAAAAGAAAATATTCTAGTATAAGAGGTGCAAGTGCATACAGAGGTTATCGTTCGATTTCACGTATTTTTTTGTTTATTTTGTATTCTTCACTCGTCACTCTTCGTAACGAGACACGAGACCGGTCGACAAAAAGAAAAAGCATCGCGACAAGCCCGGGGGATTGATCGGACCCGCGTCGAGCGTCGATCTGGGCTACCGGTGTACAAGGAAGATGTCGACGCTGTTACGTGCGAGATCCTCGACGTTATTCGCGAGAGAGATCGAGACATCGCTGCGCGGAAAAACGCGTCAGCGTACCAAAAGAAGGTCGACGGAATCTTGAGTTATTCGCGCGAGTTAGACGCGAGGGAACAATGTGATTCGGGCGTGTATGCGGAATTTTTCGACATTGTGATCGCGCGGCAATTGACAGAGAAGCTGTTTTTTGTTTCGTGTTTATGTTTTTGTTTTCCGATCGCAAAGATCGCGCCTCGAGTGGAATAACCGCTTGGGTCGTCCAGGCTTGTGAGAGAAAATAAAAAGCGAATAACGGAGGAAAGGAAGAAAAAGGAAAAATAAACCGAAGAGGTCCAAGAGAAGATTAAGGAGGAGAACAGTGAGGTTGAAAAGGCGTGCTATTGAGTCACTCGAAGAGTAATCTCGCGCGACTCGGTAAAATCGCCACATCTCGATGAGATTCGAACAAGATACGTCGTGCAGGGGTACCCACTGCGCCAGCACTCCGTTACCGGCTCCAGCAGCAGCAGTAGCGCAGCAGCGTACGAGGCCGACGAAGCAGGAGGAAGATCAGGAGGAGGAGGTCGAGGCGGACGGTAGTACAGTTGGAAGAAACAACAACAACAACAACAACAACATCAACAACAACAATAACAACAACAGCAGCAACAACAATAACCTTGCGGACAGGGGTTCCGAGTTATACAATCACCATCATCACTATCCGCATAATATAAATTACAATCAAGGAATCCGTGAATTGGAGATAAACGTGATCGAGGGTGCCAAGACGGGGCTGAGAAGGGTAGCGGGGGAGCCTGGGATGGCGTACCCCGCTCCAGCAGCCGCTCTTAATCAGCACTCGCCATTCTCGACAATAAGCAATAGCAATACGGGCACGAGCACGGGAAACGGTAACAGTCATCTTGCAACGGGTCATTTGCCAGCACCGGCGGCGCCGAGGCCAACCGATTTTAGCGTATCTTCGTTGCTAACAGCGGCGAGCACGCATCCACCGTTGATCGGTGGCACGTCCTCGCAGGGCAGCGCATCGCCGCCTCCAGGTGGTCCTGGCAGTCCGGCAGCCGCACCGGAAACACCACCGCCCCACAATAATCAACGCGAATTGTCGCATCCCTCATCGGCGGAGGCAGCGGCGGCGAATTACTTCAACGCGCTCGCGGCCGCGGGCTTTTGCAATCCGGCTCATCTACCACCGAACAGTTCGCCGAACGCTCATCATTTGCCCGGAAAAAGCATACTCAGCAGTCCGCATCATCATCCACAGTTCAATCTTCACGGTCTCACGCCACAAGGTGAGCGGATTTTCACGACGTTTTGACTGAGAACCCGGCCACGTTTAGACGTCGAAAAACATTTTTTTTTTTCTTAGTCCTCGCCGATCGTAATCGAAGATTCGGTCAGGGATACGTTATATTTCTTTAGGCGTATTCGAAGAATTGGTCTCTTTCACTGACGTTTTTATGTTTATGAATTCCTTGGTTGAGGTAATGGTTCTTTTTCGCTTCTTTTTTTCTTATTCTCTAACCGAAAAGTACGAACGATGAGTGAGCCCCAAGGGTGAGCCTCTGCGGCGAAGGTTTTCTCCTCCGGTCTGAAAACACCTTCGTGACACGGCCCGGCGCTCGCGTTTCGACACGAGAACCCTAGAAAGTAACACCACAACGAGACTCCCGGAGGCCCTGGAGTTAAAACTTTTCGCGCTAGTCAGCTTCGTTTACTCGCCTCTCTCTTTCTTTCTCTCTTTTCGTACGTCGGTATTGGTAAATGTACGTGCCCAAACGGGGGAGGTGGTTGCACTTGCACGAACGAGTCGAAGAAAACGGATACAAACGTGTATTACTTCCGTGTATGCAGTTTGGGAAAGCATAACCCAAGCTAAATAACCGTTGGCCTCCGTGCCGAGGTGGTGAGGCTTCGCGCGTTCGTTGTCTAGACGAGTCTAGACGTTCTTTACGACCTCACAAACGCCCCTAACATTCGCGCCGAGCATATCGTGTTAGAAATATCGTGCTCGCGATATGACGAGTGCGAAGACAAACTCTTGTCTACACCCGGACGAGAGAGGCGAGGGGGAGAGAGACCTCTCTCCCGCTTCGAGCTCGTTATTAATCGCTGGGAATTTCGCGCGCGGTACCGCATTATGCGGTTCTTCAATTTGTATTCCACAAGTGCCGCGCTCTGTGCCACCTTCTCGGCGATTCTTTTCGCACCTTCTGCCGCGTTCGCCACTCGACGCGAGAATGTTTCCACGATCGCGATACAGAATTAAAAGAAAAATACGTCGGACGATCTTGCGACAATGTTGGACGAGAACTTTACTGGCGAGTCATCGACGATATTCAACGCGTTGAATTTAATGACGAATAATACACTAAAAAAAACCCGGGATTAATTCCATGTAAATGGAAATATTTTATGATTTTATTACTATTCAATATTCTTACAATTTTATATGAGGTCGGAACAAGATGAAAACAATCGTGGCCTTTCGCGCTTGTGTTTCGAATTTGTATAAAATTGTAAGAATTGGAAATAACGTTGAGTCAAAAAAATGTGCCGTTGACACCGGCCGTTTTATCGAATTAATTACATTATTCATCCTTTTTTTTGGGAAAAGATGTTCTGCGACGTTCCGGAAGTCACTCTCGTGCGTTACAGTTTCAAACTTAACGACAAACATTTGTCACTCGAAATACAAGACAAAAAAAATTCTTGTCATCGCGCCTCTTCCGGCTGACAACGAGCCGCTTCACGCTTTCTTAATTCCTCGTTTGCTTATCCTCGCTCGAGCCTGTCGCTCGGATTATCTTCAAACGGGGAATAATAGATACGGAGAAAAAGGAGAATATAATCGAGTCTGTCGAGGTACCGAGGGGGATATTAATTTTGTCGAGCGACGCGTGACGTTTGGCTGTTGAAGTTTTCGCAGCCAAAGGCCTTCTTCTTCCTTTTGTCGCGGTCGCACAAAACTTCATACGCGTCGTCTGTCCACGGGCGCTCTTCTCTACCGTTGGTGATTAATCTTTGCCAAGGGCAATCTGGCTCACGCTACTTGCATTCGAAATTCTCGTAGATGCGCAATCGCACCTAACAACGTCGAGGCGCGCACAGAGTTACGCGCCGAGTTTTGAGGAATAAATAAATATACGAACGAAGGATTAAAACCTCAGTTCAGATAGACATTAAAAATCGTTTCTTGTTGACGCGTTTTATTACAGGGTGAACACTGTCGAGAAAAACCTGGACATAGCAAAGTATTCTGAAAGCTTCGCAGAAGTCAGAGAAATATTAGTGATTTGTATATTTGTTCAGGAAAATTCAAAGCATTGAACTGAAAGAAACGGGAATTTTACTTCCTTTCAAATAAGAAAAAAGTATTTTATTATCAACAAAATAAATACAATTTTATTTTTTTTCAAATTCAAAGAACATTGCGGTTTTATTATATGTTCGAACATTTTTCTTGTAGACAATTTTTCAAAGCCAAATAAAAATCGAAACTCTCAGATCACGGACATTCTATTCAGCGCGAAAATTATGGCAGGGAATTTCCTGGTAAAAAATATCAGGGAAATGTCAGGAATTTTTCTTGTTCTGTTTAGTGGCGACCCTGCATTAAGAGTCTCTTATTAATTCACTATATTGTTTTTAATACGTCGAACAGTGCAAAAAAGAATTAAGGCCGCATTGGAACGACACTAAAAACCTTCCAAATTGATGCATTTTTCTTATAAAAAATCTGCGATTATTTGAGAACGATAAATACCAAACTGCACCGAAGCGTCAAGCCAGTTGCTGAGTGAGACTGTTAAAAAAATCTTTCGAGTTTCCAAAATTTATTGCATCGAGGCCGCAATCATTTGGGGTATTTTTTTGCTCGGCGAACGGTAAAACTCGAACGAAACTTATCGCGATGCTCACTGTAAGTTCCTCAAAGGCGGCCATTTTGCCACCGTGAATTAAGGGATTCGTGACAGAAGAATCACCCGGGCAGTAATTGGTTGTTTCTTCTTTTCAGTTCCTTTTCATAAAATCCTTGCTGGCATTCTTATAGGAGATAATTCGGCGAATCACGATAATGCGCAGCCGTAACGCAATGGGTAATAACGAGAAGAGAGACACGACACAAACGGAGTTTGTGCGCGACGTTCCTTTCTGTTGGGTCTCTCGTGTTGGCTTGACCTCGGTGACTCGTCGTCGACTTCTCGTTTACCCTTAATTCGCCGATGTATCGCATCTCGCGTTCCGTGACACGATGTCAGCGAGCTAGTCGTGTATATCGCAAATATTATGCGTGCAAATTCTCGCGTATTGCGCAACACACGCGCACGAAACGATTCCCGTATTAGAATTCTGCGAATCGGGCGCGGACGGGGTCGAAAGAAGAGAAAAAAATTGCCATCGGATAATATCGAGCCACCGTACCGAACGTGTGTATGCTCAATTTTCATAAACGTCATCGATGCTATATTAATTCATTATCGACGTTTAAAATCTGTCGCTTTCATACGTCGTTCCCGCAACTGTTTAATTGATCATATTTTGTTTTTCCAATAAACGATAATACTCAATTGTCCGTGCGCGCTCGTCGCCTACGCCGTTGACATGCATGTGGATAAAAAGGTGGAGGCGCGTCGGACGAATGATTTATTATATTTGCGGTTGCGAATTTCACAAATACGCTCATTTACGGTTTTCCCTTTTAATTAATGAAAGCCCGGAGCGTTGATTGGAAACGCTCCACAGGTAGGACCGATTATTTCTTCGCGTTCACGGGAACGGCGGACATCATTGCCGTTGAAATTATCAAAAACATATTATCATATTCGTCGGGATAAATACACGCACGAAAATACTTGAATCGCCAAATCGTCTAGGAACATTGATGAAAATTATTTTACATCAAATTAATATTTACACTAATATTTCGCATCGTATATCGAAGAACTTTCTATCATAACTGTTCATTTAATGCAACCGGAAATTTGAAATCACTAATATCGTGAACGAATCGAAGTCTCAAATACTGCGAATATCGTACAGATGAACATTTTTTCGTAGAGCAAATATAATCAATATCGTTCAACGCGCAAACTCTTCCATTAAATTCAGATAAATTATTAGAGTTGCATCGTAAATGCTTGTATCACTTAATTTTGATAAATTTAATTTTAATTTAATATACACAGTTTTTGCGTTGAAATAAAAAAAAAAGTTTTATTAATGACCATTTAGCAATTTTGTACTGTATAATAGCGAGCTGAATATTTTTTATCAACAAGTTATTCGTGTGAATTTACGAATTCACGGCGGCGATGCAAGTTTAATTTTTTTTGCGACGGAATAATTTATAAACGATGTCATTAGTGTCTAGAGGCTTTTCCTTCGACATTGAGAGATTTGTCGGGCATCGATAATCGATGCGAAACTTTCTTATGTCAGTCAAATGAATAATATTCAGAGATATGGAAAACTGTTCCAATATAATGGGTATATATTCGAGGGATATTAGAGACGGCTCGTGCCCGTCCGCGATAGTGAATTTCCTTTACTATCGCTTTTCTCTCGTTTATACCGATGGAACATGATTGCGCTCTTTGTTATATAACTGCTGTACAGTTCTGAACGTCTCTAGATCTCTAACCACCGTATTGAAATATGATTTTCTCTTTTCGTACGAACAGAGAAAAAAAACCGAACTTTATCTACGAGCAAGGAAAAGCAATTGATAGTCTCCGGTAGTGCGATCGGTTTTTTTGCGTCGACGAGAAAAGTACACGCACGCGCTTCTGTAGCCCATTCCTTCACCGAATTCATATCCGTTCAAGACTCGCCTTCACTCACGGGAATGACTTGGCGTGATATTCACGCGAAGTAAAAAGTGCCGGTTCGCAAGGTAAATTCCGCACACCTGTAGTAATTGAGGAAACCCCTATACGTCAAAATTACATTCGCCTTTGCGGTTGTACTTTCCCTTCGTCCTTTTTTGTCTGTTATTTTTTCTTTCCGCAACTGTTCGCACTTGTTGCTTTAGCGAAATACAGCAGTCGCGAGTTTGCGACATTTTTTCGAAATGGAAATACGATTTGGAGAAAGGAATGAGACATTTTTGCGACGACTGCATTTCATTGGCAATATATCTGACCAGAGGATATTCCTCGTTTCCTGTTTGTTTTCAAGGGCTCGGGCTCGGTCCTCACACACCGGAGGAGGCAAACGCGGCCGTCCTGGCAGCAGCAGCGGCAGCCCTTCATCACCATCATCAGGGACCCGGAGGCCCAACGATGCGACCGTTGAGGCTTCCGTTACCACCGGGGATGATGCATTCGTCGCCATTGCCGATGGCACCGCATCATCCCCTGGCGGCGTCTCATCACCTCGTGCCACCTCATCATACGGAGGAGGACGGTGTCGTCGACGATCCCAAAGTTACCCTTGAGGGTAAGGAGCTTTGGGAAAAGTTTCACAAACTCGGCACGGAAATGGTCATCACGAAGAGCGGCCGGTAAGAGTTCCGATATGATTTCTCTATATCTTCCCACTTCGATTAGTTAATAATTCAATCTACTAATAATGGTTTCATCGCACCCGTTCAAGCAGCGCATACGCATTAATCGCCGAAAGAATTTTCGAATTTATTCCATCGAACCGCGCTCCGTGCAGACCTCGCGTTACATCAAACAGATTTTTAGCGAGCAATTTCTTGTGTCTCCCTCGCGCTATACCTCAAGCCTTTTTATGCATTCTCTCGCGGAGTTTCGTTCTACTCTCATAATCCGTGGAATTGTCAGATGGTTTAGTAAGCTCGAGACCCCGCGAGCTTGGGGCACCTCGTTTCGAGGTCTTCGCTTCGTTTTATAATTCATTCGCGACAGCCGCCGCGCTGCACCAAGTTTCTGCCTTTTGCTCGGCGGTGTCGATCGAAGCCCGATTCGCGAGCGAAACCTAGCCCTGCGCGCGCTTTACAATTTTCATTTTTCATTACGAACTTCCTTACCCCAGCTATAGATACGGAAGGGAACGGTACGAACAAACGAACGAGAACGAGCTCCTTATGTATAATTTCTGCGAACGCGAGGCGAACTCTCGCGATACGACACCGCTGCCTACTATACGATTCGCACACGACGTGGGTGTCGCGATAGGGGGAGAATTATTTCTCACACAGGGAATAGGCGTCTCGACACCGATTCGTATTCTCATCTAGGCTGCACGCAGTGCGAGCCAGGTAGAGACCGGAGGGTGGATTTGGGGCCTCGCTGTGCTCGATGAAAAAGCGATTGAAAACTTTTCCAGCATTCCGAGCCTCTCATTTATGATTTTTTTCCCTTACATTCGAACAATCAATCGCTCCTTCACAGTCGCACATTGTTTCCGTGGGAGATTGAAATTAGTAAAAAAAAATTACATCGAATTCCGTAAAGTCGTCAGTGAACGCGAAGATATCGGATTTTATAGCAATGGCTTTTTCATTCGTCGATGTGTGTTTGAGCGCGAAGAGGGTACGAGGGCGTAAAATTGAAAGAGCGAGCATACATCACGCGCATTGAATATTTAACGTGCGAGGGACAGGTGCGTAGTCTTCGACGAGTCGTAACTCACCGGTGAGCCATGTTTTCTTAACTGTCCGTCGTTGAATATCGTCCCCCGAAGCATTCGAATTCACCTAGATTCGATCGTTGATATGCACAATTCTATTAGGTCCTCGTTTCTCCTTGCCTCGCGCGAGTCAAACAAACGTTCTTTGAAAAGTAATCGTAACATTGTCAGAAAACTTTTCAATCTTTTCACAACGATTGCTTCGAGCTTTTTTTCTTTTATTTCCAATTTTCTTTCTTCCGGTTTTAGTGAAGTCGAATATTTTTTAACATATTTGGTTAACTCAACGGCACAAATTACAATGACTTGGGGATAGAAAAAGAATACATTTTAATAACTGCATCAGATTTACATCTCTTTAAATTCACGTTGAGAACTCGTAACCATCAATTTACCAATTTGATTGAAAATTATTGTGAAGGACGGACAGTTTGAACCGAACAATTATTCTACAGGAAGTAAAAAAACTCACCTATAGCCCTTATTTAACGGTTTATTGTTTATGCCTCAATTTCTGAGGTTTTTACACGAAAATGAAGGTTTATTTATTCAAACTATAGCGGTCCAGCTAATTTAAAAACGGAAAAGTAACATTCAATGAAAATTGAAATTTTCTTTTTATTCTTCACGAAATCAATTTCAAATAAATACAATTGGCAATAACTCAACTTTGTGGACGAAAACTGTCACGCTCGTCTAAATTTTTCGTCACAGAGGTGTCTTCACATTTTCTTAGTCGCTCATATACATGCACACTAAACCTTTTTATCAGTACAATTTTTTTAACATTCCGAACACATCACATATAATCCTTAAAAAGAAAATAATCCACAAAATTGATGCTCTTACGTGAGAAAACGAAAAAAAGCTCAATGTGGCATGAAATCTTATAGATCGATGCACGATTCTTATCCGTCGCTCACGAGGGTGTCGGAGTAGCTCGTCGAACTAATAGAGAAGTTTCCACGAAACGAAAGAAACGAAAAAAAAAAGGGGGGAAAGAAATATCGATCGACTCGTTCCGCGGGGCAAGAGTCTCCGAGACTCGGTGGATCCCGCATGGTCGAGGCAGTTTATCCGTTCTCGTAATAATCTCTCTGGGATCTCTGCCAGGCTCGCTCTAAATCAATCTGCATCGATAAATCGGTCGCTCGATGGTTCACCACACGCGAGCGTAAGTCCGCGCGACTAAGCCCCGCGTTTCGCTGTTCCACTCGCTCGTCGTGCAGTGTACTCTCCACGGCGGAGCGAGTGACTGTGTATCAGGCGCAGAGCCTCAAGCTCGGTCCAGGAGCAGAAGCACGGTGGTTAAAATCGGCGAGAGCACGTTGCAACGCGGATACACGATACTTTCCGTGCGCCCGGTTCGGCTGCCGTACGCGTTTCGCGAACGTAAAACAAACGCGGTGGTCGATAATTACACAGGTTGGAAATTACGCGGGAACGGGACGGAGGAGGGGGAGTTTCTGGCGAGGGAGATCGGCGAGACCGGTGTCCGTATCGGGCCGGTGAGCCGTCCTGTGGTCTCTACGTCTCAATACGAGCAGCGAGATATCCCTCGCTGTCTGTGCGCCTCTCAACTACAGATGCATGCAATAATGCCATCTCTCTTTCGCCACTCTCGCTTGGGCCTTCCTCGAGCGCACCAACGTTATTATACCCGCGCGCGATGCCTCTGGAACAACATAGTATACACAAACCATCGTTCCACGGCACGAATTACAAACACTTCTGGAGCCAGCGTGTTTCGACAGAACGGAGGTAGAGTCCTGAACTCGGCCCACCTGAAACAAGCTCCGGAACACGGCAGGAAGATACGCGTCTGCGTGTGTGTATAGATGAAACTATCTCGATGTTGGAGGCTTGCTCACACGGATGTAGGTAAATGCATATCTCGCGTGGATCGCCCTGGTGCCTGGACGAGTCTCGCCGAGAAGGAGGTAAATGGACCTCCGGGGATGGAACGAAGAAGAGTGCGCGCGCGAGCGCTGAGGCCCACGCGAAAGCTCGCAAAAGAGCGAGAAAAGAGTAGATCCAGTGTACGTACTGCGGACTCGACAGAGTCTGGCTCTCTGTGTATATAATTTGTATCTATGTATATATATATACAATATAAAAGTGACTCAGCATTGAAAAGAGTGCGAGAGAACCTGACGAGAATGACGAGAAGGACGACCGGGACGTCGAAGAGGAGAGAATACACCAAGACCACGACGACCGGGGCTCAGAGAGAATTGGATGCACATAGAAGGAGCAAATAATCCGAAGAAGCTCGAGCGCGCGGGAGCGAGAGAGAGATGGTGAGAGATCTTAAGTATAGGTCTCGGTTAACGATGTTTGTTTTATACATTGGCAGCCTCTTCGAACCTGTAATCTTTCTAAACGAGATATTATACCGAAGGGAGAGAGGAGGGGTGGCCCTCTCTCGGTGACTGACTAAGGCCCCTCATACCCACGGTCCCTATCTTCCCTCTCTCGAACTCTCGCGTATTGCCCTTCTCGTTTTCTCCCTCAGTCGTTCATCTATACTCTTCCGATGAGCTTGTACACGCACACTACTCAACATAGCCGTATAAGCGTGTACGCGCGAAGCTGTGTGTGTGTCGATTCTCTCGTATCCCGCATGCACGAGAACTCTCGGGCCGCGCAACTCTCTTCTCTGGAAAGAGCTCTCCGTGGGCCTGCTGGCGTCAGTCGAGGCGAGTACGAGGCCTCGAGTGAGGGAGAGAGCCGAGCGAGCCCCAGGCCCAAAATTGCTTCCTCCCCTTCCTTCCGTGCGAGCCACGGCTCCTCTTGCCCTCCTTCTCTCTAGTCTCTTTCTCAACTCTTTTTCCCCCTCGCGCGTCGTTCCCTCGCACTGTACTCAAGCTGCATCCCAGATTGCCGGCCATTCACGGACCCCCGGAGGCCTCGGAGCACCCACATCGGCCCCCAAGACGAGAGGGGGTTTACGAGAGAGCCTCCTCCCGGTACGGCTCTACGAGAACGAGGGGAGGAGAAGGGCCGGGGTGTGAGGCAGAATTCTTATCCGTTAAATTCGTGATGCATACAATTTACTTCGGCAATCCTCTCTCTCTCCCCCCCTTCTCGCTTTGCGTGACGAGAAATTTAATTCACTGTACAATTTGCAACATCTCCAATTTGCCAACTGGCTAACGCCCGTTATACGTACATATCGCGATGTGAAAAGCGAGTAACTCGAGAAAATGATTACGCGGATGACACGTAACGTGTATGTCTTGCGTGTGGGCACTACCGCATAAACGCAACTGAGTCACGAGAATCGATGGATCGTTATTGATATTCATCGAAGAACGAACTTACTATCGTATTCACACGTTTCCTCGCGAGGCCCCTTGTCCGTTCATTCGTTAAATCGCGTAAGATTTCAGGAAAGAAATTAAGTATATCACGCGCTTCCTTCGCCCGCTGGATCGTATAACTTTATTTGTCTCGTTATATTGGTCTCGTTAGCCGAAAGATAAATTGGTCTGAGAGGAAAGAGTGAGAGAAAGAGCGACAGATGAGATGAGGGATATACGGTTATAACTGTTTCGCGGCTGTACAGTAGCTCGTCGGGTGGATTCGGGACAATCCACTTTGCGGCACGCAACCGAGTCAATGAAGCGTGGACTTATACCACGGGCGCACACTCGCGCGGCGTCGGAAAGCTTTGACGACGGGGGGAGGCTTAATTCCTCTGATTTTCAAATCAAACAACAGAGCTCAAGCCCGGAGATGTGGAGCCGAGAGTGAATTGAGGATTTCGCGTGAACAAGCCGTTTCGCAGCACGTCCTAGACACCTCGAGATCCCGACGAGACGTTCGCAAATCGTATTCCCGTCTCGTAATCTCGTGTATCGTCACTTTACGTCACCGAACTCCAAACGAGCCCGAAAAAGTTTCGACCTCGTCGTAACATGTGCGGAGATTGTCGTGTACACAGCGAAAGAGAGTGAGAGAGAGCGAGAGAGAAAGTTTTGCGGGGCTTCGGGCACCCCGCCCGGATTGCAACGTCTTCATTCGCACTCTCGACCGGCAACACAGTGTATTATGCAACTCTCGAACTGGTGAGCCCCGCGATACATAAGAGCGAGCGAGGCGAGAGCTCGGGGCGCGTGTCCCACTCCACGTTTTACTTTTATTTCACTTGCCCTCTCGAGAGTTCAGGCGGCCGAGCACGCTACTCTCGGCTATAGCTCGCACACTCGCCCACCCTCGCCCCTCTCCCCCCTCTCCCTTGATACCTATATATAGTGCGAGCAGCAGCATCAGCATCCACTACGTGCGTTGGCCCTAGTTGCTGCCGGTGGAGGCTGTCGATTCTCCCGTGCTTGCCGCCCGTAGAAGCGAGAAAACCCACCCTTGCGTTGCACCCCCGCTCGTTGCACTGTTACAGGCTAATCTGGCACAGTCACTTGACCGCGCCTCAGTCATTGACAGTCTCGTCATACGAAATTCAATTGGAACGAGTGAGAGCCGCGTATGCCAATGATCGTCGTCGTTTCCTCGGCTCGCGTGGCCGATCTCTGCGACTCTTTTTCTCTACGGTCATCTACTCGTCTCGCTTGCACTTCCACGTGCATTCTCACTGCACACATACCCCGCATCCGACAAACCTCCCTCTCCCACCGCGCCCTTCTTCACTTATATTCTCTTCTTCTTCTTCTTCTACTTGTTCACACGCACACACACGTATAATTCTCGTCGTATAGATTTTTATATTGCGCATACACACGAAAGAGGTTAATCCTTTTTTTCTCTCTCTCGCGCGCGCGCGCGCGCGCCCGGGCGCGCTCGAGAAACGCGAGTTCCCCAGGGTCGAGGCGAGCGAGTGTACGCGCGAGGGAGACAGGGGAGGGGGGTTTGTCCCGGCACGGTAATTAGCTGTAGTGGCGTTGGCCTCCCCCGCGGCCTTCTCTTTCTCTTCCTCGCTCTATCTCACTTTCACTCTCGCCGCCTACCCTCTTCGTGCGCCAAACCTCTTTCTCCTTTCCTATAGTTCTCTTCATACCTTTCGCTTCCCCCCTTCATCGCCGTGTGCCCTCTCTGCACACGCGCGTGTGACTCTGAATATCGCGTTTTGCGATTGTAGTACACTCTTGCCTAATACATATTCTTGAATATAGTATACGTGTATATAGAACTATATATATATACATAGTGTATATGCGCACACCCCGGCGTGCTATGAATTCACGTCGTGGTCGTAATACCCCGTTGCGGTCCGACACGAGAACGAGAGAGCAAAACCGAGGATCGAGACTTTGAAAGAGGCAGCATCCAGAACACGCAAACCGCCGCAACTATATGTATATATATACATATACGTGTAAAGCCACGACTTCGACACCGAGGAAGCGAAAACGTCGTCGACGTCTTCTGTTCGCAATTTTTCCTCTCACCTTTCTACTCTCCTCGACTCTTCGCGGCTACTACCTACTTCACCTTCCCGGCGAAGCTTCTCGCCCCGGCGCCCACAACAGCTTCGAATACTGCGCTCCGTCGTCGGCTAATGCCTTCCGCGAGAAAGCTGCCACCGCTGCTTCTGCATCTTCCGCATCTTCTCTATATTCTTCAATTGCAACACTCCTCTCCGCGCCCCTCCTTCGCAGAGATGCGAAAAGTAACCCTTGCGAGCCAAGTTGGCTCTTGGAAAAATATAAAGAAGGCCATGTGCGACGATGATGAATGATGGCACTGTACATGACATTCCTCGTATCTGCCTCTCTTGTCTAGTCCGTTTGTCCCATTCATCCCTTCTATATCCTCGTTTTTTATGTACATACATATATATGTATATACAGTTTTTTTTTTTAAACGAGCCGCGAACCTTCTTATCTGTCCCGAACGTGCGGGGGCACTTGGCGCGCCCAACAGCGAACCACGCATCGTGTTATAAACCTACCGTGTTTCAAGGCTACAAAAAAACGAGGCTCGCACGCGATTACGAGATACCGCATCGCATCGGGTCACACGCAAGCCCATCAGCCCATCGAGTTCAACCGGGAACGGACCTCTATGCGTTTTCGTTTCGTATCAGCAGCGAACGTTGGAGAATCCAACCCGTCGCGGTAGTCTCTCGTTGTCGCGGTTTTTAATTCTCTATTTTACCTTTCATTAATCCTCAACCGTTGGCCCCTCGTCTCGAGAGCACATACTCCGCTATCAACAATACGCGCGCGCGAAAATTACGGCAAGGCTGCGACGTCGTCGTTAATCCGCGCGAATCAAAACTCGTACATCACCGTATCTTGTACTCTTTATCCGCGAACGCCTTTTAATTCACTTCTCGACCATTATTTATTCCACGATCGTTAAGTTGCTATTCAGATATCTTACGTGCGAGCTTCTTTCGCGTGTACCCATCCATACGTGGCGACGTATACAAGTATTGTATCGACGTACGTATCCGTCGCGGGTGCCTCCGTTAACACAACCGGATAGAGGCCCTCCTTATCGGTGTCTCGTGTGGCCTAACGTGTAATACGTAATATGCGCTTATTCTCACCCGGCTTAATAGGTTCTATCTATGTACATCGTTTAAGTTGTTCATACTTATGGTATTATAATAGAGGCGCGTTATACCCAATGTGCCAATGTGTGCGCGATGTGCCTGCGTGAATTAAATAATGGGTTGCTAATTATTGCGGGCACCGGAGCGCTCGGTAGGGCAATTAATTATACGACGCGCGCGCCCGGTAAAACGAGTATGAATATTTCTTCGTCCCGGTACGTAGATAGTCGACTCGACACCTAGGCGGGCACTTGTAAATGCATATACACGTGCATATACATATACTTTGGCCAATGCTACGGAAAAGGTGGATAACGGGCGGCTACTCTATCCGCTTTGTGTTTACAAATGATCAAACATGTAGAGTGGAGATTCCGTGTCGGCGAATGAAAATCGATAAAACCTCAAAATATTACTCTTCGATATATCCGTACAAATCCATCTATCGTATTTCTGTGGCCATAGTCATTTCGCAAAAAAAAATTATAGAAATCCCGACCGAAAATAGAGTAATGGAAAAATTGTGCTAACAAAAAAAAATAAAACGAAAATGACTTATCTACATATTCTAGTCGTACGATAGGTTGCGATGACTTTCCGATTGGCTCATCGAAATGACACCAGGAGATATGAATCGGATTATTGAAATATCGTTATTTAATCGTGATTTTAAACTGTAGCTCGAAAATGTGTCGTCACAAGTCTAGTTCGTTATTCATAAAATCGAAATGCCAAATTTGATCGAGAACATTACGGCGTTTCGACAAACCGTAGCCGGTTTGAAAATGCGCAGAAGTAGGTCATCGCTGTGAGACGCATAACTCTCATTTTGCCCTTGCGGACGATCGGGTGTCAATATTTGAAAAAACTTCTCGAAAAGTACAATGTCGTACAGTGCATCGAAGAAAATAATGAAAAAAAACCAGACTTTTGAACGTCGTACGATTATTACAGACTCGTGCTGGTATTATTATCGGAGACAGACGTTGGACTCTTCGCCTCGCAACCGTTGGCAAGCCGCGGGAATATGTATAATTTCGCTGCTGCTTATGTTAAGAGTGTCGGAACGATACATAACGACGCCTGTCGAGAGATACAAGGTGTTAGATCGCGGGATGCTCGAAACGCCTTTCAGACCCAGTAGGCGCTACAACTTCCACTCGTTCAACGGATAAATACACGTGTCTATATATATATATATATCTTCTATACAGATATAAATATATGCATAGTTGCATTCGTATTCGCATACCGAATCGAAAGTGTAACCAGCATGACTGAAGGCTCGATCGCCACGAGACGAAGTTGGCCGTCACCGGTTGTATTGCCCGCTGCTGCGTTCCGATGCAAGTGACGATCGAGTCAACCACCCAGTTTTCTGTCTCGCTCCCCGACACGTGGTGGTTCGTCCGTCTTTCCTCTCGGCCCTTCCGTTCTCGCCGTCTTCTCGAGTCTCGATGATATCCTTCGGAACTGCAGTCGGAAATCGGTATTACCGATCTGTTATATCCACCGGTCGTGAGCCCAAGGGCAAATCGCCGGATAAACGAGCAGCGAAGAAAGACCAAACTGTCCTCCGTCCGCTTTGCTCGTTAATCGCGCCACTTCCGCATGAATTCGCGGCGGCTCGGGATTGACGCTTACGGACGAAGACGATGAAATTTTTCTTTCTCGTCCACGATAATTCTTCGTTTAGTTTGTCGTTCATCCGTTTCGCACATACTTATCGCGCCCATCGTCGGCGCATACGCACGCGAAGCTCGCGGATGTGCGGGAAAATCGTTTTTGTGTACGCGACAACACAAAAGTCGGGTATAGTTCTAAATACATGGACGTAGATTACATGCATAAGCATCGTATTGTACGGACACGTTGGTGTACGAAGTCGAGACGATCACCGAAGCGAGCCAGTCTCCTACACACGCGCGCACACAAACGAAGCCCTGCCACTTAGCATTTATATTGGTGTGTGCCAGTGGCGTGAATAGATAATGACCGCTTACAAGCGAGACCCCGGCTATCTGGTCAGCGCTCGCCTCTCGGCACACACGAAGTTCAGCCTGTATTAAATACACAGGCGCGCTCCGCTCGACGCGAAAGACGAGCGTGCGATTCGATCGTTTTGAAAACTTCGCGCTGGCTCTCGCGGTGCAACGAAGAGAAGACCCAATGACGTGTGTGTGTGTGTGTGGGTGCGCGCATGCATACGAGTAAAACTCGCTTTGCATGCCTCAATATTTTCTGGCACGCACCAAACGAGAACTCGGAATTGGAGAGACAGAAATGATTAATCGTTTACCGCAATAGCGTGCCACCGTTCATGTGACATAAACCGTTTTTCATATTATATATCGTTTAACACAATTATCAGTACAAGAACTATACGCCCGAGTTCTCGCGGACTTTTGTCGTTCGATGGGAATATCAAACGGCGAGAGTGAATACATTTTTTTCTCTCGCAACTCTTCTTTCATTTCTGTAATAAAAAAAATGCACGAGTCAAAGCTGTAAAATGATAATGCATTGCGAAAGAAGTGCGGTGTGGTTTTTGTCTTTCTTTTTTTTTTCTTCGATGGGACCGCACATCAGTGGGAGAGAAACGGGGGTAAACTCGAATGGGCGCGATGAAGACGTGACGCGCGTCGTCTCTCTTCCCGCTGATGCTAGCCTCGGTTGAGAGAGGAAGAGAGTCGCGACCAGCAGCAGCAGCAGCAGCAGCTCGTCGTGTGAGTGTGATAATCAAAGGGTTGCTGCATGCTCCCGGCTCCCCTCTTTTATCCTCCTTCGCCCGAACCTCCGCAGAACTGCCACCCTCTAGTTTCCTTCTCGCTTTCGCTCCTTCGTTCGTTCGATTCGTTCTCGTACGCTTTCCTCTTGTGCCTCGCAGCAGCAGCAGCAACCTCGCGCAGGCCTCCTTCGCCGCAACCGTGAAACCTCGTCTACCTCTTCCTCTCTTTTCTTCCTATCTGCACGGGGCCGCGCGTTGTATCCCTCTTCATTATCTTTCTTTCTCCAATTCTTCGCGTCTGCTTGCGTGTGGCTACCGCGACTCGGAGGACCCCGCGAGCTACGAAGAAATTCATCGACACTCGCGATCCGCGATTGTTACATTGAATTTCTCAACGTCCAGTCTCACGTTTACGTGGAACTGTCCGAGATGATGATGAGGGGAGGCAAGAGCGTCTCGAACATCTTGAAGAGATGCTGGCATTATATATATGTACATCTTGTATATATCTTGAACGAGAAGATGGGAAAACCTTTTCGACGAATACGTATATATAATATATATATATATATATATATATGCACATAGTTCTGATAGGAACAGAGATGCAGCCAAGAGTAGGTAGAAGGATATAGTGAAAGACTAGCAAGAGGAGGCGCGCAAAAGCGGAGGTCGTCGTGGCGTAGTTGGCGGCCAATTTCTCAATGCAAATACCGTTGGTGTCGAAGGGCGAGGCTGAAAAGGGGGTAGTATGCAAATAGAAAGCTGCTACGCCGAGATCCTTCTCTCATCCCTTTTACTTGACTCCGGGCTCGCTCGCCTCCTTCTCTCTTTCGGCATTTCCCCGCGCACACACACATTCGAAAGTTTATACACGAAGAAACCGTTAACGTGTAACACGCTCTCGCGCGCCCACCCTATCCCTCCTAGCGTTCTACCCTCTCGCGTTTTCGCTCTTACACAACCTACCGAGATCGAGGCTGCTGCCACTGCTATGCCTGATACTCCCACTGACTGCGGTGGATAGATAACATCGCTCGGGTAAACCTCTCGCGCGCAACGGGCTCTCGCACTTCGCACACCTTCGCGCCCGCCTAGTAAGCCCCGTCACACTTCCATCTCACTCTGGTTATTTCACGGTGAAAAGTACACATTGACAACCCCTCGCCCACCCCAACCCCTTCGCTACCGCGCAACCGTCCCTCTGCAGTACGTCGGGGTTTGTATACCAGTGAAATACGCGTGAATTCAATGCGAAATGCCCGAGAAATAGAGGAGATACAAGCGAGTGGCGTATATATACCTCAGGATGAGTGTACGCACGGGTCTATGGGCTTATTATGCCAGACGTGAGAAGCCGAGAGAACGGGTTAGTCGGCGCATCCATCCCAGCCGAGCGCTTACCTCGGTGTGCGCGCGTGTGTGTGTGCGCGCGCGAGAGAGATAAATCCCTCTCTGGCTATTTCGACGCGCGAGCATTCATTCCAGTCCGCGGAACGTTTCGTTCATTCAGTCTGGCGCGAACGGGTGTGCTACCTGTATGTACCCACCCTCGGCCTTTCTTTTTCTTCTTTCATTCGCGACCAAAATGGGTAGTAGGCCCAGTTTTGCTGTTGCACGCGAAGTGGCGAGCAGGCCATTTTTTTTTTCAATATCGCTCGAATTTTGATCGTAAATTGATTCAACGATTTAAGATCTTGCGAAACACCGCGATCGACAACTAATAGAGTAATGCAATTTTTTTTTACGAAACTAGCGAATATTTAGAAAAAAAAAATAGGGTTTCGTTGTGGGAGTAACGAAGCGTTATCGTATTCATTTTTGAGTTTCACTTCACTTTTAACGGAGTCAGACATTCCGGTGAAACATTAACCCGAGCCAAATGACGAACCTTAATCAATCACGAAGGTCTTAATCGTTTTTTTCGTTAAGAAATTCACAATCCAAAAAAAAAAAACAACATTTTGTCACGCCGGGGAAGGATGAATATCGAACGGGATAGAGTCCGAATAATCCGTTTGGGGCCCCGAAGCTCATTCCCCGGCAGTTCCCGTCGCAAGGGGTGAGAAAGAGGAGCAAGAGAGGAAAGAACGAGAAGGATAGCGAGCCAGAAGCAAGGATAACTGTGGCGAGGCGCTCGCTGCGGGGCCCCTCGGGCCCCTCGAGGTAGCCACGGTATAATTTAGGCGTTTATGGCTCGCCAAGAACAAATAATAATTTAGTGGGCGTCTCGGCGTCTCTTCGCCACCCTCTCGGGGGCCCCTCGACAGCCCCTCATATACCCCCCTCCCCCCTCTACTCCGTCCAATGTGCCGTATAAATAACGAGTGGCGCCAGCCAAACTTGCACCGCTGTTGCATTATAGCATCCTATCCTGTGGCTCTCTCGACACCAATACAACGATATCACGACGTTGGCAGCCCAGCTGGACCCTCTTATACATTATTATATACGTGTATACGTATATAAATATATGTATTCGACGATCCGGTGACGAAGGCTCTCGTGCAACGATGAAAACGTGATCCAATATAGTATATGGTCACACAGGTGCCCCGGGTAGTACATTGTAGCAATCGCGTATTATACATTAATCTACCGGACACGAAAGCCAGTCAAACGAAGAAACGAGTCTCGAATAACACGAGAACACCTTATTAGAGTAAAATCATCGTACTTCTCCCTTCTTTTTTTTCCCCCTTCTCCCTTTCTCTCTTCGTGTCTCTTTCCCCGTGAGTTTTGCACGCACTCGACTCTTCCGCGCGAAGATTCTCGACGAGATATACAAGTCCTACCGCGAAATCTGTATAGCCCGCGTGTCTCGTTTCTCGAAGGTGTGAGAAACCGCGATATTACTCGCCCTCATCCTTCGAGACGGGGCGATATAACAACCGGCAATCATCTCATGTACCGGGTGGCCATGGCCGACGCGAAAAAATAAGAACTCACAAACTTTCACGATAGGGAAATACGATTATCATCCTATAAGAATTCTACCGTGTTTGTGCGGTGTAGAAGTTTTTTTTAATTAATCCGTGATGAAGGATACGCACAACGATGAGACAGAGGAGAGAGGGAGAGACTACGATTGGACCTCATGGTTGGGCAACTCTGAAGAGCGGCTCCGCTGCTGCTGGCAGATGGTCGACACATAGGGCCATATACCGGGCTATTAAAATTCTCTTCTGGACTGATTAATCGCTCCCTCGACCAACGATGCGTGATTATTCAAATAATATTTCGGTCTAATGTCGACGAGCGCGCGCGCGCACTTCGGTCGGCGCTTCGATCATTTTTCTTGACGCTTTATAAATCGCTGTACATTTTTTTTCATGTTTTTTTTTTTTTCATTCACTACGAGACTCCGCACCGAAGCTTCATTTCGCATTCCAATTTCCGGGGATTCCGGGGAGAAAATTTCGAATTCGAGTGATCGTAACTATCATAAATACCGTATTTGCGAGCGCGTTTCTCACGCTTGTACGTTTAACCGCTCTATCTAGACGATGGATTTTTACTTTAACCGCCCACACGCATACAACACAGGAGCACACGAGTTCCGAGAAACGGCGGAAACAATAACTGCTGCCAGACCTATAGTGTTCTACGCTGTTCTTTCTGGTATTAACGACCCGCAAAACTCTCTCGTGTTCGCGGAGTATTGCCTCGCGTTTCGTTAACCGTATATATTCTTCTCTTCGCTTGTCGTCGTTCCTGTGTAATTGTAACGACTCCGCCGAAGGTGAATTCTTCGTCGTGGCCGTTCCGTGCCAACGTACCCCTCGACACTTGAGTCTCTCGCACTCTCGAGGCCCGACGACGACGAAGGGCCAAGAAGGGATACGGGGGGGGGGGGGGGGGGAGGAGGGTTAAGGAAGAAGCATAAAGAGAGCAGTGGAACAACGTGACTAAATCCGTGACTCGCGAAGTCGAGAGTGCTAATATATTTTTCTTCCCTAAAATGCCTATGTTACAAACCGTTTTCGTTACTCAAGTCACGACAAACTGGCCTGCCTGACCCGCTCTAATTGCGGGGAATTTCCGAGCTCGTTAGTGCTTCACCAAATCGTCGAAGAAAAGTGAACTTGTATATACACTTGTACGTATTCCTCTCGAGAGACTCTTTGTCACGTACCACGCTTAACAATTCGGTAGAATCTCTTTTTTTATATATTTTTTTTGCCTCGACAGTAAACTTTAATAAGGAATAACTATATAGAATTATGTTATTGCTTTTCGCTAATGAGTCTGCGGCCAGTACGTCAGGGGAGTTCGCCGTATGGAGCGCAGCCAAGTATGTGCATGTACTTCGAGAAACAACCCTTCGTGTTCTCGATTACTTATGCACACGTTTAATTACGCTTCTCCCTCTCTCGCGCGGCCGTTCGTTCTCGTTTCGTCCCTTTTCTCGCTCTTCGACGTGTACTCGCTGACCGCCGAGCGCTGCTGACCGACTTTATAACGCGAGAGAGAACTCTCGCCCCGGCGCTGTCCGTCGTTTACATTGGTCGAGCGCGCGCGCGGACGAGATTAAATCGTTTCTCGCACGCGGTGGACGAGAATCTCGCGACAAAGAGACGCCGCGTCGACAGCAAAAAAAAATAAAGGGAAAAATTGTGGATGGCCTACGGAAGGAACGAAGAGACACACGAGTCGGAAAAAAAAGCATCGCTTCGCTCTACCTAGAAAAAGCGGAAAGATAGCGGAGTGAAACGAAACGAAGAACAAAAAAAGGGTATATATGTGCACGGAATATATATATATATCAATGAAAGGACGAGGAAAACTGTCGTGACGACTCCGAGTCAGGGGAACGAGCCAGGACCGCAAAAGACTTTGAGAATTCCCCGCGTTCACCGGTTTTGAAGCGTCGCTGCGGGGGTCCTCGCTCGGCCAAGACGAGACGAAGAAACTCGCGGACAGAGGAAGAAAACCATCGGGAGAAACGCCGGGCGCGAGGGTGAGATAGATGATGACGGAGAAAAGAATGGAAAGGACGACAGAACTTCGAGTGGGACGGGGGAAGTGGCGGGCGGGCGAGGGAGGGAGAGAAACGGAGGCCGAAACAGCGCGCGGCCCCGGCTATCGGTTTCCCTATCAGCTTGCTCATCTCTCTTCGGGTCCTCGGGGCCTCCCTTCGCCCAGTACGCTCGCGCGCGTCCCTTTTCACAACGCTGAAAGAGCGAGAGAACCGAAAGCCACGTATAAACTCGGCCTTAACTGCTTTACGACGATCGTTTGTACCGATTTGTTCGACAAGAGTCCGCGCAGCGCCGAGAGAACCGAGTGAAACCGCGCGCCGATTCCTTTTTCCCTTTGCCCTTCTTCGTTCGATCCCTTCTTACATGCCCCCGCCGTGTCTGTGTGTCCCCCGCGTGCGTGCGCCGCAACTTCCACCCCGACGATTCTCGTTTTATTCCGACTTCTCTTGGCCGTACGCTCGTTTTTCGTTTTGTTTCGACGCACCGACCTCTTTGGCAAATAGATTTGTGTCTTTGAACGGCGTCGAGCAATAAACTCTCCGTTTTCCGTCTTACCTCGCGGACACTTGCGAGTACTTACTTCGTATACGCGCACAACTCTCGATCGATTGAGTACAAAATTCGCATTCTCCGTTTATTCATATCAAAATTGTTTTTTAATCGTTACACAATATTAATTAAGAAACTCCGGAGATACTTAAGGATATTCGCGAAGGCGATTTTCTTTTCTTCGCCTGACTGAAGTTTCTCACCGACATCTCGACGGTCTTTAAGAAACTGTTCGTTGTCCCCCGAGTCCACGCATCGAATGGTTGTGTGCGCCGTAGTATAACCAGTAGAAGAAAGGATACGATAGGCGCGAGTGGAAATCGTCGTCGTCGTTGAGCGAGTACGGAGAGCAGTGAGCGCGGCGCGATAAAATAAATTAAGCCGCGATGCTACCGGGGTTGCGGAATTCTTTATACGACGCTTTGCGCGCTCCCGCTCTCTCTCTCTCGTTCGCGGTACTTAATGACGCGCCGTAAATAACAACTCGGCTTCGATTTATCGACCAAGTTCGCGACGACGTGGAGAAACGATCGCGATCTCTGGGCTGCCGGGGCAAACGACGCGGGGCGCGCGATACACTAGCCGCGCGCGGCTTTCGCCTGTCCGGCCGTTTATTATCCTTCACTTATAGCAGTAGTAACGTTACTGCATAATACCATACGTGTTGCATTGTCGAGCGAGAGGATTTTAATGCACGCGCCTTTATTTCTTTTTTTTCTTGCCCGGATGGCTCCCGGACATGTCTTGTGATCGTTGGTCAACACGATGTTTATTTCTCCTCGCGGTGTACCACACGGCGAATTATCGCGAGAGATCTAATATAAAATTCAATTGCGCTTACATACAGTGTTGCAACGATCTAGCAATAAAGCTCGAGAGAGGAAAAGAAAAAAAAACAAGAAAAATTAGCGTTGCACCGACGATATGTACGCGTGACACGAGTGAATCAAGTACATTCAGACCACGACGTTGTGCGAAGCCCTCGAGCACGTATAAACTCGAGGGAGTAGCGAGAAGCGGAGAGAGTGAACGGCAGCGCCCGCGCGAACGAACCGTCGAGTTTCGTGGAAGCGATCTTTCTTCCACCTGCCAACAGCACAGGAACACCAGCAGCAGCAGCCACCACGTATACGGAAAGCGGAGATCTAAAACGCTCAACGACGAAACACCGTCGACATCGAGAGTGTGTGGAATCCATACGGGGTGTCCCGGAAGTGCGGCTGGACGAGCCGCAACGTTCGAATTCTCAACGTGACCGAATCTCACGACACGTTCTGGATTTCCGAAGAATCGCCTTTTTTTTTTACCTCCTTTACATTTCTTCTCGGCTATCGTAAAATCGAATAGGAGAAAAAAAACAGGAATTTAATATAGTACCTTTGCGCGCGTTTCGATTGGAGGTGTATTATATACTCGCGTCAAGGAGGAGGAGCTCGAGACTGTAAACCGCTTTCCTATAACCAAAGGGTTTTTTTCTCCTGTGTTTCTTTTTCTTTTTTTTTTCCGATTATTTTCCTCGTATCGCACTCTTCTAATCAGCGCTTCGAGCCATTAAAAAGCAAAACGCGTGAACTCGCTCTGGGAATGGAACGTGCGGTATGCAGGTCTGAGGGCCTGCTGCCTGCTCATCGGGCCCTTATATGACCGATCTGGGTTGCCCGGCGCCTGTCGTGGATCCGCTCCAAAGGCACAAGTATGCCGAAGGAAGCGTCACAAGCGGCTCGTAAAATCGACGATACGGGGAACGGTTTATGATTTTTTTTTTCCAAAAAGAAACTCGAAGACTGTCGAAGGGATTCGGGAATATCACAAGTTATCGAAGGGTTACTCACAGGGTCGCGATTGTAAGTCGTCGAGATCATCACCGAAGAAATTCGGTCGATCGGCGCGGAGCTACTGATAAAAATTGGGTCACTCCAAGTATCGAGTATAGCGACGCATCTTTCGAGAATGCATTCATTCGTCATCGATGTCTCTCGACCGTCGGGACGATGATCGCGGCTCCAGCAGGATGTTTCCTCTCCCGCGCGCAACAAAATATACAACGGATTATCCAGCTTAAAATCCTCGAGACTCCCCGATGTGTGCGAATGAGAAGTGTGTGTGGACAGGATCGAAAACGATCGTGCGAACGATCCCCTCTGATCCTTCGACGCGTATAGCGCTTCTTCTTATTCTTCGAGTCGCAAAGTACGAAAACGTTTCGCCAACGACAGTAGGCAGATGCTCCTGGATCAAAAAAAATTCCTAGAGGCACTCGAAGGATCACTCTTCCGTAAATCCCTGCCCACTATAGATCTCGATCGAGTCCACGGGTATTGTGAGGTTTTCCGTATTACGAACTGTTTAGGCCCAACGAAAAGTCTGCTTCTCAGGGTGCGATGAAACTTAGATCTTAAGTTCGAATGACGCATTTATCGAAACTAGATCATAACTCACAAAACTGCTATAATGCAAGTTTCATTGAAACAGATTGAAAGATTCATTGCTCATTAATCAAGCCTCTCGCGATTAATGATTATTACAACTGACAGTAATACGATATGTACTGAGCGATTAATCGTTGCGAGGTAAATGTATCAATGCCGCTCCTTGCGCGCGCATAAATTAATTATTGAACCTCGATCTTTGCATGCATGTATTTATCATTTCGTCTCACCACAAGTGTATTTGTATATCTAGCATTGCCGATAACATTATTGATAGATCGGCGTCTGTGAAGTTAAACGACGTTCTAATGGGTATGTAAATGTTGTATTTGGGGGGCGGTCCAGGCAGATGTTTCCTCAGATGAAGTTCCGCGTTTCCGGTCTCGACGCCAAGGCTAAATACATCCTCCTTCTGGACATTGTTGCCGCTGACGACTACAGATACAAGTTTCACAACAGGTAGACAACGATCGATCGTTAACCTCGCTGTGGATTTTTCCTTTTTTTTTACCAGCGACGAGTCGAGAGTGGAGAACTGGCAACGCACAGTTCGTTTCGTACACACAAGGCCGAATGAATGATAACGGGCGATATCACGTGTATATAATAAATATATGCATATGATAACATTTTTTTTTCAATTGTCTATCATTCGAACACGTTGAAAAAAAATGACAAAAAAAAACAAGAAGCAAACGCAAGGCTGTGGACGAAAGTAATGAACTAATCGGCTGTGTTTTGCCCTTTGCTATTGCAAATTGTTCGCAGACGCATGTTCCCCGCTTATAAAGTGAGGGTATCCGGGTTAGACAGACAGGCTAGCTACATACTCCTGATGGACATCGCGGCATCCGACGATTACCGATATAAGTTTCACAACAGGTGATTATCCTGACGAATATACACGCATATTAAAAGAAAATAAACGGCTCCCTCTCTTACGAAAAACAAAAAAAGTGTGGAGCGTGCGCTGCGAACAATACCTCATACTCGTCGAAATATTGCAATGCCCTCTTGAAAGAAAAAAAAAATACGCACAATGTTATCTTATTCCAAAAAGAAGGGGGTCACAAGGGTCGCGGAGATATCGTGAGACTCGCTTATCCGTAGAGTCGAATTTTTTGTTGTTGTCGTATCGATATTTTGTACGTAAGAAAGAAAGAGCGAAAGAGCGGCCATGAATACTGTGTTCCACGTTGAATCGTAAAATCTTTCAGCTCGACTCACATTTGTTTAATTTATATCTTTGTTTTTTCCTCGACCATTCGTGGCTCACGTTGAAACATTTCCGAATCTCGTGAGGATCTCTTCACTCATAATCTCGCAACGCTCGATTAATTATTTCGACTTGTATGGGGCTCGCAAGGCTTCACTCTTTACTTGAAAAAAAAAAAAGTAGAGTAGAGAGCTCTGTGAACTTGTACTCAATATTCGATTTGTTTTTCTTTTTCCCTCGGCTGAGCGCAGTAGGTGGATGGTCGCTGGTAAAGCGGATCCGGAAATGCCCAAGAGGATGTACATACATCCGGATTCGCCGAGCAGCGGCGAACAATGGATGCAGAAGGTCGTGAGCTTTCACAAGCTCAAACTCACCAACAACATGAGCGACAAGCACGGCTATGTAAGTACTGTACGTAACGCCAACCAAACAATTCACTTACTACTTAGTTCTTAAGTTTATAATTTTTTTTTCTATATTTTCATTAGTCGCTTATTAAATTATAATCTTATCGCTTAACGCTCCTACGGAGATATTCGCGTCGATCGTTCATCGATAAGAAAAAGAATGGAATCTCGAGCCCAATTTTTCATTATACCGGAGTAGAATCCGTTCTCTTATTTTTGTTTGTTTGTTTTTTTTTTCGGTTCTCTTTTTTATCTTCAGCTCCTACGTTGAGCAAGTTCTTTCTACTCCCCACTCTAGCTGTCTCTGCTCGATCTCTCCCCGCAGAGTTGACTATACAACCCATCCCCCATAGCTCTATACCGCGTTACCACCCCCGCGCGCGTTCGCTTTCGGTCGCGCAAACCTCCCTCTCACGGAGCTCCGAGGCTCACAGTCTCGGCGAATCCCTTTTGCGGCCGCGTCGGCGTCCTTTGAAGGATCCTGCATCGCTGGCTCGTGAAATCTAGTCCTCCTTTACTCAACCTCGATGTCAATGGCTGTGTGCTGCTGCTGCTGCTGCTCCTGTGCACCGTTTACGCTGTGTGTGCGTGGCAGCAGCCAACCTTTGTCAGGCCACTCTCTTTTTCTTAGCCTCTCTTTTACTACTACCCTCACTCGTTCTCTCCACCCCAAGCGTTGTCCATGTATGTTGGGTACCTGGTCTCAGACTCCCACAACTTTCCGTTGTGGCTCTCCGTATTTTTTTTCTGCCTTCGGTCGCAGCGCACCGGTACACAGCGAGCTCACTCCGCTCGTTGCTCGTTCACTTGGCGAATGGATAATACGTGAAGCGTTTCACCTACATTTCGGTCAGATCATACGCAACGAGAACGAGAGAGCCGGCGAGTGGCTCAGAGATCCACGAGAGTTTCTAGCATCCCGCCCTTAAGGACCTCTTAAGGCTCGATCCCGGAAAGATTCTCGATCCAGTTTGCTCACGAGCCCAGAAAATGCCAGCCGAGTGCTGCGAAAACCCTTCCCCGGGCTAATAGACCTCGTAGCTCGAGTATCTTCCCGACATTCTTTTTTGGCCATCACCTGGCCGCACGGTATCGTCGTTGAAGCTGTGTAAGCGCGTACATCGCATTAGAGACACCAGTGGCGCAATAGATCCATTCACGTGTCGTCTGTCGAGAGTCCCAGCGCGCTCTCTATTATCTCGCACCGATGCTTATCCCACGTAGAGGATAGTGAAGAATTGCGGCTTAACCGCAAGGAGAAGAAAAGCCCTTTTGCGATCTTGACTACGGCAATAACCGAAGAGAACGAAATTAAAGGTCTTCGACGAAAACTCGCTCGGAGTCAAGTTCCCCCGTTTTTTTGCCTCTTCCCCCATGAAAGTGCCTCGCAAACAATTTAACGCTATGCCCGCTGTAATGAGTTCACTGGAGAAAATCGACAATGACCAGTTGGCATAGAGAAGTCCATGTAATCGCTCTCAAAGTCAATTCGGCGCTAAGAAAGCCTACCCTTAGATATAATTCCCCTCAAGGACATTGCTGTTCTCCGTATACCTTCGTATTTTCACTCGGTGAATCCTGCGAACGCACTTGGGTGCAGCAGTTCGGTACACACACTCGAGAGACAAACAGAGTGACGATGGGTCGCGCGAGGACGGCAAACACATGGGAGGAGGTAAAGAGCCGAGTGACGAGTGAATGGTAGAGAACGCCGACTCCGAACCGTAAACCCACAGTAGTATTAGTATCAGTACGTTATAGTAGTAGCACTAGTAGTAGTGGTAGTACACGCGATAAAGAAACTCTGGTGGACACTGGAGTACATTCGCCGCGACGCTAAAGACCCGACATCGTGGAATAAAGGACGATGGAAGAGAGAAAAAAAGAGAGAAAAAAAACGTGAGGATAGCGTGTACAGCTGCTCCCGTTTAAAACGTTACGTACAACCCCGGCTAGCCGGCGAGGGGGCATGGGGCGGAGAATTCTACAGACCTGCAGAATCTCTCTCTCGCACGGGAGTCCTCGGGAGGAACGAAGACTCTTGTACAGGCCGACGGGGTATACAGGCGCCACGCTGCTCCCTTTACCAATAGTCTCTCATAGCCTAGAGGCTCTTTGGGCTTTCCTCTATCCCGTCTCATCCTTCCGACACATCCTTTTCCTAATTCTTGTGGGAAATTCTAAAGAGTATTGACCCACTTGCCCTTTGCTCACGGCCACCTTCCTTCCTCGCCGCAAACGCACTTTTGAGATACTTCCCCTCGTCCCCCCTTCCCAACCACCCCCCCCCGGACAAACCTAAAGAGTCACTTTGACAAATATCATTTTCAGAGGGTACAGAGGCGTCGTGTTCTTCCTCATCTCACTTTCCCTCGAGATACACTCTCGTTCGAGAGAGCCCGGTCCTTTATCAATAAGGCCAAAACCCTCGGGGAATCCCCGTTCGAAGTGGCTAATACGGGGATTCCAGATGCGGCGAGCGTACCGTCGTTTAATCCCGCAGTCGTTTCCTTTTGCTTTCGCACGGCTAAGCGCTGACGAGAGTAAACAACGCCCCGTCGTGTTGGAGACATTAAAAAATGTACATTTAATTATTGGCTACAATGTCGGGGCAATCACGCGTCGTACACTCCGCGCGCTTCCTCATCGAAACGAGTCACACTTTACGAGAAGCAGTTAGGATAAATTCACTGTAACTATGCTCTGTATAACTTTATACGGTACATAATAATAATATAGAGCCAGCGAAGACAGAATCGACGTTTAGAGATAATCGCGAGGGAGTCGAATAGCGACAACGAGTTTTCACCGTGGTTGCTCGCGAGAATCCCGATTATAATCTCTCTTTCGCGCTCGCTCGCGTGATTACACGTGAACGTCCGGCAACACGAGTACGTATCCGTGTGTATGCCCGCGCGAGCGCTCCTATCGTCGGCTACCTACGGCCAACTCTGTACGGCGTATATTAAAAGGCCTCCGTGTATGGCCTGTCCGTACATATCCTACGTGCGTGCGAGTACGCAAGACTGGCTGACCGCCATGCACGCTATATTATGCTCCGGGATTAAAAGCTCGATTAATGACATGCTCGATGTTCCCTATCAAGACATCATCGTC